>OX422209.1:275027439-276452939 GCA_949130495.1 Sambucus nigra | reverse complement strand
GGGGGTATGACAGAGGGTGGGGTTGGGGGGGGGAGGGGTAGGGGTGTATATGTGCGTGTGTGTATTTTTTTAATTAAATTTTTATTGCTTTATTGGATCTTGCCCCTCATATTGTAGTGCCCCTTGTAAAAGAATTGATTGATTTAATATTGATTGGTTGTTAATTTTTTTTGTAAATTAGTAATTAGTGACCCTTTCATATGCAAGTAGGATTGCGCCTCATTGTAAATTAGTAAATTAATAATTGTATACTTTAATTGTTAGTTTAATTGATGAAAAGAATTAATTGAGTAGATAAATTAGCAGGAGTACGGGATACACATCTGTTGTTTCCATTGCGGTTGGATTATAATGGATTGATGTTGGGTTGTTTAATTTTAAAAGTGGCATGACCACTGGATTATTGTCTATGTGGGGGTGGGATTTGTCAACTTTTTTTGTAAATTACGTTGTATAATGAACAATATATATATAGTATGATAATTAAATGAAACATACTTGAAATTACATATAGTGCGCATAGATACTAGCCTTCTAGTTCGTATGCATACCCATTCAATAGCCCTTAGACCCATTCGAGAGTCATTGCCCCTGTAATGAGATCTCGAATTGTCCCGTTTGGATAGTTTGTGACTGCATAATTTCTGTATAATAATATTCTTAGTGGCTTAAAGTTGTTACTTTTCGAGGAAGTTCTACAGTCCTATCCTAATGTTCTCTGGGTCATACTAGACTGACAAGTGTGACTGTTATTTCAATTGATCAATTGAAATAATACTCACACTTGCCAATCTACATCGTGTACTTGGAGAACTATGGGGATATGCTACCAAATTTTTTGCAAATCGTAACAATGTGCATGAGCTGTTAAGTATATTACAGAAATATGCGGTCTTGAATGGGATAGGACCACTCACCCTTTAGAGGAGATGGAGGAAATAAAAATTAAATTAAATTAAATTAAATTAAATTAAATGAAACATACTATAAATCTAAGTTTGAATTTGAATTTGAATTTGAAATTTAAAAATCGAATATAAATAAGACATAACTAAATGAAACATACTATAAATCTAAGTTTTGTTTATACTAATCCATGAATATACGCTTCTTACCTTTAATAGGTGATTAGTTGTGGTAGCTGTGATGGGATATTCGAAATACAAAGAGTGGATGGGTGAGACAAATAGAATGGGGGATGTGTTTCGCAGATGTGATAAATTTGTGAAATACACAAAGAGATGTCATAATGATGAAGAGTTTCCGTGTCCGTGTTCTAGGTGTAAGAATGGTAAGGTGTTTGAGTAGAAAACAGTTGAACTACGTTTTTTAAGATCGGGTATGCAAGATAGTTATCGATTTTGGAGTTTTTATGGTGAATTAAAAGTTCCTTTTGTCCCCGGAAAATCTTCACAACAACCTTCAACAAGTAGGATAGATGTAGAAGGGGACGACCTAGATCATAACATGTTAGAGGATTTAGTTGAGGATGCGTACGGAGTTTATGAAGCAGAGGAGAATGAGGCTCATACAAGTCTCTTACTTTCTTTTGAGCAAGCACAAAAGATAAAAACCTCGTTAAAGCTGAAATGACTTACTATGGTGTAATTTGAAATATATTTGAATTGGATTATATAAGTTTCAAAGAGGTTGTATTTTACTGTGACTGGGTAAGATTTGAGGATAAAAATGCTTGTAAAGTTGATCCTGCCACCAATTTGATCATGGTTGACTTGTCCAAGTTGAAGAACAACGACCACGTGAGTGATGAGCCATTTTTTTGTGCATTTCAAAAGGTTAACCAAGTGTTTTACTTGGAGTATATCAACAACGAGCCATGGTCAATTGTCCTACACGCGCCAAAGCGTCTAAATAGTAGTGTGGATGACTTGGCTTCTCCTACCGAATATCAGTCCATTTTTTATGATAACCCAAATTTGAAACATTTTTTCAATTTGTAATAAATATTCCAATTTGTACTTTATCAATCCATTTTTAATGCTCTTAATTGATTTTCACTTTATCATTTTCACTCTTGTGTAGTGTGCGTGTGTGTGGGTAGTAGGGCTGGGGGTGGGGATGTTTCAGATTTTTAGTAATTGTACAAATTATGGGCTAGATGTTGTTGTTTTGGAATTCAGAATTGAGGTGTTAAACAGTAACAATTCATTTGGATTTGTAGTAATTGTACATATTTGCATGTCTTCTTCTAATTTATTTTGATTTGTACTAATAACAACATTTTTATAGCAAATGTCTCCTTCATGTATTAAGGCGAGGATGATGATGCTGATTGTGATGATGTCGTCTGGACTCAGTAGTAGCTGAGGCGAGGAGGGCTCCTCGGCCCCTAGGCTCCCCAAATATGGAAAATTAGGGATGGTCATCGAGAACAAGACGGGGCTATTAGCGAGATCCCTCGAGCTGGTAAAGACGATCATCGACCCGGGGTACACTAGTTGGAGGGAGGTGCCAAATGAGATCAAGTTAGCTATTTGGGTGGCACTACAGGTAATGAATTTATATTTATATTTATATGAATATTTCAATTTCAATTTCAATTTCATTTTATATTATATTTATATTTATATTTATTTACAACTAACATTGTATTTGTTAGATAGGAACAATTCAGCCTGGATCCAAAGCTACGCGATTCCGTCTTGGAGAAGTTGAGGGAGAAAAATAAGTCGTGGATGAATAATATGCGGACCCGATACTTTGGGAAGATCCGAGAGTCCGTTATTTAAATGCGTGAATTTGTCCCGCCCAAGGAGCCGATCTCATTGGCACAATGGAAAAAGTTCATTGACAATGAGATCGGGGAGTGAAAATTGGCATCTCGCTAATCGGGGAGGGAAAACCGGGCAAAAAAGACGGACATGCACTACTCTGGCCAGACATCTTATGTCGAGGTGGAGCATAGGATGATGCTAAGATTTAATTTTTCTATAACTACAGAAATATATTATTCTGCATTATTTTATTTTGAGGGGTCGATACTAATTTTACTTTATTTTATTTCAGGGGACAGGGAGTGGCCCTGGGGTAGGCCACATAGGCTCGATACTTATGTGGATATTTGGACAAAAAAGGGGAAGGATAAGGAGGTGTCCCCGAGCATCGAGACAACGATTATAAGTAATCTGACAGTTTAAGTTTTGTTAATTACGTTATAATTTTGTTATTTACTTATTTTGCTAATCATGTGTTTTTTGTCATTTCAGGCAAAGCTTAAGGAAGTGCATGAGTCATAGTCTAATGCCAATAAGGAATCTTTGTCCATAGACGCACTCAGCCAAGTGCTTGGCACTGATCACAAGGGGAGGATAAGGGGGTGAGCTCGCGGGTGGCCAAATCTAGGATCATCGGATTGGAGACGAGCGACACCGGGTTGGCTCGAACGGTGAACTCGCATGACGCGAAGCTGTCCCGTTTAGAGGCGACGGTCCAAGATATGTTCTCATTCATAAAGCGTTCGTTGGACAGAAATCATAAGGGGAAAGGGAAGGAGAAGGTGGTGGAGGAGGAGGTGCAGGATGATGAGAATGTGGACCTCGTTGCTTTATCGCCGATATGTGCGGACTTTGATGATACACTCCCCTATTTGGCTCTCTTCAACCGACCTATGTTCACCCTTGGTTAGCCGAGCGTGTTTATACTGGACATATTTGATGGCCAACGAATAGGTGTGACACACCGCCTAATAAAATTCCAGGTGATCAGTCCTATACCAAATTAAAATAGGAATCCCAGTTGGTTCATCGTTAGCATCACTGTCAAAAACTTTTTAAAACATACTAACCATCTAGTATTCCAAAAGCTGGTGCCAAATTTCTACTTTTTAATTAACAAAACAGTACATGCAGAATTAAATATAAACCATTCACACAACTGAATGAAAATAAACTGAATTAATAATTAAATAATTTGCCGAATCAACCATCGGCCACTAAAGCGAATAATCCAATACAAACATTCAACACTTAAATAATTACATCTAAAAACTGTACCGAGAAGTCTGGGTGACAAGCCCTAAATAAAACTAAAACTGATAAAGGATTCCTACTCTAGGAATAAATGAACAATACGTCTAATCCAAACTCCTACTCGCGTCCACATATGCCGCACCTCCGTGTCCCTGGAATAGAATATCTATCCTGGCTTCCTTGTGGCTGGACACCTAAAAGGTTTTGAAAATAGTTTTATAGCAAGGGTTAGAACCCAAAACATTTTGAAAATATTTAGCAAGTGAATTAACTGCAGTAATTTAAAATGCAAGAATGCGTTTCATATTTAAGTTAGTGTCGCACTCTCTTGAGGATATTCTCACCCCTCCACTATTGTGCACACCTAACGGTTACCTTAACCCCACCTAGTTGTACTACCCCATCCAACTAGTCCTGGTATAACCTTCCCTTGCCATACTACTCTAACCCGAGTATAATTATTCATGAATTATAAGTTGTCTCACCAATTAACTTAATTAATTCATTCTTAAATAATAGCATATAACTATGTCACAAGTTATATAAAGTAAATACATCACACACTGTATTATTACCCGCATATAATATTTAATACCATTATATACGTACCTTTACTAAAACATCCACACATATATCATACATATCTCCATCCCTCCGAGTATACCCTTGTCGGATGATTCCCTCTAAAGTTCTATCTCACTAGGTGTGCTCACATAACCTAGTTACCCAAGTTGGAATCGCTCACCAACCTGGCCTAAAATATAAACAAAGTGGAGGCGGTCATATTCCTTTCCTGAAAGTGAGATAAACCCCTGACCCATATACCGGACGCTATGACCTGGGGATATACTCACCCTACTCCTCAAGCTAGGGGAGTCACCCACATCGCGCAACCTCCCTTGATAGCACTAGAGTATATAAATTAAATAAATATTTAGTCACTGATATTTAATAGCACACACACACACACACACACACACACACACACACATACACATATATATATATATATATATATATATATATACACTATCACTACACCGTATATATATTATAAACCCCGGCTTTATCGTGTACTCAAAATCGTAACACTAGCCTATAATTTTCTGAGTCTCTGTCCAGACTCACTTAATTAATTTTCTCACTTAATAATTTATCATCTTCCCGAGTCTATGGTCCGACTCTAATATATTTAATTCACACCTCAATTAATATAATATTTTACCCGAGTTGATGGTCCGACTCTAATATAAATACTCTACACATTAATTTATATGAAATTTGCCCAAGTCTATGATTCGACTCTCATTTAGTTAATTTACGCATTAATTAATTAATACTAAGCCGAGTCTGTGGTCCGACTATCATTTAATTAATTTACACATTAATTAAATAAATACTAATCCGAGTCTGTGGTCCGACTCTCATTTAATTAATTTACACATTAATTGATTAATACTAATCTGAGTATGTGGTCCGACTCTCATTTAATTAATTTACACATTAATTAATTAATTAATACTAATCCGAGTCTGTGGTCCGACTCTCATTTAATTAATTTACACATTAATTAATTAATACTAAGCCTATTCTGTGGTCCGGCTCTCATTTAAATAATTTACACATTAATTAATTAATACTAATCCGAGTCTGTGGTCCGGCTCTCATTTAATTAATTAACACATCAATTAATTTATTGCTTGGTGTCGCCCAACCATTATATCCAGACTCGCTCACTTGGCCTATAACTTAATATTTTCCGAGTCTATATTTTTCCCCATAACAAATTTTATTTCAACTCAATTCCTTTAATAATGTAGTGTCACCCAACTACAATACCCGAATATTTTTTCTCGGTCCAAAATCAATACTTATTAATTATTTCCCAAAATTCGTTCATCTCATGACATACAATTTTCGCCCTCCTTAACCCAATTATATCACCCTATAATTGTTAAGAAATATATACCACATATGAATTTATCACTACATAGCAAGTGGGGGGAAAATCTAAACTAAAATTTCTCTTTATACATAAAACTGGAGAAATCGTCAAAATCCTGGGACCATCGATCGATCGATCCCCCTAGGTCGATCGATCAATCGAACAGGTGATCGTCTTCTCCGGCTTGCTGTTTCAGCCATTAACGAAACTTCAAGCTTTTTTTTTCTTCCCAAACCCTTATCAAAATCCCAACCAACATATTTTCCACACAAGAAAAGGTTCTAAACACCCTAGAGACATTAATCCATCAACAAATTTATACAAAACCCTAAGTATATTAGATTTGGGTTTTTCTCCCGGGGCTCGTGCTACCAAATCCGACCCCACCATATTCATTCCATTTAATCACTAATACATATTGTAATCCACTCTACAATTTAATCTTAACAGTCCCAAATCATAACTTAACATTTATTGAGTAATTCAATCTGCCTATTACTGTAAATTCAGAAAACCCAATTTTAATTATGGTTACACACCCAAAACGAATTTTCATATACACACACTATGATATGAATTGATTATCATCAATTTAGGAATCACAAAAGTTAACCACTTGTCTGGAAATTGTTCGTAGGGTCTGACCCGTTGGTGTATAGAATGGTTAATGAAGAACACCCCAAATTAGTCCCTTAATTTGGCTCCAAAATATCCCCAATTGACCTTTTGATTAGCTTCCTCTAACCCTCTCCCAAACCCTAGGTTTAGAATTTTTCTATCTGCCGTTCCTAGTCCCTCAATTAGGTTAAAAACACTTAATCTCGTTTTTGGCCATATGGTCCTAATTAAAATGGCCCGAATCACCCCGTGGTGGCCCGGTTATGCCCAAAAATACCCCGAGACCCAATTACTACCCCCGGGCACTCTTTTCGGACTATCTTGACCCATCCGGACTCAACCGCGCACTCATAATTGTCATCTGAAATACTTTTTGATATTTCCAAATTTCGACCTCAAAATGCGACACACATTAATTCGGACAATTAAAATTAAAGTCGCCAATTATAAATAATTCTTCCCACTCAAATAAATTCTCCAAATCATAAATTTAAGTTTCTCCACTTTAAATATTTTTATATCTCCCCAAAATAATTAAATATCAAATCGTTAAAATTACGGGGTGTTACAATAGGGCGGGGGTTGACGGACCCGAATGCCATCCAGGGT
The DNA here is from genome assembly GCA_949130495.1 of Sambucus nigra. Taxonomy (NCBI): domain Eukaryota; kingdom Viridiplantae; phylum Streptophyta; class Magnoliopsida; order Dipsacales; family Adoxaceae; genus Sambucus; species Sambucus nigra. Next base: position 276,445,778 of record OX422209.1, on the reverse strand, counting down.
ATGCCAGTTCATGGACGTTTGTTTCAAGACATCGAGTCCAAGGTGCTTGTCACGCATGTGATACCCGGGAAGGAGAACTTCCCATTGTGGTTGCGTGAACAATTCGGAACGATGTATATTGTTGGGTGTGTCAATTCGTATATCGTGTGGCCTACTCACCTCCTTAGAGCTAACCTTATCCCAGACATGTAGTGACATTATTTGAATTGAATTGTTGTAAGTTATTACATTTGAATTATATCGTTATGCATATTGTTTTGAATGTATATTTTCATTATCTCTATTTTATTTGGATATATGATGTTTGAACATGTATAAAGTTGTTATAATAGGTACAAATATATTGCAAGGCAGTGGCAGTGGCCATACTGCCCAATATTTTTTTTTTAATTCTGCCCAGAATTGTCACGGTCATTGACCGTGACAAATAAAACTTTTCACGGGCGTGTCACGGTCATTGACCGTGACAAGTTTTTAAATATGATCATGGGTTTTTCATGGTCATAAACCGTGACAAAACTTGTCACGGTCTATGACCCTGACAATATTTAAAAACTTGCCACGGTCAATGATCGTGACACATCCGTGATAACAAACGTTGTCACCCCCAGAATTGTCATGATCATTGACCTTGACAAGTCCAACTTGTCAAGGTCAATGACCGTGATAATATGGAAGATTTGGTGTAGTGGAGTTGGTATGATTTTCTGGTAGAAAGCTTGAATCCTTAGCCCAATTCGTTATGTCTCCTTCTTTTTCTTCTCCCTCTTAGGTTCTCTCTCTCTCTCTCTCTCTCTCTCTCTCTCTCTCTCTCGTGGGTTAGAAACTGCCAGATAACCTAATGCCCAAGTTTCTTTTTTCTTTTTAATTCCTATTTTCGTCCATTTAATTTCCCAAAAATATCAAACGACCAAAATACCCCTCTGGGGTGTCGTTTTGGGCTAAAATGCCCCGGACTCGAAATAAAAAACTAGAGTAGTGTTTTCTGACTATTTCAACCCTTCCGGACACACTGGTGCACTCAAAATGGCCATACCAGTTACTTAAAAATAAATAATCCTTTTTAGCCCAATAAAGTATTATTGGCACGACTCACATGCGCGTCCCAACTAAGTGTTGTAACTGCCGTATTTTTCACTCCCGACCGAATAATATTCTCGTATTCATATATTACTCTCTAAGTAATATTCAACATAATTATTTTCGATAAGTACTAATCCGGATTAATTATAAATTAAATTTTCTCCATTTAAATCAAATAGTCCAAATTCCATAATTAAAATAAAATCACACAAAATTACGGGGTATTACATACTTCCCCCTTAATAACAGAATTTTGTCTCAAAATTTGGTTAAAGGCTGAATCAAGGTATACCTGGTGGGAACAACTATGGAGACTTTTCCCGCATGTCATACTCATGCTCCCAGGTAGACTCCTCTACATTATGATGCCGCCACTGCACTCGTACTAACAGCACTATCTTTGACCTCGGCTTCCTCTCACTATGATCTAAAATCATAATTGGCCCCTCTTCGATGGAACTATATGGTTGTGGGTAAATCTCCTCTAAATCAATATGGGTGTGGGCCAAATCATCCCGGAGATATCTCGTCAGTGATGAAATGTGGAACACATCATAAATCGTATGCAAGTGCTCCAGTAATCCAAGTCGATAAGCTACTGGCCCAATCCGTTCAATAATAGGGAATGGCCCAACATACCTCGGCGCTAACTTATCCTTCTTCCTAAACCTCATTACCCCCTTCATAGGAGATACTCGCAACAGCACCTGATCCCCAACACTGAACTCCCTAAAAAATCTCTTGGCGTCGGCATAACTCTTCTACCGGTCCTGAGCAATCCGAATGCGGCTCCATATCAAATCAACTTTAGTAGAGGTGTCCTGAATCACCTCCATCCCAAGTAATTTGTTGTCCCCCACTTCAAGTCAACATAATGGAGAATAACAGGGTCTGCTATACAATGCCTCAAATGGGGCCATGCCAATCGTAAACTTGTCGGAGTTATTATAAGAAAACTCCACCAGTGGAAGGTACTACTCCCATCCCCCTCCAAAATCTAGGACACACATCCGCAACATGTCCTCTAACATCTGATTCCTCTGCTCTGTCTGTGCGTGATAGGCCTAACTCAATCATAACTCCGTACCCATCGCCTGCTAGAAACTCTCCCAAAACATAGACACAAAAATCTTGTCCCGGTCGACCACAATATCAAGGGGCACCCCGTGGAGTCTCACTATCTCGGTAATGAAGATCTTAACATACTGCCCCCACTACACCAAATATGCCAAATTTTCACGATCATTGAACTTGACAATTTTGGGGGTGACAACTTTTGTTGTCACTGACTTGTCACGGTCATTGACCATGACAAGTTTGTTAGACTTGTCACGGTCATGTCACGGTCCTTGACCTTGACAAGTTTTGTCACGGTTAAGGACCATAATAAACCCGTGACATTTAATAAAAAATTGTCACGGTCATTGACCGTGACAAGTCTGTGACAAGTTTCTTTATCACGAACTTGTCACGATCAATGATCGTGACAATTCTGGGCAGAATTGAAAAAAAATGTGTTAGGCAGTATGGTCACTACCACTGCCCAGTAGTATATTTGTACCTGTTATAGCAACGTTGTACATGTTCAAACATTATATATCCAAATAAAATAGGGATAATGCAAATATACATTCAAAACAATATGCATTACGATATAATCCCAATAGAATTCAAATATAACAACTTAAAACAACAATTCAATTCAAATAATGTCACTAAATGTCTGGGGTAAGGTTGACTCTGAGGAGGTGAGTAGGCCACACGATATACGAATTGACACACCCACCAATATACATCGTCCCGAATTGTTCGTGCAACCACAAGGGGGAGTTCTCTTTCCCAGGTATCACTTACGTGATAATCACCTTGGACTCGATGTTTTAAAGAAAACGTCCATGAACTGGCTAACTGTAGATGGTATTCGGGTCCCTCAACCCCAGCCCTATTTGCTGGCCATCAAATATGTCCAGTATGAACATGCTCGACCGACCAAGTGTCGACATCGGTCTGTTGAAGGGAGCCAAATAGGGAAGTGGATCATCAAAGTCCGCACATGTCGGCGATAAAGCAGCGAGGTCCACATCCTGCGCACTATATGTAATTTCAAGTGTATATATATATATATTGTTCGTTATACAAAGTAATTTTAAAAAAAAAGTTGAAAAATCCCACCCCCATATGGACAGTAATCCACTAGTCATGCCACGTTTAAAATTAACCAACCCAACATCGATCCACTATAATCCAACCGCAATGTCAACAACAAATGTGTATCCCGTACTCCTTCTAATTCATCTACTCAATTAATTATTTTCATCAATTAAACTAACAATTAAAGTATCCAATTATTAATTTACTAATTTATAATGAGGGGCAATCCTACTTTCATATATTAATTTACTAAAAAAATTAATAATCAATCAATTCGTTTACAAGGGACACTACTTGCATATGAGGGAAAATATCTAATAAACCAATCAAAATTTAATAAAAAAAATTAACAAGCCCCACCCCTCCCCATTTACCCTTCCCCCCCCCTCCACCTCCCTCCCTCCCCCTCCCCCCCCCCCCACATGCACGCAACCCCACCCCCCGTCAAACCCCCCACATCATTTCCCCCTCCCGCACATACGCACAAACATGCACATACACGCACACTACACGCGTACATACACACACGCGCACATACACACACACCCACACGCAGCCCCCCCACCCCCAGCCCTGCCCCCTCCCCCCTGCCCCACTCCTTCCCCTCTCCCTACCCTGCCCCTTCCCCTTGCACCACCACCACACACACACACAGCCCCACCCCCACCCCCACCCCCACCACACACACACATACACCCATATATACCCCCTCCCCTCCCCTCCCCAGCCCCCAGCCCCCAGCCCCCACCCACCACACACACACAGACACACACACACACACACACACACACACACACACGTACACACACACGCACGCACACACACACACACAAATATATATATATACACACACACATATATATCAATGGAAGAGAGAGAGAGAGAGAAACCAAACTGAAAGTAGAGAGGGAGGGAGAACAACATGTAGAGAGAGAGAGAGAGAAAGTGGAGGGAAACAAAGCGGTGGGAAAAAAAGGAGGGGAAAGGGTTTTTTGCTACTAAACCTGTCACGGACATATCACGGTCTTTGACCATGACAAGCCCGTGATAACTGTACTTGTCAGAGACTTATCACGGTCATTGACTGTGATAATACCTTGTCGCGAACTTGTCACAGTTAATGAACGTGACAAGTCTGGCCGGCTAAAGGGTGCCAATTTATCCTTTTTGGTGTAGTGCCCATAGTGTAGTCCGTTCAAACTCGCAGAAAATGAGCCACCTTGGTCAACCAATCCACAATCACCCATATAGAATCATGACCTCTCTGCGATGTAGGTAAACCTGTAATGAAATCCATGGAAAGGCTTTCCCATTTCTACATAAGGATCTCTAATGGTTGTAGTAGTCCTCCCGGTCTTTGATGGTCTGTCTTCACAACCTGACAAGTGGCAAACTTTAAAACAAGCTCAACAATGTCCTTCTTTATTCCGCTCCACCAATATTATCGCCTCATATCCTGGTACATGTTATCCCCTCTGTGATGTACCACAAATCGGAAACCGTGTTACTCTTCCATCACCGCAAGTCATAGCTCCTCCCCCTCTGGGACTACTAGTATGCCATTAAAACGTAGGCTCCCATCCGAGCTTACTGAGAAGGACTCTGCTCCCTCGGCTAGAAGCTGGACAATTTGATCCTGGTAGAATGTATCAGCTGCTTGAGCCTGTATCACCCTAGTAACTATCTCGGGTGTAACCGTCATCACCAACATGAATGAGCGAGCAACTACATCCTGATGCCCTAGTTCTTTCCATTTCGCCTTCCATACCTCGTCCACTTCACTTGTTGGCCTATGGCTTAACGCGTCTTCTACCACGTTAGCCTTCCCCGAGTGGTAATGGATGTCAAACTAGTAGTCCTTCACAAATTCAAGCCACCTCCACTGACGCATATTCAGGTCCCGCTGCGTGAACATGTATTGCAGGGATTTGTGATTCGTTAATAGGAGAAATTTCTCCCCTAAGAGATAATACCTCCATATCCGCAATGCAAATACGACTGCCGCTAACTCCAAGTTGTGAGTTGGGTAATTCTTCTCATGAGGCTTAATCTTACGGGAAGCGTAAGCAATCACCTTATCCTCCTACTGAAGCACACCCCCAAGTCCTAACAAGGATGCATCAGTGTAGACTAGGTACTCCAACCCAGGACTGGGTAGTGCTAGAACTCATTCTGAAGTCAGCTTGTCCTTCAGCTCATCAAAGGCCAACTGACATGCATCATCCCATATAAATGACACCCCTTTGTGAGTCAAGTTTTTTAGCGGAATTTATATCTTTGAGAATCCCCTAATAAACCTCCTGTAGTTTCCTTCCATCCCCACGAAACTATGTATTTCATTTGGTGTCGTGGGATGCCCCCAATCCCTCACCACTGAAACCTTTCTCGGATCTACTGATATCCCTTCCTCAGAGATTATGTAGCCCAAGAACTGAACCTCTCTCAGCCATAACTCATACTTCTCATACTTTGCATACAACTCGTGCTCGTGCAGTGTCTGCAAAACCATCCTCAGATGCTTGGCATGACCCTCCTCTATTCGGGAATAAATCATAATGCCATCAATGAAGACGATGACAAACTAATCTAAGAATTCTCTGAGCACCATGTTCATTAAGTCCATGAAAACTGTTGGAGCATTCGTGAGTCCAAACGGCATCACCCAAAATTCATAAGACCCATATCTCATCAAGAATGCGGTCTTTGATACGTCCTGCTCTAGGATCCTTAGCTGGTGATAGCTCGATCTCAAATCTATCTTTGAAAAGAAAGAAGCCCCTCTCAATTGGTCGAACAAGTCATTAATTCGGGGAAACGGGTACTTATTCCGTATTGTGACCTTATTCAACTCTCGATAATCCACACATAACCTCAACGACCCATCTTTCTTCTTTACAAACAACACTAGAGCACCCCAAGGTGAGGTACTCCTATGAATGAAGCCTTGTCCCAATAGCTGCTCAATATGGTCTCGTAGCTCTCTAATCTCAGCTGGAGCCATATGGTAGGGTGCTTGGGATATCGGCCGAGTGCCCGGTAATAAATCTATGACAAAATCAATCTCTCGTCTAGGCAGTAGTCCCGGTATATCTTAGAACACATCAGAAAACTCGAAAAATTATGGGAATCGAACCAATGGGAATCACTATATCTCTAGAGGTCTCCTCCTCTATGTAATATAAATGGGTGGATGATCCTCCCTCGGGACGAGGCATCGCCACTAGGAACATCTCCTGTCCCAGTATAGCAAAGATGATACACTTACTAAAATAGTCTATCATGTCTCTATAAGAAGCAAGACAATTCATGCCAATAATGGTGTCATGCTCGTGAATATCTAAGACTAGCATATCTGCTAGCAAAATAAAACTCCCAATCTCTATACCTAGTCCCCAGCATATAAAGAAAATTAATGACCCATTCCTTAACGGTGAGTCTACACAAGTCATTGTACTCTCTTCTACATCTAACAACCCTATGGCCCGTGCAAAACTAGTAGCTATAAAGCAGTGTGATGCCCCCGTGTCAAATAAAATGCACCCCATAGTCCTATGGATAGGAAATGTACCCTCAACAACAGGTGGTGCCTGTTGAACTAGGGACTGATGGACGTTGTAGACATGCCTGTACTGAAATTTCCCCTATTGTTCCAAAGTTGTTGGAATAGCTGGCAAGGCTGGGACCTATGGTGGTGCTGGGAGGGCGAATGGAAATAACGGTCTTTAGGGCTCCTGACAAGCGCCCTGTTGCAACTGAAGCTGAGGGTCTCTACCCCTCTGGGGACAGTCTTGACACTTGTGACCAGTATTTCCATAAGTAAAACACCTCTCCGGAAAGTGTCCTCCCCTCTGTCCCCCCTTCCCTCAGCCCTGATGGCCATTACCTCCCCTCCCTTGCCCTGCTGGCGCTGCTGAAATCACTGTTGCCCCTCCTGTCCCTGGTAACCCGGTTGGCCCTACCTAAAACCTCCCTGTCCCTATCTAAAATCTTCAGAATGAAATCCCTTAGAAGGATCCCCCTGCTAGAAACCCTGCTCACCCTGACGAACCTGTCCCTGAGCTACGGGTGTCCCACCAGTGCTACTACCTCCTGTCCGACCCTACTAGTTAGACTCCCCAATCGTGTTCTTCCTTTCTGGTGGAAGCAGTGGTCCCAAAAATGTAGTAGGGCATCATTAACCACATCAATGTAAGTGTCTAATGAAAGATCCCTGATAAGTGCTGGCGAATCTTTCAAGTCAAATCATCCATGAATCTCTAAATCTTTTTCTCCTCTGTCGGTATCTCATTGGGAACTAGATTCGTAAGGTCTGTGAACTCCTCTTCATACTCAGTAACTGTCTTTCCTTCCTTCTTGAGGTTCAGTAGCTTCCGCCTCATCTCGGTGTGCACGGTGGAAGGGAAGTACTTACGGTCAAACCGCACACAGAAATCTCTGATCGTCAAGCTGTCTCTCTCCTCTGTTATGGTGATGGACTCCCACCATTGTAACACTGCTCCTACCAACTTAAAGGTAGCTAGAATCTTCTTTTGCAACTCAGTGTACTCATACATCCACAGGTTCTTTTGTATATCTTTCATCCATTGGCTCGCCTTTACCACATCTGAATTCCTCGCGAACTCTGGAGGGTGTGCCTTCTGAAAGGCATCTCTGACACACTTCCAAGCAAAAGGGAAGGCGCAAACTGGTCCTGGAGCCACTGCTGTTACCTGTGGTGGAGCCTGTTGCACCACGGCTAATGCTGCGTTCACCGCCTGTGCTATAATAGCGGCAAATTCTGCAGCATTCATCATACCCTAATCCGAAGGTGGTTGGGGCTCGGGCTGGGCATCCCCATTTGCTCGTTGTGCACGTCTGGGAGGCATCTTAAATGAGAGGGAAGCTTTATAAGTCCACAATAAATATCTCAAATAGCCGAAGACATAAAAAGCGCAAATAATGAATACAACAGTCCTAAATATAGGGCTCTACATCAAAGATAGCTATGCGGAAAACATAATAAGTCGTACAGACCCTAAGAACTCTAGAACCTGATTCTATGATACCACCTGTAACAGCCCGCCTAATTAAATACCGGGTGACTAATCCCTTAATAATTAAATCAGAATATCCAGGTAGTTCAGATTATGCATCACTGTCGAAAGTTTATTATAAAAAAAACTAACCACCAAATATTTAAAAGATTGATGTCAAAATTTTATCTGTTCAATTAATACAAAACCATATAAGGAAAAATGGCTAAACATTCACTATTCAATCCAATCTCATAAGAAATGAAATAACTGACATAAAAAGAGGGACTGGAGTAAATGCTTCCAGCCTAAAGTCAAATATAATAATCCAACTAAATAAAGTCAACAACTGAGAAAAGTAATGAACTAAATCTCAAATCTCTGAATATAAAAATAAGAAGGGACGACATGTCCAACTGGTGCAAATACTCGAAAGTAAGGAATGATAGACTTAGAGGCATCTACTACCATGGTCCTATAGCCTCCACGGCAGCTACAACTCGTCGAATGAATGGAACTCCTAAGTCTGGTGTCCCTGTGGCTGAGCACATAAAATATTTTGACAAGAAAAGAGATTTGCATAAAACGGGTCAGATCCCGAGATGAAAACAGTTTAAAAAATTAGCAAGTGCTTAAAATGATTTATTAGCACATATATTTATCTTGTTAAATTATCGAACTCACTTGGGGTGCTCACCTCTCATCTAATGTGCATGCCTAGAGAATTTCCAAATCCCACCAATTCTATTCCCATACTATCTAGTACTTATTTTCTAATAACTAATCATAGTCCGATATCGTTCCCAAGTATTTTTCCTCGTAAAATATAATAAATAGAACCAATCCCTCTATAACATAAATAGACACTTTCAGTTTAATATAATTAAGTATTCACTACTTAATTCATAATATATTTTATCATTAAATCTACCTACTTAATTCACACAGTAGATATCATCACAAGTATATATATATATATATATATATATATATATATAAATACTCTTTATCTTATATATACAATACTGCACCTTGAGACGTAGCTGCGGTGCCTACATACTCTGCTATCATGTCACATAGCATTGCTCATTGCATAGGGGACTAAAGGTTCAATCTCTCGCGAACCATCAAAACAAAACACATATATTGGAGGCGAACATAGTCCCAAGTCGATGGGCTACACACATACCTACGCACCCATACGACCGTCATCACTATCGTTCGCACTGATAGCCCGTACCTAGGTTCTATGTTCTAGTGGTACCAGTCAATCTCCCACCCGAAGGCTCCTCAAGGCATGATTGTCCACAACGCGCAACCTCCGCTCGATAGAAAGCAGCGTAAGTATGTTATACGCATAATAGTTCAATCAATAAGTATACACACAACTTATTATAGGTACAATAGGTATCCTCGCAACCCATTTCCTCGAGCTTATAGATAGTATTATCATCTGTACTATTCACATTATTTCAACACTTCGACTTATCTCTCTAACATATACCTTTTATCTAAGGCTCTACTACCCCGCTATATCCCCTCGAATAGTCTCTCTCTCAACTCATTATCACTACACCAAAAAGGCCAAATTGTCACCCTTCAGCTAGCCAACCTTGTCACGGTCATTGATCGTGACAAGTCCCTGACAAATGATGTTGTCACGGACCTATCACGGTCAATGACTGTGATAATCTTGTAAAGTTGTCATGGTCAAAGACCGTGACATGTCTGTGGCAACTTTCCCAGCAAAAACCCTTCCCTCTTCTCTTTTTCCCATCGTTTTGGTTTCCCCCCTCTCTCTAAGCGACTTCTCTCTCTCTCTTTACTTTCAGGTATGATTCCATCTCTCTTTATCTTCCCTTTATATATATGTGTGTGTGTGTATGTGCGCGTGTGTGTGTGTATGTGTGTGCGCACGTGTGTATTTGTGATGGGGGGAGGGGGTGGGGCTGGGGGGTGGGAAGGGGGTGGGGCAGGTGGTGTATATGTGTGTGTGTGTGTGCGTATGTGCGTGTGTACGTGGTGGGGAGATGGGGAAGGGCTGGGGTGGGGCAGGGAGGAAGTGTGTGTGTGTGTGTGTGGTGGGGTAAGGGGGTGGGGCGGCGGGTGGGGAAGGGGAAATGAGGGTGGTGTGTGGTGGGGCCTTTAGACTCCCCTTATTTGGTTTTAGCTTAGTAAATTAATAATTATTGCCCATTTCATATCCAAGTAGGATTTCCCCTCATTAAGAGATAATTGTTCAGATTCGAAGCAACTTTAATTGTTTAGCTTTAATAAAATTAATTGTATACTTTAATTGTAAGTTTAATTGTATTGCATTAATTGTATAGATTTAATCATGATATACTTATAAGACGTGATGAAATGAACTAATTGAGTAGATGAATTAGAAGGAGTACGGGATACACATTTGTTGGTTTGTTGTTGCTGTTGCCATTGGATTATAGTGGATCGATGTTAAGTTGGTTAATTTTAGAAGTGGCATGACCACTGGATTATTTTTCATATGGGGACGGGATTTTTTAACTTTTTTCTAAAATTACTTTATAGCACGAACAATAGATATATAGTATGATAATTAAATGCAACATACTTGAAATTACATATAGTACGCATATATACTAACCTTCTAGTTCTTATGCGTACGCATTCAATAGCCCTTAGACCCGTTTGAGAGTCATTACCCCTATAATGAGATCTATCGAATTGTCCCATTTGGACAGTTTGGGACTGCATAATTTCTGTATAATAATATTCTCAGTGGCTTAAAGTTGTTACTTTTGGAGAAAGTTCGACAGTCGTATCCTAATGTTTTTTGGGTACATACTAGATTGACAAGTGTGAGTGTTATTTCAGTTGATCAATTGAAATAACACTCACACTTGCCAATCTACGTCGTGTACTTGGAGAACTATGGGGATATGGTGCCGAATTTTTCTTAAATCGTAACAATGTGCATGAGCTGTAAAGTATATTACATAAATATGCGATCTTGAATGGGATAGGACCACTCACCCTTTAGAGGAGATGGAGGAAATAGGAATTTCTATTATAAATTGAATTTCAATTTGAAATTTAAAAATCGAATATAAATAAGATATAATTAAATGAAACATACTATAAATCTAAGTTTTGTTTATACTAATCAAGGAATATACGCTTCGTACCTTTAGTAGGTGATTAGTTGTGGTAGCTGTGATGGGATATCCTAAATACAAATAGTGGATGGGTGAGACAAATAGAATGGGGGATGTGTTTCGCAAAGGTGCTAATGAATTTGTGAAATACGCAAAGAGATATCATAATGATGAGGAGTTTCTGTGTCCGTGTGCTAGGTGTAATAATGGTAATGTGTTTGAGTGGAAGACAGTTAAACTACATTTGTTAAGATGGGGTATGCAAGATATTTATCAATTTTGGAGTTTTCACGGTGAATTGAAAGTTCCTTTTATCCCCGAACAACCATTACAACAACCTTCAACACGTAGGATAGATGTAGAAGGGGACGACGTAGATCATAATATGTCAGAGGATTTAGTTGATGAGGCATATGGAGTTTATGAAGCGAGGAGAATGAGGTTACTAATGATGTACAAGGTTCAGGTACTCGTGAAGATATCACGATAAACCTTGACGAGAACTACCAAAGTTTAAAATTTAAGGTGACCCAACCGTTATACTCTCGCTGTGAGAAAGATCAAACAACTTTACATGCCATGGTTGGTTTGCACAGTTTGAAGATGCAGTACGATTTGTTTGGCAATAGCGTGACATGAATTCTGAATTGGGGGAAGGGCTTACTATCCAAGAAGAATACGCTTCCAAATAGCTATCTTGTTATGAAGAACAATTTGAAAGGTTTGGGAATTAAGTATAAATTGATTCATGCTTGTGTGTATGACTGCATATTAGACCGAAAGGAGTGTGAAAATCTTAATCGTTGTCCGGTATGCAATGAACCTAGATATGTCCAATCTACTGGAAAGGAAGGCACAAGCTCAAAAGTGCCTCAAAAAGTGTTATGATATTTTACCCTTGGGCCTAGATTAGAGATATTTTTCACAATACCATGGATAGCGAAGGCAATGACTTGGCATACTAGGACAAAAGGAGGGGTAATCTCATGAGTTATCCTTTTGATTCTACATCTTATAGGTTGATGAATTATGAGTATCCCAATTTTACTCGAGAACAGCGCAACATCCGTTTGGCTATATTAACAGATGGTTTCATTCCATTTGGAAATCTAAGCACCAATAAGAGTGTATGGCCAGTGATCCTAACCCCACTCAACCTCCCTCCTTCACAATGTATGAGACCTGAATTTTTAGTGCTATCTTTGTTGATACCTGGGCCAAAGGCACCAAATGATGACATTGACATCTACCTGGATCCTTTGGTAGAAGAATTAAGTGAGTTGTGGGAAGAGGGTGTGCAAGGATTTGACTCTTTTAGAAAAGAAGAGTTCACGCTGAAAGCTATGTTGATGTGGGCAATTCATGATTTTTCAGCTTATGGGACATTATCCGATTGTGTAGTAGATGGTTATTTGGGGTGTCCTATTTGTGGAGAGGAGACTGAATCTCTTCGTCTATCCACTAGCTCAAAAAATGTATACCATTACCATATGAGGTTTTTGCCCCCGGCTCATAGTTTCAAATTTGAGAAAGGTTCTAGATTAGTATTACCTTCTCACTTTTGTGTGAGAAGGTAGTCAATCGAGAACACATAGTGGACACAAAATTGGAGATGACTGAAGACATTTGTGTGTTGAAGAAGTACTTTTCCCCATCATTCTTTGACATACGTGTTCACTTGTTCGTACAACTATGCGACGATGCACTTCTTTGCGGTCCAGTTAGATATCGGCAGATGTATCCATTTGAAAGATTGATGAAAGTTTTTAATGATTACGTCAAGAATACATGATACATTGCAGGATCAATTGCAGAGGAATACATCACCGTGGAGTCATCAATCGATACTCGGGAATATATGCCTGACTCGACCAGCGTTGATGACACTGATGAGTTCGTCGATGATGGTGGTCATGTGATGGGAAAACAAGTGAAATTAACGAGTTTGCAACATGAACAAGTAGCTCGTTATCTATTTGACACACATGAAGATATCGAAGAATGGAAAAAGTAAGTTTAAATCATTTTAAGTTTTACATTATTTTAGAATATTTTAGATTATTTTATACTTGATTAATTTTTTAATATGCAGAAAATATGAAGCCTGTGAGAACAATAAAAGATGTAAAACAATGGTACAATCAGACTGCGAATTTAGGTTGTGGTTGTCACAAGAGGTAATTATAATGAAATGGTCGTCATATAACATTACATTACAATCAAACTTTACAACGAACCTAATTAATTTATCTATATTCTCAGCTCTTAAAGACATGTGATCTGACATCAAGGCTTGCTCGTCTAGCCACTAGACCCTTGTTCATGGCACAAGAGTAAAAAAATCTTCGATTGAACATATTTGCATGTTTTCTTCTAATTCATTTGGATTTGTTCTAATAACAACATTTTTTATAGAAAATGTCTCCTTTAGGTATTAAGGTGAGGATGATGATGCTGATTATGATGATGTCATCTAGGCTCAGTGGTAGCGGAGGCGACGAGGGCTCCTCGGCCCCTAGGCTCTCCAAATATGGTAAATTGGGGATGGACATCGAGAACAAAACAGGGATATTAGCGAGATCCCTCGAGCTGGTAAAGACAATCATCGACTCGGGGTACACTAGTTGGAGGGAGGTGCCAAATGAGCTCAAGTTGTCTATTTGGGCGGCACTACAGGTAATGTATTTATATTTATAGTTATATAAAGATTTCAATTTTAATTTCAATTTCAATTTATAATTATATTTATATTTATTCGCAACTAACATTGTATTTGTTGGACATGAACAATTCAGCCTTGCCCCAGAACTACGCGATTCCGTCTTGGAGCAGTTGAGGGAGCAACACAAGACGTGGAAGAAAAGTTTGCGAAGCTTGTACTTTGGGAAGACCCGGGACTCCATTATCCAAATGCATGACTCCGTCCCGCTAAAGGAGCCGATCTCATTGGAAAAATGGAAAAGTTTCATTAATAATGAGATCAGGGAACGATAATTGGCATCTCACCAATCGGGGAGGGAAAATCGGGCGAAAAATATGGACGTTCTCTACTCCAGGCGGACGGCTTATGCTGAGGTGGAGTATAGGATGATGGTAAGATTTCATTTTTCTATAATTACAGAAATATATTATTCTGCATTATTTTATTTCAGGGGACGGGGAGTGTCCCTGGGGGTAGGACACATAGGCTCGATGTTGATATGGCTATTCGGATGAAGAAGGGGAAGGATAAGGAGGTGTCCCCGATTATCGCATCCCCAATTGTAAGTAATCTGACAGTTTACTTTTTGCTAATTACAATATAACTTTTTTATTTACTTATTTAACTAATCATGTGCTTTTTTTTGTTTCAGGCAAAGCTTAAGGAACTACATGAGCAGCAGTCCGATGTCGACCATGAACGCACTCAGACAAGTGCTTGGCACTTATCGCAATGTTAGGACAAGGATTGATGTCGCGGGTGGCCAAATCTAGGATCATCGGATTGGAGACGAGCAACACCGGGTTGGCTCGAACGGTGGACTCGTATTATGCAAAGTTGTCCCGTTTGGAGGAGATAGTCCAAGATATATTCTCATTCATGAAGCGTTCGTTGGGCGGAAACCGTAAGGGGAAAGGGAAAGAGAAGGAAAAGGTGATAGAGGAGGAGGTGAAGGAGGACGAGGATGTGGACCTTGCTGCTTCATCGCTGAAACGTGCAAACTCTGATGATCCAGTCCCCTATTCGGCTCCCTTCGACCGACCGATGATGACACTTGATTGGACGAGCGTGTTTATACAAGACATATTTAATGGCAAGAGGATAGGGCGGGGGTTGAGGGGACTGAATATCATCCAGGGTATGCCATTTCATGGACGTATGCTTCAGGACATCGAGGCCAAGGTGCTCGTCACGCCTGTGATACTCGGGAAGGAGAACTCCCCATTGTGGTTGCGCAAACAATTCGGCACGATGAATATTCATGGGTGTATCAATTCGTATATCGTGTGGCCTACTCACCTCCTCAAACCTACCCCAGACATGTAGTGACATTATTTGAATTAAATTGTTTTAAGTTGATATATTTGAATTATATTTGGATTATATCGTGATGCATATTATTTTGAATGTATATTTTCATTATCGCTATGATGCATATTGCGTTGAACATATATTTTCATTATCTCTATTTTATTTGGATATATGATGTTTGAACACGTAGAACATTGCTATAACAGGTAGAAATATACTATTGGGCAGTGGCAGTGGCCATCCAGCCCTGCAGATTTTTTTTCAATTCTCCCCAGAATTGTCACGATCATTGACCGTGATAATTTTTAAAAAAAGGACAGTGATTTTTCACGGTTATTAACCTTGACTAAGCTTGTCATGGTCACTGACCGTGACAAGTCTAACGAACTTGTTATGATCAATGACCGCGACAATCCGTGACAATAAACGCTGTCACCCCCAGACTTGTCACGGTCATTGACCTTGACAAGTTGGACTTGTCACTTTTCAATGATCGTGAAAAGTCGGCAGATTTGGTGTAGTTTACTAACTAGGAATTTAAATCATTAGTTAATAACGTATGTTAATTTCTCTCACTTGGACCAACTTAGAAGGGTTTTAACTTGTCTGGGCCAAAATTAGGCATTTTGGAATCTCGTTAGAAGATCCAGGATTCTCATTCGAACGAGGTCATTCGAATGAACTTCTCACTTTGAACGAACTCAAATATCTTGTTAGAAGTATCATTGCAATTCTCGTTCGAACGACCTGGACAGGTCTTCGAACGAAAATTTTGAGACTCCCCTATTCTTCCCAACTTCATTTTTCAAATCTTTCCTCATCAAAATTCATATAGAATTCATCCCAACTCCCAATTAATGATTCTAAACTATTCCTAATCATAATAGGGTGCATTCTAACATAATTTAAATGATAATTCCTTACATAATCAAAGGGAACCTAAACAATTTCTTAAATCTTTAAAACTCCCTTAACAATGAACCCACCATTAATAATCATTCAAACTCTCGATTATATTTCATGATTTTAATCTAGAATTACCAAATTTATCATTACTATACACTGTTCTAAAAAACCCGCCTAGGCACGCCTAGGCTTGAGGCTTGGGAGAAACCCCCCGCCTTATGCTTTTCACGCCTTATTCTTGGTAAACCCTTAAGGGACACTTTTTTTCTAAAAACAACAATGCATTAGCGAAACAATATCGCCTTTTAATTTTTTTTTTACAAACCGGACCATTATCTCATCCAAAATAATCAAATAGTATTTTAATTTGCATATATTCAGACACATTTTTATGATATGTACAATTTTAGTATTTTAATAGCCTTGTTATGGTTAAAAAATATTAAAATATATTAAGAAGGCCTAAATGCCTTTTCACGCCTTTTTACCCCTAAGGCCCGCCTAGGCTTCTAAGGCTTAAGGCTTGACCTCTACGCCTCGATCACGCCCCGCGTTTTTTAGAACCTTGTTACTATAACAAGGTTATTCTTCTACATGCAAACCTATCTCCCAATTTCACAATTTTGTTGACAAATGAGTTCCAAATTCATATTATCATGGTTATCTCATCAATTAAGGTTAACATGAATCATATATGCTAAAAAACACAACAAGATAAACACTTTCCTTTTTATGAACCTCTGGATCGTTGAACGAAATTGGTATGGGGATGATCCTCTCCTCGCGATCTATGAGTTGGTATGATTTTTTGGTGGAAAGCTTGAATCATTAGCCCAATTCTCTCTGTCTTCTTCTTCTTCTTCTTCTTCTCCCTCTTAGGTTCTCCCTCTCTCTCTCTCTCTCTCTCTCTCTCTTTCTCTCTCTCTCTCTCTCTCTCTCGTGGGTTAGAAACTGTTAGATAACCTAATGCCCACGTTTCTTTTTTCTTTTTAACTCCTTTTTTGTCCATTTATTTTCCCAAAAATATCAAAAGACTAAAATACCCCTCTGAACTGTCGTTTTTGGATAAAATGCCTCGAACTCTAATTAAAACACCCGAGTAGAATTTTTTGACTATTTAGACCCTTTCGGACACACCGACGCACTCAAAAACGGCCATACGAGTTACTTAAAAATAAATCATCTTTTTTAGCCAAATAAAGTATTAATGACACGAATCACGTGCGCGTCCCAACTAAGTGTTGTAACTGTCGTATTTTTCACTCCGGCCAAATAATATTCTCGTATTCATATATTACTTTACTCTCTAAGTAATATTCAACATAATTATTTCTGATAAGTACTAATCCGGATTAATTATAAATTAAGTTTTCCCCATTTAAATTAATTACTCCAAATTCCATAATTAAAATAAAATCACACAAAATTACGGGGTATTATAGGGTATAACCCATAAATCCAAAATTAGAACTTCCCTTAGATTGTTTTAGGAAAAGGCGCACAAGTGTATGAAGTGTAAAATAATGGAGAAATTCTACTTTAGGGTTTATAAGTAAACCCTCTTTTAATATGTTTTAGGGTTTATGAAACTATATTTTGTGTGTATTAATATTGAAAGTTTAAGGTGAGGAAATTAAATAAAGCAAAAGATATAACAAAAATGAAGGAAAAAGGAAATGACTATTACTAATTAAATGAGTTGTAAAAGGATGAGTGTAGAACTTTTATAGGACTTTATTTATGATTTTAGAGTAGCATACGCTGATTTTTATGTTGGTTGAATGATGGTGGGGTAAGTATATAATGGATGATGAAAAATTGGATAAGTGTGATGTAAAAAAAATGGGGAGAATTTTTGGAAAATAGAATTATGAGGCACAAATTTCAAGGCAAGGGAATGTTCTAATTTCCAAAAATTAGGGTTCAAGGGGGTTTCTATCATCATAGGACTTATCTTGCATATCGAGATACCCTATCTTGTTGGAAAAGTAAAGTAAACCCTTTTCGATAGGCAATGGGCCTAGGGTGCCTATAGGCAGTCCGAAAAAGGAGTTTTTTTTAAAATATGGGCATAAAATGCAAACAGTAAGTCCGAATCCTGCACGGATAAGATTGTTGGAAAGGGTATTCGGAGACTTAGAAAAATCCATTGAACCACTCACAGGTTTAAGATTTGACCAAAGTCAAATGAAGAACAAAATCACCGATGGCCTCTAGATGGGGGTTCTCAAAATAAAAGTGTAAGTACACGCGAACTGTGAGAATGATTCGTGCACGGTATAGACCATTCCAAAGCTGATTCAGATCCCTATAAGAATGAAATGAGCTTCGATTGAGTTAGAAGTTGACCAAGGTCAAACGGGGCTTAGGAGAGCCCGTGGCCTCTAGATCAGGGTTTGGAGCAAACATTATGAGTATATGTTAACCGTGAGGATGGTTCGTGCACAGTATGGGCCGTTGGAAAGAGGATTCGAAGCCTTATTAAAGTGAAATGAAATTCGCTCTAATTATAGAGTTAACCAAGGTCAAACAGGACTCAGGAGCGTCTGGTGTCCTCTGGATGAGGTTTTGGAGTAAAAGGTGAGTATGCACAAACTGTGAGGCCAATTCGTGCGTGGTATGGACCATTGGAAAGGAGATTCATAGACTTATGAGAGTGAAATGAGCTTTCCTGGAGTTTCAGAGTTGACCAAGGCCAAATGGGGTTCGGGAGCACCCAGTGGCCTCTAAAATAAGTTTTAGAGTTAAAAGGTTGTGAGGTCGATGCACACATAATATGGACCATTAGAAAGGGGATTTAGATCCCTATGAGAGTGCAATGAGCTTCACTCAAGTTAAAGAGTTAACAAAGGTTAAACGGTGCTCGAGAGTTCCCAGTGGTTTCTCGATCAGGGTTTGGGTTAGGACCTAGGGTCTTATGGTGGGATGAGAAGTGTTAGGGACATAATGAGGTATTTAGATGGTACTAAGATGGGGCGTCTAGACTTTTGACTTGTGATTCATCATTTTTGTTGGAATTTATTATTTGGTTTGAACTTTGGTTGGAGTTATGAACATCTTAGGTGGCCATTAGGCTGATTGTCCTAGGGTTTTATCTTTTTGGAGTTTCTAAATAGTTTCCCCCAAATATGCTTTATCCTCCAATGAATTAATTTTCAAATTTAGTCTTTTACTCTTTAATGAGCTTAGAACCCTAGGTTCAAAGATGGTTCGAGAAGTTTATAGAATTGGAACAGGCTTGTCCTGGTATTATTGGTAGGTGGTTGACAATCCACTTTAAGTCGTTCAACCTGATAACGAACCTGGTCATCCAAGGTACACTCCTCTAGTCCAAAGCCCTTAGCCATGGATTGTGTCTCTTTTGAGAAATTGGATCCTTTCAATGTTACTGCCACAATTAACCTTGGGGGGGTGAGAAAATGGTAAACATGGAGTAAAAATTATTAGTTTTTAACCTTGATACCTCACTCGAGAAGGCAATGCCTGAAAATCTTAAGGTCTCCACAACACCAGTAGTTATCCATCCCTCCAAGTAAAGTAGTTCAGGTATTTTTTAATCTTGGGAAGTAGCTGGTGGTGACGCTAAGAATCATAGCTGCGATATAAATGAAGACGAGCTGAAGGAGTTGAGGATAGGTATGATATCCCTATTAGAATAGTGATGAGCATGCACGACTGTGACAAGCCAATTTGTGATTAGTTTAATGCTGACGAGATATTATTTATAATTTTGGATTCCTATGTTTGAGTTCGTTTACCCTTCTATCCAATTATTAGGTCTAGCCTGAGTGGTTATGAGATAGCTCTTACTCAACTACCTCCTAATGCTTATCGATTTATTTTATGGTCCATGGTCTTCTAGAAGACCCACACTGGATTTGACCTTATCGAGGACATTTTTATATTTGTCTATGGCATGAAATATAATGCCAAGGTTAATGGATACCATTTTACTCCCTGCACGTCCGACCTAATAATGGTGAAAGTCACCAAAACGGGCAACCATCGGTGGAAAAATAAGTCATTTTACATATCTGGTGATTAGGAGTTAAGTATTGCCGATAAGAAGATGTTATATAGTGCTCCTCGCGATTGGTGTAGCCCACAACATATTAGTGTTTTACGTTTCTCATTGTTTTAGGGATTTCTTCTATTTATTCTCTCATGCTTATTTACCTTTCTCTTATGCTTATTTATTCTCTTGTATGACCTTTTACAATAAAGAATGCTCCCAAGTTTCCTTATTTTGAAGTAGTTGGTGTTGGAAAAGTGTACTCCCAACCCCCATGTATTCAAGAAGCTCTCATTGGGAGAGTTTATTAAACTTGGTTATTGTACCCCATCTGGAGGTGTTCAAGTGAGGTAAGATATAGCTACTAGGTAGGGATCTGTCGAGCATTGGGTTGAATAAGGTAAATTATATTACTAACTTTTCATCCATTATTTATTAAGCCTATTTACAACTTTTACGTATGTGCACAGCATCTACCCCGTCCTCATCCACTTATCATGTAGAGTTGTCGGTTGGTATGGCTCCTAAAAGTTTTATACATTCGCCATTAGTATTATTCGAAAGAATAAAATTAAAGCCACAACCAAATAGAAAGTCGATGTTGATGCCCAAGTAAAAAATAAATCTGACGATAAGAAAATGGCCAAAACTGAGGAAAAGAACACCAAGTATGCATCTCGCACGGAGGTTAACGCTGAAGCGACTGACACAACTAAAGATAAAGGCACGATTGTTTTATTGGATGATGTCCCTTTTATCCACAAAGAGAGGCCATTAGAAGAACCATCCACATAGCACGATTCGAAGCACCCACGGGCCAATTTTCCAAAATAGAAGGTACGAATTGGGGGCCAACTCGCTCGGCATCCGTTTTGAGCGATGGGATCCATTTCTTTGTACCACTATATGGAAGCTTATGTTTACAATCATGATCATCTTAATTCGCTGGAGAAACAAAAGAATGTTTAAAATTTAATCTTCTTCCACAAAAGTAATGCTTCTGAGGTATTCAGTTACCATGAGTATAACCTTGATTTCAAGTATCTCGAGTCTTTTGAGCACAGTGATCTGTGGAACTTCATTCATCATAGTATGTATGCGGTAAGTTTACTTCGACGCTTGGCATTCATTATCTTGCCTTGTTTCTTATTTTCTATTAACCGATCTCCTCATATTTCAGGGAGAGATAGCATCCACAATCTTGTAGGAGAAGGCAATGAGAGTACAAGAGGTCTTTGAGTATGAGAGAAAGACCAACCAAGAGATGTTAGTAAAAAATGAGGACCTGATCGATAAGTTAAGGAAATGTAAGTCTGATTATGATAAGATATATATTAAAATTCAAGAGAAGGATGATCAGATTGTGGAATATGTCAAAGCTTTGAGAAATGTTGAGACTAGGAACATCAAACTGAAGGAACAAGTTTCCACTGATGCTTCCAAGATTACTAGTTTGTAAGAAGATTTAAAAAAACTACCGAGGACCTTTACCAAGCAGAAAAATAGGTGTGTAAAAGTATAAGTCTTTTGTCAATCTAACAACTAACTTGGTGACCATCTTTACAGACAATTGTGATGAGATACCAAAAAGGATTACCAAGCCTTCTCCTAAAATCGTAGAAGTCATAAAGGATTAGGAAGGGGATCATAATGAGGCAAAGACACTAGTAACAGAGAAGGTTGAGAATGCTATGTGATATTGATTAAATCGAATTCGAAAATTCTAGTTGTAAACTTATTTAATTAGAGTCAATTTTTAAATTAATTACATTCAACCCTAAAACATGCAACTATGTGGGAAAAAAATCAAACCGACATAAATAAATTACCGAGACACAGATTACCGAAAAAAAACCAAAAAGGAAAACCTTTTTATTTCACTATGTAAAATAAATTGCAACTTACATACACAATGAAATATGTAATGAATATCACATAGATAGTCACATAGGCACGCAACTTAGAGTCAGTAATGGAACAACCGCAGCAGCCCATAAGAATACGAAATCCTTAATCAACAAGGAACACCCACAAGTACTCCCAAATGACACACAATTGTCAGTCGTAGATTTATCATCTCTATATGAGAAGCTTTACGAAAGATGTATCTTGGGTTCCAAAACAATTCACTAAACTATTGGGATTTTTGTTAATTAAAAAATAAAGGTTTGAACCCTAAATTGAAGAAGATAAAAGTGTTCTGTTGTTTTGTGTTTTTTACAGAATGAAAAACGCCAGGTCTTCTTGAAAAACAATGACTCATTTAATACGCTTTATATAAAAAATTGAGTTTGAAGCTCGCTCAAACGAAGTCAACATGTCGCTCGAACGAAGACATATGTCGCTCAAACAAGGCTTCAAGCGACGTACACATGTTGCTTGAACGAAATAAAGAGGTCGCTCAAACACCCTAAAAATATATATTTCTTTTAAAAATCCCCCTCATCACTTAGAAAAAATATTTTGACGAAAAATAACCCCTCAGATTTTTAAAAATTGTTTTAGAAAAAAATTCCAACACTTAGAAAAATTATCCCAATATTGTAATTGAACCGTAAAGGGAATTAAAAATAACCTTACCAGAATTAATCTTGTAGAGGTTTTTTTGTTGAAGAACATTGATATTCGGATCCGTTTTGATGTATGATAGGTTATGAATAAACCTTCGACAATTGTAGCAGTATACGATATATACTTATGTAAACCAGGACTTATAAAATATGTCCTTACAAATCTCCCCCTATGTTTATGCCAGTACAAAATAAAAACATATGAATTATCAAATCAAACATCCTATACAAATCTAATGCCTTCCCAAAACTGAAAAGATACTAAAGATGTTAAGACTTGCATTTTTAAACTTTCTTCAAAATCTTCAACTTCAAATCTCTTCAAATCTTCTTCGTCATCATTAGGGTGTGCAAAAAATGACCATCAATCTTTGTGCCTATACACATGACACAAAGAAAATACCTTCGTGACGTATGGAGTTTGAAATGAGATAAACATAAACAAATATCGAATCTCAATTCTCCCCTATAATTAAAACTCCCCCATAAAATCGTAATTCGTTCTCCCCTTTTTTATTTGTCCAAAATAGATAAGGAAAAAAATAAACAAAAATAAACATGGAGTGTAATGACAAGAAAATCAAACAACTACGATCATCAAGTATATCCTTGAAAGTATTTACCAACTATTTTTTGTTTTTCAAATTTTCAAAAAAAAAATCCTAAAAATAATTTTACAAAAATCACAAACCATGAATTTACACTAAGATAACCAATTCATGAAAACGGAATGATGGGTGTGAAAAAATTTGATAGGCAAAATAAATGTAGTCAAACATAACATATGTGCATGATGAATATGGATAGTCCTAATCAATGAACTCAAAATAATCTTTAGGTATCAATTATTGTGAATTCATATGATATCGACTCGATCTAATCGGCACATCAAAGTCTTAAATGATTTCCACACCAATAACATCTAAAACTAAGTAATGCGTTTTCAAGACTTTGTCAGGACGTGCAACCCGTTGATTACTTTTCCATCCGAACGCCCTCATAAATAATAATGCATTTATTTTTTTGAGGTGATCTATTTTTCTCTCCTTAGAGAAATCCTATTGGCCCCATTTTTGGCTTATTATTATTTTTATTGCCTTTAACTATTTTCTCGGGCTCGTTTAAACGATGGCTTTCACGATGAGTTAATTTTATACTCTCGTCGCCCCTTTTCATGTTCAGTCATCATTTTTTTTAAAATTTAAACAAATTCCTCACTTGCAGCGATTATTACATGCACTACTTTCATTGTCGAGTTTTATCGCATTTGGTTCGTTTTATAGACAGGATTGAGATGGAAACACTTCGACCAGCATGTGATAGACACGTACAATAATCAAACAAATTCGTGCAAGTGTGTATTAAATAAGACTAAGAGTCAAGCATTCGGGTAGTAATCTCAAATTACATCTTAATGACTCCAAACATTATAAAGTACAAAAATGAAATGTTGACGCATATCAAAACACTATCAAATAGTCACATGGATATGGAATGAAATTGCGACTCGGTCATCCTAAATGTCCATCCATAAATGGTGTAAACAAAATACAAAACTCTTTTTGTCTTTTTTCGAAAAAATTATCAAAATAAAATCTTCTTGACTTTTTCGAATTTTTCTCAAAAAATAGAAAATCTTTTTTGTATTTTTCCAAAAAAAAAAACTTCAAAAATAAAAATCTAATACAATAAGTATACAAGTCATAACACTAGAAAGAATATATCATGAAGCACAACTAGCATATAACAAACAAACCATGCAAGAAATCATCGATATGAAATAGCATGTGATGCATCATGTGTAAGCATGTGAGACTCAACCAATCTAGCATTTAGCATTTCCAAAAGTGATTTTCTAACCCAAACCAGTGTGTACCTAACTCTAGGGGTTATGAAAATCGACATGACACTATCCTTAAACTTTCTAGGACCTCTTTTAAGATCAAAACAAAAATGCCTAAGTTGACCTTTCCTATCACAGTGTGAACATGTGAAAACGGGTGGAACGACACCTATGAGTTGTCCTTTTCTAACATCCTTGGGATTGGTTGACCCTCTAAAAAAAATAATGGTCTTGGCTTTGACACTTGAAGCTTGAGAACAAGAGGAGCCATTATGATCACTACACAAACTACTTGAGTCTTTTAAATCATTTATCAACTCCAAAATTTTTTACTCAAGCAAAGAATTAGACTCTTCCAATTTTATGGAGGCCTTTTTAAAATTTTCAATAATTCCTAAAACGTTATGTCTCTCCCCCTTAATAAAAGCAAAATTTTTCCTAAGAGTCTTTTCACGTGCCACAAAATCATTAATCAAATTATTTTTGTCCTTTTTGGCACAAACATAAACCCTAGAATTTAAAGTCCTCCAATTCATTTTCTAAAAATAGGACTCTATCATCACTCAACTTCTTGGGCAATTCTAATTTTCCAAAGTTAGGGTCCAAGGCAAATAATTTCTCACGATAAAAATTTCTTTGATTTTGAACCATTTCCAAAAGATCCATGGCAGATTAAAAACGACAATTTTCTTTTTCCAAAACATTAATTCTTTTTGCAAACGTCAAATTCAAACTATTTAGATCGTCAAAACTATGATTTGCGTCATAAAAAATAGACATCCAATTATATAAGTTCTCCATCAGAAATATTATGATGTTTCAAAAATAGATTTTTCAAAGAAAATCAATATCACAAAATTTTGCGAAAAACAACGATCAAACACAATAACTGAGAGCAATAGACTTTGATACCAATTTAAGAATGCTATGTGATATTGGTTAAATCAAATTCACAAATTCCAATTGTAAACTAATTTAATTAGAGTCAATTTTTAAACAAATTAAATTCTGACCTAAAACATGCAACTATGTGGAAAAAAATAAATCAACGTAAATAAATTATTGACACACAGATTTAAAAAAAAAGTGAAAACCTTTTTATTTCACTATGTAAAATAAATTGCAACTCACATACAAAATGAAATATGCAATGAATATCATGCAGATACTCACATAAACACGTAACCTAGAGTTAGCAATGGAATAACGGCATCAGCCCACACGAACACGTTGTTCTGAATCAGCAAGGAAGACCCACAAGTATTCCCAAATGACACGCAATTGTTAGCAGTAGATTTATCCTCTCTACATGAAAATTTTTACCAAAGATGTATCTTGGGTTCCAAAATAATTCACTAAATTATTGGGATTTTTGTGAATGGAAAAACATAGGTTTGAACCCTAAATTGAAGAAGACAAAAGTGTTTTGCTGTTTTTGCATTTTTTGCAGAATGAAAAACGTCAGGTCTTCTTGAGAAACAATGAATTATTTAACATGCTTTATATAAAAAAATTGAGTCGACAACTCGCTCAAATGAAGTCAACATGTCGCTGGAACGAAAATAGATATCGCTCGAACGATGCTTCGCATGACTTACACATGTCGATTGAACAACATACAAAGATCGCTCGAATGCTCTAAAAAAATATTTTTCGTTTAAAAATACGCCTCATCACTTAGAAAAAATATTTTGACGAAAAACAACACCTCAGATGTTTAAAAATAATTTTAGAAAAAAATTACAGTACTTAGAAAAATTCTCCCAATATTTTAAATGAACCGTAAAGGGACTTAAACACAACCTTACCAAAATAAATCATGCAGAGGCTTTTCTGTTGAAGAACGTTGATATTCGAATCTATCTTGATGCATGATAGGTATTGAATAAATCTTTAACGGTTGTAGTTGTGTACGACATATACTAATGTAAACCAAGACTTATGAAATATGTCCTTACACATGTGATCGAGGTGGATGATCCTACTTCTTAAGGCAATGAGGTTGGTGAAGTTGACCAGGCTGCATTTGTAGATTCTACCATCCCTATTATTCCAGATGTTGATCAAGATTATGTCATAGATGATACTTGTGCTTCTACTATTCCCCAAGTAAAGAAAAATGGTTAAGAAACTCCTCAATCCATCCTAGAAGCTAAAAACATCACCTCGACTTAACACTTCAGAGTTTATGGTCTTGTGAAGCTTTTTTTTTAATTTCTGATTTCAATAATTTGTAATGAACGTTTTTAAATGTGGTTGAGAATTATTATAATTTTAGTTTTTTTATTCATAAATTTGGAATTGACTTGTGAATATACTTCTTATCTGCATGCATGTGCTTGTTTTGACTTTCTTCCAATTATTTTGTTCGACTGAATATGGTCATATCATGGAGTTCTACTGGTTAGTTATAGTCTTATGGTGATGGTGGGGTTCTGTCCACCTTCCACGTCAACTTACTAACTTCTTGGTGTTAGGGTAAGCCTGCTAGTATTTTAGACTTACGATCGCCTAGTCGGATCTTCTCGACATAATCTACCTTACTAGATACCATTTTTGGATGAACCTAAGTATTCTAAACTTAGGATCTATCGATACTCATTCTAGTTTATTTGTCATATGGATGAACGTATTGACTATGTGTCAGCATTAGTTACTAGTGTCGACTAAATGTATCGGGATCTATCTTTGCATTAGTCAGTAATGGTCATATCTTGTCTTCCATAGGAATGCACTGGATTTTCGAGATTTAGTTAAAACTTCTTGATCATTACATGTCTACAGTCGAGGTCATAAATGAAGTGAGGTTTTCATTGTGCATCTTCATGTGCTCGATTTTGAGGTGTCTCATCCTAGGATTCTTTCATGTCTCTTATACTAATGAAATGTACATTGATTAATGCATAAAGCTTGAAATAATAACATATAGAGACGATGAAGTTCCGATTACCATTAATCATTGAGTTGAATTACAAAAGAATGAAATAGTACTTACGTATTTGATTTTCCTCATTCTTCCATATGTCATCGTCGCTACTAGTAATATTTCCTGAAATTTTTGGAATTCTTAAGTTCTTCAACTTCTCACCTTCTAGAGTCTCAATCCTATAAGTTCTAGGTCGTACAACAAAAGACAATTTGTATGGGCCATACTGTAAGCGCAAATATTTTTTCTTAGGCTTTTTATTTGTATTTATTTTCACTTTGACATATTTGACGTATCCTGTTACAAACCAGCACGCACCAACACATCAAAACAAACTCCAACATCACCAAGTTTAAGATTACTCTACATATTATGAAGGTATAAATCTTTTAAGAGTTCTTAATTATTCATATTTATATTTGCGATTTGTTTTTAGAAAAATTGAGGCAGGATTTTTATATCTTAAAAATAATATTTTTTTGGCCTTGATTAAATGAGTTTGAATCTCGTTCGAAAGGAATTTCCATTTTGTTTGAAGGTTGTTAGATAGTTATTTCGAATGAACATTTAACGAGGTTAGACCGCTTTATAGTTAATTCTAGATAGAAACTCGCTAGATGTACATATCACCTGAAATGCCTTTGTCATTTGAACGACCTATTGTTCTCATTTGAACGAATTAGCTTTCTCATTCGAATGACCCTTCTTTTCATTCGAATGAGCCGTTACCTCTAAATTTGTGTCAGACCTATAAAAACCTATTTCAAAAATATTTTGTTCAGACTTTTGAAAAAACAAAACTTGCATATATGTTGCAAATGTTCACAACTTTATGTTCTTAATCACCTTTTGATTCACAAATCATCATCCCCAAACATAATTGTGAATCCTTTGAAAACCATAGAAGTTTCATATCTGATATACACTTATGGAGAGGGATTTCTACTATGAAAGCTGTGACCTAAGGGATCACTGCTGGAGGAGGAAGAAAGGCTAATCGTTGGATACCAAGGGTGGACCGCCATCTGTGGATAACTATGGACTGAGCCGTATTGTTTGGGAGTTTTCTAAGTCGGTTGTATTGTAAAACTTACTAAAGTGGTGAAAAAGTGATTTTTCCCTGAAAATGGATTTTTCCTTATTTGTTGCATGTGATTTCATGCTTAGTTTAATTTATGTGATTGGATCATTTAGCTTATCCAAACATAATTCAACCAGGAATTAAAATTTGCTGAAATTGGAGTTGTATTGGTGAATTTAATTGAATAATTTAATCTAATAAGATTGTGCTCACTCTTAAATTGGTATCAGATCCGGTTACACAGAAATATTGTCTCATGTTTTCCAGCAAAAAAAAATTTATATCAATTTTTTTACAAACTGTTGATCTTGAAAAGGCCGGATTTTAATGGATTATTTTTATAATCGAATGATCGTATTTTATGGTTCCAATTATGCTTACTCGAAAGATAGGATGCAATCTACTCTAAAATCAATTGATGAACCCGTTTTGATGCTCTATGAAAAAGGGTGGACACCATCCACTATAGCCGTTGGCAATGTTGTTGGCCCTAAACTTCTCTCTCAATAGACACTGAATGACTTTAAATAGAGCAATTTTAACTCATGCGATTTGAGTGCTATCTCAAAAGTCATCATCCTTGACGACTTCTGCTACATTATGACATGCACTATGTCTAAAGAAGTTTGGGATACTCTCTAGCTCACTCTTGAGGGTACGGATGTTGTTAAAGCTTTTAATCTGCACAATCTCACTACACAATTTTAAACTATCACTATGCTTGAATCTGAATCATTATACTAAACTCGAGCTTCAATTTAGGTGAGAAAATACCTGAGAAGTGCATTTTTAAGAAAATCTTCAGATCGCTTCCTGCCCGTTTTATTCCTAAGGTTACCTTACTCAATTCATTAGATATCCTAAACACTCTTAGGTTAGAAGAACTTATAGTAGATCTTCAAACATACGAGATAGATATGTTTTCTAAAATTGTAAAACCTAAGAAAAAGGGAATTACACTTAACACCCAATCTAAAAAGATAGAGGAAAAGTGTTGTCTGATTCTGAGTACGACTTTTATTTAAATGATTTGGACTTTTTTGCTAAATATTTTAAAAAAAATTCAAACTTAAAAAACAAAATACGTCCCAAAAAAAGAAAAGTTTTGAGAAAGATAAAAAATATAAATCAGAGAAAAAAAAATTTGAAAGGGAAAAGAAAGATTTCCCAAAGAAAGACGAGGAGAGATGTTATGGGTGTGAGGGAAAGGGTCAGAAAGACCATGGGTGTTCTACTAGGTTGAAACATCAAGGGAAAGGTGAAGAGTGCCCAATATGTGTGTTTTAAACAAAACCAATTTTTCTCCTAAAATGATCCAACTTTTAATTATGCACCAAACCAAGTTGTGAAAACTCAATTCTTACTTTTAAACCAATTTTATCTTTATTAATCCTAAACATGCATCTTCTGATTAAAGCAAGTAAAGTGAAGTAAATAATACTCACAACGCCGAATGTACGAGGAAAAATTCCAAAACGGGAAAACAACCTCGGACGACCCAAGCCAGACAATCACTATGAACAATGGTTTTATAAAGACAGATTAGCCTTACACTAAGACTCGATCCCCACAGGTCTTGAAGCTCCTTCTGATCTTCAACCGTTCTTCAATAGTGCCCACGTAGAAATTCCGTCTTCCACAATCTCTGTCCATAACACACGCATCCATGTATATCTCGGTGTCCATCGATATGGCTTTGATACGTCTACGATGTCGAACACGATGTCCATTGCTTCTTCACCGCAAAACTCTTTGTGTTCAATGTGTAGAACAAACAACTTTGATGAAGCAAGATCACTTAAACATATAAGAATGATAACTCGGATCTTTTCAAACTCTAAGGATCTGTTTAAGACTTTAAACCTTAGAAAACATGTGCAAACAAGGTACTAGTTCGTAAAACAGTTTTCCAGAAAGCACACTTTCGAAATTATGATGAAAACACTCTTTAAATAGGATTTAAATGCCACCTCGAAAAATGTGTCGTTCGAACGACTTGAGGTACTCGTTCGAACGACATCCTTATCTCGTTCGAACGAGATTTGATGTCGTTTGAACGACAGCGCGAAAGTTTGACTTTTTGACTTTTTGTTTAAAATGTCTCTTCTAATGGGAGATCCAAAAATGTCAAACTCTTTTACGGGCTTATCGTCATAAAACGTATTTTAACCTTTTAAAACACTATAAAACATTTAAAAATATTTTTCTTTATAAAAATTACATCCTTATCTTTTATAAAATAATTCCGAGCACCATTAATTATACGCATTCATACCTGAGTGATTTCGGAATGAAATTAACTTTGAAGACTAACAAACTTGCACCAATTAAACATCCTCATGAATAATTCTTTGAAGCTTTGCCGCAATGTCTTCAATTTCTTCAATACGTCATAGACCAAGTGGGATCGTGACAAAACAAAAATATCCCTATGACATATTATAAACACAGTTTTGTTCACGGAATTAAGTCAAAATAATACAGGGACTCAATTGGAAATTTATGTCCTTACAAATCTCCCCCTTTGACTATTCCGGGACAAAACTAAACCAGTGAAATGCCTAATCGGGCCGTCAAGACGTATGACGCCTAAATCCCATTCCATAAACCCAAAATCAAAAATACAGGACACTGACTAGAATATGTAGAACCGACAAGCATGAACTGTCTGAATGTGATGTAGTCTTGAAATCTTGAATCGCTAAAGCATACCTACATACATGAAACAGACAAACAGATACCCAATGAAGGATGGAGGGACAAATGATACCAATTTATATTTCTAATAAGAACAAATCATTTGAAACATGTGAGCAATTATTTGATACCAATTTGAAACAGATATAATCAAACAATATGTAAATCCAGATATCAATAGTAGTGCTCAACAAATCTCCCCAGTCTCCCCCTACATCACATACATCTATCCACCTTTTTGTCTCGAATAGATAATTCGGTGAAAAGATAAACCAATATGAAATATCTAGCATGAGAATATGAAACCAAGTTGAATAAAGTTGATACCAATTTTTGTGAATTGAATAGCGCTAGATAATCATGAAACAACCAGCTAATTATGATCAAGCAATGAAAAATCAGTAGCTAGTAAATCAAGGAATTACACAACGATTATTCCAATCAAATGAGGTGTGATAAACGGACTCATATGCAAAATACCAATTTGGAACATAAAAGAACCAGCATATAAACCAAACAGTCCAGAAATGCTTCCCGCAGTACAAAAAATATATCAAATGAATCTAGAGGACTGCAAACCAATCAGAAGCCATTTTTCAGCCTATCGTTCGAACGAGCCAGGGACTTCGCTCAAACGAGATGAGGAATTCTCTCGAACGAAGTACAAAAGTCGTTCGCGCGAGATGTGATGTCATTAGAATGACTTCGCGCGACCTGCCAAAATTTTCCAGATTCTCAGAAATTATATAAAGTATTGCCCAGTGAAAAAATTTCCTCAAGAAATTCCAAGAAGGGTCTGACAGATGCCAAACAGTGCTAAAACAGAAGGCTTTTCGCACAAAACGCAAAAACTCATAAAAACTAAAAATGTGAGTTACATGCAAACATAGTACCGATGTGCTCAAACATGGATTTGGAATGAATGGGCATGAAACTACAACAAATGAGTCATAATTCGAACACATCGAAATGATCAAGAAGCTCTAATTGATAGCGATAAAACATCAAATTTTATCATAGCCATATGACAATTAAAGTGTGAGCTTAATGAACTAAACATACTACATGCACACAAATCTAGAATTTTGATGATTCCACAAACAATAGCGTCAAATTACAATGTTTCAACATTAGGATTAGATGTGCAATCCCGTTTAAATTTTCTCCAACCAAATCTCCCTCATAAATATATACAATTTTTCAAGTTCTTTTGAGGTTTCTTGCATTCTCAACTTAGAGAAAATCTTATCGGCCCTTTTCTTAGCATATTGCTTTTTCAGTTGGGCTCTTTCAAACGGTGGCTTTCATGACGAGTCAATTTTTGAACTCTCGCGGCCCTTTCCCGTGAATCACTCATCATTTTTACCAATTTTAAATCCTCACGGTAAATGGTTATTACATGCACACTTATCCTTAAGTCTACTTAAGCATAGATGACAAGATTGCGATAAGAACGCCTCACCAAATTCAAATATGCAAGAGAAGTCAAACATCCATATAAACTCATGCATGTGTGCAATGTTGGCATATATACAAAGTCGAATCAAAATGCTTATCAACTTCGAAACAACCCCATATAACCAATGGTTAAGAACATTCTAAGTATCGATAATAATGACCAAATTTCTTACCCACATGGATAATGAAACGATGGGGGGGGGGGGGGGGGGGGGGTCCAAGCACACCAATATGCCACATCAAACATGTAAACTTAAAAATAAAAACCGAAAATCTTTTTGTCTTTTCAAACATATTTTGACTCAAAGAAAAGCAAAATCTTTTTGAGTTTTCAAAAGTTTTCTCAAAAACAAAATCTTTTTGTATTTTTCAAATAAGACTTAAACAAATGAAAACTATCATTATTTTCTATGACACGCTCATTCAACTTAGATTTAAATTTTGAGTTAGCCTTTTTCACCTTGACTGTTTCGGCATACAACTCATTAAACATATTTTGCAATTCTTTCACATCAATCTCCTCCTCGTCACTCTCTTCACCCTCACTAACATGGGATACACTCAAAACCTCCTCGGAAGTGTCATTCACATGAGTTGTATCGTCGTCGCTCACATGACATGCCTTAAACGCAACAAAGTTACGCTCAATGGGGGAACTCTCTCCCTCTTTCGGTTCATTATCACTTAAGGTGGCATTTTAGACAACGGGTTGCTTGCCCTCTTTCTTAAGTCTAGTGGGAAACTCCTTAACCTTGTGACCGTACCCCTCACGCCCAAAACACTTATCCGACTCATCTCTCTTAGGCTTCTCAAACTTATCCTTAGAGGCGGGATCTACTTGGTTGTTTTGAAATTTTCAAATTTCTTGGCATCTTTCGATTGCTTTTGAAACTTAATATATTTTTTAAATTTCTTTGCCAACAAAGCAACATCCTCAAAATCGGAATTGGAATCGGAATCTGAAACTTTAATTTCCTCCTTCCGCGTTTTCAAAGCAATGCCCTTTTCTTTCTTAGGCACTTGCTTGGAGGTAATCATGTCGATTTCATAGGTTTGTAAGTCACCTACAATCTCTTCTAGTTTCGTTGACTCTAACCTACCCAAGGAGTTTAAAATGGTCACTTTCGCATCAAACCTACTAGGCAACAACCTAAGGATTTTCTTAATGACACGGTTTTCGGAAATTTTATCACCTAAGTTAAACGACGAGTTGACAATATTGGACAACCTAGCATAAAACTCATCAAAGGCCTCACTCTCTAACATCCTAATGGTCTCAAACTATGGAGTGAGATTTTGAAGTTTTGACGCCCTAACCATGCTAGTGCCCTCGTGAGTGAGTGCTAGAATATCCCAAGACTCTTTTGATGTTTCACAAGTCATAATTATATTATATTCTTCCTGTGTGACATGTGAAGAAATAACGTGCAGACCCTTAGAATTATATTGTGCAAGTCTTTGTTCATTTTCGGTCGATGACTCAATAGGTTTTAAACTAGTGACCTCACCTGCAATAGTGACAAAGGGTGTCCAACCTTTCTCAACTGCAAGCCAAACATGCTCATCAATAGATTTTAAAGCACATCTCATTCTCATCTTCCAATAAGTGTAATTAGTGCCATAAAAAATAGGTGTTCGAGAAAATTCATTATATCCAGAATTCATCTTTGAAAACACACGGGATCACAAAACAAATAAAAATATTTTCTAGCTCTGATAGCAATTTGAAGAGTGCCCAATATGTGTATTTTAAAAAAAACCAATTTTTCTCCGAAAAAGATCCAACTTTTAATTATGCACCAAACCAAGTTGTGAAAACCCAATTATTACTTTTAAACCAATTTTATCTTGATTAATCCTAAACATGCATCTAGTGATTAAATCAAGTAAAGTGAAGTAAAGAATACTCACAACGCCGAATCTACGAGGAAAAAACCCAAAACGGGAAAACAACCTCGGACGGCCCAAGCCAGACAATCACTATCAACAATAGTTTTACAAGAACAGATTAGCCTTACACTAAGACTCGATCCCCACTGGTCTTGATGCTCCTTTTGATCTTCAACCGTTCTTCAATAGTGCCCACACAAAAATTCCATCTTCCACGATCTCTATCCATAACACACGCATCCACATATGTCTCGGTGTCCACCGATATGTCTTTGACACGTCTATGATATCGAACACGATGTCCATCGCTTCTTCACCGAAAAATCCTTTGTGTTCAATGTGTAGAACAAACAACTATGGTGCAACAAGATCACTTAAACATATAAGAATGATAACTCAGATCTTTGCAAACTCTAAGGATGTGTGTAAGACTTTTAAACCTTAGAAAACATGTGCAAACAAGGTTCTAGTTCGTAAAACAGTTTTCCAGAAAGCACACTTTCGAAATTATGATGAAAACACTGTTTAAATAGGATTTAAACGCCGCCTCGAAAAAATTGTCGTTCGAACGACTTAAGGAAATCGTTCGAGCGACATCCTTATCTCGTTCGAACGAGATTGGATGTCGTTTGAACGACCGTGCGAAAGTTTAACTTTTTGACATTTTGTTTAAAACGTCTCTTCAAATGAGAGATCTAAAAATGTCAAACTCTTTTACGAGATTATCATCATAAAACGTATTTTAACCTTTTAAAACACTATAAAACATTTAAAAACATTTTTCTTTATAAAAATTACATCCTTATCTTTTATAAAATAATTCCGAGCACCATTAATTATATGCATTCATACCTGAGTGAGTTCGGAATGAAGTTAACTTTGAAGACTAACAAACTTGCACCAATTAAACATCGGCATGAATAATTCTTTGAAGCTTTGCCGCAACGTCTTCAATTTCTTCAATACATCATAGACCAAGTGGGATCGTGACAAACCAAAAATCTCCCTATGATATATTACAAACACAGTTTTGTTCACGGAATTAAGTCAAAACAATACAGGGACTCAATTGGAAATTTATGTCCTTACGAAAGGAAACGCTTCCGTAAATGTTACGCTTAATGATGGCATAGTTGAATTGATGAGTTTGGGGGATGAATCACCGCATGGAAGTAACATCATCGCATTTATGGCTAGTCATGTTTGTACATCTAGTGTACCTCACAACAATGAGGAAGCTACTAAACATGAACAAATCGACAGCGAGTCTAGTCATTCGGAGGAGACTAAGGGAGATAATGTTTTAAGTGAGAGAGTGAGTGACCTCTAGCGCATATGGGAATCTTTATGCTAAGTCCTTTAAATCTATAAAACAAAATAAAGGTTTAGCCAAGAGAGCTTTAGTGCTAGACAGAGAGTTGAGAGAGGCGAGAGAGTGTGAGTCCTCGATGATGGAATATTTGGGAGATAGAGTTTATTTAGTTAAGAGAGAGAATGTGGAATTGACCAACAAGGTGGTTAGTCTTACGAGAGATTTCCAAGCATCCATGGAAGCTTGTGAGAAACTTAAAGCCCTTGTATCCCAACTCGAGATAGATCTAAAACGTGCATGGGAGGTCAAGGTAACTATCGATGATACATTAAAGAAGGTAGGTAAGATACTCCTCGACCATATTTTTGGTTTTGGTGAGAGACATGGAATAGGTTATGACGGTGCAACCACTTCCCATACCGCGCTGAAACCAAATCCTAAATTTGTGGTTAATCCTTATGGCCCTCATCCTAAAGAAAAAAGGAGAGTTCAACCAAGAAAAGTGAACCAAGGTAGACCCAAACCTTTCTATGTTTGCACTTTTTATAAAATAAGAGGTCACTTTAGAGAGTTTTTCTATAAATTAGGTAGAACTAGGCGTACACATAGTCCTATGGACCTCTTTATTAACTTTGCTAGTCTTAGAGAGCAAATTAAGTTTCTAGTCATGACTTTGCATAGTTTGATGGAAGAATTTTAGTGGATGTATTTGTTGTTTGAGAACTTTTCCAATATTTCGACTTGAGTTAACAACGATAAGGCCAAACAAAAGTTACCACTACTTGGGTACCTAAGCGTGATGCCAAAGAACTTGTTGTTCATGTTGCTCTCTAGGCTTATGATTGGTGACGTCTAATTTTTTACCTAACTTGAGGATCGCAAGGAAGAAAAAATCACCTTTGGAAATCTAAGTAGGTCTAGCATATTAGGATCAGTTAGTGTTGAGATACCCGAATTTTATAAGCTAGGTGACGTGTTTTACATGAGATGGCTGAAAGAGAACTTGATTAGCATAAGCCAATTGTGTGATGAAAAGTTTGCGATAAAGTTTGACCGGTTCGAATGCAATGTTTACGATCAATCTGACAAACTTTTACTACAAGGTGTAAGGACGGAAGATCATTATTTGTGTGCAATAGTGCCACGGTCTCAACTATGGACTTTTGAAATCAACGACTAGGTCATGTGAACTATAGAGATCTCAAGGAACTAATGGAAAAAGGACATAATTTATGTCTTACCATCACTTGGGAAACTAACTTCCTCAATTTGTGAACCTTGCTAACAAGGTAAAAAAACACAATGTGCCCATCGAAAGTTGAATACAATTACCACCTCCCGTGTTTTGGAGTTGACTCACATGGATCTTATGGTTCCTACTCGCTAGGAGAGCTTGGGTGGTAAGAGACACATTCTTGTGATGGTCGGTGACTTTTTTGGATATTCTATCGTATGATTCCTTAGAGAAAAGTCCGATGCAATTGAGTTCCTTATGGATAAATGTCATGTCCTACAAAACTAACCCGATGTCACTATTAATCAAATTCATAGTGACAGCGACACTTAATTTAAAAAAGGTAATATGGATAGCTATTGTGATGGAGTGGGAATTAAACATGAGTTTTTGGCCATTCATACTCCTCAACGAAATAGGATTATTGAGAGGAAGAACAAGATGATACAAAAAATTTCTTGATTCATGCTTCTTGGAAGAAACGTGCCTAGACTTTTTTAGGCAGAGGTGCTAGCACCGCATGCCACACGGTTAATAGTGTATATCTTAGTCTTCACACACTTCATACGCCTTATGAGTTTTGGACAGTGAAGAATTTCAACCTATCATATTTTTACATCTTTAAAAGTACTTGCTACATCTTGCGAGATAGAGAGCCCTTAGAAAAGTTCAACTCTTGGGGCGACGAGGGGATATTTTTAGATATTCATCGATGAGTAAGGTCTGGCAGGTTTATGATCTTTCTAGCTCTAAGATTATGGAGTAATAAACATCACGATTAGAGATGACGACCCAGAGATGTTTATTTCTCCTAGCCCCTAGTGTCAGGATGATTCACCCCTGGTGATGATCCCATTCTTCCTTATGCTACCATGATGGAACCCATTCCTATTTTAGGGGAGACACAACCTTGGGTTCTAAAGAGTCATGACCCTTTCGATACACTTGGTGATCCTACACTAGGGATCAAGACTCGTGCTCAACATAAAAATGGGGTTAGATTTATGTGCTATACATCCTTATTCAAGCCCAAGAATGTGAAAGAATCACTAAAGGATGAGCATTTGATTTCTACCATACATGAAGAATATCTTCAGCTTTGAAAGAACGATGTATGGGGGTTGGTCCCCTGACCTAGCGAGACTAATTTGATCGGTTCTGAGTGAATTTTTAAGAATATGGTGGATAAAAATGATATCCTAGTTTACAATAAGGCTAGGGTGGTTGCTTAAGACTACATGCAGATCAAAGGTGTAGACTTTGAGGAGACACTCTCTCCTATTCTTAGGCTTGACTCCGTTCTCTTACTACTTGGCATACCATGTCATCTACGCTTCAAGTCATATCATATGGATGTTAAGAATGACTTTCTGAATGACATTATATATGAGGAGATCTATATAAAACAACCAAATGGGTTTTAAGACCCTAAGCACGAAGGACATGCCTACTATCATAGGAAAACCTTGTATAGTTTGAAGCAAGCACCCCGTGCTTGGTGCGATACATTTACTTCCTATCTATTATCTCATGGCTTCAAGAGAGGGGAACTAGATAAGACGTTTTTTATGAGAAGAAAGATTGGTGTTATTTTGGTTGCCCAAGTTTATATGAACGACATAGTATTTGGATCCACGTGTTCCCTCCATGCTCACACCTTTGAGGAGGAGATGAAAAGTGAGTTTGAGATGAGAACAGTAGGTGAGTTTACATTCTTCCTAGGTCTCCAGGTTCATTAGCATGATGATAGGATATTCATATCTCAGCCCAAATATGCAAAAGACCTTGTGAAAATTTTGGTTCTAGACTCCGCTAAGCACTCACGCACCCCTATGAGTACATCGACGAAGATTAGAAAATATGCTTTAGGAAAGGATGTAGAGCAAACTTTATATTAGAGTACGATAGACAGTCTTCTCTACTTTACCATTAGTCATCCCGATATTACTTTTAGTGTTGGATTCTGTGTGCGATACTAAGCGTCCTCGAAAGAGTTACACTTACAGGCACTTAAATGTACTATCAAATACATGAGTGGAACTCTTTTATACGGTATTTGTTATTCCTTTGATACCAATGATCGTTTGTCTACCTATTCAGATGTTGATTGGGATAGACATGCAGATAGTTGTAAGAGAACTGGGGGTGGGTGTTTTTATGTTAGGAGTACTCGTATCTCTTGGATGAGAAGGAAGAAAAACTCTATATATTTTTCCACCATGGATTCTGAGTATATTTTCGTTGGGAGTTGTTGCATGCAACTCTTCCGGATGAAGCAAATGTTGGAGAATTATGGCATTTCTTAGGGCACAATGACTATTTCCTTTGATAATATGAGTGCTATACATATTTCTTGTGATCCGGTCCAACATTCGCGCATGAAGCACATTAGGATACGCGATCCCTTTATTCGAGACCTAGTGGAGGAGAAGGTCGCGTCCTTGAGCTTTGTGAGTTCCGATCGTTAGATAGCCGACAGATTCACGAAACCTTTAGATGCACTTCGATTTGAGGATCTTAGGAAATCTTTATATATTTACATTGTTGACTGAGTTTGGATATTTTATCTAGTATAAGATGATTATCATGATTATATTCATATATTCCTATTGCTAGATTGTATTATCATTCTATTTATCTTTTTCATTTTGATATTTTTAGAAAAATCCAAAAAGAGTTTGTTTTTCTGAAATATTTTGAAAAATACAAAAAGATTTTTGGTTTCTTTTTTGAAAAAGACAAAAAGAGTTTTGTAATTTTTTAACACCTTATATGGATAAACATTTAAGATGTTTGAATCACCCATTCATTCTATATCTACGTAACGGTTTTGTAGTGTTTTGAGACATGACATCAGTTCATATATGTGCTTAATAATGTGTAGAGTCATTACATTATGATTTGATGATTACTTGCCACATGTTTGAATCCTTATCTCCTTTAATGCATGAGAGCATGAGCTTATTTGAATATTTCACTTACCTATCACTTGTCGATCATAGTGTTTTCATCTCAATTTTTCTTTAAAATAAAACAAATTTAAACAGGAGATAAAAAGTTTTCCACGTAAGAACCAATACCTGGATTTAAATCAATTTTTTTTTAAAATTTATTATATTAAGCAATGGAAAGGTTCTATAAAAGATAAAAGTCTATGCGTTATAAGCTACTGTTTCCAATGAAATAGCATAAAAATATTAGAGGCACATAAAAACAAAAGTGACAGGCCAATTTGTGAACATTTATGATTCACTACACATGAGCAATAATTTGTTCAAAAATAATTGAGAGTATTCTTAGTTATGTAAGATTTTGAGGGATGTTAGTTGAAGATAAATGGTTTTGTATAAACTATATAAATATCGAAAAGCATTAGATAGTTTTGGGTGCCATTGGTATGAAAATCACTTATGTTATTGATTTGTTGATTAGGTTAAATCAATTTCAGATGGGTTCGCATTTTTTTAACCCCAAGGTAGACTTTGAGATATTTTGTTAGTGGTATCTCAATCCTTCGTGAACATGTGTTATGATTGTCTATGTTGATTAACCTATGAAATATGTCCACATGCCTACATTCCGTATTCATTATTCATGTATATTTGTGTTAATTCATGGTGTGTTGCATTTGTAAAATCTTATACTTTGATTTTTTTTTAGTTTTCAAAAATAGTTGGTGAGGCCTTTGAGATAATCATTTCATGTGCGTTATTTCTATATATTTGTAATTTCATCTTACTTCTTATATGTGATGCTTTAAATTTCATGTTTATATTCTACTCCTTTGTTTATTTCAGACAAAAAGGGGGAGAACATATTTAGGGGGAGTTTGATTTTTAGGACAGAAAATGAATTATGTGTTGTTATTTTCTATTTCTAACTTTATGCATCACAAATATTTTTTTTATTCATGTGTGTAGGTATCCAAATGAAGACATATTACACCGGATTGAGACAAAGTTGTCCAGGGGAAGAATAAGATGAGAATGAAGACAAAGTTTCACTATGCTGTTCCATTTTTAGTGTTTGGAAAGGTATTAGGAGTTTTTGTCATATAGGGGTAATTATTGTAATTTGGGTTTTGGTTAGTTTTTTACTGGAATAGCCAATGGGGGAGATTTGTAAATGGAAATATTTTAGCTTAGGCTTTTCATTTGTATTTATTTACATTTCGCTATATTTAGTGTATCGAATTACAAACCGATACGCACCGATATGTCAAATCGAACTCTAACATCTCTGAGTTCAAGACTCCTCTACATCTCATGAAGGTATAAATCTTTTAGAAGTTCTTAATTATTCATATTTATATATACGATGTGTTTTTAGAAAAATCGAGGATGGATTTTTATTTTTTATAAATAATTTTTTTTACCCTCGTTCTAATGAGTTTGAATCTCGTTTTAATGAAATTTCCATTTCGTATGAAGGTTGTCAGATATTTATTTAGGACGAACATCTAATGAGGTTGGACTTCTTTATAGTGAATTCTCGTTAGAAGATCATTAGATGTACATATCAAACAAAATTCCTTTGTCATTTGAACGACCTACTATTCTTGTTCAAACGTATTGGATTTCTCATTGGAACGACCATTATTTTTGTTTGAATGAGCCGCCGTCTCAAAATTTGTGTTAGACCTATGAAAACCTATTTCAAAAAGTTTTTGGTGAGACTTTTGAAAAAATAAAACCTATATATTTGCTGCAAAAGTTCTCAAATTTTATTTTCTTAAACATCTTTTGATTCAAAAATCATCATCCCCAAATATAATTGTGAATCCTTTTGAAACCCTAGAAGTTTCATATCTGATATTCAATTATGGAGAGGGATCTCTCCTGCAGAAGTTGTGACCTGAGGGATCACTACTAAAGGAAGAAGAAAGGCTGATAGGTGGAAACCAAGGGTGGACTTCCGCCAGTGGACGACTCTGAACTAAGTCATATTCTTTGGGAGTTTCATAAGTTGGTTGTCTTGTAAAACTTACTAATATTCCGAAAAAGAGGTTTTTCCCTTTTGATGTGTGTGATTACATGCTTAATTTAAGATAAAATAGCTTATGCACACATAATTTAATCAAGAATTAAAATTTGCCAAAATTGGAGTTGTGTTGGGGAATTTAATTAAATGAGTTAATCTATTAAGATTATGCTCATGCTCACATACCAATTTAATTCTATATTGTTCCCTTTTTGGATAAACTTCTCGAGTACGAAGTATCATTCCTTTAAGGTGATCGATTTTACCCTTTTATTGTAAAACCAGACAGTCCTTTACTGGTATTCTTCCACCCGCAGTGTCGAGTTCTCCTTGGCTTCTTCTACCATATTGAGATTAAGTGTTCTCACCAATTCTATCCTCAGAGAATTGAAGTTGAGTACTCGATGGCTAGGTAATTTGATCTTAGTGGGAACCACTACTTTAAAAGCGAATGCCAATATTAATAGTGTCTCACCCATTTTCGTTATCGATGTATCCTCTACACCCAAATTACACTCTGCAGCTCATTAATCTAATTTTTATTTGCATCATCTAGCCTTTCTTATCATTCCTTTTTCCATAGTTATGTTCATCACCCGTGTCATCCTATTGTACTGCAAGTGACCAGGTACCGAGTGTAGTTTATGGATCTTCGATTATGCAGTAATCTTCAAATATTTATTTTCAAACTGGGTACCATGATATGTAATGAAGGCATATGGAGTTCCACATTGACAAATAATGTTCTTCCATATAAAGTGGAAAAATATCTCATACGGCATCTCGACAAGGGGCTCTAATTTTACCTACTTAGTGAAACAATCCACTACTACAATATTTCCATTGTCTTTAGAAGGGTACCGACTAGGCCTACACATGGCAAAGAGCTAAAGAATATGATCAGTGTAAGTTCATCTCCTGGACTATCACAATGTACTTTTAGCACTTGCCACTTTTTTTCCCATAGCCTAAGCAGTCTTCTTTCATTGTGGCCCAGTAATACCCTCTTTGCGAATTCGTTTCACTATTGATCATCCTTATAAATAGGCCCCACATGATCCTTTATGTATTTATTTCATTAGGTAATTGACCTCAGTATGGTGGACACATATGAGTAGCGATATAATAAATCCTCTCCTGAATAGGATCCCTCTTTCAAGCACATGCCTCTTTGCTTTGTAATTTAACTTCTTTACTCCCTTTGATTTTCAGGAATGGTGCCAATCTCCAAATATTCATGAATGGGATCCATTTATGATGGTCCCATATTTACTTGCAAGACATTGATACATTCATCTTCCATGCTTCGTTGTGATAAGATGTCAAATAAGACTGTTTTCCTTAGTTCGGATCTAATTGTTTATGCCAAACGAGCGAGTGCATTTGGTAAAGAATTTTTATATAGCCAAGAAAATTAATTGATTTTTTTTATCTTTGCCAAGTATTTCACCATCGGTTATTCTTTGTCCTTATAAATTTTAAGAATTTAATTCACGAAGAGTTGAGAGTTGATATGTGTTGTCAATTTCTTGTCACACAACGATTATGAAAATCTTAATACTGCTATGAGTGCTTCATATTCT
Organism: Sambucus nigra; assembly: GCA_949130495.1. Taxonomy (NCBI): domain Eukaryota; kingdom Viridiplantae; phylum Streptophyta; class Magnoliopsida; order Dipsacales; family Adoxaceae; genus Sambucus; species Sambucus nigra. The sequence continues at coordinate 276,401,891 of OX422209.1, read as the reverse complement.
GCCTCATTATTGTGGCCTCAATGTTAAGCCTTAGGACATATTCAATGTCTATATCATCAGGCGTGTTGATATCAAACCTACCCCGATGCCATTAGCATATCGCAAGATGTCCTCAACTAGCTTCCACACATGGGGTTTCTCATCAAAATCTTAGTTGATTAAAATCCCATTTTTGAATAATTTTTCATCCGATTTGTATACTGGGATTTTACATCTTGTCGGGAAGATGCTTTCAGTGTGCAACCGCTCTGATCAACTGATTTTTCTACTAAGCTCTCTATCGTGGAAGTCGGCTCGGATGTTCTTACTACTGATCTTTTTTCTGGCAAAGTTTTCTTGTTTGTTCTCATTAATGAGCTTTATTCAGGCGAAGTTTGCTTGGTTGTTTTTATTACTGAGGTCTATCTGGGAGAAGTCTGCTTGGTTGTTCTCATTGCTGAGATCTCTTTCATAGAAGTCCGCTCAGTTTTTTTTACCTCTGATCTCTCTTATAGAGAGGTTTGGTTCGTTGTTCTAATTATTGAGGTCTTTTTCGAAGAAATATTCTCAAATTCTCTTATGGCTGAGTTTTCTTTTTTTTTTTAAGGAGTATGCTCAACCATGTTCTCTTCTTACATAAATTATGGTATTAAACCTGTTACAGCCCGACCCTTGATTGTTGGTTAGAGCGCATATGTGATATTGTACTCTCTAAGTTCTATGGTCCAAGACATTAATCTGTCGAATTTCTCAAGTTTATAAACTATTTAACATTGAGTAAGTTCTGTGTATGGTTGCATGACCTTAAAAGTAATGTTTCACCATCAAGAAACTTTGATTAAATTGAATGCCAACTTATCCAGCTCAAGATACAACATTTTGGCTCTTCAATATGCCTTATTGGTGTAGTATATGAGTTTTGTACTCCTTCATCTTGTAGGACCAATTACGAGATGACTGCAGATTTTAACACCGTGATCTACAAATAAAGTTTTTCTCCTAGAATTCTGCACTTCCCCAAGGTACTTTTTTCATCTTCAGAAAAGATTTATTGCATTCCTCGATCCACTCAAACGAGCTTCTGAGTATTTTGAAAAATGTAATGATACTTATATCATGAAATAAATTAACCCATAGTGTGGGTTTTGTAAAAAATTAATTAGATAAAAAATAATCAAATAATCTAAAAAATTAGATAAAAATTAATAAATAAACTCACAAAAGATATGAGAGAAAATAGATGAGCACGATAATGTAAGTTGTTCAGCCTTAGCCTACATCCCCTGTAAATAGTATGATATTGGTTTCGCTATAATCAGGCACTAATATCCATGGGAGACATACATGTAATATTTATCTCTTCAATGCAAATTGAAGAGAGTAACAATAGGGTTTCGGGATTTTGATCCAAGTGAAGAAGATGCTGTGTGTCTTATATAGGTTGGAGGGTGCGTTGTGTCACCCCAAGCATGCATCCCATGCCCAACTGAGTTTGTGTCCAATGAGAGAGTTCTAGTTGTATAGGCATAAAGTAAAGTCATTATAAAGAATATTATTCCACATGGGTTGTTGTTCTTTGATAACAATCTTATGTAAATATGCCTAGGATGCTCTTGTCATGCTTTGTAGGCCTGTGAAAACGTATTATAGGTCTCGGCTGGGCCGAGACTATAGTGGGCCCTATTAAATGCTGTGGGGCAAGGTGAGACTGAGTGGTCGATTATGGATAATGCACCCATTTCATACTGAGGTTGTTGTCTAGTAACCTTGGTACCATATAAGGCTAACACCCATGTAAATGTAGATGAGGTTGGTCTCAACTACGATATGAGAAAGGTTATTGTCTAGTAACATTGGTGCCGTCTGAGGACAACACCGATGTAAATATAGATGAGGTTGGTCTCTACTATGATATGAGACTAGGGAACTTGGTAGGTTGATTAAATACCATCCAAACAATTCGTATGTAGGACAAGACATTTGTGGGATAAGACAACTCATGTACCTTGGATGAGTGCATTGGTGTCTTTTGAAGGATGAGTCTAGAGTGGTCATTCTTATGTATATTAATGAGCTATAGACCTTAACCTTGGACATTAATTTGAGTCCGAGAATTAAATATGCCACCTATAACTGTAGGATGACTCTTTTGGTTATCTCGTCTCATCCTGATGTATAGTTCGTAGATCGTGACATTGGTATCCTAGCTGTTTATTAGCCATAAGTCACACCTTGGGGACACAATGGTCTGATAAGAAATACCGGTCATATAACCCCATGTGCTTTTGTTTCATCCATTTATAAGGATTTGTCCACGTGTCAACTACTCATTGGTTTCATCAGAGGTGATGCTACTTCCCAGTCACATCTGGGCCACGCGTTCAGCCTTTGCATCATTCCAGATCTTAAAAGTTGTGCCAAATGATTGCACCTATTTGACTTGGATTCATGTTGTTTGGGGGGGAGGGGGGGGGGGGATACCATTTCTCTTACTATCAAACCAGCGTAAAATGTTTCCCAAATTATCTCTCTTTAGCCTTTTACCTTTGATCCTCATTCGATCGTACGATGATCGTCTTCCTAAGAGCCTCTTTCTCATCCTTAGGTCGACCCCTTCTCTTACAGCTACTCCTGATCTCCCTTATACTCTTTTTCCATTGTTGTTTGATCATTTTTCTCCTTTTTTGATTTTTTTGGAAAGTGTTCTTGGGTTTGAACCTCCTTTTATAGTGGTTCTTTAGTGGTAGTCCTATGAGTTTAGAGTATTGGAAGTGGTGTTCTAGGAGTTGAGGATTTTGGAATGAATTAAGATCATTTATGGGTTCTTCAGTGAATTTTCTGAATAGGCTAGTGAAAATATAGTTTTAGGTTCTCGAGTGTTCTTAAGTATTCTTCCTCGAACTCATATTTTTCCTTGTTCGATCCCTTAGGTTTAGAAACCCTTAAAATAATAGTTTGTTAATGTACCAAAGTATATACAAGAGTTGGGTAAATTTATATCACCTTCGCGATTGTGCCCTCTGGGAGAGGGAATAGGCGGAGGCTAACCCTAACTGAGAGAGGTCATCAATTCCTCTAACCCCAACACCTTTGGTAGTTTTATAGCCTCCCTTGTGCCTGACCAATTTCCCACACTATGACACTAAATTTTTCTATCTAAGTGTTATCAATATCACTCATGACACCATATCATCATCTTCTAAGGGTTATAGTCCCTCTAAGTGCTTGGTCCTTCGTGATGACAATGGAGAATTGGGCTCTGAATCTTTTGAAGAAGCCATGAGAGTAACGGTTGCTCATCTTAGAGTGGCAAAGATGACAATTTTTTAGAATCGAGTAACGGAGGTCACCTAAATACCTCATCTTATATATAGGGGGATCCTGAGCCCCCCTTAATTTATGACATCTCTGAAGACGAGACATGAGATAACATTCCTCAACCCCAAAATACCTCAGCTTTTGACTGCCATGACCAAGGCAGAGTTTCAAGGCCAAGATCCTCGCAAATAAAACTCATGTTTTTTAGGATAAATAGGATGAGGAGGCCTTTGAAATTAAAACAAGTGTTGCCTCCTCTTACCCAAGTGACGTCCATAAGAATGATCTTATTGCTTGACAATACTTTTTTTTAACTTGTACATTAACATGAGGGCACTAATTGAGGACTATAGGGCTTATGACCTTAGAAATAAGGACAATATTGTCATTTATGAACATATGTTCAAGGTAGGATTTATCCATCCCTTTTAATTCATATATGAGGGGGATGTAAAAGCTCCCAGAATGATATAGGGAGTGCCCCCTCTTGTAAAAGATAACCATGAAGTGAAAGTGACAGAGCTATAGAAGACTCTGAAATAGTGAGAGGAATCTGAAAAAGAACATCTTAGGGCAGGTGCTAAGTATGTTGTGTCCAAATTAAAGAAAAGAAAGGAGTTCCGTAGCTATGTTGTCCAATGTTTGGACATGTGTGCTAAAAACAGATTGTAGAGGATTTGTTCAAAAAAATTTTAACGTCGTCTCTAAGTATGCAGAGGTAGACGAGATGCTAAAAACTTTATGATTAATCGATCTAGTATGAATTGCTTCCTTTCATGAGATTCATACAAGATTGATAATTAAAGGATCTGTGAGGGATGGGGTGGTTGGGGACGATATGACCCAGATTACTGAGGAAGGGGACCAAGCTGCCAAGTCCAAGAGGAATCTACTATCCCTAAAACCATAATTATTGATGCTTCGGAGGACGAGACTCAACTGCCTGTGGTCTCCGATGCCCACATCCATATTTTAAATTCTATTCTAGTCCCACTTTTGGGATTAATAATTTTTTAACTTCAACTCTTTGCACCCCCTTTATTGTTTTTTTTGTGAATGCTTCCTCTTTAATACACTTTTCTTTGCTTATTATGTGTTCAAGTGTAGTCTCTCACTCTTCTTATGTCGATCTCTATTATTCAAAGATTTTCCATGATTAAAATAATTTGTATTGTGAGACTTATCTCATTGTCGCTAATTTATTTATACTGAGTAATGGTGGCCTAATGTCTTCTCGACCATGAAATTAGATGAGGCATTATTATATGACTTTCAACTTGTCGAGAATCCTTCTTAACGTTCTTTACTATGTCCATAATAATAATGGCGCTTAAGTTTTCCCACCTATAATGATTTTCATTAGGATATGCTTAGGTGACGAGACTCCAAAACACTCTCGTATTTCCCCGAGAGACGAAGATTTAACAATGAATTTCACCATAAAATAATGGTGTTAAGTATCACCATAAAGATAATCATGTTTAGTCCCAACATCACAAAATGATGATGACTTTTAACAAATTTGTACAATATATCTCTCTCAGTGGGTCTGAGCCTTAGTTTAACCATAACAATAATGATGTTTATTTTTTTTCCAATCTCTCAAGGTTTTTAAAGCGATACATTTAGGAGCCGAGACTCCAAAACACTCTCGTACTACTGTGAGAGACATTTAATAACGACTTTCATCATAAAATAATGGTGTTAAGTCTCACAATGAAAATAATGATGTTCAAATTTTTTCACCTCTCACGGTTTTAGATGAGAGAAGTTTGGAGACGAGGCTCTAAAAAACTTATGTAACACCAAGAGAGATTTACTTTTAATTATTTACCATAAAAATGATGTTAAGTGTGGTATATTTAGATGCAATCTCTCCCAGTTGGATTGAGACTTCAACCTCAGAGATGATGCTATAGGTGGACCATTTGTTTAGATTCCTTTGTGCACTATTCCCCTATGTACACTCCCTATGGTCTGGATGGTGTCTAGGTTGATATTGTCTAAGACCACTAGTGATCCTCATCCCATAGATGTTATCTAGGACGATGTCTTGGATACAATGCCCTATTAGGACGAGGAAATCAAATAAGGACCCCACACTTAACCTAGCGAATGTACTATGATTCATTATTTGGTACAATGTGTTTGTCATTTTGTACCTCTCTCCATAGTCCTAACAATGCGCTTCCTCATATGCCACATATTTTGGTCTTCTTCGCTCCTCCTATCCAAGTCAGAGATGACGAGGATCCATGATATCTCTTCAATTGAGAATGTACTAAACTTCTTTAGAGATGGGGGTAGTCCCCCAGCTGCCGATTATGCATCCCCTCTCATGGAGGTCAGCCTGATGGTATTCATAATTGGGTCCACTAAGATCTAATTCATGATGTCCTGGATAAATGCCAAAGAACTGGTGTTGCATATGATGCTAACTGTCCACAAGTGACCTGATCACCATCTCTATGTCGTCCATCTCAAATTCAGGGGTTGGTTGTATGGAACATACCCCGGCATTTTATGGTGGATCGAATGATATCACTGATCGAAGATAATAAATCAACAACAAAAGTGCAAAAAAAGAGACAAATTAAAAATCAAGTTGATGAAATCCTCCACCCAAGCTATTTCAACATTAATTCAGATCCAACCATAGTGGAATTGAATCACCACCCGAGATGAGTGACAAATCCAAGATGAAGATGAGAATAATAAAATCACTACACCAAATCTGCCCATTTGTCAAGGTCATTGACCTTGACAAATTCACCTTGTCAAGGTCAATGACCGTGACATTTCGAGGCGAGACAACTTTTTTTGTCACGGTCGTGTCACGGTCATTGACCTTGACACAAAACTCGCGTTTTGTGTCACGGTCGTGTCGCGGTCAATGACCCTGACACGTTTGTCACGGTTATAAACCGTGACAAAGCCGTGACCCTTTTTAAAAAAATTGTCACGGTCATTGACCGTGACAAGCCCGTGACAAATGTTGTCACGGTTTTGTCACGGTCAATGACCGTGACAATTCTGGGCAGAATTTAAAAAAAATCTGCTGGGCAGTATGGCCACCGCCACTGCCCAGCAGTATATTTGTACCTGTTATAGCAACGTTGTACCTGTTCCAAACATCATATATCCAACACAAACTAAAGATAATGCAAATATATATTCATGACAGTATAATCCAAATCTTCAAAGTAAAAATAATATACATGACGATATAATCCAAATATAATTAAAATGGACAAACTTAAAAATAATGTTACTACATGTCTTAGATAAAACTGAGGAGGTGAGTAGGCCACACGACATACGAATTGACGCACCCACTAATATACGTCGTGCCGCATTGTTCGCGCAACCACAATAGGGAGTTCTCCTTCCCGGGTATGACATGCGTGACGAGCACCCTGGACTCCATCTCTTGAAGCACACGTCCATGGACTAGTCCACCCTCGACGATGTTCTGGTCCCTCAATCCCCGCCCTATCCGCTGGCCATCAAATATGTCCAATATGAACACGCTCGGCCAACCAATTGTCGATAATGGTCTGTTGGAGGGCGTCAAATAGGGAAGTGGATCGTCGAAGTACGAACGTGTCGGTGATGAAGCAGCGAGGTCCACATCCTCGTCATCCTGCGCCTCGTCCTCCCGCACCTCCTCGTCCTCCCGCACCTCCTCCTCCACCGCCTTCTCCTTCCCTTTCCCTTTCCCTTTCTCTTTACGGTCTCCACCCAACGTACGCTTCATGAATGCGTACATATCTTGGACCGTCGCCTCCAAACGGGACAGCTTCGCGTCGTGTGAATCCACCGTTCGAGCCAACCCGGTGTCGCTCGTCTACAATCCGATGATCCTAGATTTGGCCACCCGCGAGCTCACTCCCCTTGTCCTCCCCTTGCGATCAGAGCCAAGCACTTGGCTGAGTGCGTCTGTGGACAAAGATGCCTTGTCGGCATCAGACTGCGACTCATGCACTTCCTTAAGCTTTGCCTGAAACGACAAAAAGCACATGATTAGTAAAATAAGTAAACTAAAAAATTATAACGTAATTAACAATAATTAAACTGTCGGATTACTTACAATCGTGGTCGCGACGCTCGGGGACACCTCCTTGTCCTTCCGCTTCTTCGTCCGAAGAGCCACATAAGTATCGAGCCTATGTGGCTTACCCCCTGGCCCACTCCCTACCCCCTGAAATAAAATAAAGTAAAGTAAAATTAGTATCGGCCCCGCAAAGTAAAATAATATCCAATTATATATTTCTGTAGTTATAGATAAATTAAATATTACCTTCATCCTATGCTCCACCTCAGCGTAAGAGGTCCGGCCGGAGTAGTGCACGTCCGTCTTTTTAGCCCGATTTTCCCTCCCTGATTGGAGAGATGCCAATTGTCGATCCTCGATCTCATTGTCAATTAATAAAACCCCTGGAGTAGTGCATGTTATGATTTTAGTCCCTATTTTTTAATAAAACCGCTGGCGCGGACCCATATTCATAAAACGTTAACCAATCATAACATGCCACGTGTCCCTTTAATTTGAAAATAGGGACAAAAAATGGAAACAAAATGTTTGTTGTCCTATATCCATAATCAATATTATTTTAAGTCCTAAAATTACATAATCTATTATCTTTATAAGGATAAAATTATCTTAAAATGATTGGTAGGGAATGTCTATGAGGTGGATGATAATTTATTTGATATTTTATTTTATTTCTTTTGGTTAGGTTATTAAGACTTTATTTGAATTGATATCTTAGTAATTATTATTTAATATTTATTTTGAGCAATTATCTTATAGTAGGATTATTATCCTAGAAACAATTCTATCAATTCAAATAAATAGATATCAATTCAAATACATGTCTTGGATATCAATTCCCACTAGGGGTGGCAATTCGTGTGCGTCGTGTCGTGTTCGTGTCGTGTCATGTCGGGTTCGTGTTAAGTATTAGTCAACCCTAACCCGACCCATTTAACTAATCGTGTCAGATGAGCAAACACTAACCCGACCTATTTATTATCGTGTCGTGTTCGGGTTGACCCGCATAACCCATTAAGTAAAATATAAAATAATTTTTTTCTTCTCTCTTAACCAATCATAGCACTCATACGCCTACAATAACTTAATTTAATTAATTTCAAATTCTTGCAACACATAAATAATTTATCATCCGAGTTCGTGTCGAGTTCGTGTCGGGTATCGCGTCGTGTCAAAAATTGCCACCCCACCCCACCCCTGCCCCCCTCCACCACCACACACCACCACACACACACACACACACACCCCACCCCACCCCACCCCACCCCACCCCACCCCCTCCCCCACCACACACCACCACACACACACACACACCCCACCCCTAACCACCCCCTGCCCCACCCCTCCACCACCCCCTCCCCCACCACACACCACCACACACACACACACACACCCCACCCCACCCCACCCCACCCCCTCCCCCACCACACACACACAAACACCCCACCCCTAACCACCCCCTGCCCACCCCTCCACCACCCCCTCCCCCACCACACACCACCACACACACACACACACCCCACCCCACCCCACCCCACCCCCTCCCCCACCACAAACCACCACACACACACACACACACACACACACACCCCACCCCACCCTCCCCCACCCCCTGCCCCACCCCCTGCCCCCCTCCACCGTCCCCACCCCCTCCCCCACCCTGCCCCACCCCACCCCCCACCCCCTGCCCCCCTCCACGCACACACATACACACATATATATATACACATACACACAAATATACACACAAATATATATATATAAATGAAAGAGAGAGAGAGAGAGAGAGAAAATGGACCTGAAAGTAGAGAGAGAGAGAGAGAGAACAGCGTCGAGAGAGAGAGAGAGAAATGGAGGGAACGGCGCGGGAGGGAAAAAAGAAGAGGGGGTAGGGTTTTTGCTGAGAATATTGTCACGGTCGTGTAAAGGTCTTTGACCGTGACAAGAATTTAAATAATTGTCACGGTCAATGACCGTGACAAGTCCGTGACAAGTAAATTTGTCACGGGCTTGTCACGGTCATTGACCGTGACAATTCGTTGTCACGGTCGTGTCAAGGTCAATGACCGTGACATAAAACGCGTGTTTTTTTGTCACGGTCAATGACCTTGACAAGGCTGGCCGGCTGAAAGGTGACAATTTGCCCATTTTGGTGTAGTGAATCGATCCTAAAAACAACGTCAAATCAATGACACTGGTATCATGCAATTGATTCCCCCAAAGTGTGGGTTTTGAAAAAAATGTAATTGGTCAATAATTAATCAAACAAATTCATAGAAGAGATGAGAGAAAAGATATGAACAAAGTTATTTAAGTGGGTTGGCCTTGGCCTGCATTCAGTGTAAGGAGTATGAGATTGATTTCACTATATTCATACACTAATGGCCATAAGAGACATATGTTTAGGGTTTATCTCTTTAATACAATTTTGATATAGTAACAATAGCTTTTCTGGAATAAGATCCAAGTGAAGATGATGTAGTGTATCTTATATAGGCTTGGGGTGCACAATGTCACCCCCTACATGCATCTCATGCGTAGATTAAGTCGTGGACAATGAAAGTGGGCCGATTGTATGTGGATGAAGTAAAATCATCATCAAGAATATTCTCTCATGTCGGTTATTGATATTTGATAACAATATTACATAAAAATTCTTAGAATGACCTTGTCAAACACATCGAAAGTATGAGGCTTCGACGCTAATATGAATATAAAGGACCTTGTTAAATGTTTGGGGCCGAGATGACACTAACCCCATCTCAGACTGAGGTTATTGCCTAGTAACATAAGTGTCGTCTGATGCTAACACCCACCTAGATGTAGACGAGGTTGATCTTTGTTATGGGATGATACTAAGAAGACTAATAGTTTTCTCGGATGTCATATAAATGAGTCTTATGTGGGACGAGACATCTGTGGGATGAAACAATGTATGTTGGCTTAGGTGAGTGAATTGGTCTTTTCCGAAAGGATGAGTCGGTAGCAGTCATTCTTTTTAGATGTGATATGGACAAGAACACACTTATGTATATCAAGATGCATTGATCGGTAGGTCTTGATACGAATCAATTTAGTGTATCCGCTCGTATTATTAAACTTTAGATGTCTTTCTTCGTTCAGGAGGTTGCATGTTAATCAAAGCTTGGATCTTATTCGGGTCGAATTCTATGCCCCTATGATTGAGTATGAAGCCGAGGAATTTACATTGCTTCACCCCTGATGGTATGTAAATTTGGTTTGCTAATTTTGATTAGTCTTAGCTTAGTTAAACTATTACTTATAACGATAGATAAATTAAAAAAGAAATAATCTAGAGATGGATAAGTGAAAAAGAAAGGGACACAAGGATTTACGTGCTTCAGCCAAAGGACTTGCATATGTCCATGAGTATAATGTTACTATGTTTTAGGGTTTAGTATAAGACTCTCATGAACTCTCTAAGATTTTGATAAACTGTTTTTAGTTGCCTCTAGATGAGAGAGGTAGTGAGCTATTTATAATAGTAGGAAGATAAAGAGATGGAATACCTTTATACACTAGGTATTTACATATTTATATTACAATTAGCCGCTATATATTCTTTACATGAATCTGCATAGTGACTGTTAAGACTTTGATATGTGTCTGTTCACATTACTGAATGTTTATATTTATGTGGCTGATCGGCTGGCATGCTGACTAGTGAGATAATAGTGCTGACCACATTAGTTTGCTATTTTTGGGCCCACTAAGTATGATGATAGGTGTCACCTTTTTATTGATACATTTGGTCATTATTGTTGCCAAAAAATGGTTCTATTAAAACATACCATGCCATCAAAGCCAAACACAACAGTCAAAGTATAGAAATAGATTAAAAGAGAGATAGAGAGTGATAATCATGATATTTAGAGTGGTTCGGCCATGGAAATGAGCCTACGTCCACTGTGGAGACTGATTCTCATTATATACATGTAGTAGTACACATTTGTGGGGCCTTAGAGGCGTACACGAGGGGGGAGAGAGAGAGAGAGCCTAAATACATCATATACAAGTTCTATGGTGAAGGGAATAGGTCCTTGTAGTGTAAGATGAGGAGACGATGTGGCCTTACGTAGCTCAAGCGACTGAAGTTGGTGACCTGAGAGTTCTCTCAGGTGTATAGATATGAGGAGAAAGTTGGGCAAAACTTATTTACCTAGATATTACCCCACAAGTAAGGAGGTGAGCCCTTTTATTTATTGTATTTGGTTAGGGCATCACCTTCACAACCCGCGTGCCTTATGGATAAGTATTAATTAGATGGAATCCTTCTAGAAGATGGATAGTTGGCACCCCATTGCTGATATCCAAGGGTTCATGGCATGTAATTCTAGATTCACTATGCTTGAGGGGAATAGATACGGGTAGTATAAGATGTGAAAGGGATGCGTCCTGGTGGCGACCACGAAAGGCATGCAACCTAGTAGCGGACGCAGAGGGTATGAGTCCTAGTAGCGATAGAGGAGGTCATGCAGAGGTCATACGTCCTGGTAGAAGCTATGGAGGCCATGTGGCCAGGTAGCGGCCAATAAGGGCATGCCACCTATTTGAGGGGCTATGTCGTGTGAGGCATATAGAAGCATCCTTCTAAGGAAGTATGTGAAAAAGGCTCCGTGAATGTTGAGATACTAGGGTGGGGTCTTATGTACTTTATATGGAAAATGGGGAAGTTTCCTTATCCTAGTATGGTACTAGGCCATGGCCTTTTTTACAAGCTGAGGCCTTTCGCTAGTCCTTGAGAATATATTCATTATGTTTGCATAGGCTTCCATGTCACGTGTCTTCTATCCATTGGAGAATATATTTTGGGTTTAATAGAATCTCCCCACGTCTCAATAATAAAAGGCAAATGATTTAGTGTTGGGATTTTATTCCTATTTGCGGATGATTGCCTTGAAGCCGAAGCTTAATGTTAAGAGGTAGATCCTTGTCAATGTCATGGCCTTTTGTTGAGGTGCTTTAAATTATGATGTATTGTATTTTGAGGACTCTGGCATTGATTATGTAAGGTCGACACCTCTATTGCCAGGAACTTTAGTGGCTGAAGTTAAGGTCATTTAATTGAAGAGGTTGAGGCCTTTATTGGCTGAGGTCGCAGACTTAACTGGATGAGGTCACGAACTTTACTTACTGAAGCCGATGACTTTACTGGATGAGGCCTTGGACTTAACTTTTTAAAAACGTTATTGATTTTTGGGGACTGAGGCCTTTATTGGCTGAAGCTGCGGACTTTACGTACTGAAGCATAGGTCATTAATTAAATGAGGTCTAGGCCTTTATTGGATGAAGCTGTGGACTTTACTAGATGAGGCCACAGACTTTACTTACTGAAGATGAAGCCTTTATTGACTTAGGATGTGGTTTTGACTTACAGAAGTCGATACCATTGATTTAATAAGGCTGAGGCCTTTATTTTTTAAGGTCGCAAAATTTACTAATGAGGCCACGCACTTGGTGTAGTCAAAGACTTTATTGCATGAGGATGTAAACTTTAATTATAGAGGCCGAGATCGTTGATTGGATAAGGTCGATGCCTTTATTGTTTAAGGTTATAGACTTTGCTAATGAGGCCTCCGACTTTATTTACTGTAGTCAAGGCCTTTATTGGATTAGGATGTAGACTTTACTTGTTGAGGCCGAGATGGTTGATAGACTGAGTTCGAGGACTTTATTGGATGAGGCTATAGACTTTCTTACTGAGGTCGTTAACTGGATAAGACCACGACCGTTATTGGATGAGGCTGCAGATTTTGCTTACTGAGGATGAGGCTTTTGATTTGCTAAGGTCGAGGCCTTTATTGGCGAGAGCCGGGAACTTTTCTTGGTGAGGACTTTACTGTCTGAGGTCGTAGACTTAGTAGATAAATCCAATGTTGTTACTAGTCGAAGATGTGGACTTTATTAGCCAAGGATGATTTTACTACTGAGCTCTTTTCTGTAGAAGTCTGCTCATTCAAGATCTCCTTTGGAGAAGTCTTCACGACTGATCTCTTTTCTGAAGAAGTTTGCTCGACTAAAGTTGGTGATGAGTTCTTGTTTCTATAGGTATGTTCGATTAAAATTAGTTTTGAGTTCTCTTCCTTAGAAGTCTGCTCGGTTGAAGTTGGTGTTGTGTTCTCCTCTTTTGATGTCTGTTAGACCGAGGTTGTTACTGAGTTGTCTTCAATAGAGGTAAGCTTAGTTGAGATCTCTTTCGGAGAATTATGATAGGCTGAGCCCTCTTTTGTAGAATTCTACTCAACTGATGTGGTTATTAAGTTCTCCACTGTAGAAGTCAACTCGACATAAGTTGTTGTTAAGTTCTCATCCATAGAAGTTTGCTCGGATGATCTCTCTTCTAGAGAAGTTTACTCGGTTGAGATTGATGTTGAGCTCTCTATCGTAAAAGTCTTATTGGATGAGGTTGGTGATGAGTTCTCTTTTGTAAAATCCACGTCCTATGCACAAGTTTTTCATGTTTCTTGTGCCCTTACTAGTAAAAGGGCTCTTTGACCAATGAGGCATTCTGGTAGGAAGGACGAACACTATAAAAGCTTCCATCCATTTTTGAGAGAAACAAGTTTCCTTTATTTGATCCACTTTCCCGGGAAGGCAAGATAACAAAAATGGAGCTAAAATCATTTTCGAGTTCTCTTGAATAGAAGTCTTATCGGCTGAGGTTGGTGCTGAATTCTCTTTCATAAAATTCTTCTTAGTTGAGCTCTCTTTCGAACAATTCTGCTCGGCTAAGCCCTCTTTTGTAAAAGTCTTCTCGAATGATGTGGTTGCTAAGTTCTCTTTTGTAAAAGTTTTCTCGGTTGAAGTTGTTACTGAGCTCTCTTCCATAGAAGTCTGCTCAGTTGAGCTCTATTTTGGATAAGTCTACTCGGTTGAAATCTCTTTTGATAATCTTTTATTTAAGACAAACTGAATAGAGTGAGAAATCCAGGAGTCATAGAGTAAGCATAATCAAACATTAAGAAAGTATTAAGAAAGATATGCAACCGTTGCATTGAGGTTGCGACCTGTTAGGTCAATAGGGGATGAGGTCGCGGCCTATCAGGTTAACATGACATGAGGTTGCAACTAGTTGGTTTAATAGTGGAGGAAGTCGTAACCAGTTAGGTAAACATGGGGTGAGGCCATGGACTTTGTCCTTTACAAATAATTTTTGCACCGCGCTTGATATGATCGAACATTATTTTCTCCCGAGATGGTTCTATCTGGCAGTCAATTAATCGAGTACTTGCCCCTTGGGAGAATAGTAACTGAGAATTTAGTAAAAGAAACCTAACCTCACATGTCATGGGTAGTTTATAGATCCTTCAAGCAATATCCTAGTCGGATTTTACCTGTAGAATCATCAGTTTTCAATTATGTAACCTAGCCTTACACAATACAACCCAAGCCACAAGTCATAAAAAAGGTTGGGGGGAGGGGGGCACTTAAGCATTTTGTGGCATCTTTGGTCTAGATAAAACAATTCTCTAATAAAAAAAAGCTAAATATGATCAAAATAAAAGAAATGGCCTAAGCTGTCAAATCGAGGACGCGACATGTAGTATGACAACGTGTCAGGTCATATCTAGTAGGGTATATAAAAAGATTCTACCCTTAATTTGCCCAAAATGTGATTTTACACCCAAAACTTTGGACTAAAAAGTCTTTGGAGTGTTGATCCAAGGCAATAAAAGTCCTTATGTGCAAAATAACATAAGTTCAGTAGAAAATCCCTACTATATGGGCCATAACATGCAATAAAATGTCTAAAAGCATAAAGAATGTATAATATAGGTGCATCCCTAGTTACCAATCCTTTTGAGGTCATAGCCAGTCAAGCTTCTTAATTAGATTTACACATTTAAACATCTTTGGGGTAAGTGGATGTGTCCAAAAATCATAAGATAGGCTTTGAGATAATAGATCTGGAAATATGAAGATACTCTTAGTGGGTTCATATCCAAATATGGGTCTAACCACCAAAATTCCACACATGAGATGTAGATATGGAGATCCCGTTGATGAAATAAGGCATAACAGACCCGATTTATGATAAACTTGGTAGAACACCTCGTTTCCCACATGTGACACCAACTGTTGTTGCCAAAAAATGGATATACTCGAACAGACCATGCCATCAAAGCCATACACAACAGTCAGAGTATATAAATAGAGTAAAAGATAGATAAAGAGTGATAAACAAGATATTCAGACTGGTTCGACAATAAAAATGAGCCTATGTCCACTGTCGAGCCTGATTCTCATTATGTACATGTAACAGTACAAGTTTTTGGGGGCTTCAGAGGCATACAAGAGGAGAGAGAGAGGCTAAAGACATCATATACTAGTTTTATGTTGAAGGGAATGAAATGTTTTAGTGTAGCCTGAGGAGAGGATGCGGCCTTGCGTAGCTCAGGTGGTCGGAGAAGGTGACCTGAGAGTGGTGTTAGGTGTGGAGAGATGAGGAGAGAGTTAGGGAAAAACTTAAATACCAAGATATTTCCCCTAAATAATCAGGCGAGAACATATATTTATTGTATTTGATCAGGCTATCATGTGCACAACCCACGTGCCTTATGGATAAACATCAATCAGATGGAATCCTTCTATAAGGTGAATAGTTGGCATTCTATTAGTGACATGTCAGGGTACACGACATGTAATTATGGAGTCACTATGCTTGAGGGGGATGCATCCTGGTAGTATAGGTTGTAGAAGGGATGCGTACTACTGGAGACTATAGAGGGCATACGACCTAGTAGCGGTTATGCAGGGAATTATTTCTAATAGAGGCCGAGGAACACATGTGGCTGGGTAGCGTCCTAGGAGAGCATGCATCTTGGCAGTGGCCATCAAGATCATGCGGCCTGTTTGAGGGGTTACGGCTTGTGAGGCACAGAGGCTCATCCTGCTGAGGAAGTATATGAAAAAAGCTCCGCAGATGTTGAGATACTAGGGCGTGGTCTTATATACTTTAAATATAAAATGGAGAAGAGTCTGCGTCCTGGTACGGTACCATGCCATGCCATGCCTTGTTTATAGGCCTAATCTTTTCGCTAGTCCTTGATAATATATTCAATATGTTTGCATAAGCTTCCGTGCCACATGTCTCCTTTCTATTGGCTAATATATTTTGGCATCAACAGTTGTGTTATTTTCGGTTACAACAAATGCCCCAAATACTTTATTTTTGATTGGATTGATTTAATGAATAAAAGGATGGAGTATGACACGTCAGGAGTCGCTAGGTTATCTAGAAATGTCTGGTCGACTACCGACCACTAGGACTTATACATCTCAGACTATCACCTTACGGCCAGTGGCAACTTTGTAAATAGTAGAATAAATAGCAAACCATTGAGGGCTATGTTGGTCATTTTGATATCAAGGGAACTGATACGCTGTCAAAATACGAAGCGGTGGTACACTTAATCATTTCAATTTATATAGCGCAGGGGGAGTCATAGGATCCTATAAAGCATTATTTCCCTCCCCGTTTCTCTCACCTTGAATTTCAAACTCTTATTTTCAGTCTCAACATTATACTCCGCCATTTTTTAAAGAAGTATTGTTGTGTTCTGTTTCACTATAAGAACTCTTTTCTCCTTATCTTTCCTTTCTTCTGTGTCAAAATGGTGTGGTTGTAGATGAGAGTTTTTTGTAGACATTTAGGAAAAAATATATGATTCTGGAGTGACTGAAAATAGAGTTTATAGAAGGTACTTGTGACATTTGGTCATTAGAGGAGGGTCACTGGATCCCCACAATATTCATTGCTGAGTGTAGGGTGATGTTTACTCCCAATCATTTTTTTCTTGAATTTTTCTAATATTTTGATGTGGTCCCAAACCAAATGGCTTCCAATACATGGAGGGTAGTTAATGAGGTCAATCTCATTAATGAGAAATTCACCAATTATAACATTTATTATATGAATATCAGATTTTCAGACAAGGCTCTGGTAGTAAATTTTTCTGAATCGAATAAGGACGATTGGGATAAAAAATTAATAGTAAAAGATTGAAAGTTTTTCCCTCTACATAAAGGAGACGACTACAATAGGCCTTGTTGACCTTAGGAAGGAAAGGACATAGGTCAGTACTTATTTATTCTTGTGCACTTTTTCTTTGTTTTAACTTTTAGTTAATTCTTCTACTGGAAATATTTTTTTATCTTTTTATTTTGTAGAGAAGACGAAGAAGGATATCCACCGTCCATCCAAAGTCAATTCCATGGACCTGAAAATTGTCTGGTCAATCCAGTAGAGAATAAGGGGAAGATCACCCTCACTTGGCATCCGTTATGCTTGGACACCAGAGCTATATTATCTCCTTCATCGTTCGCCCCACTAAGGATATCCCTTTAGCCCCTATAAACCTAGACTATCCAACTTGCTCTTCCTCGGTGGCTGAGTTAAAATCTCTTTATCAAGCCGAAGGAAAATTTTCTTCTAGAGGTACATCTTCCTCCTTTAAGTCTTTATACCTTAGTCTCTTATTGATTCCTATTTCATTCTCAGAGACGGTGAAGAGAAAAATCCCCAACCTTCTTGCAGGTTCAAAATATCCTCCTCCTATCGAGAAGAAAAAGGCTGATGCTGGGGGTTCTAAACACCACTTAGTCATTGATCATGTTGAGATAAAGATCCAAAATCCTTAGTTCAAGAGGTACGTAAAGTTTTTTATCTAAATTTTTAGGACCAGTAGTAAGAGATCACTAATAAGTGGTTATTTAGTGATTAGATTTTTCTTTATTATTTGAGACTGTACATCTCCCACTCTCGAAAAAAATTAAAATAAATCATGAAAATGAAACTAAGTTTGAGATGAATCTGGGTGTTCTTTATTGAAAGGATAAATGGATTATAGAAATAGTAAGAGACTACATTCTAATGGATCACTAATAGTATTTCCTTAAGTGCTCGACATTCCATGAGTTCTTGAATTGTTCTCATTCTAGGATTTTAAGATGATAAGTACTTGGTCGGACAATTGCAGAAATACAGTATGGACCATGCTATTTAGCCTCCAATTTATTTCCTTCTAAATCACTTTTTTTAACATCTAGTCGCCCTCTTTAAGGTTGCTCGGCCTGACCCTCTTATTATAAGATCGAGGAGTTCACTATTGGTATGCAGACACGGGACGTGCTGCATTTTCTATGACTTCCTCAGTCAAGTCTATGCCCAGCCTTCACATGAGGTCTCTATTGGGGGGATTAAAGTTGAGTACTCTACGACTGGTCATACAAATATCTCTCGAGACCATTGAATGTGTCCTAAATGCTAATATGTAAGGAGTCTTGCTTGTAGCTATTACACTGAGGGTGTCAAGGAGTGAAATGCATCTTTTGGATCTTGGACTAGATACAATAATCTTCAAATTCCTGGTTGTCAAACTGTATACCATGGTCAGTGATAAAGGCATATAGCATACCATATCGACATATAAGGATCTTCCATTTAAACTGTAAGACTTTTTCATAAGGCATGTCTACAAGCGGCTTAGCTTGCACTAATTCGGTGAAATTTTATATGGAAATGACTAAGTATTTATACCTTCCTCTCATTATCGACAGTGGGCTGACCAAGTCAATTCCTAACATGGAAAAAGTCCATGAGGATGTGATCGATGTGAGCGCAGCAGCAGGTGCCATGTAAATTATAACAAACCTCTGACTTTCATCATAACATCTTGTATAAGCAACACAATCTTCTTTCGTGGTTAGCTAGTAATACCTTTCGGTGTCTACTCATCGGATGAGTAATCTTCCCACCGAATGGACCCTACAAAATCCTTCATGTATTTCTTTAATCAGATTTTTTACCTCGACGGGATGGACACATCTGAGCAGTAAGACAATGAATCAAGTTTTGTACAAAATTCTTCCTTCCATAACATAGTTGTCTTCCTTGTACCTTAGTTTCCTTACTTCTTTTTTATCACTCGGTAGGGTTCCCTTTACAATATACTCCTTGATGGGATCCATCCACGATGGACCCAAATCTAGTGCGATAAAAAAGTTAATATTTTCTCCGTCAATGCTTTTATACATAAGGACTTCCACCATAATTTCCCTTCTCAATTTGGTTCTCATCACAGAAGCAAGCCAAGAAAGTTTATTTGTTCGAGCATTGTCAATACTTAGAATTCTAATAATTTTAACTGCGTGGAACTTAGATATGCGATCTTGATCTTTGGCCAAGTATTTTGTCATGCACTCTCATTTGACTCCATATACTCCCAACCCTTGATTGACAATCAATTGGGAGTCGCTGTGAGCTAATACCTGCTCGACGCCTAGATGGAGGGATAATTCAAACCCCACCATCAATGCCTCATACTTTGCTTCATTATTAGAATCTTTGAACTGGAACCTAAGCGTATAATCAACATTTATGTCATATAAGGTGTTGATTATCATCCCACTGCTGCTACCAGTGGTGCATTACAATCCATTAACAAACATCTTCCAAATAGGTGGCTCTTCTTTGAAATCCCCTTTAACTAGGGTTCTATAATGGAATATCTTTTGACTTTTCCACGGGTAGTGTGCAACCATTTCTTGTTTAATGGATGTTTTCGATCCGTCTTCTTCTTGGTTAGTTATATCATTCATGGATCTATCTTTCGGAGAAATCTGCTCACGTGTTTGAATTTCTAAGCTCTCTTCCTAAAAAGTCTGCTCGACTGGATTTACTACTGAGTTCTCTCCTATAGGAGTCTGCTAGACAAATTTTTCTTCATAGCTGAACTCCACAATGAAATCTTCTAGTTCTTTGCCTTTCACAATGGTTATAGGCTCATAGTGTATATTATACTCTCTAAGCTCCAAACCCCAAGCCACCAATCTCCCTTACTTCTCTATTTTGTGAATGGTAAGTCTGTGTAGACCACAATAGTTTGGGCTCGAAAATATGGTTTTATTGTTTGTAAGGTTTTAATTACAGCTAAGTCAAGCTTTTACAGATGTGGGTAACAAATTTTTACTCCCCGAAAGACCTTACTGGTGTAGTAAACTGTTTTATGTACCCCATTTTCTAGTCGGATGAAGGCCAAGCTAACTTTCAACTTAGAAACTGCTAGATATAATTATAATTTTTCTCCAATGAATGGTCCTTAGAGTAATAATGGAGATTCCAAATATTTTTTCAACTATAATAAGGCATTCCCACATTCTTCATTCCACTAAAAACTCTTCCTCATTACCTTTAATAAGGGTAGGCACATGTTAGTGAGACAATCATATTGATGGTTGCTACTCTTCCAATCAACTTTTTCACGTGTTTTTATTTATAGGAGAATGCATGTTTATTAATATTTAATTGTGTGTAGACTAGCCTCAATGCCTCTCTAGTTTACTATGAATCTCAAGAACATTCCTTCTTGTACGTCGAACAAACACTTTGTGAGGTTAAGCTCCATACGTTGATTATCTAATTGGTCGAACATATGACTCAAATCTTTTATGTGTCCAGTTACTTTCTTGCTCTTGGTGAGCATGTCATCCATATATACCTCCATATTTTTGCCGATTTTCTCTTCGAATTTTTTTTCACTAACCTTTGGGTATTATCATAGTATTTTTTAGCCTAAATATCATAACGTTGTAGCAGTAGGTACCTCGGTTAGTGATGAATGAGTTTTTTCCTTGAACTTCGGGTTTTACTTGATTTGGTTTTATCCTGAGTAAGCATCGATGAAACTGAGAAATTCATGTCCAGCAGTGGCATCGACCAGTTGATTAGTCCTAGGGAAGGGGAAATGGTCCTATGGACAAGCCTTATTGAGATTCGTGAAGTCAACACACATGCGCCATTTTTTATTATTTTTTTAATCATGACAAAATTAGCTAAATAATAAATATATTAAATGTCTTCAATGAAACTTTCCTTTTGCATCATTTCCACCTCTTTCTGGATGGCCATATTCGTCTCGAGGCTGAAGATACGCCGTTTCTTTTTTATCATCTTGGATACCTTGACAATGTTTAGTTCATGGCATATGAACTCTAGATCAATCCCTGGCATATCTTCATGGCTCCAACGAGCACATTCTTCTTCTTTTTGAGTAAGTTTATTAACTCTAGCCCGAGGGATGGATCCATGGATGAGCTGATTTATATTGTCCTTTTTGGGCACTCATTATCGGGAACTATAGTCTTTACTACCCCTACAACTAATAAGTGGTGGTGAGTTTCTTCACTTCTTCTTGGTCGGCTGAAGTGTAATAATATTCCCTGGCTTCAATCTGGTTCCCACTAATAACATCGACCCCAATTTTAGGCACTGGTGTACCATGGATGGTACATCTTCAAACTTTTTCAGGCTAACTATGTCAAAGATAATATTGTAGGCTAATTAGATGTTCTTATCAAAGATGAAAGATAAATTTCTTAGCTCAGATGATTGGCAAAGTGACAATTATGACTTGTAATTTGATAATTCGTAAAGGATACACTTTATTTTGAAAGAAACCTATGAAGGGCCTATGATATGGCTCTATTTTTGTATCACGTAAGCTCAGTCCTTTGAATTCGTTGTAAAATAAGACGTCGACTGAGTTGATATTATCCACCAATATTATAGAAAATCTTACTTCATATACCATCATCCTGGCGATGATAGGATCATCGTGAGGATATAATACCCGAAATTGGTCATCCTTGAAGAATCCCATCAGCAACCTATTTTTGTTCAATTTCCTTACCTGACTGTCAATATCGCCTTCGGCTTTATTCAGGTATGCTTTTCTATCTACTATTTTATCACCTTCACCAGCTTCACCACCTATAATGAAATAACAACTAAAATAAATCATGTTCACCTTGCACACCCATTCTCTGGGCTTCTTCGATAAATACAAATTGTCTTCGTCATCATTATCCCCTTTTTTCTTATTATCTCTCCCTTAGAGGAAAATTCTTATCATCTTCGGGCATTTTTCTCTTTTAACCTAACTTCTATGTCAATAGATTTGGAGAGTTTTCCCCTTCGAATAAGACTTTATATTTCTTTCTTTAGATCTATACAACTGTTTGTGTTATGTCCATGGTCTTTATGGAACTCACAATATTTGTATTTATAAGGTGAGATTTCATCTTTTAAGGCCATTTCAAATATCTTCTTACTAGAATCTCCTCCAAGATATGGTACACACCAATTGTGAGAGGAGTATATTCATCATAACTTTTAGGCTTTTCAACCTTCTTATCCTTCTGCTCCTTCTTCTCAGAGACCTTGCTGTTGTTGGCCTCAGAGTTATGAGATTGTTTCGTAGCCATAGCCTCCCCGGTATTCGTAATTTTACCCGCTTTATCCATCAATTAATTCATGGTCTTGGGGAGATATTTTTCTAGGGAATAATATAGTTTCTTAGGGAATAAACCTCTCATCAGTGCCGTGATCGTTGTATTTTCCTTGTAATCCACAACTTCCAATTTTTTTGCTATTAAAGCGAGTGATATACTCGCGTGTAGTTTATCATGGTTGATAGCAAACACTCAAGAAATGAACTTTCCTCTTAATTGGTTTTTCTTCAATGTTAAAGTTACTGATGAATAACTCAGTGAGATGATAAAAGATGGAGATTTTTCCACAAAGAAAGTAATTTTACCAAATGTGCACCGATCTAGTAATGGTTCTAGAGAATTCTCACTAATGCATCTCCTCTAGGACTGAGTAGATGTCGGTATCATATCAATATTATTTTACATGACGTACAAGATCATTTTTCCATCACACCTGCGAGTGACCGTATGTGGTTTGAATTTTGTAGGTGTATGGAAGTTCACAATCGCCCAAATGAAAGGTGATGCCTTTACAAAACACTTGTGCAAGCAGTTTTTTTATTTGACCATCACTCCTAGATGATAATCCAATCGAGAAATATAATATTTATAGGGATTCTCGTCTGGATCTCCGCTTCTCGGCCAGGGGTTTGTGCTAATATCTCTTTCTAAGAAGTCTACTCGGTATGCACAGATCCTCACACGCTAGTTTTTAACCTACCAGATCCTTCTCACTGATCTCGTGATCTGGAGGGCTCTCTGTGATTATGACCCCTATCAGCTCGGGGACCCAAATGATTAATGGTTAAGACCTTGATTATCCTATCTAGGATGCTCCGCCTCTCTTAACAAAGTGAATTCCCGTCATAGAAATAAATAGACCTAATTTATAATGTATCACCAGGGTAATATGATATGTGATTGGTTGATCTAGAATACCTAGATCTTATCTTATCATGTCTTGGTTTCCTGCCTCCATAAGGGTATGTAAGTAATATTTATCCTCTAGTAATTGGACCTACTACGATCCTATTTTTGGAGCATTTTAGTGAGGTTCCTTACTGTCTCTTACATAGCCTCTTGACCCTTGGCTATGTTCAATAGAATTCCTTATAGACCCCAAATACCAAGAGGGGCAGAGGGGTCTAAGGCATCTCCAGCGGTGTGGCTACCCACCGAATTGCCTATTATTTTTTAGTGTTTTATGGCAAGTGACTGAAAAAATTGCTAGTTTCTAGGAAATGGGTAGGAAACAAATAATGGCTTGTCATTTCCCACAGATGGCACCGATCTCTTGGTGTATATATTTGGTTTATTGATTTGGATTAGTCTTATATTAATTAAACTAACAATTATAACCACAAATAAAGAGCGATGAGAGACAAATAAAGGGATGCAAAATTATGTGGTTCAGTCCATTGAGGTGCATGCGTCCACGAGTACAATGTTACTATATTTAAGGGTTTAGTACAAGCCTCTTAATAACTCTCTAGTTTTTCAATAAACTATTTTAATTGCCTCTATCTGAGATAACTAGTGAGATAGTAGTAAAAAGATGAAGAGATGGAATACCTTTATACACTAGGTTTTTACATCTTTTCGTTATAATTAGCAAGTGGATATTCTTCATGTTCATGTGCATGTGCATGGTGACTTTTGAGAGTCTCACACGTGTCTATTCACATTACTGAATGTTCATATTCATGAGGGTGGTTGGCTTCAATGCCAACTAGTGAGATAATACCGTCGACTACATTTGTTCACTATTTTTTATCCCACTAAGCATGATGGTCACCTTTTTATTGGTCCATTTTGTCGTGTTATTTTAAGTTACAAGAAACTCGAAGGTGCATTTGGTTGTATTTAACTTCATTTTGTACTTTTCAAATTTATTCAATTACTTACTGAGGTCGCTAATGTGATTGGTTGTGCTTTTACTCTTCATTAGCATGTCCTTTACGAATACCTCCATAATTTTCCCGATCTGTTCATTAACGACTTTGTTCACCAGTCTCTGGTAGGTGGTACCAACATTCTTCATTCCAAATAACTTTATGATGTAGCAGTATGTTCCTAAGTCGGTGATGAATGAAGTTTTCTACCTATCTTTCGACTTCATCTTGATTTGGTTATACCCTGAATAAGTATACATGAAACTGAGCAACTCATGTCCGGTAGTAACATCAACCATTTGGTCTATCTTAAGAAGTGGATAATAATTTTTGTGACAAGTTTTATTGAGGCCGGTAAAATGACATACATGCATCACTTGACGCTCTTCTTCTCTCCCACAACTATATTCAAGAGCCACTCCAGATATTTGACATCCTTAATGAAGTCTGCCTTCACCGATTAGTTAATCTACTCCCGAATTCCCAAATTTTCTTTTTCAAGCTGAACACTCGGTGCTTCAGTTAGATGAGCTTAGCATTTTTTACAATGCTGAGTTTATAACAGAGGAATGTTGGGTCTATTCCTGGCATATTCTCATCACTCTACGTGAATACACTCTTTATTTGCCTTAATAAGTGTGTTAATTCTCTCTTAAAGTTAGATCTAGTGACGAGCCATATATGCTTTCCTCTTAGGATGTTTGCAATCTAGATTCATGTGTTCAATTTGATCAATGCCCTCTATTGTGACCAATTTATCATCATTTCGAGGATCCATATCAATTTGATAAGTGCCAATTAATTTATTTCATTCCTCCTACTTGATCAAGGTGCAATAGCATTCTTCGATTCTTACTTATGTGGCCATCTGGGGTCGGATTCCTCTAGTTTACAGTAATACCCCATAATTTTTAATGACTTTTAAAATGGGTTATATTTTAAATTAGTGGATTAATTGGTTTTTACTATTAATTAATTCATTTGGGTTTTATCCGTATTGTGGATATTAAAATAGATGATTCTGAATATTACTTAAAGATATTTAGGTAATATGTGAATGTGATGATTATTAATAATTGTTGTTCGGTAATTTGAATTTTTAGTCAAACGCGGTATGGGACGTGTAGGGACTAATTTTTTAAATTAAAAAGGAAATTTATTTTCTATCAACCTTATAGACATTTCGACTGCGTCGTTGCGTCCAGAAGGTTCGAAATAGTCAGAAAAGTCAATTTGGATGTTAATTTTGAGTCTCGGGTCATTTAGAAATGAATAGACAACCCAAAAGGGCATTTTGGTCATTTTTCTAGGGGGATGAATAGTGATTTTGGATTTTGTCCTATTATAAGTATTTGTAGATTAAGTGTACGTGGGTTATTCATCTCCACTACACAAAATAGAGAAGTCATCTTCCTAGAGAGATTAAAAGCTTACTTGGGAAGGAGAAGGACAAGAACTAAGGGTCACCACCACCAACCACCACCGGAGAAGGGAGAACCACTTGAGATATACAACACCAAAGGATCAGACCTTCATTAGAGGCAAGTGTTTGTTAATGGCAATCTAAGTTTGTATATTGTTCATGTTAGAATAGTTATTAAAAGAGATGATTTTTTTATGTTTGGAAGACATAATGGAGTTGTTAAATGGATTTCTGGAAACTGAAATGATATAGGAATTAAACTCATGTTGTAGGTTGATAATAATCCACGAAATAATCATATATATATTGAGGAAATTCTGAAAACCATTGTTGTGTTATTGAGGATATTAGGTTGATAAATTTCTAGAAAAAGAGGAGATAAACATGCTTTTTAATCCAATCTCTTGATGATTCTAGGATGTTTTAAGTATTATAAATCATTCATATATGTTTATATATCATGTAGTAAGGATTATAAGTTATTTGGATAATATGAAGGTCAGAATGAATAAAAATGGTTAAACCCATAGTTGCAGAAATGCAGGAAAATTTGGCTGTGACCTGAGGGATCGATCGATCGACCCCCTGTCTTCGATCGATCGACCTCCCCATAATTCCTAAAGTTGTTCCTTTTTAATGTTGATTCTTATCCCAAACCTTTAGCAGATCTTTGGTTATTATTAATTGGATATTATGGGACTTATATAAGATCAATAAGCCCTAGAGAAGATTTGAATTAATTTGAGTGGGATTTAATTGATTAGAATAATGATAATTAAATTACAGAAATTTCGGTTGCTAGATTCAATTGTTGGATTCAAATTGGAATTCATGAGGATTAAAGATAGGACCATTAGGGGTGATTGAATATAACACCTGGGTATCCCTAAGTTTACAAGAGGGTTTTATCCTAAGGGAAAGAAGATGTGTTCATAAGAGATTTGAAACTATCGGTTTTAACCCTATTTAAAAGGAGAGTTTAATTTGTAGTAATTGGGGAGATATGATGTTATGGACCAGTAGGATATTACTGACTTCTTACTCAATATATGTTGAGGAAAAACCTATTTGAACCTTGTGTATTGAGTGAGGTTCGGGGGTAGTAAAAATTTAAGAAGTAAAGTTATGATAATTTAATACGTAGGAATTAAAGTGATACAATGCTACGTATGGGAATAATCTAAGGGTAATGTGAGTACCTTGTTAATATTATATTATAGGTATGATAATGCCTATTTGATTGATTAATGATTATGTGTATGACATACCTAGCTTACTTGCTATCGACGGGAGGTTTGCGTGTGAGGGCAGTCATATCCTGATGAATCCATGGGATCTTTGATTTGTCGCTTGAGAACATGGGTTTATAAAAGACTTATCGGGGAGTTGATGAGTCCGCTGACTATGGGAACGTAGGTATGTGCGTGTCCCGTGGGTATGAGAACAATGTTCGCCTCCAATGATTGTGGTTCGAGGAATCCTTACCGAAACTTATGTCCGTTATTCGGCGACCTGCGATATTGGGACGTGATAGATGAGTAATGCATTGCACCGTAGTTGTGACTCGGGGTGCCGTATTATATATGTATATATATGTAATGAGTTAAATGAATGAATGGTTATATTGTGATTAAATTATCTATTGTGTGATAATTGTAGGTAACGGTAAATTGAGAAATAATGAAAATAAGTAAATGAATATTTATTGAAGAGATTAATTCATGTTAATTGGAAAAGATTCATATAAATGAATAATGTAAATGAATGATTACGTGACGTATGGTATGGGACATACGGTATTATGATATGGGAAATGAATCATATTTTTGGAAACTAGAAAAGAGGAACCATTAACTAAGAGGTTGATAGGAAACGTTAAGTGTGCACTCTAGTTAAGAGGTGAGAATAGCAAGTGAGAGTTGGATACTAACATGTACATAATAAATGCTTTATTGCACTTATTAAATACTTGCTATTTTAAAAATCATTTTCACAATCGGGCTCTGACCCGTTTCCTTGCATATTTTCTTTTCTATTGTATCTTCTATATCAGGTGTCCAGCAGCAGGGACACCAACCTTAGTTGTTTATGACGAGCTATGGAGCTATGGAGTTTTGTTTAGACGCTTATCTTCATTTGATTCACAGTTTTCTCTTAGTTAGGGCATCTCACCCAAAGGATTCAGTTATCTCTTTTCTATCGGGGTCAAATACTATTGTATTCGTGTCTTTTTAATACATTTATTATTGTTGGGATTACTGTAATGGATTAATATTATTTGGGAATGTTTATTCCAATTGAATTTAAATTCTTTTGTGTTGTCTATTCGGTTATCAGTGTTGTAGAATAAAATGTGTTGTGTTATTCTTAAACTAAAAAGGGATTTTATTGAATTAAAATTTGGAAAGTTTTTAACACCAGCTTAATTGGGTATTGGGTGAGTTGTAAATGTTTTCGACAGTGACGCTAAGAATGAGACAACTGTATATTCTATTTTAATTTGGTATGGGACTGGCCACCCGGTATTTTATTAGGCGGGGTGTTACAGGTGGTATCAGAGCATCAGGTTCTAGTGTCCTTTAGGATCTGTACGGCTTATTGTGTTTTCATCTTAGCGTTCTTTGATGTAGAGCCCTATGAGTAGGATTATTGCTTTTCTATTTATGCCTACGATCTTCAGCTATTTTGTTATATCAAATACTGATAGTGTACTCTCATTTCAGATGCCTCCTCGACGTGCACCTCATCCCGTCCCAGCTCAGGTTACGATGACTGCGGCCGAAGTTGCTGCAATTGTCGCTCAGGAAGTCAATGCAACTCTAGCTGCTGTTCAGCAGGCTCCATCACCGACACCGGTTGTGCCACCCGTGCAAGGGCAAGTGTTTCCTACTGCATGGGAATGAGAGAGGGATGCCTTTCTGAAAGCGCACCCACCTGAGTTTCAGGGAGGATCAGATGTTGTGACTGCTAGCAAATGGAAGAAAGATATCCAACGGCACTTGAGAATGATTGAATGCACTGAGGTTCAACGTCAAATACTAGCCACATTCAAGCTAGTAGGGTAAGCTTTGCAATGGTGGGAAGCTACGACCACTATGGAGGAGAGAGATACAATGAATATCCAATACTTTTGGATACGGTTTGATGGGAAGTACTTTCCTTCCGCCATCCAGACAGAGATGAGGAAGAAACTACTTGATTTGAAGCAGGGAGAGAAGACAGTGGAAGAATACGAAGAAGAATTTACGAGATTAACTAATTTGGTACTAGTAGAGGTACCCACTGAAGAGAATTCTAATGTTCACTGATGGGTTGAACTATAAGATTCGCCAACATTTATTGGGGTACCTTTCACTACGTACGTATGCAGATGTTCTTAGTGCTGCAATGATTCACTGCCAGGATAACCGCTTTCATACTCAGGGTGTCAAGCGGGGGTTTGGGTCTAGCCTGCAAGGAAGACTACTGGGGGCAGTTCTAGTGGGACTCAGTCAGGGCAGAGTCATCAGCGTCAGGGTGAGAAGGGTTCCCAGACAGGGGACTATGCTAAGCGTTTGTGATCTGGAGATTTTTTATATGAGGATAGAGGTAATGGGCAAGGGCAGCAGGGCCATCAGGGCCAAAGACAGGCTCATCAGGGCCAAGGGAAAGGAGGTAATGGCCAGCAGGTTTGGGGTCAACAGGGGAAAAGTGGTGGAAAGTTTGCGAGAAAATGTTTCGTGTGTGGCAAGTATGGACATAAACGACAAGATTGTCCTGATAAAGACAAATTCCCTCAGCAACAAAATGCTCGACAGGAGCCACAGGTACCACTGTTTCCACCAGCTGCTGTTCCAGCTCCATCTCTGGTGCTAGCACTACCTCCCATTCCAGCAGCACCCGCGCAACAGGGTCAGTACGGGCGTGTATATAACGTCCATCAGGCAGCGAATCAACAACCACCACCCGCGAATGAGGGTATGTTTTCTATCTAAGGAATTATGCGTCATATATTGATGTTTGTAGTGATTAATATTGTGTGGGCAAAAGGGTTGCTAAACTTAGCATATAGCATTGTTATTTATGTAGACTCACCGAGGGGTTGGGGACACCTATATTTTTTCATGTCATCACGTGGGTCTGATTTTTATCGTGGGATTTCTTACTTTGGGCATGTCCGAGCATGATGTGACTATCGGCGTGCATTGACTTGTGGTATATGAGAGCGTATGTACTACTACTATCCAGCATCTTGTCTTCTATAAGAGAGTAGATGAGTGGACTCAAATTTGAAATCGATAAAACCAATTTTTTTTTTATAAACCTAATTTCTTTTTAAAATTGATAAACTTGATTTTTATATACTATTGACTAAGGACCTGAGGAGTTTCGATGACCGACTACTTTAGGTAGTAGTGTATCGGGGGGGTTCCTTGTTTAGATTTCGCTTGCGAGACACCCCACGCATGAAACTAATAACCGTTGGGAGTCAAAATAAGTTAGGTCTTTAGGATATGAGTTTATAACCTTTGGGATAAATATTATAATGAAAGAGGTACGATAGGGTGTATGGGCGCCCTGGATGGTTGAATTGTAGTAGTGTTCATAAATTATGAAACGGTAAGTAGTTGTGACTTCAGGATCTATTTGTTTAATATGTGAGGCTCATTTTTCCAAACTTGGTTACGTCGATGGTATAGGGAAGATTGGATAAAATTTAAATTCGATTCAGTTGAAACTATATGGTGAGGCTTGGCGTATAACATCAATAGGGATTTTTTATAATGTACTGTATGAGCGGTACGTCTTGGATTTCTTGCGATGTGAGATTTCTACTCGGAGTTGACCTTACCGGTATGATTTATATTCCTGAATTTCGGGACGAAATTCTGTTATAAGGGGGGAAGTATGTAATACCCCGTAATTTTTAATGACTTTTAAAATGGGTTATATTTAAATTAATGGATTAATTGGTTTTTACTATTAATTAATTCATTTGGGTTTTATCCGAATTGTGGATATTAAAATAGATGATTCTGAATATTACTTAAAGATATTTAGGTAATATGTGAATGTGATGATTATTGATAATTTTTGTTCGGTAATTTGAATTTTTAGTCAAACGCGGTATGTGACGTGTGGGGACTAATTTTTTAAATTAAAAAGGAAATTTATTTCCTATCAACCTTATAGTCATTTCGACCACGTCGTTGCGTCCGGAAGGTTCGAAATAGTCAGAAAAGTCAATTTGGATGTTAATTTTGAGTCTCGGGTCATTTGGAAATGAATAGACAACCCAAAAGGGCATTTTGGTCATTTTTCTAGGGGGATGAATAGTGATTTCATATTTTGTCCTATTATAAGTATTTGTAGATTAAGTGTACGTGGGTTATTTATCTCCACTACACAAAATAGAGAAGTCATCTTCCTAGAGAGAGTAAAAGCTTACTTGGGAAGGAGAAGAACAAGAACTAAGGGTCACCACCACCAACCACCACCGGAGAAGGGAGAACCACCTGAGATATACAACACCAAAGGATCAGACCTTCATTAGAGGCAAGTGTTTGTTAATGGCAATCTAAGTTTGTATATTGTCCATGTTAGAATAGTTATTAAAAGAGATGATTTTTTTATGTTTAGAAGACATAATGGAGTTGTTAAATGGATTTCTGGAAACTGAAATGATATAGGAATTAAACTCATATTGTAGGTTGATAATAATCCACAAAATAATCATATATCTTTTGAGGAAATTCTGAAAACCATTGTTGTGTTATTGAGGATATTAGGTTGATAATTTTCTGGAAAAAAGAGGAGATAAACATGCTTTTTAATCCAATCTCTTGATGAATCTAGGATGTTTAAAGTATTATAAATCATTCATATATGTTCATATATCTTGTAGTAAGGATTATAAGTTATTTGGGATGATAATATGAAGGTTAGAATGAATAAAAATGGTGAAACCCGTAGTTTCAGAAATGCAGGAAAACTGGGCTATGACCCGAGGGATCGATCGATCGACCCCCTGTCTTCGATCGATCGACCTCCCCAGAATTCCTAAAGTTGTTCCTTTTTTATGTTGATTCTTATCCCAAACCTTTGGTAGATCTTTGGTGATTATTAATTGGATATTATGGGACTTATATAAGATCATTAAGCCCTAGATAATATTTGAATTAATTTGAGTGGGATTTAATTGATTAGAATAATGATAATTAAATTAAAGAAATTTCGGTTGCTAGATTCAATTGTTGGATTCAAATTGGTATGCATGAGAATTAAAGATAGGACCATTAGGGGTGATTGAATATAACACCTGGGTATCCTTAAGTTTACAAGAGGGTTTAATCCTAAGGGAAAGAAGATGTGTTCATAAGAGATTTGAAACTATCAGTTTTAACCCTAATTAAAAGGAGAGTTTAATTCGTAGTAATTCGGGAGATATGATGTTATGGACCAGTAGTATATTACTGACTTCTTACTAAATATATGTTGAGGAAAAACCTATTTGAACCTTGAGTATTGAGTGAGGCTGGGGGTAATAAAAATTTAAGAAGTAAAGTTATGATAATTTAATACGTAGGAATTAAAGTGATATAATGCTACGTATGGGAATAATCTAAGGGTAATGTGAGTACCTTGTTGATATTATATTATAGGTATAATAATTCCTATTTGATTGATTAATGATTATGTGTATGAGATACCTAGCTTACTTGCTATCGACGAGAGGTTTGCGCGTGAGGGCAGTCATATCCTGATGAATTCATGGGATCTTTGATTTGTCGCTCGAGAACATGGATCTATGAAAGACTTATCGGGGAGTTGATAAGTCCGCTGACTATGGGAACGTAGGTATGTGCGTGTCCCGTGGGTTTGAGAACTATGTTCGCCTCTAATGATTGTGTTGTTGATTGTGGTTCGAGGAATCCTTACCGAAACTTATGTCCCTTATTCGGCGACTTGCGATATTGGGACGTGATAGCTCTGTAATGCATTGCACCGCATCTGTGACTCAGGGTGACGTATTATATATGTATATATATGTAATGAGTTAAATGAATGAATGGTTACATTGTGGCTAAATTATCTATTGTGTGATAATTGTAGATAACGGTAAATTGAGAAAGAATGAAAATAAGTTAATGAATATTTATTGAAGAGCTTAATTCATGTTAATGGGAAAAGATTCATATAAATGAATAATGTAAATGAATGATTATGTGACGTATGGTTTGGGACATACGGTGTTATGATATGGGAAATGAATCATATTTTTGGAAACTAGAAAAGAGGAACCATTAACTAGGAGGTTAATAGGAAACGTTAAGTGTGCACTCTAGTTGAGAGGTGAGAATAGCAAGTGAGAATTGGATACCAACATGTACATAATAAATGTTTTATTGCACTTGTTATGTACTTGATGTTTTAAAAATCATTTTCACAATCGGGCTCTGACCCGTTTCCTTGCATATTTTCTTTTCTATTGTATCTTCTATATCAGGTGTCCAGCAGCAGGGACGCCAACCTTAGTTGTTTATCACGAGCTATGGAGCTATAGAGTTTTGCTTAGACTCTTATTTTCATTTGATTCACAATGTTCTCTTAGTTAGGGCATGCCGCCCAAAGAATTCAGTTATCTCTTTTCTATCGGGGTCAAATACTATTGTATTCATGTCTTTTTAATACATTTATTATTGTTGGGATTACTGTAATGGATTTATATTATTTGGGAATGTTTATTCCAATTGCATTTAAATTCTTTTGTGTTATCTGTTCGGTTATTGGTGTTGTAGAATAAAATGTGTTGTGTTATTCTTAAACTAAAAAGGGATTTTGTTGAATTAAAATTTGGAAAGTTTTTAACACCAGCTTAATTGGGTATTGGGTGAGTTGTAAATGTTTTCGATAGTGATGCTAACAATGAGCCAACGGTATATTATGTTTTAATTTGGTGTGGGACTGGCCACCCGGTATTTAATTAGGTGGGCGTTACATTTACGCAGCTCGGGACCCTCAATTATCGACAAGTGGGGAGGAAGAAGAAAGGAAAGAAGGTTCCCTGCCTCCCTCCCTTCTCTCTCTCTCTTACATTTCTTATGATCCAGCCTCAGATATAAAATTATCCGTCGTCAAATGGGGGTAAGACAAAGAGATAGAGTCCCCGACCTATTTTGCTCAAAATAGGCAAAAGAATGTCAGCACCTCAAGAACACAACATCAAGGTTAAATTGATGCATGAAAAAACAAATAATTCGAAGGTATGGGGACTATGTTACAGAATGGGAAGTTTTTAGGACCCTATTCTGCCCTTTTGATCTCTCATGGGATAATATTAATCTTCTCCTTTTTAACTCAATGATGTGTGCGTACATGTATATAATATAAGTAATGGGATAATGAAATCATCAAACTCGTGTCATGGAAGGGATGCAGCAGACTCATTCGTAGGAGTATTCTTGAAAATAATGATAAAAATATGATGTAAGCATTCACCGAATCTCGAACCGCTTTGAAATTGAGAATGTGCACATCAGACGAGATACAAGTATGTAGGAGTCTAAAACTCACAAAATTGATATAATAAGATATACAAGATGTATTAAATGAAAAAGGGAGGACTCATATCTCGACATTGTCCCGAGATGCCTACATAGACAAAGGGGCATCAATATTTATGTAATTTGAATATAGCATAGAGGTGGGGTTCAACCCATAAATCCAAATGTGCTAATCCTATTATGTGTATATGAAGAAAAAGTATTTTAATAGTGAAAGTGTGAAAATGGAAATCTCATATTTAGAGTTTAGGGATAAACCCTATTTTTGTCTTTTTTGAGTTTTTATGAAAATAGGTTATGTGCAATAGTGCTAATAAAGAGTAGTGTTAACGCAAAAATTCTCCATCTACGAGGACCAATCAGAAAAGGACACATGTCATCCTACGTGGAAATATCCGGCACCCGAGGAGATTTGGTCGGCACCCGAGGAGAGTTATTCGGCATACCAACAACACATAGCATACTAAGCTACATAGCGTGCAGAGCAACCAACCAGGAAGATCAAAGGATAACTATGCATTTAATGTGCATTAATGAAAATAACAACGCATTTAATGGGCCTTAATGTACATTCCCACTGTATCAATAGATGTCTATTGGATGACAACACTTCGCCTTTTCATATGGATAGCCTCAAGGATATAAATACATTGTAACCCCACCATAGAGAGGGGGATCAGACAACAAAGAAACACCATACACAAGATACACACTCTTTCTCTCTCTACACCATATTGTGCTATTGTAAACCCTTGGGAATAAAGTAACAGTGGACATAGGCTATATTCATAGCCGAACCACTTTAAAAACCTTTTGTCTCTTACATGTTTTATGTGAATGTTTATCTTCATCTTCAATCTCATCCTCATCATTTATATGCTGTTGACGCTACTAAAATGGAAGAGGCCATTTTCTGTCTTCAACAGATTGGCGCCGTCTCTGGGAAAAGTGTTACAAGCATTGTTCTCCATCAAAAGCTAAGTTTTTATTTTCTCTACGTATAATCAATTATACATATATCTTTTGATTCAATCATGATTTTTATATTTATATACATAAATTAATTATCCAATTTAAATCTGCAAAATATTGCAAATCATGATTTCATATTCATAAATTAGTGGATAGATTTTTATTTCCAAATATGAATAAACAAAAATTTCATAATCACAAGTCCGTTAAAGATTTCTATGGAGACACGTTTATGTACATCATATTTCTATGAGAACACGAGATATTTTGATTATTATCTCCCATATTTTCTGACAGTAAATAAACATTAGAGAATTTTTCTCATTGAAAACTTTTTCTCAACGAATTTTTTTCATTCTAAACTTTTATGCATAAATTTAATTCGTGTGTATATCTGCCATCAAATCTAGATCATTTGATTCCTGTATCTTAGAATTTTGAGAATGAATAGACAATCTCGTTAAAAATATTGATAGTCTTTACAAATATATCTGGCACTGTCTGTTTTTAGATAATTTATTCTCAAGAGATTTACGAATCAAAGCGAATTTGAGAATCGGAGTAAAAATTACTTCAAAAATCGATTGTATAGAACCGTTTGTTATATTAATTTTTTAATCGTTTAAACCTGGATAATGTATGGGACGCTTGGTATTCTGAAACCCAGAAACAAGGTTGATTTAAAAACCGGCCGATTGTAATAATCAGACGATTTATGCCCTGATTTATCCACCCCTATTATCTGTGGTTGTTATAATTACTAACAATTTTTCAGGACTGTTCTCTCTCGTCCATCTCCAATTTTTCTTATCGGTTGATAATCAAGGCTGTCCAGGGTCGACACGAAATCCATTCGGATTAACTGCCTCCCCATATGAACTTTACCGACCTGAAAAATTTATCAACCTATTTGTCGACAACCACTTTTTGAGATGACGATCAGTTAATCAGCAACACCATCACCGACTCATCTTCTAGTAGTCGACAACTCCACCAGACGGTTTTTATTGGATGGAGGCAAGGTGCGAAGACCCATCAACAGACAGATCAGATCAACGGCCCTATCAAATGCCTCTATAATTAGTTAAAGATCAACTATTTCTGGTCGGCAACAATCTAATAACCAAGTATGATCTTTATCGTCGGATCCATAAATTTCTTCTGGTCGGCGTTCAGGGCAGCATCACCGGACCATTTTATTCATCGAAAAATTCAACGGACCATTGTGTAATTGTCAGTGTTCACCTAACAGAGAGGGGAACATCTCGGTGGCATCCCAGAATAATATAGTTGGTCGGCACACATGTTTGTACAGGTCGGCGCTATCCCCATTCTTAGTCGGCAACAGCTGACGACACTTAATATTGGTCAATCACTAGTCGGAACCATATATGACTGCTCGAATATATCTTATTCTTGGTCGGGCATATTTATTTCTTGGTCGGCAGCAACCATACATGTTTGGCAACTTGGTTGGTGGACTACACAGTTTGCTGGTCGGCGGATTCTATGTCTACTCGGAGCATCTGTTTTCAGATCCAATTCTTCTGAACAGGTTGATTACTCCTATATGTTGATCATCAATTATGCAAAGCTACTTCTATATTAGTCGGCACCATGCCCTATGTGTTCTTGTTGGTCGGGAACTCGGAACCTACTGTTAGTCGGCATCATCTAATGATGGTCTGCATCATCTAATATTGGTCGGCAATCATTTAATGATGATTTATTATTCTTCGGAGACAATTACTGCGGATCGTCTACTTCCATATATAGGTCGGAAACTCTTATCTTTTGGTCGGCAAGGAATAAACTACCCCCCTTTTTGCTGATTGGCGACGAATAGATCTTTTATGATTAGAGTTGGTCGGCATTCGTGTACGACGGGTTGGTCGACATTCATGGTCGGACGAACAATAGCCATCATCGCTAATTGACATCAGAAGACAAAACACTTGTCAAACATCTTTGGACGCTTGGGTTTCAGACCTGGTCAAAATTTGTTGTCTCAAGACTTGGTTTGGCCACGCTTATTAAATTCCTTGGAGATAATTGGGTTCCATAGCTCAATTTTGGGACTCAAATTTATTCAATTTTATTAAAATAAAACATTTTTCGTTAAAAATGACTTTTGTCTAGATATGATTTTGGTTAATTACACCAATTCTCCACAATTTACACCCTCACGTGAACCAACTTATAAATATTTTGGAAACCAACTTATATTAAGTATTTCCTGGAATTCAGATAATTTTGCAAAAATTTTAGATTGAACAATTATGTCTTACAACTGGTGCATAGTTGATAAAATCTGTTAAGTCGGCACAACATATTATTGTCCGAGCATGTTTGTACAGGTTTTTGTTGATCGGAGGAGTTATACTGCAATATCCCGACCATCTGTAGCTGCTCGGCGGAATTTGTTATCTGTTCACGACAAATGCCCAAATGGAGAAATATAGATTTTGACTTTGTCAAAATTCCCACCATGCTGCTAAAAAATGAGACAACTCCCTTGATAAAATTTTTCTCACATGACACACATTTGGCACAAAATATATTATTTTTAATTTTTTATTACCTTATGCTTATGCTGATACACACCGCATAATGTTTGGCTGAATAATTATTCTCATGACAATAATTATTTGATCTAGTCTCGACAGGTGCATGGGCAGTTTCTTAAAATTTCATAGGGACGAGATTCAATCCCAACGAAAAGCTCCGCCACAATCTTAAACCTCTGGAAACTGTTATTGCTCGACATCAGGCAATTTCGCCTCGACAGATCAACCGGCCATATATTATTTCATATTTTGAAATTGACATTTTTATTGCGCGAGCATATACATATCATATATATTGATTAGATGACTATATTATTCTCATGACTAATCAATTCAACCTACACATATGGTAGGGCAAGTTATTATTTTTTACAGGAACAAGATTCAATACCGACGAATGCTCGGAAAGAATATGAAACTTCTGGAAACTATTATCATTGTTCAGCATTATGAAATTTCACCTCAGCAAGGAACTATATATTATTGCTCTGATCTATGCTCAAGCACGAATTATTCTATATATACGTTCGGATTCATATTCTATATTCATCTCATTATGGAGCTCGACGAGATACTTATTCAATTCCGAAGAAAACTACAACATTTATTATATTTCACCCCCAACGGATAGTTGGTCAGGACAATTCTTATTTATATTTAGCCCGCCAAAGTACTCGGCTATATTCTTATGTTCTGGAAAATATTATTCTTATTTGGCATTATGCAAAAAAATTTCTTCGACGAGATACTTATTCAATTCCGAAGAGAACTACAACATCTATTATATTTCACCCCCAACGGATAGTTGGTCGGGATAATTCTTATTTATATTCAAGCTCAGCAAAGTTCTTGGCCATATTCTTATATTGTGGACAGTATTATCCTTATTCGGCATTATGCAATTTTACCTCGACAGATCAGCAAGACAGTTTATTATTATTCTAAATCATTGTTTATGTCTATGCATATTTTATATTTATCTCAACATGGAGCTCGAAAAATTTCTTCTCTCTATATATATTCAGCACCGAGGAGGTCTCCAGCATTTATTATATTTTATTCCCAACAATCTGTTGGTCATCGCCGAGGAGGTCTCTAGCATTTATTATATCTTATTCCCATCAATCTATTGGTCAGCGCCGAGGAAGTCTCTAGCATTTATTATCAATTACCACCAACTCCGGTTGGTCGGGAACTCAATTACCACCAACTCCGGTTGGTCGGAAAGCAAATTACCACTAACTCTGGTTGGTCAGAAAGAAAATTACCACCAACTCCGGTTGGTCGTGAAGAAACACACCACCAACTCCGGTTGGTCGGGAAGAAAATTACCACCGACTCCGGTTGGTCGGGAAGAAACACACCACCAACTACAATTGGTCGGTAATTCAATTACCACCAACTCCGATTGGTCGGGAAGCAAATTACCACCAACTCCGGTTGGTCGGTAAGCAACACACCACCAACTCTGGTTGGTCGGGAAGCAACACAACACCAACTCTGGTCGGTCGGCAATTTAATTACAACCAACTCTGATTGGTCGGGAAGAAAATTACCACCAACTCCGGTTGGTCGGGAAGCAACATCTATTACCACCAACTACGGTTGTTCGGTCATCTATCACCACCAATTCCGATTGGTCGGTCAATCAGTAAATAACAACTCCGATTGGTCGGACAGCAGACAGTAGGTGGAGAAAATTTTATTATGCAAAATAAGAAAATTTGTCAAATAATATACTTCAAGGCCGAGAAAGCATTCAAAGTTCATATTCCACACTTGGGGGCTTCTATTCAGTTGTTCATTCGATGGCACATTCTCATAACATCATACAGTCGAGCATCAAATTCAACTCCACAAACTTACATAGTCGGGGCCCCGACTAATTATCATTCAGAAGTTGTTTTTCTTGCTCAGGAATTAGTTTTGATATTGAAGTTCGGGAGGCGTATTGAAGGTCAGGAGGCATATTGAAGTTCAGAAGGGATATTCAGGAGTTATTATGCACATTCATGAGTCAGCTCCAGCATCTACATCACTGAGATCTTTACTACTACTGTCCCGACCAACATTGAAAAAGAAGTTGTTTCGAAGTCCACCACTAGATTGGTACTAATCAAATTGAAGAGTTGGGTTCAAAAGCTAGTATGTTACTCGATAAAGTATTCAGAGGATCATAAATCAGAACAATCAATCACGTGAAGTTAGCACTCAGTTGCTCGGCAAATGAGGCAATTGGTCGGTTAGCCAACCAACCAACATACTTGAAGATTGTAATAAGCTACAAGCTACAAGCTTCATACTATGGCATGGCTGCATCCAAATTCCCAGGGGTACTATATAGCACACGTTCGCTTGACGAACAGAGTTCCTCAAAAGAGATATTAGCAACCATCGATCAGCCTGCATCATATGTCGTCCAGGAGATAGTGCACTTTATGTTGAACAAATCAAGAAGGTAGATCAAGAATTTCACGAGCACCGATCAACACTACAGAATAAATACTCCATCCTTTCAGTGAACCATCAAGCATGGAGCATTGGGGGCTTCTGTTGACGCAAAAATTCTCCATCTACGAGGACCAATCAAAAAAGGACACATGTCATCTTACGTGGCAATATCCGGCACCCGAGGAGAGTTGATCGACACCCGAAGGGAACCCGAGGAGAGTTGGTCAGCACCCGAGGAGAGTTAGTCGGCACCCGAGGAGAGTTGGTCGGCATACCAACCAACACATAGCATACCAAGCTAC
The DNA here is from genome assembly GCA_949130495.1 of Sambucus nigra. NCBI lineage: Eukaryota > Viridiplantae > Streptophyta > Magnoliopsida > Dipsacales > Adoxaceae > Sambucus > Sambucus nigra. Next base: position 276,361,099 of record OX422209.1, on the reverse strand, counting down.
ATAGCATGCAGAGCAACCAACCAGGAAGATCAAAGGATAACTATGCATTTAATGTACATTAATGAAAATAACAACGCATTTAATGGGCCTTAATGTACATTCCCACTGTATCAATAGATTTCTACTATATGACAACACATCGCCTTTTCATATGGACAACCTCAATGCTATAAATACATTGTAACCCCATCATAGAGAGGGGGGATCAGACAACTAAGAAACACCATACAAAAGATACACACTCTTTCTCTCTCTACACCATATTGTGCTATTGTAAACCCTTGGGAATAAAATAATAGTGGACGTAGGCTTTATTCATACCCGAACCACTTTAAAAACCTTTTGTCTCTTATATGTTTTATGTGAATGTTTATCTTCATCTTCAATATCATCCTCATCATTTATCTGCATTTTAGTGGCATCGATAAGTAGAGATTAATGTATGTGATATAATAAAACAAAGGCAAAAGTAGAAATAAGATTAATAACACTAAAATGGTTAAATTAAAAGAAAGGGATTAAGAAATAGATCAACTTATGGATGATTGTTGCTGAATTGGGAATGCAAGTCTGTTATTTTTGAAGTGTTTTAGAAGTGATGTAGGGACGTGAGGTGCATTACGAGGTGGGGTAAAGAGATGAGGTTAGAGAATTTGGGAAAATTGACTTTTTGGGAAATGGAAATCTCTGATTATGAGGAGAATGTTCTATAATTTTTTTAGAGTTCTTTTGTAAAGGTGAGGTCATGACCTATTTATAGAGGAATTTTGGCCATAGGGTGCCGATCGGTATGACCCATGCCTGCCTATCAGCATAGTGTTTTCCATGCATGGTAAGGAAAATCACATCCCGCCAATAGGGAGGGTTCCTGAGGTGCCTATAGGTAGTCCGGAACAGTATTTTCGAAGAAAGGGGTATAAAATACAATTCGTAAGTCCGAATCAAGCAAATAGTGGATAGTTAGTAAGGAGATTCAGAGCCCTTTATGAATCCATTGAGCCACTCTCAGGTTCTATAAATGATCAAAGTCAAATGGGGCTCGAAAGTGCCCGATGGTCTCTAGACGGGAGGTCTTCGGTAGAAAATGGATTACACATCTTAGCCGTATGGCCAATTGGCACATGTTGCAGATCATCATAAAGGGTACTCAAATCTCTTTAAAGATTCATTGATCTTTGCTCCGTTTGGAGATTTAATCAAGTCAAACAAGGCCTGAAAGCACCTAATGGCCCTTCAGAGTAAAACGGATCGTTCATTCAAACCATGAGGATGACTCGTGTATGAGACGGACCGTTGGATAGGGGATTCACTATCTTTAAAGATTCATTGAGCTTTTTTTAAGAGGGAGAGATAACTTATGTTAAACGGGTCCCTAGAGTTCTCAACAACCTCTAAATAAATACTCAGAGTAAAGCTATCGTTCATGCGAACCGCGAAAATGATTCGTACACGAGACAAACTGTTGGAAAGTATATTTAGATTCCTTTAATGATTCATCGATATTGGCTCAAGGTGGAGAGTTAATCGGAGTCAAGCGGAGCCCAGCAGCACTCGGTGGCCACTAAATCTGTACTTGAAGTATGACTTGGGGTTTCTAGTTAATATACGAGTGTTGGGGACTTAAGGAAGTGCTTGAGGTGTGGGGGTTATAAGAAGGGGTATCTAATGAGCCTCTCGATGTGAGAGATTAGAAAAAGTGTAGGACATTGAAAGTTAGACCCCACATCGATGCAGGAAAAGGGGATCGAGGTTAACTCTACGGACCTAAAGGACCACGGTGACCAATTCAGCGAGGTGAGGTTAAATGTGATGAACTAAGGACAGATGATTGATTCTGATGTTCGGGTCAATTATACAGACCTGGAGTTGTAAAGACCGATTCTGAGAGTCGATGTCAATTTTACGGACTTAAAGTTGTCATGACCAATTCTGCGGGCCGAGGTCAGTTCTGGGGACCTAAGGAGAGTTGAGGTCGATAATGCGGACCAAAGGGGTGTAGAAATCGGTTTAGCGGGTCGAGACCAGTTCTGAGGACCTAAAGAAAGTTGAAGTTGATTTCGTCGACCTAAGGTTAGGGTGACAAATTTCACATGTTGAGGTTAATTCTAAGGATATAAGAATGTAGTGACCCATTCTATCTATCGAGGTCAATTCTGTGGACCTTGAGTTGTGATCGATTCTACATGTCGAGTTCAATTATGCATACCTAAATTTCTAGGTATTGGTTCGGTGGGTCTATGCCGATTCTGAGGACCTTGGGAGGGATGACCACTTATGCGCGTCGAGGTCTATTCTGAGGACCTGAAGTTGGGGTAATCAATTCTATGAATGGAGGTCAATTCTGAGGAACTGGAGTTGGGATGACCAATTTTGCGAGACGAAGCCAATTCTGCTGACCTTAAAAGAGGGATGACCAATTTTACGGGTGGAGGTCAATTTTACAAAACTTAAGTTATTGTTAGTAGGAAATAGTTTTGATAATTGAGATTCACTGGGGATTGTGTAGACTTGTGGTTTCTACTGGGAATGTGTAGTAGGTTTGGATGCAGGTGCGCTTTTAGTTTTGCTAGAGTATTTTTGTTATAAGAGTGTGGATTTTGAGGGATTTTTTTAGGAATTTTTTTTGTAATTTTTGATTTTTTTTGGCATTTATGGGATGAAATTTAGAGGGTACTGCCAATAAGAGGTTGTGGGTAGGTGCCTATCATCATAAGTCATGGACTCTTCAGTTTCTCAAGAAAGGTACGGCATGGTCAGGGGGATGCCCATCGGCATGCCCCGTAGCCTTCTATATAAAAGGGACATCCCCTCCTTATTTTTCACACTTCTAAGAAATTGAATCTCTTGATTTCTCTCTCTAAAAGCGATTATTGAGTCCTTCTTTATTTATCATTCCAACTGGAAAGTACTTTTGGCAACGTTAATAATGAATGGGTGTTTGTAGACGATTGGTTAGGCATCGAATAACGATTGCGGTGTCGCTTCCATTGTGCAATGATAATCCGTACGACTCATTTGAGTCGGTTATTGATGAAAGGTTTTTTTTTGTACGAGCCCGTGCACTACCGTCAAGGGAGGGTGAAGAACCCTAATGGCTAGGTGAGTATTTTAACCTTTGGTTTTCCATTTTCTTTTTCTCTTTTTCCTTTTAGTCTAATAAAGGGTTTTCTTTGAATTTTTTCTAGACTAGTATTGCTTCTTCAAGCATTCGATCCCGGTGGACGACTAGGTTGAAGGACGTTTGGGACCATCTTCCTGAGGTTGTACATTGTATGGTGTCATTCATAGGGTTTGGTCCGTTGGCGTGTGCACTGGATAAGACACCGCGCTCTTCTGCAATAATGTCTGCACTTGGTGAGAGTTGGTGGAATACGACCCACACATTCCATATGGGGATCGGGGAGATAACCGTTACTCTCTTGGACATCCAGTAGCTGACAAGGATAGATTGTGAGGGGCATCAGATTATGGTGGATCATACGTTGTGGGTCATAGAGGGGGCGATGCAGGCTACTTTAAGGGATATTTGTAGATTAGTACTGGGGATTTTATCCGTATTTTTGTCCTGAGGGAGACTTTGATGAAGATGCAAATTGATGAGATAGATGAGAGGTAGGTGAGCAAACGGTTCGTTTGCTTATTTTTCTTTCTCTTAGAGGATTTATGGTGGCGATGAGTGACTTTGTTGCCCATCCTTTGTTTTTTTCCATATTTGAGGATTATTTCTAACGTACATCTTTACGATTGGGGGAGGTTTACTTTTTCATCCCTTTATGCTTTAGTGGATGAATTCAGTCGGTGCTACCGATGGACTTTTATAAGACCCACGTACCTTCTGGAGGTAATCTTTAAGTTTATTTTCCTTAATTTTCTTATCAACCTCTTTTTGTTTCCTTTTTTATGATTTTTATCTTCTCGCAGACGTGGTTTTATGAGGTGATATGGCTCAACGTGGGGTTGATATTCCTGAAGGATAGTGGGTTGGGGGCTTTTATTGGATGTATCGATGGCGAAATTCGAATAGGCCGTCGAACCAATCCTTATTTTTTAAGGATGTTCGAAAGGCATTAAACGAACTGACGAGAGATCATATTAGCTTATCTTTTTTTTTAGGTTTGTGACATCTTTATTTTTTAGAAGATGAATTCTTTTCCGAGTATATATGTGACCTTCTACCCTTAGAGTATTTCTTTATGGGTCTTGGGGGTTACGGATATGCATGCGCAGATGAGGAGATTGCTGGCACATGAGTTTGGGTATGTCTAGTACCTTAAGGAAAGAGTCATGGGGTAGATTATGGAGGAAGAGGTGGAGGTCCCACCGTTAGTGCCTCTGATTACAAGAGGCGGGTGAGAGATATGACGGATGATGCTAGGGCAACGACAATAATGGGCAAGCCCTATATGCTCAACAGTAATATGGTAGCTGGTTACGACTACCTTGATTCATGACCAGTTAGTTGATGCCTTCCTGCATATATGATGTCGGGAATATACCGTCACCTACCATTACTTCAGTGAGGGGTACCAACGCACTGGTCGCATCTATCCACAGCATTGGAGGTGATGCGACTGTAAAGGCGGAGGAGGATCTACTCATTCAAGTCACTCCTCCTTCTTACAACTTTCGATTAAGTAGTGGGGAGATGATGAGGGTGCCCCACTATCCTTATGCATTGATATCCAGGATGACGGGACTTATTGATTATCTTCTTTGGCTTAAGGTACACTTCTTTTCTTTATTTTTTATTTCTGATTTCCACTTTGTTTTTCTTTGCTCTTTACTGACCTTTTCAAATCTTGTTGCTCTTCAATTTTGCAGACTGTATGAGTTTTGACCAATTGGCTGCAGGACGTTAAATACTGGATGGCATCTACATCTGCATATGTGAAGAAGTCATCCACCTCATGTACAGTGACGTTCGCTGCTTCTGATAATGGTTCTGGTTCCAGGAGTGAAGGGTCCACCGCCAGCCATAGGGGAAAGTGTGTGCATCGCCGAGGCTGAGGATTGTCTTGAGAGGTGTTTTGGAGGGTTGGGGCAGTGTCTCGTTGTATTTTTTCTTTTGCTTTTCTTTTATTCATGAAAAAATATAATAATGCCAGAGATGGATGAAATATGAAAAATGCATTTCTTTCTTGTGTTTTTCTTAATTTAGTGACTTATTCTACATGCACCTTAATTTTCTGCTGAGATTTCTCATTTATTTATAAAGACAGAGATAAATATGAAGAAAAATTTGGTTTAAGGGAAAATGTTTATTTTATGGAAAGAGGATCAATAAAAAGGAATAAGAATTAATTTTTTTTCAAAGTAAGAGCTTTTATAAATTGATAAAGGATTTTTTTCCCAAAAACTGGGGGTTATCGATCGACATACCCCTTGTCCTACCTATCAGCATAAAAGTTAAGTCAAATCACTCATTTGGATCTGATTTCACTTTTTGCATACTTGGAGTATTATGAGGGTAGAGGGATTGATGAGGTTTCAAGTAGTTTTTCCTTTGTGATCACCTTTGGGTGTAAAAGGGGGTTTGGGGAGTGCATTCTTCACCACCATCCACATTCTCTATTCCATAGCTTTATTATCTTTTGCAAATGGATCTTCTTATGTCTGAGGTATTATCTTCCTATCTTGAAGTCTTAAAGGTTATGTGCCTCTATAATGTTGACTATGACACCTTTAGTTTGAGTTGGGTATCCTATTGGTGCAACCATGATGTAAACTAGAATCTATAGGAGGTGGAGGTATAATTTTGATACCTGAAAGATCATGTTTTCTGATTTGGCATAGATTAGGTGTGCCCTACTTATGAGGAGTTTTCAGTGATATTGGGTGTTAGCCCTAGTGCAGCGGCAACTATGCCTGCCTTGCCCCATTCTCCCCAAGTGTCTTTGGTTAAATTACTTCATATCTCTCCCTCAACGACTCGACCATTGGTCCATGGAGGGAATATATATATCCTAGAAGTTATGAACTTAGTTTGATATAAGGATTTCTCTAATGCTAGTTTTGCCAAAGTTGTTGCCTTAGGCCTGACTGCTAGGCTATCATTGGTGACAGGTGACCTGAAAATCGATCCCCAGGTGGCCACGATAATGGGGTGGATGTCTTACCAATATAGTCATATAACGATAATGCTGGAAGAGACCTTGAATGGTCTTGATGCTTTGAAGAGGGTCATTTTGACTTTCTGCGGGGGCTCTGTGATGCTATTTATGTGGCTTTCTGCGAGGATTTTTTTGGTAGCCTCTCCTGAGTACTCTCTGTCGGGCATCCCTAATTTCTTCATTAGACCCTTCTTCAGTTTCATCCCTTCAATAGAGAATTAGGTTAACTAGTTCGTGGAGCATGGGTGTCTTCGTTGGTCTATTCCATAGTGGGGAGGGGGGGACTTTCCTCCCATTTCGCAAATGGGAAGGTACCAGTATGTGCATTTGGTTGGCCTTTTCCAGACATCCTTTTGTTTTCATTGTCGACTTCCATGCTAAGTGGGGTGGGAGCAGATAATGCCTCCTTGTATAACTAATTTTTTTCCCAGTAGAGTACTTAATCTAGTCTCTAACGTTGATACTGGGACCTTTATGGCAGTGCCACCGACAATTTACCCGTCTGTCACAATCTATTAGAGGGGTTTGGTATGTGTTTAGGGACTATCTAAGATCGATATGGAAGCGGGTGGTTGGGAATATTTTTGAACAAGCAATCGGGCAAAGATGGCTTATTTCTTTCGGAACCATGGAGGCAGGTATTGTGGTTTCGGCAAATCTTATCATGGCATACTGCTATATGGAGCACATACATAGAATTAATCGGGAGTGAGAGACTTGGGAAACTCTAGGAGCAGCAATGATGATGAGGCAGGACTGTCTGGTAGCTGAGGGAAGTATTTTGTGAAGCTGGGATTTTTATTTAAGGGTTGTTTGTGTTGTTTTATATGTTAGACATGTTTTAGTATTTTTGTTGTAATGTGGCTTATTTTCTTTGGATTTGGTATGTTGGTTTGTAGATTATTTTTTTAATAGGAAGGGGAGTGGTTTAATTGAATCCCTATACTGATATTTCATGTAACGGTTGTGTTCCTTAATTAGAATATAAAAAATAATTATGATTATATTTTGTTATGCTTTTGATGAATTTTGCACTTAAATTATCTATAACAATCGCTAAGGCAAACATAATCATTTTGTTCATATAAATGATGATATTTATATCCATTCTCGAGGGTTAGAAAAGAATAGTTTTTGGAAAAAAGTTAGGACTGTGCCATGTAGATCGTATAGGCTGCCTACACACCTATGCGGGTTTTGAAAATTTCATGAGATTCAGTGTGTTTTAAGATGATCAAGTCCCACATAGTTCTTGGTAGTTGAAATTAAGAGTTTTTTTAGATTAGAAGGGGGATGAGAAGATTCATAGCATGTCAAGTGTTCGAATTAAGGGTAGAATTTCTTAAGATGGTCCATCCCGAGTAGGTGTTCTGATAAAATTATAATCGACCCAGAGGGTGTATGAGATCCGGTTAGCCCAGTCTTTTTAGCTTTTCATCATCTTAATGATGATAGTTTTGAGGCTCTTGTTGGTGGCTTCGATAGCACTGTTGGTTTGGGGTTGGTAGGGATAAGAATTATTCTTCTAAATTCCTTACTTCTCAACTAGTTCTATGATCTCAGCTTTGAAGTGGAGTCCATCACCAACTCATAGCGAACCCTGTATCGATAAATTCTGTTATTTGTGATAAACTTGGCCATTTCCTTTGAATTTACCATTGCGTATGACTCAACTTTGACCCATTTTGTGAAGTAGTCAATGGTGACAAGGATAAACTCGTGCTCATTGGAAGACTTAGGAGTGACTTTACTTATGATATCTATGCCCCATGTGGATAAAGGTTAGGGCGAGTCATGTTATAAAATTGTGAGGTAGGAAAGAGTTAGATATTGGCGAGCTATTTACATTTAAGTTATCTTTGAACATAGGTAGTGAAATTTTGAATCACGGTAGTCCAATTGTATAATTAATGAATGATTTTCTTGGCAAGCATGTGACCCTTCATGCAGGACCCGCATTCCCCGCTATGAATTTTCTTCACCGTTCCTTCAATATCATTCCCTATTATGCAATGCAAATGGGTTCCATCAAACTCTCCCTTAAAAAATGCTCTATTGCAGATGATGTACTAGACAACCAGTTCATGAAGGGTTCCGCAATCTTTCTTATCTGCATCTCGGGTATACTTACCATATTTTAGAAGTTTATGAATGTTATAACACCATAACTCGATCATGTTGGAGTCTTCTTCGATGATGAGATCAATATGGTAAGACTGGGTGGGTGCAGCCTATTTTTGAACCAGGAAAGAGGCCATTGTTATTCCTTCAGGAATGTCAAAGACGGAGGCTAGGGTTGCAAGGGCGTCGGCTAAGCTATTCTCTGAGTGTGGAAATTAATTAAAGGTGGCATCCTTGAACTAGGAGGTGATCTCTTCTAGGTGGGCGTGGAAGGGTAGGTTCTTCTCATCTTTGACCTTCCATTTTTTAAGAATTTATCCAACAATAAGGATAGAGTCCGTATCAATGTTTATGTGCTTGATGCCATTCTCGAGGGTGATTTTAAGGCCTATAGTGTGTGTTTCATACTTGGTCATGTTATTGGTGTAAGTGAAGTCTAGCTTAATGGCAATGGGGGTGTGAGAGTCATCGCGAGCAATCAGGAGTATACCAATGTCATACCCTTTCTTGTTGGAAGTTGCGTTAAAGAACATATGCCATCTAATATCCTCCTCAAAGATGAAAATAATGTCTTGATCTAGGAATTTAGAGACCCAAAAATTATTTCTTCCATAGGATAATTGATAAGGTAGTCGGAGATAGCTCTCCCTTTCATGGATTTTTGTGTGATGTACACAATGTTGAACTCGGATAGCAACATCAACCAATGGGCCATTCGCCTAGACAGAGTAGGTTTCTATAGAAGGTATTTTATGGGATGCATTCGGGATTCTAGTTTGATGGGGAATGAAAGCATGTAGTAATATAGTTTCTTCGTGACCCAGACTAGGGTGACACATGCTTTCTCCCAACAAGTGTAATTAACTTTGTACCCTATTAAATTTTTACTAGCGTAGTAGATGGCTCTTTCCTTGTGATAGTCATCAATGTATTGGGCTAGTAAATCCCATGTTATGGTATTAGGGACAGTCAAGTATAGTAATAGGGGGGACTTGGTAGTGAAGGCATGAACTCCAGATCTCGGATGAAGTATTGCTTGATTTGGTCAACGGATTCTTGGCATGCCTCATTCCAAACATTGGTTGAAACTTTATGGAGAAGTTTAAAAATGGGTTCATAGATAGAGATCAGTTAGCTGATGAACAGATTGATGTATTGCAATTTATCAAGGAATCCTTGTACTTCCTTCTCCATCCGAGGTGGTAGCATTTCGAGTATGACTTTTAGTTTGTAAGTGTCCTCTTTAATTCCTTTCTCACTGACCATGAATCCCAATATTTTCCCCTTGGTGACGTAAAAAATTCACTGTTATGGGTTAAATCGGATCTGATATTATCACGTTCGCTTGAATAACTTTTGTAGGGACAGAGTGTGACCTTTTCGAGTCTTGGACTTGAGGAACATGTCGTCAGCATAGACCTCGACCTCTTTGTGAATAAGTCATGAAGTATAGTTATGCCATCCCTTTAGTAGGTAGCCCTGACATTTTTTAGCCTTAATGGCATGACGGTGTAGCATAAAGTTACTCGATGGTAATGAAGGCAATTTTCTCTTAGTGGTCAGGGCGCATCTGGATCTAGTTATAATTGAAAAGTTCATCGATAAATGATTTCAGGGCATGGATAGCTATATTGTCTATGATTATGTCGATAATAGGAAATGGGTAATCATCATTTGGGAATGCTTTGTTCAAATCCCGAAAGTTGATGCACATGCGGACATTTCCTCCCGACTTCGTCATAAGGATGATGTTGGCAATCTATGTAGGGTATTCAACCATGTGAATGGAACCCATGTTTAGATATTTGACTACCTCCTCCTTGACCTTGAGGAACTATTCCGTTCGGAGTTTCCTCAATTTCTATTTGATCGGTTTGAATTTCGAGAATGTCCAAATATCAAGGTAAGCTATTTTTGGGTCAATGTCAAGCATCTCGTCATAGGACCATGTGAAGACGTCGATGAATTCTTTCAGCAGCTCTTTAAATTTTGCATACTCATGCTCATTAAGGGTGGACCATATCCTATCTCGCACTAGTGGTTACTAGAACTAAGATTAATAACTACAGTCTCATCATCATTAGTTTGAACGCAATAATGTTATTTATTATTTTCCTTATAGAGATCGGTTAAGAATTGTTCATTTACAAAATCATCATCATCAAAATTTTGATTAGAATTAATAAAATTAATGTAAGGAACAAAAATATATTCAAAATCTTCATTTATTTCATTTTCAGGGAATACAGTGTTGAGAACTACATTAAAAGAGGTCTCGGTTACATTGATATCAGCAAAAAGGAGAAATGAGAACAAGTGCAAACATTTCTTGAATGGGATAAACAAAAAGGTTTCACTGGGCTTGAGCAGGATGGACTGGGATGGCATGCCAGTTTAGGAGAGATACGTCAACATTTGTTATCTGGGCGAAAGGATCCAATGGTTCAGAATGTTGGTTGATTATGCAAAGACTCAACCCCAGTGTCTGTAGGTCTAAGGATTCTTTACAGTCACTTTCTTCAGATTTCTCAACGATTGCTATAATTTTCTTGATCATCGGTTGCACTTCATGCTTCTAGTCTTTGTCCCAATTGTTGTTATCTCGAAAGAAAATTTCTAGCCCCGATTTTATCTTTTTGTGAACACGGTCATATCACGACAAAGAATCAACAAAGGGTAAGTCTTCACCCTCCTTGATAAATCTTTCGTTCAAAGAGTTCCCCAAAACATTCTTTTCATCTTCTAGGCTAATTTTTTGTCATGGTCGATGGAGTTATTTGAGTTTGAAGGGTGAAGGTTGGTAGCACAGTCCATATGAGGGAAATGCATCTTTTATGACTATGGGTTTAAGGATCTCTCTCTGGCATTGCTCTAGCCCCATTTCGAGCATGAAGTGTATGTTCTTGAACATCTAGATCACATTGGCGTTATCGTAAGGGTTGTGCTCTGGAAAAAATTGATCTTTAAAATTGCCCCTACTGGTACAGGGAGTGGGTTAATATTGAAATTAGAGAGCAACATGCCATTGGTTCCATACTGAATCTCAAAGACTAGATTATTGGTGATGGCACTGTCTAAACTATCATTATCCCCAAGGATGGTAATGACCTAACATTTAGCAAAGAACTTTAGTTTCGGATGAAGAGAAGAGGATACCCTCGAATGTTATCGAGACATGGGCAACCAAGGAGTATGTTGAAGTAGGCAGGTATCTCGATGACTTGGAATTTTGTCAGAGGTTTGACAGATCTAACCCCTAGCATAAGTTTTATGGAGCCCATAACTTCTCGACAAGTGTTGTCGTTAGCAAGCATGGTGGCAGATGTAAGATTGAGATCACTGACTTTAATCCCAATTACTTGAATGTTTTGAGTGGACAAACATTAAGAGCAGATCCATTGTCGATAAGTGATAGTGGGACTGTCTTTCCCAAAACTTCGACGGATATATTAATGGAATAGTTGTGATTAGGGACGAACTTCAAAATTTCTTCTTTAGAATAAGAGAGGATTTTGGCAGAGGTTAGGGATCCAACCATATTCATGGCTTCTTCAGGAGTAGTAGAAGGAGAAATTTTGGTCCATGTAAAGATCTTTATAAGGCAATTTTGGTGTAGCTGGGAGGACATGAAGAGTGCCCATAAGGTAATTTTGGCTTGGATTTACTCGAGCTAATTGAAAACTTTGCTTTCTTTAATGGTCATTTTTGGCATTAGGATCTCTTTGACAACTCCTTTTCCTTGTTTTCTCCGATTGAATGGGGACTTGGGTATTTTTAATATCACCTTGATTCGATCATGTGCTTGATAGAGCTGGGGAAGAATAAGAACCCTGTGGATTCATCTACCTCGAGCTGAATAGAAACCTTATTGATTTCCTCCAATAAATCTTCAAAGGAGATCATCCCGCATAATTTAAAAACTGAACTGGTTTTTTCACGATTCGGTTCATCATCTGTGCTATCGATGTCATCCCCGTATTCGGTGGCGATGAAGTCTTCCTTCCAAGAGTAATCAATGCACTTGACAACCTTTGCGGATTTATCATGCAGGTCTTCCTAATCGGCGAAGGAGTGCAGACGTGAAGGAATTAGGTGTCCCTGAAGTTTCAAAGCAGTGGGCAACTTGGATATGTTACAAAATCCCCCCATCGAATGAAATATATTGGCCATATTTGCACAACATTGTATAAACTAACTTCCCCAATAGGTGCTACCGACTCATCTGATCTTGATCCCACTTTTGGGCTTCTGTGAATAGGTCAATCAATCCTTGGTAGTCGATGGACATTTATGTGGGGACTTTCAGCCGAAACCTTTGGAATTGGTCTAGCAAAGCAGGTAGTTCCATGCCCCCCCCCCCCCTTATATTGGTTGTGTACAGCAATATAGGCTCTCATAAGGATAAATAGATCTTGATCATCAAGGCATGAAGGGTTCAAGATAAAGGATTGTCAAACCATGATAGGTTTGGGTGAGATTGTGGGAGTGATGGGCACTTTAATAGGCACAATTTGGGTAGAAGGGTCAAACTCATGGTTATATTTTAGGAAGATGCCATTTGTTCTGATTCCATGTGCTTGGAGAGGACTATGAGTGGTGTTGGGATTAGTATTAGCTGGTGGGGCAATTATATCCGAGTCTATCAAGCTTTGGATCATGCTTATGAGGTTAAAGCATTGGTCGGTGCTGTTGCTTATGACTAGGTGAAGGTCACAACGGGTATCGTGCTTGAAGTTTTTAGGGAGTGGGTTTGGTAATGGTCAGGGTTCTATAAGGACAAATTTCCAATTGATTCAATTTGTAAGAGTTGGCTTAATTTTGAACAAAAATCTTTGAATCGTAGGATAGAAGTTGTGTTTATGACCTTGAAAGTCCTTGACCTTTTTATTTAAGATGTAGCGGCTAAGCCAAAGAGATCACATCCTATGCTGTGTTTCGTGACTCATTTTTGTCATCAACATTCTAAGGATCTCTCAATTATGAATACCTATTTTATATTGGGCCTTGGAAATTAGTTATTGTGTGTTAGAATTTTGTAATCTACTTTTAAAACCACTTTATATTTTTTGTAGAATTTTTTTTTATTTTTTGTTACTATCATTAGAACGAACGAGATATTGGGTTTGTTCGAACGACTTCTAACGAAGTCGCTTGGTGGCTTGTGCTTACTTCTTGTTCAAAGTTTCCTTTTTATCTCGTTCAAACAAGATGTCTATGTCATTCAAAGCAGATTGGTGATCGGAGAAGTTTTTTGAAAAATGATTGTTTTTTCACGAGTTTTTATTCTAACTTCCCATTAATTTTTCTCAACCATTTACGTAGTGCGAGAGTTCCTTTTTCGGACAGACTGTTCCAATTATAAAAAAAAAACCTTTATAATAGTTCAAGAAAATTTGTTCTAAACTCATGGTTTAACCTTAAAAAAACATTTTTACACCCAAATTATTTTATCATCCAAGCTTCTATATGATATATGTTTGGGATCACATTGTAGAACTGATTTATCATTCTCTACATCATTGAGGATTGTTTCTTGCAGAGGATTACATGTTCATTGGTGTAAATACGATGGACTCTATATGCTTGACGGTAGCAGCACCCCATTGGTGGACTCTGAGACGTAGGCGGACTCCTACGTTGTCACTTGGTAGAGGTTAAAGGAACGAAGAACATCAAGGGTTGCGAGGGCATCGAGTTCTTCTGTAAGTATTCTATCTCGTCCTTTTGTAATTTTGTACTTAGTGGATGTGTGGCTAGACGGATCATGGTTTTTCTTGTTGTGAGTTTTCCTCGTGCATTGCAGTTGAAATTCTGTTACTAAAGTCGTTTATCAAAAATAAACTATTTAAGTAATTCCGATCTGTTTTTTGAATAAACTCTTTTCTTGAAAAACCAAAACTATTTGAACACAAGATGTGTTTAACAAAACAGTATGTACGAGATCTATTCAAGATTTTACTAACAGGTTTATAAAACAGTTTTAAACAAACTTTAAAACCCAGCACAACCAAGAATGAGATGAGAAGATGTATGAAGATTAAGTACAAGATTTTTACGTGGTAAAACCTCACCAATGAGGAAACATCCACGACTCCCTCTACGGAGTAAAACAAAAATCCACTATAAACAAATTTAATAGTTACAAACTATATAACAAAGATGTATACAACTCAGACCTATATAAGTTTAGGAATGTACCCTCTGGTGTCCTTATAACTTCTATGCAGTTGTGATTGTTGATGTTGTCCTCTTAGTTTGTTAACTCCAATTTGTTCAAGCTCTTTACATCGACTCTTTTTCTCAAGATCTTATTACCAACACTTTTAGTGTTGTAGTGTGAAAGTGTTTGTGGAGGTGCTCTCTAACACATGCATGCACACACTCACACTTATTAAGTACAAACGGTCCTAGCAAATTACATATAAGGCTATATGCAGTGATTTTCTTTTTCTCTCTTCTCACAAAACTTTGAACCTTCTTTGACCTTTAAATCAATCCCAGAATCCACGGATATCTTGCTTAGAAGACAGTCAAGATCTTAATCAATCTCAGAGTTTTGAAAAGATTTTCGAGATTGAAAACCTCCAAGTGTGATTCGAAACTAGGTCAAAGGTTTAGTTTTAAGAGAACTAGAAACAGAAAACATTTTTGTTGATTTCAAAGTTAAAAACATTTACAGAAAATGAATCAACAAAATATTTCTCAAGCTGAGAAACAAACATGCAAACTAAGTGTAATATATCATGAAAAACTCAGATCTGAAAATTTCTATATACAAGAATAACAGATCTAAGAAAATGATTATGTTGGAAACAAGATCCAAAGAAGAAGAGGTTACAGGAACAAACCATCTCTCAAATCATCTCTCAAAACACTCAAACACTCAAGGTTGTGTTTGGTAAAGTATATAGGTTTGAAGGTTTGTATTTGGTTTGAACTGTGTCGATGATTTAGGGTTAGGGTTAGGGTTTCTAACTCTTTCTCTCTCTTCTCTCTACTCTCTTTCTTTTCTCTCAAATGACGAAATGGCAAAAGTCTCAGAAAGCTGAGTAAAGGGCTCCTTTTATAGGTGGCTGAGAAGGTTCGAGAACGAGGGCCAAAATCAAGGGTCCAGATTGAGTCAAGATGGATTGACTATAATCCAAGGGCTCATAATATGCGGTGATTAAAACTCACCTGATTGGTTCAAAAGGGATTCACAGGGATTATAAAGGGGCGCATGCAGATCGTTGATCACGAATGATCCAAGGGTTGAAAATAGGGGTTGTTATACTCTCTATAAAGAAACACACTTCCCACCAATCAGAGGGCAACAAATGTTGGCCAGTAACACGAGATAAAACGCGCGTCTAAAGTAATTACAAAGTAAACCCTGAAGTCTCTGCCGCTTTTGGTTTCTACCCAAACCAACTTTAGACAGTTAAACCAACATTCTAAAATAGCATATTTACCCCATAACCTTTTAAAACCAAGTTTTATTAATAAAACCATATTTTTAAAATGTTTTAAAAAATCCCAAAAAAAATATTTAAAAAACAAAATTGGGGATTCAAACACACTCAACATATGTACACACACTAATATGCAATATGACATGTAAATGATTCATTCTACTGTGTGTGAGTGTTGGTAATTAGGTCTAGATCCCTTCAATCAAAGATGAAATAGAAATACAAGCTCTGAGGTTCTTTGGTTTCTAGGATGGACATAATTTTGTCACAATTTCCAAACTAGATGAGCACTTATACAATATAGACTCAAGTGAGTCAAGAGTATAAGGTGCTTCAGCAGTGTTGTGGTTGTTTACTTTATCTTTCAAATTCACACCTAGATGTATGCTTAAGTTCAAAATATAAAATCAGTTATGCACAAAAATGGTGTAATTGGTGCTTACTTAATTTAGGTTGTATTAGTTCAAGAAAATATTTGATTTGGCAAAATTCGAGTTTAGTTTTGTTTGTGCTAATTTAAATTTGAGTTGAAGTCTCGTTTAAGAAGTGAAAAATAATTTTGGAAGAAATATAAAATTAAGAGAATTTCGAGAACCATTATCTCCCCATTCTGATGGAAAGTGTTCTTTATCATGCTTGCATGAAGTTGTTCGACTTTTATTTTCTTAATGGATTCTCTTTGTATATGCTTTTTTACACACATTCACGAGCTCAATTGAACTTTAACTTCACATGTATATTTGATATTTATAATATGTCCTCCCGTTAATTTTGTCATCTATATATTTTGTGACTATGGGGGATTTGTTCATGTAAGAACCATTGTTGGTGAACTTTACTTGAAGTATTATGAAAATAGATGAGGGTGCACGGTAAAAGGCTACGAAAGGAGCAAATCTTCTTTACGGGAAAGCCACGGTTGGCAAGAGCCTAATGAAAATATTATAGGCAATAAAAATAGAAAAAAATTCAAAAGTCAACTTAGTTTAGTTTGTTTGATCTTTCAAAAGAAAAAAAGAAAAGAAAATATGTCATATATGTTTATCTTTATAGGGTTTTTAGTGAAGATCAACAGAATTGCACAATGGATTCTAGTTATGCTTATTTTGTCATGACGTTATTGATTTGTAGAATCATCAAAATTCTAGGCTTGTGTACATTATGCTTGTTTGTTCTTTGAGTCCACTTTATCTTATCACATGAGGCTAAATCTATGTTTGATAATGTTTTGCAATCAAATAGAACTCCTTGAAAATATTTAAGTGATTCAGCCATAACTCTCTTGTTTCTAGTTCACACCCATTCACTTTGTTTACCACATTTGATTTAGACACATTTATGCCATATGAGTGCGATAGCTTATCATGTTTAATGTCTTGTGTGTCCTTTAAACCTATATATATTTGTGCTTATTCTTCTTTGATATATATATATATATATATATATATATATATATATATATATATATATATATATATATGTGTGTGTGTGTGTGTGTGTGTGTGTGTGTGTGTGTGTGTGTGTGCGTGCGTGTGCGTGCGTGTGTGGGGGGGTATTATTTATCTTGAGTCTTTGATTTTACATCTAGTCCTTGTATGCTATTTGTTCATATCAATATCTATCCTGTTGATATTTCTTTATTGGTATCTCATGCTCCTTTTTGTTCATTCTAGTTGATATCATTTTGCTATTGCATCATAGTTGGTATATATTGTTCCTTATGTAGATTAATGGTTCTTGTGTTTCCATGTTGATGTTTTGTTTTTTGTATCACTCTACACCATTGCACGAAATACTTGTTTCTCATTTATGCTTAGCCATTGTTTCATTTAGGGGGAATTTAATTATTCAGGGGATAATCTATTTATTTTATGCACACCTTCATCTTTATCTATTTCCGAAAAAAAGGGGGAGAAATGGTGTCCAACTCTTTCATTTTAGGAGATCTATTACTTAGGGGGAGACGCCCTTTCTTAGATAGACATTTTTAGGCAAATGTGGAGTGTTTAATTATGCAATTTATATTGTTATATTCTCTATGCATTAATGGTGTGTTTATGTGTGTAAGTTTGTAATCAAGCAACAAAGCTTTACTGCAAGCAAAGCTTTCATGAATATGTGTCCATCAAGCGTTTGTATTTTTTCTTTTGGGTTGGGATAGAGTGTTTTAGAAGATTTTGATGGCTCATAGGATTTTTATTTTTGGCTTTGTTCCAGAATATCCAAAGGGTGAGATTTTTAAGGAAAATTTTCCAATTGAGTCAATTTGTATGTGTTGGCTTAATGTCGGACAAAACTCTTTGAGTTATAGGATATAAGTTGTATTTGTGACCATTCAAGCCTATGAACTTTTTGTTGAAGATGTAGTGGCCAATACAAAGAGATCACATCCTATTCCATGTTTCGTGCCTCGTTTCATCATCAAAATTTCAAAGATCTCTTAGGTATGAATGCCTATATTATTTTTGGCCTTGGACATTAATTATTGGGTGTTAGAATTTGTAAATCTACTTTTAGAATCATTTTATAATTTTTGTACAAAAATATTTTAGTTTTTATTACTGTAGTTAGAACGACTTTCCCAGGTCAGTCGAAAGAGATATTGGGTTCGTTCGAATGACTTCTAACGAAGTCTCTTTGTGGCTTGTGTTGACGTTTCATTAGAAGTTTCGTTCTTATCTCGTTCTAATGAGACGGCTATATCGTTTGAATGAGATTGGTTTTCGTTCTAACGGCCGAAGCAATTTTTTGAAAAATAGATGTTTTTTCTTGCAGTTTTTGTCTTAACTTACCAATAATTTTTTCCAACCATTTATGTAGTGCTAGAGTTCAGTTTTTGGACAGACTTTTCCAATTCTCAAACAAAATAAACCCTTTAAAAAAGTTTAAGAAAGTTTTGTTCTGAACTCATGGTTTAACTTTAAAAACAAAATACATGTTTAAACCCAAATTGTTTTTTGATTCAAGATTCTCCCTGATATATGTTTGAGATCCCATTTTGGCATTGGGTTTATGATTCACTACATTATTGAGGATTGTTTCTTGCCTAGGATTCCTTGTTCATTGGTGTATATACGATAGACATCATATGCTTGACAGTAGAAGTGCCTCATCGGAGGATTCCAAGATAGTTTAACTCTTATGTTGTCACTAGCTAGAGGTTGAAGGCATGAATACCATCAAGTCTTAGGGCATCAAGTCATTGTGTAAGTATTATGTTGCGTCCTTTTGTAATTATGTACTTAAAGGGCTTGTGGTTAGGCCGTGTGAGGTTTTTTCCATCGTGGGTTTTTCTTGTACATTGTGGCATTACGGTTATTTATTTTATCTTTCAAATTCACACTTACATGCATGGTTAGGTTAAAACATAAAATTGGTTTAACCAAAAAAATGATTTAATTGGTGCTTACTTCATTTGGGCTGAATTAGTTTAAGAAAAGGTTTAATTTGGCAAAATTCATTTTTAGTTTGGTTTGTGTTAATTTGAATTTTAATTGAAGTCTTATTTAAGAAGTGAAAATTAATTTTGGAAGAAATGAAAAATTAAGAGAATTTCAAGAACCATCATCGCCCCATTCTTAGGTTCCAGTAGTTTGATGAGATTTTGGGTTAACATGGTCCGGTATACCTTCGATAGGGGAGTATGAAGATTAGTTTACTTTTTTCTGATAGGGTTGGGGAGACTTTCTGGTTCCTAAGAAGTAGCAGGTTGTGATATGTTGTTGATGGTTGAGATTGAGGTAATGGCGTGCTTTTCATACTTCCTTCGTGTAAACTGTCCAATCAGCTACGTTGGTTCATGGTGTACTTTGGTAACCCCTTATTAGATTTCCATACCATCCTCTTGGAAGGATCTAAAGTGTGGGTAGTATTTTGCTCCCATATATTCTCCCATAGGTGATCGGAGAGCTCAAAAGTATTTTTTTGTCATGATGTTTTACCGTGACAACCTTGGCCCGGTGAAAAATGACATTTTTTGCCAATTTGGTGTAGTAAAAGAAGTTATTCTTCATAATTCTCACTCGTTCCTCCTCTGAAGTCTTGTTGGTCATAGTGTAGGCTTTTTCTCTCCACCTTCCAATGATGCTATTGACTAATTCCTTGGGGTTTTCCTTTAGTACCTCTAGGACCCTGCGCATGACTCTAGTTCTTTGTTGTGTTTGTACCGAGCCTTGAATTCTCAGGCTATATCTTCCCAACTATGGACTCTGGATTCATCGAGAGACAATAAACATTAGAGAGAAATTTCTTTCAAGGTTTGCGGAAACATTTGTTACATTGTCTTTTCTAAGGAAAAAAAGAAGGGTCTTGGCTCGATGGTAGCTATGTAGGTGCACAATTGGGGCCACTGCCCTCGAACTTCTCGATGTCCCTTGAACTTCTATGGTAATCTTTACTTGGTCGAACTTCTTTGACAATAGATTCAGGTATTCCTTAACCTTGTTCAGTTCTTCTTCTTTGGTATCCATAGGTACTGGAAGATTGGACCCTGGTTTGGAAAGGTTCGAAATCGATAACTGAGCAGGTGGTGTCTCATTTATCGCCAGGACATACTAGTATTCCTCCGAGACCTAAACAGGATCAAGGGAAGGTAAACCCATATCACAAGGAAATAGGATCTCAAGTTCATGAGCTTCTAAGTCTAGGATCGATGTCACGCATCTCTTGGATGTCCATTTGAAGGTTGTCAATCTTAGCACTGAGTTGGCCTAGGATGGCCATCAGATCTGACTGAACATTCGATGATTGGTCGGTATTCTACATAAATATCTTGTGTAGGTATATCTCAAATTTGATTGAAGTATCAGAAGAAATAGGGGAGCTTCAGACAGGTTTAGCAAAAGAGCGAAGACAATAGGGAGCCAGGCCAAAGTCGGGATGTGATCAACCAGGAAGGAAAATGATTTGGGTTTATTTTTAAAGGAATAAGGGGGTATTTTTGGTATTTTTGAAAAAAGGTAAAAAAAATTGGTATATTTTGTTTTGAAAATAAGGAAAAAGGGAAAAACCTCAACATGATTATTATTATTATTATTATTATTAGTATTAGTATTAGTATTAGTATTAGTATTAGTATTAGTATTAGTATTAGTATTAGTATTAGTATTAGTATTAGTATTAGTATTAGTATTAGTATTAGTATTAGTATTAGTATTAGTATTATTATTGTTATTATTATTATTATTGTTATTATTATTATTAATATTATTATTATTATTATTATTATTATAAGATTTTCACTTCTATTATGTTTGACTAAATGGAGGAAAAAATGCCATACGGGACCCGATCCTGAGAAAGATAGGGTTTAAGAATATAAGACACGGCTTGACTTGTTTCTAGGCTCATGGATATGATCTTGTTTTAAAAAGGGAGAAATAACACAAAAGCTCTAGCAGTATGCCGTCCAAAAGTTTAAAAAGAGTTTCGTATGGTAAACGGCACACTAATTATGAGTGCCCTAATGTTGACGCCTATATGAGGTTTACGAACTCGCTGAGTTAGTGGAAGGGTTCCACCTTTGGGATGACTTCCAGGGTATACCTCTTGCATGTGAGGGAAAACATTCATTAGTACATGTGGACAAGCCATTTGATATACCTCAGTGTAAATGAATTGCCTCATGATGTACCTCATGGGTATGATATGTGTGACAGAGAATTCGATATACTTAACATACGTGAATGAGTTTCCTTCTATATACCTCATGTCATGAGTTCGGTCAAGCAGTACGATTTGGGGCGAACCGTTCGATATACGTCAAAGGTATGAGGACAATGGGAGGTGAGAAACATATCTCTTAGGTTAATCGCACCCGAGCAAAGCCAGCACCCATCATGAAGTGCCCCCTACTATGGGACAAAATTTGGGTCAATATTTCCATGCTCTGTTGATGTAGTGTGCAAAAATTCATGAGTCTTAATCAGTATCTTCTGGATATATTTTTTTTATTTTCATGCTAAGTAAAGGGAGTATAACCACTCTGAGGGAGAATGTACAAGTATCATGGAAAGTAAAGCTAGCGTGGCGCATGAAGAATATACTAAGCATGGTGATAGAGAAGCATGTGAATATATATAAGTGAGTGAGGTATAAGTGAAAAGCAAGAGAATGACATAGGAATAATGTTAGTGATCATGTGAATATATACAAGTGAAGACATGTGTTAGTGATCCTAAGAATGGATAAACTATAAATGGTATGTGATATGTTTAAGTGAGCATGGTGATATATATGAGTGTGTGGAGTGAGGGTGTGTGTTAGTAAAACTAATCATAGATACTCTACAAATGGTATGTGGAGCATGTGAGTAAAGGTGAAACTATATACAAGTGTGAATGAGTGAAATGAGAGTGGAGAATATATAAAACTGTGTGAACACTACACCAAAACACTCTTTTAGTAACAGACTATTTTTTTTATTACTAATACTATTTTACCATTACTATTTATCATAATAAAATACTGTTAATAATCTAATATAAGTGTTACTAATATTGATTCAATATTTTAAGAATGATTATTTTAAAAAAGAATTCACCCTTGAAACTCAAATGCCTCGCTCAAACACACACGCAAATGAAATTCTTTAAATTTCCTCCTACCACTCTCTCTCTCAGATATGACCGATTTTGTTCTCTCCTTTGAGATCTCAATCTCTCTCCGGCCAAGACATAAGCCAAGCCACGTGAGACCCTATTTTAAGGGTTGTTTGTCCGTCGAAGGGTATCGGGGGTTTTTAAAAGTTCATCCCGATCCAAAAACCCTAAGTAATTTTCAATCCTAAACAAATTTTTGAAGATTGTTTCTCAATTGGTCATCATTTTGAGGGTTATTTTGTTAATATTGTGCCCTAATTTCATTTGTGTAGATTTTTTCTGAGTTTCAATGATTTATTTTGTTGATATTGTGCCCTAATTTTCATTAGCTATTTTAGGTTTATTCCTAATATCTCTAAGGATTTAAAATAGTTGTTCTGAGGTTTTGAGACTCTATTTTTGGATTTTTCGGTGATCTTGTGTTATACCTTTGCCTGAGGTTCACATTTGTTTATGATATTTTTTTGTTTAATCCAATTGTTGTTGTTTATTTTTTGATCATGTTCAGTATGAAAAGAAAGATACATGCCCCGAGTGCCTCCCATTATATGTTCATACTAGTCTGATAGATCGCCAGCATAAACTCTGGAAGGTATTTTCAGTATTTATTTTTCTTGAAGGGTTTGGTATTAGTTATTTTACCATATAATTGATTAATATTACTCAAATGAGAGTTATAGTTAGTTATATTCGATTGTCATGAACTTTCAATTCATATTTCTTTTGATATAAAGTGATGGTTGAGCATGAGAAATGATGTTTTGCGCTTTTATAATACTGCTCGTAATGTTTTTGAAAAGTAATATGAAGAGAAATGATGTCATTAAGTGTAAGTTTCATAAGACTCGCTCGTGAAAATGATGTGTATAATATTATATGTACAAAGTCAAGCAACCCAACACTGGTTGGATGTATTTTCACCAAATTTTTTTCTTTGATCCTGTTTGTTCATTACTGGGTTTCAGGATTTTTTTTAGTTCTATGTGGGTTGGATGTAAGAGGAACCCTTGAAATAAATACTATCATCTGTTCGTTCGCACATCACGTGTTTGACAGAAAATCTGTACCATATGAGTGTGGTTTAAAATCTCACCCAAGAATAGTTTGAAATGAGCAACCAATATATAAGGAGTCGGGAGCATCTGAGTAAATAGTTTGGAATGGTTGAGTTTACTTTGAACCAATTTAATGTTGGCTTAAGTTAGTTTATGAGCAATAAGCATTCGAGTAAGTCACCCTGGGTAAAATGAGTTGAGGATCTAGTGATACTGACACCTTAAGAGGATTTATATTGTGTTTTTACCTTGCAAATCCTCACCTCGTATTAATTTAATATATGTACTATTGTTGCAGAATGAAGAATTACGTACCGTAATTTTGGCACTTAACGGTCAAGTAATGTAATGAATGCTTGCACTTGAGCTTGGTTTTTGTCATGAGAACTTGTATCCATTGGATAATGTGGTTGTGAACACCTTATTATATGTTTTTTCAACCATTAGGATCAGTTATAATTGAATTGAAAAATTATTTCAAAAAAAATTCTGAATAAATTCTTCCTTGTTCTATTTCTGAAAATAAAGAAAGGTTAAGTGTTAACCTTGAACTAAAGATTGCTAAGCTCATATAATGTTGAAGTCTTATGATAGTTTTATGTAATAGATGTGTGGATGAAAGAAAAGTTTGTTGATGCTAGGCGTAATAGCAAGAAAAGGGGAAAATGGGATCTTTGTGTAGAAGATTGATAGTGCTTACTTTATGCATAAAATAGTTATTTCCTCGGTGAAAGGAATTCTCATGACTATATATATTTGATTCGTATTCAATTTTTGAATCTTGGATTTTCCTTTTTAAGGGCATTTATGTATGGAATATTCACACTTGGACGAGTTGACAAATGAATATTAATTTCCCTCATATGTTCTTAGCACAAAAGCAAGCACAATCTTAGTCCCTACTCGAGCACATTCTTTGCTTCTGCTTTTATTTTTGTCAAGAATTACTAATTGGGAAATTGTTGGTACTAATACTTCTAGTACACATACATCTAATTCATAGTGGATGTTGTTCTTGCAGGGCTACAAAATGTCATCTATTGTTACATCTGCTAATATTGGTGATCATTAAGTCCTTATTTAGGGAAACACAGGAGATAGAATCTTAAATGATTCTCAGGGAACTCAAGGGATTGCAAATGGATCAGTTAGATTGAAAATCATGTGAAGTAACAAATGATGCTGAACTCCTATATTCTGATGAAAAATGAAGTAAAATAGAGGATTTTGAAAAATACCAAATGGGTTATTTATTTTTTTTGCTACATCTCACTATTCATTTGGTAAGATACTCAACTACGATTGATTTTGTGGGAACAACAAATCTTCCCGAAACTGCGGTTATGGCTAATTTTTCTTCGACATTAATAAATGAAGCTCGAGAGATACCTCCATTGTGCCTGAAGAAGAGGATGAAGTTGGGAACCAAACATGAAAATATATTGAAGGAACATCAAGAATAAGGAACGAGACCTACTGAGTATGAAATTTTAAAATCCATAGATGGTAACATGCCTACCAAGAACAAGGGTTGTCTTTCCGATGCCATGAAGAGGACTAATCGCTGGTTTGCTCTCCTCATTCTTCTATTCATTTGTTTTGTTACTGTGAATTGGAGATAACACTTAAATTAATATATGAATGTTATTATTTGGATTATATTTCAAGTCTATAGGATTATCTCCTAAGATATGCCAAGCGATGTGATTGTCCATGTAGGCGGGCTTCATTTTCATTGCACAAGGTTGAGTTTTGATCTTTTCTCTACTTATTACATATTTTGCTACAGTTCATCATAGGGAAGAAATGAACACTGTTGTCCATTTCCCATTTCCTTATAAATTTCTAGTCTAGTTGTATTTTAATTTTATGGTATAAATTCCAAACTATTACATTAGCTGCTCCCTAATCTATCAATTACCCTCTCTTACTATGATCATGTTGCCAATAAATCTCTATATTGAACTATTTTTCAGCGATGTATAGGAACTTATTTACATAAAAAGTTTTTATATGATGATCAAAGTGGTGAGTTTTGATCACCATATATTTCAAAATATTGAGATGATCAAAACTCACCACTTTGTTGTGATAGTTCATTTTAGTTCAAAATATTGGAAATTTTTGTTTTAGATTAGAAATAAAGTAGATGTTTTACATTTTTTCTGCCATTTTTTTTTCCAATTAGATCTCCTTCTCTACATGAATTCCTTTTTCTTGTTTGACTGTTATTAGTCCTTCTGAGAAACAATACTATGACTCAGTTTTTAATTTCTCCTTAAAAAACTATATATTAACATACTCAATAACCTCCACAAACTCTCATTTCTCTATTTTCTTGGTCTACTTAATAGTGTTATTCGACAAACATGCTTGTTGAGAGAATGTTTTTGTGTACTGTGTACATGAATGTGCGTAATTTATTACTTCTTGTAATATCAATTTTATTAATGGTCTTCCAAATAGAGCACATTGAATCAAACAAAGTCGAACAAGAAATTCATGACTTAATGTTATGTTGATCATACATGTTTTGTGTGCAAGTTTGTGTATTGTTTTCATTTTTTCTTGATCTTTTCCTTAGTTAATTGATCTCGTAAAGTATAATTATTTTTAATTGTGGTTTACATGTGAGACTCACATTACTGACGATAGGTTCGACCAAAATTTGATTTGCAGGCATTATTTTTGCCCATAATCTCTCACAGAGGAGGACAAAAACAAGTTTGCAGAAGTGGGCTGCAGAAATACCAGCAAATGGAACATTCTCGGCCCCTTTAGCTTCTGGTGGGCCAGGTGGCCTCCCTGTCCCTTATATCATTATTGGTAACAAAGCAGTCATTACTGCAAAAGATGGCGTAAGAGGAAGCAGTGGTAATCATGTTGATGCTGCTCACCAGTGGGTTGAAAAGCAGGGTTTGTTTCCATCAAGCGAAGAACTTCCACTAACCGAGAGTTTTCCTGGCAATGGAGTCCTCCTAGAAGTAAGATGCCAATTTAATTTAATTTTGAAATTATTATACTTTCAAAACAAAATGTTGATGATATACTTTGTTTTGTGCAATGAATGTGCCTTCAAAACGTTGATTTCATGCTGCACAAACGAGATAAATGCTGCAGATTGATATATATATATATATATATATATCTACCGATGTCACTGCACTATATTATATGTGCCCACTGAACAACTCAAGTTCGTTCCTAGAGTGATTTACTGTTGGCTGCAAAAACACCACCACCATAATGATTAATGCCAATGGCATTCGACAAGTCTACGCCTACAACAGAGTATTGACATTAATGACATAACTAAAGTCCATGGTAGCATTAAATTACACGTCCCTACAATGAGTTTTTAGTCTTATATCACTTATGAGTTTTGTGCCTACAATGAATTGTTGGCCTATTGTAGGTTAGAATAAGAATTTATTGTTAAGATGCATGCATATAACATACTGAAGAAATATATACTTATCAGTTAGTTTAAGTTATTGCAACCCTATGTTGAACAATTGTTTTTTTTCTTTTACAGGAAGAAGGAATATTATATAGGGAAGAGAGAAAGGGTGTTGCTAGTTTTTGGGTTACTTTAGGGAAGAGAGAAAGGGTATTGTACATTTAACTTGCGAATTATGTTGTAAAAGTTTGTTTGCTTAATTGGTTTATTTACCTTGGTGCCTTGCTATGAGATTGTGTTGAATTTGGAAGCTTTTCATTTCCCTTTTTTAGTTGGAAATATGATTAGGTTGTTCGTGTTTATTTTCGAATTGATTAGTTTGAAATATGATTGGGCCACTATTTTTGTATATGTTCTTAGGATTTAATTAGTGTTCCTGATTTTAAATTCAGGATATTGAATCTTGAAAAATATATTTTTTTACTAAGATTAGTAACATGATTTTACCGTTACTAATTTTGAATTTTACCGTTACTATTAGTAACATAATTTTATCGTTACTAATTTTGAATTTTCGTTACTATCAGTAACAGAAATTTACCGTTGGTAATCCTGAATTTTCCATGACTATTAGTAACCTAAATTTTCCGTTACTAATTCTGAATTTTCTGTTACTATTAGTAACACTACTTTACCATTACAAATTCTGAATTTTACCATCACTATTAGTAACCGAATTTTACTGTTACCAATTTTGAATTTTACCGTTGCTATTAGTAACAGAAATTTACCGTTACTAGCTTCGTGCCCCGTGCCTTTTTTCTAAAGAAAAAATTATGTTACTAATATTTTTAGTAATGGTAAAATTGTGTTACTAATGTCGTGTTTTGGTGTAGTGGAACTGAGCATATACAAGTGAATGAAAAGAGATATATACATGACAAGGGAGCATGGTAGAGGTAAGCGTGAGATAAATATATAAGAAGTTAGTAAATGAGTAAACGGGACATATAAGTGGGAACAAAGAAAGAGAGTAAAGAATAACACCCATGTAGAAATAGATTCTAGTACTTTCAAAATGTCCCAATCCGAATCGCCACTATGGACATCTAGGGTAGGATTCCTCCACTGCGAGAAGCTCGGTTCCCTCGATTTTCGGGATGGTGGGGTGGAAGAATGAAAATAAGAAGGTTCCCTACCTCTCTCATGCTTTCTTTCCTTTTTCGCTATCTAGCCTCGGATATAAAATTGGTTGTTGTCAAATGGGGGTAATAAGAAGAGATAAAGTCTCCAGTCTATTATGATCAAAATGGGAAAAAGAATGTCATCACCTCAAGAGAATATAATCAAGTTCAAACTGATGCATGCGAACCCATATAATTCGACGGTCCAAGTGTAGGCCCCCTTTTTCTTTCGAATGTCTTTTAAGGATGTTAAAACCAACTTTCTTTTTAAGAAACCTTTTTCCAAATTTTAAACCGCACTAAGAATGTGAACCAATTTTAGTTAAGCCCAATTTTATCTTGTTTAATCCTAAACATACATCTAGGTGATTAAAGAAAGTAAAATGAATAAGTTCACAAAAGGTGATTCCGAATGTACGAGGAAACCACTAAGGGAAATAACCTCGGATGGCCCAAGCCAAACAATCACTATGATATGATATTATAAAGTACAAACGATAGAATTACTCAACGACTCGATCCCCTACAAGTCTTAACGCTCCTCTAATCCTTTATCCACTCCTCCATAGTGCCCATGCAGAAGTATTTCTATGATGATTGTCCACAACACACGCATCCACGTATGTCTCGATATCCACCGATGCAGCTTGGCAACGTCTATGACGTTGAACGCAAACTCCTTCACTTCTTCACCACAAAACCCAACGTTCAAAGAGATAAAAAAAATCCAATGGTGTAAACCAAGATCTCTATATCATAAAAGGATGAAAGATTAGATCTTGAAACTCTAAGGATGCTTTTAGACTTTTAAAACCTTAGAAAACTTATGCAAAAAACGTATTGTCTGTAAACTATTTTCCTAGTTCTGCAACTTATGAAATTCTAAGAGAAACATTCCTTAAATAATAAACTTGAGTCGGCGGATCGTTCGAACAAAATATGAATGTCGCTCGAACGAAATGTCCATGACGCTCAAAGGACATGTTCATCTCGCTTGACAACCAGAAATGTCGTTTGAACCATTAAACACAAGAGTTTGTTATATACACAACTCTAAATGATCCTTATCTCTGAATAAACAAAGTTTAAACATTTAAAAAATATTTTTAATAAAAATAAAATCCTAAAAATATTTTTTGAGTCTCATAAGCATTACGCATTCATACTTGAGAGATCGAAATGCAATGAAGACGTAAAACGTGCTCCAAATTAATCTCGGCAAGATAATTCTTTGAAGCTTGGCCACAATGTCTTCAATAAACCTTAAGTTATAGACTGTATGGGATCGTAACAATAAAAAATCTATTTATGGCTCAAAAACATGTTTTGTTTCAGAAATAAGTCAAATACTTACAATGGACTCAATTGGAAATTTTGACCTCACACCAAGGACTAAGTTACAAATTGGGAAGGTGATAGGCACCCATTGCTCCCTTTCGATTTCTCATGGTCTTCTCCCTTTTATCTTAGTGATGTGTGTGTACATTTGTATAATATAAGTAATGGGAGAGTGGAATCATCCAACTCGCTTCATGGAAGGGACATAGCGTACTCATCTGTAGGAGTGTTCTAAAAAATACTGATAAAAATATGATATAAGTGTTCATCGAATCACGAATCGCTATAAAAGAACGCATGTGCACATTGGACAAGACAAAAGTATATAAGATTCTAAAACTCATAAAATAGATATAATAAGATGTATAAAATGAAAAAGTGAGGACTCGAATCTTGGGATTGGCACAAGACGTCAACGTACCCAAGGAACATCAAAGTCCACGTAGTTTGAAAATATCCAACCCATAAATCCAAATAAGGGACTCCTCTTATGTATATGTGAAAAAAATGTGTTTTAAGAGTGAAAGTGTAAAAATGGAAATCCCGCTTTTGAAGTTTACGGATAAACCCTCTTTTTGTATGTTTTGCATTTTTATGAAAATAGGTTATGTGCAATACTACTAATAATGAGTAGAGATTAGTGGATGTGACATAATGAAGCAACCCAACAAAGCCTTTTCCCAATTATTTGGGGTCAGTTACATGAATCATATTTTTCCATTACATTCTGTCTAGTGCAATATCTTCGGTTAAATCACATGACATCATGTCCTTTTTTATAATATCCCACTAAGTCAATTTCAGCCTACCTCTACCGCTTGTGTTACCATCAATACTAACTAAATCACTCTTCCTTACAGGAGTATCCATTGGTCTACACTTGACGTGTCCAAACCATATAAATTGATTTTCTCTCAATTTATCTTCTATAGGAGCTAATTTTATCGTTTAACGAATTTGTTCATTTTTAATTTTATCCTTTCGAGTTTTACCACAAATCCATCTTAGCATTCGCATATCCGCCACACTTATTTTCTGAAGATTTTATTTTTTGGTTGCCGAACACTCTGTCACATATAACATGGCGGGTCTAATGGTCATCCTATAAAATTTTCCTTTTAACTTCAAAGGTATACGCCTATCACACAAAACGTCAATAGCACTTCTCTACTTAACCCAGCCTGCTCTAATCCTATGAGTAACATCATCACTAATATCTCCATTTTTTGGATAATCGATCCTAAATAACAAAAATGATCATTTCTACGTATCTCTTGACCCTTCAATTTCACCACATCTCCATTTTTACTCCTATTACTACTAAAATTTCACTCCACATATTCTGTTTTAGTTCTTCTTATTTTAAATCCTCTTGTTTCTAAAGTTTCTCTCCATAATTCGAACCTAGCATTAATCCTCGTCTCAGTCTCGTCCACTAAAACAATATCATCCGCAAATAGCATACACCATGGCACCTCATCTTGTATTTGTGCAGTCAACTCATCCATAACAAAAGCAAAGAGATAAGGACTTAATGCTGAACCTTGGTGTAGACCTACCGTAATTGAAAATTCACTACTTTCTCCAGCTAATGTTCTTAATGTAGTCATCGCACCATCATATATATCCTTAATCATATCAATACATAATGAAGCAAAAACACAAAATATAAATAAGATGAATAACACTAAAATGGATAAACTAGAGAAAGTGGTTGAGAAATAGACCTTCTTATTGATGCTTGTTGTCGAATTTGGAATGCAAAGGTAATGGTTTTGAAGTGGTTTGTAATTCATGTAGATAGGTGAGGTGAATTACCAAGTGGGGTAAACAGGCGAGGTAAGAGAATGTGGAAAAATGGATTTTTTTAGAAAGGGAAAGCTCTTAGTACGAGGAAAATATTCTCTGGCTTTCTGAGTGGTGAGGTTATAAACTATTTATATGGGAATTTGGGCGAAATGGGTTCCGACAGCATGTCCCTGGCCTGCCTATTGGCATAGTGTTAGCCTTGTCGGGCAAGGACAAGAACACCCTGATGATAGGCAGAGTTCCTGAGGTGCCTACAGGCAGTTCAAAATTTTATTTTTTGGAAAAATAGGCATACAATACAAACTGTAAGTACGATTCGTGTACGAGGTGGACTGATAGAAAGGGAATTTAAAGCCATTTAGGAATCCAGTGATCAACTCCCAGATTTGAGATTTGACCGAAGTCAAAAGGGGCCAGAAGCTCCCGATGGTCCTTAGACGGGAGGTCTTCAGAGGAAAATAGATTGTTTGTCCAGACCATAAAGTCGATTTGCACAAGGGTGGACTTTGGAAAGGGGATTCACAGCCTTTCATAGATTCATTGGGATTCGCTTAGTTTGGGGAGCTTACCAAGGTCAAATGTGTCCCAAGAGTGCCCAAATAGTTTGTTCGAATCGGGAAGCTAATTCGAATAGGGGATGGATCGTTAAAAAGTGGATTCCTATCTCTTTGAAGATTCATTAAGATTCACTCAAGCAAGAGTGTTCATATGGGTCAAATAAGGTCTGAGTTCGCCTAGCGACCTTTAAATTAGTACTCTAAGTAAACTGGATCGTTCATCCAGTTCGTGAGGCCGATCAGTGCATGATATGGATCTTTGGAAAGGGAATTTAGATCTCTTCAAAGATTCACTAAGCTTTGCTCAAGAATCAGAGTTGATCGGAAACAAAAGGACCTCGAAAGCATCCAGTGGCCTCCATTTATTACTTAGAAAATGACTTAGGATTTATAGTGAATGGACGAATGCTAGGGACCTAAGGAGGTGCTTGGTGGGGTACTAGGACCGGGTGTCTACAACTTGGTTTGCTTTCATCACCTAACTCCATAGTTTATTAGGAATTATAAGCATTGACGTAAGGACACAAACTTCCAATTGAGTCTTATGTAGTGTTGGCTCAATTTCGGACAAATAAATTTGAGTCATAAGATAGAAGTTGTTTCCATCCAAGCCTATGACATGTTTGAGTTTAAGATGTAGAGGTCAAGATTTCAAGTTCACTCCTTTGTCGAGTTTAGTGCCTCGTTTCTACATCAACTACTATTGGATTCCATTGTCTCCAAAAGGTATGGATGCATTTAATATACACAGGAGACTTGGAATATTTATTATGGTTGTAATTTTAATTTAAAATGGATTTTACTTTTTAGAAATTATTTTACATCTTTGGATAAAAGTTTTTAGACTTAAAATTGAAATTCTGGAAAGTCTGTTTTTTCGTTCATAATGTCGTTTGAACGAGTTTGTCATTTGAACAAGTTTCCCAACGAGATGTTCCAATAATTTTATGTTTTTTCATTTGATGTTTTGTTCTAACGAACTCGTTCGAACGAGTTTTTCCAACGAGTTTTTGGCCTATTTTCTCCTGGGAATTTCGTTCGAACAACCATGCGCTAGAAAGTTAATTTTTGGTAGTTTTTTTGGTAACGTCCCTCTAACCCACCTTTTCTACTTGTTTTTAACCAGTTTGTGGGCAAAATTTTCAAAAAAAACTTTTGAGAGTTTTTCACCTACTTTGAGAAGCACATATTTCCATATCAAAAGTTAACTTTTTGTGTTTTGATGTCTAAATGATTTGATTTCATAAAAACACATATGCCCATTGAGTTTTGTTTAAATTCAAAGTTCCCATATATATATATCTTGCTTGGAATTTGTGTTTGGCACCATTGGTTCATCTCTACCACAACAAGGAGAAGTTAGGGTTTTATTCTCTACCCACAAAGGAGAGTAATGGTTTGTTGCGGTGTACTCATTTGAAAAAAGGCTTCTCGTGAGGGTGACGGATACCAAGAGCCTCATCGATAGATTTCGAGACCGTGGAGGAGTTTATTATTGTCAACTATGTGGAGGTAGTTATAACAAGACACATCAAGGCTTGGAAGGAGTCAAGTTGCGTGTAGTAAGTCATATATCTTGTAAACATAAAACCATACTCAGTGGACTTAAGGCTAGGGTCTTCCGAGATTTTTCCCATTTGGGTTTTCCTCATACATTGGCGCATAGTGGTTGTGATTTATTTTTATCTTGCAAATCACCTTAGAATTTATCCTTAGGTTAAGTAAGATAAAATTGGGTTTAATCACACGTTAGTTTAATTTGGTGCTAAATTCATTTGTGTGAATTTTAAGTTAATTTAATTCAAGTCAAGATAATTTAATTAGATAAAATTTGGCTTGGCCTAAATAGAAAAATGAATTAATCCTGTTAGGGAAATTTTAGCACTTAGGTTAAATTAAATATGTTTAAGTGAAAATATTTTTATGATTAATTTAATGTCACTTTTAGTTTAGTTTAATTTTATTTTGAAAGAAATTAAAATTTGTAGTGTGTGTATATTTTGTGTTGAACCATCCTATTACGCACCTAAAAGAAATTCATATTCACTTTAAAAGAAAATTTAAAATTGGGGGGGTTCCAACATTTTCAAATTGGTATCACAGCCGAAGCGCTAATTTATTCCTATATTCCTATAATGCCACCTGTAGTGATGATAGTGAAAAGGAAGAGGGACCCGATTCCTCCATTGAGTGCAACTTTACTGCATTCATAGCAAGTCATGTGAGCACCGATAATGAATCTTCCCATAAAGATATACATTTACATGACTCTTTCGAGGCCTTTGTTTGTGAATCCCCAAAAGATGATGGTTATGAGAGTAGAGAAGAGAGAGAAAGTGAAAGTGATGAAGAGGTTGATGAGAGTGAACTTCAAATTGGATTTAGATAATTATATGAAGAATCTATTAAATTAAAATGAGCAAATATGAAGTTAGAAGCTAGTTTGAAGGATCGTGTCAAGGTCGTTAAAGAGAATGCCTTAGTGGAAGACCTTAGGACACGTGAGAGAGCTCTTTGAGAGAAGCTTGAATATGTATAAGGAGAGAGAGATAGCCTTAGAGGCTTGATGGAATCAATGAAAAAGGATCTTCTTATGTTTGAAGAGAGGAATGTTTTGCTAGAGTCTAGAATTTTATAGTTAGAAGAAAAATTAAGAGACTCTAGTGAGGTCAAATTTGATTTGGAATGTAGGTCTGCTAAATTAGATAAAACATTAGGAACCGTCCAAGTAAAAAATGACACTTGTGGTTTGGTCTTCGATTCTTGTAACGATCCCACTAAAAAAGCCAAAACCAATTTTTTTATAGAATCACCTAGGAACACTTCTAGAGGTCAATCCTTAGGTACTACTTTTTGACGTGTCTTTACTTGCTCACATTGTGGTCGAAAGGGTCATCTTAGGAAATATTGTTCTGATCTTAAAATAATTATTAGGAAATCCAAAAGTAAGGTTACCGAGGTGGCTAAGATCCCAAAATCCCGAAATTGTCACTCTTCGCCAGTTTGGGTTAGGCGATCCGACTTGGTTGCTTTACAAAATAGGATTTAAGACTCTCATTTGCTTTCACATGCGTCCTCCCCTGCAAAATCAAAAAGTTGAATGTGTTAGAAGTGTTTGCATTCTCTAGTTTTTGTTCTTTATGCTATATTTTCATGCTAGTTGTATGCTTGTTTTTCATTTTCTAGTCTATGCCCCATGATTATTCACATGCTAGAATTATAATTTGTGTAAATCTTTTGTGTTATATTCTTTTCATTTTAGTTTGCATTAAATGAAAAATACAAAAAGATTTTGTTTATCATTTGTGTTTTACCTTATGATTAATTTAGGCTTAATGAAAAATACACAATCATTTTTGTTTATCTTTTGAGTAAATTTTTTTTTTTTTGGTAAAAATTTTCAAAAACTCAAAAAGTTTTTTTGTGTGTATTTTAGGTTGACAGAACTGTTGTGGCATATGTTTGTGTTGAATCCTATCATTTCGCTTCCATATGGGTAGAACTTTTTGTTAAAATTTTCTTTGTCATGGTCACATGGAGTAGTTTAAATTTGACTTCCTTAATGGATTCTCTTTTATATGTCTTTTCACACACACGCATGAGCTCTTTTGAAATTTTATCTTCACATGTATATTTGAGCTTTGTGAGGTGTTCTCCTACCAATATAGTCATCTACATATCTTGTGACCTACGAGGATTTGTCCATGTTAATATCGTTGTATGTGAGATTTGTGTGATAAAAAATGATATATGAACATGCACGAGGAAGCGCTCTGAAAGGAAATATTATCCTTTACGGGTAAGCCACCGTTTGGAATGGACCTAAAAGAAATACATGGTCCAAAGGCCTAAAAGAAAATTATGCCATTAAAAGAAAAATATTTTCCAAGGCCTAGTTCCTTTAGTTTGATATATTCATTCAAAAGATTAATGCATTTTTTGAGGGAGTTTGGATGGTATATCAACGATTTTGCACAATAACTTTTTATCCTAGTTGAGCTATATTTTCATTACTCTATTGGTTTGTAGAATCATCAATATGCTACGCTTGTATGCATTGTGCTTGTTTGTTCATAAAGTTCAATTTGAAATTAAATGAGGCTAAATCTGAGTTGATAAAGTTTTGAAATTAAATGAGAACTCCGTGAACATGTTTAAGTGATTGGGTTTTAATTCATTGGTATCTTGTTCACACCCCTTCACTTTCATTTCCATATGACACATTTGTGTTATAAGAGTGTGAAAAACTCATGTTATTTTATTTTGTGTCATTTGTGTGTTTATATCTATATATGTGTACTTATGCTTATTTTGTATCTTTTGTGTATTCATATATACAATATGTTGCTTGTATTGAGTCTTTTGCATGTTAGCTAATCCATTTATTCTTTTAAATTCATAATTGGTATCTATGTTGTTGTGAATTTAGGTTGATATCCCATCCTTATGTTGAATACATTCTAGTTGGTATCATTTTTTTTACATTATAAGTTAGTAGTTAATTACCCTTGTTGTGGATTAGTTATTTTTTCTCGTTGCCCATATGCTTAAATGTTCTTATCACTTTATGCATTATTATATATTGACTTGATTTCCCATATTTTGTATCCCTTATTTCGATTTGAGGGGGAGAAATGTTATTATTTTAATTAGAAGGTGAAATAAGTAATGTTTTAAATCTTTATCCTTTGTCTATTCCTAAACAAAATGGGGGAGAGATGGTATCTAAACCTTTAGTTTAGGAGATCTATCTTAAGGGAAGAAGTCACCTTTTAAGTAGGATTATTTGATAAAGAGGGAGAATTAATGTAGGGGTATTATTTAGTTTAATTGCATTTAATATTTTGATATTCTCTATGTGTTTGATGGTTTGCTTAAGTGTGCAGGAATTTATTCTATAGTGGCATCTTTATATCGGCGAAGCTATTCATCCTTGGGTCGAGTCAGCATCTCTATGTTTTTTACTTTTTGGGTGGGATGCTATTCATCCTTGGGTTAAATCAACATCTATATTTTTTTACTTTTTCGGTGCGATATGTGTCTAGACGAGCTTCACGCCCCTTTAGGATTGTTGGTTTGGTTTTGTCCCGGAATAGCCAAAGGGGGAGATTTGTAAGGACACAAATTTCCAATTGAGTCTTATGTAGTGTTGGATCAATT
This sequence comes from Sambucus nigra, assembly GCA_949130495.1. Lineage (NCBI taxonomy): Eukaryota > Viridiplantae > Streptophyta > Magnoliopsida > Dipsacales > Adoxaceae > Sambucus > Sambucus nigra. Next base: position 276,324,315 of record OX422209.1, on the reverse strand, counting down.
CTGGACAAAACAATTTGAGTCATAGGATAGAAGTTGTTTCCATCCAAGACTATGATATGTTTGAGTTGAAGATATAGCGGCCTAGATTTCAAGTTCACTACTTTGCCGAGTTTAGTGCCTCGTTTCTACATCAACTACTATTGGATTCCATTGTCTCCAAAAGGTATGAATGCATTTAATATATATATATATATATATATAGGAGACTTGGAATATTTATTATGGGTGTAATTTTAATTTAAAATGGCTTTTACTTTTCAGAAATTCTTTTAGATCATTGGATAAAAGTTTTTAGACTTAAAATTGAAATTCTAGAAAGTCAGTTTTTCGTTCGTAATGTCGTTCAAACAAGATTGTCGTTCGAATGAGTTTGCCAACGAGATGTGCCAATTGTTTTCAATTTTTTGTTCAAAGTTTCGTTCTAACGAACTCGTTCGAACGAGTTTCTCCAATGAGTTTTTGTCCTATTTTCTCCTAGGAATTTCATTTGAACGACCATGCAAGGGAAAGTTAATTTTTGGAAGTTTTTTTGGTAACTTCCCACTAACCCACCTTTTCTACTTGTTTTTAACAAGTTCGTCGGCAAAATTTTGAAAAAAAAAACTTTTGAGAGTTTTTCACCTACTTTGAGAGCACATATTTCCATATCAAAAGTTCCCTTTTGTGTTTTGATGTCTAAATGATTTGATTTCATAAAAACTCATACACCCATTGAGTTTTGTTTAAATTCCAAGTTCCCATATATATATATATATATATATATATATATATCTTTCTTGGAGTTTGTGTTTGACACCATTAGTTCATCTCTACCACAACAAGGAGAAGTTAGGGTTTTGTTCTCTACCCACAAAGGAGAGTAATTATTTGTTGCGGTGTATTCATTCGAAGAAAGGCTTCGCGTGAGGGTGACGGAGACCAAAAGCCTCATCGGTGGATTCTGAGCCGTGGAGGAGTTTATTGTTGTCAACTATGCGGAGGGAGTTATAAGAAGATGTGTCAAGGCTTGGGCGGAGTCAAGTTGTGTGTAGTAATTCATCTATCTTGTAAACATAAAACCATACTTAGTGGACTTAAGGTTAGGGTCGTCCAAGATTTTTCCCATTTGGGTTTTCCTCGTACATCGGCGCATAGTGGTTGTGATTTATTTTAATCTTGCAAATCACCTTAGAATGCATGCTTAGGTTAAGTAAGATAAAATTGGGTTTAATCACATGTTAGTTTAATTTGGTGCTAAATTTGTTTGGGTGAATTTTAAGTTAATTTAATTCGAGTCAAGATAATTTAATTTGATCAAATTTGGCTTGGCCTAAATAGAAAAATGAATTAATCCTGTTAGGCAAATTTTAGCACTTGGGTTAAATTAAATATGTTTAAGTGAAAATATTTGTTGGATTAATTTATTATCACTTTTAGTTTAGTTTAATTTTAATTTGAAAGAAATTAAAATTTGTAGTGTGTGTAGCTTTTGTGTTGAACCATCCTATTCCGCACATAAAGGAAATTATTATTCATTTTAAAAGAAAATTTAAAATTGGGGTGTTCCAGCGTTTTCAATTGATGAACAATAAAAAGTATGGCCTCGAATTTTTTCAATTAGACTCTACCAAATATATTATTGTAAGAGAAGAGGACATTCTCATCAAGTACGAATAATCATATCATCTTTGTTCGAAAAGTTTCCCATGTGCCGACCATAACATCGAACACAATTATTCTAAGGCGAACACCTTCTCCCCTAAAAATCTGATAAGAAGACTTTGATATGCCTCTCTATCTCAAAACCTTAAATCCTTAAAGCAATTATAAAACAGGACATCAGTTGAATTTTCATCAATGACCCAGATCATTGTTACTCGACCTTTATACACTATCATTATTATGACTTGATGGTCTTCATATGTTTAAAGTACTCCTGAAAAGTCATCTTTATAGAATCTAACGATATGATGACCTTCGTTTACCTTTATAGATAGAGTTTCCAAAATATAAACTGGAGTGATTTGTCTAACACGAGCACAAGCCTTTGCCTCATCGAGGTAGGCCTTAGTTTTTACCAATTCATCTCTTATGCCAGTGTCACCTGCTACTATGAAGTTATACCCAAAGGAGATCATCTTGAATTCATGCACAAGTTATTTGGGCCTTATTGGTAGGTCTGGATCATCCTCTAAATTTCCATATGTACTCTTTTTCTTCTCATCCACCTTTTTATAAAGGTAATCTTCTCAGCATTTGGAATTCTGCTAGTTTTTTTTACTACCTTTATCAACAAACTTCGTGAGTTTTCCCCATCACATGAGATTTTCAATCTCGTTCTTCAAAGTAAGGCAATTGTTAGTGTTGTGAGCATGATCTTTATGGAACTCGGCTTATCTCTTCGGTTAGGCATGGTCTTCAATTTAGCCGGCCATTTTAGTTCATTAATTCCTCAAATCTCGTCGAGGGTATAGTTCATGCCTATGGTAAGCCGAATATATTCCTCTAATCTCTTTGGAATTTTAACTTTTTTTTCGAGATTTTTTCTTTTTAATAGAGTTCTTACCGACCTTGAATCTATATTCCAATACTATAATTTCCTCCTCGGTGTTAATAATTTTTCTCTCCTTGGCAAGGATCTCAACCATCGTGCTCGAAAGTTCTTTATCTAACATCTAGTAGAGATTTTCGGTAACAGGCTAATAGCAGTAATAATGACTTTCTCGTTATAATCTACCACTTTATGATATTTTTCATTGAATTGCATGTTGAATTCCGTTATTATTTCGCCCACCTTTTGACGGATATTTAGCAAGTAATATATTCTTTTCCTTAGCCATGCGCAAAAACAAAAATTGTAAATTAACAGATCGACAACCTGCTATAAAGTTAATATTTGCCCTTTCAGAAGGCTATTATACCATACATGATTCTTTCCTGTGATGGTGATTGAAAAGGATCTGCAACGCATCTCAATAGTTGTTGAATAGATATCTAAGGCATAGTGGTATTATTTCACATACAGTATGGGATCATGTTTCCCATCATATTTAGGAATTCTAACAGGTGGTTTGAATCTAGATAGGTTGGGAGGACCCACTACTGAAGTAGTATATGGACATCCTTGTATGAAACCCCTATGTAAAGGAATTTTTATTTGGATGATTTCACCTAATCGATCTTTTGGGCATTGGTTGGACCCTTTCCAAGGTTGCTCCTCTTTATTGTCCTTTGTTATGACACTCTTAATTGATAAGCCTCGACTTTCAGCTGAATTGTCTTCCTAGGAATCCTTCTCGACATTCGTTGAGCCTCATACACTTGTTTTTTATCTTGCTAAATGTTCCACCCTTCTTTTAGTCCATATCATTGTCTCCTCTTTATGTTCTATTTGTTCTTTGTGTTGGTTTTCCGTTTTAACTCGTGGGCCTAAGTGATCAAAAGAAAAGATTTTAATCAGTCTTTCTAGGATACTTGGAGTTCTAAGGAATAGGTATGTTCGTCATCATGCCTTCTAATATTAAAGTGAAGGTTGCCACTGGATGATAGGATTTATCCTCCCGACCTAAATCAAAGTTTGTATATGTTACCTTCATTTTGTAAGTCCAAATTCAATTGTCTGGGATTTTCAGTTGATCTATCATGATGCACCCGCCTCTTTTCCTTATAGGGGGATAGGGCTGGCATATCTTATCTGCCATTAGGGTTTTCGTCACCTGTTGGGGTAATTAGGTTTAATTCACGATTTTTTTTCACATTCAGTAAACTATGTGTCAGTTGTTTCATGCTTTCTTGCATAGCCTCTTAGCCCATATCCAGGCTCATTAAGATTCCTTGTAGATTGCCCATCCCTATAGGCATTGAGGGGGATAATTCCCTCAGCAGTTCGATAGCTTTCTAGGTTTTTGTCCATATTCTAAGTATGTTTAAGAAAATAGATTATTGTAATACTAGAAATAGAGTATAACATTTTTTTAGTAGAAATTCATTGAAAAAAGGTTTTTAATAATATAAAATTTAAATTCGTTGGTGAATTTGAGTTTAAACATAATTGAATGAAAGTTTATTAAAAATATTTCCATCTCATCAAAAATCCAAATTATTTGAAATGTAATCCACTAGTTTTCTGGAAACAAGTATCTTCAGGTTTAAGAGAGAAATAATGGTAATAAACAACGAAAGGCTAGTTGCATTACCATAGACGACGCCAATCTATTATCACCTAAAGTTGGTATACTAATTTGATCTTAGCTAAAGCATATAAGCTCAAATGATAATAAATAAAGAGATGAAAATTAATGAGATGCTTGTCTAGAACTTTATATAAAGTGAGATGAGAGGAAGAAAGATGGAACATAATTTATATGATTCAGCCCAAGGCATCGCTTACATATGTAGCTGAAAGTGTAGGTAGTATTAATTTTGTGAAATAAGAGTGTATAATCGTAATTAGGTTGTCCTTTCACTAGGTTACTCCATGACTCCTTAAATCTCGTCGTGGTGTCAGGGGTATTATCTTTATAGAATAAACAAATACCCAATTTACAAGGTAGTGGATGAATAATTATGAAGTTAGCGTGGACAAGCATGGGTGGGAGAATGCTTGTTTATTTTTAGTGTGTTAGTGTTTTGATTATGTCATCATCTTGTATGATTCACCGATAATGGACATATAATTACACGTGCACTATCTAGGATATCCAGTACGACTAGAATGCCCAAGGCCAATCTCAATTATACTAGAGGTAATCTCACTTTTCACATGAGCTAACCTCATTTTCGCTAATAATGAGTCCAAATGTCTTCTACCGATCATTTTAGGGGCCATTCAATTTTATGGTACAACACTTGCCTATGAGGATGATTTACCCTCAGACATCTTCCAATCATGTTATTTTAACATCACCACCAAATTCACTCCCTGTTATTACCATTTAATAGCACACAAACTCGACCAAAATCTCATGCACGTGAGTCAAACTTTTAATCAGGATTATATGTCTCTTTATTTTTTTTATCTCGGGTTTATGGGAGTTTGGAGACAAGGAGTCATTAAAGAAAAAGGAATTTAAAGTGCCCCGAAACTAGGACAGGATCTGTGTTTCGGCTTTCACCAAGGATGAGTATGGGCTATAGAGAAAAAGTTGATGAAATAAGAGGAGAGATGGTGGTTTGTTAATTTTAAGGAGTTGCTCATCATTGAAGTTTTTTGAGAAGCAGTAATGGGATCATACCCATTAGAGTCTCTTTGTAAGATTCTTTACTGTTGAAAATTTTCTAACTTTTCTTGTCGTTACATTCCTAAGACTATACTGTTAGTTTTTTTATTTTTTCCATTTTTATATATCATCTCGAGAACATATCCGATCATATTTGGGAAATGGAAACCCCGAAATGAAACCTTATCACTCATCTAAAAGTCAAGTCTTCTACCAGTAGACACGAACTTTTAAACCTAAGTCTATATTATTGGTCCGAATGTCAAGGGCTTTAAAAAAGGAAGGAGAATTTTGGGTCTGTGGCTGACATTTGAAACGAAATAAATCAAATTCTGATAAGACCCACAACCCCTAGTGTCCCAATATCAGATAATTCATCGGTGGCAACATGCCTATTTTAGCTCGACCTTAATCCTGAATTTTTTCTTTGGAGTCAGTAAAAATACCTATAAGTCATCTTCTCAGTGACTCCCGTTGGTGACACCTAGTGTTGGGAGATTTTCATTGGACAAAGACACTTAGGTAATAATTTTGTTTCATTAGTTTTACGAAGTGATATCTCGTAACATATTGACTTTATCTCTCGTGTATGACTTGTTTTAGTCCGTCCTTACTCTCCAGCACCTTTATCAAGTGGTTGAGGAGAACGAGCCAAATATCGCAAGTTGTATGAACATGCTAAGAAAAGGATGGATGATATGTAGATCAAGATGGATGATCATAAGATCTCCTACAAAGGTGAGATAGTTAGTCTCAAATACCCTTACAAGATTCACATCTTGCACTAAAGGAATACAATAAGGATGTCCTGAAAAAGTGGGAGAAGGTTGAGAATGAGCTTTTGAAGACTAGTTTTGAGGAAGCCCATGAAGAATTTTATTAAACTAAGGAGTTCAACGGTTATTCCATCTATTATCTTGAGAAATGGTCTAAGTCAACGTGTAGGCGACTGGTCAGTCAATTTCTTGACCTTGCCACCAAATATCCTTAAATGGTAGATAACTTCCACTTCATTAGATTTTCTGACCCTCAGACCATAACTTCTCTTGAGGAGATCCAAGCCGAAGGTGATTGAGAATGCTATGTGATATCGATTTCAACCAATTCACAAATTCCCATTTAAACTTATTTAATTAGAGTCAATTTTCAAAACAATTTTATTTAAACCCTAATACATACATCTAGGTGGGTCAAATCAAACCATCCAAAATAAATGGTTGACACACAGATTTCAGGAAAAAAAACAAAGGAAAAACCTTTTTATTTCACTATGCAAACATAAATCGCAACTTTCACACACAATGAATATCTGGAAACACTCACATAGAAACGCAGCCTAGAGTCAATAATGAATTAATCGCACCAACCCACAAGAACATGCAGCTCTGAATTAGTCAGGAACACTTACAACTACTCTCAATGACACGCAGTCGCAGCCGTAGATTTACCCTCTCTACAAGAGAAATTTCGAAAAGATCGTATATTGGGTTCCAAAAGAATTCACTAAACTGTTGGGATTTTTGTGAATTGAAAAACAAAGTTCAAACCCTATATAAAGAAGACAAAACAATTCTGCAGTTTGCAGTTTTCATCGACTGAAAAACATCACGTCTTCATAAGAAAAAATGACTCATTTAATCAGGTATATATAACAAAATTGAGTCGGTGATCTCGCTCGAACGACAACAGGATGTCGCTCGAATGAGATGATTTGTCGCTCGAACGAGGACATCACGCGACATGGCATTATCGCTTGAACGACACTATTTTGTCACTCAAACAACCAAAACGTAAAAAAACTCTTTTTATACAACTCCGCCTCAACACTTGGAAAAAATTCTTTTGACGAAAAGCAACGCCTCAACTGTTTAAAAACATTTTAGAAAAATTATCCCAACACTTTAAATGAAGCGTTAAGGGACTTAAACATAACCTTAACAAAATCTATCTCGCAAAGGCTTTTCTGCTAAAGAATGGTGATACTCGGATCCGTCTTGATGCATGATTGAACTTGAATAAATGTTCGACTGTTGTAGTGGTATACCACATACTCTAATGTAAACGGACTATGTGAATTATATCCTTACAAATATCCCCCTATGTCTGTGCCGGTACAACCTAAAAACATAAAAATTATTAAATCAAATCTCCTATACAAATCTAATACCCTCCCATGAACCCAAAACTGAAAAGGTACTAAAAATGCAAGTCTTTAAACTTTCTTCAAAAATCTTCAACATCTTCAAATTGCCAGCATTTCTTTGTCATCATCAGGGTGTGCGAAATATTAATCTTCAACTTTTGTACCTACACACATGAGACAAGAAGCAAATACCTTTGTGACATATCGATTTTGAAATGAGATAAATATAAATCAAATCAAATATAAAATCTCAAATCTGCCTCATTAAATAATAATTCGTTCTCGACCTTTTTATTTTCCCAAAATAGACAACGAAATGAATAAATAAAATAAGGATGGAGTGTCATGACAAGCAAAGCAAATCAACTACGATCATCAAGGATAAACTTTAAACCATTCACCAACTTTTTTTTTATTTTTCAATTTTTCAAACAAAAATAATTTACAAAAAATAACATCACACACCATGAATTTATACTGAGATGATCAAATCGTGGAAACGAAATGAATGGGTGTGAGCATATTCAATAGGTAATCAACTCAAACATATATATCAAATGTGCACGATGAATATGGATACTCCTAATGAATGAACTTCACAATCATCCTTAGGTGTAAAAATTGTTGAATTGAAATGACATTGAATTAATCGAATTAACAAATCAAAGTCTAAAATGATTTCCAAAACAATAACGTCTAGAATTATTTAATGATTTTTCAAGACTTTGTCAGGATGTGCAAACCTATTGATTACATATTTCTAACTAAACTCCCCCAAATATAAATTTCTTTTTTCAAGTTATTTTTGAGGTTTCTATTTTTTCTCAACTTAGAGAAATCCTATTGGCCCCTTTTTTGGCATATGATTATTTTTATTACCATAATTTTATCTTGGGATCTTTCAAACGGTGGCTTTCACAACGTGATTATTATTCACTTGCATCCCTTTCCCGTTTTCACTCGTCATTTTTTCATATTAAACAAATTCCTCATGGGGAACGGTTCTTAAATGCACTCATTCATTGTCAAGTTTTATCGCATATGGTTTGTTTTAAAGACAAGATCGAGATGGAAACACGTCGACCAACTTGTGATAGACAAGTACAGTAATCAAATAAATCCGTGCAAGTTTGCATTAAATGAAATAGTTAGTCAAACATATAGAAAATAATCTCAAATCTCATCTTAATGACTCCAAACATTATAAAGCACATTGATAAAATAATGTATTATCTCAAAACGCTATCGAATAGTCACATGGATATGGAATGATGTTGTGACTTGGTCATCCTAAATGTCAATCCATAAATGGTGTAAACAACATACAAAGCACTTTTTTGTCTTTTCCAAAAAATTTATCAAAATAAAATCTTTTTGACTTTTTAAATTTTTTCTAAAAAAAAAAAAGAAAATCTTTTTGTATTTTTCCAAAAATAAAAATCATTTTGGCTTTTCAAAAAATATATAAAAATGGAAAATATGAATACAAAAATGGTACATACTAGCAATAGGCATAAAATATCATCATGAAAATCATCCTATGCTAGGAAACAAGTCTAAACCTCAACTGTTATGTGTGGTGGAGTTTTCCAAAAATAGAGACATCCATCAAGTTATATGAAGTCTGGACCAAAAACTTTACTTGCTCCTTAATATGTGCAAACCCTCTCATGTAATCATCCAGAGCATCATGTGTGGGTGTGTGTGTGGGAACACGTGGTAAAACACTATGCGACACACAACCCAACTTAAAACAAAATTCCCTAAGATATCCTCTCTTTTTGCAATGAGTGCAAGCGATCATGGGCCTAGGAACACCTCTCATAAAATGTCTAGGGTGATCTCTCCTATCTGGAATGGGACTTCTAGGTGGGTTGGGTTAAGAGCTATATGGATCAATCACAAACTAAGAAACCGGATTGGGTGCAACGTGGGAATTAGATGCACTGTCATGACCTATTCCTAATCTCTCAACATTAACCAAAGCGGGACCGAGGAGCATATTTCCAACCTTTTTAGATGTATCCTCTATAGTGACCTTTACCTTCCGAGCTCGTTAGAGATATCTCCCTAATTGGACCACATGAGATTTAATTTCACTTTTTTCCCGACCTACGATGATCAAATGCTCACTTAAAGTTACCTTTACCTTCACCTTCTTGAGTTGACTCGCCGACTCCTCAAATTCGCTCAAAACCTCAATCTCTCTCTCAAAATTAACACCCTAAGACCTAATTCCTTAGTCAACTTCTTAGTCTTTAAGGTTTCGTCATACAAATCTCTAAATGCAACTTGGAGCTCACTTTCTCCCTCATTCTAAACACTCAAATCATCCTCGGGGGTCTCACGTGAACAAGCATCCTCATTGTCGTGGAACAAACTAGGTGTGCCCACATGACTACTAAAAAGGCGACACACATCCCATGTGATGACTCATCCCCGGAATCCTTCACCTCTTCCTCACTATCGCTAAGAGTGGCTGGTATGGGAATCATCTTTCCCTTTCTCTTTAGCCTTGTGGGACACTCAAATGCCTTATGCCCCTTACCCTCACATTCAAAACATTCATCTTCATCCTCATTCTCTTTCTCATCGCTCTCTTTGGCCGCATCTTTCTTTTAATTTTTCTCAAAAAATCTTTTATTGGAAGAATTTTCTTTTGGAAATTTGAGAAACGTTTTGAAATTTTTGGCAAGCATGGCCATATCAAAATCAAATTCTCCCTCAGTGTCAGACTCGCAAACTATCTCTTTATTTTCCTTGGCTCTCTTGGACACTTCCTCACTCTTCCTAGACTAGGCTCTAAGTGCTATCACTCTATCCTTAGGCTTGAAAGTGTCAGGAAACATGTCAATTTCGTATGTCTAGAGGTCTCCAGGCAGTTCTTCTAACTTGATATTGCTCAAATTTCCTAAGGAATTCAAAACAATTACTTTAGGGATATAACATTTAGGCAACGATCTTAAAAAAAATTTAGCCACTTGTGTATCAGGAATGTTCTCACCAAGATTGAAACTAGTGTTGACGATATCAAATAATCGTGCATAAAAGTCTTTAAAACACTCAGATTCAGGCCTGGTAATTGTTTCAAATTGAGTAGTGAAATTTTGTAATTTAGACTCTTTGATTGCATTCATGCCTTCATGGGTAAGTTGTAAAACATCCCATGCTTCTTTTGTCGTAGTGCACGTCATAATGCGTCAGAACTCGTCAAGGATGACGGACCCAGAAAATTTCACTTTGCCCACGTGAATTAATAGTGCTGCATTTAAACTCATCCTCATTCCATTCGGTCACATACTTAAGATTCGTAACATTATTGGTAGTGATAGTCGGAGGATTCCACCCTCTTTAACCAACTACCCAAACTCTCTCATCGATTCATGTGGATTCTCCAATAATCATAATTAGACCCGTCAAAAACTGGCGACCTATTATACAAGTTTTCGTTCGAAAACATTGCGAAATCCTAAAATTAACTTTTTCAAAAAAAATCAATATCACAATTTTTTTTGCAGAAAATAGGATCACTCGATAAATTAGAGAAACCCACTTTGATACCAATTTGAGAATGCTATATGATATCAATTTCAACCAATTCAAAAATTCCAATTTAAACATATTTAATCGGAGTCAATTTTTAAACCAATTTTATTTACACCATAGCACATACATCTAGGTGGGTAAAATCAAACCATCACAAATAAATTCCTAACACACAAATTTCAGGAAAAAATCCCAAATGGAAAACCTTTTTATTTCACTGTCCAAAGGTAAATTGCAACTTACATACATAATGAAATCTACAATGAATATCCGCAGACACTCACATACACATGTAGCCTAGAGTCAGCAATGGATCAACCGCGGTAACCCACAACAACACGCAACTCTAAATCAATAAAGAACACCCATAAGTACTCTCAATTACACGCAATCGTCAGTCGTAAATTTACCCTCTCTACAAAAGAAACTTCAACAAGATCATATCTTGGGTTCCAAAACAATTCACTAAACTATTGGGATTTTTTTGACTTGAAAAACAAAGTTTAAACCCTAAATAAAGAAGACAAAATAACTCTGCAGTTTACAATTTTTATAGACTAAAAAACATTAGGTTTTCTTAAGGAAAAATTACTCATTTAGTTAGGTATATAACAAAATTGAGTCGGTGATCTCGCTCGAATGAAAATAGGATGTCGCTCGAATGAGATGATTTGTCGCTTGAACGAGGACATCATGTTACGTGGCATTGTCGCTTGAATGACACTGTTTTGTCACTCGAACGACCAAAACATAAAAAAAAAATATTTTTATAAAACTCCCCCTCAACACTTAGAAAAAATTCTTTTGACGAAAAACAACACCTCAATTGTTTAAAAACAGTTTAGAAAAATTATCCCAACACTTTAAATAAACCGTTAAGGGAGTTAAACATAACCTTAACAAAAGCTACCTCGCAGAGGCCTTTGTGTTAAAGAATGTTGATATTCGGATCTGTCTTGATGCATGATTGAACTTGAATAAATCTTTGACGGTTGTAGCGGTATACGACATACTCTAATGTAAATGGACTATTTAACAAATGTCCTTACAGTGATAATGAAGAAACTATTGTGATGTTGAGGGGGATGATAAGACACATATTAATGAAGACGAGACTCATATCGATGACCAGGATGCCAAAAATGCTCGGGAGGAGTTGACCATTCCTAAAGTTACCAATTGCTGGCAACATTACAACTGAGACTTGACTTTTGAAATTTTTTGATTTATGGTGATCGCCTGTTGTATTTGATGACCATTTGTATTTTAATACAACATTAATTTCATCCCTCAATTGGGTTCTATATTTTTTTCATATATTTCATTACCCTTTAGTTGGGGTGTTTTATTCTACGATAGTTATGAATGATTTATATCTTAATTTATTCTGCTACGTTCTCATCAACATTTCTATATACTTGTGTAATTTATGCTTTTTCTATTATCTCCTTGGTTACTCGTAGTCATCTCGATCAATAGACGAGATGAGATATGATAGCCTGGATTTTTTTATTATCATTTTTTTCTTAATGCCTTTATTTGATTTCACCATATAATAATGATATTTTAGTTTCACCATAGTATAAAGATGTTAAGTTTCCCACCTCTTAGGGTTTATATGAGAGATGCCTAGGAGAAGAGACTCCAAGTGTTCTCACAAGGCCTAGAGAGAGATTTCATAAAATTTCTCATCGTTTGATAATGATATTTAAGTTTCACCATAAAATAATAATTTTGACTTCCCACGTCTCGAGGTTTGAGCAAGTGTTAATAACACAATTGGGGGGGGGGGGAGAGAGAGAGAGAGAGAGATTTCATAAAATTACTCAATATTTGATAATTATGTTTAAGTTTCACCATAAAATAGTAATGTTAAGTTTCCCACCTCTCGGGTTTTATATGAGACGTGCCTAAGAGATGAGACTTTAAGTGTTTTCACTCTACCGATAGAAATAATTAATTAATATAATAAACGGAAATAAAATTGCACAATACGAGACAACAGTTCATTTCTATTCATGAAAACTTATCATAACAAGACTTAACTACATCACATACTTTTGACCTATTACATAACATATTCAATGATAGCACTTCTTCAAGTGCTCCACGTTTTACGGGTTAGAAAACACATCTCCTTCCAAGTTTTAAAGATGATATATTCTCGAAAAGACTTCTTCTATGATTTAATAGGGCCTATGCTAATTTCGATGAAGTTTGTTGGCCTATTGGATGACCTTTTTCAATACTAGATCACCAACTTTCAATGAACGAGATTTAACCCTTTTATTGGAAAATTTTATGGCTCTCTGCTAGTAGGTCGATTGTCGTATGATTGAATATTCCTTTACTTATTCAATAATATCTAAGTTTAGTCTTTTCTCTTCAAAGTTCAACTTAGGATCATATGTCTAGACTCCGTGACATGGTAGTTCAATCCTAGTAGGGATCACTACTTCTAACCCACATGCTAGCATGTAAGGTTTTTCCCCTGTTACGATCCTCTCAGTAGTTTGATACAACCTCAGAACGCTATAAAACTCATCCACCCATTTTTCCTTAGCATACTCCCACCTTTTCTTGATTTCGTCAATCACCGCCCGATTGGCCACCTTGGTCTCTCCATTTTACTGAGGTCGACCTGGTGCCGAGAAAAACTATTTTATGTTGACAACATTGCAATAGGTTTCTAGACACTTATTCCTGAATTGCTTTCCATTATATGATATTGGTGTATTTGGGATCTTATATCGACAAATGATAATTCTCAAAATAAATCTGAATCACTTTTCTTTCGGGATGGTGACTATGGTCTCTACTTCTACCTATTTTGAAAAATAATTTATTGCAATGATAAATAAATGATAGTTCCCTTTAGCCCTCAGTAGTGGGCTGACCAGATCGATTTCTCACATTGAGAAAGTCCACAGGGCCAAGATGAGGGAGAGAGATTGATGAGGTTGATGAGGTGTGTTTGCGTGACGCTGACATATATTACATTTTGGAAAATATTTGGTAGCATCCTTAGCTAGGTTTGGTTAATAGTAGCCTTATGTTAAAATTCTCTCTTCCAACGAACATCCTCTTATATGACTTGCACAACCTCCTTTATGAACATCTTTGAGGACATATCCCACTATAGAAGGATTCATACACCCTAAGAGGGGGATAAGATAACCCTTTTATATAATACAATCCCTATAGTGACAATCTTTACGATAGGATAGTGAACCATCCTTTAATTAACTTTACCCTCTAGGAGTTGTCCATCCCCTAAAATATTCGATAACTGGGTCCATCGAAGATGGTCCCAAGTTCAAGTTAAAACATTCAGGAATAACGACCTCATCATGATAAATGCTTGGCTCTTAAAGGATTTCGATTGGTACTATTCTTTGAATCTCGGCTCTCGAAGTCAAAGCAAGACTCGCGAGGCTATCCTCTTTTCCATTCTCATTTCTTGGAATTCTCTTTACCTGCATCACTGGAACTTTCAAGGGACATCTTCACTCTTCATAAGTACTTGACCATTTTTTCATCTTTCATTTCTTAGATTCCCAAAATTTGATTCACTATAAACTACAAATCACTATGAGCAAGATGTTCATCAACACCCAGTGCCTTAGCAAGTGCAAGTTCTTATAACAAATCTTCGTACTCGACCTCATTGTTAGAAGCCTTAAGGTTGAACCTTAATGAATACCCGATGTTGGTCTCGTCCGGGGCCGATAAGATTATTCCTTCCCCATTACTAACTGTACACGACAAACCATTATCAAACAAACTCCAGACGTCATTTCTGATGTGATTGGGACTTCATTAGGGACACCATTCTTTAGCAACAAATTCGGTTTCAAAATATCAATTAGAGTGTCGACCTTAACACTCTTGATGGTTCCATATTCAGAAATTTCTTCTTGCTGTGAACTTTTAACGTCCTTTCCAACTTCAATTTCTTCCGTCGATTCCCATGTGAATTCTGCCATAAAACATGTTAAACCTTTTCCTTTGATTGCAGTTCTTTTCTAATAGACGATATCAAATTCACCACAACTCAACATGGTTCTACCATACAAAAAAATAGAGAATTTCCATATTAAGATGGGCTTTTTTATTTTCCCATATATGGAGGACAATCCTTACCATACAAAAATTAAAGATTTCGGTTGGTAAAATAAATGTCCATTTTCTTATTGCTGTCGAGGAAAATGGCTGGGATGAGTGATAATTAAATTTTTATACCATGTTTTTGTGGTAGCTCAAGTGTTTTGAACCCTCGGTCAAATCATAAATTTTAAATCTTCTTCTTAAATTCACCCAAAACTTGCATCCACTTACACGCTTCACCTTGAAGTAATGAATAATTCTAAATTGTATGTTCATTTTAAGGTCTTTATCTTAGATTATATATACTTATTTGGAGCAATGTACACCGAATGTGGAAGGACATCGCATAGAAGTTTTCTAAACACATGTTAGACATATTGCGGTGAACTCAACATATGTGATGTCCAACAATTGGAGTTCACCTTAACTCTTGAATTTGTTATTTTCTCGGGTTTGAAGTGTGAGTTTTAATAATGTTGTTGTTGCTTTAACTAACGTCAAAGTGGATGTTAACCCGTTAACCCCATTGGTCATACTTAAATTACAAATGCATATTTTTTAATATATACAACTACTACTAATATTTTTGTTTTATGTGCATATTTGTTTATTTATACCACTTTGTAAATATGCGCATTTATATATTGCACAATTAAGAATAATTATTAATTACTTAAAGTTTTTGCACTACGAAATCGTGACTTATTACAGTAATAAAAAGTATATATATGATGCCACGGAACTTTCACAAATACTTAATTAAATAAAAGTTCAAGGCAACATATTCCATAAAGATAGGAATGGAACTTTGTACATAAACCAAATCTTGAATATCAACACCATCATTTTTTAGTATTTCAACGTTGCCTCCACCCCACTATGGACATCTTATCACTATTTTGAGATTTTTATCTTGTAAAATTTAAGATGATCATACCGTGTAAATTAATGAAAGTCAACATGTTAATGTCCCAAACGTCGCGATATCTTAGACGTGTTAGTTATGTAACTTTTAAAATGATCTCGTTAGGGTTGTCTCAATGCATAAGCCAACTAGGCCGTAGCCTAGGACCCCTGATTCATCGAGGCTACGAAATTTTTAAAAAAAAAACATATATAAAAAACATAGGTATAAAAATGTAGTTATGAAAAAAAATTGATTTTACCACATAAAAAGGTCCCCCCCCCCCCCCCCCCAAAAAAAAAACATCTAATACTATATATTTTTCCCACTTATAAAGACCCTCCAAGAGTCCTAACCCCTTTATTACTAAATTCACAAAACTGAACCCACTTTTAACATACCCACCCTCCTACTTTTAACACACTCCCTCATAAAACTTGTTGATTTCCATTATTAATTGGGTGAATAAAAGCCTAAATATAAGGTTTATATTGAATTAGATAAAAAAAAATGTCAGTTTATGAGTTAACTCACAATTTTTTTACCCAATTTTTTCAAAATAGCAAAATAATTCATTATGAGTAAAATTTTTTTTAGGGTTCTCTATAATGATAAGAACCCATATTAAAATTCATCTTAAATTTTTTTACCATGAAAAAATGCCTATTAATATGCTTTAGCCAACGTCTGAATGATAAAACAAATTGATCTCCCATTGTGTTGGTGAAGTCCCACATTAGTTGGATGTGAGTATATCCTTCCAACCATTTATAATAAATAACATTACTTGCCATCTTTAAACCTAAGTTGACTAGTCTTTAAATATACTTTGAGTTTAATGTTTGATCCGCATTGTTATTTTAACAATAAAAAATGACTGATAAAATGATGTTAATCCACTTTTTTTTGTTCTTTTTTTGGGAAAATTTAGGTATTTATGTCATTTGTAAAACATCATTATTTGGGTAAAAAATGACTAAATAAAAAAAGATGTGTCTGATTTTTTCATGTTTTGAAGTGTTTCATACTTTCAAATACTAGTTAGGCAAGCTCGAATGAGAAAGCCTAAAGTTAATTTTCAAATTTGGCTTTCAATTATTTTGATCATGGTTCAGTTTTCTACTTGATGAAATTTTTTTAAAAAATTTGTAATTGAGCTGTACAAATGGTAATTTCAGTTATACTATATTATTATTGGTTTTGCGTCAAAAAATGTGAGAAGAATATATTTTCTTTAATTTATAGAGCTAGCCTTGGATTCAGTAACACTAAATTCCTGTTCAACTCCCTTCCATGCAAACTATTGATTCTATGAAAAATGCCTACTTTTTCTTTGGATGGCACAATATAGTTTAATGAATCCGCTTTGCTTTTATATTGTCTACAGCACTAGTTACTCGTGTATTAATAATTGTTGATAATGTAATAATATCCTAGCTAAGGTGCATAAACTCGCCAAACATAAAAGATTGATCGATATATCCAAGATATTAGGCCAACCAATCAAATTTAAAAAGGCATGACATATTAAGAGGTCAAGGTGAATTACTGCCTCTAATATAATGGTATTTTTTTGTTCTAGTTTTTATGTGTGCTTTCCATAACACAATGTGTTTATTATGTTCCTAATACCTTCACTTATTGCTACTGAGAAACCTAGGTCGTCCTCTTTAGCTATTAAATAGATAATAATATCACTAGTGTTAGGTGTCCTCGATATTTTATTTAAGTACTTGGAAAATATAACATATATAATATAACTTTAAAATAGAAAACTGAATCAAAATTTTCTTTCCATATATGCTACCACGTATCAGCCAAGGAGAGAAACCTTTTGTACATGTTTCATTTATCTGCCAAATAGCCTTTTTTAATTTTTTAGGTTTTTCTTTCCATCCCTTTCCCCTCCATCCATTTCTCTCAAAATCATTATCTTTCATATGACACTATCCTTCCATTATGTGTCCATACGATGAAAGCACGGGCCCCTGACTTTATCACTTCTCCCTTTATTTCATCACTATTATTGCAGCAATTTAAATAAATGCAGAATTAAAGTAGGGAACGAAATTACCCAATTTAGGAGCTGATAAACCGAAGGAGAAAAATATAAGAAACCCGAAACTGGACAATCCAGAAATATGGCTGAGTCGCGGACAATGTCGCTCTCTTTAAGGTGTTTCGCGGCTCTACCTCCAATTTGCGCCGACAGTGTATAGCCCCATCACCCCCAGGATAAAACAACATCGAAAATAATACGAATCAGCAGCACGAATCTGATTCGCTCAACAAACACCCATTCTAAAATATATATACTACTCGATCATGATAAATATAAATAATCTGGGAAAGATTATATATTTCTGTTTCGTTATAATTATTCAGTGGATGAATAATTATTTCTGTGTATTAAAAAATTCATAGGTCAGAAGATGAGAACTGTTTGCAGAATATTTGTAGGAGATAACTGTGTGTTAAAAAAACGGAGGCTACAACCGCTTTTATGGGGCAACAAAAGAGACGTTGGTAAACAAACATGGAGAGAAAAATCTGGAAAGTAGTGGGCAACTTGGTTGAAGAAATCAACTCAAAAATAAAACACGTTTTAATTTTTCGGAATAAAAAAACGTTAAAAAATAATTTTTAAAGCCCAAAAAACAATTATGTATTTGTCCAAAAAATTAATTATTAATGAGCCCAAGCCCAAGAACCAAGACCCGGACCCGGGCATGGGCTAGGTGAACGGAGGGCGGCGGCGTGCGCGCGCGTGTGTGACTTGGCCCAATAAGTCCTCCACCCATACACACAAAACATCTAATGCCCAAAGGGCTTACCCTTTAGACTCACAAAAAAGGTATATTAACACATCCCATTTTCCCCTACCCACCGATGTGGGACAAGTTCTTAAAATCACTCTTCAAACTTTGCACACAAGTGCTTAACAACTGTGTACCAACAATCCCCCACTTGCAAAATTTGAAGACATTTTTATCGAGCAATAATTCATAGAATTGTGCATAAGCAAAGGTGTCTTTCGACTTGAACCTTTACGTAGTAAAGATGATTCAGAATATACTAGAGTAACAGTAGTTTTGAACTCTATCTCTGATAACATACCACCCTCAAACCTACTTGGGTGTAGTTCTAATAGCTAGCACGTTGCGGCCATGTGCTTCTATCCCAGTATAGTGAACGCTTTAGGAATTTGCCCAAAATATCCATAGGAAGCGGTCACTTCCACATTCACATAGGTGAGTCTATCAAGAATACTCCTGTAGCTAAGTACCCCACTCAAAATAGAGCTATAGATATCATTAAGAGTTATAATAACTCATCCTCAACTCGCTTCAGGATATCATGCTCCATAGGGATGAACTCAGAGTAAAACCTCATTCTATATTAATTAATAATCGCATGATTCAACCCATATCACTTGTGATTTTTTATTACCCTTTGAACATATTTCCTGGGATCTCGAGTTTATATGTTGGGTTACCCTCACAAATGACTCATTTATCCAAGGACATTAGTCCTATCCCTTTAGAGGTGTTCCACACCTTCTCCCTAGCTAGTCCTTTCGTCAAAGGATCAGCTAAGTTCTGTTCAGACCGTATAGGATCCTCCCTCACAGCACCCGTAGAGATAAATTCTCTAACAGTACTATGCTTACGACGTATTTGTCATTTCTTACCGTTATAATAACGGTTCTCAACTTTTCCAATAGTCGCAGTACTATCATAATGAATTAAAACGGTCGGTATCGGTCTTTCCCATAATGGGATATCTGACAGGAGGTTTCTTAACCAACATGCCTATTCACTAGCAGTATCTAGTGCTATCATCTCAGACTCCATAGTGGATTGAGCCAAAATAGTTTATTTCTTAGATTTCCAAGAAACTGCACCACCAGCGATGCAAAATATATATCCACCAGTAGCCTTAGAATCATCAGATAGGGTGTTCCAATCAGCATCGCTAAATCCTTCAAGGACAGCGGGACGCTTATTATAGTGTAATCTGAGGTTCATCGTCCTTTTAAGGTACCGCATGACCCTCTTAATAGCATGCCAATGCTCCATACTAGGTCTACTGGTAAATCTACATAGTACTCCCACTGCATAAGCTATGTCAGGTCTAGTGCAATCTGTAGCATAGCGTAAGCTACCTGTAATGCTTGTATAAGCATTTTGATTTACACTGTTGCTAGTGTTCTTAAATAACTTTACACTAGGGTCAAATGGAGTACTAGAAGGTTTACAGTCAAAGTAATTATATTTCTTTAGAACTTTCTCAATGTAATGAGATTGATCCAAAGAAAGTCCCTTTTCTGACTTAGTAATATTAATTCCTAGTATTACACTAGCTTCACCCAAATCCTTCATATCAAAGTTGGCACACAATAATGATTTAACATTTTCTACGGCATGAATATTAGAACCAAATATAAGCAAGTCATCAACATAAAGACATATGATAGTGCAAATGTTCTCAACATATTTATAATAAATGCATTTGTCACTTTTATTTATTTTAAACCCATTGGAGATGACTAGGCTATCAAATTTATCATGCCATTGTTTAGGTGCCTGTTTGAGTCCATAAAGAGATTTATCTAATTTACATACTTTATTTTCTTGACCGTATACAATAAAACCTTCAAGTTGATCCATATAAATCTCTTCTTGTAATTCTCCATTTAAAAAAGCAGTTTTAACATCCATTTGGTGTACAATTAAATCATTTAAGGCAGCTATAGCAAATAGTACACTTATAGACGTTATTCTAGTCACGGGTGAAAATGTATAAAAAAAGTATACATTTTCTCTTTGTTTAAAACCTTTAGCAATAAGACTTGCCTTATATTTTTCAACAGTGCCATCAGGTTTTAAATTCTTTTTAAGAATCCATTTACACCCAATTGTTTTACACCTGGGAGGAAGGTATACAAAATGCCAAGTTTTATTTGTTTCCAAAGAATCCATTTCATCATTAATAGCCTCTTGCCAGAAATCGGCATCTAAATAAGATAAAGCTTCTTGAATAGTGTTAGGATCCTCCTCTAAAGTGTAAGCATAAAAGTCAGGACCAAAATCTTTTTCCACACGAGCCCTTTTACTTTTTCAAATTTCTAAAATGGATTCATTATTTTCTTTAATTTTATTTAAAGAAATATTAGTGGATGACTCGCCCCCACTATTTCTCAATTTAAAAGAAAATTTATCTTCATAAAAATCGACGTCATGTGATTCAATAATTACTTGATTTTTCAAGTCATAAAATAGGTATGCTTTGCTATTAATAGCATAGCCTATAAAAACGAACTCATATGCTCTACTTGTCAATTTAGACCTTTTAGGGTCGGGTATACGTGCATAGGCTAAGCACCCCCACGTTCTAAAGTATGACACGTTGGGCTTAATATTTTTCCAAATTTCATAAGGAGATATTTTCATTTTAGTCTTTGAAATTCTATTAAGCACGTGACATGCAGTCAAAATAATTTCACCCCACCAATGTGAGGCAGCCCCCGAATTTAATAAAATAGCAACAACTAATTCAGTTAATGTCCTATTTTTTCCTTCAACTTTACCGTTCATTTCGGGCGAATAGGGGGAAGTTTTTTCGTGAATAATACCGTGGGTTTTATAAAATTCATTAAATGGTCCAGAATCATATTCGGTACCTCTATCACTACGTAACCTTTTTATTTTCCGATTAAATTGATTTTCAATTTCATTTAGGAAAATTTTAAAATGTCAAACGCTTCACTTTTATTTTTCATTAAATACACAAATGAATAATCGGAACAATCATCAATAAAAGTTATAAAATAACGTTTGCCATTTCTAGTTGTGACACCATCCAATTCATAAATATCTGAATGAATTAAATCAAGTGGTTCAGATTCTCTAAAAACTGATTTATGTGGTGTCTTAGTTATTTTTGCTTGACTACACCATTCACATTTTTCAAAATCATTTAATGATAATTCTGGAATTAATCCTAAAGTGCTCATATTTTTGACAAGTCATTTATTAACATGACAAAGCCTAGCATGCCAAATATTAAATGAACAAGCAATATAAACAGAAGGAGAAATTTTATTCATTGCATCAACGTTCAACTTAAACATCCCATCAGTGGCATAACCCTTGCCTACAAAAAATCCATTTTTGGTCAAAGTAAATAAATCAGCACCAATAGTTTGAGTAAAGCTAGCTTTGTTGAGAAGATAACCCGAAACCAAATTTTTCCTTATCTCAGGAGTGTGAAGAACATCTTTGAGGATAATAGTCTCTCCCAAAGTGAACTTCAATTCCATATTTCCAATACCAGCAACCTCAGTGGAGTGAGAATCACCCAACAACACCTTCTTATCTGCAGTCTCAGAATAAGTTTTAAACAGAGTACGGTCATAACAGATATGGTGGGAAGCGCCAGTATCTAACCACCACCCTTCGGCACCGCTAACTATGATGTAATACCCCATATTTTTATGCTATATTAATTTGGGAATTTATTAAATTTAATGTGAGTTATTAATTTAATATAAATCCGAAAATTAGCCACTTTATAATTATTACCGTGATGTGAGTTAGTAATTATGGGAAACTTGCTATTGAATATTACTAATGAGTAAAGTAATATAATATTGGTTCTATTAAATGTCACGAGTGAATAAAATGATAATTTTGGAACTTTGAGTCGGGTCACGCCCGTGTCACGTCGGGACTAAATATTGATTAATAAAAGTGAATAAATTATAAGTCACCCGTATGGTCATTTCGAGTGCATCAAAGTGTTCGAAAGGTCGAGATATTCAGAAAAGTATACCCGGGGGTTTAGTTTGGGTCTCGGGGCATTTTTAGGCCTATTTAACACCCGGGGAGGGCATTTGGACATTTTGGATTTTTGGGTAATTAAACCCACGAAAATCATTAGGCTATATCAGCCATTTGGAATAGTCCTTTAGGGTTAGCAGACTCAAAACTTTAGAACCGCCATAGGAGAGGGAAGGAGAAAGATTTCCAAGAAATCCAAGGCCAAAAAGTCCTCCGATTGCACCGCCGCCACCACCAACGCGTAGATCGCGCGACGGGGAACGCGATAACATCAAATTCGTCCACAAATCAGAACTTTGAAATTTCCAGGCAAGTATTTATCTTGCTTATTTTTGTTAATGCATCGTTCATGTTAGTCTAGGGTGATTAGGATGAGTTTGGTAGAAGAAAATCCATGTTGGTGATAGGAAAATCGCATATAGTAATGATTCGAATGATAATCTGGAAACCCCTTCATATATAGAGGCTTAGCCACGAATTTATGATGAACTAGGAGTAGAAATTTCTGGAAAATGGCTGATTAGAACAAAGTTAAAGAATTTCTAGGGTTATTGAGATTGATATGAGTTTTGGGCCTATTAATCCATGATTATTGATGAAAATTTGTATGCTTTACGTAGAAGATGTATAATATGGGTTTATACTGCTTGTAGTACGAATTATAGGGAGTTTGGGTGTGAAAAATCTGGATTTGGATGAGGTTGGATGATAGAACCCGTAACTGGTTTCCTGCATAATTTGCCATACCTGCTTGATCGATCGATCGAGCCGAGAGCTTCGATCGATTGAAGGTACGATCGATCGACCCCTTTCTATCGATCGATCGACCCCTCCTGGCAGACTCTCTTTCCCCTCTAAATAGTTAAATTCAATTTAATGAAGGAATAATCTTTGAACATTCTTATTAAAATATTTTGGGAGATTGAAAAGACCAGTAAGACTTATTAATAACTATGAGACCTTTAATGAAAGACGAGAGTTGCATTTTTAGGATGTTTACATATAAGGGGCGATGGAATTATGTATTAAAGGGAGAGACACGTAAGATAGTTACGATGGAAAATAGATGAGTACCTACTGAATTATACACTTGAGAGGATAAAGTCCCATGAGTGTTACGTAGTAAGTTGGGATAATCCCTCAAACTAAAAGTAAGAGACGAACCGTTATAAGTGATAACTAAATAATGAAAAATAAGGATAAATGTTATAATTATGGGTTGTGAGATGAACCTAAATTGGATATGGTAAAAGTAGCATAATTATATGTTTGTGTTTATGCATATACTATACACGTGTGAAAATCATGCCCGTGCTACTTGCTATCCCTGAGGTTACCGCACTGGGACAGTCTTATCTCGAATGGGCCTTCATGGAGAATATTAACTTGTACCCTAGAAAACAGGAATCCTAGGTACGGGCTATCGGATCGATAGTCGGACGGTCCTAAGAGACGTGAGGGTATGTACTGACCTCTTGGACTTGAAAACTATTCTTCACCTCAATATTATTTTTGTTTTTGTTAATACAGTTCGAGAGTGATTTCGAACTTGTATTTCCCTTAGTACGAGTGATACGGGGATTGGGTAGCAGAGTATGCCCGCACCATAATTTTTATGTGGGGTGCTGTTAGAATATATATATTATACGAGTATTTAATATATATATGAATTTCTGAAATTTGGAACTTCCTATTGTGTTTATGGTAAGTAAGAAATGAATAATGACTTCAAATTGGAAATGCTTGTTTTGAAAAGTGTAATAGAACACTGGAAAACTTTATTGATGAATAAGGTTAAAATGAGAGCTTTGGCACTAAATGAAATTTACTTCTTAAAAAGTTGAATTGTTTAGTTTAAATCTTACGAGCAACTTAAGGTAAGATGAGTTAAACCATTGGGAAGGTTAGTGCGATAGGTGTGCACATTAGAAGAGAGGTGAGAATTTCTCAAGAGAGTGTTGCACTAATATGTTGTTGCATTGGCCTGCAAACATTTTAAATACTTGCTAAACAAATTTTAAATCATTTACACTATCGGGCTCTGGCCCGTTTCTATTTTTCTCTATCTCTCTTTTGTGTATATATGTATATATTACAGGTGCCCAGCCACAGGGGCGTCTTGCATAGGATCCTTTGGGAGGAACGCGCTGCAGCTTAGGTGGGAGTTGCAGGCCTCTTGCTTAGACGACTTCATTTGTTGATTCCACTCTCAGTTCTATTTATTCAGTTGGGCACGTGTCGCCCTTTCCATTATTCAGTTATTTAGCAGACATTGTAATCCATTTATTTCCAGTATTTGCACTTTGGGATTATTGATTGTCAGGATGTTTTTCATTTAAGTATTTAATGTTGAATTCAATTAGTTGAATATTTGATTATTTGGATTGTATGTTCCAGGATAGTTATGGTGTGACTATTAAATTGTGAAATTTTCAAAGTTTTAAATGTTGGTTTATATAAAATAAAATTTGGAAAGTAATGTCTAAAATGGTTTTGACACTTAGCTTAATTATTATGGGTGTTTAAATTGGAAAAGTATTTTTCAACAGTGATGCTAAGAATTATCCAGTTGTTCACCTTGATTTTAATTTAATAAAGGAATGATCGCCCCGTATTTAATTAGGCGGGGTGTCACAGGTGGTATCAGAGCATCAGGTTCTAGTGTCCTTAGGATCTGTACGGCTTATTTCGCTTTCAGCTTAACATTTTTGTTATAGAGCCCTATTTTAGGATTTTTGTATTCTTGCTTTTATGATTACGTCTTCAGCTATTTGAGACTTGATAATAACTGTAGACTAATAAATTTCTTCATGTTTCAGATGCCTCCGAGATGTGCACCAAAGGATAGGCGTTCCCAGGCCAAGCAGCCAGCAGCTCCGGCTCAGGGTACGATGAATGCTAATGAGGTAGCCGCTATTGTTGCTCAAGCGGTGATTGCCGCATTAGCGGTAGTACAACAGGCTCCACCCCAGATTCAGGCAGTGGCGCCAGTACCTGCACAACTTCCATCAGCATGGGAGAGGGTTAGGGATGCCTTTGAAAAGGCGCATCCCCCTGAGTTCTCGGGAGGTTCAGATATTGTCATCATCAGCCAATGGAAGAAAGATATCCAGCGGCATGTTCGTATGTATGAGTGCACATACATGCAAAAATAGTTTTTCGCTTCCTTCAAGTTAGTGGGGGCTGCTTTGAAGTGGTGGGAATCCACCACCACCTTGGAGGAGAGGGATACGATCCCGATTCAGTTGTTCTGGGAGCGGTTTGATCGTAAGTACTTTCCACCCGCCGTGCAAACTGAGATGAGGCGGAAATTACTGAACTTGAAGCAGGAGAATTCTACCGTTGCTGAGTATGAGGAGGAGTTCACAAGACTTCTCACCATAGTGCCAGGTGAGGCACCTACTGAGGGTAAGAAGATAATGTTATTTGTGGACGGATTAGCTTGAAGGATCCGTCAGCATCTTATAGGGAATTTATCTCTGAGTACCTTCACAGATGTACTCAATGCTGCCTTACTACACTGCCAGGATCACCGCTTCCATCTGCAGGGAAGCAAGCGAGCAGGAGAGTCCGGCCAGCAGGGCAGGACAGGGGTAATGGCGCTGGTGGAGCACCGACATCCCAGGGACAGACTCGTCAGAATGAGCAGAGTTCCCATCAGGGGGACCCTGCCAAGCGCTTCCGATCAGGTGATTCCCGATAGGGATTTGGGGGTTATAGGCAGAGTCAGCAGGGCCAGGCTAATCAGCATGGCTAACAAGGCCAACACCGACAGCAGCACGGTCAGCAGCAGGGCCAACAGCGTTTTCATCAGGGCCAACAGGGCCAGTGGTGGGGTGGTAACGTCCAGTAGGGCCGTGGTCAGTAGGGTCAGAGGGGAGGTAACATCAGAGGCCGATGTTTTGTGTGCGACAAGCATGGACATAAGCGCCAGGATTTCCCAGAGGGTGATAGGGCCCCACAGCAGCAGGGTGCCCGTAATGTGCCATAGAGGCCACTTTTTCCAGCCGCCCTCCCAGCACCAGCCCAGGTACCAGCCCTACCAGCCATTCCAGCAGCTCTAGTGCAGCAGGGGCAGTTACAGTATGGACGTGTCTATAACGTCCACCAGGCAGAAGCTCTGCAGGCACCACCCGCGATTGAGGGTATGTTTCCTATCCATGGTACTATGGGTCGGGTTTTATTTGATACTGGGATGACACACTATTTTATAGCTACCCATTTTACGAAGGCCTTAGGGTTATTATCCACAGTAGAGAGCACTGTGACGTGTGTAGACTCACCACTGGGGAGTGGTTCGCTTATTTTATTTATATGCCGGGGAGTGGGGGTAGAGATCGGTAGCTTGGTATTACCTGTAGACATGTTAGTCTTATATATGCATGAGCATGACGTTATTATCGGTATGGATTGGCTCGCTGCTTACCGGGCCATGATAGATTATTTTGGTGGGAGTATTGTTTTTGCCATTCCGGGGCAAGAGATATTTGTAGTGGCGATGCCTCGCCCAGAGGGAGGCTCGACCGCTCATTTGTATTACATAGAGGAGGATACCTCTAAGGAGATTGTGATTCCCTTAGAATCAATCCCAGTTGTTCGTGAGTATTCCGATGTATTTCAGGAGATACCAAGCCTACCCCCCAGTCGAGAGATAGACTTTGTCATAGATTTATTACCGGATACTAGACCTATAGCATGCGCTCCATACCGTATGGCTCCGACGGAGTTGCGGGAGTTACGAGATCAGATAGAGCAGCTGTTAGGTCAGGGCTTCATTCGTAGGAGTACCTCACCTTGGGGCGCTCCAGTCTTGTTTGTGAAGAAGAGATATGGTTCACTGAGGTTATGTGTTGACTACCGGGAGTTGAACAAGGTCACGATACGGAACAAGTATCCGTTGCCTCGAATCGATGATCTGTTCGACCAGCTAAGGGGAGAAACTTCCTTTTCGAAGATTGATCTGAGGTCGGGGTACATCAGCTACGTATTAGGGAGCAGGATGTTTCAAAGACTGCTTTCTTGACGAGATATGGGTCGTATGAGTTCAGAGTGATGCCATTTGGACTCACAAATGCTCCAGCCGTATTTATGGACTTAATGAACCGAGTGTTCAGAGAGTTCTTGGATCAGTTCGTCATTGTCTTCATAAATGACATTCTAATATATTCACACTCCGAGGAGGAGCATGTCGAGCACTTGAGGCAAGTTCTACAGACTCTATGAGAGCATCAGCTGTATGCTAAGTATGAGAAATACGAGTTCTGGTTACGGGAAGTACAGTTCTTGGGGCATATTGTTTCTGAACAAGGGATACCAGTTGACCCGAGTAAAGTGTTAGCGGTGAGGGAGTGGGGATAGCCCACGACACCGACGAAAGTGCGTAGTTTCTTGGGGTTAGCCGGATACTACAGGAGATTCATTCGGGGATTCTCTAAAATAGCGGGTCCATTGACGAGCCTAACTCGCAAAGGGGTACCATATGTTTGGGATGATGCTTGTCAATTAGCTTTCGACGAGCTGAAAGACAAGCTTACTTCAGCACCAGTCCTTGCTTTACCTAAGCTGGGTGTGGAGTACCTGGATTACACCGATGCCTCTTTACGGGGACTTGGGGGAGTAATTCAGCAGGAGGAGAAGGCTATAGCTTTTGCCTCCGGCAAGCCTAAGCAGCATGAGAAGAATTACCCCACCCACGACCTGGAGTTAGCAGCGGTCGTTTTTGCATTGAGGATATGGAGGCACTATTTATTGGGGGAGAAATTCTTCTTATTCACAGACCACAAGTCACTGCAGTACCTGTTCACTCAGCGAGAGCTGAATATGCGTCAGCGCAGATGGTTAGAGTTTGTGAAAGACTATCATTTCGAGATAAAATACCATCTAGGGAAGGCCAACGTAGTTGTTGATACGTTGAGTCGTAGACCGGTAGACGATGTAGCGAACATCTGGAGAACAAAGTTGAAGGAGTTGGGTCACCAGGACGCAGTAGCCCGTTCTTTCATATCTGTCATGATAGTGACACCCGAGATTGTTATGAGGGTGATACAGGCACAAACCGCATACCCGTTTTGCCAGGAGCAGATTGAACAACTTTTAGTTGAGGGTGTTGAGTCCTATTCCGTTAGTTCTGATGGGGGTTTGAGGTTTAATGGGAGATTGGTGGTCCCAGAAGGAGCAGAATTACGTCATACAGTGATGACCTAGTCTCACGGGTCCCGATTTTTGGTACATCCTGGAGGAGATAAGATGTACCAGGATATGAGACGGAAATACTGGTGGAGTGGGATGAAGAAGGATATTGTTGAGTTCGTGTCCAAGTGTTCTACCTGTCAGCTGGTAAAGGTGGACCATCAAAAACCGTCAGGGTTGCTTCAGCCATTGGAAATACCCGCGTGGAAGTGGGAGAGTATTTCCATGGATTTCATTACAGGGTTGCCTACATCACAGCGGGGGCACGACTCTATCTGGGTGATTGTAGACCGTTTGACCAAGGTGGATCATTTTCTGCCGGTGCGGACAGACTATACCACGGGTCATTATGCTCAATTGTTCATTGCTGAGATTGTCAGATTACATGGGTGCCCTTGAATATTGTGTCATATAGAGACAAGATTTTTGTGTCACATTTTTGGGAGAGCTTTCAGGAGGCTATGGGTACAGAGTTAAGGTTGAGTTCAGCTTATCACCCACAGACAAATGGGCAAACAGAGCGTACTAATTAGATGCTGGAGGATATGCTACGCATGTGTGTCCTTAATTTTGGAGGAGGTTGGGAGCCACATCTTCCACTGGTAGAGTTCTCTTATAATAACTCTTATCAGTTCACAATTGGCATGGATCCATTCGAGGCTTTGTATGGCAGGACTTGTCGTTCTCCAACTTGTTGGCTAGAGGTGGGGGATAACAAGTTGTTAGGACCAGAGGTGATTCAGGAAACCTCCGCGAGGATTGAGATGATCAGGAGTCTCATTAGAGTAGCCCAGGACAGGCAGAAAATCTACGCCGATGCGAAACAGTTCTTCCAGGAGTTTAATGTGGGGGACCAAGTGTTACTACGTGTATCTCCTATGAAAGGAGTGATGAGGTTTGGAAAGAAAAGGAAATTGGCCCCGAGGAATGTGGGACCATTTCCCATTATCGAGAGGATTGGGTCGGTAGCATACAGATTGGGATTGCCAGAGCATTTACATCGCATTCACGATGTATTCCACATCTCGTCGTTGAGACTATATCTTCGGGATGATATGGCCCATACTCACATCGCGATAGATAAGATAGACCTACAGCCTGACAGATCTTACGATGAGAGACCAGTGGCAATCCTAGACCATAGCGAGAGGAGATTGAGGTCAAAGGTAGTTCCACTTGTACGGGTCCAGTGAGAGCATCATAATGTGGAGGAATCCACTTGGGAGCGCGAGGCAGATATGCGAGAGAGATATCCAGATTTATTCTTACTAGGTATGCCTTATTTTCTGAATTTCGGGACAAAATTCAGTTATTAGGGGGGAAGTATGTAATACCCCATATTTTTATGCTATATTAATTTGAGGATTTATTAAATTTAATGTGAGTTATTAATTTAATATAAATCTGAAAATTAGCCACTTTATAATTATTAACGTGATGTGAGTTACTAATTATGGGAAACTTGTTGTTGAATATTACTAATGAGTAAAGTAATATAATATTGGTTCTATTAAATGTCACGAGTGAATAAAATGACAATTTTGGAACTTTTAGTCGGGACGCACCCATGTCACGTCGGGACTAAATATTGATTAATAAAAGTGAATAAATTATAAGTCACCCGTATGGTCATTTCAAGTGCGTAAAAGTGTCCGTAAGGGTCGAGATAGTCTGAAAAGTATACCCGAGGATTTATTTTGGGTCTCGGGGCATTTTTAGGCCTATTTAACACCACGGGAGGGCATTTTGCATTTTTGGGTAATTAAACCCACGAAAATCACTAGGCTATATCCGCCATTTGGAATAGTCCTTTAGGGTTAGTAGACTCAAAACATTATAACCGCCATAGGAGAGGGAAGGAGAAATCTTTCCAAGCAATCCAAGGCCAAAAAGTCCTCCGATTGCACCGCCACCACCACCAACGCGTAGATCAAGCGACGGGGAACGCGACAACACCAAATTCGTCCACAAATCAGAACTTTGAAATTTTTAGGCAAGTATTTATCTTGATTATTTTTCATTAATGCATCGTTCATGTTAGTCTAGGGTGATTAGGATGAGTTTGGTAGAAGAAAATCCATGTTGGAGATAGGAAAATCGCATGTAGTAATGATTCGAATGATAATCTGGAGACCCCTTCATAATGATTCGAATGATAATCTGAAATTTGGAACTTCCTATTGTGTTTATGGTAAGTAAGAAATGAATAATGACTTCAAATTGTAAATGCTTGTTTTGAAAAGTGTAATAGAACACTGGAAAACTTTATTGATGAATAAGGTTAAAATGAGAGCTTTGGCACTAAATGAAATTTACTTCTTAAACAGTTGAATTGTTTAGTTTAAATCTTACGAGCAACTTAAGATAAGATGAGTTAAACCGTTGGGAAGGTTAGTGTGATAGGTGCGCACATTAGAAGAGAGGTGAGAATTTCTCAAGAGAGTGTCACACTAATATGTTGTTGCATTGGCCTGTAAACATTTTAAATACTTGCTAAACAAATTTTAAATCATTTACACTAGCGGGCTCTGACCCGTTTCTATTTTTTTTCTCTCTCTCTCTTGTGTATATATGTATATATTACAGGTGGCCAGCCACATGGGCGTCTTGCATAGGATCCTTCGGAAGGAATGCGCTGCAGCTTAGGTGGGAGTTGCAGGCCTCTTGCTTAGACGACTTCATTTGTTGATTCCACTCTCAGTTCTATTTATTCAGTTGGGCATGTATCGCCCTTTCCATTATTCAATTATTTAGCAGACATTGTAATCCATTTATTTCCAGTATTTGCACTTTGGGATTATTGATTGTTTACCAGTATTTAATGTTGAATTCAATTAGTTGAATATTTGATTATTTGGATTGTATGTTCCAGGATAGTTATGGCGTGACTATTAAATTGTGCAATTTTCAAAGTTTTAAATGTTGGTTTATATAAAATAAAATTTGGAAAGTAATGTCTAAAATGGTTTTGACACTTAGCTTAATTATTTAGGGTGTTTAAATTGGAAAAGTATTTTTTGACAGTGATGCTAAGAATGATCCAACTGTTCACCTTGATTTTAATTTAATAAAGGAGTGATCGCCCGGTATTTAATTAGGCGGGGTGTCACAGTTGATTTCTGAAATCATAGCACATAGGTCCTCTTCAGTCAAATTCGCTTGTGCTTGTGGCACATTGCGACATTTGCGAGCCATATGGCCAGGCTTGAGACACTTGAAACAGAGAAACTATCCCGAGTTGCTAGACTGTCCATTTCCAGGGTTCTTATACTTATTCTGAGTTTGAGTCTGATTTTTAAAATTCTGGTTGTGGCTCTTTTTCTGATTTTTCATATTTTTTCCGCTTGCCTTTAAAACAACTGGAGTGTGGTTCTTTTTCTGATTTTTGTTGTTAGACACAACAAGAATTTCATCTTTATAGTCCTTTTTTCGGGATTCCTCCTCAATTCTCAATTTAGTAATAAGTGACTCTAGTCAAAATTCTTTAGACTTGTGCCTCAAAACATTTTTAAACTCTTTGAACATCGGAGGCAATTTATCAATAATTACAGCCACCTGAAATTGCTCATCCAAAGTCATGCCCTCAGAAATAATTTCATGGGCAATCATTTGCAAATCATGGGTTTGAGCAACAACAGATTTGTCATCCGTCATTTGAAATTTCAAATAACGGCTGACGGCATATTTTTTAGCACCCGCCTCCTCCGTGTCATATTTTTTTAAAAGTGTGTCCCAAACATCTTTCGCAGTTTTATAATTGGCATAATAGTCATAAAGTTCATCACTTAGAGCATTCAGAATATAGTTCTTGCACAGAAAATCATTTTCCTCCCAATTTCTAATTGTTTTGCTTTCCTCAATAGTATGTGGATTATTTACTACGGGTTTGTGAAATTGAACACACGATGCGACCTTTTTCGTAGTTAAATAGAATAGCAATTTTTTGCTCCAACGTTTAAATGGGTGCCTTCATATTTGAAAGACTTATTAAGGTCACTTGAGTTAATTTCGTCCATGGCAGAATTTCAGAATCACCTTAAAATTGTTGTTGCAACAATTTTAATAAATGCAGAATTAAAGTAGGGAACGAAATTACCCAATTTAGGAGAAGATAAACCGAAAGAGAATATTATAAGAAACCCGAAACTGGACAATCCAGAAATATGGCTGAGTCACGGACATTGTCGCTCTCTTTTAAGGTGTTTCGCGGCTCTGTCTCCAATTTGTGCCGACAGTGTATAGCCCAGTCACCCCCAGGATAAAACAGCCTCGAAAATAATACGAATCAGCGGCACGAATCTGATTCACTCAACAAACACCCATTCTAAAATATATATATATTGCTCGATCATGATAAATATAAATAATCTAGGAAAGATTATATATTTCTGTGTCGTTATAATTATTCAGTGGATGAATAATTATTTCTGTGTATTAAAAAATTCGTAGGTCAGAAGATGAGAACTGTTTGCAGAATTTTTGTGGGAGATAACTGTGTGTTAAAAAAACGGAGGCTACAACCTCTTTTATGGGGAAACAAAAGAGACGTTGGTAAACAAACGTGGAGAGAAAAGTTTAGAAAGTAGTGGGCAACTCGGTTGAAGAAATCAACTCAGAATAAAACACGTTTTAATTTTTTGGAATTAAAAAAAACGTTAAAAAATAATTTTTAAAGCCCAAAAAATAATTATGTATTTGTCAAAAAAATTAATTCTTAATGATCCCGGACCCGGACATGGGTCGGACGGACGGCGACGGCGGCGCGCGTGTGCGTGACTTGGCCCAATAAGTCCCCCACCCATACACACAAAACATCTAATGCCCAAAGGGCTTACCCTTTAAACTCACAAAAAATGTATATTAACACATACCATTTTCCCCTACCCACCGATGTGGGACAAGTGCTTAAAAGCACTCTTCAAACTTTGCACACAAATGCTTAACAGCTGTGTGCCAACAATCACCTTCCATTCCTCTACCTTGGAAATTAACATTATAGAAATCATTTACATTTCTAAGTTTCATTTTCCCTTTTGTCTTCCTCTTTTATATAATGCCTTAAAAACATATATCATATGGAAACCATACATCTGGACCCTATATAGAGATAAAGCGAGAAGTAGAAATTGAGAAGATGCATTGCCATGAATCGATAGCATCTAAGCCATATGTTAATGTCGTGACTATGTGATGTCACCTTGATCATTATTGTTTGTTGACAATTGAGATTAAAAGATCATTGTTGGGATAGATTTCATTATCCAGATCATTAAGCATCGACTTTGTCGATTGTTTGACTGGTTCCAATTTATTCATATCCATGTGTGGTACATGTATGTATAATATTGATCTTATTTTATCAGGAGTGCTAGGAAGTTGGTCCCCATTCAGAGATGCACGAATGATGGATTTTAGCATCATTTTTTTATCCTTTCGTTTTCTTTAAGACATTAATTTTTTCTCTTTAGCCATTTTCACCCTATTATCCCACTATTCATTCTCATTTCTCTCTCTTTAGGGTTTTGCTATTTTTTTTACTGGAGTTTAACTAATTACAACACCACGTGATTTAAATCGTTCTCCTTAATTTTGGTCTATCTATTTTGCAATAGATGAGTTGAGATTAATGTCCAAGTCAAAGCCATAAAACATTGTGTAAGATTTTGAGCCTGTATTAATATACTTTTTTTAATGGGAATGAAGCCTTTTAGGATCAACTTCACTTTGTTTCATGTTTTCTTAATTATTTATCAAATTCACTGCATTTCATGCTTTCTCAATTATTTTGTAGTAAGTATAGATCAATTTGGATTTACTTTGGCATCATTAGGTTTACGTTATCAAAGATTGAGTGTACTTATAAGATTTTGATTTCTATCATGTTTTAATTTTTATCCAGATTGATACTTTTTTACTATTGAGACCAATTTTTGTGTGGTTTAAATTTTCGTAATGGAGTTAGCATATTTGTATTGGGTCACTAAAGTGGATATTTGTATTTTGTGGTTATTGTCTATGATGAAATTGGTTAATTTAAACTGTGAATGTGGTAAACACGTGATTGAAAGTAGAAAAAATGTTAAAACAATGCATTTTCTTTTTAAATAAATTTTAACAATATTGTAAGTAAACTATGCATAACAATTTATAAATAAATTATGTAGCTCCCGCGCATCGCGCGGATTGTATGATAGTTATTAATTTATTAAAAACTCGTACATGGAAAGTACATTTGAAGTTTCACACACTCACTAATAACACACAATGCAACCATAAAGATTCTACCTCCCATTTGCTTCTATGGATCTAAAATATTTAGCGGGTTTATGATTGAGAGTTAAAATATAATTGAATAAATCATGTCCCATGAGGAATTAGAAACACTTATTGTATCTTCAAATTGATATTGATCCAGAATGGAACGTGGTTTGAAATGGTAAGGAAAAAAATACCCATCACATCTAAAGATGGTCTTAAGATCCGCTATTTTTTTTTTCTCTATAAAATAACTTAAAGTGGGTGAAATAATTCAAAATTAAGATTTAAAATTATCGTTTTTAATGAAAATGGAGGACAAAAAGTCATTAACTATCTTGACGAGAATTCTAAGCATTTGGAAAGAGTTATATATATATATATATATATATATATATATATATATATATATGCGTGAATCAGTCTAACTAAACCATTTGGCGTCATTTACATATTTATAAAGTCAACTGTAAAAAGATAAAATTTAAATACGAAGATGAGTTTTCTCATTGACAACATTAAAATTGTTTGATTGTGTGTGTGTGTGTGTGTGTATATATACACACACACACACACACACACACACACACGCACAAGGGCGGATTCGTATAGGGGCAAAGGCTCCTCTTGAGATTTACGAAAGAAATGACGAGAAAAAGGCCCAGGGTTATTCAGCTTTAAAAAAAAGTAAGTAAATGTTGATTTTTTAAGAGTTTTTTTAAAGTATAAAGGGAAAAGGCGTAATAAATTTCAACCCTATATTCTCTTCTTAGGTTTAAGACTCGCTAACCTCCATTACTTATTCCATTTTCATTTTCTTGGATCCCAAGTCTCTTTCCAATCCTTTCCGGCTATCTCCGGCAGCACTGTTCCTCTTCTTTTCTCCCTTTAGTCCGGCTTCTCCTCTCCTCTTCTCCAGCCCATGGACATAAGGCGTGCCTACCTGTTATCCTTTTCCCGCTCCTCTTCTTCCTCCTCCCCCAATTGTCTCCCTTCTCCTCCGATGACTTTTCTAGCCTCCCATCTCCCTCTTTTAGTGGTTGTTGTTGTCTCCCCTCTCCCTCCGATCGTGCCTGCCTGCTGCTGCTTCTGCTGTCTCCCTAATGCCAGATTCATTTTCATTCCTTTTTTTAAAAATGATTTCTTGTCATAAAAAAATATTATAAATATTTGGTTGCCAAAATCTAAACAATATTATTATAAATATGATATTAGACATTTATAGTTATACAACAATATTAGAGACAACAAAGTAAATAATAAAATATCGGCGCCTCAATGCTAAATGTTATTTGTTGTTAGTTATGTTTATTTGTTATTTGTTGTGAGTTGTTATATTAATTTAATTTAAATGTTAGTCGTTATGTGTTTAATTTAACTTAGGATTAATGTAAATAATTTAAGACTTTAATAAATGTTACGAAATTAAAATAATATTAATTTAGAGCTAATGTTATTCCTAGTAAAAACGTAATAAGTTTAAAAATGTTAAATCACAACACGCTTCCTAACGAAAAATTTATATAAAACTCGAATTAACAAAAAATATCATCTTGGGGGCTACCGCCTATGAACTCCCTACACCAATCCAAATTTTGGCTCCTCTCACCAAAAATTTTGAATATGTCACTGTGTGTGTGTGTGTGTGTGTGTGTAGCATTAGTAGTGCTCTTGTATTTGCATGAAGTAAGGATCATAAATCTTCACAATTAGATACATTTAGATGCAATATTTCTCCTCATTCATTAAATACATCAAATGTTACTATATTTTTTTCATTTTAAATCCTTATAATATCCAAAAATTAAGAATTCGTATTTTTTCTTAATATAGATTAAGAATACCATCATTAAATGATCATGATTAGTACTTATTACTATAAATTTTATTTGGTTAAATATAACCCCAAAAAATAAATACTTAATTCGATAAAAAAATAATTGTTATACTCTTGTGGTCACAACCTATCCAGAGCCTAAAATATGACCAATGAAGGGCCCATAATGTGGTCAGCCTCACCTAGAGTAGGAGGTCGGCTCGGGTATTAATATACTCGGCCAACTGTATGAACAACTATCACTCTCAACGAGAATGTTTACTCACATCATATGCGTGTGCTATTATATCCAACCAAGAAGTTTCCTCGCCACTCATGTGGTATATGGCAATGTGGTTGATCAAGGGTGAAAAGTGGCGCGTGTCAAAACGTCGATCGTTGTTTTCTGTTCACTGCCTTAATGAAAAAACCTAAACTTATGACTACACTCAATAGGTGAGTATAGAGGCCAAGTTTGGGTATCAAAAAATCCACAGAGATGAGTTACTAGAATTTATAAGGTTTAATATTCCTAAAATAAAAGTGCA
Organism: Sambucus nigra; assembly: GCA_949130495.1. NCBI lineage: Eukaryota > Viridiplantae > Streptophyta > Magnoliopsida > Dipsacales > Adoxaceae > Sambucus > Sambucus nigra. Next base: position 276,286,767 of record OX422209.1, on the reverse strand, counting down.
AAAGATAATTTCTACAAAAAAGGAAAAGATTGAAAAAAAGGGAAAGATTAATCTGGGAGAGTGTATTTAAACTACGTTAACAAAGAGAATAAAAACTATAGGTTGCGTCGAATATCCGTCACCCCGAGTTAATTATTATAAAATGATTACATGGGTCGAAGAGTTATTAAGACCGCGTCTCATTTCGACAGTTAAGTAAATCAAGAGTTGTCACACCCCTAAATTCGCATAAAAGTCTAATAAGATTTTGGCGTCAACAAATACCCCAAAAATTACGCACGCAAGCTCGTAATCACGGGGCATATATGATATACCCCGTCAAATATCCTAGGCGTAATAACTAGGACAACACACTCGAAATAATCCCGTAAAGTCCATCATTAAAGCAAAGCGACATGTCAACCCGAAATGATTTCAATCCGACACAACCTAGACTAAATTAGCTTCAAAGAATGATGAAGGACATGTAATGAAAGAAAGAAAGTAAACCTAATTATCAAAACAATAAATATCAAGAAATAAATATTAACTAGGCATGGAAATGAAAGGAAGCAAGTAAAGAAAGCATTGAACAAATGAAAGAGACAAAGAAAATGAAGCTTACATACATGAAAATGGGTAAAACACCCAAAGGAAATGGAGAGTAGGGCAAATCTCTCAGTAAAAACCCTAAACTTAATGTAAAATGTAAGATCTTTCTCTCAAATGGGAGAAAAGAGTATATATACCAAATCCCAAAATGGCAAACTTGTAAATAGAAAAGATGAGAAAAATAAGGGATCGATCGATCGACCCCTTTGGTCGATCGATCGATCGATCAGGTCTCCGCCCATTGTGAAAGATCGAAGGCAATTTTTGAAGGGTCACTCGATCGACCCCTTTGGTCGATCGATCAATCAAGCAGGTCTGCAACAACTTCGAAGCAGATCAATCAAGAAGGTCTTCATTCGGACTCGGAATCATGCATTGTTTGAGGCCATGCGAAGCTTATGAGGAAGGACACAACTTCCGTGTAGATGTCGGGGCAGGTGCCCAAACTATAAATTGACCGAATTGCCCTTGCACATGCGGATATGTACGGAACTTAGCCGGAATGCATCCAAACTCCATACTTAGTACCTAAATACCTACAAAAGCCTAATTATACCTCATATAGCATGTTAAAAGTATAAAACATAGGTTTTCTGGTTAACGGTCTTAAATATAGAGATTAAGGCACCCGAAGGGGCTAAAAATGCATAGGTTCGGGGGTATAAATATGCAATATTTAGTAGGAATCACACACCCTAACTTACACATTGCTAGTCCCTAGAAATGAAATAGGATGCAACAAGAACTGCAAGCAAACCAAAAGCAGTATACAAGTACAAAATGGGAAGAAAAATAAATAAAAATATAAGGCCACTTTCGGGAGCAAACGATTGCATTTAGCGTATGTAATAAGTCGTTAAACCCCTAGGTTACCCTAGTGGACGAGTGTCTTCTCGTGAGGGTTTTTAGGGATGAAACCCACAAACATCATATGGTTTCCTCAAAATATGCCCAAACCAACATGGGACAAGCCCAACAATAGTGAAAATGATTTCATACTCATTATTAGAAAGTGAACGAATTCAAACAAAAGTTCGTATTATTAACATTATAGAATGAACTTCGTTCAATTGAAACCTTAAAATGTGGGAGGGGAGCGAGCACATGCAAAGTTTGATTTGACACAAATTTAAATAAATCGGATACTAAATAAAGCAAGCATATATTCAATCCTCATAGGCATTACACTCATCAGGTGAATTCACTCGAAACTGGGAGTTAACACACAGAACATGCGGGCATAAGAGTCAATGTAAATGGAAACTAGGTTGCGCACATGTCACAAATGAAGAACACTATATAGAAAATTAAAAACTGTAATCTCAATGAAAGATACCGCACGTTAAAAGAGGCGAAATGTATTTTCACAAATTATCAAAACTATTTCAACTTTTAAATTAAATTCACCCTAAGATCACTTAATACTTGTATAGGGTTATAATGTAGGCTAGGCTAGGGTACGAAACGAAGGATATGTATGTACGAGTTCAAAGTGTTCGAAAATGAAAACTCGGGATAATGGGAAGAATGCGGTCAATATCGAAATTTCAAAACAAGTTCCATAAAAGGCATTGAATATAACAACCGGGAGAGTAAACAAAGCTTATTCGAACACTATATACAACATATACAAATTCTTCTTTCTTTTCTTCTTTTTCTCATGGTTTCTTTTGTTTTCTTTTGTTTCTTTCATTCTCTTTTCACTTTTTGTTTTCTTTACTTTTCTCACTCTCATATGCCTAAATTGCAACTGCAACACAACAACATCACTCAATCCCAAGTAACATTCCAAACAAAGGTATGGAAGGTAATGTGTATGGTTTATAACTCCAATTCTGAGTTGGTTATGGGATTTTTGGTTAATCAAAAGAAAGGCTATATTAAGGCTCAAAAGGGGTTAACTAGGGAAAACATTTAAGGTGAGGTCAAGGTCAATATGGGTGATATAACAAAGATGGCCTATTGACCAAGCGTAAATTCTTCCGAATTTAGCCCCTTAAGTTAGTGATTTTAATATCTCGAACAAGGTAATTGAATCATTTTTAGTCCATATCACTCTATTGTTCGTTTCTAACAAAATTCCCTAGTTTTTGTGTAATTGTGATGAAGTTTTCAGGAATGGAATGCAATAAAAGAAAAGAAGAAAACTAGAAGAAATGTAAAAGGGCAAAAGTGTAAATTCCATTCAGAATTCGGAAGCAACGTCAAAATTGAAGTTGAAGAGCATGAGTTCACAAGAGCATAGGAAGAAACGGCACTCAAATTGGAATTCTAGATCAAAAGATATGGTCAGTCAAAGTTTCAAGGAAAAAGTCAAACTAGAAGAATTTCGGACCAATCCGGGTTGGATCCGGATCCATCCGAATTGACAAAGTCCAGTAGACCCCGGATTGATGACGAATCGATGGAAGCAAAAATTCGGACCCATCCGACTAGTCCCAGACCGATCTGGTAAAAAGAAAAGAATCGATCCGGTGTATTCGGACCGATCCGAGGTTGAGACGGACCGGTCCGGTCGTGTGAAATGCTGACAATTAATTGCTCAATTAAAACCGAGCAACTCTTGGAAAAACGTACCAAAAAGCATTATTGGCTATCAATTTCGATACTTGGTGTTATAAAAGCTAGTGCCCTATATCATTTGAAGGGGACGGACCAACCAAGAAAGTAGAGAGAGAATTGTAGCAAGTTGTTAGTTGTTGCTAGATTACAAATTAGCTAAAGAATTTTAGAGTTAGTTTTTGAGAGAACCATTCAGAAGTTTAAATTTCTTTCATAAGAACCCTAGTTTGTACTGCTGATTAAGAAGAAGTTATCTGGATTTCAATTTCATTTACTTTCCTGCTGCTGAATTCAAGAAATATCATTCTATTCTCTTTTACTTTATTATTTGCAATTTTATTTCCCATGTCTTGTAGTTCCATAATTCTGAGTATGAATTTGTTCTTCAATCCAATCATGAGTAGCTAAATTTCCCAAGGGTTGGGGTACATGAACTCAATCCAAGGCAGATTATCTATGTAGAAAATATAGGTTAAACTAAAATATTGATTTAATCGTGAAAGAAAATTATACAAAAACTGTCAATCTTTTAATCTCTCTTGCCCTATGTACTTGAGATGTTTAAGAAAGCTTTGCTAGTATAATTTATCATTCACCTCTTTATACCTATTTTTGATTTCATATTGTGCGGGCTAGATCCCTCATATATGTAATGCTTAGAAGTTATAAAGGCTGGATCTAATCAATTATTTTAATTTACAAGTCTAGTATTCTCTATGATAATTTGCTAAGGATTGAGGGATTGTATTCTACCCTGTTTTCTCCCATTTGATTAAAAGTTTTTCCTACAATTTTTAGTCTTCTTTCATTAAAATTTCCAGTTTGCTTTTGTTAAGAAAAGTTTTATTTCGGTAGAAATCTTCCAAAATCATTAATCATATTTTTGTTTCTTTTAAGAAATCATTTTCAGATTTAATAATTTTCCTGATTACTATTTGACATTTTCCTTCCCTGTGGATTCGATCCCGACTTACCGGGTTATTACTTGAGCGATAGGTTTGCACTTGAACCTAGAGTGAACGCACTTTTAAGACAAATTTTAAGTCGCGTCAAGTTTTTGGCGCCGTTGTCGGGGAATGAAAAATTGTTAAATTTTCAAGAAAGTTATTTGTATCTACAAGTGATTTCTATAAAATAAAAAATAAAAAAAAAACTTCATCTCTTATGTGCTTATGCTGAATTCATCCCCCACCCAAGTTCACGAAAATCCTATAGCCGAAGCAAGTTCTGAAAATTCTGAGTCTCTTCCTTTTCGGGTTCCACCTCCTTCGCCTAATAATTCCATCACTAGTCGTACATTGAGTCAAACCCGGAGTGAGAATTCTGAACCTTTTGGTAGCGATATGTCGGATCATGGCAGTGTTGGTGTTGGTGATGGAGAGGATGAGATACCCTATCTTCCTATGAAAGATTTGTTATTTCTAGAGCGAACTGTTACTTCTGGTTACAGTTTACTTGCGTATAATGCCGGTCAGTTCCATTTTCGGAATGGCATGATCCAAATCCTTCCTATATTTCATGGGATGGATTCTGAAAAACCATATCTCCATATTAGAGAGTTCGAAGATACATGTGAGACTTTTGGAGACCAAGCTTGTCCACAAGATGTAGTCCGGTTGAAGCTCTTCCCTTTTTCCTTAAAGGATAAAGCTAAAACTTGGTTATGGTCCCTACCCCCAAATTCTGTGTTATCTTGGAGAGATATGCAAAACAAGTTTATATCAAAAAAATTTCCACAACACAAAACTAATTCTGTTAAAGCCCAAATTCAAGCTTTTCGACAAAATGAGAATGAGGCTTTTGATAAATGTTGGGAGAGATTTCAGGAGTTAGTTAGTGCGTGCCCACATCACGGTTTTGAAAAGCATCATTTAATTTCATTTTTCCATCAAGGCCTTACATTAGCATAGAAAAAACTTGTCCAAACCATGTGTGAAAGACCTTTTTGGGAGTTAAATTTGAGCGATGCTGAAGCTCATTTGAAATATATAGCCGAGACTACCCAAGCATGGGATACTTCTGATCCCAATAGTCAAAATAGAAATCAACAAGTGTCCAACATGCCTGCTGCGTCCGGTATTTATCACTTGGACAAGGACACTTTGTTGGATCGAAAACTTGACCAATTAGAGAAGAATTTCAGAGATATGCTTGAAGTGCGATTGAGAGATGTGTCTGGATCCGTACAAGCTGGAAAGGAGAAAGTGTGTGCCATTTGTAATGCGGGTCATTCTACCAAAGGATGTCCTACCATTCCTGCATACAAAGCAATGTATACTGAACAGGTTGAGGCAATAGGGGGTTTTCGAGGAAATTATAATGCACAGCAAGGGAATGCATATAATCAGTCGTGGAGGAATCCTGGATTCAATTATGGACAACACCAAGGTGGGATGGTTCATAACCCACAAATGACTCTACCACCACCTCCTCAATTTCAGCAAGTACCACCTCCTGGTCCTTATGTAGCTCCACCTAGGAGATCTCTTGAAGATAATTTCAATCAATTCTTCCAATCTCAAAAAGAGAGTAATGCTAAATATGATCGAATGTTCGTTGAATTGCAAACTAGCATCTCTAAGTTGCAAGTTGCGGCGAATACTCAATAGAAAGGTAAACTTCTAGCCCAAGGCCAAAGACCTCCTCTTCAAGGTCAAACCACGGTTGGCTCCACATCATCAGATTTGCAAGAACAATGTCAAGCTATTACTACTCTTCGTAGTGGCCGCGTGATTGATCTATCACCAAAGCTTCCAAAGGTGAATGATAATGGAGTTGAACCCGAAATTTCTAAGGAATCTGAAACTCCCGAGTATGTAGAACCTTCCTTAGAAAAGGAATTGAAAGATAAGGAAGTACTACCTGAAATTGAAGTCAAGATGCCTATTACTGCTCCATTTCCTCAACGCTTAGAGCCACCCAAGAAAGGGGCTTCACGTACCGAGGTGTTGGATGTGTTGAAGCAAGTAAAATTGAATTTGCCATTCCTTGATGCTATTCAACAAATTCCAGCATAAGCTAAGGTTATCAAAGATCTTTTGACTGTCAAAAGACGGCTTAAGGTAAAGAAAAATGTTTTCTTGGCACAAAATGTGAGCTCGATTCTTCTCAACGATCTTCCACCCAAATTCAAAGATCCAGGTGCACCTACCATTTCGTGCGTCATAGGAGAAAAAAGAGTGGAAAAAGCATTGCTTGATTTAGGTGCGAGTGTCAATATCCTTCCATACTCCATTTATAAGCAGCTTGAATTAGGTGATTTAAAACCTACCCGAATCACTCTACAGTTAGCGGATAGAACAACGAAAGTGCCTCGAGGGATTGTAGAAGACGTGATAGTTCAAGTGGACACGTTCTACTTTCCGGTTGATTTTGTCATTTGGGACACTGAGCCTGTACCCCATACGAAAAATCATGTTCCAATAATATTGGGTCGTCCATTCTTAGCTACTGCTAATGCTTTGATCAATACACGGAATGGCCAAATGCAACTCACTTTTGGAAACATGACTCTCGAGACCAATATTTTTAATGTCGCTAACCAAATGGGTGATGAGGATGAAACTCTTGAGGTTGATCTTATTGAAGAGGTAGTGGATGAGAATATTGAGAAAATCATAAGAGGAGATGCGTTGGAAGTGTGTTTAGTGCAAAGTGGTGAGGAAAAGAGTTCTTATACTGAGTTTGAGCGTGAGATGGAAGAGTTGAAAAATTGGTTACAAGATGAAGAGAGTTTTGAGAGTTTGAGAGATGTTAACTGGATTTCTAGGTATGAAGAATTACCTCCGAGGGAGACAACCATGATTCCCTCTGAAAATAGATTTCCTAGTCTTGAGTTGAAGAAACTACCCTCACATGTCAAATATGCCTTTCTAGGAGAGAATGATACATTTCATGTTGTTGTTTCTTCCTGTCTAGAAAAAGGGCAAGAGGGTATGTTGTTGGATGTGTTGAGAAAGCATAGAAGTGCTTTTGGTTGGACTATAGCAGATTTGAAAGGTATAAGTCCATTGATTTGCACCCATAAAATCCATCTTGAGGAAGAAGTGAAGCCCTCGCGTGAGATGCAAAGGCGTTTAAACCCAACCATGAAAGATGTAGTAAGAGCGGAAATCCTCAAATTGTTAGATGCTGAAATTATCTATCCCATTTCAGATAGTAAACGGGTGAGCCCAATTCAAGTCGTTCCAAAAAAATCAGGAATGACCGTGGTTGAAAATACTAAGGGAGAATTAATACCTCAACGCACCACCACTGGGTGGCGTGTTTGCATTGACTACCGAAAGCTCAATGCCGGAACTCGAAAAGATCATTTTCCCTTACCGTTCATCGATCAAGTGATTGAACGAGTGGCGGGCCATCCTTACTATTGTTTCCTAGATGGGTATTCCGGATATAATCAGATTGAAGTGGATGTACTTGATCAAGAAAAGACGACTTTTACATGTACATTTGGTACATTTGCCTATAAACGTATGCCATTTGGGTTATGTAATGCGCCAGCTACTTTTCAAAGGTGCATGTTAAGTCTCTTTAGAGACATGATTGAAAAAGGTCTTGAGGTGTTCATGGGCGATTTCAGCGTTTTTGGTCCATCTTTTGACCAATGTTTAGCTAATCTTGAAAGAGTTCTATTCCGATGTGTGGAAAAAGACTTAGTCCTCAATTGGGAAAAATGCCATTTTATGGTAACGAGGGTGTAGTTTTAGGCCACATAGTCTCATCTAGGGGGATTGAAGTTGATCGAGCCAAAATTGAAGTAATAGCTGAGTTACCCCCACCAAAATCACTTAAAGATGTGAGGTCCTTTCTAGGCCATGCTGGATTTTATAGGAGGTTTATCAAAGACTTTAGCGCCATCGCTAGACCTTTGAGTAATCTTCTCATGAAAGACACTCCATTTGAGTGGAATAAAGCATGTCAAGAAGCTTTTGATAAACTTAAAAGCATGCTTATTTTCGCACCTATCATGTAAGCTCCGGATTGGTCACTACCATTTGAGCTTATGTGTGATGCAAGTGATTACGCTATTGGGGCTGTTCTTGGACAAAGAAAAGACAAGAAATCTCATGTTATTTACTATGCTAGTAGAACATTATCTGGCCCTCAGCTTAACTACTCTACTACAGAGAAAGAGTTACTAGCAGTCGTTTTTTCTCTCGACAAATTTTGCTCGTACATTATTGGGTCACCTATCATATGCTTCACTGATCATTCGGCACTTAAATATCTCTTGAGTAAAAAATATGCCAAACCCCGACTAATCAGGTGAATCCTACTCCTACAAGAGTTTAATCTCTCGATTCAAGATAAGAAAGGAGTAGAAAACGTCGTCGCGGACCACTTTTCATGCCTCTCGTCCGACGTGCCTATTGATCCCATTCCCATAGACGAGTATTTCCTGGATGAAAATTTATTTGCTACTTCTTCTCTCCCTTGGTTTGCGAATATAGTTAATTATCTTGTCACTGGAGTCGTTCCATCTAGTTGGACTCCGCAAGAGAGAAGGAAGTTCATTACTTGGTCACGCATGTTCTTTTATGATGATCCCTATTTATTTAAGTATTGTGCTGACCAAATCATCCGGAGATGTGTACCCGATGAAGAAATTCAAGGGGTAATTCAATTTTGTCATACGGAAGCATGTGGAGGGCATTTTTCTAAAAATAAAACTGCTGCGAAAATACTTCAAAGTGGTCTCTATTGGCCCACAATCTTCCGGGATGTGAATGCTTTTTGTAAATCTTGCGATAGATGCCAAAGAATGGGAGCTATTACTTGTCGTGACATGATGCCATTAACCCCAATTTTAGTATTGGAGTTGTTTGATTGTTGGGGTATTGACTTCATGGGCCCATTTCCACCTTCTTTTGGTTTTCTATACATCCTCTTCGCTGTAGATTACGTCTCAAAATGGGTCGAGGCGATAGCTACAAGGACAAATGAGAGCAAGGTGGTGATAAAATTTATTCAAGAAAACATACTTTCTCATTTTGGTATGCCTAAGGCCATAATCAGTGATAATGGGACTCATTTTTGCAATAGGCATATGGAGAAACTAATGCGGAAGTATGGAATTGTCCATAAAGTTGGAACAACTTATCACCCTCAATCGAATGGCCAAGCCGAGCTTGCTAATCGGGAAATTAAAAATATCTTGGAAAAGACAGTCGATCCTAATAGGAAAGATTGGTCTCTCAGATTGAATGATGCACTCTGGGCTTATAGAACCGCATACAAGAATCCCCTTGGGATGTCCCCATTTCGATTTGTGTATGGCAAACCTTGTCATCTTCCGGGAGAAATCAAACACAAAGCCTATTGGGCTATCAAAAGGGTGAACTTCAGTATGGATAAAGCCGATGAAACACGTAAACTTCAGTTGAATGAGTTGGAATAAATACGCAATGATGCGTATGAAAGTGCTAAAATATCCAAGGACCGAATGAAACGAGCTCATGATGGAATCATTCGTAAGAAAGAATTTCATTCAAGACAAAAAGTACTTCTCTACAACTCGAGATTGCACTTATTTCCCGGAAAATTGCGGTCAAGATGGTCTGGTCCATTCATTGTGAAAGAGGTATTTCCCCATGGAGCTGTTGAACTCATAGATGAGAAAGGGGGAACCACATTTAAAGTTAATGGGCATCGTCTCAAGCCCTATTTGGAAGCAATTGTCAAGGAAGCCGACACAATCTGTCCGTCGGACCCCATTTATGGGGATTGACTGAATAAAAAGAGGTGAGGTCGTCGCACCCCCGACATGTATGGGGTGATTGTTGTACATATGAGTTTTAGGAATCGTAGGTTCGAGTCAGTCCCGGGGTTGAGAATCCGACGGGTGAAGGGTGTTTTGTTTTAAATAAGCATTGAGGATAGTTTGAAGTGTGAGCGGTTGAAAAATCATCTTTGGAATGGAGAATTCGAGTTTTTATGGTAAAAAGAGGGTAGAGGATGAAATTCAGGAAAATCTGCAGACCGAATCGGTCCGGCTGAATTAAAAGAACCGATCCGGTTAGGCAGATCGGTCCGGTCCTAAATCCGGATCGGTCCGGTTGTCTGCAGCATTACGAATCCCTAGGTTCACACCTCTTCAATCCACCTCTTCAATCCCCACCTTTTCACTTCACCCAATCCTTTCATTACCTTCAAAAAAATTCGTCCCCCTTCATTCCCTCCATTTTCCCCATTCCTTCCTATAAATACATCCATTCCCTTACCCATTTTCTTCACACCTACACCTATCTTCTCTCCTCTATCTCCATTGTTATCTCCTTTCTCTTTACTAATGGCTGCTCCCCAGAAATATACTTCCATTGAAGTCCTTCCCGATGGAAATGGAGAGTACCGTTCCCGCCGCGAAGCAAATTGGTGCCGTAAGTTTTTCAGCCCTACGCAAAAAATTCATATCGAACGTCAAGTGTTGTGGGATCAAATGCCCAATTCTGTCACAGCCCTTTTCCTGTCACGGGGCTGGTGCCGCTACTTTAACGAACCTTATGAGGCAGTTTGGGAGAATGAAGTGCGTCAGTTCTACGGATCTCTTGTCTGTACCGCTGAATTTGAATCCCAAGAATTTGTGGATTCTATCCCTATTCCATTTTCACTTGACCTTGTGGCACGGAAACTAGAGTCTTTTGGTGTGATCACTCCGGCCCAGTTTGACTATCCGGGTCCCGATCCCGTTCTCACTAAGGAGGTTTGTATCTTGCAAATCCAGCCCGGGGTGGTTTGGAATACCGAGACCTTTCCCGTCGATCGATTATCCGAAAAGGCACGCTTCACCTTTCATATCGTTTGTGCCAATATCTTGCAAACCTCCAATGATTCGGCGATGAGGCCGCGCCAAGCCACTATGATGTATCATCTATTCGACCCTGCGACCGTCATCAACTTGGCCCGGACATTTTACATCGATATCCTTTTTGTGGCTTATGATAAAAAGGGTCGCGCTCCTCTTCCTTATGGTCGAATCATTACATCCATGCTTCGGGATGCCGGGATTGCACCACCTCAAAATCTTATCAACTTGCCTAAGCCTTTAGGTCAAGAGTCCCGCACTCGAAGTGAGCGACAAATTCAGCTAGTCCGTGCAAGGCGCGGTGGCGATTCGAGTGACGAAGAGAGCGACGAGGAGGATATTGAGATGGGGGAAGGTGACGAGGAAGAATATGATGAGACGGCTGATCCGGATTATGTTTCGGTTGGTACGGGCTTGACTGAGCGTGTTCTCTCTCTTGAAACTCGTTTTGATGAGTATGTGTCCTCCTATGAGAGGGACATGAGTTTGGTTCTGCGAATGCAGGCTGACCTATACCGACTTCAGTTAGGACCCAAGGCCCCGCTTCCTCCTTACTTCTACAATCCTTATGATCCTAATGCTTCTCGCCCTTCCCATCGCCCACCCACCCCTTAGGCTGCCCTATCCCCTTTTAGGATTTTTCTACCTATGTTTGTATTTTTTTTCTTTTTGCTTACACAATGGTGTCACAGTTTCTTTGTATTATACAGTTTTAATATGATCTTGGATTGTTTTATTTCTCTCACTCTTTATGTTATCTTCTTTCTCTCTCTTATCCTTTGATTGAGGACAATGAAAATCATTAAGTTAGGAGGGATGACAGGTGTGTTTTCATAAAACTTCGCTTCAATTTCATTTAAAAAAAAAAAAAAAAAAACCCAAAAATATTTTTGTTCAAAATAAATAAAAATTGGAATTTCAATTTTTCACAAATGTCACCTTTATTCTATTTAAAGTCACAAATTGTTAAATCATAATGCACTAAGCCAAAATTGACCGAAGATGGAAATTGTGCGAAAATTGACGACTTAACGAATAAGTGTGGAGATTAATCAAACCCGGTGAGATTTCGAGCCTATCGATGTTTTTGAGTTTTTAAATCAATCCGAGTTTATGATTAACTCAAAGTTCTTTTCAGCGTTTTAATAAGTCGTTGATGATCTCAATCCTTTGTTTTGATCGGTTATGGGAAATGTGTGAAATATTATCTCGAAATTCGTGCTAAATATATCTCTAAATTTAATTAATCTCGAGATGCATATGGTAATGTGATTAGAAATTTGGACAATGAAGTACGCCTTCGTTTGTTTAACCCAAAAAAATTAGCCATAAAAAGTTGCGAAAAACAAAATTATCCCTTTGCAACCCACTTTGAGCCTAATAAAATATTTTCCTTTGGTTTGATAACCCGAAAAACCCAAATAGCCCGGAATTGTGAAAATCGAATATTCATCAAGTAAGTCTAAATTGTGCAATAAAAAGGGGCAAGGAAGAAAAAAAATAGGAAATGCTCAACAAAAATAGCAAGAAAAAATAAAAAATAAAAAATGAAAATTGAAAAAAGAAAAGAAAAATGAGTAAATGCCCGAAAAAGCACTAATGGACGTCATAAGGATATTTTCCAATTCCAAACAATCATCTATTCCCAATTTTACCCTTTAAAACTTTTAACCCAAAAAGTCCTAACCGAGTCCTAATGGTGAAATTAATTACCGCATGGAGAGCTAAGACATGAAAAGATAAAATGAGAGATTAAATGGTGTGAAATAGAGATGATGTTTCCCGTTTCCTAATAATTGTATTCCGATGGTGAGATCTTTTCACTATATATTTCCTTCTTTTCAATTTTGTATGCATGAATTCGTGTCCATTATATTTACTCTTTATATCATGCATACCAAGAGAAAATAGCCACAATCCGAGGGATTCGTTTGTGAGTGTATCCGTAAGATTTTGAATCAAAACGAATTTTCGGAAAGTAACGTAATGCTTAATCGGTGGAAGTTTGAGGTTTAATTTTTGGCTTTGCACACACACACTATGGTTTGAGATAGTTGAATATGAATTTATGGTGATTATTTTTCGAAAAGTTTAAATTGTACAAATTTTTAAGTATTTTGATATTTATTTGAGTCAATAAAGAATTTTGTGGGTGTATTCACTGCAAACCCTCACGAGACAAAACTCGTCCTACTAGGGTAACCTAGGGGTTTAAAGGCTTGTTGCATATGCTCAATGCAATCGCGTGCCTGCGAAAGTGGAATTTTATTTTAATAAAGGAATTTTCAAGAGTTGAATTTTGGTTAGATTCAGATACATTGCCCGGGACGTGCAAAGTCCTAAGTTAGGGGGATTTGACCAAGCGTAAATTCTTCCGAATTTAGACCCTTAAGTTAGTGATTTTAATATCTCGAACAAGGTAATTGAATCATTTTTAGTCCATATCACTCTATTGTTCGTTTCTAACAAAATTCCCTAGTTTTTGTGTAATTGTGATGAAGTTTTCAGGAATGGAATGCAATAAAAGAAAAGAAGAAAACTAGAAGAAATGTAAAAGGGAAAAAGTGTAAATTCCATTCAGAATTCGAAAGAAACGTCAAAATTGAAGTTGAAGAGCATGAGTTCACAAGAGCATAGGAAGAAACGGCACTCAAATCGGAGTTCTAGATCAAAAGATATGGCCAGTCAAAGTTTCAAGGAAAAAGTCGAACTAGAAGAATTTCGGACCGATCCGGGTTGGATCCGGATCCATCCGAATTGACAAAGTCCAGTAGACCCCGGATTGATGACGAACCGATGGAAGCAAAAATTCGGACCCATCCGACTAGTCCCGGACCGATCTGGTAAAAAGAAAAGAACCGATCCGGTGTATTCGGACCGATCCGAGGTTGAGACGGACCGGTCCGGTCGTGTGAAATGCTGACAATTAATTGTTCAATTAAAATAGAGAAACTCTTGGAAAAACGTACCAAAAAGCATTATTGGCTGTCAATTTCGATACTTGGTGTTATAAAAGCTAGTGCCCTATATCATTTGAAGGGGACGGACCAACCAAGAAAGTAGAGAGAGAATTGTAGCAAGTTGTTAGTTGTTGCTAGATTACAAATTAGCTAAAGAATTTTAGAGTTAGTTTTTGAGAGAGCCATTCAGAAGTTTAAATTTCTTTCATAAGAACCCTAATTTGTACTGCTGATTAAGAAGAAGTTATCTGGATTTCAATTTCATTTACTTTCCTGCTACTGAATTCAAGTAATATCATTCTATTCTCTTTTACTTTATTATTTGCAATTTCATTTCCCATGTCTTGTAGTTCCATAATTCTGAGTATGAATTTGTTCTTCAATCCAATCATGAGTAGCTAAATTTCCTAAGGGTTGGGGTACATGAACTCAATCCAAGGCAGATTATCTATGTAGAAAATATAGGTTAAACTAAAATATTGATTGAATCGTGAAAGAAAATTATACAAAAACTGTCAATCTTTTAATCTCTCTTGCCCTAGGTACTTGAGATGTTTAAGAAAGCTTTGCTAGTATAATTTATCATTCACCGCTTCATACCTATTTTTGATTTCATATTGTGCGGGCTAGATCCCTCATATATGTAATGCTTAGAAGTTATAAAGGCTGGATCTAATCAATTATTTTAATTTACAAGTCTAGTATTCTCTATGATAATTTGCTAAGGATTGAGGGATTGTATTGTACCCTATTTTCTCCCATTTGATTAAAAGTTTTTCCTGTAATTTTTAGTCTGCTTTCATTTAAATTTCCAGTTTGCTTTTGTTAAGAAAAGTTTTATTTCGTTAGAAATCTTCCAAAATCATTAATCATCTTTTTGTTTCTTTTAAGAAATCATTTTCAGATTTAATAATTTTCCTGATTACTATTTGACATTTTCCTTCCCTGTGGATTCGATCCCGACTTACCGGGTTATTACTTGAGCGATAGGTTTGCACTTGAACCTAGAGTGAACGCACTTTTAAGACAAATTTTAAGTCGCGTCACCTATGATCATTTTCTAAAGTTTACGCAATTCTCGAGTTAAAACAAGCTTTGAAAATCGTGCTCAAGTAATACATTTCATATATGAACTTAATTAATGAACGATGAAATGAAAGAATAGTGAGATTACCAACGAATTCAACGTTTTCAAAGAGGAAAGAATAGTGTATACACTCACAAATGAAGGTATGTCTCGAATCTCACTTATGTAAGTATATACAATGCAACAAAAGATTACCGAGTTATAAAAATCTTAAACCAAATCAATAAAACAAGAAAAATGCATGTGCTCGTAAGATTAAAGTTTAATTCATAAAGTTATTCATAATATCAATAATTAGGACTTAAAGTCTAATAATTTCTAAAATCGAGAACATGCATCGCTGAGTTGTCTATCAGATCAAGAATTATTTGAAATTTATCATCGGAAACAAATGCAAAAATGCCCAATAAAGGAGAAAAAGAAAGAAAATGTTTTTGAAATTTTTCAAATTTTTCTAAGAAAGCATACTTAGTAACTAACATGTAATCAAATCAAAGAAACTACCAATGAATGGATAAAATATCGCACACCCCCTAACTTAAAACCTGACATTGTCCTTAATGTAAATTAAGAACAAGGTCAAAGAGAGGAAAGAGCAATATTACCCACAATGGAGCGATCTCCAGAATGTACGAGTCCAATGATTCTACAAAACAAGTTAGTACCGAGCATAGCAAAAAAAAATAACAAAAAGTTAACTAATTACAAGATACTAAATTAAAAAGGAAAGAAAAACTAAAGAAAGAAATGATAAAAAGCTAACTATATACAACCTACTATTTAGGCTTCACACTAACTATACACTAGAAGTGTAAATAGTTGAGGATCCACCATGAAAACGATTTAACTTTGGAGGGTGACCGGTGTACCCTCACTCTCAAGCATGCCTTCCAAAAAATATGAATTGCGTTTAAACAACAGAAGGCATGTGTAAGGGGGAAGAAATGAACCATCCCCAATAATAATATTTAGAGGGAGGATGGAGGATTTGGATAAGACGGGTGACAAAAACATGTGGGGACTGAGAAAAATAGAATATCCTCCCAAGGATTTTTAAATTGAAATGGGAGGGGGCGCACATGAAGGCAAATATGCGATCATGGAAGGCGACTCGAGCAAGAACTTCTTATTGGCGAAAAGGTTTAACACATTAAAGTTTAAAACCGATTCATCGGGTACTTGTGAAGGTGTGAGAATAAAAAAGGGGAGGAAAGAAATTCAAACTCAAGAGATGAGTCCTCATCGCTTGAATATTGAGTTTCGAAGGAAATAAAATCATTTTCAATGAAATGTTCTTCTTTGGAGGCCAAAGAAGAAATCATTTCATTGCAAATGGATATTACTTCCATTTCATCCTCACTTTTAATATCTATTATGCTATGGGCAAAGTCAAAAATGATTTTTTCCAAAGTAGGCACAAAAACCTCATTTGGTTCAAAACATTCCTCAACTTCAAAAGTCTCGAAAGAAAAATCGTCGTCGAATTCAAATAATAAATCCAACTCATGCTCCCACAAATGATTTTCTTCCCGATAACGATTTTCAATTTTCTCATTTTCAAGCATGCGCAAGCCCTCACTGAAAGTCATAGGCCGAGGCGCGGATTCTTGAAAATGCGAACTTTAAAAATTATCATCGGATTTATACTCAAACTCATTATTATAACAATTTTGAAAACTATTGTAATTCGTTTCAAAATTCGTATTATAAGGAATTAGAGGCCCAAAATCGTTATCATCATCATCCTCAAAATTCCAATAAACCAAGTTTTGACTTTCGTTATACTCGCCCAAAGTCATTTTCGAATTTGTAATTTTTGGGGACTCTAAGTATTGATCGAAAGTCATATGATTACGGGCATTTTCAGAATTATAATAATGATTACCAAAAGAATTGCAATAAGACATGCTTTCCCCAAAAATGTCTCAAAGTGGCGAATTCCACAAAGTAAATGCACGTGCGAAAAATTCAAGCGTTTCTTAGCGCTCAAATGTAGAAGTCTTGCAAAAAGGTTAAAAAAAAATACAAATATAAAGAAAATAGTAAAAAATACTAAATCAAATAAATTCTAAAACAAACTCATCCTCGGCAACGCTGCCATTTTGATCAAGGGTGAAAAGTGGCGCGTGTCAAAACGTCGATCGTTGTTTTCTGTTCACCGCCTTAATGCAAAAACCTAAACTTATGACTACACTCAATAGGTGAGTATAGAGGCCAAGTTTGGGTATCAAAAAATTCACAGAGATGAGTTACTAGAATTTATAAGGTTTAATATTCCTAAAATAAAAGTGCAAAAGATAATTTCTACAAAAAAGGAAAAGATTGAAAAAATGGGAAAGATTAATCTGGGAGAGTGTATTTAAACTACGTTAACAAAGCGAATAAAAACTATAGGTTGCATCGAATATCCGTCACCCCGAGTTAATTATTATAAAATGATTACATGGGTCAAAGAGTTATTAAGACTGCGTCTCATTTCGACAGTTAAGTAAATCAAGTGTTGTCACACCCCTAAATTCGCATAAAAGTCTAATAAGATTTTGGCGTCAACAAATACCCCAAAAATTACGCACGCAAGATCGTAAGCACGGGGCATACATGATATACCCCATAAAATCTCCTATGCATAATAACTAGGACAACACACTCGAAATAATCCCGTAAACTCCATCATTAAAGCAAGGCGACATGTCAACCCGAAATGATTTCAATCTGACACAACCTAGACTAAATTAACTACAAAGCACGGTAAATGACATATAATGAAAGAAAGAAAGTAAATCTAATTATCAAAGCAAGAAATAGCAAGAAATAAATATTAACTAGGCATGGAAATGAAAGGAAGCAATTAAAGAGATCATTGAACAAATGAAAGAGACAAAGAAAATGAAGCTTATATACATGAAAATGGGTAAAACACCCAAAGGAAATGGAGAGTAGGGAAAAGATCTATATATAAACCCTAAACCTAATGTAAAATGTAAGATCTTTCTCTCAAATGAGAGAAACGAGTATATATACAAAACCCCAAAATGGCAAACTTGTAAATAGAAAAGCTCAGAAAAATAGGGGATCGATCGATCGACTCCTTTGGTCGATCGATTAGGTCTCATACCATTGTGAAAGATCGAAGGAAATTTATGAAGGGTCGATCGATCGACCCCTTTGGTCGATCAATCGATCAAGCAGGTTGCAACAAGCTCCCCCTGTTTTGGTTCATTTGGAATTCCCTTCCACTAATATCGCCCTAACTTCTTCATTCAAACTCGGAATCATGTACCATTTGTGGCCATGAGAAGACTGCGAGGAGGGATACAACTTCTTGTGTAGATGTCAGGCCAGGTGCCCAAACTATAAATTGACCGAATTTCCCTTGCGCATGCGGATATGTACGGAACTTGGCCGGAATTCATCCAAACTCCATACTTAATACCTAAATACCTACAAAAGCCAAATTATACGTCATATATCATGTTAAAAATATAAAATATAGGTTGTCTGGTTAACGAGCTTAAATATATAGATTAAGGCACCCGAGGGGGCTAAAAATACGTAGGTTCGAGGGTATAAATATGCAATATTCGGTATGAATTAGTGGTTGTTACGAGTATGTTATCTAAGCTCCCCTTTCGTAACGTCATCACAAGATCCAAGGGAATTCGTTTGTTATTTTGATAAGAATGTGTAAACATGTGTAACTTCCTGGCCTATAAAGGCAGTTCACATGTCCATAAAAAGATTCTTTGGAAACCACCAATAAATAGGGAGCCAATCCTCCTGAAAAGGGGATTGTTTATCTCATATTCTCAATCATTGAGTTAACATAAAAGAACTAATTGTAATCCTGATAATAGTGCAATTAAAGTTGGGCAACACCATGGATGTAGGTTTCCTTTACGGATCGAACCATGTAAAATATGTTTTAATCTCATTATCTCTCATCCCCATTCTCCGTTCTTGCTTATCTTAGTTGTTGATTAATCTATTTTGTTATCTTCATTTTTGGACATTAACAATTTGGCGCTGTTTGTGGAACACAACTAACCATTGTGATTCCTACATCATTTCATTCGATTAATATCATCCCTTATGCAGTTAAGAATACCGGATAACCTAGAAAGCAGTCGTATGGCTAAAATTCAAACATCACCCACTCCCACTGGGGTGAACGATCTGCATAGTTTTTGGATGAGTCTAGCTAAGGGGAAGGAAGCGATGCAGGAGAGTGTCAGGAAATTGACACATACCCTTCAGGCTGGGCCAGAGGAGGTAAACCTAAATTTCATCACTCCAGAGCCAGGAGAGTCGCGTAACAAAGGGAAACCAAGAATATCATAATTACTTTCGGTGACTTACAAAGACAGAAGGTAAGAGTATCATAGGAAATCCTTAGAAAACCCCAGGACGTTGAGACTAGGGTCTTATGGGATTGCCAACTTCTTTAGGCAAATCGGTTCGCAGTGAGACTGGTCCTATCGACTCGAGGCCACATCCTCTATCCAATCACCCTGACTCTTTGATGATCAATCTTATTCGGAGGAGCGCCCTAGTGATCTAGAAAAGATGAGTAGGGGCTCAGTGCTTAATCGGTTGGGACCCTTTCGCAATCATTGGTAGGTTTCGATGGCACCCCTTGATCATAGCCAGATAAAGAATGATTTGGGCAGATCTATCACTAGAGGATCTCAAATGTTAGTTAGGGTATTGACTAAAGTCGAGCAGACTTGCAAGTAAAAGAGCTCGATCAAAGTCTAAGGAAGAAATGACAAGTAAGTTGGAGGAAAGACCAAGGGGAATAACCATCCCTGGAAGGGTTCTATTTAACGATTAGAGGATCGTCTAGGTGAGATGGCCAAATCTAAAAATCCTTTGCAAAGAGATTTCACGAAAGGGTCACCATGTGTCTCGTCCATTATGGCGTACCCTACTCCTACCAAATTCAAACCATTGGTCATCATGTTGAAGTATGATCGAAAAATGGATCCAATCCTGAATGTCAAGCAGTACCAAGTTACTGCATACATTTACTCCATCCTTGATGAGATGCGATGCAGGCATTTCTCCAGCACAATTACAGACTCTGCTCAAATTTAGTACAAAAGCCTGCCATGGGTAGCTCATTTCCAACAGTTGGTTAACCTTTTTGTTATTAATATTTACTTTGGTACCAATCTAGGAAAGCGAGTGGCCCATTTGCTTGGTGTTTGAAAGAAGTTTGAAGAAAGTACTCGCGACTATATCAACTGCTTCAACATTGAGAAGATGGAGGTGGTAGATTACAATCAGTAGACCACCATAACTGCCCTAATGAGCAAATTAAGCAGGAAAACTATTTTAGGCCTTAGAAAAGGAGCCTCCAAGTATAATGATGGAACTATTGGAAAAACTAGGAAAATCATGAATGCAGAGGAAGTAATGGCTGCCAAAGCGTTCGGCCACCCCAAGTCACCAACCAACAAGATCGAAGACAAAAGAGACAAAAAAGATGGAATGGCATAGAAACCAAAGAAATACGATGAACACACCCCACTCATGGTCGGTGTCCATTACATCCTAGAGAAGATTCGAGGAAGCATGGATCTCAAATGGCCAGAAAAATTAAGGGCACTCATAAAATGGCGAGATAAAAGAAAGTATTATGAGTTTCATAAAGACCATGGACGTAGCACAGAAAACTGATGTAGACAGCACATTCTAGGACCACTTAAGTCTCTCCTTAGGTCCCTATCACCTCCCCATTTCACTAAAGACCTTAGATCATATGCCAAGTACATACCTAAAGGCCATCAAGCGCTCCCGGGCCCTGTTTGACTCTTATTAACTCTATCGTCAAAGCAAAATCTTAATGAATCATCGAAGGGTTTTAAATCCCATTTCCAATGGTCCTCCCTGTGCGTGAATTGGCATAACAGTTTGGACGAACGAACCATTTTACTCCTAAAAATTTATCTAGAGGCCACCGAGCTCTCTTAGGACCCGATTTCACTCTAATAAACTTCATCGTCAATGATAAATCTCAATAAATATTTGAAGGTCACTAAACCCCTTTCCAACTGTTCACCCTGTGTGCAAAATGACATAACGGTTCGGACGAACGATCCATTTTCTCCTAAAAACTGACTCGGAGGCCACTAGGCACTCTAGGACTATGTTTGACTAAGGTCAACTCTTTAACTCGAATGAGACTGAATGAATATTTTAAGGGCAATGAATACCCTTTCCAACGATCCACCCCATGTGTAAATCATCCTTACGGTATGGACGAACGACCCATTTTATTCCGAAAGGTCACCGGGCACTTTTGATCCCCGATGTACCAAAGCCAACTATCTTAACTGAGCAAACCTCTTTGTAACATCTAAGTACCTTGTATAATACTTCCAACGGTCTACCTCGTGAGTGATTATGACTTACGATTTGGACAAACGATCCATTACCATCCGACGATCTTCCATCCAAAGGGCTGATGGGTGCTTTCGAGCCTCGTTGACCCAAACCCAACTCTCGGACCCGTGAGAGGCCCAAAGTACTCTTAAAGGTCTGTGAATTACCTTTCTAACAGTATACTTCATGCACAATTTGGATTTACGAATTGCGTTCCATGATCATTTTTTTGAAGAAATCTGCACGAGACTACTCATTGGCAAGTCCATTTCCTTACCAATTGGCAGTATATCTAAGGTCACTTGTCGATTTCCAAGGCTAGGGATATGTCGATTATAATTCCACCAACCTTATAAAATGAGGAAATGAGCTTACTATAAAGGCACACCTCAGATCCATCAATATCAGCGATCTTAGCAATGCTATCTTACAATCAGTGAAGTCTCCGTGTGTGAAATTCCATTCCATCTTTCATTCCCATCATTTTTATACCCAATTTGGAAAAATATCCTTCTCTCTCATCCAAAATTCATCCTAACATTCAAGGGAGCTCATCAAGGATCAAGATCAAGCCCTAATTCTCCAAAGAAGGTCCAAATATCCTTCTCTCTCTTTAAATTTCTTTATTATTGCATTAGTTATGTAAATTATCAATCTAGCTTTTACATTAGTTCATACACATTACCATCTCATCCTTTATTAGTGATATTGCAAATACTTTATTTTCTATAAAAAAAAAAACAAAGAAAAACAGGGTCACGCCTATAAATTCCAACAGGATTATTCACCACATTTTTGAAAATCCAAAATATATTTTCTACACAAACACATTTAATGAACTCCCGTTTGAATTTATGGTATAAACCCCACCCATATGCCATATACAAACTACGTGGACTTTGATGCCTGTATAGTTTACATAGGCATTTCGGGATAAAGCCCGATACTGTAGTCCAATTTTTCAATTCTCCTATTTTCACATTTTCATCCTTTTTATTTTTCTATATATTACTCTATATATCATACTTGTGATTCATATTTGCATTTTGTCTAACAAATGTTATCATTTCATTATAACGATCAATATCTCGATAAGAGTTCACATCAAATTTTCTAATTATTATTTTAAGAACATTCCTTTGGATGACCTCACTCTAACTTTTCCATGATATGAGTCGAGCGATTCCAATCTCCATTTATATGTACACGCACACACACTTCATGAAGAAATTAAGGTAAATAATAACACAAGCCCATAAGAGACGGAAAGGATGGGATGGGTGCCTAACACTTCCCATTTCGTAACTTAGCCCCCAAACCTCTGAACTATTGGTTTCGTAAGAATCAGTTTGTCTTTGATGCCTCTCTCTTCGAGACGATGACATGTTCTTTTACGTGTTTTATGAAAAATAGGCTGGCGACTCCATCTTTTTAAATCACCCCACATAGACGAAAACTAAATAACTCCTCGAAAAAGGGCGTGAGACCTTATCTCCCACTCTGAGCGCATGCGCGTGAGCACCGGGAACCCCCCGAGATGCGAGAGAGAGGGAAAAATCCAAAACAAGGAAGGATGGCCATAATGGAGACTCCACTGGGGACACTTATCCTAAGATGGATAGACTCCGTTTTCATGGGTGTTAGCATTTTCTACTTGTGTGCGTATGCACCTACCTGTATGTTCCTTTTTTATCCTCTATTATTTCTTGCATATATCTACCTCAGGCTTATATCACTCCTCACTTACACACTTTTAGATACTCTCCATGTACACTTCACACTACTTACATGTAGGATCACTTATATCCACATGTTGCACACACCACTTACAATATCCCTGCTTAGGTGTAACTAGCACACACCTCCACTTATCACACTTGTATATATCCATGCTCACTCACACTTATCACACTCCACTTATAGTAGATCCTTGCTTACGTTCACTATTACACACTCAATTATAGATACTCACACATCACTCACTCTCACATATCTATGCCTAGCATAATATTTATGATCCATGCTAGATTTACTTTTCATAAAACTTGTACATTCTCCCGTATTAGTATAGTGATCATCATGCCAAATAAAAATACTCTCTCCATAATATACTAATCAAGGATCATGCATTCTGCACACTACATCGCCAAAGAGCATGGTTATTGACTAAAATTTTGTCCCGTACTGGGGTTCACTTTGTGATGGGCGTTGGTCTAGTAGGTCACATTTAGCCTAATCAATATGACTCTCACCTTCCATTGGCTAAGTACCTTCGACGTATATCGAACAGTTCCCCCCGCATCGTACCTCTTGATCGAAGTCATGATGGGAGATATATAGTAGGGAACTCATTCACGTACGTTAAGTACATCGAATTCTCTCTCCCACATATTGTCCCCATGAGGTATATAGTGATGCAATTTACGTACACTCAGGTATATCAAATTGCTTGTCCACACGTACCGATTTCCTTTAAAAGCAAGACGTATATCATGGAAGTCATGCCAAAGGGGGGAACCTTTCCACTAATCCAACAACTGCACACCCTCATATAAGCGTCAAACCTAGGGCACTCATGTTTAATTTGTCGATTATTACCCGAAAATCTACCGAAATGATGGGTCGGCATGCTGCTCAAATTTTTGTGCGAATTCATCTTTTTTAAAATAGGACCATCTCCATGTGCCTGGCAACAAGTCAAACCATGTTTAACATATTTTTCAAACCCAATCTTCCCAGGCTCGGGTCCGATCCCTCATTTTTTTTGCATTTAGGTAAACCTAATACAAGTGAAAACATAATAATAATAATAATAATAATAATAATAATAATAATAATAATAATAATAATAATAATAATAATAATAATAATAATAATAATAATAATAATAATCATGCTGAGATCCTCTTCTCATTTTTCCCGCTTTCCTTACCAAAAATATCAAGAACATTTTTCCTCCCTTTATTAAAACATCCAAAAATATTTTTTCCTTCTCTTTCCAAAAAAATATGAAAAACATTTTTCTCTTTTTTCTGAAAGATTTTTCCCTCTTCTCTTTCAAAAAATAAATTCGAATAATTTTTTCCTTCTCAGGTCGATTGCATACCCGACCCCTGGCCTGGCTCCCTATTGGCTTCGGTCTTCCGCCGAACTGGCTCGAAGCTCTATCAGTTATCTCGCTACTTCCTTTGACTCCAAAATCCAACTTCACCTGCTCTCCATGGAGATTGTAGACCAAGTACCAAATATGTAGCCTGATTTAATGATTATACTAGTCCAACTTACCGTCAAGATTGACAACCATCAAATTGAGGTTCATGAGATGCAGCGAAACTAGGTCCCTTTTCCCGAAGAGCTAGAGGTATTCTTCCCTCGTGCTATGGGTCCGCCTACACCTGAGCCTAATTGGGTCCCAACAGAGTACCAGCATGCTCAATACGCCCATCCTTCTAATGGACCACCTCCAGCTTAGCTCCCTATGCTGAATCTTGCCCAGCGAGGGACTAACCTACTAGTACCTACTGATCCGAAGGAAGAAGATTTGAACAAGGTCAAGGAGGACCTCGAGATGTTGACTAAGAAATTTAACCAAGTTCGAATCTCTGGGAACTACATGGATTACACCCATATGTCTCCCTACTCTAAAGCAAGGCTGGCAGAAAATTTTAAGATGCCCAATATTAAGAAGTTTTGGGGTAGTGAGCCCCTTATTCATCTAAGAAGTTACCACCAATCCATGACTCTTCTAGGTGCCTCCGAGGAAATAATGGCCCAAATATTCTAATAGACTTTGAAGGAAAGTGCTCTTCGCTGGTTACTATCCCTCGAAGAATCTAGAATTCAAAGTTAGGAGGATGTTTCCTATGATTTCATGTCATAATATAAGTACAACGAGGATCTGGAGGTTATACACCATGATTTAGAACTTCTCGAGTAGAATCTTAAGGAAACTGTCAGTAATTTCATAGCAAGATGGAGGGAAAAAATAGCCACCATGACAAACCAGGCTTCTGAAAAGGAACGAGTCAATATTGTGAAGAATTTTTTTATCCCATGTCCGAGCAATGATGGGAGGATAGTATTACACCCATTTTTGAGCCCTCTGGGAAACAAGAGTAAAAATCGAAGAAAGTATTACCAAGACAAAAGTTGAGCCAAAGAAAGAAACCGGACAGTTCACTCCCAAAAAATATAAGAAGCCTGCTAGTACAACAGTCATGACCATTAATAACATATTTCAGCCTGCCACTTCTTGGGCATCACAAAGCCGCCCTAACCCAGTCATAAAGGATTACACCGAACTTCATGCTCCCCTCTCCAAAGTATATAAAGCTCTTTAGAGCCTAAATCTTATAAAACCATTGGACCCTCAAATATTACCAAATCCAATTCCTAAAAATTTCAAACACGACCCCCATTGTGATTTACGTAAAAATACCAGCCATACCAATAATCGGTGTTTCCCTCTCTGAAATGTAATACAAGGTCTGGTTGACAGGGGTGCCATCGCCCCACCAACCAATCCTAAACAAAACACCACCCACAATTCAATCCCAAATTATGAAAACTCTATCTTCCTAGAAGAAGACCCAAAATTTAACTCATCTACCTAGATTGTACCTTGTAATTCGCCCATCATACCCGTATATTTACCTAAACCCCTCACAATTTTCCCTTACTTTGTCTTACATTCTACCTGTTTTGTCAATCAGGCCCTGTCGCTTATTACAAGAGCATGAATTATCGTTTGTAATCATTTTGAAAGGAAGGATATGGAATTTCTAGTGGTATTAAACTATTTTCTAGAGTTTGGACTGAAATTGCCCTCAGAAATGAACACTGACTGTAAAATAATCAACGCATTGTTCGTGAAAGCTTGGAAGTGGGATAATTGGATCATACCTACTGACAAAGTCATCTTAGATGATGTCATCCAGTTTATGGCAGACTTATTCTAACAAACCGGTGAAATTTTCAATATGTCTGAGCTACTTGATGCTTTGATATTATAAGGGCGCTTGGAGGCCGTTTAGGTAGTATAGTGCATTGACTTCGCATATAGGGATAACATCCTTGCCACCGGGTGGGGGATGAATTCAATAGTTAAGATTAAGATCAAAGACCAGAAAAGACTAGCCCAGATATCATTTGAGGATCTACTAGGAGAGATCAACAAAGTGGCAGAATAACTCGATATAGACGAAGAAATAGGGTTTCCGTTTTTCCTTCCTATGTGAACCATATGACTAGATCTGGGAGGCATTACCATATTTTGAATCCTCAGTCAGCAACGATAGATAAAGGAAAAGGTATTGAGAAACTCCCTATGCCAAAAATTACACTTGAGGAGAGCAATATTCTTGATTAATTAAAGAAAACTCAACCTAACATCACTGTGAGGGGACTCTTCATGTCTTCCAAACTGCACTGGAATGCCTTGATCAAATTAGTTACCGGTCCCACAGTCCTTCCTTCCACAATGCCAGAAGAAGTGTGAGTCTAGTCGGATCTTTAACCTTTACTAGAATGCTCTCCTTTTTCGAGGAAGAAATCCCTAAGTTTGGTCTAAATCACAACTATGCTCTCAATATATCTGTCGAGAAGATGGGGAAAATCGTCCCTCTTTCTCTTGTCGACAATGGTTCAGCATTTAATATTTTCCCGTTAAGAACCCTCAACTGTTTGGGATTGAAAGTAAGTAACCTTTCTTCGACATTCGATGCGGTGCATGCTTATGACAATACTCGTTAGGAAGTAATGGGATCCATAAAGCTTGCAAAAGGAGCTAGCCTTATAAATCCTATTACTGAATTCCAATTCATCGACATACCGTCTTGTTTTAACATGTTGCTGAAATGACCATATCTCCACTGTATCAAGGGAGTGTCTTCCTCCTTCCATCAGAAACTGAAGTTCTTCATCAATGGGTAGGTCATCACCATCTTGGGCGACAATGATATCACTGAGAATACAAGCACCACTAATTCGATATTAGAGATACACCATGAGGGTAAATGATATGCCTATGTCAAGTTTTTTAGTCGAACCACTTCCACTCCCAGCATGGGATGATTTCAGAGATAGAGTCTATCCATAGAACGTCTCTCACAGTAATGCCAATATGATTAAGATGTTCAAGAATATGCATTCCATGCCTGGACTAGGGATAAGACGATGACAACTGAGAATACTACAACCTATAGTGTTGAAAAAGGAATTTCCTCCATGTGTCCTAAGTTATGACCCATCATCAGAGGAACTTAGAATGCACCTCCAACCTCAGTTGAAGAGAAGGCTAGAAAGTGCTAAGATTATCTCAGGAGATTCCTTTAATGGGAGATTCATCAAAAAAGGTGAAGACTTCCACTTTTAAGGCTTTTCCGAATCGTGGTATGATCATGTCAATAAGAAGATGAAGTACGAAATGGAGATCTTCTTCCAAGGCAGTTACTCATAGGATAAAAGTTCCTAGCATCATATGTAACCTCTTATTGAAAAAACTACAGTTATTACCGAGAATTTCGAAGGAAGTGACTTCGAGGATTCATTCAATTTGCAAACAATATGGCTAACACTCTGCATGGTTAACTCAGATGCTAAATCATCGGATCCATCCATCCTGATCAAGACTACTGATGTACCTTTCCTCAACTAGAATGTTATTATAGTTCCACTCTCTGAAATGCAAACCAACCCAGATGTTTATCCCGTTTATTCTTTTTTTTTGTTCCGACTTATTATGATCATAATTTAATCAATACCTCCTTCGATGAGGTTCTCAACGCTTTTTTCACAAGAATGAAATAAACGAAGATTTAGAGTATCTTATTGTGCCTTACATTAATTGTCTTGATTCTAATCAAACTCTTGATGATGATGATTTTTCAAATGAACAATTCTTAATTGATCTTAATAAGGTTAATAATAAACAACATTGCCACGTTCAAATAAATGATAATTATTTTTTTGTTATTAATCTCGATTCTAGTAGCTAATTTAGCGAGATTAGGTTAGGGTCCACCATTTACGCGAATGATGCGCTCAACTTAAAGAACTGTTGAACGAATTTATGGATGTTTTCGCATGGTCCTACAACGACATGCCCGTCATTGATCCTGAGATCGCTCAGTATGAGATTTTAATGCTCCTATAATGTAAAGAGGTCAAATAGAAACTGGAAAATCTCTACACTGAATGGTCGCTTAAGGTCAAGGAAGAGGTGGTCAAACAATTGAACGTAAGCTTCATCCGAGTGATAAAATATCCCACATGGTTAGCCAACATTGGACCCATGCCAAAATCCGGAAGAAATTATTGCATGTGTGTTGATTACCGATATTTGAATAAGGCTTCTCCAAAAGATGATTAACCGCTACCCAATATCAACATGATTGTGGATAATATGGCCAACCATGCTCTCAAGTTATTCGTTGATGTGTTTGTCGGATACAATCAGATCAAGATGCATCCTGATCATCAAGAAAAAATTACATTCATTACCCCTGGGGAACCTTCTATTACACGGTTATGTCATTCGGTCTGATAAATGCAGGGGATACCTATCAAAGGGGTGCCACCACTATCTTGCATGATTTGATACAAAAATAAGTCGAGGTCTACATGGACGATATAATTATCAAGTCTAAAACTCAGGAAGGTTATTTTCCCACTCTTCAGAATTTCTTCGAACGACTACGACGATATCCGATGCGACTTAACCCACAGAAATATGTCTTTGGCGTTACCAAAGGAAAGATTTTGGGATTCATTAATAGTGAGAATGGGATTGAAGCAGATCCTATCAAATTAAAAGCCATACTCAAAATGCCATCACCCCGAACGGAGAAGAGAGTTCGGGGATTCTTAGAAAAATTAGAGTATATCAGCCAATTTATCATCCAGTTGACTTCCTATTGTGAACCCATTTTCAAAATCCTCCAAAAATATTCTACCAAAGTCTAGAATGAAGCTTATCAGCAAGCCTTTGATCGAATAAAACTATACGTTATTCAACCTCCGATACTATTGCCACCACAACCTGGTCTCACTCTACTCTTATACTTGATTGTAATAGATATCACAGCTGGGGCTCTACTTGCCTAATACATCGATGAATCGCGTAAAGAAAGGTCCATCTACTATGCTAGTAAAAAATTAGTTGAATACGAAGTCAACTACTATGGCTTAGAGAAAGCATGTGTCGTCCTTCTCTGGGTCACTCAAAAATTACGGTACTACATGCTTACTTTTCCCATCAGACTTGTATCCCCAATGGATCCTATCAAATACCTTCTCGAGAAACCTGGCTTGTCTCATCGGATGGCCTGATGGTTGATGCTGCTAGCCAAATTTGATATTGTGTATGTCATATAGTAAGCCATAAAAGGGAAAACCATCTCTAACTAACTTATTAACTACCCCATGGAAAAAGCCGATGTTGGGATCTCCAAATTCCCAGATAAAGACATCCTATATACCTCCCAAGAATATCTTCGGTGTAAAATATTCTTTGACGATGCCATCAAAAAGAAAGAATATGGAACTAGAATACTCTTAATCCCTCCTGATGATTCTCACACTTGCATTGCCATCAAATTATATTTTCCCTGCACAAATAAGATGACCTAATATAAGGTATGCATCGTAGGCCTCAAAGTTGCTTTCAAGAAATGAATCCAATGGCTAGATGTCTATGGGGATTCATCCTTCATCATCGACCAGATCATTAGAAGATGGAAAGTCAATAACGAGAAGCTCCTACCCTTTCATGCCCACCTAGAAGAGTTGGACTCTCGGTTCCAAGATATCACTTTCCATTACCAGCCCCAAGTAAGGAACAGCTTAACCAATGACCTTGCCACCTTGTCCTCCATGGTAGACATGCCCGATGGAATAACAATGACCCCTTTCCTAGTCCAGAACCAAGATAAACCAACCCAGTGCTACCATATTGAGGTCATCACAAAAGAGGATCCTAATATCGTCGAGTGCTGGTATTACGACATTTGGCGCCTCCTCAAGCATAGTAGGTACCCCCAGGATTCTAATAAGAAATATCGAGAAACCCTTCGCAAGTTAGTTGCCTAGTACATTATCTACGATAAATCCTTGTTCAAGAAAACTTCGATGCAACCTATCTACACTGCATCGCAAGGGCTGACATTGAAGAGATGATGAAGAAAATCCATAGTGAGGAGTACGAACCCCACATGAATGGAGATATGCTCATCAAAAAGATTAAGCGACCGTGTTACTATTGGACTAGCATAGTTTAGAATTGCACTGCCTATGTTCGTAGAAGCCTTAAATGCCAACAGTTTTCCAATCTCGAGCACTTGCCTCCACGAGAATTGTATAACATGACCTCTCCCGTTCCATTTTCCACATGGGGCATCGATATCATAGGGAAATTTATACCCAAATGAGAACACATTATATGGTTGACTCACTTGAGTCTGCATCATATAAAAGTTCTAACTACTTTGGATATAATGACAAATAGGATTAGATTTCATGAGCATCCCCTCAAAGGTATACACAAGCTGCATCATCAAAAATTATCTAGTCTAAGAACAATGAATCTACCAAAAGGGAAGAAATATTATCTCTTTAACACACTATATGAAAAAATTCAAGCATATGGGTGTTAATCTGTATGCAAAAGTGTCTACATATTTTTAGGAATTTTTAAAACATTTTAAAAGTATTTTCAAAACATTTTTAAACATTTAAAATTGTGGTTTCAAATGTTATGGGTTGAATTATAATTATTTATGTACCTTAAAAATGTGCCAGGGTAGAATATAAAACTGATAGAGATATTTGTGTGTACAATTTGGATTTTTAAAAGTTCTAAAAACACGCATTTTGCATCCTATAAAATTGCTCCATGTGTTACCTCATTACTGGTTGCATTTGTATTTCTTTACACTCTCAATCTCAAACACTCTTCACAACTGTTAGATCCATTTAATCTATGTCCTTCATATGTTTTGAAGTGATCCATATGATATCATTTAGGCCCAATCAGAGCAAGTAATTGGGCCCTTAGATTTAGATTTGAACTGTCAAAGCAATCCTAGCCCTTTATTTCGTACGAATATTTGGATCCTTCTATGACCAGTATAAATAGTCTCCTTGGGTCCATTAGAAGACTTTGGTTTTTCATTTAACTTGAGAGAAAAAAGAGAGAAGAGATAGGTTAAAGATAGAAGAGATAATATATAGAGAGAAAGAAAGAGAGAGAGAAATAGAAAACCAGTGTTCGTAATACAAAAAAACTTAGGATTTCTTCCAAAAACAAAAGACGTTCTTAAAGTTTCATTTACACTAGAAAACCTACCCCTTGAGAGTTAGAATCAATTAGGTTTTTGCTATTTTGGTATTTGATTGAGTTTGAAGATCCTCTTAACTAATTATATCTTTTAGGAACCATATCTCACAATGGATCTTGTTATTCTTCTTAGAAAATGCAAGATTTGCTAAGAGATATATCAAATGATATATTTTAGGGTTTCTGATATCTCTTATATATTAGATCTTGTTTTGTATGTTTATAATTCTTTAGATCCACTCTCTATTTTAAAATTCTTTGAAAAAAATACTTCTAGTAGTCTAATATCTCAGATATGTGTTTTAAAAATCATAAGTTTCACAGTTCGTGAAATTATTTCGTACATAAATAAGTTTTGAAATGATAAAATCTATTTTTTAGAAAGATTATTTTTCTGATAATGTATAATCAAACAATAAATTATCGGTTGGTGTCATGGTCTGTCCCCACTCCCTCACCGGTGACACCTTCCCCGGATCAACAGATATCCCTCAATCAGAGATGATGTTTCCCAAGAATTGTACCTCCTTCAGCCAAAACCCACATTTCTCATATTTTGCGTATAACTCATGCCGGCGCAGTGTCTACAAAACTTGCCTCAAGTGCTCGGCATGATCCTCATCATTCTACGAGTAAACCAAAATGTCATCAATGAATACGATGACGAACTGGTCCAGGAACCCGAGGAGAGTTGGTCGTTACCCGAGGAGAGTTAGTCGACACCCGAGGAGAGTTAGTCGGCACCCGAGGAGAGTTGGTCGGCATACCAACCGGGAAGATCAAAGGATAACTACGCATTTAATGAGCATTAATGTACATTTATATTGTAGATGACAACATATAGCATACCAAGAAATTCAACAATTAGATTCGTTGAATGTAGACATAATGTATAAATGTCTACATACAATGAATCTCTTTATCTCCCATCACTATAAATACATGTATTCCCTTAGCCAAAAGGGACAGATCCAAGAGATCCAAGATAACCAAGAAACACCATACACAAGATACACATCCTTTCTCTCTCTACCACATTGTGCTATTGTAAACCCCTGGGAATAAAATAACAGTGGACGTAGGATTTTCCTTATAGCCGAACCACTTTAAAAATCTTTGTCTCTTATATGTTTGATGTGAATGTTTATCTTCATCTTCAATCTCATCCTCATTATTTATCTGCTGTTGACGCCACTAAAATGGCAGTGGCCATTTTTTGTCTTCAACAGATTGGCGTCGTCTGTGGGAATGTGTTACAAGCATTGTTCTCCATCAAAAGCTAAGTTTTTATTTTCTATATGTATAATCAATTATATATTATACATACATCTTTTGATTCAATCATGATTTTTATGTTTATATACATAAATTAATTGTCCAATTTTTATCTGCAAAATGTTGCATATCATGATTTTTAAATCATAACTGCTAGATTAATTCTTATTTTGATATCTGAAAAATAGTGGATTTCATAAATCATAACTTTTTGCTTGATTCTCAAGTTTCAATTTTATATCATGGAATAAATATTTTAAATGATTAAATATACCAATATATACGATGATGATAAGATTTGATAATTTTCTTTGTTGATTTTGAAATAATTTGTGAAAGATCTTTGATGACTATTCAAATTCCCATTATATTTTTGTTCAAATCATGATTCTCATATGTTTATATCCATAAACTTAGAGATCAAATCAATTATATATTGTGCATACATCTTTTAATTCAATCATGATTTTATATTCATAAATTGTTGAATCTAATTTTACAAATCTGCATAAATGTACATTTCATAATCACAAAGTTTGAGAAATTTGTGTACATATTATATTATTTCTTCTTTAAGGAGATAAAATAATTTCTCTATATTCATAAATCTCTTTTATATGAGTATATACAAATTTTATTCATTTGGAAATCTTTTAATTTAGTCATAATTTTTATATGCACTAACTGTGTGATCGATTTCAATTTGGGGATCTAGTGAATTTTAGACTCATAAATATTATACAAATCCTTGCATCTATGGATCCACTTGAAGATTTTCTGAACAAATATGTTAGGATAGGGATAAGCATTAAGAACGATTATGTATTTTCCATTCCGATATTAACATGAATTGAATCAGACCCATTTTCTCTCTCTTTAAGAAAACTATGTTCTCTGTACAAATAATCATATTATGTAATTGTGTTGATACGATCAATTTTATCCATATATGAATAATCAATTATATGTTGTACATACATACATACATCTTTTGATTCAGTCATGCTTTTTATGATTATAAACATAAATTAGTTGTCCAATTTTTCATTTATCAAATCTGCAAAATATTGCAAATAACGATTTTATTAAATTAGTGGATCGGTTTTTATTTCAAATATGAATAAACGAAAATTTCATAATCACAAGTCCGTTAAATATTTTTATGGAGACACGTTTATGTACATCATATTTTTATGAGAACACGAGATATTTTGATTGTTATCTCTCATATTATTGTCTAGAAATTTAAATTGTCCAATATTGAAGCCAATGCACACTATATATTGGTCGGCTGAATAATTATTATAATCGTAATTTTTATATGATTCAACAGGTGCTAAGGAAAAATTATCTGCCCAGTACAATTCTTGGATGCTCATCAACAGCACATAAAGACCTTAAAAGGTCAATACCGAACAAAAACAACGCAGCTAAACTGCACACAGCACAGCAGCAAGATTGCAAATAACAATTCAATTGGCACCATCAAATTCATTTCATACATGCCCCAATCCTGGGCATAGAGCTTCATACTTGACTTAATCGAGTTAAGAGAAGAGATACATGTAGGCCTTTCTAATTAAGAATTCAAACATATATTCCTCAAACACTCGTACTGAGCTAAAGAACACATGTAGAAATTCCCAAGTTGGAATTCAAACAGATTCTTCAAAAGCCGACAAGAGTCATATGATGGAAGAAATGTAGAAATTCATAATTGAAATGTCAACATATATTCTTCTTAAACACTTGAACTGAGTTAAATAATAGAAGCCAGAAAATGCAAACATGCAAAGATCTCAGGGAGTCATTTCATGGAATATTTCCTCGGCCTTATTTTTCCAGCAAGACCAATATATTTCAAGGCCAAGAAAGTACTCAAAGTTCATATTCCACACTTGGGGGCTTCTATTACAAATTCAGTTGTTCATTCGGTGGCACATTCTCATAACATCATGCAGTCGAGTATCAAATTCAACTCCACAAACTTACACGGAGGCATATTGAAGTTCAGGAGTCAAATTCAACATCTACAGCACTGAGATCTTTATTACTACTGTCTCAACCAATAATGAAGAAGAAGTTGTATGAAAATATTTCGAAGTCCACCACTAGCTTAGTACTAACAATATTGAAGAGTTGGGTTCAAAGGCTAGTATGTTACTCGATAAAGTATTCTGAGGAGCATAAATCAAAAAAATCAAGCACGTAAAGTTAGCATTCAGTTGCTCGACATAGGAAGCAGTTGGTCGGATGGCAAACTAATCAACATACTTGAAGATTATGACAAGCTACAAGTTGCATATTATGGCATGGCTGCATCCAAATTCCTAGGGGTGATAGATAGCACACGTTCACTTAACGAACGGAGTTCTTCAAAAGAGATATTAGCAACCATCGATCAGCCTACATTATATGTCATCCAGGAGATAGTGGCCTGCATTATATGTCATCCAGGAGATAGTGCACTTTATGTTGAACAAATCAAGAAGACAGATCAAGAATTTCACGCGCACCGAGCAACACTGCAGAATAAATACTCCATACTTTCAAGTAAACCATCAAGCATGGAGCATTGGGGGCTTCTGTTAACGCAAAAATTCTCTCTGTCAGATAAGAAATTTGAAGACGAGTTACCTACATGGGGATTGTATGTAGATGGATCATCTTGCACAACAGGTTGTGGAGCAGGGATTGTTTTGAAAACCCCAGACGAGATTAACATAGAATATGCCTTGCGATTTCAATTCAAAACCTCCAATAATGAGGCTAAGTATGAGTCCATGATAGCAGGTCTTAATTTAGCAAAGATAATGGAAGCACAACAAGTGATGGTATTCAGTGATTCTCAATTAATTGTAAATCAGATGATGGGAACATATGCGGTTAAAGGAGAATTAATGGTCAAGTATCATGCAAAGGTGATGGAATTGCTGGCAGAATTTGATGCCATTCAGTTGATCAGAATACCCAGAATGGAAAATGCACAAGCAGACACACTGGCCCGACTAGCATCAGCTACTCGTTCCGAGCTGCGAAGAACGATACCAATTGAATTACTGGAAAGTCGGAGCATAGATGAAGACCTAACGATGAATGTTATTACCCTTGATTTAGGACTATCTTGGATGGATCCCATCAGGGCATATATTGAAGAGGGAGAATTGCCAGAGGACAAGCTCGCGGCAAAGAAATTGAAGTTTAAAGCTGCTCGGTATGTACTAACTAATGGTGTTTTGTATAGACGAGGAATTATGGTAGGTTTGCAGAGATGTGTACAACCTTCCGAGGTAAATGAATTGATTGAAGAAATCCATGAAGGGTCCTGTGGAGCTCATGTAGCAGGTCGAACACTTTTGCAGAGGGTGATGACTCAAGGATACCACTGGCCAACGATGAGGGCTGATTGTATAGCCTATGCTAAGAAATGTGACAAGTGCCAACGTTTTTCCTCCATCCGACGAACTCCACAAGCATTGTTGACACCCATAACTTCCCTTTGGCCATTTGCCATGTGGGGAATTGATTTGGTTGGACCATTACCGACCACCCGAGGAAGATTCAAGTACCTCGTCGTCGCAGTAGATTATTTTACTAAATGGGTAGAAGCTGAACCCCTTATCGATATGACGTACGAGAAGGTATACTAGTTTGTTTGGAAGAATATCATATATAGATATGGTCTCCCTCATGCCTTCATCACAGACCATGGAACACAATTCGACAACGAGGAGTTTGCTGCCTATTGTCAACAATCAAACGTCCTGAAGACCCATTCAGGACCAGGTCATCCTCAAAGCAATGGGCAGACTGAGGTAACGAACAGAACACTGCTAAATGGTTTGAAGAAGAGGCTAAGTGAAGCTAAAGCTAATTGGATTAACGAGCTACAGTCAGTCTTGTGGGCTTACCGAATAACTCCCCGAGCAGCAACGGGAGAATCCCCATATATGCTAGCATTTGGAAGTGAGGCAGTAATACCTGCCGAGTTGGGTCTTCCGACACACAGAGTGCTGAATTTCAGTTCCCCAGTCAGCGACTTAATGAGAAGATTGGATTTGGATATGCTCGAGGAAGTTAGAGAAGAGGCAGCCATTAGGAATGCTGCTTATCAACAATGCACAGCTCTGTTCTACAACAAGAGGGTAAAGAAATGCGACTTAAAAGAAGGGGATTATGTGCTAAAGAAAGTCATTCATAAGCACAATAAGCTGGAAGCAAACTGGCATGGACCTTACCGAGTTACAAAAGTTGTTCGACCAGGAACTTACCGAATAGCAACTCTAGAAGGAGAGGAATTCAAGAATGCCTGGAATGCTGAACACCTTCGCAAGTATTATCAGTAATGTAAAATGTATAGCAGGTCCATTAATATGAATAAAACGATGATGTTTCACCATTTTTTTCTCTCCTTTGTTTGAAAGTTTTTCGGGGAATATTAGTGTTGTACACTAACGCTGCTCGACAGCAAAAAGAAGACGATAGTTCAGACCCACGACCAACCCCGGTTGGTAAAAGGGCGAGAATAAATTATACTCCTTTGGTTAGGAGACGTACACTTGCGTGATCAACTTCGGTTGGTAAAAGAGCTTGTGGACGAGATAGTTCGAAAGAACCTGATAGTTCGAGCGTGATCAACTTCGGTTGGTAAAATAGCGAGAAAAAATTATACTCCTTTGGTTAGGAGGCGTACACTTGCGTGATCAACTTCGGTTGGTAAAAGAGCTTGTGGACAAGATAGTTCGAAAGAACCAGATAGTTCGAAAGAACCAGATAGTTCGAAAGAACCTGATAATTCGAGCGTGATCAACTTCGGTTGGTAAAATAGCGAGAACAAATTATACTCCTTTGGTTAGGAGGCGTACACTTGCGTGATCAACTTCGGTTGGTAAAAGAGCTTGTGGACAAGATAGTTCAAAAGAACCAGATAGTTCGAAAGAACCTAACAGTTCAAAACCACGACCAACTTTGGTTGGTAAAAGGGCAAGAACAACATTCTTAAAAATGCCAATTTTGGCTAGTTAAGAAACAAAATATGCCAACTTATATTGGTCGGAAGGTAAAACCATTCCACAAAATACAAAAATTTCAAAACTGAACCAATTATAGTTGGTCGGTGATCAAAACCCACTAACTACAGTTGGTCGATGAGGATAAATTATCGACCTTGATTGGTCGGACATATTTTATGAAAACCCATCAACTGTTGGTCGGGGATAAAAACCCATCAACTGTAGTTGGTCGACAAACACAATTTAACAACCTTGGTTGGTTAGAAACATTTTAAACATTTTATACTCATTACTTTATTGTTAAGTGATTGAGCAACATTGATACTTGCAACTTTTATTACTAGGTTGGTTAATGAACAACACAATATTGTTATCTTTTTAATAGATACATATGCACAAATATAAAGTGTTTAACAAACACAAAAGAATAGCAATACAGATTTGCAAATAGAAAATGAAAGTCTTTCATTAAAATTCAAAATAAATTACAAGTTACATATATATATGCTAACTATTACATTAAAAATCCTATTCTATTGGTTTTTTCCCTTCAGCCTTCGACACAGGTTCCTCGCCAGCAGGAGGATCATTTAATGTCTGAGGAGAATTGATAAAATTCAAGTCCTTCAACATCCTGACATTCATCACTGAAGGAGTATCCAAGAGATGCTCGGGACGAGATAATTCAGTCTGAGAATGAAGACTATAGTCACCAAGATATTTTGAAATTAAGCTCCGAGGAATAGCTCGAGCTGGGATCCATTTCATGTCCAGTTTATAAGGCGGTACAGGCAAGTCTAGTAGCCCAGGAGCATAATAATCCCATAAATAATGACCTCGCTCCAATTTTAATACACCCAGGGCGTTCAACCGCCCCTGCTTATAACCTTCATTATTGGCATGTTCAATACGAGCATCTAAATGAACTAGAGCTTCGTTGTATCCAGCCATCCAAAATTCCCTGGGCTGTTTATGGAATTGGAAGGTCAATCTATCCAATTGTTCATGAAGGTTTTTAGCAAAAAGGTCCTTGGTATGTAAAGCAGACTTCGTCGCAGTAAGTTGATCTTCCAAAGTCAGGATTTTCTTGGACATCTCAGACAAAGCACGATCTTTTGCATTCAATTGGAACGCTTGAGTTTCTAAAGTTGACAGAGTACTAGCTTCTTCAATATTACGGCTGAGAACTTTTGATCGACTCCGAGCAGGTGGAGAACTTTGCTCGTCGACAACGTTTTGAACAACTCTTCCTCACCCACGAGAACCTCTTCCTCGTACCCGAGCAGTAGCAGAAACACCAGACTTTCTTAAAGTATCCAATTCTTGCCTTAATTTGGCGTTTTTAACCTCTAAGAATGAGAATCCTTCATCGGTGACCGGTACCAAGGCAGAAGAGGATGAAGCTGCAGACTTATATTGTGCTAGCTCCTTCTGCAAATTGTTGTTTTCTTATTCCAGTAGTTCAGCAATCTGTCTACACGCTTCGAGTTCACCCTTCAAGGTTCTCTCCCTGACATCATACCTAGCAATGATCTTTTTGTGGCCTGTCTCGGAAGAAAGCTGTTGATATCTATTCTCATACTCCTTGTACAACAAGGCAGTTGATTCATTGTGCTGATTTTTAAGATCTTCTAGGGAATAATGAAGCTCCTCGATCAAGTCATAGTAGGCCACGTTGTTGGCCACAGCTCGGTCAAGTAAATCCTTCAGGTACTGATAAGCCTCAATTGCTTGTTCTGAAGCATCATGGCCAAGGATGTCAGCAATTTCTGATACACTCAAATTTGTATGACCAGCCTTATAATATTCATGGCATTACTGCATCAGCTTTGTATCATGTGCAGATATCAGTTCCATTCTAGCCACAAACTAATAAAGAAGAGAAGGCAAGAGTTAATAAATAAAAATAGACAGAGCATCAACAATGAAGAGGAACAAAAAGATGTGATTTTATTACATCATCAACAAGATTACATCGTTTGAAATACAGGGGATAAGTAAAAGAAGAACAGAAAAAGAGTACCGAACAACTTCACACCTTTTCCTTGTCTCCCAAGACTTTCTCGGGAGGCTGGGATGAGGAGCTTGGTTGCTCGGTAGGAACGATGGTCTGATTAGTAGAAGCTGGGACTTGTTCTGGAGGAGCAGGCAACGACGAAATCTCCTCGGTGGCTGTCTGGTTGGGTGGTGGAACAAGGATTTGATCACCCACTGTCATCAAAGATTCTTCAGATGCAGCTTCGTCTGAAGACTCATCTTCAATAACTGGAGGAGTACCAGGGAGATGTTGTTGAAATAGCTCGGAGTCCTCACTCACCTTCAACTCCTGCAGTGCTGCAACTCAACCATCATAAAAATATTTTAGACTTCCATATTTCACCTGGGTCGTCATAGCTTCCCCCCCCCCCTGTCCCATCATTTGTCCCAACCAGTTTAAAAGGATTTCTTCAGAGCCGTCTTTCTCTTCATCTTCTCCAAGGATAGCTTCTCGGATAGAAGGTCCTCGGAGGCTTTCAGCTTGGCCTCCAACTCCTCTTTCTGATGATTTGTTTCGCGCAGAAGTGTCAACTCTTCCTCGGCTGACTTCACTTTATTCTCCAGATCCCCAAAGCCTGAAAGTTTCTCGGCATAATATTTATTTTCTCTCTCCAAGTCCTTCACCTTATTATCCAGTTGTACCTTCTCTGCATCAGACGCAGCCAATTTCATCTCCCATTCAGTTTTATCATCGTCATATTTTTGACGAGACTCACTCACAAATTTAATAGCTTTCTCCAGTGCTCCCTCCACAGTGGACGAGGAGCAAGAAGCTTTGATTGCTTCATCCTTTTTAAGGATTAAATTGAAACAACTCGTCAACTGCAATCAAAAGAACAAAATGAAATCAGAAACAAATATGGGAAACAACAACGGGAAATATAAAAAGCTCGGAGTAGAGATACTTACTGAAGCCAAATGACGAGCAGCCAGAGAAGTAACCACATCCCGAGTAAGGTCTTCTTCAGTACCTTGCACCTCGGGGATGGGTGAAAATTTTGCCAAACTCATTGTAGAGCTTGGAGGAACAATAATGACTGGAACACCATCTCCACCAGCTCTAGAAATACTGACCGAGGAGGATTTCCTCAATCTCCTCGGTGCCTTTTCATCAACCTCAACCAAAGAGGAATTTTTGGTTGGAGAGACAGTGATTATCTCAACAGCTGCATCCTTCTGCACAGGAGCCACTGGGGGCTTCTCGACAACCTTCTGAACAGCAACAGAAGGAGCATCATCAATTTTCTTTGTTCCCTTTGGGACATTAACCTTGGTTTTCTTCCCATCGCCAGCAACTCTCCTCGAAGAGAGTAGGAACTCTTCTCTTGCCCATTTTATGGCTCAAAGGAATATGAGATTCCGGATCAGAGTCTTCAGGAATTTGCACTGGATCACTGGAGCTGACCACAGGGCGAGCAGTAAAAGACGATGTATAACTTCTATACTGCAACAAGTATGAGGCAGACCTGATGTGCTCGTCTTCAATCTTCTGATGCAAGCTCCAGATATGTTTCAATTGCCTTATATTAACTTCTGATTCTTTAGGAGTTTTTCTCTTGCTATTAACTGCAAACAAAAACCAATTGAAATGTCAATCATGCATTTATTCAAACATGATGAAGTCATAATTTCAAGAATAAAATAAAATGAAAATAACCTATCCCATTGCCGTATGGGGAGCATTTGGGACCTTCATACACTCTGTCTCCAACTAAAGGAGCATGTTGCCAATTTTTGAAAACTAACCCATGTTCAAAATAATCCCTGTTGGCATCAGGGAGGTTATCTACTAAAGCTCTATTCAAAAATCTGGTTTTCAAATAATAAACGTTGTCTAAGACAGCCCATCTATAGCAATACATAATCTCAGGAATTTCCATACGAGTTCCATGAGTTTGATTTAATTTATGCACCCCATTAACTATTCTCCATGTATTGGGGGCTACTTTTGCAGGAACAACATCGAAATGTTGGCAGAATTCTAAGCATAAAGAGTTGGGTGGAAAAGAAAATCCACACTCAGTAATAAAGAGGCTGGGGAACCAGTGTCCCTCAGCCAAACGAAAATAATCAAAGGGCTCAGGAAGATTCTCCAGAGTAACCCAAGATGGAATGGAATAATCAGAACGGAATTTTTCAATAGATTCAATAATATAAACCATGGTGAATAAAATAAGAAGGAAGAAGATCTTACAGGAAGAAAGGAGATCTGTTGACAACGAACGAAAATAAGGATGAACGCACAGAAGAAAGAAAGACTATGGAGAATTCGAAAGCAAGAAAATTGGAAAAGGTAGAAGACGGTATGATTGATTGGGAAGTTTAAATACTATGCCTTGGGAAATGGCGAAAGAAATGATTACAAAAAGAAACTATCGAACTTTCGGACTTTAAAAGGACAAAAAGGGCACGAAGACCGAAGCAAAATGGCGGATTCTGCGAATTTGGAAGGAAAATTCAAATATGAAGAAAAGGCTCCTAAAACCCAGGAAAGTCATTTAATATCGCCATATACCGAGAAATAATGTTCCATGCTCCCCAAAGTTCGAAATATGAAACATTGGGGGCTTCTGTTGATACCAAAATTAATATGCTGATATGGACGAATAATACGAAGACACGTGTCAATCTACGTGGCATAATAGCAACGAGGAAGTTCATTCCCACGACACTCTCATGTTCTCTCCGAGCAACGAGGATACACCGAGGAACTTTAGCACTCCGAGGTACTCTAGCGCTCCGAGGAACTCCTGAGCAACGAGCAATTGGAGGCGGTTCGAGCTGCATCTCGGCCATAGCATTAATTGCCAGATAATCAACAGTTCAACTATTCATTGAATGTTCATCATCTTGACGCACACGCTGCATTAAATGTATTACCCTTTCATATGTATATCATTTAAATGTATCAACCCTTTCATGTACAGCCTAAGGGCTATAAATACCTTGTATCACCCTCATTCAAGGGGACCGGAATTTCTTGATTAAACTTAACATCGAGAATTCCCAAACACTCAGAAATAACGTAACAGTGGACGTAGGCCATTCATATAAGGCTGAACCACTTTAAAAATCTTTGTCTCATTTTATTTATCTGTGATTGAATAATTAGAGCGATCTAATTTTTTACATCAACAGTGCAGATAAATGATGAGGATGATATTGAAGATGAAGATAAACATTCACATCAAACATATAAGAGACAAAGATTTTTAAAGTGGTTCGGCTATAAGGAAAAGCCTACGTCCACTGTTATTTTATTCCCAGGGGTTTACAATAGCACAATGTGGTAGAGAGAGAAAGGATGTGTATCTTGTGTATGGTGTTTCTTGGTTCTCCTTGGATCTCTTCTTTGGCTAAGGGAATACATGTATTTATAGTGATGGGAGATAAAGAGATTCATTGAATGTAGACATTTATACATTATGTCTACATTCAACGAATCTAATTGTTGAATTGCTTGGTATGCTATGTGTTGTCATCTACAATATAAATGTACATTAAGGATCATTAAATGCGCTGCCATCTTCATTAATGCACATTAAATGCATAGTTATCCTTTGATCTTCCTGGTTGATACGCCGACCAACTCTCCTCGGGTGCCGACTATCACTCCTCGGGTTCCGACTAACACTCCTCGGGTGCCTACCAACTCTCCTCGAATGACGACTAACACTCCTCGGGTACCGACCAACTCTCCTCAGATGCCGACCAACTCTCCTCGGGTGTTGAATATTACCACGTAGGATGACATGTGTCCTTTTCTGATTGGTCCTCGTAGATGGAGAATTTTTGCGTTAACAGAAGCCCCCAATGCTCTATGCTTGATGGTTTACTTGAAAGGATGGAGTATTTATTCTGCAGTGTTGCTCGGTGCTCGTGAAATTCTTGATCTACCTTCTTGATTTGTTCAACATAAAGTGCATTATCTCCTGGATGACATATGATGCAGGCTGATCGACGGTTGATAATCTTTCTTTTGAGGAACTCCGTGTGCTATGTATCACCCCTGGGAATTTGGATACAGCCATGCTATAGTATGCAGCTTGTAGCTTGTCATAATCTTCAAGTATGTTGATTGGTTCGCTAGCCGACCAACTGCCTCCTGTGCCGAGCCACTGAGTGCTAACTTCACGTGCTTGATTCTTCTGATTTACTATCCTCTGAATACTTTGTCGAGTAACATACTAGCTTTTGAACCCAACTCTTCAATCTGATTAGTACCAAGCTAGTGGTGGACTTCGAAACATTTTCATACAACTTCTTCTTCAATGTTGGTCGGGATAGTAGTAGTAAAGATCTCAGTGCTGTAAA
Organism: Sambucus nigra; assembly: GCA_949130495.1. NCBI lineage: Eukaryota > Viridiplantae > Streptophyta > Magnoliopsida > Dipsacales > Adoxaceae > Sambucus > Sambucus nigra. The sequence goes on along the minus strand of OX422209.1, from coordinate 276,242,408 downwards.
TGCTAAATTTGACTTCTGAACTTCAATAGTATGTGCATAATAACTCCTGAATATGCCTCCTGAACTTCTGAATACACCTCCTGAACTTCTGAATACGCCTCCGTGTGAGTTTGTGAAGTCGAATTCGGTGCTCGACTGCATGATGTTATAAGAATGTGCCACCAAATGAACAAATATATCTGTAACAGAAGCCCCCAAATGAACAAATACTTTATCGAGCACCTCCTAGATTGACCATCCGTGATGAATATCAGGATGCTCAAAGATCTTAACTTCATAAATTCTCCTCTTGCTTTAAATGATCCACCTGCTGGCGAGGAACCTGTTTCAAAAGCAGAGGGGAAGAAACCAATAGAGTAGGAATCTCAATGTAATAGTTAGTATACATTTTCATTCTCAATGTATTTTGTTTTTGATTTTAATGAAAGACTTTTATTTTTGTTCGCAATCTTAATTGCTATTGTCTTGTAAAATACTCTACATCTGTGCATATGTATAAGTTAAAAAGATAACAATATTGTGTTGTTCATCGACCAACTTCGTAATAAAAAAGTTACAAGTATTAGTAATGTTGCTCGATCACTTAATAATAAAGTAATGAGTATAAAAATGTTTAAAAATTTTCCAACCAACCAAGGTTGTTAAATTGTGCTCGTCGACCAATTATAGTTAGGGAGAGTTTTTATCCCCGACTAAAAATCCTCCCAGTAGAAAAATAATGAACAGATGGGCCATCTGATGAACTTGCAGCTCGTCAGTCTCATCAATCTTTTGACTCAACAAAACCTTTCGAGAAAGAGATATACTAATCGAGTCCCCCGAGACTATCCGTCCAATATCACCTAGTGCCACCTCCACTGCCACCGACGTCACCTTTAGCGTACGATCCACCTCTATCTGGGTCCCCTCACAATATATCTCCAGCAGCTTATGTACATCAAAAGGGGTCACTGTCATCTCCCCAAAACCTAAATGAATGGTGTGGGTAGTATCCCACCACCTCTCTCCCAGAGAATATAGAACATCCGTCGAATGGAATGTCTCATCCAGTGGAGACGCCAGATTACTAAAACTCGTAGAAGAAACCATCCAACACACCACTGCAGGAAGGTGCTCCCACACATCTCTAAACCCTTTCGTCCCCCGGGAGCGAAGACTCATCGCAGCAATATCAGTCTGTCAAAATAAAAAAGAAAAACATTTGTGAAAATTTGAAGAAACAAGTGAATAAAAAAGAAAAATGCAAAAAGGAATGCCAAAAGTCATGCAGTACTTTTATAACCATCAAGGTTCCTCACATTGGACGATCGATGGTGCGCAGGTTCACAAAAAAGAGTCTACTAATTGGTAGCAGGCTTAAGTAGATTAAAGGTATTCTTGTTGCCAAATTTCAAAGTCACCCTAGCCCGCTACTCCAAGTGCGTCAAATCATCAATTCTTAGCCACGCCATATGGGTCTCACTTCTAGAAAAGTTCTCCATTTTCTAAACTGAAATGAAGAAGGAACGCAGGAATGAATCAGAGAAGAGATAAGTAGAAGATAAAAAAGCTGGAAACTGTGAAATATGAAGAGAACTTGCCCCTTTTTATAGATTGCTAAGGGGTATGCCGATCAGCAGCCCCCTGACACCCACCGATCGGCATTGTCCCTTCCCCTTCCCCTTCCCTAGGCAGTCCAAAAGACAGTGCCACTGCCATTTGGCAACCTCAGTAACTTGTCGGTCATCAACCCACTGAAATTTCGTACAAAAAATGAAAATCTAAAAAAGTCCTCAAAAAATTCCTAAAATTACCCCATAAATATTTGAACAATTCTTTATAAGTATTTTTTTTCAAGTTCCCCAAGTACCCATTGGGATTAATACCACATTTTTATTCCCCAGCTTAAACCCTAAAAACCCAGCACACCCATTATCCTTCCCCAGCAGAATCCCGAGAACCTCAAACTCAGCATAAATTGAAAGCTCCTTAGTAGAGTTACCCGTTTCCCATCACGAATTCCCTAATTAAACTTTTCCCCACAAAAATTCCAAATTTTTCCAAACAAAGTCAGAAGCCTTAGGCGAGTATCTATCCTCAATAACACATTCCCAAGTGGAATCCTAAAACCTCAAATTATCAAACTAAGATTTTTTAGCTCTTCTCAAAAGGACATAATCACCAAACAAATGTATCCTCCCCAGTATAGTCTCGAATAAAAATTCCCCAGGAGAGATACTCCCCAGTACCTAAGTTCCTCAATATTGACCTCGACCCTAAGAATTGATCATTCACCACTTAAAGTTCACAAAATTGACCTCGACCCTGAGAATCACACTCTCCCACATAAGGTCCTCGAAATTTACCTCAACCCTCAGAATTGGTCTTTCTCAAACTTAAGATTATCAAAATTTACCCCAACCCTCATAATTGGTCGCCACCACTTAAGGTCCTCAGAATTGATCTCAACTTACGATTTGGACGAACGATCCATTATCGTTCGACGATCTTCATTCCAAAGGACCAACGGGAGCTTCCGAGCCCCGTTTGACCCAAAGTCAATTCTCGAACCCGAGAGTGGCCTGAAGTACTCTTAAAGGTAATTGAAATAAATTTCAAATGGTATTCCCCATGCACAATTTAGATTTACATATTGCGTTGTACAACCATTTTTTAGAAAAATTTGCACGAAAATGCTGATTGGCAAGTCCATTTTTTTTCCAATCGACATGATATCTAAGGTCACCTATCGATTGGCAAGGATGGGGGTATGCCGATCGGTAGTCTCCCTACCATATAAAGGGAGGTAATGGGCTCACTCTCAAGGCACACCTCAAATCCATCAATATCGGTGATCTCAACAACATTCTCTTGCAATCAGCGAAGTCTCCTTGTGTGAAATTCCTTTCCATCTTTCATTCCCATCATTTTCATACCCAATTTGAAAAAATATCCTTCTCTTTCATCCAACCTTCATCCTAACATTCAAGGTAGCTCATCAAGGATCAAGATCGAGCCTAATTCTCCAAAGAATGTCAAAATATCTTTCTCTCTCTTTAAATTTCTTTATTTTCTCAAAAGTTACGTAAATTCTCAGTATAGCTTTCAGTTTAGTTCATACAAATTAAAATCTCTTCCTTTATTAATTATATTTCACATACTTTACTTTATTTAAAAATCCAAAACAAATAAAAAGAGGGTTACACCTATAAATTCCAATGGGATTATTCACCCCATTTTCATAAAACTAAAATATCTTTTATACACACACACATATAATAATCTCACGCTTGATTTTATGTGATAAAGCCCAGTCGTGTTCCGCATGCGAACTACGTGGACTTTGATGCATTTATAGGCTAAATAGGCATTTCGGGATAAAGCCCGAGACTCGAGTCTGATTTTTCAATTTTCCTATTTTCACATGTCATCCTTTTTATTTTTCTATATATTACTCTATATATGATACTTGTGATTCATATTTTCATTTTATCTAACATATATTATCATTTCATTATAATGATTAATATCTCGATAAGCGCCCACATTAATATCTCGATAAGTGCACATATTAATATCTCGATAAGCGCGCACATCAAAACGCTGGAGGGTGAATAGCTAAAGAATTTGTTGAATTCATAACATCTCAATAAATATTATCAGTAATGTCCATTTTACTTTAGTCATGTACTCGGCTTTTTAATATCAATAAAATAACAATTTAGCTTTCTATGTTTTATTTCTTTATTTTCTTTTTGGCATAAGATATGTGTGCACATACCTAATTACATAAGCACTGTATGGCTTCGTTGAATAAACAGGTCATGAATAGAATAAGCTCTGTATGACTTCGTTTAACAAACAAGTCATGAACAAAATAAGTATTATATGACTTCGTTAATCAAACAAGTCAAGAATAGGAATTGTATGGTCCGGTTAACTTTAACCAACCACAAACAAAAATGCTTGCCCCATGTACAAACTTGTCCTAATGAGTTTGCGAGCAAGGTGCACGATCTGGCCTCTGTATGACCTAACCGGCCGCGAATAAAGGTGACTACCTTCTGTACGACCAAAATAGATCAAGAACAGAAATTATAAATTACCACTTGATATAAAAGTGCAAAGTCCGATCATTCTTAACAAACACTTTATAATAAAAATTAAGACAAGCAGAACAATCAACTTTATTTAAATAAAAAACTTTGATATAAATTTAAAACATTCCATAAATGTTGAGTTAACACCCCTTCAATGCCCCAACGAAACAACAACGTGGCTAACCAGTACTAGAAAGATCAAACTAAAAAGGCAACATAGGAAGAGCTACATAAAATTTCACAAGGCAAGAGCAAAAGGACCAACAGATCCTTGAGAAGAATGAGTATGCGGGGTACCATCATCTGGGACTTCGTCTCCATCCTCCTCAGCCAAAGCGGTGGCTTCCTCATCATCACCTTGTACTTACTGACCTCCTCACCTATGTCAGGATAACGAGCCATTAACCACTTTTTTTTCTCTTCATAACATTCCAGAAAGAAGCCAACACAATCCATATTTTACTCTATAGAGGACTTGAACTTTTCAACACCTGTTGCCTCAGCGGAAACAAGAGCACCGCGAGCAGTTTTTAGCTCCTTCTCGAATTTCTTCAAATCTTCTTCAGCAGTTGCAAGTGCGTCACAAAGACTTTGAATGGTGTCATCGTCAGTATTAGCCTTATCTTTAATGTTGATGATCTCATCTTCGACAGTGCTCGACTCAGTGGTCTTTATCACCAACTGCAAATCATTCATTCTCAGCTCATTGGACACTCCATCAAAGCTCTTTGTCAAATTTTGATGCTTAGCAGTCAACCTTTCAAAAGCATATTGGTTCTCTATAGCCTTCTCCTTGAGGGCGGTAGTTTCCAAGTCCACCTGTCGATAAGATAAATGTCAATAAAGAGACATTAAGCATAAATATGAATAAGACAAGGGAAGAACTTACCACCACTACCATGTACTTGACTAGCCACCAGAGAGAATTTGGATCATACCCCCTCACGAACTCAAAGTCCTTGCCATGACCATGATAGCCGAGCAGATCAATAGAATTATTGGGGTGATAGAAGATGGAATCCTGGTCGACTTTAAACTCTTGAGAGGAATGTTCTGATTTGGATCGAATTGAAATTCAGGAACCTCTCTATAACGAGAGGTGTGACCCGGACCCTTCACCAACCTACAGAGGGTCTGCCTGTCCTCACCTTCAAACCTTCAAACTTTGTTCACCTGCTCGACATCAGAAGGGTCGAAGGGTCTTTTTTCTCCAACAGTGAGACCCTTAGAATCCATAGGGGCCTTACCTTTTAACTAGGCTATAGCAGTAGCCGAATCAGCCCCAACTTGGCCCTGTGCGACCCCCATATTTTTCTGTCTATCCAAAGCCATGGCCTTGCGATCGATATAAAGATGAGGCATCCCAAATGTTTCTTCTAACTGATGCTCCTTAACACCTGAGAATAGAAGACCCGATAGGTCAACTAACATAACGCAGGAAAAGGAAAAAGAAATAGATGAATGTACACTATACCTGCTTCGGAACTTACTTGTCCACCAGCAGACTGTTCACCAATACCAGTGTGTGTTTCCCCTAATACACATCCTTCCAATTGAACTTCAAATTCTACAGGCGTAAGTCCACCTGTGAGAGTATGATACTCGACAACGATAAATTTTTCAATAGAGAATAACTCCTCGAATGTAGGAGGTTTCTTCTCACAGTATGTCTCAACAAGATCAACCAAAGATTTGGGAAGTTTGGGGACTCGCTTCACTGAAAGAGAAAACATCATTGCCCCTAGAATAGTCCTATAAGCATTTGGGGGGAGTTGGGTTAGAGTCACCCCATAACCCCTCAAGATCGATTGGATAATTGGGTGAATGGTCAACCTCAACTCAAAGGGCCCATAGGGGGAGACAAACTTCCTTAACATCCTTCACTTATTAATACCTTTCCTCGGGATCGAGGAGACTTATATGAATAGCTATGGGGATGGAAAATTTCTCCATTAATAAATCTAACTCATCATCTATAATCGTACATTCATACCACTTGGCATCGGTCTCTACGGGATCATAAGAATCAGATGACCCAGAAAAGCCATCCTCCTCCTCCACAACATCATTAACAGACCCACTTACAGGAGATGTAGATGGGTACGGACCAACACTCTTCGGATCCGTATCCTCAGCCATGTACGTACCAACTTCATCAGTAGACAGATCAAGGTCTATAGTAGACATTGAAACGGTATTTGTGAAATCACTCTCAAAAGGGAGAGTGGCAAAAAGACGGATATCAAAGCTACCTAAATCATGGGATTGCACGTAAGGTTCACTTGGGTCAGGTGCAGATCCACTACTCGATTAAGCTTTGGGCGTATAGTGGAAATGGAATGGTTCTGCCTCAGGTCTAACTAGCTATAAGGGGCATGGAAACGTCCCTTCAGTGATCCCAGGTCATTTATACTCGAGTTTATTAATGAAACTATAAATTCGTTGAACGTTAGGGGGGGCTCTTAAAAATACAAAAGCGTAATTGCAGTAGGAAAAAAATGAAGAGGGCAACTTAGGATCTACTTTTTACAATAAATACCTAAACCTAGACCAAAATGGAGAAGAGGCGCCAAAAGCTACTAAACCCTCCGGCAACAACCTAGGCCAACTAACTCAATGGCCGTCTAACCCCAGAATCACCGCCAAGTACCACCAACAACAAACCACCACCAGCCAATAAAAGGAAAACTCAAAAGATGAACTTCCAAACCCTACCAATGGCGAAAAAATGGCGTACCTGATGGAAATCAAATAGAACATGAGGAACTAGGGCAGGAATTAAAAAGCAAACCAGAAGAAGCCCAAATAAGTACTTTTGTTGTGTTAACCTTTTTCGCTCAAGAACGCTTTAAGGGACACCTGAAAATTTTTCTCTAACTAAAGCTCTTCTAGAAACGTTTGAATTGTGACAACAAATGTGATTTGGGGCGATATTTATAGTTTCGAATAAGTGATTGAAAAGACGTGGAAAAAAGAACATAAAAAACCTACAGAAACTGGAACGGCGGTACCGAGTATCCGTGCACACGTTCTGACACAATCATTACAAAGAAGACGCTTCAATTTTTTGACATGTGTCCTCACAAATTTTTCCTTGTACAAAGGCAATTTGGTCGGCCTGAGCCAACCACATGAGAGCCAACCCTTCACTTCAGTATGAGAAAAATAAAATACTCCATCCACTCACCCTAAATAAGAACTCAGGGCTTATGCATGAAGTCTTAGGGGCTTATTGTTATACCCTTGTGCTCACAACCTATTTAGAGCCCAAAATATGACCAATGAAGGGCCCTTAATGTGGTTGGCCTCACCAAGAGCAGGAGGTCATCTCAGGTATTAATCTGCTCGGCCAACTGTATGGACTACTATCACTCTCAGCGGGAATGTTTGCTCACATCATATGCCCGTGCTACTATATACACCTAAGAAGTTTGCTCGTCAGTCACGTGGTATATGGAAACGTGAATGTTATGAGTTTGTTATATAAGCGTTCCTTTGGTAACGTCAGCATGAGATCTATGGGAATTGGTTTGTTATTTTGATAAGCACGCTTAAGCAGGTATAACTCGCTGACCTATAAAGGCAGTCCATCTGTTCGTTAAAAGATTCTTTAGAAACCAACTATAAATAGGGAGTCAATCCACCTAAAAAGGAGATTCTTTATCTCATCTTCCCAATCATTGAGCCATAATAAAAGCACTAACTGTAATCCTGATAATAGTGCAATTAAAGTTAGGCAACACCGTAGACGTAAGTTTTCTTTACGAGCCAAACCACATCAAATTAATTTTGTTCTCGTTATCTCTCATCCCCATTTACCATTCTTACTTATCTTTGTTATTAATTAATTTATTATGTATTATCTTCATTTTTGAACATTAATAATAATAAACTCCTCATCGAGGTTGATTGATTATTAATTAACTACTTTCTCTCCATAAATATAATATTGCTTTTAGGGATGTGTGTTACTTTTTAAGATTGGTGATTGTGTCCCTCAATTATTTATTAAAAGGGTTGTGACGTTGCCTCTTACAATTAGTATCAACATTAGGGTCAAAGGTTAGATATCTTTAACACATATTTAACATTCCTATAATTAATAGCCAATGTAATCAGCCTCGTAGCTTTGGCATGTTGTCATCTCACGTGGGCCCATTCTTGCATGTCTTCTCTCGCTCTCTCTCACTACATACACCCAACATAACCGTCACTTCACTACTTCGACCTGGAGTGAGATGGGGAGAGACCCAAATAAATAGTATTTAGAAAATGAAAAAAACACAGCTCACAAAACAAGGACAACAAATAGTTGAATCTCGTAAGGAAAAAGGGCAAGATTCTGTCTTTATGTGGGTTTTCTGGTGATGTCATTTTCCGGTAGAAGAAGATCGGTGATGTACTCTTATGTGGTGGCACTGTTGATCTTCTCAGTGCTACATATTTGGGTATTCAGTGATTGCGAAGTAAGAGCTATAAGAGTTTTACCAGAGACCCAAACTATGAAGGCCACCAAGAACCAATCAGATTTATTTCACAAGTTCTTCAACGCAAGAGCTTCTGATCTCAACGCTACTCAAAAAGGCTTCCAAGAAATCAAACGAAGAGTACCCAGTTGCCCAGATCCTCTTCACAACAAGTAGAAGCAATTCTGTCTCCCTCTATTTTTATCCTCCATCTCTCATTTGTGTTAGAATATATCCAAAATATCCACGTTTTACTTGTTAAATTTAGTTATAGTGTTTTGTTGGGTTCGTGGTTTCAAGGGGTAAACCGTCGGTATTTTGGTATTTTAAATTGCCTTATTTGATTAGTGGATCAAGAAATGGGCGATCTTGATGTATATACAAACTCCGGTTCTTAATCTACAGCCATTTTAGTGAGACCTCTTGTACTGCTTGAACTTGAATTATCTTGAGTTGTCCTAAAGCTCTACAAAACTTTTGATGATTTTGTCATGATTGAAGAAGAGTGGTGGGAATGTCATTTGAGAAACTTTACATGACCCCGCCCCCCCGGGGAGCATTGAAACTGCATCTTTTTTTTTTTTTTTTAAGTTTCTTATTTTTTTATTTTTAACAATTGATATAAAAATAGTTTTTTTATATAGAAAAACAGTTTTCCTATTAATATAAAAAAAACTATTTTTTTATGAAAAGTAAACAGCTTTTTTATTAAAACTAAAATTAAAATAAATATTTTTCTCATAAATAAGAAATAATTATATTTATGGACATGATATCGCGATTGATTAGTGTTGGCGTGGATTCACATTTTTGGATCCACATCATTTGTTGAATGTGGCTCCGCGCCAGCGACACTAATCAATCACGAATCTAATACATCAAATTAAACAGTTAGTGTCGCTGGCGCGGACCCACATTCCTGAACCCACATCACTTGTTGAATGTGAGTCCGCACTAGCGGCACTAATCAATCGCGAATCTAACACATAAAATTAAACAGTTTTTTTTTAACTAAAATTAAGCAGATTTTTATTAAAATTAAAAAAAAAATATATTTTTCATAAATAAAAAAGTTTTGTTAATAAACATAATTTTTTTTCTTATGAAAAAATATTTTTTTAATTTTTATTTTAATAAAAAAAATTGTTTACTTTCAATAAATAAATAAAAAACTGTTTTATATCTATAAAACTTTGTTTTATATCAATTGTTAAAAATAAAAGGATAAGAAACTTTAAAAAAAATACGAAGAAAGGAAAAATGCGTTCACTTATCGGTTTCTAGGCAGTTCAGGTAGAACTGTTCCTCTCATTTACATTGGGAGTTCAATGACTTTTCGCTGTCACTGCGAGGAAAACACTTTTTATTTCATGAGTAGAAATATTTTATTTGATTTTTTTGCTTTCAATGGATGAACGCTTGTTGATTTTTGACTAGCTATCATTTCGGCCTTTACCGACTGTTTGGCACAATTACCCGTTTTGGAATTGCTTCAATTGTTTCGATCTCGACATATTTGGTAGAATCACTGCTTGTTGTCCAGTGTGTACTCCATTTTACCATATACAGTAAATTTAGATTTAAATTCTTCACCTGTCTTTTCTCCGGTTTAAAAGCTTCATCCAATTTTATTTTATATTTGATGAAAATATTTTTTAACTGTAGCAGGCAGCCTTTATTATGAGATGACCTATGACTGATGGTCTTGACAGTTTGTTTGACCTATGCATTAGAATAGTTGACGTGCATCTCTTGTTTTACCGGAATCCATTGTTGGGTCTCGAATAAAAATCATGCCATCTTAGTGTAAAGAATGATATTGTATTTAGGGGTGTTATTGGTTCGATTGGATCCGTTTTTAAAGCATTTTTAGAATTGGATTGCATTAATTGGTCTTATAAAATTTGGATTGAGACCGTACTAAAATAATCGGTTTCAGTTCTATTCGTAGTGCAGAGTTTAGAGCTTCAATCCTTGGAACTAGGGGACAAAAGATAGGTGAATTGTAGGTAAACAATAGGGGTAATGATAGGGATACACTTTGGAAACACGATTAGAAGAGAACATGCATTGCATGTTATTGGTAGATATTTTAAGTGGAACACATCTCACCTAAGTATTCTCTAATGACACAAAGACAGGCATCATGTGTTTCGAAAATGTGTCCTCTGCTATTATTCATATAGTAAATTGTGACCCGGTTGGTATTCCAAAATTTATATTTCTACCTTAGTGTGAAAGGAGTGGAGCATGTCAAGGACTTGTTGGATCAAATTTAGAAAATGTATTATTCCATCGGGATGGACTATACTGGCATCTAACTCGATGAAAAAGCTAAAAAAATAACATTTTTAACTCTGAACCCTCATATATTTCTTTATATGAGGAATGAACTTGTATAAATTTCATGTACACAAATTACTTTGGGAATACACTTGATGTCAATGTTTGAGTTTGGGAATCTCCCGTTTCGATTAGTGACAATATATCAATGATAGGGGCATAGCGAGACCCTCTTTATCATCAACAAAAACATGGGAGAAAATCATTCTATATCAATGCGAGAGATCATGAGAATACGCTTTCGGCAACCATGCATGAGATTAATGACAACCATCATAAGCATTCTATTGTTTACCTAAATTTTTTTAACGAGTGGTTCGAAATTAATGAAAGGAAAATATAAAAAATTGAATCTAAGTTATTTCAAGGTATGCTTTAGGAATACTATCTTTTAGGTATTATTTCTTCCATTTCGGTTGAAGACCACGAGTACACAACAGAGTTTACTAAAGCAAATACCTTCAAGATACAATACAATGATGTCACTTGTTTAATGCAAAGTATTTACGATTTGATCAAATCAAGAACACTCTGAAATGTGAACCTAATAATGTCAAAGAATAAAGAACATAGAGAGAGGGGAGCACGGAAAATTCATTCTTTAAATGAGAGGGCTGGAACTTTTTGTATAGTTGTTCATGAACAATTACTTCTTACTAGGCGCGCCCCGCGCGACTCAGTAGCCAATGGACCATGTATATTCAGATTTATTTCAATTGCATGGTCCAGATTTGACGTATCACCGTAAGCGAATAGACCCACGTTATATGAATCATCACCTAGTCGATCCAACGGTTCAAATTAACCCACTTGAGTCGTAGCATCGTTTGATCAAATCACTCCACCACAACCGTTGATCTAGTTGACGTTGACAAAACTAAAAGCTCACATGCTCCGAGCGATGATGCCCACTTGCGAAGTGTCAAGTACGCCATCAGTGCCACCAATACGTCTTAAGTCTCTCAATCATATTTTCGTACTTCGTGTGAATACACACCACGTGTCACGGTACCGTGAAATCCCATATCATAACCTCTTTAACTATAAGACATATAATATAATTTTGTCCTTTTATTATATAATCTTTCAATTTTGTGTAATATGTTTATGTGGGATTTTGGAAATTATACTGATTTCCTTAAATTCTCTCTCTAGAGGAAGACCCAATCTAAAAGTACATTTACAGTAAAATCAATACCCTTTATTATTTTGAAAACATTCAACAATCCCATCCACCCATTTTGAAAATACACATAAATAAGAAAAAATACTTTGTTTATATGGAAACAAACATATAAGAGTACAAGAACAATAACGAAGTTCTTTTGGTACTATCGCTTAAATCAAGTACATATATGGGAAGTGTCTTTCGGGAATTGAACTTCCACTTAGTGAAAATAATTCAAATCTTCGTCAAGGTGTTGTGGTGAATGTAAATTGAACTAGTGACCCTTAAAAACGAGTCAGGATCACCGCACGTACTGATATCTGTGTTAAAGAATGTTATTTTAGCACACATATTTACGAACTTATTGTTATCTTAATTTCATGAGTGCTTTAGGATCGGTCTTGGTTCTATTGAAAGAGGTCATGCTTTCAACACTCATATAGGTAAATCAACTTGAGTGATTTTATATGTCATATTTATTTTAGTTATTAAGAAGTAACCTTTATCTTCTATCGTGAAGAAAAGAAAGACTAAGCACACATGTTTGGAACCTTAAATATAAATTTCTAGTGGTCCATAACTATCATTTAAATTGTTAGTACCACATTGAACTATGTCAATATTTCGAAGATATAAGTTACATTCCCATTAAAAATAGTTGATTTATTTTATAGGCCTTAGTACCAATCCTTTTGAGGTGATATATATCATTTTACTAACAAGAACTTTAATAAGAGGATCTATTAAATTCTTGTTCGTTTCAACATTCATTCCTTGACTAATTGCATGAAAATTTGACGTCTTATACTAATGTGTCTAGTTTTTATAATATATATTTTGCTTAAAACCTTGTATATTGTAGCTTGATTGTCACAATTAACAACAATAACAAAAGAGGGGTTTTTTCATAAAGGAATATCAAATAATAATTTTTTGAGTCCTTCCCCTTCTTTACATGAAATTTTTAGGGCTATGAATTTTAATTGCATTATTGAGTTAGAGACTCACGTTTGTGTGACAACCCGCCTACTAAAATAATAGGTGGCCAGCCCAATACTCTAATAATCACAGGAATCATAGATGGTCCATTCTCAGCATCACCGTCGATTAAAATAATAGTACGAGATAACCACCAATCATTTTAGAAAACGGACTGTCAAATTTAAAATTTTGAAAATAAAAGAAAAACACTTAGACAATCCCATTTGCAAAAACGATGGATATAAAAAATCAACGGATAAAGAGTGACAATAAATAAATAATCACCGAATAAGCTGTTAGTGAACACACCAATACAAATAATTACACCGAGTATTACACATTAAATATTACATTATAATAGATGTGTGCAATGCTTTGGGCCACACGCCCGAATAAATAAACTGAACATAACTAGAGTACAATGGAAGGAAGCGTCTAATACAAATATCCTACAACATCCTCAACATGCAGTAACTCCATGACAACCGAAATGGAAATGTAAATACGGGTGTCCATGCAGTAGAGCACCTACACTTCAAGGAGTATATGCAGAAACACAGAAATATAGACGGGTCAGGGCCCGATTTGATATGATTCCCATGTGACTAAAATGCATGAAGTTAAGTGCGTAATTCTCTCGCAGTTAACATAATATTTCTCGCCTCTCATTCTAAAAACACAACCTAGTGCAATATTATGAGATGCTCTAGTTAACCCAAGTACTAAAGGCTAACTTCTCCCCAGTCTCAATACTATGCCCTATTCGTGCGTGGGGTGTCTCGCAAAGAGAAATCCAAACAAGGAACCCCCCCGATACACTACTACTTAGGCAAGGTTGATCGTCGAGATCCAAATAGACCCTCAGCACATACTAATATATATACATATATGGAAATCGTCTACAGCTACTCAAGGAAACATAAATAAATCCATTCACCATATAAAAGCATAATTCCTATTTCTTTCTTTAGGAATATATATAAATGGTACAACATTTTATCAAATGTTTACCAATTAATCTCATTTCAACAATTTCTTTACCAATTTTATTTCCTTTCTTCCATCCAGGAAAATAAATTTTTAAAGCAAGTTTTATTAACATAAAAATGCTTTATCCTTTTTCATAAAATCCCACTTCCCTTCTTCCATCCAGGAAGTGTAATCAAAAGTCATTTTTATTATCATAAAAATACTTTTACACACCACATGCTTCCATCTCCCTTCTTCCATACGGGAAATGCATCCGAAGCCAAACCATATATCCCATTTCCCTTCTTCCATCCGGGAAATGTAATTAAAGCCAATTCATTATCATGGATTGCTTTAACAAAATCTAAGATCGTCCCTCCGAGTTTCCCCACTGGACACGCCCCTAAATGGCTACCATCTTCTAGGGACTATCAAACAAAACAACCTGGGAACCTAACAAATGTCGGGAAGCGGCCATATGCCTGGGGGAAAGTCATGACCACACCCAGAATCTCCTAACCAACGCAGTATAATAAACACCCATATGGCCTAGGACTATATCCACCCTGCATTCATTAGCCATGGGGCATCACCATTAGCACGCAACTTCCCTTATGATAGCGATTTAGGGAGGTGTGTGATCATAAATTAACATTTATGAAAAACATTACTTTTGAAAACGTTCACTTTTACATTTTCAAAATCATTTGTACTTATTTCTTTTAGTACTACATATTAGCATATGTCTTTCTTATTCTTAGTGTCATATTTTATTAATGAGCTAAGACCCGAAGTGCCATTATCCTCAAACTTGTATCCAAGAGTTCATCTAATTTTATGAACCATCAAAGTGACTCTTCATTAATAATAGACTCCCAAAAATCCCAACATTAACATTTTATCTCCAATTTATCTTTAGGTTAACTTCCTATATCTTTCGGATATTAACCTACACAAATTAGCCCTCGGGGTAAGCCCAAATATCCCGTTTTATCCTAGGACATTAGTCTACCCAAAACATCCCTCTCGGACTCCCCATTACTTCCCAAAGGAAGGTCCCTAAACCTTGGGCCTAAAGGAAAAAGGTCTAAAAAAATCAAACTAGGAAAAACTCACAAAAACAGGCTGACCGAATCGATTCGCCCTTGCGAATCGATTCGCCTAAAAGCCGAATCGATTCGGTGAGCAAAAACTGACATTCTGTAATAGCCGAATTGATTCGGTCTTAACCTGAATCGATTCGGTCTCCCAGTCCTGTAACCTACCCCTTAATCGAATCGATTCGTCTGGGAGCCGAATCGATTCGGCCCTTGGAATTTGCCCAGTTTGGGTTACGGGTTGTATGAACCCTAAAATCCCCAAAACCCAATTCTTTGATTTTAACCAACATCAAGAACAACAAATTCTCCCAAGTTATTTTTACGCAATTAATAACTACTATATATTCCTCAAATCAAGTTAAAACTAAAATTTAAGGGTTAAATCCTCAAAATCAACAAAGAACCCATTTAGGGTTTAAATCTCCAAAACTTAACTTCACATGCAATTTATCACATTAAATCAACATCTAGCAAGTAAGAAACTTGCCTCGAGATTGTAGTCTCGGATCCTCCTCTGGTAGCAACGAAATCCGGCCTCAAATCTCCATTTCTCTCTCTTTTCTCCATTTCCCCAAGCTCTCTCTTCTCTCTCTCTCTCTCTCTCTCTCTCTTGGCTTCTCACATAAGATTAACAAAATAAAAAGGGGTGGGAGACTTAAACGGGTCTCAAAACATAAATGCACCTCTTTTAAGTGTTAATACACCACTAAAATGACTCGTAACCACTTAATTGAGTCATAACCCACAAAAAGTACCAAAATCTCAAAAATACAACTTGGCACTTATTTCGACTATCTCGACTATTCTAAAAACAATCGCACCCCCTATTTTGGCATTTGGGAAAATGTGAAAAAAAATTATGTTCCAATTTCATTTTATTTTATTAATTTTACCCAACTTAAAGTATAGGTCATAACCGTCGTTTTACATATAACGATGCAATATATCACCATATAATGCTATTTACCTTCTCATAATGGTAAATAGACAAAACATAGTAAATAGTATCCCTAAATCTCACGGGAAATAATATTTACTCCAACTTCCCCTATTTTATAAAATTAGCCGATCGGGCAAAATTTTTTAAAATAGCCGCTCAAAAATCTGGGTTGTTACATACCCCCCCCCCCCCCTTTAGAGGGGAATTTTGCCCTCAAAATTCAGGCGTAGCCCATAATCATAACAAGGGTATACTATACCAAACTATCGTGCTATCATTCTAGCAAATTCCTCGGCAGTGCGGCGTCCACAAAGGACTTGGACCAAGTTCATCTCTATTCGATCTTAGTCCACAACATCGTGCTCTAACATAGCACCATATCGTTCCTCATGAACTATCGATCCTACCGTTCTACTACAGAAGGAGATACCTACATATCTCGGCACAAATTGCCTTACTTCCCGAAACACGTTACACCCTTATTAGGGAATAACTATACTAACTTATAATTGCTCACCCAACACTACTTACTCCTATTCGCATTGGCGGAGCCCTTGAAAGTATACGGTTCAATGAGCCCAATCCTTAAAGAATTTTCTCGGACCACTCTAAGTCCAAGAAATATACTGTCCGCTATTTCCATTCCAATGAACAGGCAAGGCACACCGCCAACTACACTAGGCCACATATGGCCCCATACTTATAGGAAATGATTCGAACTATTGTACGAAAGTTCTATCCATAAAAGATACTACTCCCATCATTCCCCGTTCCCCCACTAGTCTCTTCTTGCTAATTGGTGAATCGATCAACCATGGACATGAAAGCTCTTACCATAGCGTCCCCTCTGTTAAGCTCATACCCCTTGGCATTCCATGCCTCCACAACTCTCTTCGACGGTATTCTACCGGCTCACCTACTACCCCATCCGCATCTTCTTAGCGAAAAGGAATATCCAATTGATAGTCCTTTACAAACTCCAACCTGTTGCTCGTAAAAAGACCAAATTTCCTTCCCAGGAAGTAGTGCCTCTATTTCTTTAAGGCGAATACTACCGCTATGAACTCAAAATCAAGCGAGGGATAACACTTCTCACGAAGGTTAAGTCTGTGAGACACATGAACCAAAAATCCATGCTCCCGTATTAATACTTTCCATTCCTAGCAAAGACTTGTTCGTTAAATCCACTCTCGATCTTAACAACACGAGTGCAGGAGTAAAAGTCAACTCATCCTCTTAACTCCCTGAAAGATAGGTTACCGACGTAACTCTCTATCTGAGAGAGGCCCCACCTTCTATGGCTTGACATTCCGAATCACTCGAGATCCTATACCTCCTCGTTCTTGGGACCTAATCCCACTTAGATTTAACCCACAAACCTATTGTGGTCAACTCCCTATCACCTTCCTAAAATAATTATCGCATGCCCTAAGGGACTTACGTTCTAAAAATCCTAAAGTCGATCTACACCCTAGCGAAGTCATATAAATATAATACTAATTATATCCCTAGTGTCTAAGACATTTCCCGACTTCCGACATTAGCTCGGTTTCATGCGTGGGAAGTCTCGCCGAGGCGAAATCCAAACAAAGAACCCTTCTATTACACTACTACCTCGCATCGTCGGTTGTCGAGAAGTAACGGTTGAAGACACATGATCGGGACCACTAAAGTCCTAACTCGTAACTCTACTAATGCCCTTATGCTTTTAAGTTTTACCATATTAATCAACTGAGGCATTTACTTTCTGTAAGATGCCCCAAACACTTTATCCCCATATACACATATACATTTTTATACATAGCCTTCTCATTAAGGAATAATCATAAGTCTCTATTCGACTTTCATATCTTAGTCTTCCCCACATTGATCAGAGGAAAAACTATCACAGTGCTCATATATCGCACATCAACTTAGCCCTCAAATCACTCATTTACGTGATTCTCGACTAAGCCTTCCAACCCAGCACCCAACTATAAAAATAAAGAAAAAAAAGGAAAATAAATATAGCATCTCTCCAATCCCAACGTCGTTAAGGTTCATGCGCCGAGTTTCTCGCAAAGCGAAATCCAAACAAGGAACCCCTCTGACACAATCCCCTTAACTTGTTGGTCATGGAGATAAAGCAACATCATACACAGGTAAAGGAAGTAAGCAATCAAATAAAATAAACAAAATAAGAAATGAAAACTACCTACATACCGTAAACCACCTCTATAAAGTCTCAATCCTATATCTAGGTGAGATATTATAGAACAACTAGTCCTCTCTAGAACTAGAAATAGGATAGCCTCGCAATTTATTTGCTTGCTACCTAACTAACCTAACCAAGAATATCTCCACTCGCATATTACATATAACACGAGTGGCACATACCCCAAATGCGCCTCTAAAATATCCCCACTTGCTTAATAATGAGCGAAGAAAAATATTGAACTTCCCTACCATGGAAGCCATAAATGTACTCTATATAATAACATAATTACCACCACAAGCTCAATATACACACCCGAATCTAGGGTTAATACAATATTACTCCATCTCTAGCTTCTCTGGCGATTATTCGCGTAGTTCCCTTAACTTCTTTAGCAAAGAGAACATTCTACTAGCCTCCTGGGCCTTAGTTCAATGAGTCTTCCCCGGGTGGATGTCCACCGTTGGGGTCTCACGAACACGACTTCTCCTGAAGTGTTAGCAACACTTACTTGTGAGACTATCATTTCCATTGAAAGACTCTCTCTCCCTTGCACCAACCTTATTTCGGTGCACAACTTCCTTAACCGTAACAACCTTTATTCATGATCGGCCTCTGACCGAACCTCGCGTGAATATTTGAGCACTTACTTTCTCATCATTCTTAATATCCCAGAGAAACTCGCTGTTGAAAATATCCACCGGGTTCTCTACGGGCAAAACTTCCTACCCCACTAAAATATGGCAACTACCATTTCCACCACTTCAACCTTACTCATATGGGTGAAATATTTTCCTCTAATCTTCGCACCTGGGAATTTCTATATCCCTCTCTAGGCCAAAACTCCTAGGCCTTATACTCTCATCAAATGAGATTACACTTCCTCCATCCGACCGAACTTCAACATGTGGTACTCTTCAAGGACCCCTCAACTTCAAATTAATGTCGCTTGGAATCCCAAGCTTAGCACCACTCTCTACAGGCAGCGGTACTTGGAAAACTATATCTGTTGTACTCAGTAGTCGCGGTAGCAATATAAAATAATGCTATGAAGGAAGCGACCTCTAAAGCGGCCCTCATCCCCGACTACCACTTACAGCTCATAGTAATCCCACCTCATGAAGCCTTCGCAACGGCCTTCCTTGACGCCCTTCATCTGACGACTTACAAGTCTCACACGAATGCGCAAAAGATTTTTGGGGTTCTCTTATTATAGCAGGAGAACGAAATCTCACAAGAGAGATCAATGATCTTAATCTTAGGGCTCTATATCAAATAAGAAGTAACGTTGAAAGCGTAATACATCCGCACAGATTCTTAAGGACTCTAGAACCTGATGCTCTAATACCATCTGTGACAATCCGCCTACTAAAATAATAGGTGGCCATCCCAATACTCTAATAATCACAGGAATCATAGATGGTCCATTCTCAGCATCACCGTCGATTAAAATAATAGTACGAGATAACCACCAATCATTTTAGAAAACGGACTGTCAAATTTAAAATTTTGAAAATAAAAGAAAAACACTTAGACAATCCCATTTGCAAAAACGGTGGATATAAAAAATCAACGGATAAAGAGTTCCAATAAATAAATAATCACCGAATAAGCTGTCGGTGAACAGATCAATACAAATAATTACACCGAGTATTACACATTAAATATTACATTACAATAGATGTGTGCAATGCTTTGGGCCACACGCCCGAATAAATAAACTGAACATAACTAGAGTACAATGGAAGGAAGCGTCTAATACAAATATCCTACAACATCCACAACATGCAGTAACTCCATGACAACCGAAATGGAAATGTAAATACGGGTGTCCATGCAGTAGAGCACCTACACTTCAAGGAGTATATGCAGAAACACAGAAATATAGACGGGTCAGGGCCCGGTTTGGTATGATTCCCATGTGACTAAAATGCATGAAGTTAAGTGCGTAATTCTCTCGCAGTTAACATAATATTTCTCGCCTCTCATTCTAAAAACACAACCTAGTGCAATATTATGAGATGCTCTAGTTAACCCAAGTACTAAAGGCTAACTTCTCCCCAGTCTCAACACTATGCCCTATTCGTGCGTGGGGTGTCTCGCAAAGCGAAATCCAAACAAGGAACCCCCCCGATACACTACTACTTAGGCAAGGTTGATCGTCGAGATCCAAATAGACCCTCAGCACATACTAATATATATACATATATGGAAATCGTCTACAGCTACTCAAGGAAACATAAATAAATCCATTCACCATATAAAAGCATAATTCCTATTTCTTTCTTTAGGAATATATATAAATGGTACAACATTTTATCAAATGTTTACCAATTAATCTCATTTCAACAATTTCTTTACCAATTTTATTTCCTTTCTTCCATCCAGGAAAATACATTTTTAAAGCAAGTTTTATTAACATAAAAATGCTTTATCCTTTTTCATAAAATCCCACTTCCCTTCTTCCATTCAGGAAGTGTAATCAAAAGTCATTTTTATTATCATAAAAATACTTTTACACAACACATGCTTCCTTCTCCCTTCTTCCATACGGGAAATGCATCCGAAGCCAAACCATATATCCCATTTCCCTTCTTCCATCCGGGAAATGTAATTAAAGCCAATTCATTATCATGGATTTCTTTAACAAAATCTAAGATCGTCCCTCCGAGTTTCCCCACTGGACACGCCCCTAAATGGCTACCATCTTCTAGGGACTATCAAACAAAACAACCTGGGAACCTAACAAATGTCGGGAAGCGGCCATATGCCTGGGGGAAAGTCAAGACCACACCCAGAATCTCCTAACCAACGCAGTATAATAAACACCCATATGGCATAGGACTATATCCACCCTGCATTCATTAGCCATGGGGCATCACCATTAGCACGCAACTTCCCTTATGATAGCGATTTAGGGAGGTGTGTGATCATAAATTAACATTTATGAAAAACATTAATTTTTCCTTTTGAAAACGTTCACTTTTACATTTTCAAAACCATTTGTACTTATTTCTTTTAGTACTACATATTAGCATATGTCTTTCTTATTCTTAGTGTCATATTTTATTAATGAGCTAAGACCCGAAGTGCCATTATCCTCAAACTTGTCTCCAAGAGTTCATCTAATTTTATGAACCATCAAAGTGACTCTTCATTAATAATAGACTCCCAAAAATCCCAACATTAACATTTTATCTCCGATTTATCTTTAGGTTAACTTCCTATATCTTTCGGATATTAACCTACACAAATTAGCCCTCGGGGTAAGCCCAAATATCCCGTTTTATCCTAGGACATTAGTCTACCCAAAACATCCCTCTAGGACTCCCCATTACTTCCCAAAGGAAGGTCCCTAAACCTTGGACCTAAAGGAAAAAGGTCTAAAAAAATCAAACTAGGAAAAACTCACAAAAACAGGCTGACCGAATCGATTCGCCCTTGCGAATCGATTCGCCTAAAAGCCGAATCGATTCGGTGAGAAAAAACTGACATTCTGTAATAGCCGAATTGATTCGGTCTTAACCTGAATCGATTCGGTCTCCCAGTTTTGTAACCTACCCCTTAATCGAATCGATTCGTCTGGGAGCCGAATCGATTCGGCCCTTGGAATTTGCCCACTTTGGGTTACGGGTTGTATGAACCCTAAATATTACATTATAATAGATGTGTGCAATGCTTTGGGCCACACGCCGGAATAAATAAACTGAACATAACTAGAGTACAATGGAAGGAAGCGTCCAATACAAATATCCTACAACATCCGCAACATGCAGTAGCTCCATGACAACCGGAATGGAAATGAAAATACGGGTGTCCATGCGGTAGAGCACCTGTACGGCAAGAAGTATATGCAGAAACACATAAATACAGACGGGTCAGGGCTCGATTTGATATGATTCCCATGTGACTAAAATGCATGACAGTTAAGTGCGTAATTCTCTCGTAGTTAACATAATATTTCTCGCCTCTCATTCTAAAAACACAACCTAGCGCAATATCATGAGATGCTCTAGTTAACCCAAGTACTAAAGGCTAACTTCTCCCCAGTCTCAACATTATGCCCTATTCGTGCGTGGGGTGTCTCCAAAGAGAAATCCAAATAAGGAACCCCCCCGATACACTACTACTTAGGCAAGGTTGATCGTCGAGATCCATTGGACCTAAGTACAATATTGATGTATATTATCATCTAATTTAATTTCCTTTAACATAGTGCTAAGGTCTAAACTTCTCCCCAGTCTCAACACTTTGCCCTATTCGTGTGTGGAGTGTCTCGCAAAGCGAAATCCAAACAAGGAACCCCCCCGATACACTACTACTTAGGCAAGGTTGATCGCCGAGATCCAAATAGACCCTCAGCACATACTAATATATATACATATATGGAAATCATCTACAACTACTCAAGGAAACATAAATAAATCCATTCACCATCTAAAAGCATAATTCCTATTTCTTTCTTTAGGAATATATATAAATGGTACAACATTTTATCAAATATTTACCAATTAATCTCATTTCAACAATTTCTTTACCAATTTTATTTCCTTTCTTCCATCTAGGAAAATACATTTTTAAAGCAAGTTTTATTAACATAAAAATGCTTTATCCTTTTTCATAAAATCCCACTTCCCTTCTTCCATCTAGGAATAAAAATACTTTTATATACCACATGCTTCCATCTCCATTCTTCCATTCGGGAAATGCATCCGAAGACAAACCTTCTATCCCATTTCCCTTCTTCCATCCGGGAAATGTAATTAAAGCCAATTCATTATCATGGATTGCTTTAACAAAATCTAAGACCGTCCCTCCGAGTTTCCCCACTCGACGCGCCTCTAAATGGCTATTATCTTCCAGGGCCTATCAAACAAGACAACCTGGGAACCTAACAAATGTCGGGAAGCGGCCATATGCCTGCGGGAAAGTCAAGACCACACCCAGAATCTTCTAACCAGTGCAGTATAATCATGTCACCAAGATCCTTTAATTAAAGATTAATGTTAAAAATCTTTTAGTTTCTATCACATATTTAAGACTTGACCCACATATAATCATGTCACCCATATATAAATAAATAATGACAATAATACTACTTTCAAAATTACTATAAATACATTTTTTTGCATCATTTACTTTAAAACCATGAGATCTTATTAACTTATAAAGTGTTTCATGACACTTCATAGGAGTTTTTTTTAGGCAATAGAGAGATGGTTGTTCCATATTAATTTCTTCTCCTAAATCACTATTTAGAAACGCCCTTTTATATGAATTTTATAAATCACTGAATTATGAGTAAAAGCAAGAGATATTAAAAGTCTAATGGAAGTAATACGTTCAATGGGTGCATATGTGTCAAAATAATCAATTGCATGTTTTTGTTTTTAAGCTTTAGAAATTAGTCTTGCATTTAATATATTAATTGAACCATCCAAATTTAGTTTCCTTTTAAATAATCATTTGGACCCAATTAGTTTTTCTCTAGGAAGAATATCCATAATAAATCAAGTTTGATATTATATTTTGAGTTCATTTCATCATTTATTGCTTATTTTCAGAAGACAACATCCCTTGATGTTACGACGTCATGAATGGTAGTAGGTTCATCTTCTAAATTAAGGAAAACTTTGGCTTTCTTATTAATTTCATTCACATCTCACTCAATAAGATAAATTACAAGGTCGGGTCCAAATATCTCTTTGGTTATTTATCCCATGCTCGTCATTGGTTCAATGTCATCCGTTGATTCAGAAGGAGACATTGAATGTGAAGGGACATGAGAAGGTGAGGCGTCAGTAATCGAATCATTATTTTCTAAACAAAGTACTCGACTTTTTTAGATGTTCAAAGATTTCACATCTACCGATTCACTAATTGCATGTTCAGTAATCTATATGTCGTATTATTAATAAATATCCAAAAAAGAGCCAATTATCATTTCTATTTCTTAATTTGGGTATCTTAATTTCAAGGTTTCTTACATAATCTAAACAACCCCAAATTTTGAGACATTTAAACTTAGGCATACCAGTAAACCATAAATCATATGGTGTAATATCCTTTTTTTTCAATGGAAATCTACTTAGAATATAACATGCAAATAAAACTACTTCACCCACATATACAAAGGCAACCCATAATTGATTAACATTGCACTGACCATTTCAACCAAAGTCTTATTTTTTCTTTCCACATTTTTATTTTGTTGCGGTGTATAGGGTGTTACAACTTAATGGATTATTCTACGATTATTACAAAAATTTTAAACTCATTTGGGTAGTATTCACCACCTCCATCGGTTGCAGGACTTTTATGTTCTGATTATGTTGAGTTTCAACTTTCTCTTTGAAAATAGTAATTTCTCAAATAATTCATCTTTAATCTCAAGTAAATATGTATATGCGCACGTGACGTTACCCTTCAAATCACATTTATCATTATGTATAAGATCAATAATTTTGGATGCCCTCTCAACACATTTAAATAACTTTCTAGTTATCTTAGATTGATCACAAATTTTGCATTTATCATAATGATCGATTTTACAATGGAAAATTAGTCTTACATTAGTCATATTTTTAATATTTTTGTAACTAACATGACCTAATCTATTATCACATAAAGGAATATAATTAACCATATAGTCTTAATTACTATAAAGTATTATATTAAATTTTATCATACCTCTAGTAATAAACTAACTATTGGAGAAGACAAAATGATCTGACTCATACACTAATTTGAACCCTCTCTCATTGAAAAGGTATCCAGACATAAGGTTATTACACATATTAGGTAGATGAAGTGTATTGATCAAAGTAAGAACCTGCCCATAAGTCAATTTCAAATCCATTGTGACATTTCCAATTACATTATTGCACAGATTATCTTCCATTTTTACTTCTTTTCTACCAATCTTTTGATATATTTTGAAGAGAGAACTATCTTTGTAGATATGAATGGTTGCACCGGTATTCACCCACCATCCATTTTCAATATCAACACAATCGCTTGTCACACTATTAAAATAAGATGTTCAACAATGCTGGTTTCCTTAGTCGCTTGTTTTCCTTGAATGCCTTCTTTTTAAGTCGGCATTCTCGAGCAAAGTAAATCGATTTATCTTAAAATTAAAATTTACCTTTAATCTTCTTATTTGAACTTTGGTTCTTGAAATTTGAATAATTCCTTACTTTATGTTTGGAATCTTTGTTATTCTTGGATTTTTTGTCATTAACCATATTTTTCTTAGAATGATGATAACTTTGTTCTTTCTTCTCCCGAATGTGAGCATTTTTTCAATGTGAAGGGGGAAGAGAAGATTATCAACTGTAGATATCATTTCCTTGTAATTATGTTTCTTCTTAAAGCCATTCCATGTGGAAGGGAGTTTAAAAACAATCACCCCTCTAGAAATTCCTCTTGAAAAATTATGCTACGACCTTAGTATCACTAACTATTTGTTGGAGATCATGGGATTGTTCAATAAAAATTATTCATTCGACATTATATTATTCACATATATAGTTAGAAATAAGAAACTTACGGTTACTCTCTTCCTCGTTTTGATATTTATATTCTAGTGCCTTCAACAACTCATTTGCCATAGGAATCATTCGATGTGCACTATAGAATGATTGATATAACACATTGAGAATGCGTTTTTGAAATATAAATTCATCTTCTTTTCTATTTCCAATGAGTGAAATTTTTACCGTAAAAAAGATCGTGTCTAACCAAATTCTGACTCATAACTTCGATATATTTTGCAAGTGTTCCTTTAGTTTTCAGAAGAATATTTCCTAAAAATGTTAGATATTTTTTTCTTTGATAAATAAAAGATTTTATAAAAAATCAAGGGGTGAACCCATATACATAAAGTATACTCAATCAGACAAGAAAAAGGAAAAAAAAAGGCGGGCCCCAAGAGAACCCCCCCCCTCCCCCCCAAAGGACCTTGTTAGATTAC
Organism: Sambucus nigra; assembly: GCA_949130495.1. Classification (NCBI taxonomy): domain Eukaryota; kingdom Viridiplantae; phylum Streptophyta; class Magnoliopsida; order Dipsacales; family Adoxaceae; genus Sambucus; species Sambucus nigra. The sequence goes on along the minus strand of OX422209.1, from coordinate 276,216,193 downwards.
ATAAATATATGCATCTCCTCCAAAACTCCAAAGAACAGGAATATATGTGTTATGGTTTTCGTTGTAAAAAATTAGCAGAGAGCTAAAAAATAAGTGTCAAAGTTTAGGTGGATCTACGTCCTTAACTTCAAAACAGCTCGAATTTCTCTCCCACAAAATTGTCCAAAGGATAAAATAAGGGACCCTTATCCAAATTTCTCTAACTTTCTTCCCTCACTTCAAGGTGTGCCATGACTCTAACAATGCCCTCACCGATTTGGGCACACCCAGACAATCCGATGAAGTGAGAAAAAGACCTCCCATAGATCCCTTGTCACCTAATAATGCAAAAGAAGGTGATTGGTCATTTCTACAGCCTCCTTGCACAACGAATACCGACTAGCCATCAATTCTCTCCTCTTGTGTAAACCTTTAATCATCAAAATCACCTATCTAGCAGCGGTCAAGATAAAAAACATGACTTTTGGAGGTTCCTTTTCCCTTTAACTCTATTGATAAGGAAAATTAGCATTCCCGTTCTCGTTTTCTCTCAAATCGGAGTGAAACTCTTTCATCGTAAAATTCCCTCTCCTTCTTAAACCCCATCTCAAATCATCTTCCCCTCCCGATGGGGTAGGATCCATACCCAACGAATCTAAGAAAGCCTCCGCCTTCTTTAATTCCCAGTCCCACAATCGTCTTCAAAATTTTAGATTACATACAAGTCAATCCCCGATACTCAACATATGATTAGGAATCACACCATACTTATCCCGTTCGATACTAAAAATCCAGAGGAATATATCCTCCATGAAGCCATTATTGCCTTGTCTATCCTTCCAAAATCTAATCCTACCACCACTTCCCAGATGAAGGTCCATGTATCTAAAGAACTCCCCCCACCCTTTCAAAATATTCTTCCACAACCCAACCCCGTAGGCGAAGTGCTCCACTCCCATCCCCCACCCCAGATGCATACACCCCTTAGATACCACCACTCTCCTCCATAACCTATTCTCATCACCAGAGAATCTCCAATTTTATTTACATAACATCACTTTAGTAAAGTACTCTGGGTTCTTCACTATTGACCCCCTCCGAAATCGGCTTGGACACTTCTTCCCACTCCCTAGGAAATACCTAAAACTCTCTTCATTCCATTTCCACATAAAATCTCACATCATCATTTCCAAAAGATTATGCACATAGCACATAGGCGATAAATTGAATACGAAGTAAGCTGGCAGGCTCGACAAAGTTCTTTTTATTAATGTTAACCTTCCTCCATTTGACAAATAACGATTCTTACACCCTGTAATCTCATTTTTACCCTCTCGAGAACTGGCTCCCATATAACTTTAATCTTGAACTTATCCACTAAGGGAAAACTAAAATATGTGGAAGGGAGAGATCCAACCCTACAACGAAGCGTCCCTGCCAAATTTCCCACGTTCTCAGCTCCCCCTACCTGAATCATTTCACATTTCCTGATATTAATGTGAGCCCCAAAACTTCCTTGAAGCACATCAGTAGAAGTATTTAAGATCTCACCTATCCCACTTTCACTTTGTAAAATACAATCGTATAGTCTGCAAACAATGAGTGGGATACGATAACTGGAGTCGCGTTCGGCTCCCCAATACAAAAATCTCTAATCAACCCTGCCTTTACCACATGCCCCATCATATGACTAAATGCCTCCATTACCAAGATGAAAAGGAAGGGAGACAAGGGATCTCCCTTTCGAATCCTCCAAAAGATAGGAAATATCCCCTTCGGAACCCCATTAATTATAACTAAGAACCTGATAGATGAAATGGAAATCTTAATCTAACGACGCCACCTCTCTTTGAATCCCATCATTTTTAATAAATACAATAGAAAACCCGAGTTGACATGATCATATTCCTTCTCAATATATAATTTACATAAAATACCAAGTTCCCCACTCATTAGCCACTAGGACCGCATCGGGGATTCACTTTCCTCCCATGAATTTGAGATTCGGACATGAGAGGATCAATAACTCTCCTATGCTTGATTGACAAAACTTGGGATAAGATCTTATACACAGTTACTGATATACCCATATATACCCTCCCTGCGCCTGGACGGGGCCAGGATGACCTCCTAACCAATATCGGACGACCCTCCAAGGGGCCGACCCCTCATCAGGCCCAGACGACCCTTCAAGGGGCCGACCCCTCATAAGGCCCAGACGGTCCTTCGAGTGGCCGACCCTTTATGGTGCCCAGACGACCCTTCGAGGATCCGAACCCTCATCAGGACCAGATGACCCTTCAAGGGACCGACCCCTCATCAAGCCCAAACGACCCTTCAAGGGGCCGAACCCTCATCAGGCCCAGAAGATCCTTCAAGGGGCCGACCCCTCATCATGGTCCGGAAGACCCTTTAAGGGGACGACCCCTCATTATGGTCTGGATGAACCTCCGAGGGTACGATAGTACGAGGCCCAGGTTAGGCCAGACAATACCAGAAGGAACTTTGCCCTCAGCCTCATATCATAGGCCGAGGGGGACATCATCACAGTGCGTGGTTTGGGAGATGCTTGGAACAGTGCGCGTGAGGCTCACATGGCACATGGAAGACCGTTATAACAATATCACCCCCTCACGTGAGGGAATATTATATTCACTACACCAAATCCTGCGAATGGTCACGCCCAGTGGGTCACGGTCCAAGTCCGCGACCAGCTTGTCGCGGACTTGGGCCGTGACCAACTCAATATTTGGTGTGACCATATTCATTAACACACTGAGTCATGAATGATTTATAAGTGGTCACGGACCAAATCCCTGACCACTGTGGGTCACGGACTTGGGCCGTGACTAGGGCGTGACCATTTTGGCACCTAATTTGCGCCAAAATTCCCTCCAAGCTTGGTCGCGGATGGGTCACGGACTTGGGCCGTGACCATAGGCCTGGAGAAGTAAAAAACACATACACTAAGGGTCACGACTGAGGGTCGTGACCATTTCTTGGGAGGGGTCACGGCTATGGACCGTGACCATACGCAAATTAATGGGCTAGTATGATTTCATTAAATGGTTTTGTTGGTGGGTCACGGTTGAGAGCCGTGACCAGGTTCAATATGAAAAAAAATGTGCGCTGTTTATTTTATCCCATCCTCCACTTTGTTTCGTTCATTTCCCCCAATGAAACCCTCCCCATACGCTTCCTTCATCTCTCCCTCTCTCTCTCTCGCTCGCCTCCTCCCTCCGTCTCCCTGGCGGCATCCCCTCTCTGGTTTTCGGATTTGGAGCTTGAGCGTCATCTCTGAGTACCTGGGGTTTTCGCCTCCTCCCTCCGTCTTCTCTGAGTACTAGATCTTTCTTCTGTTCTCTTTCCCTCTCCTCCCCATCCCCATCCCATAATCAATATCATCATCCCAACACTTGCACTCTTTCAAACAACACCACAAAATGGTCGTCAACATCCATCATACACTGCCCAAGAAAAGTGAAGATCTGAGCCATGTCCCCTTCATTCGTGAGTTCTATTTCTCTTCTTTATATCTTTATCTCAATTCCTAACTTCAAATTGCAATTCCTGAATTTTTGGTGAAGGTAATCTTCTGAGGTTAAATCGTTGTTCAATCGCCTTGGTGTTCACCTTCTTGTTGTCGAATTGGATCAATTGTGTGCGTACTATATTATATTATGTTTTATTTTTTCCATCCTATTTTTGTGAATTAACTGCTTCACGTTGGCATAGTTGTAGAATATATAATATGATGTACATTTACGTTGACATTAAGCTCGTGGATTAGGAGTTCAAATTGTTGGGAACACTATAAACAATTCAATTGATAGGGACCAAGATAAAGGGCACTTACGCTAATAGCATAATGGAAAGATCCATAAAACTAGACAATATTATATTTTTTGCCTCGAGTGAACGAGAACAAGGTTTTCGTACGCAAATGTTTATGGTGATTTTTGTAAGGATAAATTTTGTAATATTGTATCATGTTTGTAATGCTTATTAAAAATTTGTAATATTGGCTTTATTTCGCTTGGACAAATTTTGTAATCTGTAAGTCCTTATATTCCTTATATGACAAGGTAGGTACGCATTTTGATCCATTAAGTATAATCTAATTTTAGTTATGTTGACAAGATATAAGAGATAAAAAAATATTAAATATTAAATATTAAAAATGAGGGTCGTTAGGGTTTCGACAAAAACTCCTCCTCCTTCTCACGCATCAGGTGCTCAAAGCAGAAGTTGTTGATTTATGGGAAAATAATATATAATCCATTTATTGGTATTTTGTTTACTATTGTTAGCCTTATTGAAAATTATCCTATTGTATAGGGAATATTTCATTGAGGAATTAACAAGATTGCTGGTGTGGAAAGTTATGCTTTCTTTCAAAGGTATTATATTCCTATGTTCTTTCACAAGTATTTGTTTATTTCATCATTCCTCAGTTGTTTTTTACTAGTGTTGTCTCTATTACATAGTGATTAAGATAAAAAAAAACTAAGATCTTGGACTTTATCCTTGCAAAGGTATGTTCCAATTCTATTTAATAAATTTTATGCGGAGTTCATTATCCCTCTTTTTTATCACTTTTGATAGAGAACTTCTATGTCTCACTTTATTAATTATCTAGGTTTTACTGTTTGTTTTATATAACCCTTTACATCACCGTGTTGTGAGAACAAGCCATGATATGCGCGGGTCTTTTACATGGCATTTTATTTGGCATAACATAAGTCTTATTTCACGGGCTTTATTTTGTTGTGTGAATCAATTTTTTTTATTATTGTCTGTGTGAATCAATTTTTTCTTAATTGTCTGTGTGAATCAATTTTTTCTTTATTGTTTGTTTGCTATGCGGTTGTTTGCGGGGTAAATTAGATTCCTTCACACTATATTGATTCGAATTCTTTATTTTCAGATTTGTGCAGCTATTTCATAGAAGATGTTGTTGAATTGGTGTATCACGAGTTTTATAGTGAGTAACAATGCGCATTGGTGTCAATTTATGGTGTATTATATACCCCTATATGATTGTACATTTAGTTAATTTGGTTTGAGTTGTTTGATTATATATTTAGTTAAGTAAGTGTACCTACACTCGGGGGCATTGAGCAACGACTAATTTCTTGGTGTTTTCCAAGTGCAGGGGCTGTTAAAGTCAATATTAATGGCACTAATACGGTGTCGGTCCATTTGAGTCCTGTTCTTCATAACACATTGTTTACGTATTGCAGATCTAACCAATTGGATACCATTTCTTCATTACATACCAGTTCTTCATTACACACCAGGTACTCTCTACTTTAACTAAATTAGTTATATAATTGATATGCATTATCTATTAAATCTATTAGATGATAGAAGGAGTACGGGATAATTATTTGTTTTGTTTGGTTTGGTTGTTGGATAATTATTGGTTGTTGATTTGTTGTTGGATAATATGTTAGAAGGAGTATGGAATAATTAGAAGGAGTACGGGATACGACGATAACTTGCTAATGTCTAGACTTAAACTTAAAAATATGGCACCAACACCTCTCACGGGACCAATGTAACACGTAGGAATTGACCCCGTGATCACGGGACTCCCGGTTTGATAATCCGATGATAATTTAAAAATATTAGGACTTAAGATTAAAAATAAGGCGTTAGATAGCAAAAATATGAAACAACCCTCGTACGGACCCGTGAGAGGCACCAACACCTCTCACAGGACCAATATAACACGTAGGAACAGACTGCGCGATCTAGAGACTCCCGATTTGAGAATACAACAATAATTTTAAAATATGAGGAGTTAAGCATAAAAACAAGGCGTTAGAGGGTGAAAATTCGAAACAACGTCCGAATGGCCCCGTGAGAGGGACTAACACCTCGCACGTGAGTAATGTAACTCGTAGGAACTGACCGCGCGATAAAGGGACTGCCGGTTTGAGAATACGAGGATGATTTGAAAATATAAGGAATTAGGCTTAAAAACATGGCGTTAGATGGCCTAAAACCGAAATAGCCCCCGAACAGCCTCGTGGGTGGCACCAACACCGCACACGAGACCAATGAAACTCGTAGGAATAGACCCCGCGATCACGGGACCCCCGATTTGAGAATACGACAATAATTTACATATATAAGGAATTAGGCTTAAAAATGGCGTTAGATAGCAAAACCCCAAAATAGCTCCCGAATGTCCCCATGAGAGGAACTAACACCTTGCACGGGACCAATGTAACTCGTAGGAACTGACCGCGCGATCATGGGACCCCCGGTTTGAGAGTATAAGGATAAATTCGAAAATATTAAGAATTCGACTTCAAAAATGGCATTAGAGGGAAAAACCTCGAAATAACCCTCGAACGGTCCCGTGAGTGGCACCAACACCTCACACGGGACCAATGTAACTCGTAGGAACTGATCGATCAGCCACGGGACTCCCGGTTTGAGAATACGATGATAATTTGCATACTTCTAGACTTAGGCTTAAAAACATGGCGTTAGAGGGTGAAAACCCAAAATAGCCCCAGAACAGCCCCGTGGGTGGCACCAACACCTCCCACGGGACCAATGTAACTCGTAGGAACTGACCTCACAGCCGCGGGACTCCCGGTTTGAGACTACGATGATAATTTGCATATTTCTTGACTTAGGCTTAAAAACATGGCGTTAGAGGGTGAAAACTCGAAACAGCCCCCGAACATCCCCGTGGGTGGCACCAACACCTCCCACGGGACCAATGTAACTCGTAGGAACTGACCCCACAGCTGCGGGTATCCAAGTTTGAGAGTACGATGGTAATTTGCATATTTCTAGATTTAGCTTTGAAAACATGACGTTAGAGGGTGAAAATTGGAAACAGCCCCTGAACGGCCTTGTGGGTGGCACCAACACCTCCCACGGGACAAATCTAACTCGACGGAATTGACCTCGCTGTCGCGGGACTCCCGGTTTGAGAGTACGACGGTAATTTGTATATTTCGAGACTTAAGTAAAACATGGCGTTAGAGGGTGAAAACTGAAAACAGCCCCCGAACGTCCCCGTGGGTGGCACTAACACCTCCCACAGGACCAATGCAACTCGTAAGAACTGACCTCGCAGCCGCGGATCTCCCGGTTTGAGAGTACGATGTTAATTTGCATATTTACAGACTTAGGCTTAAAAACATGACGTTAGACGGAGAAAACTCGAAATAGCCCCCGAACGGCCCCGTGCGTGGCACCAACACCTCCCACGGGACCAATGTAACTCGTAGTAACTGACCCCATAGCCGCGGGGCTCCTGGTTTGAGAATACGATGATAATTTGCATATCTCTTGACTGGGGCTTAAAAATATGGTGTTAGAGGGTGAAAACTCAAAACAGCAACCGAACGTCCCCATGGGTGGCGCCAACACCTCCCACGGGACCAATGTAACTCGTAGGAACTGACCCCGTAGTCGCGGGTCTTCCGGTTTGAGAGTACGATGGTAATTTGCATATTTATTGACTTAGGCTTAAAAACATGGCGTTAGAGGGTGAAAACTCGAAACAGCCCCCGAACGGCCCCGTAGGTGGCACCAACACCTCCCACGGGACCAATGTAACTCGTAGGAACTAACCCCACTGCCGCGGGTCTTCTGGTTTGAGAATACGACGATAATTTGTATATTTCTTGACTTGGGCTTAAAACCATGGCGTTAGAGGGTGAAAACTCGACCCCTGAACGACCCCGTGGATGGCACCAACACTTTCCACGGGACCAATGTAACTCGTAGGAACTGACCCCACAGCCGTGGGTCTCCCGATTTGAGAGTACGATGATAATTTACATATTTATAGACTTAGGCATCAAAACATGACGTTAGAGGGTGAAAACTCAAAGCAGCCCCCGAACGTCCCCGTGGGTGACGTCAACACCACCCACGGGACCAATGTAACTCGTAGAAACTGACCCCACAGCCGCAGGACTCCCGGTTTGAGACTACTACGATAATTTGTATATTTCTTGACTTAGGTATAAAAACATGGCGTTATAGGGTGAAAACTCGAAATAAGCCCCGAACGGCCCCGTGGGTGACACCAACACCTCTCAAGGGATGAATGTAACTCGTAGGAACTGACCCCACAGCCGCGGGACTCCCGGTTTGAGAATACAACTATAATTTCCATATTTGTTGACTTAGGATTAAAAACATGGCGTTAGAGGGTGAAAACTCAAAACAGCCCCCGAACGTCCCTATGGGTGGCACCAACACCTCCCACTTGACCAATGTAACTCGTAGGAACTGACCCCGCAGCCGCGGGTCTCCTGGTTTGAGAGTACGACGGTAATTTGCATATTTTTAGGATTAGGCTTAAAAATACGGCGTTAGAGGGAGAAAACTCAAAAGAGCCCCCGAACGGCCCCGTGGGTGGCACCAACACCTCCCATGGGACCAATGTAACTCGTAGGAACAAACCTCACAGCCGCGGGTCTCCCGGTTTGAGAATACGATGATAGTTTGCATATTTCTTGACTTAGGCTTAAAAACATGGCGTTAGAGGGTGAAAACTCGAAACAGCCCCCGAACGTCCCCGTGGGTGGCGCCAACACCTCCCACGGGACCAATGTAACTCGTAGGAACTGACCTCGCATCCGCGGGTCTTCCGATTCGAGAGTATGACGGTAATTTGCATATTTATAGACTTAGGCTTAAAAACATGGCGTTAGAGGGAGAAAACTCGAAACAGCCCCCCAACGTCCCCGTGGGTGGCACCAACACCTCCCATGGGACCAATGTAACTCGTAGGAACTGACCCCACTGCCGCGGGTCTCCCGATCTGAGAATACGATGATAATTTGCATATTTCTTGACTTGGGCTTAAAAACATGGCGTTAGAGGGTGAAAACTCGAAACATCCCCCGAACGTCCCCGTGGGTGGCGCCAACACCTCCCACGGGACCAATGTAACTCGTAGGAACTGACCCCGCAACCGCGGGTCTTTCGGTTTGAGAGTACGACGGTAATTTTCATATTTATAGACTTAGGCTTAAAAATGTGGCGTTAGAGGGTGAAAACTTGAAATAGCCCCCGAACGTCCCCGTGGGTGGCACCAACACCTCCCACGGGACCAATGTAACTCGTAGGAACTGACCCCACTGCCGCGGGTCTCCGGTTTGAGAATACGACGATAATTTGCATATTTCTTGACTTGGGCTTAAAAACATGACGTTAGAGAGTGAAACTCGAAATTGCCCCCGAACATCCCCGTGGGTGGCGCCAACTCCTCCCACGGGACCAATGTAACCTGTAGGAACTAACCCCACTGTCGCGGGTTTCCCTGTTTGAGAGTACGACAGTAATTTGCATATTTTTAGACTTAAGGAAAATATGGCGTTAGTGGGAGAAAACTTGAAACAGCCCCCGAACGGCCCCGCGGGTGGCACCAACACCTCTCATGGGATCAATGCAACTCGTAGGAACTGACCTCACAGCCGCAGGTCTCCCGGTTTGAGAATACGATGATAATTTGCGTATTTCTTGACTTAGCCTTAAAAACATGGCGTTAGAGGGTGAAAAGTCGAAACAGCCCCCGAACGGCCCCGTGGGTGGCACCAACACCTCCCATGAGACCAATATAACTCGTAGGAACTGACCCACAGCCGCGGGTCTCTCGGTATGAGAGTACGACTGTAATTTGCATATTTCTACACTTAGGCTTAAAAACATGACGTTAGAGGGTGAAAACTAGAAACAGCCCCCCGAACTGCCCCGTGGGTGGCACCAACACCTCCCACGGGACCAATGTAACTCGTAGGAACTCACCCCACAGCCGCGGGACTCCCGGTTTGAGACTACGACGATAATTTACATATTTCTTGAGTTAGTCTTGAAAACATGGCGTTAGAGGGTGAAAACTGGAAACAGCCCCCGAAAAGCCCCATGTGCGGTACCAACACCTCCCACGTGACCCATGTAACTCGTAGGAACTTACCCTGCACCCGCGCGTCTCCCGATTTGAGAGTACGACGATAATTTCCATATTTCTAGACTTAGGCTTAAAAACATGACGTTAGAGGGTGAAAACTCGAAATAACCCCGGAACGTCCCGTGGTTGGCACCAACACCTCCCACAGGATCAATGTAACTCGTAGGAACTGACCCCACAGCCGCGGGTTTCCCGGTTTGAGAGTACGACGATAATTTTTATATTTCTAGAGCTAAGCAAAACATGGCGTTAGAGGGTGAAAACTCCAAAATTCCCTCGAACGGCCCCGTGGGTGGCACCAACACCTCCCACGGGACCAATGTAACTCGTAGGAACTGACCCCACAGCCGCGGGTCTCCCGGTTTGAAAATACGACGGTAATTTGCATATTTCTAGACGTAGGCTTAAAAACATGACGTCAAAGGGTGAAAACTCGAAACAGCCCCCGAACATCCCCGTGGGTGGAACCAACACCTCCCACGGGACCAATGTAACTTGTAGGAACTTACCCCACAGCCGCGGAACTCCCGGTTTGAGAATACGACTATAATTTACATAATTCCTGACTTATGCATAAAAACTTGAGCAAAACATGACATTAGAGGGTGAAAACTCAAAACAGCCCTGGAACGGCCCGGTGGGTGACACCAACACCTCCCACGAGACCAATGTAACTCATAAGAACTGACCCCACGGTCGCGGGACTCCCGATTTGAGAATATGACTATAATTTACATATTTGTTGACTTAGGATTAAAAACATGGCATTAGAGGGTGAAAACTCAAAACAACCCCTGAATGTCCTCGTGGGTGGCACCAACACCTCCCACGGGACTAATGTTACTCGTAGGAACTGAGCCCGCAGTTGCGGGTCTCCCGGTTTGAGAGTACGACGATAATTTGCATATTTATAGACTTAGGTTTAAAAATATGGCGTTAGAGGGAGAAAACTCGAAACAGCCCCCGAACGGCCCTGCGGGTGGCACCAACACCTCCCATGGGATCAATGTAACTCGTAGGAACTGACCTCACAGCCACAGGTCTCCCAGTTTGAGAATACGACGATAATTTTCATATTTCTTGACTTAGGCTTAAAAACATGGCGTTGGAGGGTGAAAACTCGAAACAGCCCCCGAACGTCCCCGTGGGTGGCGCCAACACCTCCCACGGGACCAATGTAACTCGTAGGAACTGACTCCGCAACCGTGGGTCTTCCGATTTGAGAGTACGATGGTAATTTTCATATTTATAGACTTAGGCTTAAAAATATGGCATTAGAGGGTGAAAACTTGAAACAGTCCCCGAACGTCCCCGTGGGTGGCACCAACACCTCCCACGGGACCAATGTAACTCGTAGGAACTGACCCCACTGCCGCAGGTCTCCAGTTTGAGATTACGACGATAATTTGCATATTTCTTGACTTGGGCTTAAAAACATGACGTTAGAGAGTGAAAACTCGAAACTGCCCCCGAACGTCCCCGTGGGTGGCGCCAACTCCTCCCACGGGACCAATATAACTTGTAGGAACTGACCCCACTGCCGCGGGTCTCCCGGTTTGAGAGTACGACGGTAATTTGCATATTTTTAGACTTAAGAAAAATATGGCGTTAGAGGGTGCAAACTCAAAACAGCCCCCGAACGGCCCCGTGGGTGGTACCAACACCTTCCACATGACCAACGTAACTCATAGGAACTGAACCCACAGCCGCGGGACTCGCGGTTTGAGACTACGACGATAATTTGCGTATTTCTTGACTTAGCCTTAAAAACATGGTGTTAGAGGGTGAAAAGTCGAAACAGACCCCGAACGGCCCCGTGGGTGGCACCAACACCTCCCACGAGACCAATATAACTCATAGGAACTGACCCATAGCCACGGGTCTCTCGATATGAGAGTACGACGGTAATTTGCATATTTCTAGACTTAGGCTTAAAAACATGACGTTAGAGGGTGAGAACTCGAAACAGCCTCCGAACTGCCCCGTGGGTGGCACCAACACCTCCCACGGGACTAATGTAACTCATAGGAACTCATCCCACGCGGGACTCCCGGTTTGAGACTACGACGGTAATTTGCATATTTCTTGACTTAGTCTTAAAAACATGGCGTTAGAGGGTGAAAACTCGAAACAGCCCCCGAAAAGCCCCATGGGTGGCACCAACACCTCCCACGTGACCCATGTAACTCGTAGGAACTTACCCTGCACCCCCGCATCTCCCGATTTGAGAGTACGACGGTAATTTCCATATTTCTAAACTTAGGCTTAAAAACATGACGTTAGAGGGTGAAAACTCGAACCAACCTCCGAACATCTCGTGGTTGGAACTAACACCTCCCACGGGACCAATGTAACTCGTAGGAACTGACCCCACAGCCGCGGGTTTCCCGATTTGAGAGTACGACGGTAATTTTCATATTTGTAGAGCTAAGCAAAACATTGCGTTAGAGGGTGAAAACTTGAAACTTCCCACGAACGGCCCCGTGGTTGCCACCAATACCTCCCACGGGACTAATTTAACTCGTAGGAACTGACCCCACACCCGCTGGTCTCCCGGTTTGAAAATATGACGGTAATTTGCATATTTCTAGACGTAGGCTTAAAAACATGACGTTAAAGGGTGAAAACTCGAAACAGCCCCCGAACGTCCCCGTGGGTGGAACCAACACCTCCCACGGGACCAATGTAACTCGTAGAAACTTACCCCACAACCGCGGGGCTCCCGGTTTGAGAATACGACTATAATTTACACATTTCCTGACTTATGCATAAAAACATGAGCAAGACATGACATTAGAGGGTGAAAACTCAAAACAGCCCCGGAAGGGCCCGATGGGTGGCACCAACACCTCCCACGGGACCAATGTAACTCGTAGGAACTGACCCCACGGCCGCGAGACTCCTGATTTGAGAATACGACTACAATTTCCATATTTGTTGACATAGGATTAAAAACATTACGTTAGAGGGTGAAAACTTAAAACAACCCCCGAACGTCCCCGTGGGTGGCACCAACACCTCCCACGGGACCAATGTTACTCGTAGGAACTGAACCCGCAGTCGCGGGTCTCCCGGTTTGAGAGTACGATGGTAATTTGCACATTTATAGACTTAGGCTTAAAAACATTGCGTTAAAGGGTTAAAACTCGAAATAGCCCCCGAACGGCCCCGTGGGTGGCACTAACACCTCCCACGGAACCAATGTAACTCGTAGGAGCTGACCCCACTGTCGCCGGTCTTCCAGTTTGAGAATACGACGATAATTTGCAGATTTCTTGACTTGGGGTTAAAAACATGGCGTTAGAGGGTGAAAACTCGAAACAGCCCCCGAACAGCCCCGTGGGTGGCACCAACACCTCCCACGGGACTAATTTAACTCGTAGGAACTGACCCCACAGCCGCGGGTCTCCCGATTTGAAAATACGACGGTAATTTGTATATTTCTAGACGTAGGCTTAAAAACATGACGTTAAAGGGTGAAAACTCGAAACAGCCCCCGAACGTCCCCGTGGGTGGAACTAACACCTCCCACGGGACCAATGTAACTCGTAGGAACTTACCCCATAACCGCGGGACTCCCGGTTTGAGAATACGACTATAATTTACACATTTCCTGACTTATGCATAAAAACATGAGCAAAACATGACATTAGAGGGTGAAAACTCAAAACAGCCCCGGAAGGGCCCGATGGGTGGCACCAACACCTCCCACGGGACCAATGTAACTCGTAGGAACTGACCCCACGGCCGCGGGACTCCTGATTTGAGAATACGACTACAATTTCCATATTTGTTGACTTAGGATTAAAAACATTGCGTTAGAGGGTGAAAACTTAAAACAGCCCCCGAACGTCCCCGTGGGTGGCACCAACACCTCCCACGGCACCAATGTTACTCGTAGGAACTGAACCCGCAGTCGCGGGTCTCCCGATTTGAGAGTACGATGGTAATTTGCATATTTCTAGACTTAGGCTTAAAAACATGGCGTTAGAGGGTTAAAACTCGAAACAGCCCCCGAACGGCCCCGTGGGTGGCACTAACACCTCCCACGGGACCAATGTAACTCGTAGGAAGTGACCCCACTGCCGCCGGTCTTCCAGTTTGAGAATACGACGATAATTTGCATATTTAATGACTTGGGGTTAAAAACATGGCGTTAGAGGGTGAAAACTCGAAACAGCCCCCGAACATCCCCGTGGGTGGCCCCAACACCTCCCACGGAACTAATTTAACTCGTAGGAACTGACCCCACAGCCTCGGGTCTTCCGGTTTGAAAATACGACGGTAATTTGCATATTTCTAGACGTAGGCTTAAAAACATGACGTTAAAGGGTAAAAACTCGAAACAGCCCCCGTGGGTGGAACCAACACCTCCCAAGGGACCAATGTAACTCGTAGGAACTTAACCCCAAACCGCGGGACTCCCGGTTTGAGAATACGACTATAATTTACACATTTCCTGACTTATGCATAAAAACAAGAGCAAAACATGACATTAGAGGGTGAAAACTCGAAACAGCCCCGGAAGGGCCCGATGGGTGGCACCAACACCTCCCACGGGACCAATGTAACTCGTAGGAACTGACCCCATGGCCGCGGGACTCCTGATTTGAGAATACGACTACAATTTCCATATTTGTTGACTTAGGATTAAAAACATTGCGTTAGAGGGTGAAAACTTAAAACAACCCCCGAACGTCCCCGTGGGTGGCACCAACACCTCCCACGGGACCAATGTTACTCGTAGGAACTGAGCCCGCAGTCGCGGGTCTCCCAGTTTGAGAGTACGATGGTAATTTGCATATTTATATACTTAGGCTTAAAAACATGGCGTTAGAGGGTTAAAACTCAAAACAGCCCCTGAACGGCCCCGTGGGTGGCACCAACACCTCCCACGGGACAAATGTAACTCGTAGGTACTGACCCCACTGCCGCCGGTCTTCCAGTTTGAGAATACGACGATAATTTTCATATTTCTTGACTTGGGGTTAAAAACATGGAGTTAGAGGGTGAAAACTCGAAACAACACCCGAACGTCCCCGTGGGTGGGGCCAACTCCGCCCACGGGACCAATGTAACCTGTAGGAACTGACCCCACTGCCGCGGGTCTCCCGGTTTGATAGTACGACAGTAATTTGCATATTTCTATACTTAAGGAAAACATGGCGTTAGAGGGTAAAAATTCGAAACAGCCCTCGAACGTCCCCGTGGGTGTAACCAACACCTACCACGGGACCAATGTAACTCGTAGGAACTGACCCCGCTCCCGATTTGAGAGTAAGACGGTAATTTGCATATTTATAGACTTAGGATTAAAAACATGGCGTTAGAGGGAGAAAACTCGAAACAACCCCCGAGCGGCCCAGTAGGTGTCACCAACACCTCCCATGGGACCAATGTAACTCGTAGGAACTGACCTCACAGCCGCGGGTCTCCCGATTTGAGAATACGACGATAATTTGCATATTTCTTGACTTAGGCTTAAAAATATGGTGTTAGAGGGAGAAAACTCGAAATAGCCCCCGAACGGCCCCGTAGGTGGCACCAACACCTCCCATGGGACCAATGTAACTCGTAGGAACTGACCCCACTGCCGCGGGTCTCTCGGTTTGAGAATACGATGATAATTTGCATATTTCTTGACTTGGGCTTAAAAACATGGCGTTAGAGGGTGAAAACTCGAAACATCCCCCGAACGTCCCCGTGGGTGGCGCCAACACCTCCCACGGGACCAATGTAACTCGTAGGAACTGACCCCGCAACCGCGGGTCTTTCGGTTTGAGAGTACGACGGTAATTTTGATATTTATAGACTTAGGCTTAAAAATGTGGCGTTAGAGGGTGAAAACTTGAAACAGCCCCCGAACGTCCCCGTGGGTGGCACCAACACCTCCCACGGGACCAATGTAACTCGTAGGAACTGACCCCACTGCCGCGGGTCTCCGGTTTGAGAATACGACGATAATTTGCATATTTCTTGACTTGGGCTTAAAAACATGACGTTAGAGAGTGAAACTCGAAATTGCCCCCGAACATCCCCGTGGGTGGCGCCAACTCCTCCCACGGGACCAATGTAACCTGTAGGAACTAACCCCACTGTCGCGGGTTTCCCTGTTTGAGAGTACGACAGTAATTTGCATATTTTTAGACTTAAGGAAAATATGGCGTTAGTGGGAGAAAACTTGAAACAGCCCCCGAACGGCCCCGCGGGTGGCACCAACACCTCTCATGGGACCAATGCAACCCGTAGGAACTGACCTCACAGCCGCAGGTCTCCCGGTTTGAGAATACGATGATAATTTGCGTATTTCTTGACTTAGCCTTAAAAACATGGCGTTAGAGGGTGAAAAGTCGAAACAGCCCCCGAACGGCCCCGTGGGTGGCACCAACACCTCCCACGAGACCAATATAACTCGTAGGAACTGACCCACAGCCGCGGGTCTCTCGGTATGAGAGTACGGCTGTAATTTGCATATTTCTAGACTTAGGCTTAAAAACATGACGTTAGAGGGTGAAAACTCGAAACAGCCCCCCGAACTGCCCCGTGGGTGGCACCAACACCTCCCACGGGACCAATGTAACTCGTAGGAACTCACCCCACAGCCGTGGGACTCCCGGTTTGAGACTACGACGATAATTTACATATTTCTTGAGTTAGTCTTGAAAACATGGCGTTAGAGGGTGAAAACTGGAAACAGCCCCCGAAAAGCCCCATGTGCGGTACCAACACCTCCCACGTGACCCATGTAACTCGTAGGAACTTACCCTGCACCCGCGCGTCTCCCGATTTGAGAGTACAACAATAATTTCCATATTTCTAGACTTAGGCTTAAAAACATGACGTTAGAGGGTGAAAACTCGAAATAACCCCGGAACATCCCGTGGTTGGCACCAACACCTCCCACAAGATCAATGTAACTCGTAGGAACTGACCCCACAGCCGCGGGTTTCCCGGTTTGAGAGTACGACGATAATTTTCATATTTCTAGAGCTAAGCAAAACATGGCGTTAGAGGGTGAAAACTCCAAACTTCCCTCGAACTGCCCCGTGGGTGGCACCAACACCTCCCACGGGACCAATGTAACTCGTAGGAACTGACCCCACAGCCGCGGGTCTCCCGGTTTGAAAATACGACGGTAATTTGCATATTTCTAGACGTAGGCTTAAAAACATGACGTCAAAGGGTGAAAACTCGAAACAGCCCCCGAACATCCCCGTGGGTGGAACCAACACCTCCCACGGGACCAATGTAACTTGTAGGAACTTACCCCACAGCCGTGGAACTCCCGGTTTGAGAATACGACTATAATTTACATAATTCCTGACTTATGCATAAAAACTTGAGCAAAACATGACATTAGAGGGTGAAAACTCAAAACAGCCCTGGAACGGCCCGATGGGTGACACCAACACCTCCCACGAGATCAATGTAACTCATAAGAACTGACCCCACGGTCGCGGGACTCCCGATTTGAGAATATGACTGTAATTTACATATTTGTTGACTTAGGATTAAAAACATGGCGTTAGAGGGTGAAAACTCAAAACAGCCCCTGAATGTCCTCGTGGGTGGCACCAACACCTCCCACGGGACTAATGTTACTCGTAGGAACTGAGCCCGCAGTTGCGGGTCTCCCAGTTTGAGAGTACGACGGTAATTTGCATATTTATAGACTTAGGTTTAAAAATATGGCGTTAGAGGGAGAAAACTCGAAACAGCCCCCGAACGGCCCTGCGGGTGGCACCAACACCTCCCATGGGATCAATGTAACTCGTAGGAACTGACCTCACAGCCGCAGGTCTCCCAGTTTGAGAATACGACGATAATTTGCATATTTCTTGACTTAGGCTTAAAAGCATGGCGTTGGAGGGTGAAAACTCGAAACAGCCCCCGAACGTCCCCGTGGGTGGCGCCAACACCTCCCACGGGACCAATGTAACTCGTAGGAACTGACTCCGCAACCGTGGGTCTTCCGATTTGAGAGTACGATGGTAATTTTCATATTTATAGACTTAGGCTTAAAAATATGGCATTAGAGGGTGAAAACTTGAAACAGTCCCCGAATGTCCCCGTGGGTGGCACCAACACCTCCCACGGGACCAATGTAACTCGTAGGAACTGACCCCACTGCCGCAGGTCTCCAGTTTGAGATTACGACGATAATTTGCATATTTCTTGACTTGGGCTTAAAAACATGACGTTAGAGAGTGAAAACTCGAAACTGCCCCCGAACGTCCCCGTGGGTGGCGCCACTCCTCCCACGGGACCAATGTAACTTGTAGGAACTGACCCCACTGCCGCGGGTCTCCCGGTTTGAGAGTACGACGGTAATTTGCATATTTTTAGACTTAAGGAAAATATGGCGTTAGAGGGTGCAAACTCAAAACAGCCCCCGAACGGCCCCGTGGGTGGTACCAACACCTTCCACATGACCAACGTAACTCATAGGAACTGAACCCACAGCCGCGGGACTCGCGGTTTGAGACTACGATGATAATTTGCGTATTTCTTGACTTAGCCTTAAAAACATGGTGTTAGAGGGTGAAAAGTCGAAACAGACCCCGAACGGCCCCGTGGGTGGCACCAACACCTCCCACGAGACCAATATAACTCGTAGGAACTGACCCACAGCCGCGGGTCTCCCGATATGAGAGTACGACGGTAATTTGCATATTTCTAGACTTAGGCTTAAAAACATGACGTTAGAGGGTGAGAACTCGAAACAGCCTCCGAACTGCCCCGTGGGTGGCACCAACACCTCCCACGGGACTAATGTAACTCGTAGGAACTCATCCCACGCGGGACTTCCGGTTTGAGACTACGACGGTAATTTTCATATTTCTTGACTTAGTCTTAAAAACATGGCGTTAGAGGGTGAAAACTCGAAACAGCCCCCGAAAAGCCCCATGGGTGGCACCAACACCTCCCACGTGACCCATGTAACTCGTAGGAACTTACCCTGCACCCGCGCATCTCCCGATTTGAGAGTACGACGGTAATTTCCATATTTCTAAACTTAGGCTTAAAAACATGACGTTAGAGGGTGAAAACTCGAACCAACCTCCGAACATCTCGTGGTTGGAACTAACACCTCCCACGGGACCGATGTAACTCGTAGGAACTGACCACACAGCCGCGGGTTTCCCGGTTTGAGAGTACGACGGTAATTTTCATACTTGTAGAGCTAAGCAAAACATTGCGTTAGAGGGTGAAAACTCGAAACATCCCCCGAACGGCCCCGTGGGTGGCACCAATACCTCCCACGGGACTAATTTAACTCGTAGGAACTGACCCCACACCCGCTGGTCTCCCGGTTTGAAAATACGACGGTAATTTGCATATTTCTAGACGTAGGCTTAAAAACATGACGTTAAAGGGTGAAAACTCGAAACAGCCCCCGAACGTCCCCGTGGGTGGAACCAACACCTCCCACGGGACCAATGTAACTCGTAGGAACTTACCCCACAACCGCGGGGCTCCCGGTTTGAGAATACGACTATAATTTACACATTTCCTGACTTATGCATAAAAACATGAGCAAGACATGACATTAGAGGGTGAAAACTCAAAACAACCCCGGAAGGGCCCGATGGGTGGCACCAACACCTCCCACGGGACCAATGTAACTCGTAGGAATTGACCCCACGGCCGCAAGACTCCTGATTTGAGAATACGACTACAATTTCCATATTTGTTGACTTAGGATTAAAAACATTATGTTAGAGGGTGAAAACTTAAAACATCCCCCGAACGTCCCCGTGGGTGGCACCAACACCTCCCACGGGACCAATGTTACTCGTAGGAACTGAACCCGCAGTCGCGGGTCTCCCGGTTTGAGAGTACCATGGTAATTTGCATATTTATAGACTTAGGCTTAAAAACATTGCGTTAAAGGGTTAAAACTCGAAACAGCCCCCGAACGGCCCCGTGGGTGGCACTAACACCTCCCACGGGACCAATGTAACTCGTAGGAACTGACCCCACTGCCGCCGGTCTTCCAGTTTGAGAATACGACGATAATTTGCAGATTTCTTGACTTGGGGTTAAAAACATGGCGTTAGAGGGTGAAAACTCGAAACAGCCCCCGAACATCCCCGTGGGTGGCACCAACACCTCCCACGGGACTAATTTAACTCGTAGGAACTGACCCCATAGCCGCGGGTCTCCCGATTTGAAAATACGACGGTAATTTGCATATTTCTAGACGTAGGCTTAAAAACATGATGTTAAAGGGTGAAAACTCGAAACAACCCCCGAACGTCCCCGTGGGTGGAACTAACACCTCCCACGGGACCAATGTAACTCGTAGGAACTTACCCCATAATCGCGGGACTCCCGGTTTGAGAATACGACTATAATTTACACATTTCCTGACTTATGCATAAAAACATGAGCAAAACATGACATTAGAGGGTGAAAACTCAAAACAGCCCCGGAAGGGCCCGATGGGTGGCACCAACACCTCCCACGGGACCAATGTAACTCGTAGGAACTGACCCCACGGCCGCGGGACTCCTGATTTGAGAATACGACTACAATTTCCATATTTGTTGACTTAGGATTAAAAACATTGCGTTAGAGGGTGAAAACTTAAAACAGCCCCCGAACGTCCCCGTGGGTGGCACCAACACCTCCCACGGGACCAATGTTACTCATAGGAACTGAACCCGCAGTCGCGGGTCTCCCGGTTTGAGAGTACGATGGTAATTTGCATATTTCTAGACTTAGGCTTAAAAACATGGCGTTAGAGGGTTAAAACTCGAAACAGCCCCCGAACGGCCCCGTGGGTGGCACTAACACCTCTCACGGGACCAATGTAACTCGTAGGAAGTGACCCCACTGCCGCCGGTCTTCCAGTTTGAGAATACGATGATAATTTGCATATTTAATGACTTGGGGTTAAAAACATGGCGTTAGAGGGTGAAAACTCAAAACAGCCCCCGAACGTCCCCGTGGGTGGCCCCAACACCTCCCACGGGACTAATTTAACTCGTAGGTACTGACCCCACAGCCGCGGGTCTTCCGGTTTGAAAATACGACGGTAATTTGCATATTTCTAGACGTAGGCTTAAAAACATGACGTTAAAGGGTAAAAACTCGAAACAGCCCCCGTGGGTGGAACCAACACCTCCCAAGGGACCAATGTAACTCGTAGGAACTTACCCCCCAACCGCGGGACTCCCGGTTTGAGAATACGACTATAATATACACATTTCCTTACTTATGCATAAAAACAAGAGCAAAACATGACATTAGAGGGTGAAAACTCGAAACAGCCCCTGAAGGGCCCGATGGGTGGCACCAACACCTCCCACGGGACCAATGTAACTCGTAGGAACTGACCCCATGGCCGCGGGACTCCTGATTTGAGAATACGACTACAATTTCCATATTTGTTGACTTAGGATTAAAAACATTGCGTTAGAGGGTGAAAACTTAAAACAGCCCCCGAACGTCCCCGTGGGTGGCACCAACACCTCCCACGGGACCAATGTTACTCGTAGGAACTGAGCCCGCAGTCGCGGGTCTCCCGGTTTGAGAGTACGATTGTAATTTGCATATTTATAGACTTAGGCTTAAAAACATGGCGTTAGAGGGTTAAAACTCGAAACAGCCCCCGAACGGCCTCGTGGGTGGCACCAACACCTCCCACGGGACAAATGTAACTCGTAGGTACTGACCCCACTGCCGCCGGTCTTCCAGTTTGAGAATACGACGATAATTTTCATATTTCTTGACTTGGGGTTAAAAACATGGCGTTAGAGGGTGAAAACTCGAAACAACCCCCGAACGTCCCCGTGGGTGGGGCCAACTCCGCCCACGGGACCAATGTAACCTGTAGGAACTGACCCCACTGCCGCGGGTCTCCCGGTTTGAGAGTACGACGGTAATTTGCATATTTCTATACTTAAGGAAAACATGGCGTTAGAGGGTAAAAATTCGAAACAGCCCTCGAACGTCCCCGTGGGTGTAACCAACACCTACCACGGGACCAATGTAACTCGTAGGAACTGACCCCGCTCCCGATTTGAGAGTAAGACGGTAATTTGCATATTTATAGACTTAGGATTAAAAACATGGCGTTAGAGGGAGAAAACTCGAAACAACCCCCGAGCGGCCCAGTAGGTGTCACCAACACCTCCCATGGGACCAATGTAACTCGTAGGAACTGACCTTACAGCCGCGGGTCTCCCGATTTGAGAATACGACGATAATTTGCATATTTCTTGACTTAGGCTTAAAAATATGGTGTTAGAGGGAGAAAACTCAAAACAGCCCCCGAACGGCCCCGTAGGTGGCACCAACACCTCCCATGGGACCAATGTAACTCGTAGGAACTGACCCCACTGCCGCGGGTCTCCCGGTTTGAGAATACGACGATAATTTGCAAATTTTTTGACTTGGGCTTAAAAACATGGCGTTAGAGGGAGAAAACTCGAAACAGCCCCCGAACGTCACCGTGGGTGGCGCCAACTCCTCCCACGGGACAAATGTAACCTATAGGAACTGACCCCACTCCCGCGGGTCTCCCGGTTTGAGAGTACGACGGTAATTTGCATAGTTCTAGACTTAAGGAAAACATGGCATTAGAGGGTGAAAACTCGAAATAGCCCCCGAATGGGCCCGTGGGGGGCACCAACACCTTCCACGTGACTAATTTAACTTGTAGGAACTGACCCCACAACCGCGGGACTCCCGATTTGAGACTACGACTATAATTTGCATATTTCTTGACTTACGCGTAAAAACATGGCATTAGAGGGTGAAAACTGGAAACAACTCCCGCACGGCCCCTTGGGTGGCACCAACACCTCCATGGGGACCAATGAAACTCGTAGGAACTGACCCCACAGCCACGGGTCTCACGATTTGAGAGTACGACGGTAATTTGCATATTTCTAGACTTAGGCTTAAAAACATGACGTTAGAGGGTGAAAACTCGAAACAGCCCCCGAACGGCCGCGTGGGTGGCACCAACACCTCCCACAGGACCAATGTAACTCGTAGGAACTGACCCCACAGTCGCGGGACTCCCGGTTTGAGACTACGACGATAATTTGCATATATCTTGACTTAGGCTAAAAAATATGGCGTTAGAGGGTGAAAACTCGAAACAGTCCCCGAAAGACCCCGTGGGTGGCACCAACACCTCCCACGTGACCAATGTAACTCGTAGGTACTGACCCCACACCCGCGGGACTCTCATTTTGAGCATACGACTATAATTTCCACATTTGTTGACTTAGGAGTAAAAACGTGGCGTTAGAGGGTGAAAATTCGAAACAGCCCCCGAACGTCCCCGTGGGTGTCACCAACACCTCCCACGGGACCAATGTAACTCGTAGGAACTGACCCACAGCCGCGGGTCTCCCAATATGAGAGTACGACGGTAATTTGCATATTTCTAGACTTAGGCTTAAAAACATGACGTTAGAGGGTGAAAACTCAAAACAGCACTCGAACTGCCCAGTGGGTGGCACCAACACCTCCCACGGGACCAATGTAACTCGTAGGAACTCACCCCACAGCTGCGGGACTCCCGGTTTGAGACTACGATGGTAATTTGCATATTTCTTGTCTTAGTCTTAAAAACATGGCGTTAGAGGGTGAAAACTCGAAACAGCCCCCGAAAAGCCCCATGGGTGGCACCAACACCTCCCACGTAACCCATGTAACTCGTAGGAACTTACCCTGCACCCGCGCGTCTCCTGATTTGAGAGTACGACGGTAATTTCCATAATTTTAGACTTAGGCTTAAAAACATGACGTTAGAGGGTGAAAACTCGAACCAACATCCAAACATCCCGGGTTGGCACCAACACCTCCCACGGGGCCAATGTAACTCGTAGGAACTTACCCCACAGTCGCGGGTTTCCCGGTTTGAGAGTACGATGGTAATTTTCATATTTCTAGAGCTAAGCAAAACATGGCGTTAGAGTGTGAAAACTCGAAACTTCCCCCGAACGGCCCCATGGGTGGCACCAACACCTCCCACGGGACTAATTTAACTCGAAGGAACTGACCCCACAGCTGCGGGTCTCCCAGTTTGAAAATACGACGGTAATTTGCATATTTCTAGACGTAGGCTTAAAAACATAACTTTAATGGGTGAAAACTCGAAACAGCCCCCGAACGTCCCCGTGGGTGGAACCAACACCTCCCACGGGACCAATGTAACTCGTAGGAACTTACCCCACAGCTGCGGGACTCCCGGTTTGAGAATACGACTATAATTTACACATTTCCTGACTTATGCATAAAAACATGAGCAAATTATGACATTAGAGGGTGAAAACTCGAAACAGCCCCGGAAGGGCCCGATGGGTGGCACCAACACCTCCCACGGGACCAATGTAACTCGTAGGAACTAACCCCACGGCCGCGGGACTCCTGATTTGAGAATCCGACTACAATTTCCATATTTGTTGACTTAGGATTAAAAACATTGCGTTAGAGGGTGAAAACTTAAAACAGCCCCCGAACGTCCCCGTGGGTGGCACCAACACCTCCCACGGGACCAATGTTACTCGTAGGAACTGAACCCGCAGTCGCGGGTCTCCCGGTTTGAGAGTACGATGGTAATTTTACATATTTATAGACTTAGGCTTAAAAACATGGCGTTAGAGGGTTAAAACTCGAAACATCCCCCGAACGGCCCCGTGGGTGACACCAACACCTCCCACGGGACCAATGTAACTCGTAGGAACTGACCCCACTGCCGCCGGTCTTCCAGTTTGAGAATACGACGATAATTTGCATATTTCTTGACTTGGGGTTAAAAACATGGCGTTAGAGGGTGAAAACTCAAAACAGCCCCCGAACGTCCCCGTGGGTGGGGCCAACTCCGCCCACGGGACCAATGTAACCTGTAGGAACTAACCCCACTGCCCCGGGTCTCCCGGTTTGAGAGTACGACGGTAATTTGCATAGTTCTAGACTTAAGGAAAACATGGCATTAGAGGGTGAAAACTCGAAATAGCCCCCGAATGGGCCCGTGGGGGGCACCAACACCTTCCACGTGACTAATGTAACTCGTAGGAACTGACCCCACTGACGCAGGACTTTCGGTTTTAGAATACGACGATAATTGTCATATTTCTTGATTTGGGCTTAAAAAGATGGCGTTAGAGGGTAAAAATTCGAAACAGCCCCCCAACGTCCCTGTGGGTAGTGCCAACACCTCCCACGGGACCAATGTAACTCGTAGGAACTGACCCCACAGCCGCGGGTCTCCCGATTTTAGAGTACGATGGTAATTTGCATATTTCTAGACTTAGGCTTAAAAACATGACGTTTGAGGGTGAAAACTCGAAACAGCCCCCGAACGGCCCCGTGGGTGGCACCAGCACCTCCCACGTGACCCATGTAACTCGTAGGAACTTACCCTGCACCCGCGCGTCTCCCGATTTGAGAGTACGATGGTAATTTCCATATTTCTAGACTTAGGCATAAAAACATGACGTTAGAGGGTGAAAACTCGAACCAACCTCCGAACACCCCGTGGTTGGCACCAACACATCCCACGTGACCCATGTAACTCGTAGGAACTTACCCTGCACCCGCGCGTCTCCTGATTTGAGAGTACGACGGTAATTTCCATAATTTTAGACTTAGGCTTAAAAACATGACGTTAGAAGGTGAAAACTC
The DNA here is from genome assembly GCA_949130495.1 of Sambucus nigra. Classification (NCBI taxonomy): domain Eukaryota; kingdom Viridiplantae; phylum Streptophyta; class Magnoliopsida; order Dipsacales; family Adoxaceae; genus Sambucus; species Sambucus nigra. The sequence goes on along the minus strand of OX422209.1, from coordinate 276,190,614 downwards.
GAACCAGCATCCAAACATCCCGTGGTTGGCACCAACACCTCCCACGGGGCCAATGTAACTTGTAAGAACTGACCCCACAGCCGCGAGTTTCCCGGTTTGAGAGTACGACGGTAATTTTCATGTTTGTAAAGCTAAGAAAAACATGGCGTTAGAGGGTGAAAACTCGAAACTTCCCCCGAACGGCCCCGTGGGTGGCACCAACACCTCCCACGGGACTAATTTAACTCGTAGGAACTGACCCCACAGCCGCGGCTCTCCCGGTTTGAAAATACGACGGTAATTTGCATATTTCTAGACGTAGGCTTAAAAACATGACGTTAATGGGTGAAAACTCGAAACAGCCCCCGAACGTCCCCGTGGGTGCAACCAACACCTCCCACGGGACCAATGTAACTCGTATGAACTTACCCCACAGCCGTGGGACTCCCGGTTTGAGAATACGACTATAATTTACACATTTCCTGACTTATACCTAAAAACATGAGCAAAACATGACATTAGAGGGTGAAAACTCGAAACAGCCCCGGAAGGGCCCGATGGGTGGCACCAACACCTCCCACGGGACCAATGTAACTCGTAGGAACTGACCCCACGGCCGCGGGACTCCTGATTTGAGAATCCGACTACAATTTCCATATTTGTTGACTTAGGATTAAAAACATTGCGTTAGAGGGTGAAAACTTAAAACAGCCCCCGAACGTCCCCGTGGGTGGCACCAACACCTCCCACGGGACCAATGTTACTCGTAGGAACTGAACCCACAGTCGCGGGTCTCCCGGTTTGAGAGTACGATGGTAATTTGCATATTTATAGACTTAGGCTTAAAAACATGGCGCTAGAGGGTTAAAACTCGAAACAGCCCCCGAACGGCCCCGTGGGTGACACCAACACCTCCCACGGGACCAATGTAACTCGTAGGAACTGACCCCACTGCCGCCGGTCTTCCAGTTTGAGAATAGGACGATAATTTGCATATTTCTTTACTTGGGGTTAAAAACATGGCGTTAGAGGGTGAAAACTCAAAACAACCCCCGAACGTCCCCGTGGGTGGGGCCAACTCCGCCCACGGGACCAATGTAACCTGTAGGAACTAACCCCACTGCCCCGGGTCTCCCGGTTTGAGAGTACGACGGTAATTTGCATAGTTTTAGTCTTAAGGAAAACATGGCATTAGAGGGTGAAAACTCGAAATAGCCCCCGAATGGGCCCGTGGGGGGCACCAACACCTTCCACGTGACTAATGTAACTCGTAGGAACTGACCCCACAGCCGCGGGACTCCCGATTTGAGACTACGACTATAATTTGCATATTTCTTGACTTACGCGTAAAAACATGGCATTAGAGGGTGAAAACTGGAAACAACTCCCGAACGGCCCCGTGGGTGGCACCAACACCACCCTGGGGACCAATGAAACTCGTAGGAATTGACCCCATAGCCGCGGGTCTCCCAATTTGAGAGTACGATGGTAATTTGCATATTTCTAGACTTAGGCTTAAAAACATGACGTTTGAGGGTGAAAACTCGAAACAGCCCCCGAACGGCCCCGTGGGTGGAACCAACACCTCCCACAGGACCAATGTAACTCGTAGGAACTGACCCCACAGTCGCGGGACTCCCGGTTTGAGACTACGATGATAATTTGCATATTTATTGACTTAGGCTAAAAAATATGGCGTTAGAGGGTGAAAACTCGAAACAGCCCCCGAAAGGCCCCGTGGGTGGCACCAACACCTCCCACGTGACTAATGTAACTCGTAGGTACTGGCCCCACACACGCGGGACTCCCGTTTTGAGAATACGACTATAATTTCCATATTTGTTGACTTAGGATTAAAAACGTGGCGTTAGAGGGTGAAAATTCGAAACAGCCCCCGAACGTCCCCGTGGGTGTCACCAACACCTCCCACGGGACCATTGTAACTCGTAGGAACTGACCCACAGCCGCGGGTCTCCCGATATGAGAGTACGAAGGTAATTTGCATATTTCTTGACTTAGGCTTAAAAACATGACGTTAGAGGGTGAAAACTCGAAACAGCCCTCGAACTGCCCCGTGGGTGGCACCAACACCTCCCACGGGACCAATGTAACTCGTAGGAACTCACCCCACAGCCGCGGGACTCCCGGTTTGAGACTACGACGGTAATTTTCATATTTCTTGACTTAGTCTTAAAAACATGGCGTTAGAGGGTGAAAACTCGAAACAGCCCCCGAAAAGCCCCATGGGTGGCACCAACACCTCCCACGTGACCCATGTAACTCGTAGGAACTTACCCTGCACCCGCGCGTCTCCCGATTTGAGAGTACGATGGTAATTTCCATATTTCTAGACTTAGGCTTAAAAACATGACGTTAGAGGGTGAAAACTCGAACCAACCTCCGAACATCCCGTGGTTGGCACCAACACCTCCCACGTGACCCATGTAACTCGTAGGAACTTACCCTGCACCCGCGCGTCTCCTGATTTGAGAGTACGACGGTAATTTCCATAATTTTAGACTTAGGCTTAAAAACATGACGTTAGAAGGTGAAAACTCGAACCAGCATCCAAACATCCCGTGGTTGGCACCAACACCTCCCACGGGGCCAATGTAACTTGTAAGAACTGACCCCACAGTCGCGAGTTTCCCGGTTTGAGAGTACGACGGTAATTTTCATGTTTGTAAAGCTAAGAAAAATATGGCGTTAGAGGGTGAAAACTCGAAACTTCCCCCGAACGGCCCCGTGGGTGGCACCAACACCTCCCACGGGACTAATTTAACTCGTAGGAACTGACCCCACAGCCGCGGCTCTCCCGGTTTGAAAATACGACGGTAATTTGCATATTTCTAGACGTAGGCTTAAAAACATGACGTTAATGGGTGAAAACTCGAAACAGCCCCCGAACGTCCCCGTGGGTGCAACCAACACCTCCCACGGGACCAATGTAACTCGTATGAACTTACCCCACAGCCGTGGGACTCCCGGTTTGAGAATACGACTATAATTTACACATTTCCTGACTTATACATAAAAACATGAGCAAAACATGACATTAGAGGGTGAAAACTCGAAACAGCCCCGGAAGGGCCCGATGGGTGGCACCAACACCTCCCACGGGACCAATGTAACTCGTAGGAACTGACCCCACGGCCGCGGGACTCCTGATTTGAGAATACGACTACAATTTCCATATTTGTTGACTTAGGATTAAAAACATTGCGTTAGAGGGTGAAAACTTAAAACAGCCCCCGAACGTCCCCGTGGGTGGCATCAACACCTCCCACGGGACCAATGTTACTCGTAGGAACTGAACCCGCAGTCGCGGGTCTCCCGGTTTGAGAGTACGATGGTAATTTGCATATTTATAGACTTAGGCTTAAAAACATGGAGTTAGAGGGTTAAAACTCGAAACAGCCCCCGAACGGCCCCGTGGGTGACACCAACACCTCCCACGGGACCAATGTAACTCGTAGGAACTGACCCCACTGCCGCCGGTCTTCCAGTTTGAGAATACGACGATAATTTGCATATTTCATGACTTGGGGTTAAAAACATGGCGTTAGAGGGTGAAAACTCAAAACAGCCCCCGAACGTCCCCGTGGGTGGGGCCAACTCCGCCCACGGGACCAATGTAACCTGTAGGAACTAACCCCACTGCCCCGGGTCTCCCGGTTTGAGAGTACGAAGGTAATTTGCATAGTTCTAGACTTATGGAAAACATGGCATTAGAGGGTGAAAACTCGAAATAGCCCCCGAATGGGCCCGTGGGGGGCACCAACACCTTCCACGTGACTAATGTAACTCGTAGGAACTGACCCCACTGACGCAGGTCTTTCGGTTTTAGAATACGACGATAATTGTCATATTTCTTGATTTGGGCTTAAAAAGATGGCGTTAGAGGGTAAAAACTCGAAACAGCCCCCGAACGTCCCTGTGGGTAGTGCCAACACCTCCCACGGGACCAATGTAACTCGTAGGAACGGACCCCGCAGCCGCGGGTCTTCCGGTTTGAGAGTACGACGATAATTTGCATATTTATAGACTTAGGCTTAAAAACATGGCGTTAGAGGGTGAAAACTCGAAACAGCCCCCGAACGTCCCCATGGGTGGCACCAACACCTCCCACGGGACCAATATAACTCGTAGGAACTGACCCCACTGCCGCGGGTCTTCCGGTTTTAGAATACGACGATAATTGGCATATTTCATGACTTGGGCTTAAAAAGATTGCGTTAGAGGGTGAAAACTCGAAGCAGCCCCCGAACGTCCCCGTGGGTGGGGCCAACTCCTCCCACGGGACCAATGTAACCTGTAGGAACTGACCCCACTGCCGCGGGTCTCCCAGTTTGAGAGTACGACGATAATTTGCATATTTCTATACTTAAGGAAAACATGGCGTTAGAGGATGAAAACTCGAAACAGCCCCCGAACGGCCCCGTGGGTGGCACCAACACCTTCCACGTGACCAATGTAACTCATAGGAACTGACCCCACAGCCGCAGGACTCCCGAGTTGAGACTACGACGATAATTTGTGTATTTCTTAACTTAGGCTTAAAAACATGGCGTTAGAGGGTGAAAAGTCAAAACAGCCCCCGAATGGCCCCGTGTGTGGCACCAACACCTCCCACGGGACCAATATAACTCGTAGGAACTGACCCATAGCCGCGGGTCTCCCGGTATGAGAGTACGAAGGTAATTTTCATATTTCTAGACTTAGGCTTAAAAACATGACGTTAGAGGGTGAAAACTCGAAACAACCCCCGAACGGCCCCGTGGGTGGCACCAACACCTCCCAGGGGACCAATGTAACTCATAGGATCTGACCCCACAGCCGCGGGTCTCCCGGTTTGAGAGTACGACGGTAATTTCCATATTTCTAGACTTAGGCTTAAAAATATGACGTTAGAGGGGGAAAACTCGAAACAGCCCCCGAACGGCCCCGTGGGTGGCACCAACACCTCCCACGGGACCAATGTAACTCATAGGTACTGACCCCACAATCGCGGGACTCCCGATTTGAGACTACGACGATATTTTACATATTTCTTTACTTAGGCTTAAAAACATGGCGTTAGAGGGTGAAAACTCGAAACAACCCCCGAAAGGCCCCGTGGGTAGCACCAACACCTCCCACGTGACTAATGTAACACGTCACGCATAAAATTGGTCACGAACTTGGGCCGCGACCATTTTTTTTATATTTTTGGTCACGGTTATCGGTCACGGTCAAAGTTCGCGACCATTTTTTTCCTTTTTTTTCATCACGGTCGTGGATCACGGATTTGGACCGCGATCATTTATTTTTATTTTTTTTGTCACGGTTGTGGGTCGCGGACTTAGGTAGCGACCAATTTGTCATGGTTGTGGGTCATGGATGATGTCCGTGACCCGTCACGGCATGGGTCACGACCCAAGTCCGCGACCATCTGCCGTGACCCATCTTGGCCGTGACCAATTTTTGGTCACGGACTTGGGCTGCGACCTGCGAAAATGGTCACGACCCAAGTCCGCGACCCACAGCTTTGGTCAGAGATTTTGGCCGTGACCAATCGCCAGTTTTTGTGTTGTGGTCATCACTAATCACAGGTGGCATCTACAGGTGTCAGTAGGGGATTGGCTAGATCATCATTCACATGCACCATGCATGCTTGGGGGGTACACTACACCCGCCAAGACCTATATATACTTGTCACCTACAACCCTATAAGGGGATAGATAATTTATAACCCTAGCTAAAACTCTACTTATACACATAGTAGAGAGAGAGAGAGAAGCTTATGTGCATTGTATCCAAGGCCATTAGTGCCCATACCTAGTGGATCACACACACACAGTGGATGTATGACTAATTGGCTGAACCACTATACATCATTGTCTTATTCCTCTTATACTCATCTCCTTCTATACACTTACACATATACATCTCTATGGCTGCCATTGTTATTACTGTTTGATCTCATCATCACTTACCTGGTGGTGCTAGATTTCAGCATCTCAGTTTCGCGCCGTCTGTGGGAAGGATAAGCCATCTCTTCCTTTGAACAGCTTGACCTCTCCAGGCACTCTGGTGGTGAACCAGATCTCCCCCTTTGTGGAGCTGTTTCACCATTGAAAGAGATCCATTAGGGTTTCCAAGATCTTCAGTCTTTTGGTCATTCAGCTCTCTATGGCTCAAACACATGGCACCGGAGATGCCACCACCACCTCTTCCTCCATCGAATAGTAGAGTAGGACTCAGTTCTAGTTAACCACCACCTCAGTCTGATATGGCTGATGTGGCGGCCGCTTTGAAGTCTCTGGCAGCAAGCTAGCGAATCATGCAGGAGCAGTTTATAGCTCTAAGACAAAACATACTAAGACCACCAGGGGTCTCACCTGAGATGATTACTCCGGCAGTAGCTCCAGGGCAGCATGAGGCCAGGGGACCACCCCAGGCGCCACACAAAGACTTGCCACCTCCACAGCTACGGAGGGATGTTGCTGACCCCCGGCACTACGCCTGGGGAGGCAAGGAAACCCTTGCCCTGAGGACAGGTATGATGATATTGAGGGGGAGGAGGCCCCCATAGAATGCTGGGAGCCGTATGAGGTCTCCCACAATACTGTACGACCTCTCCAGGAGAGCAGAGGGAAGTGTGGAAGGGAAAATCCTGACGATCGCCCGAGGGGCTCTGCTTTTGATCGTCTGAGTAGGAGGTTGGCCTTTGAGAGGCTCGGCCCAATAAATGACCTGCGGGAAAAATTATCCAGATCAAGGAGTGCAGCAAGGTCCAGAAGGGAGGCAACAGATGGCCGACCCCACGGGTGCCGACGCCAACGACGGGATGATGGTCAAGGGGAAGTAAACATTCGACACAGGCCTGCCACAGCAGAACCCTCCGTTCACCTCAAAGAGGCGGCATGGGATAACATCGGCCAGGACGACCCTACGAGGCCCTGGAATAACTCGATCCAGCGAGTGGAGGATGAGATTGACAATATTCTGAAGAGTCGGGACCCTCTTCAGAGAGGATACTCCATAGGCTCACCCTTTGTGGCGAAGATAGTCAACTTCCCAATGCCATCCAAGTTTAAGCCACCTATGGTCACCCCTCAGTATGATGGGAGTACCAACCCTATCCACTATATTTAGATGTACCAATCAGTGGCAGACATATACTCTATCTCAGATGAGATGAGGTGTCATGCCTTTTTTGGCACTCTGACTGGGGCTGCACATGTTTAGTACATGTCTCTTCCAAAAAACTCCATTGAAAGCTTTAAGCAGTTGGTAAACACGTTTATCCATAACTTTTTATTTGAGGTGAGGCCACAGAAGAAGACCACACACCTGCTCTATGTTAAGAAGGGGAAGAACGAGAGCCTAAGAGACTACATAACCCGATTCAACAAAGAAAAGTTAGAGGTTAAAGACTATGAGGAGAGCATAGCCATGACCGCTCTCATTGGAGGACTCCAGAAGGGGAAGCTATTATGGAAGCTTGCTGAAGACCCTCCAAGAACAATGGCTAAATTGCTGTCGATGGCAAGAAAGGTGATGAACACCGAAGAGGCGATGGCCGCAAAATACAAAGATGAAAAAGGAGGCACTAGTGGGGGTAAGTACTATAAGAAGAACAAAGAGGGGAAAAAGAGGTCTACAGATGACATGTTCGCTGATTAACCCCTCTGATGGTCAGCTGCGAACATATTCTCAATGAGATAAAGAGTTACCGATCCCTGAAGTGGCCTGAGAAGTTGAGGGCATCCCCCCACAAGAGGAACAAAAACTTATGGTGTGAATTTCACTAAGACCATAGCCACGTAACAGACAAATTCTTTGCTCTGAAAGATGAGATTGAAAAAATGTTAAAAGAAGGGAAGTTAAGGAAGTACGTTGACAAAGGTGCCTTCAATAGGGGCAGAGGGGACGACCCCAGAAAGAAGTGAGGCGATACATGTAGAGAAGGTCCTCCAAAAAGAGGGGACGACCCTTCTGATGATGAGGACGACCTTGACCTCCCTCCAAGAGATGACCACGACCCTGTCAAGAGACTTAATATGATCTCGCTCGGTGTGGTAATGATCTCCGGGGGTCTAGCAGGAGGAGGGTTAGAGGTCGCCAACAGGAAGGCCCATGTAGCTGAAGCAAAGGTAGTGACAAAAGCATTACACTCAACCTCTGTTGAGCCAAAGTCAGAAAAGAGGAAGGAGGTCGATATGGATACTCTGATAGTGGGGTTCTCAAGAATGGACTTCAAAGGCCTTTTAACCCCACATGTTGACCCCCTCGTCATCACTACCAGGGTGCACGGATAAGAGGTGCCGAGGATCTTGGTAGATGGGGGTAGCTCTGCAGATGTGATGTTTTGGCCGTGCTTCAAAGCCTTAGGCCTCAGCCGTGCTAGACTCGTCCCATACCATCACCCATTGATTGGGTTTAGTGGGGAAAAGGTTCATCCCCTTGGAGTGTATGAGGCCGACGTTAGGATGGGAGACGAGTGGCCGAGATGGCTTACCAAGAAGGTCAACTTCTTTGTGATGGATGCACATGTCTTCTCGGCCTATAACATTATACTGGGGCGAGTAGACCTCAAGGGGTTTGAAGGTGTGCCGTCTACGGTCCATCAGATGATTAAATTTCCAACCCCTTACGGGGTAGGGGAAGTTCAGGGAGACCAGACGACAGTGCAGGAATATAATTTTAACTCTGCCGAAGAAAGAGAGGCGCATAAGAAGGAAACAACCACTTATAATTTTGACACCCTTGAACCAAGGGATGAGAAAAAACTCAAGAAAGGATAAGCCGCGAAAGAGGTAGAATCCATCATCCTCAATGAGGATGAGACGGGAAAAACCGTCCAAGTCGGCAAAACTCTAAAGATAGACATAAAAGAAGACCTCATCAAGCTTCTAAGGAGAAAACAAATGTCTTTACATCGAGTCACGCAAATATGTCGGGGATCAACCCTAAAATTATGAGTCACAAGCTCAACGTGGTAGAGGGTGCAAAACCAGTGAAGCAGAAGAGGATAATTTATTCTTGAGAGAAGTATGAGGTCATTAGGGATAAGGTCAAGAAGCTGGAAGATGCAGAGTTTATCATGGAGGTCATCTATCCCGAATGGCTGTCTAATGCGGTCATTGTCCTAAAAGCCAATGGGAAGTGGAGGATGTGTGTAGACTTCACAGACCTCAACAAACATTATCCCAAAGACAACTTCCCTCTCCCCCGCATTGATCATATGGTAGTCGCTACCGTAGGCCATGAGCTCATGAGATTCATGGATGCTTATTCAGGGTACAACCAGATCTTCATGGACCCTAAAGACTAAAAAAAATAGCTTTCATTACCAACAAGGGGACATACTGTTGTAGGGTCATGCCATTTGGCCTAAAGAACGCTGGGGCAACATACCAACGCCTTGTGAATAAAATATTTGAAGACCAAATTGCGGAGTCTATGGAGGTTTATGTAGATGACATGCTGACAAAAAGCTTAAAGGCCGAGGATCATGTGGCTGACTTCGAGAGGACCTTTAACATAATGGACAAGTACCGAATGAAGATCAACCCGGCCAAGTGTGTCTTTAGGGTCGGAGCAGGGAAGTTCTTGGGGTTCATTATCAACCAAAGTGGCATCGAGGACAATCCTGAAAAGATAAAGGACCTTATAGAAATGAAGACCCCGAAGACCATCAAAGACGTTCAAAGGCTCATAGGGCGAGTGGCTGCTTTGAATAGGTTCGTGTCCAGAGCCACAGACAGGTGCTTACCATTCTTCAAAATTCTCAGAAAGGATTTTTAATGGAGCTAAGAGTATGATGAGGCTTTCAAGGAGCTAAATACATACTTAGGGTCTCCCTTACTGTTGACATGACCAGTACAGGGTAAACGACTATATGTGTACCTACCCATCTCAGAATCAGCCATCAGCGCAGCCATTGTGAGAGAAGATGATGGGGTACAAAAGCCCGTGTATTTCAATAGTAAGTCACTCTAGGGGGCAGAGCAAAGATACCCAAGTATGGAGAAGTTAGCCTATGCCTTGATCCATGCATCAAGAAAGATGAAGCCGTACTTCCAGTCCCATATAATGGTCATCCTCACTGACTCTCCTCTTAGGCAGGTCTTACACAAGCCAGAAAAATCGAGGAGACTAATAGCCTGGGCTATAGAGTTGGGAGAGTTTGACATTATGTATCAGCCTAGGACGGCCATTAAGGGGAAAGCATTGGCAGATTTCGTGGCTGAATTTACTTGGAAAGATGATAAAGCTGAAGATGAGATCCTTGGGAAGACAGATACCCTACAAGGCAGACTCACCGACACACCCTCAGATAAGGCTTAGATAAGCATCGCTAGAGGAAAACTGGTCGAAAATGAAGGGGGAAGATATCTCTTTCAACAGGGGTCCCTCACCGAGGGAAATTTCTCAAAGGAACAGACTGTGTGGGGCCTCTTCGTTGATGGGTCCTCCTGCGACAGTGGAAGTGTGGTTAGATTAATTGTAACAGCACCTCATGGCACAGACATTGAGTACGCCCTAAGGTTCAACTTCAAAGCCTCCAACAATGAGTCCGAATATGAGGCCCTGATAGCAGATCTCTCCTTGTCTAAGTCTCTTGGTGTCGACCATATCATGGTCCTTAGTGATTCAAGACTAGTGGTGAATCAAATACTAGGAGCCTACGAGGGTAAAGATGAGAGAATGGCCAAATACCTAGAAAGGGTAAAGGCATTACTGAAGAGCTTCAGGGAAGTGAAATTGAAAAGGATGCCTAGGCTTGATAATGGCCGGGCTGATGCACTCGCTAGGCTGGCCTCAACAACTAGGACAGATATCAGGAGGACAGTCCCAGTGGAAATTTTGCTTCGACCAACAATTGAATATGCTGATGAAACACTTGGCTCTTGCTTAAATATCGACAGGGAAGCATCATGGATGGACCCTCTAATAAAATACATTTAAGAGGGGGAGATGCCAGAAGCAAGGTAAGAATGGAAGAAGCTGAGATATAGAGTTGCAAAATTCACTATCATCGGAGACACTTTGTACAAAAAGGGGTTCTTGCTCCCATTAATTAGGTGTGTGCACCCGTCTGAAGTCCCACACATCTTGCAAGATGTGCACGAGGGATCATGTTTAAGCCACATTGGGGGCAGGTCTTTAGCGAAGAGGGTAGTAACCCAGGGGTACTAATGGCCGACCTTGGGGAAGGATGCCACGACATATGTAAAAAAGTGTGATAAATGTCAAAGATTTGCCACCATCCCTCACCAGCTCCATCAGCCTCTTACCTCCATTACATCCCCATGGCCATTTGTAGTGTGGGGGATCGACCTGGTAGGACCCTTTCCTAGGGTCGTCAATAATTATCAGTTCCTCATCGTAGCAATTGACTATTTTTCAAAATGGGTGGAGGCGGAGCCAGTGGTAATGATCACCGAGCAGAAGACCTTCCAGTTTATCTGGAAAAACATTATATGAAGACATGGTATCCCCAAAACCCTCATTTCGAATAATGGGACTCAATTCAAGAATACATCTCTAGAGAAGTACTGTGAAAGGGTGAGTATCAAATAATTCTTCTCATCCCCAGGCCGACCTCAAGCCAATGGGCACTACACCAAATCTGCGCTATTGTCAAGGTCATTGACCCTGAAAAATCCAACTTGTCAAGGTCAATGACCGTGACATGTCGAGGCGAGACAACTTTTTTTGTCACGGTCGTATCACGGTCAATGACCGTGACACGTTTGTCACGGTTTATAACCGTGATAAAGCCGTGACCCTTTTTAAAAAAATTATCATGGTCATTGACCGTGACACGTCCGTGATAACTTTTAGTCACGGACTTGTCACAGTCAATGACCGTGATAATTCTGGGCAGAATTTAAAAAAAATCTGCTGGGCAGTATGGCCACTACCACTGCCCAGCAGTATATTTGTACCTATTATAGCAACGTTGTACCTGTTCCAAACATCATATATCCAAACAAACTAAAGATATTGCAAATATATATTCAAATAGAGACAATATGCATCACGATATAATTCAAATGTAATAACTTAAAACAATTCAATTCAAACTTATAACAATTCAATTTAAACTTAAAACAATGTCCTACATGTCTGGTGTATTGTTAAAACTGAGGAGGTGAGTAGGCCACACGACATACGAATTGACGCACCCACTAATATACGTCGTGCCGTATTGTGCGCGCAACCACAATAGGGAGTTCTCCTTCCCGTGTATGACATGCGTGACAAGCACCCTGGACTCCATCTCTTGAAGCTCACGTCCATGAACTATTCCACCTTGGACGATATTCGGGTCCCTCAACCCCCGCCCTATCCGCTGGCCATCAAATACGTCCAATATGAACACGCTCGGCCAACCAAGTGTCGACATTGGTCTGTTGAAGGGCGCCAAATAGGGAAGTGGATCATCGAAGTACGAACGTGTCGGTGATAAAGCAGCGAGGTCCGCATCCTCGTCATCCTGCGCCTCGTCCTCCCGCACCTCCTCCTCCATCGCCTTCTCCTTCCCTTTCCCTTTCCCTTTACGGTCTCCGCCCAACGTACGTTTCATGAATGCGTACATATCTGTGACACCCCCCCTAATTAAATACCAGGCGATCACTCCTTTATTAAATTAAATCAAGGTAAACAGTTGGTTCATTCTCAGCATCACTGTCGATAAAAATAACTTTTCCAATTTAACACCCTAAATAATTAAGCTAAGTGTCAAAACATTTTCCGTACAAAACTTTCCAAATTTTAATTAAAGAAAAGGGTTTATTTTAATTTAAAACAACATTTCTACAATAAAGAATCACACCACAATAAACCAAAAAAAACATAATACATTTGTCAATCGAATGTCAACAAATGGAACTAAAACCACAAATCCATCCTGAATAAATCCCATAGGAGAATACTGGAAATAAAAGAAATACAAAATCCCAACAACAAATGAAATGATGAAAAGGGCGACACGTGCCCAATAAATGTGAATAATAGGAGTGGAGTCAATAACAGAAGTCGTCTACTCAAGTGACCTGCAACTCCCACCTAAGCTGCAGCTCGTCCTTCTCAAGGGATCCTAAGCAAGACGCCCCTGTGGCTGGGCACCTGAAAATATACATATATATATACAAGAGAGAGAGAGAGAGAGGAAAAGAAACGGGTCAGAGCCCGAAAGTGTGTTTGATTTTAAAATACGTTAAGCAAGTATTTAAATTGATACAGGCCAATGCAAATCATATTAGTTCGACACTCTCTTGAGAAATTCTCACCTCTCTTCTAATGTGCACGCCTAACGTACTAACCTTCCCAAATAATTTAGTTTATCTTAACTTACTCATAAGTTTTCAAAACCGAACGATGACAATGTTTTAAAAAGGTTACTTTCAATATGTAGCACTCCTCTCGTTTTATCTTCATTAAATTATAAAGTTTCCCAGTGTCTTCTCATACTTTCACAAAACAAGCATTTATTATTGCGTCAACAACTATGTCCTACTTATCAAATCACAGTAGGCAGTTTAAAGTTTATAACCTTATATATATATTAACTACTCGTATAATATATATATATATATATATATATATATAACAACACCCCAACTAAATCTATTGTGCGGGCATACTCTGCTATCCAATCCCCGTATCGCTCACACGAAGGGAAATACAAGTTCGGAATCACTCTCGAACTGTATTAACATATACAAAACAGCGTTGAGGCGAAGCATAGATTCCAAGTCCAAGAGTTCAGTACATACCCACACGTCTCTTAGGACCGTCTGACTATCAATCTGATAGCCCGTACCTAGGATCTCTAACTTCTAGGGTACGAATCAATATCCCCCATAAAGCAACAAAGGATAAGATCGTCCCAGCGCGGTAACCTCAGGGATAGCAAGTAGCGCGGGTACGTTTTTCACATGTATATAATATATGTACACACAATCATATAAATATACCCATTCATCATATTAATATAGGTTTCTCCCGTTACCCATAGTCACAACATTTATCCTTAATTTCCCATTATTATGATTACGTATAAGGTTTCGTCTCTAACCTTAACTTGAAGGGTTTTCTCACTAGTTACGTGACACTCGTGGATTCTATCCATCCAAGTAGAAAAATCAGTAGGTAAACGTCTATTCTCTATCATAAGTATTTGACGTAATCTCTCACTTGAATTACATAGTTTCCTCGTCCTTTAAATAATTGTCCCTAAAATATAAGTATCATCTCATAATAAAGTTCTCAACACTTAATCATATGCCCTACTGGTCTCTCCTATATCCCAAAGCATTTTATTCATAAAGCCCAAAAGCTATTTCACGATGAATCATGTTCAATTAATTAAACAAGGGGAAATAAGAGTCTTCCAGGAAGGGTCGATCGATCGAGGTCTGGGGCTCTATCGATCGAACCTTCGATCGATCGAAGCTCTAGGCTCGATCGATCGATCAAGCAGGTCTGCGAAATCCTGCAGAAGTGCAGTTACGGGTTTTACCAAAATTCTTTACCCAAATCAATATTTTCCAACACTAATCGTCCCAAAACTCCTACTACAAACATAATAACATATTTCCAGATGTTTTTAACGTTAAGCATGCGTATATCCATCATTAAACATGGTTAAACAACCCAAAATCTCATTTAAACATCAAGAACCCTAATGTTTTCTTAACTTTTGTTCTAATCAGTTTTCTCCAGAATTTCCTTCTAACATATCATCAAAAATTCATGGGTTAATCATCTACTTTACATAATATTTCCAGAATATGGTTATAATGTTTTCTACATGCAAATCCCTACCAAAATTGGGGTTTTCTTCCATTGATTACACTCCTAATCATTCCTACACTAATATGAATATTGCACCAATGAAAATACGCAAGTTAAACACTTGCCTGGGATTTCAGAGGTCTGGTTTCCTGCTGATATTGGTGTGGTTGCATTCTCCTCCTCGCGATCTACGCGTTGGTGGTGACGGTGGTGCAAATGGTGGTGTTTTTGGCCTTGAATCACCTTGAGTGCTCTCTCCTCTCTACTCCAATGGCCGTTCTAGGGTTCTGAATGTTCTAACCCTAAAAGGCTGACTTAAATGGCTGCTAAGGATGGCTGAAATTCGTGGGTTTAATTACCCTATTTTGTAAAATGACCAAAATGCCCTCCCGGGTCACTAATTAAGCCTAAAAACATCCCGAGACCCAAACTAAACCCCCGGGTACACTTTTCTGACTATCTAGACCCTTCCGGACGCGTTGGTGCACTCAAAATGACCATATGAACAACTTATAAAATATTTACTTTTATATCTCAATAATTAGTCCCGACGCGACACGGGCGCGTCCCGACAAAAATTCTCAAAATTGACATTTCATTCACTTGTGACCTTTAATATAACCCATATCATATATTACTATGCTCATTAGTAATATTCGACAATTTTTATATAATTACTAACTCTCGTCATGTTAATAATTATAACATAATTAATTTCCGGATTTTTATTAAATAATTCACTCTCATTAAATTTAATAAAACCCCCAAATTAATATAGCATAAAAATACGGGGTATTACATACTTCCCCCCTAATAACGGAATTTCGTCCCGAAATTCAGAAAATAAGGCATACCTGATAAGAACAAATCTGGACATCTCTCGCGCATATCTGCCTCACGCTCCCAAGTGGATTCCTCCACATTATGGTGTTCCCACTGGACCCGCACAAGTGGAACTATCTTCGACCTCAATCTTCTCTCACTATAGTCTAGGATAGCCACCGGTCTTTCCTCGTAGGATCTATCAGGCTGTAAGTCGATCTCCTCTATCGCGATGTGAGTATGGGCCATATCATCTCGAAGGTATCGTCTCAACGACGAGATGTGAAATACATCGTGAATGCGATGTAGATGTTCCGGCAGTCCCAATCTGTATGCAACTGGCCCAATCCTCTCTATGATGGGAAATGGTCCCACGTACCTCGGAGCCAACTTTCCCTTCTTCCCGAACCTCATCACTCCTTTCATGGGAGACACACGCAGTAACACTTGGTCCCCCACATTAAACTCCCTGAAGAACCGTTTCGCATCGGCATAGCTCTTCTGTCTGTCCTGGGCTACTCGAATGTGACCCCTGATCATCTCAATCCTCGCAGAGGTCTCCTGAATCACCTCTGGTCCTAGCAACTTGTCATCCCCCACCTCAACTCAACAAGTTGGGGAACGATAAGGCCTGCCATACAAAGCCTCAAATGGAGCCATACCAATTGTAAACTGATAAGAGTTATTATAAGCAAACTCTACCAGTGGAAGGTGTGGCTCCCAACCTCCTCCAAAATCGAGAACACACATGCGTAGCATATCCTCTAACATCTGATTAGTACGCTCTGTCTGCCCATCTGTCTGTGGGTGATAAGCTGAACTCAACCTCAACTCAGTACCCATAGCCTCCTGAAAGCTTTCCCAAAAACGCGACACGAAAATCTTGTCTCTATCGGACACAATATTCAGGGGCACCCCGTGTAATCTGACAATCTCAGCGATGAACAACTGAGCATACTGACCCGTGGTATAATCTGTCTGCACCGGTAGAAAATGAGCCACCTTGGTCAGACGGTCTACAATCACCCAGATAGAATCGTGGCCCCTCTGTGATGTAGGCAACCCTGTAATGAAGTCCATGGAAATACTCTCCCACTTCCACGCGGGTACTTCCAATGGCTGAAGCAATCCTAACGGTTTCTGGTGGTCCACCTTAACCAGCTGGCAGATAGAACACTTGGCCACAAACTCAGCAATGTCCTTCTTCATCCCACTCCACCAGTATTGTCGCCTCATATCCTGGTACATCTTATCGCCTCCCGGATGGAATGCAAATCGGGACCCATGAGAATAAGTCATCACTTCATGACGTAACTCTGCTCCTTCTGGAACCACCAATCTCCCATTAAACCGCAAACCTCCATCAGAATTAACAGAATAGGACTCAGCACCCTCGGCTAGAAGTTGCACAATCTGCTCCTGGAAAAACGGATCTGTGGTCTGCGCCTGTATCACCCTCGTAACAATTTCGGGTGTGACTGACATGACGGATATGAACGAACGGGCTACTGCGTCCTGGTGACCCAACTCCTTCCACTTTGCTTTCCAAACGTCGGCTACATCGTCTACCGGTCTACGGCTCAATGCATCAGCAACTACATTGGCTTTCCCCGGATGGTTTTGTATGTCAAACTGGTGGTCTTTCACAAACTCTAACCACTTGCGCTGACGCATATTCAGCTCTCGCTGAGTGAACAGGTACTGCAGTGACTTATGGTCTGTGAACAAACGGAATTTCTCTCCCAATAGATAGTGCCTCCAAATTCTCAATGCAAAGACGACCGCTGCTAACTCCAGGTCGTGGGTGGGGTAATTCTTCTCATGCGGTTTAAGCTTGTGGGAAGCAAAAGCTATAGCCTTCTCCTCCTGCTGGAGTACTCCTCCAAGTCCCCGTAAAGATGCATCAGTGTAAACCAGGTACTCCACACCCGGTTTCGGTAAGGCAAGGACTGGTGCTGAAGTAAGCTTGTCTTTCAGCTCATCGAAAGCTAATTGACAAGCATCATCCCAAACATACGGTATCCCTTTGCGAGTCAAATTCGTCAACGGACCCGCTATCTTGGAGAATCCCCGAATAAATCTCCTGTACTATCCGGCTAACCCCAAGAAACTACGTACCTCTGTCGGTGTCGTGGGCTGTCCCCACTCCCTCACTGCTGATACCTTACTCGGGTCAACTGCTATCCCTTGCTCAGAAACAACATGGACCGAGAACTGTACCTCTCGCAACCAGAATCCACACTTCTCGTACTTAGCATACAACTGATGCTCTCGCAGAGTCTGAAGAATCTGCCTCAAGTGCTCGGCATGCTCCTCCTCGAAATGGGAATATATCAGGATGTCATCTATGAAGACAATGACAAACTGATCTAAGAACTCTCTGAACACTCGATTCATTAAGTCCATGAATACGGCTGGAGCATTAATGAGGCCAAATGGCATCACTCTGAACTCGTAAGACCCATATCTCGTCAAGAATGCAGTCTTTGAAACATCCTGCTCCCTAATACGTAGCTGATGGTACCCCGACCTCAGATCTATCTTCGAAAAAGAAATTCGCTCCCCTCAACTGGTCGAACAGATCATCGATTCGAGGCAACGGATACTTATTCCGTATCGTGACCTTGTTCAATTCCCAGTAGTCCACACACAACCTCAGTGAACCATCTCTCTTATTCACAAACAAAACTGGAGCACCACAAGGTGAGGTACTTCTGCGAATGAAGCCCTGACCTAACAGCTGCTCGATCTGATCTCGTAGCTCTCGCATCTCTGCCGGAGCCATACGGTATGGTGCGCGTGCTATAGGTCTCGTATCTGGCAATAAGTCTATAACAAAATCTATCTCTCGACTGGGGGGTAGGCCTGGTATTTCCTGAAACACATCGGAATATTACCTAACAACTGGGATCGAATCCAAAGGGATCACAACCTCCTTAGAGGTATCCTCATCTATGTAATACAAATGAGCGGTCGAGCCTCCCTTTGGGCGAGGCATTGCCACTACAAACATCTCCTGCCCCGGAATGGAAAAAATAATGCTCCCACCGAAGCAATCAATCATGGCTCTATAAGCTGCAAGCCAATCCATACCGATAATCACATCGTGCTCATGCATGTCTAAAACTAACATGTCTGCAGGTAATACCAGACTACCGATCTCTATCCCCACTCCTCGGCATATAAAGAAAATAAGTGACCCACTCCCCAATGGTGAGTCTACACACGTCACTGTGCTCTCTGCTCTGGCTAACAACCCTAAGGCCTTCGCAAAATGCGTAGCTATAAAAAAATGCGTGGCCCCCGTAGCAAATAAAACCCGACCCATAGTACCATGGATAGGAAACGTACCCTCAATCGCGGGTGGTGCCTGTGGAGCTGCTGCCTGGTGGACGTTATAGATACGTCCATACTGTAACTGCCCCTGCTGCACTGGAGCTGCTGGGATGGCTGGTAGGGTTGGCGCTTGGGCTGGAGATGGAAGGGCAGGTGGAAAAAGTGGCCTCTGTGGCTCATTACGGGCTCCCTGCTGCTGTGGGGCCCTATCGCCTTCTGAGCAATCCTGACGCTTATGGCCGTGCTTGCCGCACACAAAACACCGGCCTCTGAAATTACCTCCCCTTTGTCCCTGCTGACCACGGCCCTGCTGGCTGTTACCTCCACGCCATTGGCCCTGATGTGCACGCTGTAGGCCCTGCTGGCCCTGTTGCTGACCCTGCGAATTAGGCTGGCCCTGCCTATAACCCCCATTTCCCTGCCTGGGATCACCCGAACGAAATCTCTTAACAGGGTCCCCCTGATGGGAACTCTGCTCTTGCTGACGAGTCTGTCCATGAGATGGTGCCCCACCGGCACCGTTACCCCCGGTCCTGCCCTGCTGGCTGGGCTCTCTTGCTCTCTTGCTTCCTTGAGGGTGAAAGCGGTGATCCTGGCAATGTAGTAACGCTGCATTGAGTACATCAGTGAACGTACTCAGGGATAAGTTCCCAATAAGGTGCTGACGGATCCTCCAAGCTAACCCGTCGACAAACAACAAAATCTTCTTGCTCTCAATAGGTGCCTCATCTGGCACAATGGTGAGAAGTCTCGTGAACTCCTCCTCATACTCTGCTACAGTAAGATTATCTTGCTTCAGATTTAGTAGTTTCCGCTTCATCTCAGTCTGCACTGCAGGTGGAAAATACTTGCGGTCGAACCGCTCCCAGAACATCTGAATAGGGATCGTGTCCCTCCCTCTCCCCCAAAGTAGTAGTGGACTCCCACCACTGCAACGCGGCTCCCACCAGCTTAAAGGAAGCCAATAACTGCTTTTGTACCTCGGTGCACTCATACATGCGAAGATGCCGCTGGATGTCTTTCTTCCATTGGCTAACCGTGACAATGTCGGAGCTACCAGAGAACTCAGGGGGATGTGCTTTCTGAAAAGCATCCCGAACCCTCTCCCATGCAGATGGAAGCTGTGCTGGTACTGGCGCGACTGCCTGAACCTGGGGTGGAGCGTGCTGAATCACCGCTATCGCGGCATTCACCGCCTGAGCAAC
Organism: Sambucus nigra; assembly: GCA_949130495.1. Taxonomy (NCBI): domain Eukaryota; kingdom Viridiplantae; phylum Streptophyta; class Magnoliopsida; order Dipsacales; family Adoxaceae; genus Sambucus; species Sambucus nigra. The sequence continues at coordinate 276,170,479 of OX422209.1, read as the reverse complement.
TATGGCGGCTACTTCATTAGCATTCATTGTGCCTGGTGCCGGAGCTGCTGGTTGCTCGGCCTAGGCACGCCTATCTCTCGGAGCACGTCTCAGAGGCATCTGAAACGTGAACAAAATTTATCAGTCTACAGTTATCATCGAATCTCAAATAGCTGAAGACTTAAACGTAAAAGCAGGAATAAAACAATCCTAAAAATAGGGCTCTATAGCAAAAACGTTAAGCTGAAAGCGAAATAAGCCGTACAGATCCTATGGACACTAGAACCTGATGCTCTGATACCACCTGTGACACCCCGCCTAATTAAATACCGGGCGATCACTCCTTTATTAAATTAAATCAAGGTAAACAGTTGGTTCATTCTCAGCATCACTGTCGATAAAAATAACTTTTCCAATTTAACAACCTAAATAATTAAGCTAAGTGTCAAAACATTTTCCATACAAAACTTTCCAAATTTTAATTAAAGAAAAGGGTTTATTTTAATTTAAAACAACATTTCTACAATAAAGAATCACACCACAATAAACCAAAAAAAACATAATACATTCGTCAATTGAATGTCAACAAATGGAACTATAACCACAAATCCATCCTGAATAAATCCCATAGGAGAATACTGGAAATAAAAGAAATACAAAATCCCAACAACAAATGAAATGATGAAAAGGGCGACACGTGCCCAATAAATGAGAATAATAGGAGTGGAGTCAATAACAGAAGCCGTCTACTCAAGTGACCTGCAACTCCCACCTAAGCTGCAGCTCGTCCTTCTCAAGGGATCCTAAGAAAGACGCCCCTGTGGCTGGGCACCTGAAAATATACATATATATATACAAGAGAGAGAGAGAGAGAGGAACAGAAACGGGTCAGAGACCGAAAGTGTGTTTGATTTTAAAATACGTTAAGCAAGTATTTAAATTGATACAGGCCAATGCAAATCATATTAGTTCGACACTCTCTTGAAAAATTCTCACCTCTCTTCTAATGTGCACGCCTAACGTACTAACCTTCCCAAATAATTTAGTTTATCTTAACTTACTCATAAGTTTTCAAAACCGAACGATGAGAACGTTTTAAAAAGGTTACTTTCAATATGTAGCACTCCTCTCGTTTTATCTTCATTAAATTATAAAGTTTCCCAGTGTCTTCTCATACTTTAACAAAACAAGCATTTATTATTGCGTCAACAACTATGTCCTAAAGTTTATAACCTCATATATATATATTAACTACTCGTATAATATATATATATATATATATATATATATAACAACACCCCAACTAAATCTATGGTGCGGGCATACTCTGCTATCCAATCCCCGTATCGCTCACACAAAGGGAAATACAAGTTCGGAATCACTCTCTAACTGTATTAACATATACAAAACAGCATTGAGGCGAAGCATAGATTCCAAGTCCAAGAGGTCAGTACATACCCACACGTCTCTTAGGACCGTCCGACTATCAATCTGATAGCCCGTACCTAGGATCTCTAACTTCTAGGGTACGAATCAATATCCCCCATAAAGCAACACAGGATAAGATCGTCCCAGTGCGGTACCCTCAGGGATAGCAAGTAGCGCGGGTACGTTTTTCACATGTATATAGTATATGTACACACAATCATATAAATATACCCATTCATCATATTAATATAGGTTCCTCCCGTTACCCATAGTCACAACATTTATCCTTAATTTCCCATTATTATGATTACGTATAAGGTTTCGTCTCAAACCTTAACTTGAAGGGTTTTCTCACTAGTTACGTGACACTCGTGGATTCTATCCATCCAAGTAGCAAAATCAGTAGGTAAACGTCTATTCTCTATCATAAGTATTTGACGTAATCTCTCACTTGAATTACATAGTTTCCTCGTCCTTTAAATAATTGTCCCTAAAATATAAGTATCATCTCATAATAAAGTTCTCAACACTTAATCATATGCCCTACTGGTCTCTCCTATATCCCAAAGCATTTTATTCATAAAGCCCAAAAGCTATTTCACGATGAATCATGTTCAATTAATTAAACAAGGGGAAATAAGAGTCTGCCAGGAAGGGTCGATCGATCGAAGCTCTAGGCTCGATCGATCGATCAAGGAGGTCTGCGAAATCCTGCAGAAGTGCAGTTACGGGTTTTACCAAAATTCTTCACCCAAATCAATATTTTCCAACACTAATCGTCCCAAAACTCCTACTACAAACATAATAACATATTTCCAGATGTTTTTAACGTTAAGCATGCGTATATCCATCATTAAACATGGTTAAACAACCCAAAATCTCATTTAAACATCAAGAACCTTAATGTTTTCTTAACTTTTGTTCTAATCAGTTTTCTCCAGAATTTCCTTCTAACATATCATTAAAAATTCGTGGGTTAATCATCTACTTTACATAATATTTCCAGAATATGGTTATAATGTTTTCTACATGCAAATCCCTACCAAAATTGGGGTTTTCTTCCATTGATTACACTCCTAATCATTCCTACACTAATATGAATATTGCACCAACGAAAATATGAAAGTTAAACACTTGCCTGGGATTTTAGAGGTCTGGTTTCCTGCTGATATTGGTGTGGTTGCGTTCTCCTCCTCGCGATCTACGCGTTGGTGGTGACGGTGGTGCAAATGGTGGTGTTTTTGGCCTTGAATCACCTTGAGAGATCTCTCCTCTCTACTCCAATGGCCGTTCTAGGGTTCTGAATGTTCTAACTCTAAAAGGCTGACTTAAATGGCTACTAAGGATGGCTGAAATTCGTGGGTTTAATTACCCTATTTTGTAAAATGATCAAAATGCCCTCCCGGGTCACTAATTAAGCCTAAAAACATCCCGAGACCCAAACTAAACCCCCGGGTACACTTTTCTGACTATCTCGACCCTTCCGGACGCGTTGGTGCACTCAAAATGACCATATGAACAACTTATAAAATATTTACTTTTATATCTCAATAATTAGTCCCGACGCGACACGGGCGCGTCCCGACAAAAATTCTCAAAATTGACATTTCATTCACTTGTGACCTTTAATATAACCCATATCATATATTACTATGCTCATTAGTAATATTCGACAATTTTTATATAATTACTAACTCTCGTCACGTTAATAATTATAACATAATTAATTTTCGAATTTTTATTAAATAATTCACTCTCATTAAATTTAATAAACCCCCAAATTAATATAGCATAAAAATACGGGGTATTACAATATCTTAGACCGTCGCCTCCAAACGGGACAGCTTCACGTCGTGTGAATCCACCGTTCGGGCCAACCCGGTGTCGCTCGTCTCCAATCCGATGATCCTAGATTTGGCCACCCGCTAGCTCACCCCCCTTGTCCTCCCCTTGCGATCAGAACCAAGCACTTGGCTGAGTGCATCTGTAGATAAACACGCCTTGTCGGCATCAGACTGCGACTCATGCACTTCCTTAAGCTTTGTCTGAAACGACAAAAAGCACATGATTAGTAAAATAAGTAAACTAAAAAATTATAACGTAATTAACAAAAATTAAACTGTCGAATTACTTACAATCGTGGCCGCGACGCTCGGGGACACCTCCTTGTCCTTTCCCTTCTTCGTCCAATGAGCCACATAAGTATCGAGCCTATGTGGCTTACCCCCTGGCCCACTCCCTACCCCATGAAATAAAATAAAGTAAAGTAAAATTAGTATCGGCCCCGCAAAGTAAAATAATGAAGAATAATATATTTCTGTAGTTATAGAAAAATTAAATCTTACCTGCATCCTATGCTCCACCTCGGCGTAAGAGGTCCGGCCGGAGTAGTGCACGTCCGTCTTTTTTACCCGATTTTCCCTCCCCGATTGGCGAGATGCCAATTGTCAATCCTCGATCTCATTGTCAATGAACTTCTGCCATTGTGCCAATGAGATCGGCTCCTTGGGGGGGACCGATTCATGCCATTCGATAATCGACTCTCGTGTTTTCCCAAAGTACCGTGCCCGCATATTTTTTTTCCACGACTTGAGTTGCTCCCTAATCTGCTCCAACACGGGATCGCGTAGCTTTGGATCCAAGTTGAATTGTTCATGTCCAACAAATACAATGTTAGTTGCGTATAAATATAAATATAAATATAAATATAAATATAAATATAAATATAAATATAAATATAAATATAAATATAAATATGATCTCGAAATTGAAATTGAAATTGAAATTGAAATTGAAATTGAAATATTCATATAAATATAAATATAAATATATTACCTGTAGTGCCGCCCAAACAGCTAACTTGAGCTCATATGGCACCTCCTTGCAACTCATAAACCCCGGGTCGATGACCGTCTTTAGCAGAACGAGGGATCTCGCTAATATCTCCGATTTGTTCTCGACGGTAATCCCATATTTCCCATATTTGGGGAGCCTAGGGGCGGAAGAGCCCTCGTCGCCTCCACTACCACCGACCCCAGACGACATCATCATAAACAACATCATCATCTTCGCCTTAATATATGAAGGAGACATTTGCTGTAAAAAAATGTTATTAGTACAGATATAATATTATCACAATATGAATATCTTATAAGAGAGTCGGGTTTCGCATTAATAAAGTGAGAATTACACACACACACACATAAAAATCTTTAATAAAATTCTCATATCTTCTTTCAATTTAAACACACATACTGTAGTGACTGTCTATTTAAAATAATCTCAATGTTAATTTCAGCTATTGAATTTCTACTATTGTTTTGTGCTTTTTATAAATCATACCCCACCCCCACCCCCACCCCAACATGTTTACGGGCTTTCATCACCCGTCATAAATTTTTCGGTCCGTGACTTACTGGCCAGTTGTCTTGGGACTTTTAGTCCCTTAACATTACTTTAAGAATTTTACCCAATCTATATACCACATTTTCTTTCTTGTTATACAGTTGAACACGTTTTGTTATTTAGTCCTTATTAATTTATCTTTGATGTATTACCAGCATATTTACTTTTATAAACTTTATTTAATTTTCAATTTTATGGACTATTTTCATCACTTAGTGTTCATCTAAGTTCTATTATAACAAGTTCCCATAAAAATCTTTAATAAGATTCTCATATCTTCTTTCAATTTAAACACACACACAGTAGTGTCTGTCTATTTAAAATAATATCAATGTTAATTTCAGGTATTGAATTTCAACTATTATTTTGTGCTTTTTATAAATCATACCCCACCCCCACCCCCACCCCACCATGTTTACGGGTTATCATCACCCGTCATAAATTTTTCGGTCCGTGACTTACTGGCCAGTTGTCTTGGGTCTTTTAGTCCCTTAACATTACTTTAAGAATTTTACCCAATCTAAATACCACATTTTCTTTCTTGTTATACACTTGAACACGTTTTGTTATTTAGTCCTTATTAATTTATCTTTGATGTATTACCAGCATCTTTACTTTTATAAACTTTATTTAATTTTCAATTTTAAGGACTATTTTCATCACTTAGTGTTCATCTAAGTTCTAGTATAACAAGTTTCCATAAAAATCTTTAATAAAACTCTCATATCTTCTTTCAATTTAAACACACACACAGTAGTGACTGTCTATTTAAAATAATCTCAATGTTAATTTCAGGTACTGAATTTCTACTATTATTTTGTGCTTTTTATAAATCATACCCCACCCCCACCCCTCCCCCACCCACCCCCACCCCCACCCCACCCCCACCCCCACATGTTTATGGGTTTTCATCACCCGTCATAAATTTTTCGGTCCGTGACTTACTGGCCAGTTATCTTGAGTCTTTTAGTCCCTTAACATTACTTTAAGAATTTTACCCAATCTAAATACCACATTTTCTCTATTGTTATACACTTGAACACGTTTTGTTATTTAGTCCTTATTAATTTATCTTTGATGTGTTACCAGCATCTTTACTTTTATAAACTTTATTTAATTTTCAATTTTAAGGACTATTTTCATCACTTAGTGTTCATCTAAGTTCTAGCATCACATGTTCCCATAAAAATCTTTAATAAAATTGTCATATCTTCTTTCAATTTAAACACACACACAGTAGTGACTGTCTATTTAAAATAATCTCAATGTTAATTTCAGGTATTGAATTTCAACTATTGTTTTGTGCTTTTTATAAATCACCCCCACCCCGACCCCCACCCCAACATGTTTACGGGCTTTCATCACCCGTCATAAATTTTTCGGTCCGTGACGTACTGGCCAGTTGTCTTGGGTCTTTTAGTCCCTTAACATTACTTTAAGAATTTTACCCAATCTAAATACCACATTTTCTTTATTGTTATACACTTGAACACGTTTTGTTATTTAGTCCTTATTAATTTATCTTTGATGTATTACCAACATATTTACTTTTATAAACTTTATTTAATTTTCAATTTTAAGGACCATTTTCATCACTTAGGGTTCATCTAAGTTCTAGTATAACAAGTTCCCATAAAAATCTTTAATAAAATTCTCATATCTTCTTTCAATTTAAACACACACACAATAGTGACTGTCTATTTAAAATAATCTCAATGTTAATTTCAGGTATTGAATTTCTACTATTGTTTTGTGCTTTTTATAAATCATACCCCACCCCCACCCACCCCCACCCCCACCCCAACATGTTTACGGGCTTTCATCACCCGTCATAAATTTTTCGGTCCGTGACTTACTGGCCAGTTGTCTTGGGTCTTTTAGTCCCTTAACATTACTTTAAGAATTTTACCCAATCTAAATACCACATTTTCTTTCTTCTTATACACTTGAACACGTTTTGTTATTTAGTCCTTATTAATTTATCTTTGATGTATGACCAGCATCTTTACTTTTATAAACTTTATTTAATTTTCAATTTTAAGGACTATTTTCATCACTTAGTGTTCATCTAAGTTCTAGTATAACAAGTTTCCATAAAAATCTTTAATAAAACTCTCATATCTTCTTTCAATTTAAACACACACACAGTAGTGACTGTCTATTTAAAATAATCTCAATGTTAATTTAAGGTATTGAATTTCTACTATTATTTTGTGCTTTTTATAAATCATACCCCACCCCCACCCCACCCCCACCCACCCCCACCCCCACCCCCACATGTTTATGGGCTTTCATCACCTGTCATAAATTTTTCGGTCCGTGACTTACTGGCCAGTTATCTTGAGTCTTTTAGTCCCTTAACATTACTTTAAGAATTTTACCCAATCTAAATACCACATTTTCTTTATTGTTATACACTTGAACACGTTTTGTTATTTAGTCCTTATTAATTTATCTTTGATGTGTTACCAGCATCTTTACTTTTATAAACTTTATTTAATTTTCAATTTTAAGGACTATTTTCATCACTTAGTGTTCATCTAAGTTCTAGCATAACATGTTCCCATAAAAATCTCTAATAAAATTCTCACATCTTCTTTCAATTTAAACACACACACAGTAGTGACTGTCTATTTAAAATAATCTCAATGTTAAGTTCAGGTATTGAATTTCAACTATTGTTTTGTGCTTTTTATAAATCACCCCCACCCCGACCCCCACCCCAACATGTTTACGGGCTTTCATCACCCGTCATAAATTTTTCGGTCCGTGACGTACTGGCCAGTTGTCTTGGGTCTTTTAGTCCCTTAACATTACTTTAAGAATTTTACCCAATCTAAATACCACATTTTCTTTATTGTTATACACTTGAACACGTTTTGTTATTTAGTCCTTATTAATTTATCTTTGATGTATTACCAACATATTTACTTTTATAAACTTTATTTAATTTTCAATTTTAAGGACCATTTTCATCACTTAGGGTTCATCTAAGTTCTAGTATAACAAGTTCCCATAAAAATCTTTAATAAAATTCTCATATCTTCTTTCAATTTAAACACACACACAGTAGTGACTGTCTATTTAAAATAATCTCAATGTTAATTTCAGGTATTGAATTTCTACTATTGTTTTGTGCTTTTTATAAATCATACCCCACCCCCACCCACCCCCACCCCCACCCCAACATGTTTACGGGCTTTCATCACCCGTCATAAATTTTTCGGTCCGTGACTTACTGGTCAGTTGTCTTGGGTCTTTTAGTCCCTTAACATTACTTTAAGAATTTTACCCAATCTAAATACCACATTTTCTTTCTTCTTATACACTTGAACACGTTTTGTTATTTAGTCCTTATTAATTTATCTTTGATGTATTACCAACATATTTACTTTTTTAAACTTTATTTAATTTTCAATTTTAAGGACTATTTTCATCACTTAGTGTTCATCTAAGTTCTAGTATAACAAGTTCCCATAAAAATCTTTAATAAAATTCTCATATCTTCTTTCAATTTAAACACACACACAGTAGTGACTGTCTATTTAAAATAATCTCAATGTTAATTTCAGGTATTGAATTTCTACTATTGTTTTGTGCTTTTTATAAATCATACCCCACCCCCACCCACCCCCACCCCAACATGTTTACGGGCTTTCATCACCCGTCATAAATTTTTCGGTCCGTGACTTACTGGTCAGTTGTCTTGGGTCTTTTAGTCCCTTAACATTACTTTAAGAATTTTACCCAATCTAAATACCACATTTTCTTTATTGTTATACATTTGAACACGTTTTGTTATTTAGTCCTTATTAATTTATCTTTGATGTATTACCAGCATCTTTACTTTTATAAACTTTATTTAATTTTCAATTTTAGGGACTATTGTCATCACTTAGTGTTCATCTAACTTCTAGTATAACAAGTTCCCATAAAAATCTTTAATAAAGTATTATCACAAATATAAACTAAGAGTGATAAAATAACTTTGAGGCATATAAATTAATTGTGACAAAGTAAGATTATGGAAACCCCACTTTTCTTTCTATAACTCCTATTTTATTAAACTTTAAATATAATTAGGGATGTATAGAAAGAAAAGTTAAATAGATATAAAAACAACATTTTTAAAATATGAAGGGCTCACCAATTTGATCAAATTTTTCAACAACATAGACTAATTGATCTTTATTATAAGACAATTACTACAAATGTATGCGCATCGCCCGAATTCAAAAAGTAATTTAATGACTAAAGTAATACTTTTTTTTATCTTTAGTTATTCACCACAAATCTTAAAAAATATTTTATTTTTCATGCTTTTAGCAACTTCGGATGCCATTTTGACCCTTATTGTAGTTTTTTAGTTTTCATGCTTTTATTTGATGGATATAAAGTCATGTGATTATTTCACCATATAAAGTCAACAAAAAATGCCATATATGGTTTTTTTCTCCATTAGTATAATTATATAGCGATTATTTCACACTTAAATCGCATATTAAGCCGACCTTCATTTTTTTATGAAATTTGTAGAAAATTACTTATTTATTTTGAATGAAAATAATTGTTATCCAATATTTTTGGATATTATTTACATTTACATTTTTGGATATTATTTTTGGATATTATTTACATTTATATTTTTGGATATTATTTTTGGAAATTTATAGAAAATTACTTATTTATTTACAGTTTTAACCCCCTACCCCCCACCCTGCCCCCACCTTACCCCCACCCTGCCCCACCCCCTACCCCCACCCTGCCCCACCCCCACACATGCATACACACACACACACATATATACACACATACACACATATATATACACACAAACATATATATAAATGGAAGAGAGAGAGAGAGAGAATTAAACCTGAAAGTAGAGAGAGAGAGAGAGAGAGCAGCGTCGAGAGAGAGAGAGAGGGAGGGAACAACGGGAGGGAAAAAAGAAGGGGGAAAGGGTTTTTGCTGGAAATATTGTCACGGTCGTGTCAAGGTCATTGACCGTGATAATTATTTAAAGAATTGTCACGGTCAATGACCGTGACAAGTAAATTTGTCACGGCCTTGTAACGGTCATTGACCGTGACAATTCTTTGTCACGGTCGTGTCAAGGTCAATGACCGTGACATAAAACGTGTGTTTTTTATCACGGTCAATGAACTTGACAAGGGTGGCCGACTGAAAGGTGACATTTTGGCCATTTTGGTGTAGTGGGGCAAACATAAGTTACAAATAGGAAAATCCTGGACGGGATCAGGAAGAAAATTTAAGAGGCAAAAGGAAGATGGGTTGAGGAGCTATATGATGTACTATGGGCCTACAGAACGACGACAAAGACCTCTATCGGAGAAACCCCTTTCATGCTGGCTTATGTCTCAGAAGCCGAGATTGGGTTTGCTACTCATAGGGTCCAAATGTATGACCCCCAGAGAAATGCGGAAGAGAGGAGACTTGACTTGGACCTGATCGAGGAAAGGAGGGAGGACACCAAGATAAGGCAAGACACTTACCAACAGAGGACTGCAAGGTTCTACAACCAGAGGGTGAGAGAAAGGCCAATCACAGTAGGGGACTTCATCCTCAAAAATACTTGGCAAAAGCCTAACAAGCTCCACCCAAATTGGCATGGCCCATATAGGGTCATTGATGAAGTTGTCCTTGGAACCTATAGACTAGAAAACCTAGAAGTGGAACCCTTTTCAAACCCCTCAAACGCAGATCATTTGAACTAATACTATTAGTAGTGTTGTAACGTCCTATCGGACCGCAATTATAATGCATGTGTTGCTCCATCAGAACACTTAGAATGTTAATGAGAATATCATATTAGCCCCTCATCTTGTGATTGTCAATTCTAGTATGATTGGGATCATTTTCACGAAACCACCCTCGGCTATGATGAGGGCAAATGGTGGGGACGACCCCTCATTTACCCTCAAGAAACATGATGGGGAACTTGATATTTAAAACCATTAGATTGGTGGTAACCACCATCTGCTATGATGAGGGAAAATGGTGGGGACGACCCCTCATTTACCCTCAAGAAAGATGAGGGGGGACCTCAAAATTTAAAAACATCATTCAGTTGGTGGGAAACCACCCTCGGCTATAATGAGGGTCAATGGTGGGGACGACCCCCCATTCACCCTCAAGAAAAACGAGGGGGGACTTGATATTTAAACATCATTTGTGGTGGTAACCACCCTCGGCTATCATGAGGGAAAATGGTGGGGATGACCCCTTATTTACCCTCAAGAAAGACGAGGGGGGACTTCAAAATTTAAAAACATCATTCAGTTGGTGGAAAACCACCCTCGGCTATGATGAGGGTCAATGGTGGGGACGACCCCCCATTCATCCTCAAGAAAGACGAGGGGGACTTGATATTTAAAAACATCATTTGTTGTGGTAACCACCCTAGGCTATGATGAGGGAAAATGTTGGGGACGACCCCTCATTTACCCTCAAGAAAGACGAGGGGGGACTTGATATTTAAAACCATTAGATTTGTGGTAACCACCCTAGGCCATGATGAGGGAAAATTGTGGGGCCGACCCCTCATTTACCCTCAAGAAAGACGAGGGGGAACTTGATATTTAAAACCATTAGATTGGTGGTAACCACCCTCGGCTATGTTGAGGTCAAATGGCGGGGACGACCACTCATTTACCCTCAAGAACGACGAGGGGGGACTTCAAAATTTAAAAATATCATTAAGTTGGCGGGAAATCACCCGCGGCTATGATGAGGGTCAATGGTGGGGACGACCCCCCATTCACCCTCAAGAAGGACGAGGGGGAACTTGATATTTAAAACCATTAGATTGGTGGTAACCACCCTCGGCTATGATGAGGGTCAATGGTGGGGACGACCCCTCATTTACCCTCAAGAAAGACGAGGGGGGACCTCAAAATTTAAAAACATCATTCAGTTGGTGGGAAAACACACTCGGCTATGATGAGGGTCAATGATGGGGACGACCACCCATTCACCCTCAAGAAAGACGAGGGGGGACTTGATATTTAAACATCATTTGTGGTGATAACAACACTCGGCTATGATGAGGGAAAATGGTAGGGACGACCCCTCATTTACCCTCAAGAAAGACGAGGGGGACTTCAAAATTTAAAAACATCATTCAGTTGGTGGGAAACCACCCTCGGCTATGATGAGGGTCAATGGTGGGGACGACACCCCAATCACCCTCAAGAAAGACGAGGGGGGGACTTGATATTTAAAACCATTAGATTGGTGGTAACCACCCTCGGCTATGATGAGGGAAAATGGTGGGGATGACCCCTCATTTACCCTCAAGAAAGACGAGGGGGAACTTGGTATTTAAAACCATTAGATTGGTGGTAACCACCCTCGACTATGATGAGGGCAAATGGTAGGGACGACCCCTCATTTACTCTTAAGAAAGACGAGGGGGACTTCAAAATTTAAAAACATCATTCAGTTGGTGGGAAACCACCCTCGGCTATGATGAGGTTCAATGGTGGGGACGACCACCATTCACCCTCAAGAAAGACGAGGGGGGACTTGATATTTAAACATCATTTGTGGTGGTAACCACCCTCGACTATGATGAGGGTAAATGGTGGGGACGACCCCTCATTTACCCTCAAGAAGGACGAGGGGTCACTTCAAAATTTAAAAACATAATTCAGTTGGTGGGAAGCCACCCTCGGCTATGACGAGGGTCAATGGTGGGGATGACCCCCATTCACCCTCAAGAAAGACGAGGGGGGACATAATATTTAAAAACATCATTTGTGGTGGTAACCACCTTCGGCTATGATGAGGGAAAATGGTGGGGATGACCCCTCATTTACCCATAAGAAAGACGGGGGGGGGGGGGGGGGGGGGACTTGATATTTAAAACCATTAGATTGGTGGTAACCACCCTCGGCTATGATGAGGGAAAATGGTGGGGACGACCCCTCATTTACCCTCAAGAAAGACGAGGAGGGACTTGATATTTGAAACCATTAGATTGGTGGTAACCACCCTCGGCTATGATTTGGGCAAATGGTGGGGACGACCCCTCATTTACCCTCAATAAAGATGAGGGGGGACTTGATATTTAAACATCATGTGGTGGTAACCACCCTCGGTTATGCAGAGGGAAAATGGTGGGGATGACCCCTCATTTACCCTCAAGAAAGATGAGGGAGGGGTTAGTGAAATTGTTAGTTTAAAAACATCACAAGATAAATCATACAAGAGACAAGCATAAAAGAAAGAAAGAGGCATTATATTACAAAATGTTATAGATGTTTGTCCAACAAAAGTAAAGTATAAAAAATGGTTTACATGCAGAGGGTATTGGCTATAAACAACCACCCTATTAAGCGACATCAGAGGGCAAGGCCTCAACATCAATGGAAGTTTCCTCTATGACCAAGATAGGCCGAGCCTCTGACGTGCCGGTACCTTCGACGTGCACTTGAGATTCGATGTGAGCTAAGGACTCAGCAATAAGAGGATCATCCAGTTGAACTGCCTCAAGAGAGGGGAGAACAGACGATACTGCATCAGCGAACTTGAGGACGACCCACCGACAGGAAGTCCTAATTCCCCTCTCTAAGTATTCAAGACTGAAGCCTTGAAACTCGTCCGAGAGTTTATAGGCCTCTACTGCATCAGCCTCTGCCTTCTTCACTGCCTCGAATATCTCATTCTTGAATTGGGCAGTCAGGGTTTCTTCCTTCGCCTTAAAGAGGTCATCCCTCGTCTTCAAATCAGCATCATGCTGCTTCGTCAGCTCATCCAGGACCCTTGCATGTTCGGTCCTCGCACTCTCTAACTTGGCCCTTGCAGTCTCGAGCTTGGTCTGCAGATCAGCCTCATGCTGAATAGCCCTCTCGGCTTAATGGAATTTCTGTTGGTTCTCGGCCATCCACTTGGTAGTAGACGTAAAGTCACAAACAGACTGCACAGAAAAATACACTTGTTAAGGGGTCGGGAAATAGTTAGTGAAAAATTCAACTAAGGAAATGAAGTAAAAACAAATACCTAGGCCAGAGTGTGCATACCATAGTCATACACCTTATCCGGGGGCATCTTTGACTGGAAGTCATAGTCAGCGACCGAGGGGGCAGAGAACATAAAAGCCTTGGCCACCCTCAGATTGGCTATCAGGGAAGACGGATCAGCCTTCAAGAATGTTAAGTTTTGGGACCAAAAGGCTCGCATGCTGGAAGAGGAGCCAGTCCCCTTAGACGCCTCCACCCTTGCCCTCGTCCTTGAATCCGGCCGAGGGTTAATAGGAACTTCGGGGCCCTTTCTTTTATGGCAATCGGCATACGATTCAACTGGTGTCGGCCCCACGGCCTTTGACTTCCTCAGAGCCTGCTGAGGCTCCTTGCCTTTCTTCTTGCCTAGACCAGACAGTAAGCTTGTTGTAGTCATTTCCCAAAGATGGTTAGAGATACCTGCAGGATGACCTAAAAGGGAGACGACACATCAGAAAAATACAGCGGCAAAGATGAAACACTTGGAAAAAATCAAAGATTGAGCAAAAATAATGACTCACATAGCTCTATCAAGGGGCCGACCCTCAGACTAGCTTCTTTGAGGATCCGAGGGGTCATCAAATCTTCAAACTTTGTAAGTTCACCCTCTTTCCCTCTTTCTCACAGATACTCGACTATGTCCTTTTCATCCAGACTAAGTCCGAGGTCTGACCTAGCCTTTATAGAGGGGTTAGACCATCTCCTTGGAACCCTCAGATCTTCGTCCAAAGGTTGAGCCCCGGCAGTAAATTCCCATTCCCCAGATATGAAGAAAAATCTCTTCTTTCTATCATGGTTAGAGGTCTGTGCCATGTGGATAAGTTTTTTATCAGACTTCCTCGCCCCCAGATGATAGTACCCAGGCTGTTTGGATGAGGAAGTGATATTATAGCAATCCAAGAACACATCGGCTGAAGGCTCGTCAGTGAAGGTATTCTTCCACAAGGAGACATAACCGAGGATAGTCCTCCAAGAGTTGGGAGGAAGTTGAGAGGGGGAAACGCCGAGGGCTGACAATTTATTGACTATGGCAGGGTGCAGAGGGAACCTAACGCCGACCTTTAAAATCTGTTCATATACATCGACCTCTCCCTCATCACCCTCGAAGACTTTCTCAGACTTAGAGGGAACCCTCATACTTATATTAGGGGTCACACCAAATGTATGCCTCCACAGCAAGAGGTTGCGATCCCTAACGGTGGAAACATAAGCTGAGGCGTGGGAGGTGTGAACTGAGTCAGCGTCTGAATCCTAACCATCATCCTCAGTCCCCTCTCCCTCGGCCTCATCACCTATCAGAGGTCCACCAGGAAAGGCCATCTGGAAGGCATGTGGGGACAACGCTGTTATAGGGACAACCTCAGAAGGTGCTATGCCCTCGGCCTGGGATGAGACTGGATGTCTCCACCCCTCCCAGAAGGGCCAGTACCTGACGGCGATGACGCTCTCTGATCCATTTCTCCCTTGCACAATTGACTCTCGGCTGGACGACCAGACGACCCACAAGACTCAGGGGGTACGATAATGGCTAATAGAATGGGAAAAATGGGTCGTACCCGTCTGACGTCTGCCTCCTCTTCCTCTACTCGTCTGATCTCTACGAAGAACATCTCTCTCAGGGATGGGAATTCCTCAGCTGAATCGTAAAGCCTCCTAAGCATTAAGGGGAAGACCTTACAATTAGAAGAATTTGGCTAAGACAACTACAAACAATCTCATAGTTGACTAAGGTGGATTTTTGGATCAAAACCAAAGAAGGAAAGGGTTTTGATCAAGAACACTCAAGAAAGGGAAGAACTCGACTTGCCGGAGAAGGCACCAAAAATAGAAGGAAACCCTAGAAACACTATAAGGGGCGTCAACTGCAATCTATAAAATGAAAATGAAGATTAAAAATGGAATTTATGGCAAAGAAAAGTACCTGAAGACGAAAGCAACGGCTGAATGAAGCATGGTATAGAAAGGTTGCAGAAATGGCTATGGAAGATGTTGAGAAGCTAGAGAGAGACAAAGTTAAGGCGCGAAGAAGAACAAGAAAGGAAATGATTTCAAAAATTGTTTAAATACCTTGCTAATGAGTGGGCTTATTAACCAAGGCAGAACATAGCCCACGAGAGGGCATTATTAGGGCACAAAGTCCCAAGCAAAGTGTGCAGCCGCCACGCCTAGGAAACTAGAACGATAATGGATATCTGCCTAAGTGTCACATCAGCTCGATAGGTGTCATTCATCTAACTGTCCATACACTCATCTCAAGAGCAACACTATCCATCAGCCATCTCAACAACACTATCCATCGATGGCTAAGGGCTGGGGGGTGATTGATATACCCATATATACCCTCGGCCATGACGAGGGCGCCTTGTGCCTGGACGAGGCCAAGATGACCTCCTAACCAATATTAGACTACCCTCCAAGGGGTCGACCGCTCATAAGGCCCAGACGACCCTTCAAGGGGTCGACCCCTCATAAGGCCCAGACGACCCTTCAAGTGGTCGACCCCTCATGGTGCCCAGATGACCCTTAGGGGGGTCGACCCCTCATCAGGACCAAACGACCCTTCAAGGGGCCGACCCCTCATCAGGCCCAAATGATCCTTCAAGGGGTCGCCCCCTCATCATGGTCCGGACGACCCTTCAAGGGGCCGACCGCTCATCATGGTCCGAAAGACCCTCCAAGGTTACGATAGTATGAGGCCTAGATTAAGCCAAAAACTACCAGAAGGAACTTTTCCCTCGGCCTCATATCATAGGCCGAGGGTGACATCATCACAGCGCGTGGTTTAGGAGACGTGTGGAACAGTGCACGTGAGGCTCACATGTCACGTTGAAGACCTTTATAACAATATCACCCCCTCACGTGAGGGAATATTATGTCATCATTAATCACATGTGGCATCTACAGGTGTCAACAGGGGATTCGCTAGATCATCATTCACTTGCACCATGAATGCTTGGGGGGTACACTACACCCCCCAAGACCTATATATACTTGTCACCTACAACCCTACAAGGGGATCGATAATTTATAACCCTAGCTAAAACTCTACTTGTACACACAGTAGAGAGAGAGAGGGATCTTATGTGCATTGTATCCAAGACCATTAGTGCCCATACCTAGTGGACCACACACATAGTGGATGTAGGCCTAATTGGCTGAACCACTTTACATCATTGTCTTATTCCTCTTATACTCATATCCTTCTATACACTTACACATATACATCTCTATAGCTGCCATTGTTATTACTGTTTGAGCTCATCATCACTTACCTGGTGGTGCTAGATTTCAGCATCATCAGTGTTGATGTAAAAAACTAGATCACTCTAATGATTTAATCACAGATAAATAAATGAGACAGGATATTTTTAAAGTGGTTCAGCCTTGTATGAATGGCCTACGTCCACTGTTATGTTATTGCTGAGTGTTTAGGAGTTCTTGATTACAAGGTCTCTCAAGAAATTCCCGTCCCTTTGAATGAAGGCGATACAAGGTATTTATAGCCCTTAGGCTGTACATGTAAGGGTTGATACATTAAATGATATACATATGAAAGGGTAATACATTTAATGCAGCGTGTGCGTCAAGATGATGAACATTCAATGAATAATTGAACTGTTGATTATCTGGCAATTAATGCTATGGCCGAGATGCAGCTCGGACCACCTTAGTTGCTCGTTGCTCAGGAGTTCCTAGGAGCGCTAGAGTACCTCGGAGTGCTGAAGTTCCTCGGTGTATCCTCGTTGCTCGGAGAGACCATGAGTTGGTCGGGGAAATGAACTTCCTCGTTGCTATTGTGCCAAGTAGATTGACACGTGTTCTCATATTATTCGTCCATATCAGCATATTAATTTTGGTATCAACAGAAGCCCCCAATGTTTCATATTTCGAACTTTGAGGAGTATGGAACATTCTTTCTCGGTATATGGCGATATTAAATGACTTTCCTGGGTTTTAGGAGCCTTTTCTTCATATTTGAATTTCCTTCTAAATTCGCAGAATCTGCCTTTTCGAATTTTTATGAGTGCTTCGATCTTCGTGCATTTTTGTCATGTTAGCCGCCGGTGGCGTATTAGTTTCTTTTGTTTAATCATTTCCTTCGCAGCCTCCCAAGGTAAAGTATTTAAACTTCTTAGGTAACCATACCGTCTTCTACCTTTTCCCATTTTCTGCATTCAAGCTTTCTGTTCTCTCTCTCTCTTGTGCGTTCATCTTTTCCTTCGCTAGTTGTCAGCTCTTCCTTTTTCCCTGTAAGATTATCTTCTTTTCTTCTGTATTTCTTTTATCCACTATGGTTTATCTTGTGGAATTTGTTGAGAAATTTCGTTCCGATTTTTCCATTCCTTCCTGGGTAACTCTGGAGGTTCTTTCTGAGCCTTTAGATTATTTTCGATTGGCTGAGGGACATTGGTTCCCCAGTCTATTCATTGCTGAATGTGGATTTTCTTTTCCACCAAACCCCTTATGCTTAGAGTTCTGTCAGTACTTTGACGTTGTTCCTGCAAAAATAGCCCTCAATTCATGGAGAATAATTAATGGGGTGTATAAATTAAATCTAACTCATGGGACTCGTATAGGGATTCCTGAGATTATGTATTGCTATAGATGGGTATTTTAGATAATGTTTACTACTTAAAAACTAGGTTTTTAAATAGGGCTCTTGTAGTTAACCTCCCTGATGCAAATAGAGATTATTTTGAACATGGAGTGGTTATTAAAAATTGGCAATATGCCCCCTTGGTTGGAGATGCAGTATACCAGGGTCCTAAATGCCCCCCATATGGTAATGGGATAGGTTTATTCTCATCTTCCTTTACTTATGAAATTACGCTTTTATCATATTTGACAAAATGTATGACTGATATTTCATTATGTATTTATTTGCAGTGAATAGTAAAAGAAAAACTCCAAAAGAATCAGAGGTTAATATTAAGCATCTGAAACTTATCTGGGGTTTGCACAAGAACGTTGCAGATGAGCACATCAGGTTTGCATCATATTTGCTGCAGTATAGGAGTTATACGACTTCTTATACTGCTCATCCTGTGATTAGATCTGTTGAGCCAGCCTCAACTCCAGAGGATTCTTCTTCAGATTCTCACATCCCTTTAAGTCAGAGAATGGGCAGGAAAAGAGCTCCTCCTTCTCTATTTGATGACACTACTTCTGCTGCTGAGGCCAAGAAAAGAAAAATTGATGTCCCAGAGGGGACTAAGAAGGTGGATGTTGAGCCTTCCAAAGCTACCGAGAAGCCCCCAGTGGCTCCGAGCAAGAAGGTTACTCCTGTGGAGATGACTGCTATCTCTCCGACCAAGAGCTCTTCCTTGGTTGAAATTGCTGAAGTCCCTTTGAGGAGATTGAGGAAATCGTCCTCAGTCAATTTGGCTGAACTGTCAATCTGGCTGAAACCATCTCCTCTCTACCAGCTGGTGGTGTTGGTTTTCCAACCATCATTCCTCCGAGCTCTGCCATGAGCTTGGTAAAAACTTGGATCATACCCGAGGCCCAAGGAACTGATGAAAAGATTTCTAGGGATATGCTGACATCCCTAGCTACCCGTCACCTGGCTTCAGTAAATCTCTCACACTCTGAATTTCCTCTTTCTTTGAATACTTGTATTTTTGTACTGATTTGTCACTTTTTCCCTTGTTTAGCTGGTGAATTGTTTTAACAACATCGTGAAGAAAGATGAAGCAATTAAAGCTTCCAGCTCCTCGTCGGGGGTAGAGGATGCTCTGCTGGGTTTGACCCAATCCTTGAAGGAGTCTCGTCAGCAGTATAATGAGGACAAAGCTATCTGGGAGAAAAAGTTGTCTATAGTTGAAGCTGAGAAAGTGAAGCTGGCTGAGATCTCCAAGAGTTTGGAGAATAAGGTGAAAAGTTTAGAGGTCGAGCATAAAAAATATGACGACAAGCTCAAGAACTTTGGAGAGCTTGAAGATAAGCTAAAAAAGGCAGAGGAAGAGTTGTCCATCCTGCGAGATGTAAAGCGCCAAAAAGAAGAATTGGATGTGAAGTTAAAGACTGCCGAGGATCTTCTATCGAGAAGATCTCCTCGGAGAAACTGAAAAAAAAGCTCGCAGTTAAAAAATCCTTCAGCGCTGGCTGGGATAAAGGATGGGATAAAGGAATTGCTGCGATGACATCCCAAGTACAATATGGGAAGTTGAAATACTTCCGAGATGGCTGGGTAGCTGCCCTGCAGGAATTGAAGATCAAAGACGACTCTGAGCTATTTCAGCTACACCTCCCTGGTCCTCCCCCACCAATTGTAGAAGAAGAAGAAGATGAGCCTATCTCTGATGAATCTTCCATGGCCATGGGTGATCAAGTCCCTGCCTCTCTACCTTCTGCCAACGAGGACATTTCTTCCATGCTTCCTCCTCCTGAGAAAATTTCAACTCCTGCTGATCAAGCTGCTGTTACCACCGAGCAACCAAGCTCCTCGTCCCAGCCTCCCGAGAAAGTCTTGGGAGACAAGGAAAAGGTGTGAAGTTGTTCGGTATCATTTCTATCTTTCTTTATTTGTAATCAAACAATGTAATCTTTTTGTGATCTAATAAAATACATCTTTGTTCATCTCTGTTGTTGATGATTTGTTTCTTCTTTATCTGCACTCTGTCTTGATCTTCTTTTTCTTTCTCTGTTAGTTTATGGCCAGGATGGATCTTTTGTCTGCTAACGACACAAAGTTGATGAAGCAATCCCATGAGTATTATAAAGCTGGTCATACAGACCTTAGTACATCAGAAGTTGCTGACATCCTTGGCCATGATGCTTCAGAGCAAGCAATTGAGGCTTATCGGTACCTGAAGGATTTCCTTGATCGATCTGTGGCCAATAATGTGGCATACTACGAATTGATCGAGGAGCTTCATTATTCCCTAGAAGAACTTAAAAATCAGCACAATGAATCAACTGCCTTGTTACACAAGGAGTATAAGAATAGATATCAACAACTTTCTTCCGAGACAGGCCACAAAAAGATCATTGCTGGATACGATGTCAGGGAGAGAACCTTAAAGGGTGAACTTGAAGCGTGTAGAAAGATTGATGAACTACTGGAATAAGAAAACAACAATTTGCAGAAGGAGCTAGCACAGTATAAGTCTATAGCTTTATCCTCTACTGCCTTGGTACCGGTCACTGATGAAGGATTCTCATTCTTAGAGGTTGAAAAAGCCAAATTAAGGCAAGAATTGGATACTTTAAGAAAGTCTGGTGTTTCTACTACTGCTCGGGGACGAGGAAGAGGTTCTCGTGGGCGAGGAAGAGCTGTTCAAAATGTTGTCGAGGAGCAAAGTTCTCCACCTTCTCGGAGTCGATCAAGAGTTCTCAGCCGTAATATTGAAGAAGCTTGTACTCTGTCAACATTGGAAACTCAAGCATTCCAATTGAATGTAAAAGATCGTGCTTTGTCTGAGATGTCCAAGAAAATCCTGACTTTGGAAGATCAACTTACTGCGACGAAGTCTGCTTTACATACCAAGGACCTTTTTGCCAAAAACCTTCATGAACAATTGGAGAGATTAACCTTCCAATTCCATAAGCAACCCAGGGAATTCTGGAATGCAGGCTATAATGAGGCCCTTTATCACTTGGATGCTCGTATTAAAAATGCCAATAATGAAGGTTATGAACAAGGCTGGCTGAATGCCTTATGTGTATTAAAGCTCGAGCAAGGACATTTTTTTTGGTACTACTATGAGCCTGGAGTGCTTGACTTCCCTGTGCCACCTTTCAAGTTGGACATGGAATGGATACCTGCTCGTGCCATTCCTCAGAGCTTGATTGCAAATTATCTTGGTGACTATAACCTTCATTCTCAAATTGACGTATCTCGTCGTGAGCATCTCTTGGATACTCCTTCAGTGATGAATGCCAGGATGTTGAAGGACATGAATTTTATCAATTCTCCTCAGACATTAAATGATCTTCCTGCTGGCGAGGAACCTGTGTCGAAGGCTGAAGGGAAAAAACCAATAGAATAGGATTTTCAATGTAATAGTTAGCATACATATATGTAACTTGTAATTTATTTTGAATTTTAATGAAAGACTTTCATTTTCTGTTTGCAAATCTGTATTGCTATTCTTTTGTACTTGTCTAACACTTTTACATCTGTGCATATGTATCTATTAAAAAGATAACAATATTGTGTTGTTCATCAACCAACCTAGTAATAAAAGTTGCAAGTATCAATATTGCTCAATCACTTAACAATAAAGTAATGAGTATAAAATGTTTAAAATGTTTCCAACCAACCAAGGTTGTTAAATTGTGCTCGTCGACCAATTATAGTTAGTGAGAGTTTATCCCCGACTAACCATACTTGGTAAATTTTTGTCTTTTTCATAAAATGTATCCGACCAACCAAGGTTGATAAATTCTCCTCATCGACCAACTACAGTTAGTGGGTTTTTATCCCCGACCAACCATACTTGGTTCAGTACCAAGGTCGATAAATTCTCCTCGTGGACCAACTATAGTTAGTGGGTTTTTATCCCCGACCAACCATACTTGGTTCAGTTTGGAATATTTTGTATTTTGTTTCTTAACTAGCCAAAATTGGCATTTTTAAGAATGTTGTTCTTGCCTTTTTACCAACCAAAGTTAGTCGTGGGTTTGAACTATTAGGTTCTTTCGAACTATCTTGTCCACAAGCTCTTTTACCAATCGAAGTTGATCACGCAAGTGTACACCTCCTAACCAAAGGAGTATAATTTGTTCTCGCTATTTTACCAACCGAAGTTGATCAAGCTCAAACTATCAGGTTATTTCGAACTATCTGGTTCTTTCGAACTATCTTGTCCACAAGCTATTTTACCAACCGAAGTTGATCACGCAAGTGTACGTCTCCTAACCAAAGGAGTATAATTTGTTCTCGCTATTTTACCAACCGAAGTTGATCACGCTCGAACTATCAGGTTCTTTTGAACTATCTTGTTCCTTCGAACTATCTTGTCCACAAGCTCTTTTACCAACCGAAGTTGATCACGCAAGTGTACGTCTCCTAACCAAAGGAGTATAATTTGTTCTCGCTATTTTACCAACCGAAGTTGATCACGCTTGAACTATCAGGTTCTTTCGAACTATCTGGTTCTTTCGAACTATCTTGTCCACAAGCTCTTTTACCAATCGAAGTTGATCACGCAAGTGTACGTCTCCTAACCAAAGGAGTATAATTTGCTGTCGAGCAGCGTAGTGTACAACACTAATATTCCCCGAAAAACTTTCAAACAAAGGAGAGAAAATTTGTGAAACATCATCGTTTTACTCATATTAATGGACCTGCTGTACATTTTACATCACTGATAATACTTGCGAAGGTGTTCAGCATTCCAGGCATTCTTGAATTCCTCTCCTTCTAGAGTTGCTATTCGGTAAGTTCTTGGTCGAACAACTTCTGTAACTCGGTAAGGTCCATGCCAGTTTGCTTCCAGCTTATTGTGCTTCTGAATGACTTTCTTTAGCACATAATCCCCTTCTTTTAAGTCGCATTTCTTCACCCTCTTGTTGTAGAACAGAGCTGTGCGTTGTTGATAAGTAGCATTCCTAATGGCTGCCTCTTCTCTAACTTCCTCGAGCATATCCAAATCCAATCTTCTCATTAAGTCGCTGACTGGGGAACTAAAATTCAGCACTCTGTGTGTCGGAAGGCCCAACTCGGCAGGTATTACTGCCTCACTTCCAAATGCTAGCATATATGGGGATTCTCCTGTTGCTGCTCGGGGAGTTGTTCGGTAATCCCACAAGACTGACTGTAGCTCGTTAATCCAATTAGCTTTAGCTTCACTTAGCCTCTTCTTCAAACCATTTAGCAGTGTTCTGTTTGTTACCTCAGTCTGCCCATTGATTTGAGGATGACCTGGTGCTGAATGGGTATTCAGGATGTTTGATTGTTGACAATAGGCAGCAAACTCCTCGTTGTCGAATTGTGTTCCATGGTCTGTGATGAAGGCATGAGGGAGACCATATCTACAGATGATATTCTTCCAAACAAACTGGTATACCTTCTCGTACGTCATATCGATAAGGGGTTCAGCTTCTACCCACTTAGTAAAATAATCTACTGCGACGATGAGGTACTTGAATCTTCCTCGGGTGGTCGGTAATGGTCCAACCAAATCAATTCCCCACATGGCAAATGGCCAAGGGGAAGTTATGGGTGTCAAAAATGCTTGTGGAGTTCGTCAGATGGAGGAAAAACGTTGGCACTTGTCACATTTCTTAGCATAGGCTATACAATCAGCCCTCATCGTCGACCAGTAGTCTCCTTGAGTCATCACCCTCTGCAAAAGTGTTCGACCTGCTACATGAGCTCCACAAGACCCTTCATGGATCTCTTCAATCAATTCTTTTACCTCGGAAGGATGTACACATCTCTGCAAACCTACCATAATTCCTCGTCTATACAAAACACCATTAGTTAGTACATACCGAGCAGCTTTAAACTTCAATTTCTTTGCCGCGAGCTTGTCCTCTGGCAATTCTCCCTCTTCAATATATGCCCTGATGTGATCCATCCAAGATGGTCCTAAATCAAGGGTAATAACATTCATAGTCAGGTCTTCATCTATGCTCCGAATTTCCAGTACTTCAATTGGTATCGTTCTTCGCAGCTCGGTACGAGTAGCTGATGCTAGTCGGGCCAGTGCGTCTGCTTGTGCATTTTCTATTCTGGGTATTCTGATCAACTGAATGGCATTAAATTCTGCCAGCAATTCCATCACCTTTGCATGATACTTGACCATTAATTCTCCTTTAACCTCATATGTTCCCATCATCTGATTTACAATTAATTGAGAATCACTAAATACCATCACTTGTTGTGCTTCCATTATCTTTGCTAAATTAAGACCTGCTATCATGGCCTCATACTCAGCCTCATTATTGGAGGTTTTGAATTGAAATCGCAAGGCATATTCTATGTCAATCTCGTCTGGGGTTTTCAAAACAATTCCCGCTCCACAACCTGCTGTGCAAGATGATCCATCCACATACAATCTCCATGTAGGTAACTTGTCTTCAAATTTCTTATCTGACAGAGTTCCTCGGTGAAATATCTGTTGTTTTCTTTCATCCTTTCCTGGTAATTTTCGCTCCTCGTCGACCATTTCTTCTCTCCCTTTTACCAACCGGAGTTGGTCTGGGTTTGAATTTAATGATCTTTCTACATCCACAAGCCCTTTTACCAACCGGAGTTGGTCTGGACTTATGTCTGTTGATCCTGTAACATCCACAGGTTGGTCAGTGAGCAACCTTTGTTCCTCGGGGGTATCAGGATATGTAAACTCTGCTATAAAATCTGCTACAGCTTGCCCTTTCAATGATGACCTGGGTTCATACACAATATCATATTCACCGAGCTCTATTGCCCAGTACATCAGTCTCCCTGACTTTTCTGATTTATGAAGGGCTTGTCTTAATGGCATGTCGGTATACACGATGATGGTATGGGCCTGGAAATATGGCCTCATTCTTCTACTTGCTTCAATTAATGCTAATGCCAATTTTTCTAACTTTGGGTACCTGATCTCTGCACCTCGAAAAGCCTTACTTGTGTAATAAATTGGCTTCTGGACTCCATTCTCTAATCTGATCAATGCCGAGCTGACTGCATGCTCTGATACTGCTAGGTATAAGTACAACTTTTCTCCCGTTATTGGCCTTGACAACAACGGAGGTGTTCCCAGATATTTTTTCAAGTCTTGAAAGGCTTTTTCACATTCATCATTCCACTCAAAAGTTTTTCAAAGTGTTTTGAAGAATGGTAAGCATCTATCTGTTGCTCGAGATACAAATCTGTTGAGCGCTGCAACTCGTCCTGTAAGACTTTGCACCTCTTTCTTCATCGTTGGCGATCACAACCCTAAAAGAGCTTTGATCTTTGCTGGATTTGCTTCAATGCCTCGTTAGTTGATGATGTACCCGAGGAACATTCCTTCTCGTACTACAAATGTGCACTTAGTTGGGTTGAGCTTCATCTGGTATTTATCTAGTTGATCAAAAGTCTGACTTAAATCAATTAGATGATCAGCATCTTTCTTGCTTTTTGTCAGCATATCATCGACATAGACTTCCATATTGCAACTAATTTGCTCGGTAAAAACCTTATTCATCAGCCGCTGGTATGTCGCTCCTGCATTTTTTAAACCAAAAGGCATAACATTATAACAATAAGTTCCCCTAGGGGTAATAAAATAAGTACTCTCCCTGTCTTCAGGTTTCATTTTGATCTGGTTGTAGCCTGAATAAGCGTCCATGAAGCTGAGCAGCTCGTGCCCAGAGGTAGCATCTACTAGTTGGTCAATTCTGGGCAATGGAAAATGATCCTTTGGGCAGGCCTTGTTGAGATCAGTGAAGTCAACACACATTCTCCATTTATTATTTTTCTTCTTTACCATCACCACATTTGCCAACCAGTCCGGATACTTCACATCTTCAATGAATTGAGCCTTCTAGAGCTTGTCGACCTCCTCTTGAATAGCTTGATTCTTCTCGGGGCTAAATACCCTTCTTCTCTGCTTTACAGGCTTTATCTCTTTATTCGCATTGAGTTCATGGCATAAGAAATTTGGATCTATTCCTAGCATGTCTTCATGACTCCATGCAAAAGTTTTCTTCCTATTTCTCAAGAAAGTTATCAACTCCTGTTTTATTGAAGTATCCAACGATGAACCTATCTGGGTTACTCGTTCTGGGTGCTCGTCATCCAGAATAACATTTTCTGTAGATTCCACCACCTGTCCTTTTACAAGTTGGGATTCATCTCTAGGATCGAGAGTTTCAATCTCTGTATCTTCTTCCACCTGGTAGGTTGTAGTCTTTTTCCTTGATTCCTCAAGCTCCTCTTGTTCAGCAGATGAGTAATAGCATTCCCGAGCTACTTTTTGGTCACCCTTCACAACTCCTACTCCAAAGTTTGTTGGGAATTTTAAGCATTGATGCACTGTAGATGGAACTGCTTCGAATTTCTTCAAACCAACTCTTCCCATGATGATGTTGTAGGCTGACTGCACATTCTTATCCATCACAAAGAAGCGTATTCTTTCTGTTCGACAAGCAGGCCAAGTTCCAATGAATATATCCAACTTGATCGTCCCAAGTGGAAAAACTTTCTCGCCAGCAAAACCCAGGAGGGGTCTGTGATAAGGTTCCAATTGAGATAATTTCATATTCAAGCTATCAAAGCATGAATAGTACATGATGTCTTCTGAGCTTCCATTATCTACCAACACCCTTGAAATCACTACTTCCTTCATCCTCATTTTGATCACCAGAGGATCGTCGTGAGGATAAAGAACACCTGCCAGGTCGTTTTTTGAAAAACCAATGACCAGCTTCTCTTTGTTTACCTTCCTCGGACGATCGTCCTCGGCCAGATTTATTCGCTGAATATATGAACAAGCTTGAGCCTCTCCGAGGTAAGCTTTTCTTTCTACAGTATGGTCTCCTCCTCCTGCATCTCCTCCTGTAATAACATTACAATCAAATGATCCAAAACGTATGGAAAATACCTCTCGTTCTGGCTGCCTTGGTTTCTTGGGAAGATCGGGGTCATCCTCTGGATCATCTTCATGGTTTCTCTTCTTTTTCTCCTCTGCTCGACGAGGAGATATAGACCTCTCTCTAGCTCGGTCATTATTTCTTTTTTCGCCTCCCCGATCAACATACTTTGCTAGCTTTCCTCTTCGGATGAGTGTTTCAATCTCGTTCTGAAGAGCTATGCAATTTTTGGTCATGTGACCATGATCTTTATGAAACTCACAATATTTATCCCTACTCCTCGAATCAGGGTCTGATCTCAGTTTCTTTGGCCATTTCACCTCCTCGGTGTTCTTGATTTCTTCCATACCCATTTTCAAAGGAGTATAATTATCGTACTTCTTCATGACTTCCCATTTATTCTTGGAATGTTTATCTCCACCATTGATTTTATGCTCTTTCTTCTTAGATTTGTCGACTTCCACCTTGGTGTCTTTATCCATATTCTTCTTTGCAGCCATAGCCTCCTCGGCATTCATAATTTTGGCTGCTTTTGCCATCAACTCTGACATATTTGTAAGTGGATCTTTGGCCAAAGTGTAATACAACTTGTTAAGCAACAACCCACTCATCAAGGCAGTGATTGCTGTCTTCTCTTTGTAATCTATGACTTCCAGCTTCTCGTTATTGAAACGAGTTATGTAATCTCTAGTACTCTCACCAGATTTTTGTCTAACACTTAACAAGTGTGCTACTCATTTTACTAGCTTTGCTCCGAAATAGAAATTGCCAATAAACAACTCGGCCAACTGAAAGAAAGTTGAAATCTTACCTCGAGGAAGATTGTTGTACCATATCTGGGCAGCTCCAGTGAGAGTTCCTGAGAACGCTCTGCATCTCATTTCGTCAGGGACGACATAGATGTTGGCAGCAGCTTGATATTGCTCTATATGAAGAACAAGATCTGTTTTTCCATCATATTTGGGGGTCACTACAGGTGCTTTAAACTTTGACGGGGTAGGAAAACCTACGATAGTCTGGACAAAAGGTGTCCCTTGAACAAAATTTTGTTGTAAGGGATTCTTCGCCTTAGCCATTTCTCCCAATCTATCCTCCAAGCGCTGAATTGAACCCTTCCACGCATCGTTTCCTTCCTCGGGCTTATTAGTCCGAGCAATTGATTGTTCTGATGTTGCCTCTTGAGATTTTTCTTGACGAGCAACTGGTCGTGATTGTGCTGATCCTTCTCTTAGATCTAATGGTCGTCGAAAACTTCTCGACATGGTCTTAGATGGACTCCTATTTCTCCTAGGGCCTAATCGACTGAAGGGAGACACCCTACTCAGTCTTTCTATGGCACTGGGTCTTTCTGGAGAGAGAGTGATACATTGATCAGTATCTATAGCCCTTATTGACGAAGTTCGCCCAGGTTGATAAGAGAAATCATCAGACTCCTCATTACGATATGACTCAGTACGTCTGGATCGTGAAGAAAGTAAATAAGTTTGCCTCTGACCACTTTGCTGTCCTGAACGTGCAGGTGCACCGCTATGAAGGGTTTGTATGAGTTGCCTCAGTGTGTCTTGCATGGCGGTTTGTCCTTGAGCCAGATTCGTCATAATTTCGGCCAGATCTAGAGGTGCAGAGGGATTTGGAGGATTTCCAGCATTTCCAGCGTTTTGATTGCTAGATTCTGGATTATCCGCCATTGATGATGAATGATTTTTGGTGAAAAACGATAATAACAATCGTTCCCACAGACGACGCCAATCTGTTGATGTAAAAAACTAGATCACTCTAATAATTTAATCACAGATAAATAAATGAGACAGGATATTTTTAAAGTGGTTCAACCTTGTATGAATGGCCTATGTCCACTGTTATGTTATTGCTGAGTGTTTGGGAATTCTTGATTACAAGGTCTCTCAAGAAATTCCCGTCCCTTTGAATGAAGGCGATACAAGGTATTTATAGCCCTTAGGCTGTACATGTAAGGGTTGATACATTAAATGATATATATATGAAAGGGTAATACATTTAATGCAGCGTGTGCATCAAGATGATGAACATTCAATGAATAATTGAACTGTTGATTATCTGGCAATTAATGCTATGGCCGAGATGCAGCTCGGACCGCCTTAGTTGCTCGTTACTCAGGAGTTCCTCGGAGCGCTAGAGTACCTCGGAGTGCTGAAGTTCCTCGGTGTATCCTCGTTGCTCGGAGAGACCATGAGTTGGTCGGGGAAATGAACTTCCTCGTTGCTATTGTGCCAAGTAGATTGACACGTGTTATCATATTATTCGTCCATATCAGCATATTAATTTTGGTATCAACAATCAGTTACAATTAGACTAATTAATCTGAGATCCCACACATCATTCGAGCCCCCAATCTTGGGAATCAATGTTAGGAATGTCATATTAAGATTCCTAAGTAAGGAGCTTCTAACATGAAACTCAACAAAAAATTCCTTCACCTCCCCTATCACTATTGACCAACAATGATGAAAGAAGGCCATAATGAAATCATGTGGTCTTGGATCCTTATTTCTGCTCATGGATATCAACATCTGCATGACCTCCTCCTCCGTAAAGTGTCCCTATAATATAACCCCTTATAAAATTGAGTATAAGACACCTTAACTTCACTTACTTCTTCGAACTCGACCCCATATACTAGGATATTGCTACCACTCATTCACTCTATCTATAAAATACCCCTCTTTAAGCCATATATTCTCAAATCTAAATGGAGTCCTCCCTTCTTTCTACCCCCTACACTCTAAAATAATCGGGATATGATTCGACGTTACCCTAGGCAAGAAAGACAATATAAAACCTAGAAAGTGATCCTCCCAACCTCATGAAAAAAAATAATCTAGATGAGAAAGGGAAGGGTTATCTCTATTGCTAGATCAGGTGTACATGTCACCTAATAGAGGAAGATCTAATATGTCTAGGCCATTAATAAACTCCAAAAACTCCCTCATGTATCTCATATTAAACCCTTATCCACTATATTCTGAAGAAAATCTCACCACATTAATGTCTCCCCTATGTAAAAGGGAATAACCCTAACCTCACTAACGCCTGCTAACTCCTCCCATAACTCCAACCTACTAACATCTTCCAACGGCTCGCAGAACCATGAAAAACTCCAAGTAAAACCGTCTTCTACCTTCTTAAATAAATATGATACTAAGCAGTTACCTACCAAACTCTGTACTTTTTCCTTAATTCTGGAATCCCACATACTCCACCCGATGCACCCTCTGCATCCATACTGCACCTTTCCACTATGTGACCTCCAAAAATAGGCCTGGTTATCTCTTTGTCCACCATAATCAACTTTGATTCTTGGAAGCATAAAATATAGGCATGCCATCACCAAATGGCACCACTAACGATGCCACCTTTCTCTGAGATCGTTTAACCCCCTCACATTCTTAGAAATAATCAGTAGCTTCATAAAGTATCATTTTCTTCCCTCCACTCCCCCCGGCTCTCTTCCATTCCTTCATAATTAATAGTGCACTATAGTTTTTTAAGTTCTTTATCCTTTCTATTCACCCTCGACGAAAAAAAATCCCCCCAGTCTTCATGTTGTGCCCCCTCTTGACATACTATTTTCTCATATAACATAACTTCCTTACTCTCACTCCCTTCATAAGAAAGCCCCGAAGCCTAACTAAATCCCCCTATTATATCCTCCACCCATGCCTCTGAATCTCTTTCCCACCCCTGTTTGTCCCACCCATTCTCCTGACCCTCTTCCCTATTATCTCGCAACCAATTGATTGTTAATATTGTACCACACACACTATTATATCTCCCTCTATCTATCTCCTTATCCCCTCTCACAACTTAAATCTCTATCTAAAGTTTGGAATTCTCCATTTCCATTAAATTGGCAGTGTTTGGGAACTTTTCAAACCACCCAACCCCTCTCGCTTCCCCGATTTCAAACGTTGGATGAGTCCTCTAGTAGAAAAAATATATATTTTCACTATCTAACACCATAGTTAAGTTGTTCTCATAGTACCCCATCTCTATTACATCGTTTATCACATCCTCCTCAATATCATCCATTTTATTGTTTTTTTGTCCCATCTTTAGTCTTTTTTCCCTCTTAAACACTTAGTAAATAATTCCCATAATAAATATCTTTGTTGCCAGATTTTTTGAAGTGTACACAATTCTCCCCTTTCGTCCCAAATTAACACCTATCTTGGAATGATCTTCAACCACCGCTTGCGACCAGATACAATCCTTCTCCTACACTTGTAACCACCTGTTCCCCATTTAATTTAAGTTGCCTATTTGCTTTATTTTTTAATCCCACGCCTAGGCTCCCCATAGCCTCTTACCAGATGCTTTGTTTCTCCTTATCTCCCACGATGTGAGAATCTCCTTTTTCCATCCCTCTAATACCCTCATGTTGTGTCCTCAATCCCTCGGCCTTTCTAGAAATTCAAGATTCACTATGTCGGTAGCTCCTATGTTGTTCATTATGATATCCAAAAAGTCTATGAAATGAAAGTAGAAAAAATTGAATCCAATTTATAGCAAGGCAAGGTCTACGAACATTGTCATTTAGGTAATATTTTACCTCCGATTGAAGACAGCGAGTACACAATGGATTTTATTAAAGAAATTACCTCCAGGATATAATGTAACGGGTGTCACTTGTTTGATGAAAACAATGTACATTTTGATCAAACCAAAAACAATCTGAAATATGAACATGATAATTCCAAAGGATAGATAATATAAAGAGGAGAACAAAATATTTTATGGTGTCCAAAACATAGGTTTAGTACTGTTTTATAGCAATTTTAGTAATTGTTCATGAACAAGCTCCTTTAACCAAATGCACGACTTGTAGTTGGATCATATCTGTTCAGATTTATTTTTATCTCATGGTCTAGATTTAGCATCTCATCATAACAAAATAGATCCGCCTTATATGAATCATCATGAGTTGATCCAGGAGTTCAAATTAGCTTGGGTTATAAGATTGTTTGATCAAATTAATCCACCATAACCGTCAATCTACTTGACTTTGACAAAATTAAAGGTTGCCACGCTCCGAGCGATGATGCACAAGTACGAAGTGCCAAGTCCACCATCAGAGCACCCAATAAGCATTAAGTAGTCCAATCTCCCTTTCATGCATTGCTCGATCACGCGTCGCGTGTCGCGGTGGTGGTCCTTTACACCACCTTGAAGTACCATATCATTGCATTTTTTATATAAGACAAATAGTCTACTTTTGTCTTTTTTTATATTCTTTCACATTTGTGTAAAGTTTTAATGGGGTCATGTGGGACTTTAGAAATTATACTCATTTTCTTAAGTTCTCTCCCCACAAGAAGAAAAAAAGTAAAACCCATTTACAATAAAATTAATATTCATTAATGTTTTAGAAAATTACAACAATGTGGTTTATAAAATATTTTTTAATGAGAGACTCGATAGCTTCATACTAGTATTCAGGTTTTAAGTTCGTGATAAGTAATTCACTACAAGTAATGTAATAATCTTGGTATAATTGTCTAGTTCAATAAAGGCATCCTTGAAAAGGAATTTTTATGATTGTTTAATAGAGTATCAAATGAGACAATGGGTTATTATTGAGGAAGATGATTTTCTCTTGAAGTATAGTAACACAACTCAAAATAACTAGGCACCAGGGTAAGGAACTCACATAATTATTTGAATTTCAAGCTGAAGATAGCTATGAATTGGTATGTCTAAATATAATAAAATATAGATTGTTAAGTTTCATCTGACTTTAAAAAATAGTCCAAAAAGAAAATCAAGACTTTGAATGCATGAATCAAATATGAATAATAATGTACGCCTTCGAGTGAAGAAAGTCATAAAAGAAAGCATAGGAACATATTAGTTTGTGAACCATATGAGGGTTTAACATGAGTAATAATTATTTAAGATCATAACAATTTGTGAATTTGACTCATTGTTGCACAACCGTTGATGAGAGGGATATTTGCAAAGAATATCATGATTAGTCACTTTAAGTCACAAGAATGAGCAATTTAATGATCGTAATATGGTTTGTGAAAGGAGTCATGATGTAATACTAATATATTGAGCCATAGATAAGTGAAAATTTTAAAATATTTCTCTTCCATACACAAAAAGCTCATAGAAGATGGTCAAATCCCATATTATCAAAATGAAAACCTCCAAATTAGTAGGGGTCAACTTGTGAGATATAATAATAATGCATAGAAAATATATAATTCTTTTGCAAAAATAATTTTCAAGAGAGGGAAATCAAAAGTGATGTGAATGTTACAAACATGTCACTAGGGTGAGCATGCTAGGAATTAATACATCATCTTATACTATGAATTTCATAGTTTTCAAAGGAATTGGATTTAAAACATAGAAAAATATTGAAAATCATTATGCATTTCAATATTCTAAATCATCATACAGTATAATTGGCATATATTTTATATTAACAATTAATACTCATGTGAAGGATCTATAAGATCAAATCGATAAATTGTGATCACAGAATATGTACAATACATGGTGAGCAACACAAAGTGTCTTATAAAAGAAAATCATCAATGATATTTCATTTTTATATCTCACGTGGGACTTTAGATATTAATATGGTCAAATGTACCACGATATAACATGTTAACACGTTTAGTGTATGACTTGTATTTCATTTTCTTCTTATGTCATTATTTTTAAGGTATATTGTCAAGTAACATTTTTCTATCGAAAGCATGAGAACATGCATATGAGTATATAACGACAAAGACATAACATTTGAGCGCGTGCGAGAATATGATGGTCATTAGAGAGACTTACAAACATGATAATTTAATATGACACACGAGTTAATGATAATGTAAGTTCAATAGTTTATACACCAATGATGATTAATTCCATGACTCAAGAATGTTAAAGAAAAATAAGACTATACATGTAAAATCTATCAAAAATTCAAAATCAGATCATATGTACAAAATATTACTAGATGTTCACTTTAAGCATAAACTCATATCGATATATCTTCAATAAGTTCCCTTTATGAGCCTTTATGAGATGTAATCCATTACAATAATATCATCAAGTTAAGTCATGTTCATTTTAATCATTAGATTGTATATTGAAACTTCTTCAATTCACATGAATACTCCAATTGATAATACAACATGACTTCTCAACATATGAATTTAATCATAGATTATGAGTTTTAAAATCAAAGTTAGAAAGCATGATAAAATTTTGGTATCAAATTATAATTATTATAATAGAATCGAATATCACCCAATGTCTATCAATCAATTTCAATATCAGGTGGGTCACGTGTAGTTTCTTTCTTTATCTTATCGCATACCGAGAGACTAGACTGCAGACATGGTATTCACACTTTCTCTCATATATGGGTCGAGTTACATTCATTAACACGGTATGCACGTCTTTACCTGCATACAATATGTCAACTTATCCGCTACCCAAGAATATTCTCAATATACTCACTAAAAAAATTAAAGCATTCTTCTAGAATTCCACCACGACCATAAAAAAATCCCAACGCTTCCCTGGTCTATAATTACGCTTCGTAAATAATACGACGGACTTTCCATCAAGAACCTACACATGCTCAATAACACATTAATGCTTAAACATGTATGGAAGTTGTTCTCCAAACTAGCAAATCTATGGGCCTGTATTATAAAGCATAAATACTACCTGCATTACACGTTGGTAGAGGCAAATTAGCCTAACCAATCATCTTGATTTTGGACTTGGGTTTCAAAAATTATTCCCTTATTTTAATAGGGAATTAAATGGAAAAATTGGGCCTATTAACATCTCTTTTGTCCAGCACATCGGGGTTCTCCATGAAACTACGGGGCAACGGTTTCCCTCCCTACCTATGAACGTTCTCAATGCCCGATATCTACTTTTATTCATAACCATCAGTGGAATCTGACCATGTTATCCTGAAATCTTCCACTCAATTTATTGCTTTATATCCAAGCCATATACATCTCGCCTAAAGAGAGAGAGAACAAGCTAAACTGGTGGCCTAGCAAAATGGGCACTTTCACTTTGAAGGAGGTCTGTCGTTCATTGAACATGGAAGCCATCCAACAAATTGCCCCGGCCCTGCTATGGCTATAGCTGGAGGTATGGTTTTCCTCCTAAAGTGAAGATCTTTCTTTGGTTTCTCACCCACTAGGCTATGCCTATGGATGATCAGCTATTTTAATACCATAAAATCCCTCTCCTGTATGCCCATGATGCGACCTGACGGACTCCAATACCCATATCTTTACTGAATGCCCAATAA
The DNA here is from genome assembly GCA_949130495.1 of Sambucus nigra. Classification (NCBI taxonomy): domain Eukaryota; kingdom Viridiplantae; phylum Streptophyta; class Magnoliopsida; order Dipsacales; family Adoxaceae; genus Sambucus; species Sambucus nigra. The sequence goes on along the minus strand of OX422209.1, from coordinate 276,134,812 downwards.
TGTTTTCATGTTTGCACTCTCTATGAGAAGACTGATTTCTCGGCGACCACCATGCTGAGGAGACTGGTTGTGTGCTACGGGATCTTCGAGCTTATGTGTCAAGAAGTTAAAACCTTTTTCTCTCTCCACGCCTTATGGATCACTCGTAATGAAGTCCCTTTTAGATACAAATCAATCGTCAAATCCATGATTGTCCACTTAGTATTGAACCAGATAGTGCAATTTATTCATACCCCACCGAGCACAGAGCTCCCAGTCAGAGTTGGCTGGTAGGAAGTTTCATATTGCCTGATTACCTCCTGTACAATCGTTCTATAAGTGTAATACTAATAAAGCGAAATCTTACCTTACGGGCCTTGCGTCCATTTTAGGGATTATTAGAAACTATCATGGCACATTTATCTTAGTTTATTCCTGCAACATTGGACGTGTCATCTCTGATTTCTAAGATTTGGTCCATAAAAATAGGTTTGGAATTATCTTTTCATGCAGACATAAAATGTATTGAAGTAGAAACAGATTATCAAACTGTATTCCTTATGATTTTCAAGAACATATCCTACCATCCAGTCCACGAGGATTTGATCTAGGCCATCCATGATGTCCTCCAGAGGTTCCAACACGTAGACCCATGTCTGTGTTTTCATGAAGCTAATGTATGTACAGATGTTCTTATTGTTTTTTCTGTGTCAATCCTTTTTTTCTATGTTTTTTACTTGTGTCTTAAGTTTTTTATTTCCTTTTTGTGTCAGGATCAGAGTCAGTTTACAATAGTCCGGTCAAAAGAAAGGAACATCACATGTAAACTCCTTTTGGTTTAAATAAAGCTTCGGTTTTAAAAAACTAAACTCAATATCAATTTCCTTGATCAATGTGAAATATTAAGACATGTTGTAATAGCTCTCCATAAATGTTTCACTTTTATCATATAAGGGTTGGCATCGCAATAACACAATAAAATTCTAAAATACCTAGGATGTGCAATGTCTCTTTTAAAATTAATTTAAATAGGGATAAAATGTCACATATGGTCATTTAATTCCTAATAAATCTCTACACATTAAGTTAATAATTGTGATCATATTTGTTTGTTTATTTCAAAATCAAGTGTAGATCAAATAACATGAAATTATATGAGAATTCAATAATACGAATAGATTTCACACGTTAACGAGTGTAAGAAGAGATTATGACAATGATGATTTACTATATATGGATAATGTCATTGTTGATATCAAACTTATAATTCAAAAACTTTCTCTCCTCAACATAATTACTATTTTAATGAGGATGTTTTTTATCCCTTTCAAAATCGACAAAATGATAGAAACAATTTCACTTTTAGTAAGGTTACTTTAGGTTAGCATAAGTAGGAGTAGATTGAAAGTAATTAGATGCCCACACTTGATGAAATAAGTTTTCAATCATCTCAAAAATCAAATTGTTTCTCAATGAAATGTTTCTCACACTTTCATTAAATTAAGGAAACGTTTCCATGTTAAAACTTGTATCATCTTTTTATCTGTCTCAAAATATCATAAAGAGGATTACAATCATTATTTTCTTGCTATATGGATCTAATCAAAAGATCAAATTATGATGACATCTGTAGCGAGATGACCCGAGGATCTCTATCAAAATTGCTCTTAAAAACATTTGATATCTCAACTTGTATGCAGAGTTAATCATTAAAATGCTCTGTAGAATACGGTAACAAAAAATTAAAATAGAAGATCTATTTGTCATATAAATATGAATTTTTAACATCAATTGAGACAATAATTCATCATTACTAATATCATTTATTTATTCAAAATATAAGTCACGTGTAGTTTCATCATCAGATGACAGAGGCTAATCAATGCATAATGATGTTTAATTATGTCTTGAGGTTGTAAACAGACTAAGAAAAGTCCAAATGGATTTTGAATGGGAGAAAACGTAATGTTAGATTTTTATTAATTTTCACTTATGCCATTCAATTATTTTTTGGACATTTAGACAACCAGGACAGTCAACATTGAGAGATGTTTTAAACTATGGGAATACCATGCCCATAGCCACTTATTTCTTCCCCGGAGATTGATGATGAAGTGATTAGATGATCATCTTATTTCAACATTACATTATATACTCTTCATTCTTAATATATAACAATACCTCATTCTTCCAAGTAAATCTTGTCATAGATAGGGCATGTCGTGATTGTCCATTTCACCATTAGTTTATCTGTTGCCTTTTGAGGATGATGATGGGTCTTGCTAATCAAGATTCTCGATGATAAATAACAATTTATGGGCATTTGGAAAGTGAATAAATTACTTCTATAGATAGTTAATATAAAGAAGATATAATTAGCCACCATGCCACAAATTTAAATGCCATCATTATTTGTTTAGTCTCTTTTAAATAAACTCTGAAATTTAAAAATATGTTTTTAACAAACATGTAAGCTTTTGTAACAATTCGTATATTTTAATATTAAGGGTGATTAAGTCCAAGTATTAGAGTATACAAATTTTTACAATTTAAAATATCATTCTTAGTATATGACAGACATATAAGACATTTAAAACCTTTTTCAATAATAATAGATACGAGAGATAACAATTTGAATGATCACCCCATTTAAATTTTGAAAACATTATTCAATAACCCAACAGTATACAAAAGTTTTAGGACAATATCATAAATAAAACAGTGGAGTCACAAGCGACTCGTAAATAAAAAAATGTCTCATATGAAAACACAATGGAAAGGAAACAAAACTGTACGTAAAGTAAATTTCCAAATTATAGATTGCTCTCTAAGATCTATTCCGCTCTTAAATTTCAAACCTAACTTGATATGTTGTCAACATAATGGGTCAGGGCCTACTACAATAATACTAGATATGTCTCCCAAAATGGTAACATAACCCATCCAATAGTAGGAAATGAAATAAATACCACAATAGAGTCTTTTATATAACATCAACAATTAAACTTAATATCTTCATCAATTTTCACTAGATATTATAACATTATTTTATCAATATTTCATATATTAAGATTATAAAGAACTATCCGGTTACTAAAAATGGTTTAATCACTAACCATATAATATTGGGCCATTCACAACTATCTACTCATACACAAATATTATTAACATCTCTTTTTAAAGGTGAACCTTACTAACTATCAATACATCAACCGATACAAAGAACCACATAAACTTCAACTCTATTTATCGTTAAAATCCTTTCACCAACTTCCAGTTTCATGTTCTATTAATTACATCATTTCACTTTCATTAAATCACATCGTCTCATATTAATAATTATTCCCACCAATCGGTCTTATAAATATCATGTTTAAACAAGCTTAGAACAATAATATCTTTCTGATCTCATTTATGTCATCTTTATATCATTACCTTTATTATAATGAACTGACCTCTCTCATGTCCTCACATTACATTTAATACTACCATAATTATAAGCCCTCAGCCTCTCCCACGACCTTGCACATCACATAATATATAAATATTTACAACCACGTCCAATATATACAACCACATATATATATATATATATATATATATATATATATATATATATATATCCTAAAATGTAGTTAAAAAGTCTCACTCATTACCCAGCCCATTCTCATAAACTATGTCCATTTAAACCATTACTATCACCAAACACTCTAGGTCCCTCACATACGATATATCCATATCCATCTGGCACTAAACCCATGCCAATAGTAGCACAAAACCATTGATGTAGCTAGTCGGTATAGGACCTACACACACGATAATTACATAGTCACTCACACAACAAAAGATGAGCGTGATTCGATAACTTGCCTATGTCCATGGTGTGCGACGGTTGTTCCCTTGGCAGTCAAGAACTCAGGTCAGTAGAGTTATAATACTGTTCGACATTACAATAATGCATGACCCATTCATATGGAATGAGTTTACATTTACAAGGAAACTTATGAGAGTCCTAAGCCCCGTTAATAAATATCCCTAAGAGTTCAGACTTATCTTTTATTATGTTTAGTCGCTAAAAGTGATTGCGTTGAATAATTATACTTTGACTAGGAGTCTTCATTAATCTTAGGCGCACGTGGATGAGAACATGCCAGTGAAAGTATTGACACCAAAATTTCCCCCAAAGCCCATGATCTCATTGAGGTCACTAGGTTTTGTGCCCAATACGACCATTGTTATTGGACAAGTCTTCTTAATTTTCAAGGATGTGATTATTCCTCCTCTGGTTGGAGGATGATAGATGTCTGAAATTTATGTGCATTTATCGATGGATAATTTTATAAATTCTCCAGGAATTGAAAATCCTCTGATTATTAGGTGCCCCAGGGGCACACTCATTATTCTGGCATCTTAACTTAGTCGTCATTTCGATAGCCTTCACACACTGTTTCGACTTTCATTCATGTAATAATGATTATAGGGAACTGTGAAGTCATTTCTCACCATAAAAGAATCGTTTCCTCTCTTTCCTACTCATTTCAAAATTGGAGTTTTTGTAGAGGAGTCTTCACTTCCTTCATTTCTTTGCTAGCATTTTTACCTTCATCCTTTTCATTTTAGTGCATTTCTGAATATCTTTTCTTTAGTTATTCTTTCGGGTTTCCACCATTTTTCAATAATGGTGTACATTATAAATGAAAATAATGTAGACAAATTCAAACTTGAATATACCCACATCGGGTCAAAGTAGACTTGGTTGAAGGCCCTTATGAACTTTATAAACTTAATGAGGTCCATTGGCCTCCCTTGATATTTATCACTCAGTTTGGGGTAAATTTTTTCCTAAATCATCTCTTTTGTGAATCGTTAAACACTTCGATGTGGGCCCTTCACATATTTCTCTTGGAGGATCATTAATCGGGTTTACCTTATTAATGAGTTGCATGGGACCAATCTAGGTATCATCGATATTACGTACTATTACTAATGGGCATCTACCCATGAAAACATTTATTATTATGAAATTAGGGTAGCCAATTAAGCCCTGGTAATGAATCTTTCTGATTCAAACAAGGAAAACTAGGATCGTGGTGTGATTTTGAAGAAATGGAAAAAACCCCTTCCTACGGACAAAAAGTATGAAGGTCGAAGGTTCCCTCACATAAGGAAATGAATAGGTTAGGTCTCTAATGTGTTCCTACTCTGTAATTTTCTCTTTATTTAATTGGTTGTGACTATTTCCTTTTTGTCTTTTGATAAAAAAAGAAAGAGAAAACCTCTCAGCAATAACGACGTCAATTTTGTTAATCTTGAGAAAGTATGGTCGATGAAGCACATGCTTGGGGATAAGGACCAACCTATTCAAGCTGTCGATAAGGTAAAAATGGGAGAGAAATCCTGTCAGGACCGATATTCTATATATGGTGATAATAATAATAAAATAATAACTGTAGTATAAATAAAGTTTCAGGAGAAGAATAAAACTTTATTCAAATAGGATGAAATTTCACCTTATTACATTTATTTGGGGTCTCATATAACATAAGTAAAAGGGGGACATTAAGGTTATATAAGATCATAAGTAGTATTGAATGGATTTCATTCTATGTTTCCATGTTTTGTAGTCACTGCCCACACGTACGCAATAGAAAGTTTTCATGGGTAAAAAAGAATAAAAGTCCATAGTGCGGGGGTGTTTCTCCTTCTTTGAGTTCGCATATCATATGGAATGGAAATTAATATGATAAAATTTTCCAAGTACATAATTTTACTTCTATAACAAGTTCACAATTCAAAGATTCACAGCATAATGAAATAAGTCACAGTTTATAATAAATTCCAATTAAAGAAATATAGAGAAATATGAAATATCAACGGTAACGAACAATGGAAAATTGAAATATGTTGATGTTTGTAAGGATAATATGGTGATTATAACTAGATAAATGATCTTGAGTCATAAAAATAAGGGTTCATGATTTTCTATTAATGGATAACTCATAAGTATTGGTTATAGAGGCGTCAAATGCGTAGCAATATACTTCTAATAACATCCGAAAACTTTGGATAAAATATCCAAAACCTTTGAAGATAAAGTAACACTATTGAACCCAACTCCGAAAAGAGACATCGATATGGTAAGTGAAATCAACACTCAAACCCTGTGTCCTACAGGCCAAATAACACTCTCGTGGGTATCACACGAGTCTATTCCCTAAATTATAATGTATGCTACTAGGGTTTAATGAAATCATCTCGTGTTTATGAAAAAAATGGTTTACTGAAATCATTGATTGTATGAAATCGTAGGGTTAGGTATTTATAAGATAAATATTGAGTCAATAATCAACGGGATTTGTGAACCGCATAAATGAGTTCATAAATGAGAACAAGAGTTCGGGGAGCATTGCATAGTTATATAAACAATTGCAGTAATTAAAGGTATAAGCGCAAAATAATATTAATATAGAATTAACATGCTTTTCAATTTTGAGCTTGGTTTTGTATGATCTTTTGGTACAAAGGTGTAAACCAAGGGTTTTGAAATCATGTATATAGTGAAATGTTTAGGGTATTGTAAATAAAAAAGGATTTAAGTAAAAATAGGGAGTTATATGTAATTATATTGAAATAAAAATGTATTAGGTTATTTGTATAATTATTAATAATAATGTTTAATCATTTTGCTAAGTTGCATTCATCTACGGGACTTGTGGTAAGAGATATTTATATTAGATTTATAGAAAAGGGTCCAGGTTTAATTTTTTGGGGTAACATTTGATAGTCTGAAAATTTAGGCAGTTTATGTGCAATTTAAAGTTTAAAATTTAACTTTCCAAACTATTTTTCCAGGAAAATGCTGGCTGGGTAACCAAACATGACAATGTAATATACTATTTTGACCACAAAAATAAAATAAATTTCTTTGAAAAAAATCAATTTTTTATTGGAAATGCTCCCTCATGTACTCGATCAAAGGTCAAATGCACCTAGGTTGAGCTTTCGCACCTTGCATGGACTACTGTCTATCGTCTTCGTTCAAAATGTTGATTATGTTTTGAAAAATGTTTGACTGTGAATAAATCTCTCTTTATAATACCACTGAAGTCGATTCCTGAATGAAATTTTCATATTTATTTTAGAGGAATCCAACCATATTTTTTTTATACATTGAGGTGCACTGTAGCAAGCTATTTGTTTATATAAAAATGGTGAAATTTGACCAGAATATTCATGAATTTATGTTAATATTTGAACCACGGCCTGTTTATATTTATGTTCTATGATAAAAAAAAAGAATCAAAATACTTTGGTTTTATTAAATTATGGTTTAATATAACGCCTGAATTGGTTCTCTGAAATTTCCAGTTCCATAATTAAAAAAAATGTGATTTGGGGCATTAAAGGTTGTTTAAAATAAAATTAAACTATGCACCTAGGTTCCTTACACCCATAGCTTTAGTTCTCCCACTTTGAAGCTAGTTCAAAGTCAGGATTACATATTCCACCATTGAAGCTCAAGCTTCAATGGTGGTTTCGTGTACTCAAGCCTTTTTAATTCCATTCTTACGTCAACACTTCAATATAAAACCATTGATGTAAGTTACGAATGTGAATAAAATTCACTAAATAAGAAAGAATAGAATTTCTATATGAAATGATAAAAACACCAATTTAGCTCAACTTTGCTTTGAAATTTTAAATGTGAAGACATGCGTTTCTAATGTTGTAGTGTTTGGTTTTTTATTGTTTGGTGAGAGGAATTCATTAGTATTAGTGGTGGTGGTGGATACCAACCAAGATTCATTTGGTTATGTTTTTAGGTAAAATATGAGGGTATGTGGCTACCACGTGAATACATCTTATATAAAGTTCTTACTTGATTGCTAGTTATCCAAATCTAACAACGGGTGTGGGTGTAAACTTTTAGGTTTAAGTTTTGGTCGTTGGGTAGTTTATGGGGTTATTTTAAGGATTATTATGCATGTTTTTGAATATTTAGGGGTTTAATATGTAATTTCTCAAACTTATGAGGATGAATTTTGGCAATTTTGTTATTTATAAGTAATATGGATGAGTTTGGGGATTGAGGTTGGATTATAAAAGTAGTGTATGGTTTTAAATAAGGATATTGAATCTTATGGGGGTATTTTGGAAATTTTGAAACTTAAGGATTAATGGGGTAATTATCATATTTTTAGGGTTATTTTGAGATATTTAATTCATCTTTGAGTTCCTTAAGGCTTCTGTATTGATAAGTAATGCATGGGTAATGCGTATTGGATGTCAAATGGATACATGAGTTTACAGGTTGTTACATTCTACCTTCCTAAAAATATTTCATCCTCAAAATTAAATTTAAAAAGTGTTGGATAGAGCAATTTACAAGACTATTCAGGTTCCCAGGTTGATTCTTCGTTGCCATGATATTGCCAAAGAATCTTTACTAGAGAAATATTTTTCTTCTAAGAATGTTGTTCTAAAAATTAAGAATTTTGATAGATTTTCTTCAAAATCATGATTTGGTTGCACAGATATACCTTACCAGGTAATGATATTGTGAGCCTGAGTTATATATTTCCATAATTGTGAGAAATGGAAAACATAATGTATGTTGGATGATTATGAAGGTAGTTCTAAACGATAGGCTACTTTCCTGCACGTTCGATGAATTTAAAAGGTCATATATATATATAGGTGTTAAATTTCCCTTTCCTTCCAAATCAATAATTCCTTTTATTATGGATACCTTCAAGAATTCTTGGTTATTTAACTAAAATTATAAAGGCGTTGTTCTATTGTCAGCATAACGCTTTTGTCGACTCTCAGCAGTATGAAATCTCTCTCAGATTCATCATATATTTTATGTCGTTTAGTCAATAACTTTAGGTCCAAAAATACTATTTTATCCTGACTTATTCCAGCATAATGGTGAGCAACGTTATCTACTATATAAGTCTTCATAAGGGCTTGCCTGGATGCTAGTTTCATAACTTTTATTGTAGGAGAATCCGACTAATACTAGATGATCACTCCAATCACCGAATAAGTGTAAAGAATAAGGTCTTAAGATATCTTCGAGATTTTGAATTACACTATCATATTATCAATCCGTTTGTGGGCGAAAGGTGATACTTAAGTAAAGCTTGCCAAAATCTTCCAACGAATCATGGGTATCAGTCAGATATAATGGTTAGGGGTACTTTGTGGAGTATAATTATTTCTCAGATTTAAATATCACTAAGTATTTGGAAACAATCAGTAGTTTTTGTTCATAAAAACATGGCTAATATGCTAAGTCGATCGGAATTGACCCATATTGAATTATAATTGTGAGATTTTTTGGTTAATCCACTGACAAAATCCATCGAAATATGATCCCACTTCCACTCTGGGGTAGGAAGTGGTTGCATTGATCCTCCAGTATGTTGATGTTCAATTTTTACTTATTGACATGTAATAAATTTTTCCATAAAATCAGCTACGACTCGCTCCATGACTTGCCACCAATATTTTTATTTAAGATCCTGACACATTTGTTACTTCTTGGATGAATAATAAATTTCCAATGACGATCTTCTCTCAATACTTTGTTTCTTAAGGAGGTGTCTAACGATACACACAATCGAGTTTTAAATCTAAGTCCTCTTTCTAGGCTATAGGACCAATCTTTCACTTTTTTGTTATCTTTCAATCTTTGTCATTGAGTTTTTGAAAAAATATCATGCAATTATTGGTCCCAAGTTCTTTTCTGGAAGTTTAGATAAACAATGATATTTCCTAGAATAATTGGAATTTTTAACTTTCTATCTGTAAGTTGTACTCTCATATAGTTTTTATAATTGTAAAATGAAATTGAGTTTCTCCTCTCAATTTCTAATTTAGGGCATTAGCAACTACATTGCCTTTCACTGGGTGGCATTTTAAGTTGAATTTATAATCCACCAAAAATTCAATCCATTGTCATTGTCGAAGATTTAAATCTTTCTTGGTGAATATATACATAAGACTCTTATATTATGAGAATACTTGAAATTATTATCTATATAAATAACATCTCCAAATCTTCAATGCGAAAAACATTGTGTCTAGTTCTAAATCATGTACTGGGTAGTTATCCTCGTGAATTCTTAATTGACATGACCCATATTCTATCACCTTTTGTCGTTGCATAAGTACACATCCTAATCCTAATAACAAGGCATTGGTACATACGTCGTAACTAATATTACTAAAAGTGTTAGTAAGGGCTGAGGTAGTAGTAATTTTTTTTAATGTATGGAACGCTTGTTCACACTCTTGGGTACAAGAAAATTGAACTTCGGGTCAACTTTATTAAAGGTAAGACAATTTTGGAAATCCTTCTACGAATTGTAGATAATAACCTATGAGTCTTAAAAAATTCCAAATTTTCATAACACTTGTGGGTTGCTTCCATTCCATTACTATCACAAATTTTTGCTATATCTACTTATATACCTGTCTCAGTAATCACATGCCCCTCAAACTTCACTTCTCCCATGATAAAATTGCATTTTCTTTTCTTTGCATAAAGTTTGTGTTGTCGTAAAGTTTCTAGTACTATGTGTAAGTGTTATTCATTCTCTTCTCTATTCTATGAGTATACCAAAATATCATCTTTAAAAATAATTATGAATTTATATAAGAATGGTCAAAACACTCGGTGCATTAAATCCATGAAAGTTGGAGGTGCATTTGTTAACCCAAAGGATATTACCATAAATTTGAAATATCCATATCAATTTCGAAAAGAACTTTTGGTTATGTCTTCTTCCTTAAGACGGAGTTGATGATAACCGTATAGTAAATCAATTTTTGAAATTTTTTTGGATCCATGCAATCGATCAAAAATATTTCTTATCCTATGAAAATGATATTTATTCTTGATGGTTACTTGATTTAATTTTCGATAGTCGATCCATAGACGAAATGTTCAAATCTTCTTTTTCACACATAGAACTGGTTCTCCCTAAGGGTACGCACTGGAGTCAAATAAAAACTTTCTCCAATAATACATCAAGTTGAGTTTGGAGTTCTGACAATTCCAAGGGTGCCATACAATAAGATGGCGTAGAAATGGTAAAGGTGTTTGGCAAAAATTCTATTATAAATTCTAGTTCTCTTTATGGAGGTATACCAGGCAATTATTCTAGAAATATGTCACAATATTTATTTACAATAGCAAGAAATAATGAAGTCAAATTTTCTTGAAGTTGGGAAAACATTGAATTTTGAGAGATTCTTTCTTTGAAAATAAATTGAAGTTTGGTGAGGATTTCTGAACATTGCTAAGTTATTACGATTGCCAATATGAGGGAAGTTTGGCAATAAAATGTACACCCCTATAGTCAAATAGAATTCTTTGAGGTCCAAAACTACCAGATCTACTATAATAATTCTAATCCCAGTTCTCATGGTAAACTATTTGCAAAGTAGGTTTGTTATAATTATTTTCTTGTTGGCATTCCTATGGATATTAGATACTCTAAGGTACTAGTAGATAATTTCAATGTTGTTACTAAGTCATATCTATTAAAACAATGTGTTGATCCAGAATCAAATAATATATGAGTTGAAACATCGTTGAAAAATGTATTACCTTCCACCACATCTTAGTTGTTTGGATCTCTTGTCGGCATAATTGCAAAATTCCATCCTCGAGTCATATTTACCTATTCATGTCTGATGATGCTGAAATCTAGCACTACCGGATAAGTGATGATGAGCTCAAACAGTAGTAACCATGGCAGCCATAGAGATATATGTGTGTAACTGTGTAGAAGGGGATGAGTATAAGAGGAATAAGGCAATGGTGTATAGTGGTTCAGCTAATTAGGCCTACATCCACTGTGAGTGTGTGATCCACTAAGTATGGACACTAATGGCCTTGGATACAATGCACATAATCTCACTTTCTCTCTCTCTACTGTGTGTATAAGCAGAGTTTTTGCTAGGGTTACAATTATCGATCGATCCCTCTGTAGGGTTGTAGGTGACAAGTATATATAGGTGTAAGTACGGGTCGAACCCACAGAGATTTATCAATTTTTTTTCTTTAAAAATAATTGTGACTGTCCAACTAGACTAAATTGGGTTGGAGATGAGATGTAATATTAAACTAAGGAACACAAACAAGAAATAGGAGTACGAGAGATATAATCAAGGTAGCGTGAAAACTAGGACATTGGATCCATTTATCACGTTAAACTAACACTGTGCAATAATTTAAATTCGTCATTCCCGATTTTATAACTCAAATTAAACCGGCTCTCGTCGTATTTAATTCGGAAAAATAATACGTGAGAAGTCCAAAATAAAATTTAACGTCTCTAAATTTAGACGCCTAAAATCCCTATTCCCTTAAAAAGTTCACTTTTAAATTTTAAAATATAGTCTTTAAGCATGGGCTATCAATCAATTTAATAAAAGTATAACCCATCAAAAAGTACTCATACTTAAAATATAAAAATGATTTTTTTTTCAAATAATGCCGAAGGTTTAAAACGCACTCTCGTGTCGTTTTAAATGAATACCGAATTTTTAAAACTTTTAGTACATATCGGGAAATAAAGACGAAATTAAATCACACACAATATTAATCACACATGATAAATTTCACCTAGTCCTAGTGAGGAAATTAAGCTAGCATAATTGTAGACATAATAAAACTGCAAGAATGAATACTCAATTTCATTAAATAAACAAACTTACAATTGATGTGTCACAAATAATCTTGACAAAAATTCCACCCACAAAATAATTATTGGCCCTCTCTAAAGCTCTCTCTATCACCCTCCCAAAATAATGAACCCAAGGGTCCTATTTATAGGCTTAGAATTAGGGTATTTTAGTTGGTGTAAAACACCCTTTTAATTGATTTATATGAATTATAAATTCCTAAAAATCAACCAAAAAAAAGAGTCCCACGGAATATCTTGAAAATCCCGTAATGGTCAGCTCCAAATCCCTTGATTTTCGGACTAAGAAGCTGTCAAACCTTATCTCTTTAAGGCTGCGTTTGGGTGCAATTTGGACTTGAGAAATTTTTTCCAAAAAATTAAGGTCAGGGGGAAGAATCGAACCCCTGACCTCCTCCTTCCACGCGCGCGCGAGACCACTGAACCAAGCAGCGTTCTTATAATAATAGTTGCTTCAATAATATATAACCCGTTCCCATTTCCAGAAATTGCATTCTTCCACTTTGGCCCCTTAACTTTGTACTTCTTTAAATTATTCCCACAATCTTCATATCTTCACTAAATCACCTCGGATCTTCACCAAACTTCAGGGGTACCTGAAAAAATATAAAATAACTTATATTAATTCAATTTCAGCCCCATAAAGTTTAGAAAATTATGAATTCACCCTTATTTATATTTTTGACCCCGGAATTCATAACTTTTTCATTTTAACTCCAAATTCAACCAAATTTCAGAGGGAACTTTATTTTGCCTAGATAAACATTTAAAAATTATTTTCAGGCCCATAAAGTTTTTGAAATTACAATTTTACCCCCGGAGTTATTAAAATTGTATTTTTTAACTCGGATTTTATTCAAACCTGCATTTTTCTTTTATTTTTCGAAAACGACTCTAAAAACTCATTATTTAAGATACAATGGGTCTAACAAGGCCTAGATTTGGGCATAATTCATACAAAATAATGCACTCATCAATAGGTCTTGGGGGGTGTAGTGTACCTCCCAAGTATGCATGGTGCATGTGAATGATGATCTGTCCAATATCCTGTTGACACCTGTAGATTCCAAATGATGAGATAATATTCCCTAATGTGAGGGGGTGATATTGTTATAACGGTCTTCCACGTGCCATGTGAGCCTCACGCGCACTGTTTCACGCATCTCCTAAACCACGCGCTGTGATGATGTCACCCTCGAGCTATGATATGAGGCCGAGGGCAAAGTTCCTTCAGGTACTGAGTATGGACTAATTTAGGCCTCGTACTGTCGTACCCTCGGAGGGTCGAGGGGTCATCTGGACCATGATGAGGGGTTGTCTGGGCCTGATGAGGGGTCAGCCCCTTGGAGGGTCGTCTGGCCCTGATGAGTTGTCGGCCCCTTGAAGGGTCGTCTAGTCAATAATGAGGGGTCGGCCCCTTGAAGGGTCCTCTGGGCTTGATGAGGGGTCGACCCCTTAAAGGGACGTCGGGGCCTAGTGAGATCATCCTGCCCCGTCTAGGTACAGGACACCCTCAGCCTGGCCGAGGGTATATATGGGTATATCAATCACCCCCAGCCCTTAGCCATAGATGTTGTTGAGATGGCTGATGCATAGTGTTTCCATTGAGACGAGTGTATGGTCAGTTGGATGAATGACACCTGTCAAGATGATGTGACACCTAGGCAGATATCCACTGTCATTCCTATTTCCCAAGCATGGAGGATGCACACTTTTCTTGGGACTTTGTGCCCTAATGATGCCCACCTCGTGGGCTGTGCTATGCCTTGGTCAATGGGCCCAGTCAACAGCTAGGTATTTAAACAATTTTTTTGGAGTTATTTCCTCCTTCTTCTTCTTCATGCCCAATCTCTTTCTCTTTCTAGATTTTCCCCAGCTCCATAGCCATAACCATTTCTGCGACTTCTGCATCAAGCCTCGCCGTCCCTTCTCAGGTAATCCTTCTGAGCCAGTGCCTTGTTTATATTTCATTGATTTTTAACACTTCTACTACCTTAGGTCTGTAGGACTAGATTTTTCTTTGGCTATTTCATACTTTTTGGCGTTCTTCTCCGGTGGCTTGTTCTTGAGTGTTCTTGGTTAAAACTTTTACTTTCCTTAGTTTCAATCCAAAAGTCCAACTTTGTCAATTGCCAACTTATTTGTAGTTAGGATATCCAAATTATTCTAAGTGTAGGGTCCTCCCCTTAATGCTTATGAGGCTTTACGATTTGGCTGAGGAGTTTCCATCCCTGCGAGAGAAGTTCTTTGTAGAGATCAGACGAGTAGAGAAAGAGGAGGAGACGAGATAAGTGGCCGACCCTAATTAGGTACGACCCATATTTCCAATTCCATTAGCCACCGTGGTACGGTCTTAGTTCGTAGGGTCGTCTGGTCGTCCTGCCGAGATGGATGATAGAGTATCATCCCCGACAGGTGATGGCCCTTCTAGGAGGGGAGAGACATCCACTCTTAGCTCGATCCAACAGGCCAAGGGAACAACACCTTCTGAGGCTGCCCCTGTGATAGTGCTGCCCCCTATGAATTTCAAGTAGCCTTTCTAGGTGGTACCTCAAAGGCTGGAGGATCTGGGGACGAGAGAGATGAGGACGACATATAGGGTTCTTCTGATGGTGATGATAGCCAAGTTGACACTTCAACCGCTTCCACTTATGTATCGTCAGTCAAAGACCATGATCTCTTATTATCGAGGCATCTCTTTGGCATACAACCCAACATAAGTATGCGGGTTCCCTATGAGTCTGAGAGAGTCTTCAAGGGTGATGAGGGAGAGATCGATGTATATGAAAAGATGTTAAAGGTCGGCGTTAGATTCCCTCTGCACCCTGCCATAGTCAACATACTATCAGCCCTCGGTGTTGCCCCTTCTCAACTTCCTCCCCACTCCTGGAGGACGATCCTCGATTTGTGGAAGAATTACTTCACTGACGAGCCTTCATCCGACGTGTTTTTGGATTGTTATAATATCACTTCCTCATCCAAACAGCCTGGGTACTATCACCTGGGGCCGAGGAGGTCTGATAAAAAACTTCTCCACGTGGCATAAACCTCCAACCACGACTGGAAGAAGAGATTTTTCTTCATTTCTGGAGAGTTGGAATTTACTGTCGAGACTCAACCTTTGGACGATGGTCCGAGGGTTCCGAGGAGATGGTCTAACCCCTCGATGAAGGCTAGGTCAGACCCAAGACTTAGTCTAGATGAGAAGGACATAGTCGATTATTTGAGAGAACGAGGGAGAGGGGGTAAACTTGTAAAGTTTGAAGATCTTATGACCCCTTGGTTCCTCAAAGAAGTTGGTCTGAGGTTCGGCCCCTTGACAGAGCTATGTGAGTTACTATTATTTTTTGCTCCACTTTTACTTTTTTCCAGGTGTTTCATCTTTGCCTCTGCATTTTTCTGATGTGTCATCTTCTTTTCAGGTCGTCCTGTAGGTATTTCTGACCATCTCTGGGAAATGACTGCCCCAAGCTTGCTGTCTGGTTTCGATAAGAATAAAGTTAAAGAACCTCAACAGGCTCCGAGAAAGTCAAAGGCCGTGGGGCCGATGCATGTTGAGCCGACTACTGATAGTCATAAAAGGAAAGAGACGAAAGTCCCCGTTGACCCTCGACCGGATTCCAGGACGAGGGCAAGGTTGGAGTCGTCTGAGGGGGCTGGTTCCTCTTCCAGTATGGGGGCCTATTGGTCTCAGAACTTAGCATCCCTAAAGGCTGAACCGTCTTGTCTCATTGCTAACTTGAGGGCGGCCAATGCCTCGATATTTTCCGCTCCTCGGCCGCGGACTACGAATTCTTGTCAAAGATGCCCCTGGCCAAGATTTATGATTATGGTCTGCACACACTGGCTCATGTATTTGTTTTTACTTTTTCTCCTTAATTGAATTTTTCACCAACTATTTCCTCGGCCTCTTAACAAGTGTCTTTTTCTGTGCAGTCTGTCTGTGCCTTTACCTCGGCCACTAAGTGGATGGCTGAAAACCAACAAAAATTTCATGAAGCCGAGAGGGCCATTCAGCGTGAGGCTGATCTACAGACAAAGCTTGAGACTACAAGGGCTAAACTGGAGAGTGCCAGGAACGAACATGCCAGGGTCTTGGATGAGCTGACGAAGCAGCACGATGCAGACTTGAAGGCCAAGTACTTGCTTATAAAAGAGAAGGATGAGGCCTTGATCAACTTGGGGGTTCAGTTCAAGACTCATCTTGAGGGAGCTATAAAGAAAGCCGAGGCCGATGTTGTGGAGGCCTACAAACTCTCGGATGAGTTTCAAGGCTTCGGTCTTGAATACTTAGAGAGGGGGATTAGGATGGCCTGTTGGTGGGTCGTCCTTAAGTTCGCTGATGCAGTATCATCTGTCCGCCCCTCTATTGAAGCAATTCAACTGGACGATCCCCTGATTGTTGAGGCCTTAGCCTAAGTGGAGTCCTAAGTGCACGTCGAGGGTACTGGCACGTCTGAGGATCATCCTCTCTTGGTCATAGAAGAAACCCCCGTAATCAATGTTGAAACATTTCCCTCCAACGTTGCTTAATAGGGTGGCTGTCTGTAGCCCATACCCTCTTCATGTAACCCATTTTTTTGTACTCATTTATCACACAAACATCAATATTTTGTAATATAATGCCTTTTTCTGTCTTTTATATTCGACTCTTGTATGATTTTCCTTGTGACGTTTTTAAATTAACTCACTAACCACTCCCTCGTCTTTCTTGAGGGTAAATGAGGGGTCATCCCCACCATTTACCCTCATTATAGCCGAGGGCGGTTTCCACTAAATTAATGTTTTTAATAAAGTCCTCCCTCGTCTTTCTTGAGGGCAAAGGAGGGGTCGTCCCCACCATTGACCTTCATTATAGCGAAGGGTTGTTTTTACCAACTTAATGGTTTTAATCAAGTCCCCCTTCGTCTTTATTGATGGCAAAGGAGGGGTTGTCCCCACCATTGACCCTCATTATAGCGGAGGGTTATTTTTACCAACTTAATGCTTTTAATCAAGTCCTCCCTCGTCTTTCTTGAGGGAAAAGGAGGGGTCGTCCCCACCAATGACCTTCATTATAGCCGAGGGTTGTTTTTACCAACTTAATAGTTTTGAAGTCCCCCCTCGTCTTTCTTGAGGGTAAATGAGGGGTCATCCCCAACATTTGCCCTCATTATAGCCGAGGGTGGTTTCCACCAAATTAATGGTTTTAATCAAGTCCCCCCTCGTCTTTCTTGAGGGTAAATGAGGGGTCGTCCCCACCATTTTCCCTCATTATAGCCGAGGGTGGTTTTTCACCAACTGAATGGTTTTTTAAGTCCCCCCTTGTCTTTCTTGAGGGTGAATGAGGGGTCGTCCCCACCATTGACCCTCATCATAGCCGAGGGTGGTTACCACCAATCTTAATTGATGTTTAAAATTTTGAAGTCCCCCTCGTCTTTCTTGAGGGTGAACGAGGGGTCATCCCCACCTTTGACCCTTATCATAGCCGAGGGTGGTTTTTACCAACTTCGAGGTTTTGAAGTCCCCCCTCGTCGTTCTTGAGGGTAAATGAGGGGTCGTCCCCACCATTTGCCCTCATTATAGCCGAGGGTGGTTTTTCACCAGCTGAATGATTTTTTAAGTTCCCTCTCGTCTTTCTTGAGGGTGAATGAGGGGTCATCCCCACCATTGACCCTCATCATAGCCGAGGATGGTTACCACCAATCTTAATTGATGTTAAATTTTTAAGTCCCCCCTCGTCTTTCTTGAGGTTGAATGAGGGGTCGTCCCCATCATTGACCCTTATCGTAGCCGAGGGTGGTTACCACCAATCTTAATTGATGTTAAATTTTGAAGTCCTCCCTCGTATTTCTTGAGGGTGAATAAGGGGTCGTCCCCACCATTGACCCTCATCATAGTCGAGGGTCGTTACCACCAATCTTAAATTATGTTTAATATTTTGAAGTCCCCCCCGTCTTTCTTGAGGGTGAATGAGGGATCGTCCCCACCATTGACCCTCATCATAGCCGATGGTGGTTTTTACCAACTTAATGGTTTTAATCAAGTCCTCCCTCGGCTATAATGACGGAAAAGGAGGGGTCGTCCCCACCATTGACCCTCATTATAGCTGAGGGTTGCTTTTACCAACTCAATGGTTTTAAACAAGTCCTTCCTCGTCTTTCTTGAGAGCAAAGGAGGGGTCGTCCCCACCATTGACGCTCATTATAGCCGAGGGTTCTTTTTACCAACTTAATGGTTTTGAAGTCCCCCTCGTCTTTCTTGAGGGTAAATGAGGGGTCGTCCCGACCATTTTCCCTCATTATAGACGAGGGTGGTTTCCACCAAATTAATGGTTTTAATCAATTCCCCCCTCGTCTTTCTTGAGGGTAAATGAGGGGTCGTCCCCACCATTTGCCCTCATTATAGCCGAGGATGGTTTTTCACCAACTGAATGGTTTTTTAAGTCCCCATTGTCTTTCTTGAGGGTGAATGAGAGGTAGTCCCCACCATTGACCCTCATCATAACCGAGGGTGGTTACCACCAATCTTAATTGATGTTTAAAATTTTGAAGTCCCCCTCATCTTTCTTGAGGGTGAACGAGGGGTCGTCCCCACCTTTAACCCTCATCATAGTCGAGGGTGTTTTTTACCAACTTGGAGATTTTGAAGTCCCACATCATCTTTCTTGAGGGTAAATGAGGGGTCGTCCCCACCATTTTCCCTCATTTTAGCCGATGGTGGTTTTTCACCAGCTGACTGGTTTTTTAAGTCCCCCCTCGTCTTTCTTGAGGGTGAATGAAGGGTCATCCCCACCATTGACCCTCATCATAGCCGAGGGTGGTTACCACCAATCCTAATTGATGTTAAATTTTGAAGTCACCCTCGTCTTTCTTGAGGGTGAATGAGGGGTCGTCCCCACCATTGACCCTCATCATAGCCGAGGCTGGTTACCACCAATCTTAATTGATGTTAAATTTTGAAGTCCCCCCTCATCTTTCTTAAGGGGTAATGAGGGGTCGTCCCCACCATTGACCCTCATCATAGCTGAGGGTTTTTACCACCAATCTTAATTGATGTTTAAAATTTTGAAGTCAACCCTCGTCTTTCTTGAGGGTGAATGAGGGGTCGTCCCCACCATTGACCCTCATCATATCCGAGGGTGTTTTTTTACCAACTTAATGGTTTTAATCAAGTCCTCCCTCGGCTATAATGAGGGCAAAGGAGGGGTCGTCCCCACCATTGACCCTCATTATAGCCGAGGTTTTTTTTACAAACTTAATGATTTTGAAGTTTCCCCTCGTCTTTCTTAAGGGTAAATGAGGGGTCGTCCCCACCATTTGCCCTCATTATAGCCGAGGGTGGTTTTTCACCAACTGAATGGCTTTTAAGTCCCCCCTCGTCTTTCTTAAGGGTGAATGAGGGTTTATCCCCACCATTGATCCTCATAATAGCCGAGGGTAGTCCTAATGTGTATCACCCCAATAACACTAGGATTAATCAAACACAAAATGAGGGATCAATGTGATATTCTCATTAACATTCCAAGTGTTCTGTTAGAGCAACACATTCATTACAACTGTGGTCCGATAAGACTTTACAAAATTATTGATAGTATTTCTTCAAATGGTCTGCATTCCAAGGGTTGGAAAAGGGTTCCCCTTCTAGGTTTTCTAGTCTATAGGTTCCAAGAACCACTTCATTGATGACCCTATAAGGTCCATGCCAATTAGGGTGGAGCTTGTTGGGCTTCTGCCAAGTATTTTTGAGGACCAAGTCCCCCACTGCAATTGGCCTTTGCTTCACCCTATGGTTATAAAACCTTGCAGTCCTCTGCTGGTAGGTGGCTTGCCTTATCTCGGCGTCTTCCTTCCTTTCCTCAATCAGGTCTAAGTCAAGTCTCCTCTCTTCCATATTTCTCTTGGGGTCATACATTTGGACCCTATGAGTAGCAAACCCAATCTCGGTGGGGATGAAGGCTTCTGAGCCATAAGCTAGCATGAACGGAGTTTCTCCGGTAGAAGTCTTTACCATCGTCATGTAGGCCCACAGTACAACATACAACTCCTCAACCCATCTCCCCTTTTCCTCCTCAATTCTCTTTTTGATCCCATCTAGTATTGTCCTATTTGTAACTTTCGTTTGCCCATTGTCTTGAGGTAGTCCTGGGGTAGAGAAGAATTGTTTTATACTCACCCTTTCACAGTACTTCTCTAGAGATGTGTTCTTGAATTGATTCTCGTTATCTGAGATGAGGGTGTTGGGGAGACCATATCTGCATATAATATTTTTCCAAATGAAATGGAAGGTTTTCTACTCGGTAATCGTGACCATCGGCTCTGCCTCCACCCATTTTGAAAAATAGTCAATTGCCACGATAATGAACAGATAGTTATTGATGGCCCTAGACTAGGGGCCTACTAGGTCGATCACCCACATTGCAAATGTCCATGGGGATGTAATGGAAGTAAGAGGCTGATGGGGCTGGTGAGGGATGGTGCCAAATATTTGACATTTATCACACTTTTTTACATATGCCGTGGCATTTTTCCCCAAGGTCGGCCACCAGTACCCCTGGGTGACCACCCTTTTCGCCAAAGATATGCCCCCAATGTGTCCTGAACATGACCCCTCATTCACATCTTACAAAATGTGTGGGACTTCAAACGGGTGCGCACACCTAAGTAAGGGGAGAAAAAACACCTTTTTGTACAAGGTGTCTCCGATGACAGTGAATTTCACAGCTCTGTATCTCAACTTTTTCCTTTCTTTCCTTGCTTCTGGCATCTCACCCTCTTTAATGTATCTGATCAGATGGTCCATCCATGAATCTTCCTTAGAAACATTTAAGCAAGTGCCAAGTGTTTCCTCAGCATCTTCAATAGTTGGTCGGAGCAAAATTTCCACTAGGATCGTCCTCCTGATATCTGTCCTAGTTACTGAGGCCAGCCTGGCAAGTGCATCGGCTCAGCCATTGTCATGCCTAGGTATCCACTTAAATTTCACTTCTCTAAAACTCTTTAGTAATGACCTCACCTTCTCAAGGTACTTGGCCATCCTCACATCCTTGGCCACGTAGGCTCCTAGTATCTGGTTCACTATAAGCCTTGAATCACTATGGACCAAAATATGAACGACACTAAGAGACTTGGCCAAGGAGAGGCCTTATATGAAGGCCTCATATTCGGACTCATTATTGGAGGCTTTGAAGTTGAACCTCAGGGCGTACTCAATGTCTATGCCATCGGGTGATGATACTATAAGTCCATCCCCACTTTCGCTATCGCAGGAGGACCCATCAACGAAGAGGCTCCACACAGTCTGTTCTTTTGAGAAATTTCCCTCAGTGAGGGACCCCTGTCTAAAGATATATCTTCCCTCTTCATTTTCAGCCACTTTCCCTCTAGCGGTGCTTGTCTCAGCCTTATCTGCAGGTGTGTCGGTGAGCCTGTCTTGTTGGGTATCTATCTCACACTCGGATTCATCATCTTCTCATGTAAACTCGGCCATGAAATTTGCCAATGATTGCCCCTTAATGGTCGTCCTAGGTTGATACACAATGTCAAACTCCCCCATCTCTATAGCCCAGTCCATTAACCTACCTGATTTTTCTGGCTTGTGTAGGACATGCCTAAGAGGAGAGTCAGTGAGGATGACCATTATATGGGATTGGAAGTATGGTTTCATCTTTCTTGATGCATGGATCAAGGCATAGGCTAACTCATCCATCCTTGGGTATCTTTTCTCTACCCCTTGGAGTGCCTTACTGTTGAAATACACTGGCTTCTGTACTCCATCTTCGTCTCTGACGATTGCTGCACTGATGGTTGATTCTAAGACAGCTAGGTACACATAAAGTCATTCACCCTGCATGGGTCATGATAGCAGCAAGGGAGACCCTAGATATGACTTTAACTCCTTGAAAGCCTCATCACATTCTTCACTCCATTCGAAGGCCTTTCTGAGAATTTTGAAGAACGGTAAACACTTGTTTGTAGCTCTGGACACAAACCTATTTAAAGCAACTACTCGCCCCATGAGCCTTTGAACGTCTTTAATGGTCTTGGGGGTCTTCTTTACTGGCTTTGCACCGTCTACCATGTTGAGCTTGTGGCTCATAATTTTGGGGTTGATCCCCGGCATATCTTCATGACTCCATGCAAAGACGCTCTGTCTTCTCCTCAACAGCTTGATAAGGTCTTCCTTGATGTTTATCTTCAGAGCTTTGCCGACTTGGACAGTTTTTTCCTACTCATCCTCATTGAGGATGATGGATTCTACCTCTTCTGTGGCTTCTCCTTTTCTGAAT
Source organism: Sambucus nigra (assembly GCA_949130495.1). NCBI lineage: Eukaryota > Viridiplantae > Streptophyta > Magnoliopsida > Dipsacales > Adoxaceae > Sambucus > Sambucus nigra. The sequence continues at coordinate 276,111,847 of OX422209.1, read as the reverse complement.
TTTTTCTCATCCCTGGGGTCAAGGGTGTCAATATTTTAAGTGGTTGTTGCCTTCTTTTGTGCCTCTCTTTCTTTGGCGGAGTTGAAATAACATTCCTGTGCCGTCGTCTGGTCTCCCTGAACTTCCCCTACCCTAGTAAGGGGTTGGAAATTTAAGCATCTGATGGACCGTAGATGTCACAGCTTCAAACCCCTTGAGGGCTACCCACCCTAGTATAATGTTGTAGGACGAAAAGAGATATTCATCCATCACAAAGAAGCTGACCTTCTTGGTAAGCCATCTCAGCCACTCGTCCCCCATCCTGACCTCGGCCTCATAGACTCCAAGGGGATGAACCCTTTCCCCACTAAACCCGATCAATGGATGATGGTATGGGATGAGTCTAGCACGGTTGAGACCTAAGGCTTTGAAGCATGGCCAAAACATCACATCTGCAGAGCTACCCCCATCGACCAGGATCCTCGGCACCTCACACCCGTGTACCCGGGTAGTGATGATGAGAGGGTCATCATGTGGGGCTAAGAGGCCGTTGAAGTCCATTCTTGAGAATACCACTATTAAAGTGTCCATATCGACCTTCTTTCTCTTTTCTTACTTTGCCTCAACAGAGGTTGAGTGTACAACTTTCGTTACTGCCTTGGCTTCAGCTACATGGGCCTTTCTGTCTGCGACCTATGACCCTCCTCCTTCTAGACCCCCAGATATCATTCCCATACCGAGAGAGATCATATTAAGTCTCTTGAGAGGGCCGTGGTCGTCTCTTGGAGGGAGGTCAGGGTCGTCCTCATCATCAGAAGGGTCGTCCCCTCTTTTCGAAGGACCTTCTCTATATGCATCACCTCTCTTCTTTTTAGTCGCCCCCTCGGCCCCTCTTAAAGGCACTCTTATCTATGTACTTACTTAACTTCCCTTCTTTTAACATTTTCTTAATCTTATCTTTTAGAGAAAAGCATTTGTTTGTCACGTGGCCATGGTCTTGGTGAAATTCAGACCATAGGTTTGTATTCCTCTTATTGGGGGCTTCCCTCAACTTCTCAGGCCACTTCAGGGACCAGTCTCATTGAGAATATGTTCACAGCTGACCGTTAGAGGGGTGTAATCAGCGAAATTATCTTCCGTAGACCTCTTATTCCCCTCTTTGTTCTTCTTATGGTACTTACCCCCGCTAGTGCCTCCTTTTTCATCTTCGTATTTTACAGCCATCGCCTCTTCGGTGTTCATCACCTTTCCTGCCATCGACACTAATTCAGCCATCGTCCTAGGAGGGTCTTCAGCAAGCTTCCATAGCATCATTCCCTTCTGGAGTCCTCCAATGAGGGTGGTCATGGCTATGCTCTCATAATAGTCTTCCACCTCTAACTTTTCTTTGTTAAATCTGGCTATGTAATCTCTTAGTCTCTCATTCTTCCCTTGCTTAACATAGAGCAGGTGTGTGGTCTTCTTCTGTGGCCTCACCCAAAAGAAAAAGTTGTGGATGAATCGGTCTGGCAACTGCTTAAAGCTTTCAATGGCATTTTTTGGAAGAGACATATACTAGACGTGTGCAGCCCCAGTCAGAGTGCCAAAAAAGGCACGACACCTCATCTCATTTGAGATAGAGTATATGTCTGCCGCCGACTGGTACATCTCTATATGGTGGGCAGGGTTGGTACTCCCGTCATATCTTGGGGTGATCAGAGGTGGCTTAAACTTTTATGGCGTTGGGAAGTTAACTATCTTCGCCACAAAGGGTGAGCCTATGGAGTATCCTCTCTGAAGAGGGTCATGTCTCTTTAGTATATCACCGATCTTATCCTCCAGTCGCTGAATCAAGTCATTTCAGGGCCTCGTAGGGTCGGCCTGGCCGATGTTATCCCCTGTCGCCTCTTTGAGGTGGACAAAGGGTTCTGCTGCGGCAGGCCTATGTCGGCTGTTTACTTCCCCCTAACCGTCATCCCTTCCTTGGGGAGGGTCCCTATGGGGTCGGCCATCTGCTGCCTCCCACATGGACCTTGCAGCACTCCTTGATCTGGATAATTTTCCCCCCAGGTCATTTACTGGGGCCAGCCTCTCAAAGGCCGACCCCCTACTCAAGCTATCAAAAGTAGAGCCTCTTGGGAGATCATCAGGATTTTGCCTTCCACACTTCCATGTGCTCTCTTAGAGAGGTCATACAGTATAATTGGAGACCTTATACAGCTCCCAGAACTCTATGGGGGCCTCCTCTCCCTCCAAATCATCACACCTGTCCTCAGGGCAAGGGTTTCCTTACCTCCCTAAGCATAGACACCGGGGGTCAGCAACATCCCTCCACCGCTGTGGGGGTGGAAAGTCTTTGCGTGGTGCCTGGGGTGGTCCCCTGGCCTCATGCTGCCCTGGAGCCGCTGCCAGAGTAATCATCTCAGGTGAGACCCTTGGTGGTCTTAGTATGTTTTGTCTTAGAGCTGTGAGCTGTTCCTGCATGATCCGCTGGCTTACTGCCAGGGACTTCAAGGCTGCCACCACATCAACCATCTTAGACTGAGGTGGTGGCTGACTGGAGTTGGGTCCTACTCCACTATCTGGTGGAGGAAGTGGAGGAGGTGGCATCTCCTGTGCCATGTGTTTGAGCTATATAGAGCTGAACTAAAGAAATTATTGGTGAGCTTGAGAACCTTAATGGGTCTCTTTCAATGGTGAAACATCTCCACACATAGGGAGAACTGGCTCACCACCAGAGTGCCCAGTGAGGTCAAGCTGTACAAAGGAAGAGATGTCTTCTCGTTCCCACAAATGGTGCCAAACTGATGATACTGAAATCTAGGACCGTCGGATAAGTGATAATGAGCTCAAAGAGTAGTAACCATGGCAGCCATAGAGATGTATGTGTGTAAGTGTGTAGAAGGAGATGAGTATAAGAGGAATAAGACAATGATGTATAGTGGTCCAGCCAATTAGGCCTACATCCACTGTGAGTGTGTGATCCACTAAGTATGGACACTAATGGCCTTGGATACAATGCACATAATCTCACTTTCTCTCTCTACTGTGTGTATAAGCAGAGTTTTTGCTAGGGTTACAATTATCGATCGATCCCTCTGTAGGGTTGTAGGTGACAAGTATATATAGGTCTTGGGGGGTGTAGTGTACCTCCCAAGTATGCATGGTGCATGTGAATGATGATCTGGCCAATATCCTGTTGACACCTGTAGATTCCAAGTGATGAGATAATATTCCCTCACGTGAGGGGGTGATATTATTATAACGGTCTTCCACGTGCCATGTGAGCCTCACGCGCACTATTTCACGCTCTCCCAAATAACACGCTGTGATGATATCACCCTCGACCTATGATATGAGGTCGAGGGAAAAGTTCCTTCAGGTAGTGAGTATGGCCTAATTTAGGCCTCGTACTGTCGTACCCTCGGAGGGTCGAGGGGTCGTCTAGACTATGATGAGGGGTTATCTTGGCCAGATGAAGGGTCAGCTCCTTAGAGGTTCGTCTGGGCCTGATGAGTTGTCGGCCCCTTGAAGGGTCGTTTGGTCAATAATAAGGAGTCGGCCCCTTGAAGGGTCGTCTGGGCCTGATGAGGGATCAGTCCCTTGAAGGGTCGTCATGGCCCGATGAGGGGTCGGCCCCTTGAAGGGACGTCTGGGCCTAGTGATGTCATCCTGCCCCGTCCAGGTGCGAGGCGCCCTAGGCCTGGTCGAGGGTATATCAATGTCTTTTCCCATAAATTTTTTATTGAAAAAGATTATTATCAGAATTAGTAGTTGGTGAAAAATGGGGGCTTGATAAAATTGGTGGATTTATTTTGTTTTCACGGTGAAAAAGGAAAATTCCTAGGATAATATTGTTGTAACTTTGGCCATATTCCATCACACTCATGACATCGTATCATGGATCCGCTGATACTATGATTGATTTGTCTAAAAAATAGACCATCATTTTTGTTTGAGATAAGAGTGGCCCCTCTGATTGTGTTGGTTTCTTATTACATCTGAATTTGTAGGAGCTGGGGTTGTGATTCGAGTAAATCCTCCAGATGCTTTTTTTTATTCAATGAGGGAGGATACTTATATCATTTGATTAAAATATCAAAGTTTTAATGGTACAATGGAAGTTTGTACATTGGTTTATAAACTTTGCTCACAGTGCTTACACTTTTTGACTTTTGTGTCCATGTAATCTTTGGCATGCCGAGAAAGTTATGGGAACCTAGCCTCATACAGTACTATCGTCATTTATTATTATTGAAAACCTAAGAACTCCACTATCATCTGATCTCTTATTAACTCCGAAAAGTAATTTTCAAAGAAAATTTCTTCAACCTTATCTGAAGTTAATCTTTAAACATTATGAGATCGAATGATAGACTGGTACAAAAAATATGCTTCTCTATCAATGACATATGTCGCTAACAATACCCTAAGTTCTGGTATAATATCTAATTCATTGAATACTTTAAGTGTTTAATATACCCAGTTTTCGTCCTCACTAGAATCGAGTATTCCATAAAATACAATTGGTCATTTCCGAAGAAATTCTTTGAGTTAACTTGTTCTTCGTATTTCTTTAGTGGTATCGTTATTAGCTAAGCACTGAGGTGTTACATATTACTGCAACCTAGTAAGTGCAGTTAATTCTTGTAGACATTGCACTATACCTTACGAGATAGTGAGAGGAATTGGTAGATTTAGAGCATTCTGATTCTGTTCTTGATATTGGGATCCATGGGAAGATGCTCGGTGTTTACCATCCTATATAAAACATACTAACAATATAATGAGGATTAGAAGAAACTAAACAAAATTTTATATTAGGGCAATGTATTTTTTTACATTCGTGCCTATGTATCATACAATCAAAATTTTAGTGACTAAAAAGATAGTACATAGCCATCATTTATGCCTACAAAACTCCTCTAAGTATATGATTACATACTTCTTTCAACCACACAAACAATGAAAGATAACTCGATCCCCCATGACATTATTTATGTATAATCATATTCCCTAAATATTCTATTTTAAACGAGATAAGACACAATGTGATTATTGTTGAATTGAGATTCACTAGAGGTTAACTTGAAGATGAGGAAGTGGAGATTAAGAAACTTAAGGCTGATGATACAGATCCATAGTCTATAAGAGATAATTTTGGAGGGACAACAATTTCTTGTTCTGGATGAATAGATTGTTCGAGTATTTTTGGGTCTTCATAACACCTTTGGGATTTCTTCTCTGCTTTTTCTTCCCTCATCAACTGGCTAATTAAAAAATTATGTTTAGTATTTGGAGTTCAATAGCCCACTCATGATAGATTCTTTAGATGGTTTTGCACAACTTAGTAAACCTTTCCACCCTAATAGCTACATGAAACCGCTCATGATAAATGCCACGTATATCAAAGTAAATCTCATTCGGTATATTCACGACAGCAAGACATAATTTATTACATAATGTAACAAGGAAGTTGTTAAACTAAAATAACTAATATAATACCCTAAGTCCTCCATAAGAATAATAAACCCGACCCTCGCTCTTATACCATGTTATCACACCTTGTATACTGTATATGGTGATAATAACAATAAAATAATAAATATAATATAAATAAAGTCTCATACGAAAACAAAAATTTATTCAAACAAGATGTAACAACACATTATTACAGTTATTTGGGGGTCTCGTATAACGGGATTAAAGGGGGGACAAACACGGTTACATAAGCTTATAAGTAGTAGGGAATGTATTCCATTAGATGTTATCGTCTTTGCAAGTCACCACCCACACATATGTAACTAGAAATGTTTTCCCGGGTAAAATAGAATAAAAATCCATGGGGACAGGGATTATTTATCCTTCATAGAGTTAAATTTGCATCTGGTAGGGGAACAAATAAGCAAAACTTTACCAAGCACATAGTTCTACTTCTATAACAAGTTCATAATTTAGAGGTTAATAGCATAATGAAATGAGTCACGATTTATAATAAATTTCAATTAAAGCAATATCGAGCAATATGAAATATCAATGGTAAAGAACAATGTCACAATGGAATATGTTGATATTTTTAAGGACAGTATGGTGATTATAACTATATAAGTGCTATCGAGTCATGAAGATAAGGGTTCATCATTTTTTATGATAGGATAACACATAATCATCAGTTATAGAGGCTTCAAATGCGTAGTAATACACTTATAATAAAATAAAAAACCTTTTGATAAAATCAATCCAAATTCATAAGAGATAAAGTAACACTGTCGAGCCGAACTCTAAAGAGTGGCATCCATATTGTAAGCAAAACTAAACACTCAAATCATAAGTTGTACATGCCAAATATCACTCTCGTGGGTATAACCACAATCGATTCCATGAATTATAAGTATGATACTAGGGTTTAATGAAATAATCTCGTGTTTATGAAGTCATTGGTTTACTAAAATCACCGATTGCATGAAATCATAGAGTTAGGGCTTTCTTAAGTAAAGATTGAATCGATATTCAACGGGATATATGAACCTCATAAATGTGTTAATAAATGAGAACAATAGTTCAAAAACTACCACATAGTGATATAAACAATTGCAGTAATTCCGGATATAAGGGAAAACCAATTGCATGAAATCACCGATTGCATGAAATCATAGTGTTAGGGCTTTCTTAAGTAAAGATTGAATGGATATTCAAAGGGATATATGAACCTCATAAATGTGTTAATAAATGAGAACAATAGTTTAAAAACTACCACATAGTGATATAAACAATTGCAGCCATCGCCTCTTTGGCATTCATCACCTTTCCTGTCGTCGACAGTAATTTAGCCATCGTCCTAGGAGGGTCTTCAGCAAGCTTCCATAGCAGCTTTCCCTTCTGGAGTCCTCCAATGAGGGCGGTCATGGCTATGCTCTCCTCATAGTCTTCCACGTCTAACTTTTCTTTGTTGAATCTGGCTATGTAATCTCTTAGACTCTCATTCTTCCCCTGCTTAACATAGAACAGGTGTGTTGTCTTCTTCTGTGGCCTCACCCAAAAGAAAAAGTTGTGGATGAACCGATCTGCCAACTGCTTAAAGCTTTCAATGGAGTTTTTTGGAAGAGACATATACCAGACGTGTGCAGCCCCAGTCAGAGTGCCAGAAAAGGTACGATACCTCATCTCATCTGAGATAGAGTATATGTCTTCCGCTGACTGGTACATCTCTATATGGTGGACAGGGTTGGTACTCCCGTCAAATCTTGGGGTGATCACAGGTGGATTAAAATTTGATGGTATTGGGAAGTTGACTATCTTCGCCACAAAGGGTGAGCCTATGGAGTATCCTCTCTGAAGAGGGTCCTGGCTCTTCAGTATATCACCGATCTTATCCTCCAGTCACTGGATCAAGTCATTCCAGGGCCTCGTAGGGTCGGCCTGGACGATGTTATCCCCTGCCGCCTCTTTGAGGTGGACAAAGGGTTCTGCTACTGCAGGCCTATTGTAATACCCCGTATTTTTATGCTATATTAATTTGGGGATTTATTAAATTTAATGTGAATTAATTATTTAATATAAATTCGGAAATTAATTATGTTATAATTATTTACGTGATGAGAGTTAGTAATTATGGGAAATTTGTTGTATATTACTCATGAGCAAAGTAATATATAATATTGGTTATATTAAATGTCACGAGTGAATAAAATGACAATTTTGAAAATTTGAGTCGGGACGCGCCTGTGTTGCGTCGGGACTAAATTTTGATGAATAAAAGTGAATATATTATAAGTCGCTCGTATGGTCATTTTGAGCGCGCCAAAGTGTCCGAAAGGGTCGAGATAGTCAGAAAAGTGTACCGGGGGGTTTAGTTTGGATCTCGGGGCGTTTTTACGCTTAATTAGTACCCCGGGAGGGCATTTTGGTCATTTTACATTTTTGGGGAATTAAACCCACGAAATTTCAAGGGTTATATCAGATGTCTAAGGTTGTCTTCTAGGGTTAGAACAACCAAAGACAAGTGACGGTCATAGGAGAGGGAATGAGATAACTTTAAAAGTAATCTAAGGCCCAAAATCCATCCGTTTTCACCGCCACCACCACCAACGCGTATATCGCACGACGGGGAACACAACCACACCAAATTCGTCATCAAACCAGAATTCCAAAAATACCAGGCAAGTATTTATCTTGCTTATTTCGTTAATGCATCGTTCATGTTAGTCTAGGGTGATTAGGATGAGTTTGGTAGAAGAAAATTCATGTTGGAGATAGGAAAAATCGCATGTAGTTATGATTTGATTGATAATCTGGAAACCCCTTCACATGTAGAGGATTAAACCACGAAATTATGATGTTTTCGAAGAAGAAAATTCTGAAAAATATTGATTATAACCATGTTAAAGAAATTCTAGGGTTCTTGAGATTTTTATGAAGTTTTTGCCTATAAATCCATGATTAGTGACGGAAATTTACATGCTTTACGTAGAAGATACATAAAATGAGATTATAATGTTAGTAGTACAAATTTTTGGGCGATTGGGAATGAAAAGTTTGGATTTGGAGGAGGTTATGTGATAGAACCCGTAACTGATTAACTGCAGAATTCGCCATACCTGTTTGATCGATCGATCGAGCCAATAGCTTTGATCGATCGAAGGTTCGATCAATCGAGCCCAGACCTCGATCGATCGATCCCTTCTGGCAGACTCATATTTCCCCTTTTTAAATTAGTTGAATTCAATTTAATGAGAAATAATTCTTGGACATCCTTAATAGAACATTTTGGGAGAAGAAGAAGACCAGTAGGGCTTATAAATAATTACGGGACCTTTAATGTAAGACGAGAGTTGTGTTTTTGGGATATATACATATAAGGGATGATGAAATTGTGTATTAAGGGGAGAGACGCGTAAGATAGTTACGTTGGAAGTTAGTTGAGTACCTACTGAATTCTATGCTTAAGAGGATAAAGTCTATGAGTGTTACGTAATAAGTTGGTATGATCCCTCAAATTTAAGTAAGAAATGAACGGTTATATGTGAGGCTAAATAATGAGAAATGAGGACAAATGTCGTAATTATGGGATTTGAGATGTACCTAATTTGATATAATAATATTAGTATAGTTATATGACTGTGCTTATGCATATACTATCAATGTGTGAAAATTGTGCCCGCGCTACTTGATATCCCTGAGGTTACCGCGCTGGAATAGTCTTATCTCGATGGGACCTTTATGGGGGATATTGACTCGTACCCTAGAAGATAGATATCCTTGGTAGAGGCTATCGAATCGATAGTTCAGACGGTACTAAGAGACGTGGGGCATGTACTATCCTCTTAGAGACTTGGAATCTATGCTTCGCCTCAATATTGTTTGTGTGTGTTTTAATACAGTTCGAGAGTGATTCCGAACTTGTATTTCCCTTAGTACGAGTGATACAGGGATTTGATAGCAGAGTATGCACGCACCATAATTTTTATGTGGGTTGCTGTTATAATATATATATTATACGAGAATTTAATATATATATGAAATTCTGAAATGTAGAACTTCCTATTGTGTTTATGGTAAGTAAGAAATGAATAATGAATTCAAATTGGAAATACTTGTTTTGAAAAAGTATAATAGAACACTGGGAAACTTTATTAGCAAATAAGGTTTAAATGAGAACTTTGTGATCAAATGAAATTACTTTCTTAAACAATTATATTCTTCAGTTTTGAGCCTTACGAGTAACCTAAGATAAGTTAAACCATTGGGAAGGTTAGTGCGATAGGCGTGCACATTAGAAGAGAGGTGAGAAATTCTCAAGAGAGTGCCGCACTAATATGTTATTGCATTGGCCTGTAAACATTTTAAATACTTGCTATACAAATTTTAAATCATCTACACTATCGGGCTCTGACCCGTTTCTATTTCTTTTTCTCTCTTGTATATATATGTATATATTACAGGTGCCAAGCCACAGGGGCGTCTTTCATAGGATCCTTTGGAAGGAACGCGCTACATCTTAGGTGGGAGTTGCAGGCCTCTTGTTTAGACGACTTCATTTATTTGATTCCACTCCTAGCATATTCATTTAGTGGGGCATGTGTCGCCCTTTCCATTATTCAGTTGTTTTGTTGGACATTATGTCTCATTTATTTCTAGTTTTGTCATCTTGGGATTTATTACTGTCTGGATGTTTTACTTTAAGTTTTAATGTTGGGATTTAGTTGTTGAATGTTTGAATTATTTTGATTATATGTTCCAGGATTATTGTGGTGTGATTCTTTAATATTGAATTGTTGTCAATAATTAAATCTTTGTTTTTAAAATAAAATTTGGAAAGTAATGTTTAAAAATGGTTTTGACACTTAGCTTAATTAATTAGGGTGTTTAAATTGGAAAAGTTATGTTTCGACAGTTATGCTAAGAATGAAGCAATTGTTCACCTTGATTTAATTTAATAAAGGAGTGATCGCCCGGTATTTAATTAGGCGGGGTGTCACAGGTGGTATCAGAGCATCAGGTTCTAGTGTCCTTAGGATCTGTATGACTTATTTCGCTTTCATCTTAACATTTTTTTGCTATAGAGCCCTAACATTAGGAATTTTGTATTTGTCTTTATGCAATGGAATTTCGTGCTTCTGCGACTTATCGATACGGATGTTAAACTTATTCTGATGTAATTTTAAAACTTTCAGATGGCCCGTCGGGAAGAACAAGATAATACCATTGGGGAAGTTAAAGAGCAAGGACAACTCACGCCTCAGGTGTCTCCGAAAAGGGTACCAATCGCCGAATTTGCGGTCATTGTGGCACAAGAAGTTACCATTGCAGTTTTACAGTACCAAGAACGCAACATATAGCTTAGAGGAGGCAAAAGATCTAGAGAGGTTAACCAAATGCATGTAACTAAAGATGACAATTGTGCGAAGACACCGAAATTGCGACAACAAACCACCCAAGACCGATTCAGTTCCAGAAGTAATAAAATTTATGAAAAGGGCCAAAAGTGTCAGGGCCAACGAAGTCAGATTCAGAATGAAATCACAAAGAGGTGTTTCAGTTGTGGAATGGACGGTCACAAACGTCAATCTTGTCCGAATCCGACTGGGGATAAACTACAAACCGACTAGCGAAGAATTTCGAAACTCTGATATAAATTTGTACAGCCGGGTCACAAGTGGAGGGATTGTCCTCACCCTGACATAGTTTTTCCGTAAATTTCCCCTTAAGGCCAGCAAGACCAGGGAAAAAGCGAGGCTAGTCAACAACGTGGTGAAGTGAAGAAGTTTTGAGGGAAGTGTTTCCGATGTGGCTGGAAAGACCATAGTTGTCAGAATTGCCCAGAGAGGAATAAAGTCCCAAGTCAGCAAGGCCGGCAAGGCCGACACCGACAGCAGCAGGGTCAGAGGGGGAGTAACTTCAGAGGCCGATGTTTTGTGTGTGACAAGCATGGCCATAAGTGCCAGGATTTCCCAGAGGGTGAGAGGGCCCCACAGCAGTAGGGTGCTCGTAACGAGCCATAGAGGCCACCTTTTCCAGCCACCCTCCCAACCCCAGCTCAAGTACCAGCCCTACCAGGCATTCCAGCAGCTCCAATGCAGCAGGGGCAGTTACATTATGGGCGTGTCTATAATGTCCACCAGGCAGCAGCTCCACAGGCACTACCCACGATTGAGGGTATGTTTTTTATCCATGTTACTATGAGTCGGGTTTTATTTGATACTGGGGCGACGCACTGTTTTATAATTATGCATTTTGCGAAGGCCTTAGGGTTGTTAGCCACAACAGAGAGCATGGTGACGTGTGTAGACTCACCACTGGGGAATGGTTCCCTTATTTTCTGTATATGCCGGGGAGTGGGGGTAGAGATTGGTAGCTTGGTATTACCTGCAGATATGTTAGTCTTAGATATGTATGAGCATGACGTTATTATCGGTATGGATTGGCTCGCAGCTTACAGAGCCATGATTGATTGTATCGGTGGGAGTATTATCTTTGCCATTCCGGGGCAAGAGATGTTTGTAGTGGTGATGCCTCGCCCAGATGGAGGCTCGACCGCTCATTTGTATTACATAGAGGAGGATACCTCTAAGGGCGTTGTGACTCCCTTAGACTCGATTCCAGTTGTTCGTGAGTATTCCGATATATTTCAGGAAATACCAGGCCTACCCCCCAGTCGAAAGATAGACTTTGTCATAGATTTATTACGGGATACTAGATTGATAGCACACGCTCCATACCGTATGGCTCCGACAGAGATGTGAGAGTTACGAGATCAGATAGAGCAACTGTTAGGCCAGGGCTTCATTCGCAGGAGTACCTCACCTTGAGGCGCTCCAGTTTTGTTTGTGAAAAAGAGAGATGGTTCACTGAGGCTATGTGTGGACTACTGGGAGTTGAATAAGGTCACGATACGGAATAAGTATCCGTTGCCTCGAATCGATGATCTGTTCGACCAGTTGAGGGGAGCAACTTTCTTTTCGAAGATAGATCTGAGGTCGGAGTACCATCAGTTACGTATTGGGGAGAAGGATGTTTCAAAGACTGATTTCTTGACGAGATATAGGTCCTATGAGTTCAGGGTGATGCCATTTGGCCTCACAAATGCTCCAGTCGTGTTCATGGACTTAATGAACCGAGTGTTTAGAGAGTTATTGGATCAGTTTTTCATCGTCTTCATAGATGACATTTTGATATATTCACACTCCAAGGAGGAGCATGCCGAGCACTTGAGGCAGGTTCTTCAGACTCTACGAGAGCATCAGCTGTATGCTAAGTACGAGAAGTGCGGATTCTGGTTGTGAGAAGTACAATTCTTGGGGCATGTTGTTCCGGAACAGGGGATAGCAGTTGACCCGAGTAAAGTGTCAGCAGTCAGGGAGTGGGGACAGCCCATGACACTGATGGAAGTGCGTAGTTTCTTGGCGTTAGTCGGATACTACAGGAGATTTATTCAGGGATTCTCCAAAATAACGGGTTCATTAACGAACTTGACTCGCAAAGGGGTTCCATATGTTTGGGATGGTGCTTGTCAATTGGCTTTCGACGAGCTGAAAGACAAGCTTACTTCAGCACCAGTCCTTGCTTTATCGAAGTCGGGTGTGGAGTACCTGGTTTACACCGATGCCTCTTTACGGGGACTTGGGGGAGTACTTCAGCAGGAAGAGAAAGCTATAGCTTTTGCCTCCCGCAAGCTTAAGCCGCATGAGAAGAATTACCCCACCCACGACCTAGAGTTAGCAGCGGTCGTTTTTGCATTGAGGATATGGAGACACTATTTATTGGGGGAGAAAATCTTCTTGTTCACAGACCACAAGTCACTGCAGCACCTGTTCACTCAGCGAGCGCTGAATATGCGTCAGCGCAGATGGTTAGAGTTTGTGAAGGACTATCAGTTCGACATACAATACCATCCGGGGAAGGCCAACGTAGTTGCTGATGCATTGAGCCGTAGACCGATAGACGAGGTAGCGGACGTCTAGAAAGCAAAGTGGAAGGAATTAGGCCACCAGGACGCAGTAGCCCGTTCCTTCATATCTGTTATGATAGTGACACCCGAGATTTTTACGAGGGTGATACAGGCACAGACTGCATACCCGTTTTTCCAGAAGCAGATTGCACGACTTTTAGCTGAGGGTACTGAGTCCTATTCTGTTAGTTCTAATGGGGGTTTGAGGTTTAATGGGAGATTGGTGGTTCCAGGAGGAGTAGAATTACGTCATGCAGTGATGACCCAGTCTCACGGGTCCCGATTTGCGGTACATCCTGGAGGAGATAAGATGTACCAGGATATGAGGAGGCAATACTGGTGGAGTGGGATGAAGAAGGACATTGCTGAGTTCGTGTCCAAGTGTTCTACCTGCCAGCTGCTAAAGGTGGACCATCAGAAATCGTCAGGGTTGCTTCAGCCATTGGAAGTACCCGCGTGGAAGTAGGAGAGTATTTCCATGGATTTTATTACAGGGTTACCTACATCACAGCGGGGCCACGACTCTATCTGGGTGATTATAGATCGTTTGAACAAGGTGGATCACTTTCTGCCCATGCGTACAGACTATACCACGGGTTAGTATGCTCAGTTGTTCATTGCTGAGATTATCAGATTACATGGGGTGCCCCTGAATATTGTGTCAGATAGAGACAAGATTTTCGTGTCGCGTTTCTGGGAGAGCTTTCAGGAGACTATGAGTACTGAGTTGAGGTTGAATTCAGCTTATCACCCACAGACAGATGGACAGATATAGCGTACTAATTAGATGTTGGAGGATATGCTACGTATGTGTGTTCTTGATTTTGGAGGAGGTTGGGAGCCACATCTTCCACTAGTAGATTTTGCTTATAATAACTCTTATCAGTTCACTATTGGCATGGCTCCATTTGAGGCTTTGTATGGCAGGCCTTGTCGTTCCCTAACTTGTTGGATCGAGGTGGGGAATAACAAGTTACTAGGACCAGAGGAAATTCAGGAAACCTCGGCGAGGATTGAAATGATCAGGAGTCGCATTCGAGTAGCCCAGAACAAGCAGAAAAGCTACGCCGATGCGAAACGGTTCTTCCGGGAGTTTAATGTGGGGGACCAAGTATTACTACATGTATCTCCTATGAAAGGAGTGATGAGGTTTGGGAAGAAAGGGAAATTGGCCTCGAGGTATGTGGGACCATTTCCCATTATCGAGAGGATTTGGGCCGGTAGAATACAGGTGGGGACTGCCAGAGCATTTACATCGCATTCACGATGTATTCCACATCTCGTCGTTGATACGATACCTTCGGGATGATATGGCCCATACTCATATCGCGATACATGAGATATAGTTACAGCCTGACAGCTCTTACGAGGAGAGACCGTTGGTTATCCTAGACCATAGCGAGAGGAGATTGAGGTCGAAGGTAGTTCCACTTGTACGGGTCAAGTGGGAGCATCATAATGTGGAGGAATCCACTTGGGAGCGCGAGGGAGACATGCGCGAGAGATACCCAGATTTATTCCTACCAGGTATGCCTTATATTTTGAATTTCGGGATGAAATTCCGTTATTAGGGGGGATGTATGTAATACCCCGTATTTTTATGCTATATTAATTTGGGGATTTATTAAATTTAATGTGAATTAATTATTTAATATAAATCAGAAAATTAATTATGTTATAATTATTAACGTGATGAGAGTTAGTAATTATGGAAAATTTGTTGAATATTACTCATGAGAAAAGTAATATATAATATTGGTTATATTAAATGTCACGAGTGAATAAAATGACAATTTTGAAAATTTGAGTCGGGACGCGCCCGTGTCGCGTCGGGACTAAATTTTGATGAATAAAAGTGAATATACTATAAGTCTCTCGTATGGTCATTTTGTGTGCGCCAAAGTGTCCGGAAGGGTCTAGATAGTAAGAAAAGTGTACCCCGGGGGTTTAGTTTGGGTCTCGAGGCGTTTTAGGCTTAATTAGTACCCCGAGAGGGCATTTTGGTAAATTTACATTTTTGGGTAATTAAACCCACGAAATTTCAAGGGTTATATCAGTTGTCTAAGGTTGTCTTCTAGGGTTAGAACAACCAAAGACAAGTGACGGTCATAGGAGAGGGAATGAGAGAACTTTCAAAGCAATCTAAGGCCCAAAATCCATCCGTTTTCACCGCCACCACCACCAACGCGTATATCGCACGACGGGGAACGCAACCACACCAAATTCGTCATCAAACCAGAATTCTAAAAATCCCAGTCAAGTATTTATCTTGCTTATTTTCATCAATGCATCGTTCATGTTAGTCTAGGGTGATTAGGATGAGTTTGGTAGAAGAAAATTCATATTGGAGTCAGGAAAAATCGCATGTAGTTATGATTTGATTGATAATGTGGAAACCCCTTCACATGTAGAGGATTAAACCACGAAATTATGATGTTTTCGAAGAAGGAAATTCTGGAAAAGATTGATTATAACCATGTTAAAGAAATTCTAGGGTTCTTGAGATTTTTATGAAGTTTTTGCCTATAAATCCATGATTAGTGACGGAAATTTACATGCTTTACGTAGAAGATACATAAAATGAGATTATAATGTTAGTAGTACAAATTTCTGGGCGATTGGGAATGAAAAGTTTGGATTTGGAGGAGGTTATGTGATAGAACCCGTAACTGATTAACTGCAGAATTCGCCATACCTGTTTGATCGATCGATCGAGCCAAGAGCTCGATCGATCGATCCCTTCTGGCATACTCATATTTCCCCCTTTTGAAATTAGTTGAATTCAATTTAATGAGAAATAATTCTTGGACACCCTTAATAAAATATTTTGGGAGATGAAGAAGACCAGTAGGACTTATAAATAATTACGGGACCTTTAATGTAAGACGAGAGTTGTATTTTTGGGATATTTACATATAAGGGACGATGAAATTGTGTATTAAGGGGAGAGACGCGTAAGATAGTTACGTTGGAAATTAGTTGAGTACCTACTGAATTCTACGCTTAGGAGGATAAAGTCTATGAGTGTTACGTAATAAGTTGGTATGATCCCTCAAATTTAAGTAAGAAATGAACGGTAATACGTGAGGACTAAATAATGAGAAATGAGGACAAATGTCATAATTATGGGATTTGAGATGTACCTAATTTGATATAATAATATTAGTATAGTTATATGACTATGTTTATGCATATACTATCTATGTGTGAAAATCGTGCCCGTGCTACTTGCTATCCCAGAGGTTACCGCGCTGGCACAGTCTTATCTCGATGGGACCTTTATGGGGGATATTGACTGGTACCCTAGAAGATAGATATCCTTGGTACAGGCTAACGAATCGATAGTTCAGACGGTCCTAAGAGACGTGGGGAATTTACTATCCTCTTAGAGGCTTGGAATCTATGCTTCGCCTCAATATTGTTTGTGTATGTGTTAATACAGTTCGAGAGTGATTCTGAACTTGTATTTCCCTTAGTACGAGTGATACGAGGATTTGATAGCAGAGTATGCACGCACCATAATTTTTATGTGGGTGCTGTTAGAATATATATATTATACGAGAATTTAATATATATATGAAATTCTGAAATGTGGACCTTCCTATTGTGTTTATGGTCAGTAAGAAATGAATAATGAATTCAAATTGAAAATACTTATTTTGAAAAAGTATAATAGAACACTGGGAAACTTTATTAGCAAATAAGGTTTTAAATGAGAACTTTGTGATCAAATGAAATTATTTTCTTAAACAATTATATTCTTCAGTTTTGAACCTTACTAGTAACCTAAGATAAGTTAAACCATTTGGAAGGTTAGTGCGATAGGCGTGCACATTAGAAGAGAGGTGAGGAATTCTCAAGAGAGTGCCGCACTAATATGTTGTTGCATTGGCCTGTAAACATTTTAAATACTTGCTAAACAAATTTTAAATCATCTACACTATCGGGCTCTGACCCGTTTCTATTTCTTTTTCTTTCTTGTCTATATATGTATATATTACAGGTGCCCAGCCACAGGGGCGTCTTGCATAGGATCCTTTGGAAGGAACGCGCTGCAGCATTGCAGGCCTCTTGTTTAGACGACTTCATTTATTTGATTCCACTCCTAGCATATTCATTTAGTGGGTCATGTGTCGCCCTTTCCATTATTCAGTTGTTTTGTTGGACATTATGACTCATTTATTTCTAGTTTTGTCATCTTCGGATTTATTATTGTCTGGATGTTTTACTTTAACTTTTAATTTTGGGATTTAGTTGTTGAATGTTTAAATTATTTGGATTATATGTTCCAGGATTATTGTGGTGTGATTATTTAATATTGAATTGTCGTAAATAATTAAATCTTTGTTTTTAAAATAAAATTTGGATAGTAATGTTTAAAAATGGTTTTGACACTTAGCTTAATTAATTAGGGTGTTTAAATTGGAAAAGTTATGTTTCGACAGTGATGCTAAGAATGAACCAACTGTTCACCTTGATTTAATTTAATAAAGGAGTGATCGCTCGGTATTTAATTATGCGGGGTGTCACACCTATGTCGGATGTTTACTTCCCCTTGACCGTCGTCCCTTCCTTGGGGACGGTCCTGGACCTTGCAACACTCATTGATCTGGACAATTTTTCCCGCAGGTCATTTACTGGGCCTAGCCTCTCAAAGGCCGAACCCCTGCTCAAGAGATCAAAAGCAGAGCCTCTTGGGCGATCATCAGGATTTTGCCTTCCACACTTCCCTCTGCTCTCCTGGAGAGGTCGTACAGTATTGTTGGAGACCTCATACGGCTCCTAGAACTCTATGGGGGCCTCCTCTCCCTCCAGATCATCATACCTATCCTCAGGGCAAGGGTTTCCTTGCCTCCCCAGGCCTAAACACCGGGGTCAGCAACATCCCTCCGTCGCTGTGGGGGTGGCAAGTCTTTGCGTGGTGCTTGGGGTGGTCCCTGGACTCATGTTTCCCTGGAGTCGCTGCCGGAGTAATCATCTCAGGTGAGACCCCTAGTGGTCTTAGTATGTTTGTCTTAGAGTCATGAACTGTTCCTGTATGATCCGCTGGCTTGCTTTCAGGGACTTCAAGGCTGCCGTCACATCATCCATCTCAGACTGAGGTGGTGGCTGATTGGAGCTGGGTCCTACTCCACTATCTAGTGGAGGAAGTGGTGGGGGTGGCATCTCCTGTGCCACGTGTTTGAGATATATAGAGATGAACTGAAGAAAGTATTGGTGAGCTTGAGAACCTTAATGGGTCTCTTTCAATGGTGAAACATCTCCACACATAGGGAGAGCTGGATCACCACCACAGTGCCCAGTGAGATCAAGCTGTACAAAGGAAGAGACGTCTTCTCGTTCCCACAGACGGCGCCAAACTGATGATGCTAAAATCTAGCACCACCCGATAAGTGATGATGAGCTCAAACAGTAGTAACCATGGCATCCATAGAGATGTATGTGTGTAAGTGTGTAGAAGGAGATGAGTATAAGAGGAATAAGACAATGATGTATAGTGGTTTAGCCAATTAGACCTACATCCACTGTGAGTGTGTGATCAACTAAGTATGGGCACTAATGGCCTTGGATACAATGCACATAATATCACTTTCTCTCTCTATTGTGTGTATAAGCAGAGTTTTTTCTTGGGTTACAATTATATATCGATCCCTCTGTAAGGTTGTAGGTGACAAGTAGATATAGGTCTTGGGGGGGTGTAGTGTACCCCCCAAGTATGCATGGTGCATGTGCATGATGATCTGGCCAATCTCCTGTTGACACATGTAGATGCCAAATGATGACATAATATTCCCTCACGTGAGGGGGTGATATTGTTATCACGATCTTCCACGTGCCATGTGAGCCTCAAGCGCTGTTCCACACGTCTCCCAAAACACACGCTGTGATGATGTCACCCTCGGACTATGATATGAGGCCGAGGGCAAAGTTCCTTCAGGTAGTGAGTCTGGCCTAATTTAGGCCTCGTACTGTTGTACCCTCAGAGGGTCGTCTAGACCTGATGAGGGGTCGACCCCTTAAGGGGTCATCTGGACCATGATGAGGGGTTGTCTAGGCCTGATGAGGGGTTGGCCCCTTGGAGGGTTGTCTGGGCCTGATGAGGGGTCGGCCCCTTGAAGGGTCGTCTGGTCAATGATGAGGGGCCGGCCCCTTGAACGTTCTTCTGGGCCTGATGAGGGGCTGGTCCCTTGAAGGGTCGTCTGGGCCTGATGAGGGGTCGGGCCCTTAAAGGGACGTCTGGGCCTAGTGAGTTCATCCGGCCAATCCAGGTGCGGGGCACCCTCGGCCTGGCTGAGGGTATATATGGGTATATCAATGTCTTTTCCCACAAATTTTTATTGAAAAAGATAATTATCAGAATTAGTAGTTGGTGAAAAATAGGGGTTTGATAAAATTGGTGGATTTATTTTGTTTTCTCGATGAAAAAGGAAAATTCCTAGGATAATATTGTTGTAACTTTGGCCATATTCCATCACACTCATGACATCGTATCATGGATCCGCTGCTACTATGATTGTTTGTCTAAAAAATAGACCATCATTTTTGTTTGAGATAAGAGTGGCCCCTCTGATTGTGTTGGTTTCTTATTACATATGAATTTTTAGGAGCTGGGGTTGTGATTCGAGTAAATCCTCCAGATGATGGTTTTTATTCAACGAGGGAGGATACTTATATCATTTGATTAAAATATCAAAGTTTTAATGGTACAATGGAAGTTTGTACATTGGTTTATAAACTTTTCTCACAGTGCTTACACATTTTGACTTTTGTGTCCATGTAATATTTGGCATGCCGAGAAAGTTATGTGAACCTAGCCTCATATATTACTATCATCATTTATTATTATTGAAAACCTAATAATTCCACTATCATATGATCTCTCATTAACTCCGAAAATTAATTTTCAAAGAAAATTTCTTCAACCTTATCTGAAGTTAATCTCTAAACATTATGAGATCGAATGATAGACTTCTACAAAAAATATGCTTCTCTATCAATGACATATGTCGCTAACACTACCCTAAGTTCTGGTTTAATATCTACTTCATTGAATACTTTAAGTGTTTAATGTACCCACTTTTCGTCCTCACTAGAACCGAGTATTCCATAAAATACAAATGGTCATTGCCGAAGAAATTCTTTGAGTTAACTTGTTCTTCATATTTCTTTAGTGGTATCATTATTAGCTAAGCACTGAGGTGTTACATGTTGCTGCAACCTAGTAAGTGCAGTTAATTCTTGTAGACATTGCACTATACCTTACGAGATAGTGGGAGGAATTGGTAGATCTAGAGCATTCTGATTCTTTTCTTGATATTGGGATCCATGGGAAGATGCTCGGTGTTTACCATCCTATATAAAACATACTAACAATATAATGAGGATTAGAGGAAACTAAACAAAATTTTATATCAGGGCAATGTATTTTTTTACATTCGTGCCTATGTATCATACAATCAAAATTTTAGTAACTAAAAAAATAGTACATAGCCGTCATTTATGCCTACAAAACTCTACTAAGTATATGATAACCTACTTATTTCAACCACACAAACAATGAAAATAGCTCGATCCCCCGTGACATTATTTATGTACAATCATATTCCCAAAATATTCTATTTTAAACGAGATAAGACACAATGTGATTATTGTTGAATTGAGATTCACCAGAGGTGAACATGAAGATGAGGAAGTGGAGATTAAGAAACTTAAGGCTGATGATACAGATCCATAGTCTATAAGATATAATTTTGGAGTGACAACAAGTTCTTGTTCTGGATAAATAGATTGTTTGAGTATTTTTGGGTCTTCATATTACCTTTGTGCTTTCTTCTCTACTTGTTCTTCCCTCATCAACTGGCCAATTAAAAAATTATGTTTAGTATCCAGAGTTCAATAGCCCACTCATGATAGATTCTTTAAATGGTTTTGCACAACTTAGTAAACCTTTCCTCCCTAATAGCTACATGAAACCGCTCATGATAAATGCCACGTATATCCAAGTAAATCTCATTCGGTATATTCACGGTAGCAAGACATAATTTATTACATACTGTAACAAGGAAGTTGTTAAACTAAAATAACAATATAATATCCTATGTCCAGCATAAGAATAATAAACCCGACGCTCGTTATTATACCATGTTATCACACCTTGTATACTGTATATGGTGATAATAACAATAAAATAATAAATATAATATAAATAAAGTCTCATACAAAAAACAAAAATTTATTCAAACAAGATGTAACAACACATTATTACAGTTATTTGGGGGTCTCGTATAATGGGATTAACGGGGGGGGGGGGGGGGGGGACAAACACGGTTACATAAGCTTATAAGTAGTAGGGAATGTATTCCATTAGATGTTATCGTCTTTGCAAGTCACCACCCACACATACGTAACTAGAAATGTTTTCCTGGGTAAAATAGAATAAAAATCCATGGGGGCGGGGATTATTTATCCTTCATAGAGTAAAATTTGCATCTGGTAGGGGAACAAATAAGCAAAAATTTGCCAAGTAGATAGTTCAACTTCTATAACAAGTTCATAATTTAGAGTTTAATAGCATAATGAAATGTGTCACAGTTTATAATAAATTTCAATTAAAGCTATATCGAGCAATATGAAATATCAATGGTAAAGAACAATGTCACAATGGAATATGTTGATATTTATAATGACAATATGGTGATTATAACTATATAAGTGCTATCGAGTCATGAAGATAAGGGTTCATCATTTTTTATAATAGGATAACACATAATCATCGGTTATAGAGGCTTCAAATGCGTAGTAATACACTTATAATAAAATACAAAACCTTTTGATAAAATCAATCCAAATTCATAGGAGAAAAAGTAACACTGTCGAGCCGAACTCTGAAGAGCGGCATCCATATTGTAAGCAAAACTAGACACCCAAATCATAAGTTGTACATGCCAAATATCACTCTCGTGGGTATAACCATAGTCGATTCCATGAATTATAAGTATGCTACTAGGGTTTAATGAAATAATCTCGTGTTTATGAAGTCATTGGTTTACTAAAACCACCGATTGCATGAAATCATAGAGTTAGGGATTTCTTAAGTAAAGATTTAATCGATATTCAATGGGATATATGAACCTCATAAATGTGTTAATAAATGAGAACAATAGTTCAAAAACTACCACATAGTGATATAAATAATTGAAGTAATTCAGGATATAAGGGAAAAGTAATATTGAAATAGAATAACCTACTATTCAATTTCAGGCTTAATGTTGTATGATATTCTGATACAAGGGTGTAACCCGAGGTTTATTCAGTCATTAATAATAAAGTTTTATCATTTTACTAGGTTGCATTCTGTAATACCCCGTAATTTATGGCTTCTAATTATGAGAATAATTAAATGAAATTGCTTTTAATTGTTGAATTAATTAAATTGATTTAGGATAATTAATTGAAAATTAATTCGCATTTAAATAACTAGCGAGATGAGAGTTAGTATTTAAATATGATGATAATATCGAATATTGCTGAGTGATTATGGTAATTTGTGATTATTGAATTTATTAAAATTGTCAAGAGTTGAAAATACGACAATTTCGATAATTAAGTTGGGACGTGTGTGTCAATTTAATGGATTTAAAAGTATTTTATTTCTATGTCATCCATACGATCATTTTGAGTACGCCAACGTATTCGTAAGGGTCTAAATAGTCAGAAAATTCTAGCCGGGGGTTTAGTTTGGGTCCCGGAGCATTTGTAGGCCAAACCGGCAATCCATGAGGGTATTTTAGTCATTTTAATTTTTAATAAATAGTGACCCACGAAAATTAGGTGATATTTATCAGCCAATATTAGGGCCATTATCAGCCAAAAATCAAGGAGTGGGCAACGTGAGAAAGAGGACAAGTTACAAAGAGCGTTTCTAAGCCATAACCACCACACACCACCATTATTCACTGGATCTGTCATCGAAGATAGAAGGAGGACCAACCATTAACATCACCAACGGATCAGAATCTTTATTTTTCCAGGAAAGTGATTTATCTTGCAAAGATTTATGGCATATGTTCTACATGATAAATTAGATTTGGAGAGAAATTATGGATAATTGTGATAATGTGAAATAGGAGACTATTTTATGAACTTGGGTAGGTTTGCATGTAGTGGACCTTCTGGAATCATTAAGGGAATGAATTATAAACTAAGAGTTAGGAAATCACGAAATTAAATTGAGTTTTTAATGATTTTTGAAAAGATGAGGAAAAACTAGGGTTATAGTATTTTAATGACGTCTAATCCAAGAAATCGATAATCTGTGATGTTTTGATAAATCATGAACGTTTAGACTGATGTAGTAATGCTGGTTCATGATTATTATACTCATTTGGGGAGTTTGGGACGTTGAAATATGATTTGGAGGTGTAAAAATTGAGAATCCCATAACTATTAAGAAATTCTGGGTGAATACCTGCTTGATCGATCGATCGATCCAAGAATATCGATCGATCGATCCTTTTTCTCGATCGATCGTCCTTTTCTGATATTTGGTAATTTTTTTCCTTTAAGATTTAATGAAAATTCCAAAGGTGATATTTATTCTTAGGGTGATTAATATAATATTGTGGGACTTAGTTAAGGTCAGTAGTGTCTTAGTTATCACCCGAAAAATGTTATAACTTATGGGATCGAACGTTATAATTACGAGCGGTTACCGAGTGAGGACGGTTTGAAATATTTTGATTTAGGACTGAAAGTGTAATGAAATATAATGTAAGGGTATGAACAATATCAGAGGGATTTTATATTTGCTGAGATAACCTTAGGAACATATGGGAGAACTAGTATTCAGCTGGGATAGGTATAGATACCCAAATCCGTATGATGAGACTTGTCACGTTAAATAAATATTTCGTAGAATATCCAGAACGTAAATATTTTGGGTGAGACTTAATATAAAGGGGAGGTGTATACCTATATTGAAATTGTATATATACTGGTTGTGTGATTTTCTAGTATATGGATTATTGTGTGTATAACATACCAACCATACTTGCTATCACGACAGGTTGTTCATAAGAGGATAGTCTGGTCTCGGTGTGCCTTCGGGGGGACTTTAGATTGATACCTCAGAACATAGGACTTGGAAGGGCTTATCGCTGAATGGATAAGTGTGCTGACCTTGGGAGTGTAGGTATGTGCGTGACCCATGGGTATGTGAACTACGTTCGCCTCCAATATGTGTGATTTGTATTGAGATGGTTCCTGAGTGATTCGAAACACGCGATACTTACGTACGTGATGTACATGGATTTGATAGCAGAGTATGCATGCACCGAAGCTTAGCCTAGAGGTGCCTTATATGTATATATGTACTAAGAGTGATTTATATATATACTTGTGATTGTTTCACTGATGCTTAGTAGATGTGAATAACTAAGATATTTGAATGGGCTAAGAATGTGAGAATTTAATTAACACTTGAGATAAGTAATTTAATAAATTTTAATATGGGTTATGAATATGACTTGTTTGGGTGTTACTACTAGATATACTATATTAGAATGCGAAAGCAGGAGTGGTACAGAATAGTTAGCTAGAGGCATAACTAGGATGGGTTAAGGGTATACATTAGGAGTGCACATTAATCAAGATGTGAGTATCTAAAGTGAGGGCACGTGACTAACATGTTTAAGATATGTGTTGTTTAATATTGTGATTTAAACACTTGTAATTTTATAATATTTTTACCTCGGGCTCTGACCCGTTTGCTTTCAAATCTATCTCTTTTTGTAAAAACATTTTAGGTGCCCAGCCGCAGGGACGCCAAGCTTAGGAGTTCCATTCTGATGACGTGTTGTAGCTGCTATGGAAGTTACAGGATCTTTGTATTAGACACCTCCACATTTATCCTTGGTTCCATCAGGGTCATTCATATCAGTTAGGGCATGGTTCCCATTCTTATCTACAGATTGTAGATACAGACATTCATTATTTCAGATGTTGTTTTATTCAGACTCTTGTATCGGTATTTTATTTACTCTGGTAATATTATTAGTGGAATTTTTACTCCAGACTCAGTTTATTTCATTTCGTTGGTTATCTACATGAGATTGTTTATGCAATTGATGGTTGTTGATTAAGTTACTTGATTGATGTTAATTTAATTAATAAAATTTGGTATCTCTCTTTTTAAATATTCGGTGGTTAGTAATAAATTAAATGTTTTCGATAGTGATGCTACGACTGAACCAACTTGATATTTTGTATTAATTTCATAAAGTAGTATCTACCCAGTATTTAATTGGTCGGGGTGTGACAGGTGGTATCAAAGCATCAGATTCTAGTGTCCTTTAGGATTTGTGCGACTTATTATGCTTCCAGCGTAGCTTTCTTTGATATAGAGACCTATGTTTAGGATTGCTGATTTCTTTGGTGAGATTTTGTTCTCCTGGTATAATGAATATGATAGTAAATCTTATTTGCATTCGAGTGTGTTCGTGTGACAAACAATGCGGCATGTCGTGCGAGTTGGGCGGACAGCAGGAGGCAAAGCTCAGTTAAGATTATAAGGTATATACAAGAATAAAGATCGTAGTTGCGGTCACCCCTATTATGGAACGGAAGGCCAGAACGAAAAAGACGGTTAAGGCAAAACATATGACTTCCAGAAACCACTATAGTAAAAAGTGGGGTCAAATTTGACTCGCCCAGCAAGGTTGGAATGGGAGAGAGTGAGACGAAACATTGAAGAGAACCAGCAGTCTAGAAATACGAAAATGGCGTGTGTTAGCCAACGAAGGTAATATATCCAAAAGGCTTGGGCATATGTCGGAGTATGGCTAATCGGGAGTGAAAATTTAGGGTAAATTTTTTTATTTACTCGCAAGAGAAGAGTTACAATGGTGAGAGGCAACCACCACACTTAGAAGTGGAATGTTTTGTCCAGAGAAGGTGCATAAGTATGGTTTGACCATAAGTTACTTCATCAATTGTTCAGGATAAGATGTGAATGTTGTTTTGAACTCACACAAGAGGGTTGGACAGAAGTCACCTTGTGAAAAGAAATTTAATTAATTTGCGAACCTTACATCGAATGAAGTAGGTGCAATGGAGAAGAGGATATTAAAAGGGAAAATTAACTTACAAGAAGAATTTTTAGCACTTATGGTGATTTCTTCTTGGACGGTTAATGAAGATGGTAACAACGTTGCGTTTTTTTAATATTGAGGTAAACACTTCCTTGTGTGGGAGCTACAAGAATCGAAGAATTTAGATAAGTAAGACTGGGGGAAACGGTTTTAAAGAAGAACCACAAGGGGGAGACCCATCAGGGGACCCATTTAATTGATTTGAATAGCTAAATTATTACCGAGCGATGATGATTTCAGTAAGAGTTGTCGAAGCCAGTAGCGTGTTGCTTCGGGCCATCAAAGCTAAGGGAACAACAGGGGTAGTCATCATAGTTGAGACTACCAACGTCCGAGAGAAGGATAACCCTAACATGGTCAATGTGATCGAAGATAAGTGGAGTATGTGTAGAGGTATTTTGTGGTGAATGAAACCCATGCCTTAAAATTTTTCCCGATCCAAGTATAGGGATAAGGGTATGGTGCCTAGCAAGGGCAATAGTTATTGAAATTTTCGGTTTGGTACGGATAAGTGTGTTAAGTCCAGAAACCATTTGAGCAGCCAGGGCGATTGACAGGATAGAAGTATGAGTTATATCCTCAGATGATAATGCATGTTGTATGTGTCAGGAATGAGTTACTACATTTTTATTATTGCTATATTCGCATGAGAGACGAGTTTAGTGAGTATCTCGGCAATGTTATTATTTATGTGCATATTTTTCCTGATATAGTGGGGTTACCTTTAGTGTTATCTATGGAGGATGAATGGGTGTATCGATAGTGGTATATACATTATTAAAATTTCTCGTTTTAGTGATGTGTTATACGAGTATGATATTATCCTAATTATGGTTTTTATAATATCCTTAAACCGATAGTGTGCAGATATTGCAAGTCTATCGGGGTTACTACCTTGGTTTAAAATGTTTTGTTCTGGCGAGGTCCCATCTGCTAGAGGGTCGGGCTCGCGTTTATATATTTGTATATATATATATATATATATATTTTTTTTTTTTAGACTTCGAAAAGTATAATGATCTCGGATATTTGTTCCTGGTATGTGTAGGGACTTTATTGATATGATTCGGAGTGTATTTGGTTTACTATTCAATGGAAAGATTTAGCTCGTTATTAAAATTAACGCTCAGGATGTGATAATAAGAAGAGTTCATGGTTATATCACCCTTTAGAGACGTGGAAATTAATACTCATAGTTATATGTCTGGGGACGGTATTTTGAGAGCCCTGATTATATTTGCATGATGTTTATGGAATGTGATTACCATCAATGTTAAGAGATAGTGTCTTTCGGAAGAAGTTCCTTTTTTAATAATGTTGTGAAAGTAAATTTAACTTTGTTATCAAGAGACGGGAATATAGGGGTACATGTTATGGACCGAAGGCCTAACGGATTCCGATGACCGATAATGCTAGGAAGTAGTGTATTGGGGGGGTCCTTGTTTGGATTTTTCTTTGCGACACATCCCACACATGAAACTTAGCGTAAGGTTGGTAGTAAGGAGAGGTTTGGCTATTCGTCCATAATGTGGGTACCTCAATCATTAGGGAAGTATGTAGTTATAATTAGAAGTTAAAAGGTAAATTACGATATAAGTCCAGTAGAGCTAGTTGTGTGGTGAGGAAGTACTGATATTTTTATTTTATTATTAGCGGGTTGAAGGATGAAATGATGTTTAGGAGAATTTAGAATTTTAAATTTGGGGGTGATTAAGAACGCCCAAGTGGTATAGCCACATTGCAAATGTAGGGACAATAAAGAGTTTGGAGTACTTATGATGCGTATGTGATGTTTAAACCCGTATTCATGGGTTATAAGGGGTGTAGACTCCTTGGTTTGTTGGTGTCAGAATCGCCGAAAGAAGAGACATAGATGGGTGAACTTTTTACTTGTGGGACTAATATGATGAAATGGAAGTGGTATAGTGGATTAAGCGTCATAAGAAGGACGACAATCTATAAATTCATGTGCAATCAGAGTAGCACGTTCAAAATTGGTTGAAGGGCAGTGGGAAGCCATTTAAAAAGGGGACATCCCTTGAGAAGACAAATATTTAACTATTATGGAAAAATCTAGAGTGGAGTTCCACCCAATCGAATGTTGAGGGTGGCTTAAGAGTAAATAGAGTGAGGATGTCAATAAGGTATAAAGAGTCCAGATGTGCAGAACATGGTGGAAAGTGCATGGGTCAGAACTTTTGGTAGAAGCCAAGGGAAGAAGAGGGTTACTAATTACCACTTAATGGGAGGAGTTATAAGTGGAAGTCGGTGTTGAGAGGGACATAATTAGTATCCCCCACATGCACCACTTATCGATAAAAATTGGTTGGAGTAAGGGTATCAACCAGAATCCTGGTGTCGAGTCGACGATTCTAGTAGAGGAAGAGTCAAGTTGGTAAATTTCTTTGATGGGTTGCAATACTAAAGATATGTAACGAGTTCCTTCAAATGTGTGGAACGGATTGTCAAGAAGGAAATAAGTTGTTATATCCTTGGGTGATTTACACTATTAGATAGTGACCGCGCCGGTATGTGTTCCTACCTAACATTAATTCGAACTAGGATGAGATACCCGAAACCCACCTTCAATATGGGGTATAAGGAAGTAGTGGGAATAGTTTCATTTTGAGAAAGTTGTATCACCTATAGCCCAAGGAATAGGAACAACGTGACAGACGACTAGTGGAACTATATGAAAGTAATTTTGGACTCATTGTGATCATTTCATTTTTAGTATGTGAAGTATAATATGGTAATGGGGATATGATATTACCTAATAGAAAAGTTGTGTGAAAGAACCCGTACCTATATATAGTGGACAAGATGCTTACTGTGGTTTGTGTGGATAAATCTTACTATCCTTCCTATGGATCCTTAGAGGTGAGTGGATTATCAGATTTTTTGATCAGTCAGAAGTTAGAATCCGATGACAATAATGGGTTAACCACCAACCGTCTGAAGTGGCCTTCCCTTGTGTAAAAATCACAACACCAGGAACAGAGATTCAAATAACGAACACAAGTAGTCTGATGTTTTATGGTTCCTCCCAGGAGCGGAGTTTTGGGTTTAAATAAATGTGGGAGTTGATACGAAGTGAGGTCCGAACTCACAATAATATTGAGTTAATGCGGCCAATGATGTATAGGCTATTCTTATTCGACTCTTGTTTAGAAAGAGCACAACGTGAGGTGCATTTATTGAGGGTAACCCTATAACTGATAAAGTATCAAGAGTGTTCAACAATCTTGTTGTGAAGTGAGGGCTGTAGTGATTGAGCCTTTCTTTATATTTTGTTTTGAGTACTGGAGGATACCTAATTTTTCTAGGTATTCCTACTTTTCCAAATTTCGGGACGAAATTCCGTTACTAGGGGGGAAGTATGTAATACCCCGTAATTTTATGGCTTTTAATTATGAGATTAATTAAATGAAATTTCTTTTAATTGTGGGATTAATTAAATTAATTTGGGATAATTAATTGAAAATTAATTCGGATTTAAATAACTAGCGAGATGAGAGTTAGTATTTAAATATGATGATAATGTTGAATATTGCTGAGTGATTATGGTAATATGTGATTATTGAATTTACTAAAATTTTCGTGAGTTGAAAATACGGCAGTTTCGGTAATTAAGTTGGAACACGCGTGTCAGTCGAGTCAGGACCAAATTTAATAGATTTAAAATTATTTTATTTCTATGTCATCCGTATGATCATTTTGAGTGCCACAACGTATCTGGAAGGGTCGAAATAATCAGAAAACACTAGCCGAGGGTTTAGTTTAGGTCTCGAGGCATTTTTAGGCCTAATCGGCAACCCAGGAGGGTATTTTAGTCATTGTAATTTTTAATGAATAGTGACCCATAAAAATTAGGTGATATTAATCAGCCAATATTAGGGAAATTATCAGCCAAAAAGAAAGGAGTGGGCAACGTGAGAAAGAGGACAAGTTACAAAGAGGGTTTCCAAGCCATAACCACCACACACCAGCATTATTCACCGGATCTGTCACCGGAGATAGAAGGAGAACCAACCATTAACATCACCAATGGATCATAATCTTTATTTTTACAGGGAAGCAATTTATCTTGCAAATATTTATGGCATATGTTCTACATGATAAATTAGATATGGAGACAAATTATAGATAATTGTGATAATGTGAAATAGGAGACTAAATCATGAACTTGGGTAGGTTTGCATCTACTGTACCTTCTGGAATCATTAAGGGAATGAATTATAAACTAAGATTTAGGAAATCATGAAATTAAATTGAGGTTTTTAATGATTTTTGAAGAGATGAGGAAAAACTAGGGTTATAGTATTTTAATGACTTTTAATCCAAGAAAATGATAATCTATGATGTTTTGATAAATCTTGAACGTTAAGACTGGTGTAGTAATGTTGGTTCATGATTATTATACTCATTTGGGGAGTTTGGGACGTTGAAATATGATTTGGAGGTGTAAAAATGAAGAATCCCGTAACTGTTAAGAAATTCTGGGCGAATACCTGCTTGATCGATAGATCGATCCAAGAATGTCGATCGATCCTTTTTCTCGATCGATCGACCTCTTCTCATGTTTGGTAATTATTTTACATTAAGGTTTAATGAAAATTCCAAAGCCGATATTGATTCTTAGGGTGATTAATATAATATTGTGGGGCTTAGTTAAGGTCAGTAGTGTCTTAGTTATTTCCCGAAAAATGTTATAACTTCTGGGATCAGACGTTATGGAGTGAGGACGGTTTGAAATCTTTCAATTTAGGAATGAAAGTGGAAGGAAATATAATGTAAGGGTATGGACAGTAGCATATGGATTTTATATTTGGTGAGATAACCTTAGGAGCAAATGGGAGAACTAGTATTCACTTGGGATAGGAATAGGTACCTGAATCTGTATGACGAGACTTGCCATGTTACATAAATATTTCGTAGAATATCTGGAACGTAAATATTTTGGGTGATACTTAAGATAAAGGGGAGGTGTACACATATATTGAAATTGTATATATACTAGTTATGTGATTTTTTAGTATATGGATTATTGTGTGTATAACATACCTACCATACTTGCTGTCACGGGAGGTCGTTCATGAGAGGATAGTCTGGTCTCAGTGTGCCTTCGGGGGGACTTTAGATTGATACCTCAGAACATAGGACTTGGAAGGGCTTATTGTTAAATGGATAAGTTTTCTGACCTTGGGAGAGTAAGTATGTGCGTGACCTATGGGTATATGAACTATGTTCGCCTCCAATATGTGTGATTTGCATTGAGACGGTTCCTGAGTGGTTCAGAACAAGTGATCCTTATGTACGTGATGTACATGGATTTGGTAGTTGAGTATGCGTGCACCACAGCTTAGCCTAGGGGGTGCCTTATATGTATATTTGTACTGAGAGTGATTTATATATATATATATATATATATATATATACACTTACTTTTGGTTGGTTCAGTGATGCTTAGTAAATGTGAATAACTAAGATATTTGAATGGGCTAAGAATGTGAGAATTTAATTAACACTTGAGATAAGTAATTTAATGAATGTGAATATGGGTTATGAATATGACTTGTTTGGGTGTTACGAGTAGATATCCTATGTTAGAATGCGAAAGCAGGAGTGGTACAGACTAGTTAGTTTGTGACATAACTAGGATGGGTTAAGGGTATAAGTTAGGAGTGCACATTAATCAAGAGGTGAGGATCTCAAGTGAGGGCACATGACTAACATGTTTAATATATGTGTTGTTTAATATTATGATATAAACACTTGCAGTTTTAAAATATTTTCACCTTGGGCTCTGACCCCGTTGCTTTCAAATCTATCTCTTTTTGTAAAAACATTTTAGGTAGGTGACCAGCCATAGGGATGCCAAGCGTAGGAGTTCCATTCTGATGACGTGTTGTAGATGCTGTGGAAGTTATAGGATCTTTGTATTAGATGCCTGCACATTTATCCTTAGTTCCATCATGGTCATTCATATCAGTTAGGGCATGGTGCCCATTCTTATCTGGAGATTACAGATACAGACTTTCATTATTTCAATTGTTAGTTTATTTAGACTCTTGTATTGGGATTTTATTTACTCAGGTAATATTATTAGTGGAATGTTTACTCCAGACTCAGTTTATTTCATTTCATTGGTTATCTACATTAGATTGTTTATGCAATTGATGGTTGTTGATTAAATTACTTGATTGATGTTAATTTAATTAATAAATTTTGGCATCTCTCTTTTTAAATATTAGGTGGCTAGTAATAAATTTAATGTTTTCGACAGTGATGCTACGAATGAACCAACTTGATATTCTGTATTAATTTCATAAATGAGTATCTACCCGGTATTTAATTTGTCGGGGTGTCACACATTCCTCTTTGGGATTGGTGGTAAGAGAAATTTATTTTGGAATTCTAGAAAAGGGCTTGGGTTTATCTTTTGGGGGCAATATTCAATAGTCTGAAGATTCAAGGGGTTTATGTGCAACTTAAATTTTCAAATTTAACTTTCTAAATTATTTTCTCAAGAAAATGCTTTATGACTAACCAAACAGGATAATGTACTCTACTATTTTGACCAGAAAATAAAATAAAATTTGGAGAAAAATTGAAAATTCAAATTTGAGATGTGCCCTCATGCGCTGGGTCAAAGATCAAAACCATCTGGTTTGACCTTAAGCGCCTCGCGTGGACTTCTGTTCATCATCTTCCTTCAAAATATTGACTTAGGATTAAGTTTGAATGTGAATAATTCTCTCTTAAAAATACCAATCAAGTAGATTCTTGAATGAAACTTGGCTATTTCTTTTAGAGGAATCACACCGTATTTTATTTAGACATTAAGGTGCACTATCGCAAGTTAATTATTTACGAATATGGGTGAAATTAAACCACAACATTCGTGGATTTGTTATTATAAAATATAAATTATGGTTAACTATAATGCCTCAATTGTTTCTTTAAAATTTTGAGTTTCGTAAAAAAAAAAATTTTAATTGGGGGTATTAAAGGGTGTTGAAACTAAAATTAAGCTATGCACCTAAGTTCCTTGGACCCAAACCTTGAGTTATCGCACTTTGAAACAGATTCAAAGTTAGGATTAAAGATTCCACGATTAAACCTCAAGCTTTAATGGTTGTTGATGGTATTCAAGCCTTTTAGTGTTATTCTTACATTAGAACTCCAATGAAAACCCATAAATGTAAGCTACGAATGTCTAGAAACTTAAACAAGTGAATAAAAACTGAATTTATACATAAAATAATTGAAATACAAATTTAGATAAACTTTCTTTGGGTTTTTAACTGTAAAGAGGTACGTTTTTACCGTTGTAATCCGCGGTTTTTATACAATTTGGTCAAATGAATCGATTTGTGTAGATGGTAGTTGATGTCAACTAAGATCCATTTGGTTTTATATTTAGGTAACATGTGAGGGTATGTGGGTACCATGTAAATATATTTGATAAAATCTTCTTACTGGGCTACTAGGTAACCAAATTTGTTAAGTGGTGTAGGTTTAAAGTTTAGGGTTTTTATGCGGTCATTTAAGGATTTTATACATATTTTTGAAAGTTTAGGAGTTTAATGTGTAATTTCTCAATATTTTGAGGATGTTTTTATGTAATTATTTTTAAGTATAAGTAATATAGATGTGCTTGGAGACTAATGTTTGATTATAAGAGTAGTGTATGGGTTTAAATAACGATATTGAAACTTATGGGGTATTTTGGAAAATTAAAAACTTGGGGGTTACTAGGGTAATTATCATATATCTTAGAGTTATTTTGAGACATTTAACCCAGTTTTGAGTTCCTTGAGTTTTTATTAATTAGTCATGGTTTATATATTTTCGAGGTAAGTTATTTTATGTAAGGATTCTTTCTGTAGTAATGTTTTTAAGGCATATTGGATATAAAAGGGATACAAAAGTTTACGGGTTATTATAAAGCCACCTAGGCTTTTGAAAATATTGATATCATTTTTTTCCTTTAGCTCTTGATGTATGGGTTTTCCCCATTAAATTTTGGTAATGAATTCAAAGTTTAAGCTAACTTTATTTATTCATTTATCTTGTAATATTATCTACATCTTTTCTTTTTTCGAGCTTAAATGACCAACCACCCATCCTTTCACTTTTTAGTTTTATGCAAGACTTATAGTTATTGTCCCTGATCATCGCAAACTTGAAAAGAGACGTTCAAGAATTATTTATGTAAGTTATGATGAAGTTAATGACCTCCACAAGATATTGGTCCTTGATGCATCTACACGAGCAAAAGAGTCCTACTCAGATCTGCGTCAATTTTCCACCAGGCTACGGCGACTAATGTTGTCTATTATGGAAATATACATTCCAACCAATCCAGTCACAATGAAATATTAGCCAATCTTAAGGCTACGTTTGACAAGGTTATGGACGAACTGGATAAGGATAGAGAATATGATCAGAGGCAGGCCACAGTTCAGTCTATGTATGCTAGAAAAAACTTTTACTCTACAAGCCGACCTCCAAGGAAAAAGGGCGTTCTCTATTCTTCTTGAAAATGAGAACAATGATTTGAGAGTTGACATGGGGAGAGCCAAAAAGTCTCTACTAGACAAGCAAGTTGAAGAAGGATCTTCCTTCCTTAAAGAGGATAATGGTCAGCTAAAGGAAGATTTGGAGAATGCCCAAAAGTCCTTTCATGATAAAGAGGTGGCCATCAAGAGTTTGTTTGAGAATATTAATCATCTTAGATATCAATTCAATAAGAAATCTTAGCAAGTGGGGAATGATGTCTATGATGAGTCTCTCCTCAATTATAATGTTTCTTGGAATATTGCCTGGTACCGTTCTTATAAAAATGAATGGCTCAATGATTTAGCTATTGCGAAAGTTCCAAAGCATTTCAAGTTATGGTACTGGTATGATCTCAGTTTTCCTAATTATCAAAATCCCTTTATAAGTAAGTATGTGGCATACTACACACTTAATGGGGATGAGGAGAACCACCGACCTCCACATTTGGTCAATAAGGTGACATCAAGAGTTATAAACTTGGTTAATATCATCTAGCTTTCTGGGCTCGATGTTCCGCCCACTACAGTTGGACCTTCATAGGATGAATTTATCTTGTCGTGCGAGTGACCTATTTATAATTACTTTTCTATTGTAAATTATTTGTGGTTTTAATTTAGTAGTAATAAATTTACATATTAGTGGAAATTTTAACATTTTTCTTCCCATTATTTTGTGTGGTCCATGTTTTTACATTTTAGGTGATGTATTCACATCAAACCATCTGCTTAAATCCAGAAAAGAAAACATGCACCTGTATGTGGGCGTCTTCTCCCAACTAGGATTTTTTTTTACATGGTCGGTACTAGGTGCCTAGGGTTTCCCCATAGGCCTTTAATTTTCTTTGATCAATTGTTATGTTTTGTTAAATGCTAAAACCAATAAGTTTTGGTTGGTCGTTGGTTGACCAAACAATCAGTCTGTAAGAATACTTTTTAAAGAAATATCCCAGCTTGGGGATCGACCAGTCAATCAGTCTTAAAAAAAATATTTAAGAAAAAGATAAACATCTAGTATGGTGGATAATATGCTAAACACAACCCATTTGAATATTTGATCTTCTTTATTAAAGACTCACCTCCTGCCACTTGGAATAATGAATAATAAGTTTCTGAAATAGAATCCTAAACTAAATCTTAACAAAAAAAAATTCAAAAAGAAATTCAAAGACGAAATAAATTAAAACTAAAAGTAAAATTTCTTGAGATTAGCTGTGTTCCATGCTTGGGGAATGTATCTGCCCTCCATTGTTTCTAATGGTAGGGTCCTTGCAAGTCATCTTTGATAACTTTAAATAGAACTTACAAATTAGGCTTGAGCTTTTCATCTCAGGGCTTCTTTGCACTGCCCAAAATCTTCCTTAGTACGTAGTCCCTGAACTTGAAGATCCTCGCTTTGACTCCCTTATTGTATTGCTTGCATAACTGATGTGATAGAAGGCGAGCTTTACAAGGGACATTTCTCTTATTTCATCAGCTACGTGAAGATCATCTGTGATTGCTTCATTATTAACATCTTTGTTAAGCATGGAAGACTTCATGGTCAACGTGCCTGTTTCAAGTGGAATGACAACTTCCATACCATAAGCTAAGGCAAAGGGTATTTCCCTCGTCTCTTTCCTAGGCATAGTTTGATATGCCGAGGGAACGTGAGGAAGTTGGTCAACTAATGAGTCCTTCTCTTTTCCAATTTATTTCTTATCCAGTCAAGGACCGTCTTTTGGAAGATTCTGCTTGTCCATTGCTATGGAGGTAGGCCACTGAACGAAGTAGTGCCTAATATTGTACTTGTTATAGAAAATTTAAAAGAGATTTCTCTCAAATCGAGTCCCATTTTCAGTTATAATGGTTTGAGGGATGTCAAACCGTGATATGATGTTCCTCTAGATAAATCTTATTATGTCAACATCTTGGATGTTTACCATAGATTCTCCTTCAAAGCATTTGGATAAATAGCGTGTGATGAAAAAAAGAATATTCTAGATATCAAGTATAAGGGTTAGTTTACACATAATGTCCACTCCCTATTACATAAAAGGCCAAAGGCACGTGAGGAACTTGATGTCCCTAGAGGGATTATGAACTAATGGTGAGAAGATCTTGTAATTTTTCCACTTTCGAACGTGAACGATTGCATCTTGTTGCAGATAAGGCCACCAATACCCTTCTTTTATATATATGAATGCCAGTGATCTTACTCCTATGTAACTTCAACATATCCCTTCATATACTTCATAGAGGGTTTAGTTGACCTTATCTGGGTGAACACATTTCAATTATGATCCTAAGAAGGATCACCGATAAATATTATTGTTTGAGAATAAGTAGAAATGAGCGGCCTCTACCCGAATTTTATGTCCTTCCTTATTGTCGTCAGGTAGAACATCCTCTTTCAGATAATGGACTATTAGATCCATCCATCTTGGGTCCTATTGATAACCATAACATGCTCGTCCATTGTGACCTTATTAATAATGGGTTAATCAAGATACTTCATTCAAATTGTTTGCTTGAGATTTTTGTTTATAGATGAAGCTAGTTTAGTTAAGGCATCTACATGATTGTTGTTCCCTCTTAGGAACTGCGATGTTTGTATGTGCTTAAACTAAACGACTAGGTGCTAGGGCTCTTCAAGGTATACAACCATGCATTCATCCCTAATTTTATGTCTCCAGATATCTAATTTGATACCAGCGTTGAGTAATAAAATACATCAAGGTGATGGGAAACCAAGGAGGGTGCTTTCTTTAAATCACCGATCAATGCTTCATACTTTACTTCATTATTAGAGGCTTTGAGCCCCAATCATATTGCTTACTCGAGGACCATTTTCTCTAGGGATAATAGCATTATCTACGCTCCTGAACCCATAGAATTGAAGGCTCCATCCACATAAGGGATCCATCTCTCCCATTCTTTAATTGGTTTTTAAACATCTTCTTCATTCCCGATGCTAACTTCCACTTGTGCCTAGTTGTTGAAGAATTCAATGATAAAGTCAGCTAGAACCTTCCCATTGATTAATTATCTGGAATAAAACCGGACATTGATCCCTCACAACTCCACCGACCACTTGGACATTCATCTAAATAGGTCATATTTTTGGATAACTTCCTCCAAATGGAATAAGGTTAGGGCAATGATGGTGTGTGCTTTAAAATAATGCATCAACTTGCGAGAGGCTATCAGTAGTGCGTACGCAAGATTTTTGGAGGGGAGGTAACTCTTCTCAGTGTTGACCAAGGTTTTGGTCGCATAGTAGATGGGGGTTTGACTCCCCTTCTTCTCCTAAACTAGATTCGAGATAACTAAGTGATTAAAAATTGTGAGATACAAATATAAGGGTTCTTGTTCTTCAGCAACTGTCATTAGTGGCAATTGGATCACGTATTTATTTACTTATTTAAGTTCCTAGGTACATCCCTAATTCCATATCTCCTTTTCTTTCCTCAATATCTGAAAGAAAGGTCAGTAACTTTATAAGTATCTTGATTTGAACTTATTGAGAGCAACAAGAATGCCAGTCAACTTTTGCACCTCACGCATGGTGCTTGGAGGTTTTACATTTCATATAGCTTAGATCTGATTAGGTTTTACCTTAATCCCTCTCCGGTTGACCAAATATCTGAAGAATTTTCCTGAATGCACTCTAAAAGAACATTTGACTGCATATAACCTCATTATATAATAACGAAGGATTTAAAAAGTCCTCGACATGTCAAGAAGGTAACCTCTTTATTATTCCTCTTAATGATTATGTCATCTATGTATACATCCATAACCTCTCCCAATTTCTACTTAAACATCTTCATAGCAAACCTATGGTAGGTCTCCCTAACAATTTTTAGTCCAGAAGGCTACTTTGTAGCAGTATAGTCCCAGTGTTATGATGAAAAAGGTCTTCTATTAGTCGGGGACAAATAAT
This sequence comes from Sambucus nigra, assembly GCA_949130495.1. NCBI lineage: Eukaryota > Viridiplantae > Streptophyta > Magnoliopsida > Dipsacales > Adoxaceae > Sambucus > Sambucus nigra. The sequence goes on along the minus strand of OX422209.1, from coordinate 276,072,808 downwards.
GGGATATGATGGTACCTTAAGTAGTTGTCAAAGAAGCTCATATGTTGGTGGTTGGAGGCCATGTTAAATAATTGATCTTTCTTGGGCAACTGAAAATTATCCTTGGTCCATTTACATACTCTCCACTTTCAGTTACTCTTTTTAATGACCATGTGATTCGATAATCATTTGAGGAATTGAACTTCCTTGATGGAACGTACCTCCATAAGTTTCCCCACTTTTGCCTCTATTGAACTTGCCTTTTCGAAAGAATTTATAAGAGCCTTCTAGGTTATAGGTGGATTTAATGGGTCCACTTGGAGCTTGTGATACATAACCTTCAGGTGAATTTCGGGCATGCCATAGGGTTACTAGGAGATAACATAACATCTTGATTACTTTTGAGGAATATAACAAGTTATTCTTTTTCTTTTTCTCAAAGATTACTACTGATCAATAACTTCCTCTCAGGTTGAACATTTTCATAAACCAATTCTTGGAGGGATTTCATGACTCGATCAACAAGGATAACCCTGGTTTCCTCAACACCAGGTCGCCCATACTTTAATTGATATTTCGAGGGAAAAATCTCTCTTCATATTATATAAATTTTCTTTTTTATTCTCTTACTTTTATCGAATACCATCTAAGAAGCACTATGATCAAAATTATGGTTCCCCTGATCTCAATTATCCCTTTTGTGGTGATGCACTTCAGCATCTGGTGGTAGTTGGAAGTTAATGCTCTCATGGCATGGAATTATTCTCTACCTACTATAGAATTATAATCTAAACTATGTCTACTGTAAGTAACTCGATGAGTTTGGAGATTCTTCCTGCTTGAACAGAGAGAACAAGCTTCCTAAGGGGCATTATTATCATTCCTATAAAGCTGACTAAATGTACGATCATTTCCTATAAGTCTTTTACTTGCATATTTAGCTTATTAAAAATTTTGAGGTACATAACCTCTTAATATCTCCCTTATACACCAGTAAATCATCGACATCCTAAATAGATACCTCATAGGGATTACTAAGGCATCATGATGAGAATTCCTCACTTCGACTAGGTTCACATCGATGGACACAATGTGTTTGGAGCAGTAAAGTTTATCCGATCATGGATATTATCCTGTAATAGGCTTGGTTGGGTCGATCTAAAATTTATCTATTACATCTGTGAGCTTCTTCACCTCCATTCTGAATGCGTTTCCCCTGATTTAAGTTGGCTTTGATGCCGCAAGGATCAATGCAAACTAGTGGCCTATGTATTTATAAAAAAGGGAATACCTAGTGCACGAGTTTCCCTCCACTGCGAGTACTAGGAGGGTTAGAAGTATGCATCCATACCTCTACATATATATTTTTCTAGGATATTATTTGGTCTTTATTCATGTGTAGGCTAGGTTTGACCCTTATCAAAAAACTCGTTGAGGTACCCATCCTAGGCCATTTCCTCCAGATGAGTTTTTAGTGACTTGTAATGTTTGGTTTTATGGTCGTGATCTTTATGCTACACGCACCTCATCATTATGAGCCTCTTCTTGGGGTATTTTATTATATCTCCATGATATTTGTAATATTGTCAACCTTTGATCTTGTAAAAGATCTTATATATCGACTCAGTGAAGACTCTGTTATGATCCTTGAACACTTTCTCGGGATTCTTCTTCTATATTACATTCTACTTCCCATTTATTCTTTTCCCTCATTTCTTGCTTGTTCATTATTTGTCTCTATTTTTGGATTGCTTTGTTTTACCACCTTCTTGGCTGACTGCAACCACCGTGTCCTCAAATTTGGCGTACCTTTTAATTCTCACAATGAGGTCGTCGATAGTAATTCCCTCCTTCTTAGTGAGAGACTGATAAAGGGTGGAGCTGCTCAGCAGCCCAATCATAAAGGAAGCCATCGCAACTTTCTCGATGCAATCTTCCACTTAATTTTACACTTCTCAGTACTTCCTAGAATATTCTTGGATCCTTTCCCAAGGCTTCGTTTTATCATAATAAACGAGCCCATCCATTTAGTATGGGCACTACTCATGATGAATCTATTCGTAAAGGCCTCGACGAGCTCCCTAAACCATGTGATCGATCGATGCAAAAACTTCTCGAATCACTTCTGAGAAACGTTCTAAATACTAGAGGGAAATATACAACACATCGTACTCTATTTATTATTTTACAATGCCATCGTCTAAAATTATTTCCTGACATGGTTAGCGGAATCCGTCTTCCCATTATAAATATTTAACCATGGAGCAATAAACTTCTTAGGAGGTTTAATCTCATCATTATCCTGAGCAAATGGCTATTTCATCTAGTTGACAAGGATATTCTAGAGATCTCATTGGGCATATGCTCCACTTGATGATTAGGGTGTCTTTCCGTTTCTCTCCTAATCAAATCACATATATTTTTCTCCTCGGCCCTCTGCAAAGGGAGGTCATCGTACTGCCAACCTCTCGCCAGGATAATCTTCCTTTAGATATGGGACACTCTTCTTTTGGTTACGAGCTCTACTAACTTGAGGACTAGTTGTACGTGACATGTAGCCATTCTTACGTTTCTCACTCAAATAGTTTCTCTCCAACTTGTCTAGACATCGTTGGATCGTCAAATTTTCTCCTCTTGATGTCTAGTAACAACCTTCTCATCAACATAGTGGATCTCAAAGTATCAATGGGCCTTGAGATCTTCTTCGATCATTAGGGCTCATCTCTCTCATCCATCCTCTCCTCTCGATGAATATAGTTATGGACACCCCATCTTATTACCCCCTAGGTACCTTTTTAGGTCCTTAACACTCCTCCCCCTTCGTAAACCCTAGGTCCTACTTCGAGAACTGATATGGAGGTCATCAGGCTCTACTAAGACCCATTTAACTCCTTTAAACTCTATGACTTGACTGGAGCTCAATGAAATTTCAAAGGGTACTAAATTCCATTTCCAACGGTCCCTATCGCGCATGAATCAGCCTCACGTTTTGCACGAATGATCCTTTTTACTTCAAAAATTGATCTGAACGCCATTGGGTGATGTCAGGTCCTGTTTGACTCTATAAAACCCTCCAACATGATTTAATCTGAATTAAACCTTAAAGGTAAATGAATCCCCTTTCCACCGATCCATTATGTGTGTGAATTGGACTCACGGTTCGCATGAACGATCCTTTTTACTCTGAAAGGCCACCGGGCGCTTGAGAGACCAATTTGACCATGGTCAACTCTCCAATCTGAGAGAAGCTCAATGAAATATTTAAAGGCACTGAATTTCCTTTTCAATTGTCCGTGAATGTGCGAATTGGCCTCATGATTAACACGAACGACTCGTTTTACTCTGAAAAATCCCTATCTAGAGACCACAGGGCTCTTTTGCGCGCCATTTGACTTTGGTCAGCTCACGATACCTAGAGTGGCTCAACATACTCTTGAAGTTATCTAAATTCACTTTATAGTGGTCCTAATCTCTCATGATTCAAACTTATGAATCGCATTTTATGCCCGTTTTTTCAAAATGTGTGTTCCGAATTCTCTATATTCACTACCTACCCCATGCCTATCGGCAGGGTGTACTTCCCTTGCCCAACAAGGCAGGCACTATACTAATAGGCAGGATAGGGTCCATGTCTACTGTCATCCCCTAACCCTAAAATGGCATTATTTAAGGAGCTTATTACCTCACTCCAAGGGGGCCCTTTTAAGCAATTGGCAAACATTCTCTGGAAGTTAGAGCGTCGTCATTCCCAAAAAATCCTATTTTCCAACATTCTCCTCGTTTATATTACCTCACTTTCCTACCACCTTTATTTACCTACCTCACCCTTCTTTACATCCTCAAACCACTAAAAACTTAGTTTGCAAACCTCCCAAATTCAGCAGAGAAAGTCTCCTAGGAGGTCTATTCCTAAATATTTTTTAGCTTACTCATTTAGTGTTATTTACTCACTTTAATCCCATTTTGTGATATATTTTATTCATATTCCATTATATCACATCAAGTAATATCCATTTTTATTATTAGTATCCACGCAACTTATTTTCATAAAATTCTGAAAATTAAAAATATGGTTTACTTGTGAATTCCAAAAGTAAGACTTCCCCGTTTTCTCACACTTTTACACTTGAATATGCTTCCTTCAAAAACACTAAAAGAGGAGCCTTAAATTTGGATTTATGAGTTAAACCCCACCACTATGATATATTAAACTACGTGGACCTTGATACCCCTCAGACTATATAGGCCAATCATAGGATTCGAGTTCTCTCCTTCCATTTTATGCTTTTATACTACATTATGTCTATTTTGTGACTCATGAACTCTTATATATTTGTGTCTCGTCTGACATGCACATTCGCTTTTCCATAGTGACTCGTACACTCCTATGGATGATTTCACTTCATCTTTCCCATGATGTGTTTTGGATAATTCCTTTCTCCAATTATTTACATCACAAATGTACACATACATCACGCTTCGAAGAAAATGAGCACATTAACATATACCATGAGAGATCGAAATGGCAGAATGGGTGCCTAACACCTTCCCATTTAGTAACTTAGTCCCTGGACCCTCAATTCACTTGGTTTTGTACACATCAATGAACTCGATGTCGTTCTCTCAAGGCAAATACATTTTCTTTTGCCTGTTTTAAGCAAAATAGGCACGTAACTCCATTCCTTCATGTTATCCTCTTTTGACGATGGTCAATTTTATATCTGAGGCAACCTCTTAAGACGCCAATAAGAGTGGAAAAACTAGGACCACCATATAGTAGAATAAGTTGCATGAGCATAACGACGAATAGAGGGAGACCTCTCCGGTATTTTCCATCTCTTCATCATTTCGGGGTTGGCCCGCATTAGAGGAGTGTGACCCAGATGGCTACAGTGGTGACTCGTACACTCCTGTAGATGATTTCACTTCATCTTTCCCATGATAATTCCTTTCTCCAATTATTTACATCACAAATGTACACATACATCACGCTTCGAAGAAAATGAGCACATTAACATATACCATGAGAGATCGAAATGGCAGAATGGGTGCCTAACACCTTCCCATTGTGTAACTTAGTCCCTGGACCCTCAATTCACTTGGTTTTGTACACATCAATGACCTCGATGTCGTTATCTCAAGGCAAATACATTTTCTTTTGCCTGTTTTAAGCAAAATAGGCACGTAACTCCATTCTTTCATGTTTTCCTCTTTTGACGATGGTCAATTTTATATCCGAGGCAACCTCTTAAGACACCAATGAGAGTGGAAAAACTAGGACCACCATATAGTAGAATCAGTTGCATGATCATAACGACGAATAGAGGGAGACCTCTTCGGTATTTTCCATCTCTTCATCATTTCAGGGTTGGCCCGCATTAGAGGAGTTTGACCCAGATGGCTACAGTGGTGACTCGTACACTCCTGTAGATGATTTCACTTCATCTTGCCCATGATAATTCCTTTCTCCAATTATTTACATCACAAATGTACACATACATCACGCTTCGAAGAAAATGAGCACATTAACATATACCATGAGAGATCGAAATGGCAGAATGGGTGCCTAACACCTTCCCATTGTGTAACTTAGTCCCTGGACCCTCAATTAACTTGGTTTTGTACACATCAATGATCTCGATGTCGTTCTCTCAAGGCAAATACATTTTCTTTTGCCTGTTTTAAGAAAAATAGGCACGTAACTCCATTCCTTCATGTTATCCTCTTTTGACGATGGTCAATTTTATATCCGAGGCAACCTCTTAAGACGCCAATGAGAGTGGCAAAAATAGGACCACCATATAGTAGAATCAGCTGCATATGCATAACGACGAATAGATGGAGACCTCTCTGGTATTTTCCATCTCTTCATAATTTCGGGGCTGGCCCGAATTGGAGGAGTTTGACCCAGATGGCTATAGTGGTGACTCGGCTGGCGAATTTTTTAGAGGACTAGGCTCTATTTTCACATGGGTGTTATTTCTTTGCTCTCCTGCTTTTGTATGTGTGTATATACACCTCCACTTGTATGCTCTCTTCACTCTTATGCTTACATCTTGTATATATATATATATATTTCATTCTTATCAAGATGATTATCCTTACCATGCTCTTTTTTATCACATGTATCTATCACCATCTTGTCACGTGTATCACGTTTTACTCACTTGTATATACTCTCCATGCTCACTTAATACACTCACACTCGTATATAGTCTCACTCTTACTTACACGCTTCACACACCACTTGCATATTATTCATGATTAGCTTCACTAGTACACACCCTCACTTTTTTCTCACTTTTATATCTCCATGATCACTTACACATATTTCACCTACCACTTATAGATTATCCATGCTTAGTCTCACTAGCATGAACTTCCATATTTCTTTCACTTGTATATATTCCCATGATTTTTCACTCACACTATTCTCATGTCACTCTCTCACCTTCCATATGTTCCTCACTTGTATGTTCACATGCTTCACACTCTATCACCATGCTTCGTATAGTCTTCGTGCTCCATGTATATACTTACTATCTTTACTTTCAATAATTATCCCTCTCATCTCATACTATTTGTATATTCTCACTCACACTGGTAGTATCCATTTACTTCGCATATAAAAAAATCTCCATAAGATACTAATCAACACTCATGCATTTTTTCACATTACATCACCTGAGCATCGAAATATTGACCAAAATTTTGTCCCATACGACGGGGTCAGGTCATGATAGGTGCTAGTCCTGCGGGGCATTATTAACCTAAGTGATATGGTTCTCGCCTTCCATTAGCCTTGTACCTTTGATGTATATCGAACAATTCCCCCATTATCGTACCGCTTGATCAAACTCATGACGGGAGGTATATAGTAGGGAACTCATTCACATGTATGAAATATTTTGAATTCGCTCTCTAATGTACCTTCCCCATGAGGTATATCGTGAGGCAATTTATGTACTCTCAGGTATATCAAATGGCTTATCCACATGTGCCAATAAATGATTACCCTTATAGGCAAGAGGTATATCATTAAAGTCATGACAAATGGGAGAACCCTTCAATTAACCCACCAAATGCATCAACATCATATAGGCACTTTCCCTATGATACTCATATCTAGATTGTCAATTACAATGTGAAACTGTGCCAAAATTCTGGGTCACTATGCTGCCCAAAGTTTTTAGGACCCTATTTCTGAGCCTGGAAACAAGTCAAATCACATCTCGCATCTTATACCCTATCTTTTCCCCAGGCTCGAGTAATGCCAGATATTTTTACTGCATTTTAGGTAAACATAATCCAATTCAAACCTAATAACAATAAAAATGCTGAGGATTTTCCTTCTCCATCTTTTCAAAAAAATGCCAAAAATATTCTTCCCCTTACTTCAAAAGAAAATACCTCAAAATAAACCAAAATCATTTTCCCTCTCAGGTTGATCGCATACTTAAATTTTTGGCCTGTCTCCAGCCTAGTTCAATATTAAGAGAAAAAAATCATGCTTGTTCAAACACCAAATATTCCTATAATCTCACACAAATCCCTCAAGGTTTGTCCTCCTTTGTTATACACCCTATGAGCCTCGCGGATCAAGCTATGTCACTCCTTACTCGAGAATGTATTGTCGTCCACACCCGATCAGAGAGGGAAGCATGGAATTACCCATAGTTTTGGACCAACTAAGGATGTTTGGGATGAAATTTCCCACAGAGATGACTATCGATTATGAAAGGTTCAGTGGTTTATTTATGGAGGTCCGAAAGTGGGCTCGAAAATTAGATGAGTAGGTTGTTCCCATAGAAGAGATCATCTTGGATAACATTGTACATAACATGTCAAATGTGTGCCTCCAAAAACCAGAGATATGAAGCATTCCTGAGTTGCTCTCGGTCCCGAAACTCCATCGATGTCTGGTCCTTTCATTCCTTCCGTTCCCTGCTGATTGGGAAGACTTGTATGATGACGTCATGGAGGTTATTGAATACATCAACTAATCTTAGCAGGATAATATCGTCGTTATTGGATGGGGGATGACTTCAATATCTCATATGATGAATCAAACTATGGGGAGGACAGTTCAATCACCTTTTTGTGTGAAATGGTCACATTCAACGAATTATTAAGAGAAGTAAAAAGGTTGTCTATTCTTATTAAATTAGATGAATTCACTATGTTCTTATTCTTTCTCACCTCTATTTATGATATAATCCGATCTGGGTGATGTTACAAAGATCTGATTCCCCAATCAGCTGAAACAAATAAATGAAAGGGAGTTGTTGAGGATCTCTCAACGTTATAAATCACATTTGAGGAAAGCAAGGTTCTCGACCAACCAAAGAATACACAGGCCAACATCACCTTGTTAAGAATCTTCATGTCCTCAAGAGACCCACAGTTCCACCCTTTACCACTATCGAAGAAGTAAATATGGTTGGATCCCTAACGATTATGAAACTCCTCTCCTTCTCCGAAGAAGAAATCCCAAAAATTGACCCCGATCACAATTATGCTCCCAATATTTTCGTTGAGGTTTTGAGGAAGAAAATATCGCTAGAACTTATAGACAATGGGTCTTCTCTCAACGTCTTCCCACTCTAAACTATCACCTTTTTAGTATTACAAGTTATCAATCTCACTCCCACATTCTCCACCATGCATGCCTATGACAACACCCTCCAGGAAGTAATGGGTTTTATAAAACTTACACTAGGGGCTAACCCTATCCATCCTTTCACATAACTATAGGTCATAAATATACCTTCATGCTTCAACCTACTCCTTGGCTGCCCACGAATCCACATTATCCAAGGAGTATCTTCCTCTATTCATAAAAACCTAAAATTCTTCGCCAATGGTCAAGTTATCACCATCCTTGGGGACGCTGATAGTTCACACGGTGCCAGCACCAATAATCCATTATTGGAAATTCATCATGGGACTAATTAAATGTTCCTCTTCAGTTTTAAAATTGATCCACCATATGCTCCAACGGGGAAAAATTTCAAAGATCGTGTATGTCCAAAACACATCCCTCATGGAAATGTGAGCATGATTAAGATGTTCAATGATATGCTATTCTTGCTCGGAATGGGGCTAGGATGACGCCCACAAGGTATCCTTGAGACAATTGTCCTAAAAGAACCCTTTCCCCCATATGGACTGGGCTACTAACCCTCACTAGCTGAACTCAAATCACTATGTCGACTGCACTAGTAAAGAGGCCTAGAAGAAACGAAGACGATTATAGGAGACTCCCTAAATGTAAGGTTTATCAAAGAAGGCAAGCATTTCCATTTCTATTGATTCTCTAAACCGTGGTATGACCCCACTAACAAAAAGATGAAGCAAGGGATGGATATTTTCTTTAAAGATGACAACAACTAGGGCGAGGAGAAAAAACATAAGGTGGAACCTCTGATGACAAGGAAAAGGAAAATACTAAAAATCCTGAGGATGCCGACACCAAAGAATCATTCAACCTGCACACACTAGGACTGAGTCTCTGTATGATCCTCTAAGAGGCCACACCGTTTGACCAGTATGCATATATCATCAATGTTGAAGCACCTCTCCTTAACTCGCATGCCATTTAAGTCTAACTTGTTCGAATCAATATAAACCCTACTATTCACTCTCTCTAAGAGATCCCTGAACTTATTATCGTTTTTCTTGTTTTTGATATCATTGTAAATGAGGCCTCATTTGATGAGGTCCTCAATGTTGTATTTCTTGAAAATGAAATAAATAGGGATATGGAGTATCTTGTTATGACTTACATTTAATTTTCTTAATTCTAATCAAAATTTTGATGATGATGATTTAGTAAATGAACAATTCTTAACTGATCTCGGTAAGGAAAAAAATAACTTAACCGTATTCAAACTAATGATAATGAGACTGTTGCTATTAATATAGATTCTAGTAGCCCTCTGCGAGAGATTAGGATAATGTTTTCCTTTGATGAGCATGATCAAGCATAATTTGAAGAGCTTATGAAAGTGTTCGTGGACATCTTTGCAAGGTCCTATGAAGACATGTCGGGCATTGATCTTGAGAGAGATCAACATGAGATCCCCACATTCCCAGAAAGAAAATCGTCAAACATATATAGAAGAAGCTCCGTACAAAATGGTCCCTTAAGCTCAAAGAAAAAGTGGTGAAATAGTTTAACGTAGACCTCTTTCGCATAGTCGAATGCCCTACATGGCTTGAAAACATCGTCCTCATACCAAAATCGGGAGGGAATGTCTATATGTGCATCGACTATTGAGATCTGAACAAGGCATCCTTGAAGGATGGTTATACTATGACTAATATAAATATGATCGTAGAAAACATAGCCAGTCACTCTCTCAAGTCATTTGTCGACGGATTTGTCGACTACAACCATATTAAAATGCACCCTTACCACTAAGGCCTACCTACAAAAAGGACTCCAAAACCATCTTCCACGACCTCATCTAAAAAAAGTTGAAGTCTATGTAGACAACATAATTATCAAGTCCAAGACATGGGAAGACCACATTCCTACCTCGAGGAAGTTATTCGAGCGATTGTGACAGTACCATATGAGGTTCAACGAGTATAAATGTGTCTTCGGCGTCACATAAGGTAAACCCCTTAGGTTCGTGGTCAGTGAAAAAGGATTGAGGCAAAGCTCACCAAATTAAAAGTCATACCTGAGATTCCACTGCCCCAGATAGAGAAAGAAGTACGAGTTCCCTGGGTAAGATATAATACGTCAGTCAGTTCATTATCCAACTGACCTTTATTTGCGAACTTAATTTTAATTTTCTCAGTAAGGACTCAGCCAGAGTTTGGAACGATGCATGCCACAAAGACTTTGATCAAATCAAATGACACCTTACCCAACTTTGGATGATCACGCCTCCATAGCTCGGTCTCCCCTTTCTCCTACACTTAACTGTCACCGATACTATAGTACGGGATTTATTAGGCAAATACATCGAGTAATCTTATAAGGAGATAGCAATCTACTATGCCAGTAAAAAGCTGGATAGGTATGAGGTCAACTAAACTGCCTTGTATAAGGCATGTGTCGCCTTAGTCTGGGTCATGTAGAAACTATGAAATTATATGCTTGGATTCCACATAAGACTAGTATCCTGAATGGATCCCATGAAATATCTGCTGGATAAACCCGCTATGTCAAGCCAAATGTCCCGATGAATAATTTTGCTAATTGAGTTTGACATTATTTACATCACATAGAAATCTATGAAGGGGAGGGCCATCTTTGATTATCTTGTCGACCATCCTATGCCAGGAATCAAAGTTTGGGTCTCCTAATTTCCAGATGAAGACATCCTTTACACCTCTCAGGAGGACCTCAAGTGCCTGATGTTCTTCGATGGAGCTGCCAGTAAGAAATGATATGGTATTGGGATACTCTTAATCACTCCCGATGACTCTCACACCCCCATTGACATTAAGCTGGGCTTCCCTTGCACTAACAATATGACAGAATACGAGGCATGCACTATAGGGCTCAAGATCGTTCTCGAGAAGGAATTATGAATGTGGACGTCTATGGGGATTCTTCTCTCATTATGGAATAAATTCTTAGGAAATGCAAAGTCAAAGATGAGAATATCCTACCCTTCCATTACAATCTAGAAGAGCTTCCCTCCCAATTCAAAGATATCACATTCAATTACCTTCCTCGCTTGAAGAATAGCCTAACCGACGCACTAGCAAGCCTGGCCTCTATGGTTGACATGTCTGAGGGAATAACAATGGTCCCCTTATTAGTTTAGAAGAAAGATGTACCCACCCATTGATACCACATTGATCTCGTCATAGAGGAAGATGCAGACATGGTAAGGTTATGATATTAAGACATTTGGCACCTGCTCAAATATGGTAGGTATCCCCGAGACGCGGATAAGAAAGATCGTGCGACCCTTCACAAATTGGTTTTCCAATACATCATCTATGACAAAGAACTTTTCATGAGGAACTTCGATAGAGGGAGATGAAGTTAAAGAAATAATGCAAAAAATTCATATTAGGGAATGCGTCCCCACATGAACGGTCACACGCTTTCCAAGAAAATCATCCATCAAGGATACTACTTGACCACCATAGTCTAAGCCTGCACTGTATATGTTTAGATATGCCACAAATGCCAACAGTTTGCCAAGCTTCAGCACTTGCCTCCTCAAGAAGTTTACAACATGACCTCTCCCTAGCCTTTCTCTACATGGGGTAGAGATATCATAGGGAAGGTCACTCCCAAGGCTTTTAATAGGAAAGAATTCATCTTGTTGCCGTGGACTACTTCATTAAATGGGTTAAAGATGAGTCATACATGTTACTGAATGTGAAGAGAGTGGCCACGTTTATCAGAAAGATCATCGTCTGCCGCTAAGAAGTTCCCCATGAGTTGGTGTCGCACGATGGACTCCATTTCGAGGCTGAGGTCATAGAATTAGTTGACGAGTATGGAATTCAAAGACACAAATCTTCTTTCTATTGGACCAAAACTAATTGCGCTATCGAAGAATCCAATAAAATTCTCAAGACCATCACCAATAAGATGACTAAAATTTACAGAGATAGGGTTGATCGGATCTCAAGGACTCAACCAAGTCATCTACTAGAAATAAGTTGGTTATGTGGGGAGGAACAATTTGCTCCCATCCTACTTGGTGCATAAGTCACTAGGGAAAATTAAAAGAAAGTCTGGTGAAGACCAACCACCCGCATATGCTGGTATTCCACCAACTTCAAAACGGGCTGCAAGTCTCCACACCATGACAAAAATAAAGTAAGGCATTAGAACTCGTGCTCTATAAGGTAATTAACCTAGTTATCCATCGACGGGATCGGGATAAAGAAAGTCCTAGAAAAGAAATTGGGAACGCCTAACGGATGGTACTAATAAGGGACCCCCGGGCATAGTGTTTTAGAAATCCACGTGACTAGCATAATAGGGCTCCCCCATAATACTTCAACGCGACCTTCCTTCTCGACATCCAAACCATTCAAAATATCCACTAATACCACCACAATAGGACTTCAGTGATAGGACAACCACAACGCTATCATGGTCGCCTAAAGGTCAGCCATCAGATTGCCCATAACCAACAAAACCTTGGAAGTCAAAACTAGGGCCACAACTCTAGCTAAGCCATTGTTAATAAAAACCCTCCGGCATATCAAATTCATGACTGCCAAGAGGACAATGTTTTCTCCATGGACTAGAAGCTGAGCAATTTAAGGGTATGTGTGAAGCAACTCCAGTAAAGACACCCAGGGAGAACAAGTTAAATATGGTATAGTTCTCGCTACACTGGGGATAACACCTAGCATCACAAAGAACTCCTCATAAGTGGGACACACCTCCTCTAAGATGAACCGAAAAACATAGTCCTCAGAGTACCAAAACTGTACTGTTGCTTCCAAAAGGTTCCAGTCTATAGGAGGAGACCTAGCGCAAACCAAAGGCTTCATAATTGACGTTGTAGAGGCACATTGCCTCTAAACCTTTGTGATAGGCAAAAAAGGCATCGGACACTTGAAAATCCATGTGATCAACAGAGATGAGGAAAAGCTACAAAGAAGATAAAGATGAACATGGTGATGAAAACACTTCGAAGGTCCACCTTTTACATAAAAATTTCCACAAAAAATAAATCATTCAAAACACCACCATTTTTCATCCTCCTAAAGTAACCAAAGTAAACATAAAGTGTAATACAAGCCAATGGAGTGATTTGGACCTGGCAGGCTATGGGGTATGCTGATCAGCAACCCCCCCTTTTAAAAATTATTCACTTTTTTATTTTACACATATCAATTCTAAAATATACATTTGCTTTGAGAAAAATTAATCTCCGAACTACTCCATTTTAAAAATATCCCCCACTTTTTCCTTTGTACATAATTTTTGAAATAAACATTTCTTTATTTTACCTTTTTCACTTTATCTCTATCTTTGTAAATAACTAAAAAACCTTAGAAGTAAAATTAAAAAGCATATAGAGTGAGTCATTAAGCCAAGATAACACAAATAAGAAAATGCTTTTCTTATGTATATGTATTTAGAATCATTACATTTCTTGCAGGTACAACATGTAAGGAATAAAAGGAAAAAGATACATTGAACGTAACCCAAATCCCTCAAACATCTCTTAAAAACCACCTTTAACTACCACGGTGAATGTGTTTTCCTTGATGAGGAGCGGTGGAATCCCACTCCCAGAATCGGAGCTCTCATCAGACATGGTCGACAACACCAAGCAGACAGTAGTTGACTTCCTCACATAGGCCGACATCGATACTATCCAGTCCTTGATATCCCTCAACCAGGTGTTCGACACACGGATAGTATGAAAACAAAAGGAGCAAAATAATAAAAAATAAGTGAGTCAAGAGAAAACATAAAAGAAAATGAAAAAAAAGTAAATAATTATAGCTCACTCCGAAGGGCATCCTCGGACAGACACTCTTACCATTCCGCCATTGCATGAGGGAGGTAAGGCACCGATACCACATCCCACTGCTCAACCAAAGATGATAAGAGGAAATGGAAATATGAAGAAGTGGAACCTCCTCCACTTCCCCAGTCGTGCCTCCCCCGGACATATGGGTCGATGCCGTCGGTACACTAGTACATCTCCCTGATCCAGTTGCAGGTAGAGGCATATTCTCCTCATCATATTTGCACGACGACATCAACCAAATGGTCGCAAAATCTAAATAGTCATAGGCCGCTGTCATATTGGTGTGTTGCGTATAGGGATCGCCTTCCATCGTCAAGGCCCTAACCTTAACTATTAGCTCCCTCACCCGCCGCACATAATAAGGGGTCACCGATGGTGGAACCTCCATCTCTACCTCCATGATCTGTCTCACCACCATCTCCCCAAGGTACTAAATGTACCCAAACTTATGCTCCAATAATTTCCTCATATACGCATACACGTTTGTACCCCTTACAACCCTTGAAGATAGACTACAAGGATTGATGGTCACCCGTTTCTCCAGGAAATAGTCAGTAATCTAACCAGAAGTAAAGGTTCTAAAAACTCATAAATAGAAAATGATAATAACCCTAATCTTGTTGCTTGTCAGGGAGTTCAATGCCACCCACACATCCTACAAAAAGATGGATTGGTTCAAATGCCCGTTCGACTTCCTCCATCAATATATCTTGTAGAAGTCTCCTAGCTCGCTTTCCTTCAAGGACACTAACCCCATATTGTGCCCCATCACCTCATAAAACCACGTCTGCAAAGACAAATACCAAGAATCAAAAGAGAAATAAAAAAGACTGTAAGAAAATAAAAAAGGTAAATTAAACTTAAAGATTAACTCTAAGAGATACGTGGGCCCTGTAAATGTCTGTTAGTAGCACCGACTAAAAGTATCCAAGAAAGAATAAATGGATGCCAAGGTAAAACTCCCCCAGTCTTACAGATCGATATCTAAATGATCCTTAAAAAGGCAAAAACCAAATATGGATGACGTCGTCTCTCATTGTCGCCACAAATCCACCCAACAAAAGAAAAATGAATAAGTGGGATGCCTTTCTCACGTACTTCCCATTAGTCTAATCAATTTGCCTAGACAATAGAATCTCCTTTAGCATGGATATCTAGAAAGAATCCCTAATACGATTCTGTCTATATCCCCTATGGCAGCTCGCGTCGTCGCCTCTGTACCCCGCGGAGTATGGTCCCCCACGATATGCTAACGAGAACACTTCAAACCTACCAGTTGCTAGACATCCAAGGGAGTGACCATCATCTCCCAAGTGTAATATGTGAGGCATGTCTTACTAACTCTCGCTCAACGCACATAAAACTGTCGTAGAGAGCGATGTCTCATCTAATGCCCCAGCTAATGTATGAAACTCGATAGACCCTACCATCCATCAAACCTCCTCTGGAAAACGGTCCTAAACCTCCTTCATTCCAGTCATTACTTAAGACTGAATGCTTGAAGAGTTCATGTCAACCTGCACAAAAATTAATAAAGAACCCTTTATTATCCCAACGATAAAAAAGAGAAAGAGAAAAGGTGGGAAACCAAAAGACAAACACTTACATAACCGTTAGGGTTCTTTACCCTAACAGAACGATGATCTGAAAGCTCCTACAAAGGAACCTTCTCATTAGCCACCGACTCAAAATTAGCATATGCATTCTCATTGCCTAACGCAGCGACATCGTATTCCGCCATTCCAAGCCTTCCCAATTATCAATAGTGACCCAATCGTTGTAATTATTTCAAGAAGTATACTCCATTGAGATTTTTCAAAGGATATAGACTCAAAAATGACTTTTAGGGAGAGAAAGGAAGAGACTAAATCACTTGAAGGTGTGGAAAAATGAAGAGGGTCTCCCCTTTTTAATAGGAGGCTAAGGGACATGTCGATCGACAATCCATTGGTCCTTCCTATCATCAATGACCTTTCTCCTTCCCAGATGAGCCCATAAGTCCACAGCCTATGCCAATAGGCACCTCCCCAGACCTGCCAATAGGCACCTCCCCTCAAATTTATGTTACAAAAATGCCAAAAAAATCCAAAAATTACCCAAAACTTCAAAAAAATCCCACAAATTCAAGAATGTGATTCCTCCGAGAAAACACCATAGTGGAGCACCGAACCAGTTATAAGCCCTCGTAAATCCCCAGCAGGATCATCAATACACCCTCTTGTTGTCAACATAATCACCAATAAAACCAAGAATCCAAGGTGTGCCTGCGCCAAAATACTCTTATGCTTTACCTCGTGAAGCAACTAATCAAAAAACTGCTTATAAATAACATTTTTATGTCCTCAGAATCAACCTATAATCTCTGAATTGGTCATCTCAATCTTTAGGTCTGCAGAATCGACCTCGACCCGTTGAATTGGTTATTTCAATCTTTAGGTCCCCCCTGAATTGGTCATCTCAATCTTTAGGCCCTCATAATCGACTTCGACCCTCTAAATTGGTCATCTCAACTCTTTAGGTCCGCATAATCGACCTCAGCCCACTAAATTTGTCATCTTAATATTTAGGACCTCAGAATCGACCTTGACAAGATGAATTGGTAATATCACTATTTAGGTCATCTGAATTGACCTCGACCCGCTGAATTAGTCATCTCACACTTTAGGTCCTCAGAATTAACCTTGACCCTCTGAATCGATCTCGACCCGATGAATCGATCACCTTCGTCCTCTAACTCCACAGAATCAAAATCAACCATAATACTTTTCTCAAAGATCGGTGAGGTGTCTATCTTTTGACGACCTTCGCTTATTCCAAGCTCACCCATTAAGGGGCTCTGTAGACACCCCATCCTAGTACCAACTATGTACTTTCTCAGATCCCTAACACTCCTCTTCCATCCGTAAACCCTAGGTCCTACTATGAGAACTAACATAAGGGCCATTGAAATCTTTTGAGCCTTGTTTGACTCAATTGAACAAGTCGACTTGAGAAAATCTCAATGAAATCGTATTGAATTATGTTTCCAACTATCTGTACCTTGTGCAAATCGGCCTCACACTTCACACGAACGACCTTTTTTACTCCAAAAGGCTACCAGATGCTTTTGGGTCCCATTTAACCTTGACCAGCTCTCCAATCCAATCCAAGCTCAATGAAATCTCGAAGGGCGAATTTCCTTTACAAGGTCTATTAAGTGCATAAATCAGCTTCATGGTTTGCAAGAACGACACATTTTACTCTGAAATCCCATCCAAAGATCATCACGTTCTTTTAATCCCCGTTCGACTTCGGTCAACTATCAAACCTGAGAATGGATAAAGGGATTATTGAAGGGATCTTAATTCCCTTTCCACTAGTCCTGAACGTGTGCAATTCGATCTTATGTTTTGAATTTTTTGAAAAGGTCCATTCCTGACTACCTATAGGTACCATAGACCCCCTGCTTATCGATATGGTGTAGTTTCCTAGCATAGCAAGGTAGGCACTGTGCTGATGGGGAAGCTATGGGCCATGCCAACTGACACCCCCTATAACTCTAAACTGACACTATTTAAGGAGATCATGACCTCACTCATATGGGCCCCTTTTTAGCATTCAAAAAATATTCTCGCGAAGTTAGAGCGTCGTCATTCCCTAAAAAAACTATTTTCCACGATTATCACCATTTATCTTACCACACTTTCCTACTACCTTTAGTCACCTACCTCACCCTAGTTTAACATTCTTATACAACTACAAAATTATTGTACATACCTCCCGAATTTAGTAGAAAAAGTCTCCTAGGAGGTCTATTCCTAAATCTTTTCTAGTTTACTCATTTATTGTTATTTACACACTTTATTTACATTTTTAATATCTTTTATTCTTATTCCATTATCTCACATCAAGTAATATACATTTCTACTATTAATATCCACATAACTTATTTTCATTAAAACCTAAAAAAAAAAAAAAAAAAAAAAAAAAAAAAAAAGTGGGTTTACTTATAAATTCCAAAAGTAAGACTACCCCATTTTTTCACACTTTTACACTTGAACACACTTCCTTCAAATATACTCAAAGAGGAGTCTTAAATATGGGTTTATAAGTTAAACCCCACCCCTATGATATATCGAACTACGTGGACTTTGTAGGCATCTCGGGCCAATCCTGGGATTCGATTCCTCTCTTTCCATTATATGCGTTTATACTACATTATGTTTATTTTGTTACTCATGAAATCCTATATATATATATATATATATATATATATATATATATATATATATATATATATATATATATATATATATTTCTCGTTCAACATGTACATTCATTTTTTCATAGAGACTCGTGATTCGGCAAACACTCACATCATATGGTTATGTTATTTTTTAGTACACTCCTACAGATTCTTTCACTCTATCTTTCCCATGACGCGAGTCGGATGATTCTTGTATCCCGTTATTTACATTACACATATGTACACACACATCACGCTTCATAGAAAAAGAGAATATTAACATTGCCCATGATAGACCGAAAGGGCGGAATGGGTGTCTAACACCTTTCCATTCCATAACTTAGTACACGGACCATCAATTCACTTGGTTTCATAAGCGTTAGTGACATTGATATTATTCTCTCGAGGAGGAAACATTTACTTTTCCATTTTTTGATAAAAATAGGATGACGAATCCATTCGTTCACGTTATCTCCTTTTGAAAAAATTTGGTTTTATATCCGAGGCAGCACATGAAGACGATAGCACGAGTGGTGGAAATAGGACCCCCCATATCATTGAATCACCCGCACGTGCATGGAGAGGAAGAGTGGGAGAGATATTTGATTTTATCCCTCCTGTCCTGATTTCAGAGTCAGCCTGCATCGAAATAATTCGACATGGATGGCCACCATAGCGTGCATTAGGAGAGGTTAATAGTCACCAATCTCTTATCTGGGCAAGGGATAAGGATGACGGACCTCGTGGTTATCATGAAAGTCATAGTCCAGATGGTGACCCTCCTATTCTCCATGGAGTTTTAGGTGATGACCCTCCCAGTTGTCATAATTTTGGTGATCTTGGTTTGCTGAGTGAGACATTTCAGAAAAATGGCTAGTAGTAAGGAATTATGATCATTCTCACAGATGACGCCAATCGTAGGTTTTAATTTCCCATAACTTATGATGTTCAATGCACACAAGAAAAAGGGAAATAATAAGTGCAAGAAATAATGAAATCATACACACAACACAATATGTTTTTGGTTCGATAACTTGAATACGTCCACGAGGTGCTAGGGTTATTATCTTACTAATCAAGAACTCGGGCTGGCATTGTTGTAGTACTGCTCGATGTTACAATAATGCATCCCCTTTTATATGAGGTAAGTTTAAATTTATAAGGAAATTTAGTAGAGTCCTAAGAACCGTTTATAACTATCCCTGATAATTCATACTTATCCTTTATAGTGATCGAATGTTACAAGTGATTGCATTGAATAATTTTACTTTGATTAGGAATATTCATTAATAATAGGCGCACGTGCCCGTGAAATTTTTTACCTCACAGGTTTGAAGGTGATTAGGAATATCACCTTGTTCTTTGAGTCCTAAGACATCCGATTACCATGAACGAATGTATGATGCTAAAACAATCCATGTGTTGGTGCTCGAAACTTCTCCCAATCAAGTTAGTGATAGGGTTTAAGATACACATATGTTTTGGTAACTATGATAAAATTTATCATCTCAAATCTTATTCAAATTAAGTCTCAACTCAAAGTGTGTGTGTGTGTGTGTGTGTGTATACACAATTTGACTCTCCAATATACCTCGTTAAACATACCCAAAGAAGATACTATTTTTTTTAAAATGGTAAAACATTAGATTTTTTAACCGAACATGGTAAAGATATTCTCCATAACCATATCATTTACCAAACACTTAATCAAAAAATTCAAACGGGAAGTGGGTGATATTGTGATCAAAAGTTTGCATGGTAAAAAATGCACATATACACCCAAGTTTCATTTCACCAACTTCCATGTTAAATTTTTTAATGATTTTCTTTGTATATGATCTCCTCATTATGGAGATTATATATATCATGTTTGGTTAAAAATTGAATTTTTACTCTCTCTCTCTCTCTCTCTCTCTATCTCTGTGTGTGTGTGTGTGAGTGTGTGTGTGTGTGTGTGTGTGTGTGTGTGTGTGTGTATATATATATATATATATCCTCATTCCTTTTGTAATACTTATTCCTTTTGTAGTGAATGGAGAATGGAATTGATTATATTTGATTTAAACATTGATACAACCTATATTAAAATATTGCTAACCTCTAAGGTCTTATTTCTCGAGGTTTTGGACTCTTCTTTATATTTGGTTATTCAATATCCTTTTCCATGATCGTCCATCTCTCTTTTCCCGATCTTAATATCTATATTCTGGTATGTTTGAGTTGTGTCCTCACGATATGGATATCTATGTACTTTGCAACATGAAAATAGGTTAGATTAAACATAACACCCCCTATTTTCCACGTACATTTTATCAGGCTCATACACCGAAGAGAGGTGAGATTTATTCAATTGATATCATTCTCAGCTTCAACGTAAACAAAAATGATAGTAAACAACCCAACCATAACATAATAATGATAAAGGATGAAAATAACAATAACCAAACTAAGATAAAATGAAACTCTAATGAAACTGAATCCACTATAATGAATATCATTTATATAAAAGTCTGAACTGAAATATAAATACGACTCAAACCACCTATGATCAAATGAACTACTGGATACAAGTGACTACTAGAATGAAATAACAACTCCTACTATAAGGATGATAACTGAATCTTCAATCACTGCACGTCTGACTACCCAGCTCAAATATCCCTATATATAACAATAATAATATATGAGGGTAAAAGGTTTATAGATTTGGTTTGTGTCCTTAAAGTTGCAAGAAATAACTTACAATATTAAAAAAGTAATAATCGTGAGACACACTCACGATAAACATGCCAACCTGTCGACACTAACATACAAGAGATACGTCACCCCTCAGCATACGTGAAATATTACACGAGTGTCCCAACAAAAGGGATAATAAATACTAACAAGTCTCTATCACTAGATTAATAAGTAACAACATATAACGAAAGACTACCATGGGACGCAACTAATTAAATATGTACATAATATAACCCAATAATTTACTCATCAAGATACACACGATCTCATGAAATTAACAATTTCCTTATCTTAACATCCTTTAATTAAATGTGTCCATCACTAAACTATATCATATGTAAACAAAACGATCCCATACCAACCCCCACTCATGCCACATGCATAATAAGGTATACACAATATGGTATCAGAGCACATAATGTGACATAGAGTTTATTCTTAAAAGTTTCCATCACTGGACTAATATCATACACAGATATAAGTCTCATAACAACCACACGAAGACATCTATCTTCAAGGACCTTCACGTGCCTCTATCAATAAACCCTTAAGAGTCCCCCACATAATGAATTTGAAAACATTCGTGCACAAAAGATTGTGAAAGAACTACGCAATCACACCAATGGATAGTGCCATAGCAAATCTTATGTGATGGATCATATCATCCACATCTTATGTCGCAAGGCATAAATTGAATGAACATATGATCTAAACGTATCACCACACAATCTGACATCATCGGTTATAAAAAAACTCGTCTGATGGATCACGTCGTTTGCATCTCACATTACGAAACAACGACTGACTGAACCTCTACTAAAACATATCGAAAGCCACGAAGTCTTGTGTTATCAGCCACAAGTGTGGTCTACGATCACAACCAAATCAGCCACAAGTGTGTACCCGAATCATCCAAATCCCCAAACTCCAAATTGTATCAATTAATTAAAGTCTTATTAATTATGAAAACCTTAATTGAATCCGTTATTGTATTCTCTTAGATTAATATTATCTAAACTATACACTACTAAGCATAAAAATTTACCGAAAATAAACTATGCCCCAAAAATAGAATATATACCTTTCTGCCCTGAACTCACGATAAACCTAAGGCCATATCGATCCAACCTTGAACTGGATTGATCCGACAGGTCTATGGGCGCCATCGTCTTTCAAAATATGCAAAAAATGGGCTCAAAATCCATTGTTAACCCACCAAGATTTCAATTAACTTTTAAAACTCCACTATAATAAAAACAAAGTATGGATTTGTGATCCTAAACAGTTTCTACAAATATTAATGGTCTACAGGCAAAAAAAAGGTTTAATTCTTTAAATCACCAAATTAAACCTAGTTTCAAGTTTTACATTCAATGGATCCCAATAAACATGCGATTTCAGATCTACGCATCAAATTATCATACGACTTTAATAATTAAAAGTGATTAAGTGATAAATATGCATTCTAATAACGGAATAATAACCCAAAATGACTCAATTAAAGGTTTGCAATAAAATTTCCAAATTTTATGTCAGATTACCATCCCATTAATAGTTATCTTTATCAATCCAATTAAATCCAATACAACCGTGATTAAGATAAAAAAATTAAATCCCTAGACATGCTTATGAATCCAAATAACAAAACAGGCCATTGAAATCATAAATCGGTCACATATTATATGGTCATAAAATAAGAGATTTCTTGCTTGAGGGTACAAACGAATCATTATTCCTCTTGATCTCTTGTTCCCCTTATTTTTCCTCTTTGAAATTCTTTCCAAATTCTCCCAAATCTTATAGTCATCTAGGGTTTGTATTTTGTGTGTAATGTGTTCTACTAATGAGGGTTAACACCCATAAAATAACTTTAGATCCGCAGGTCACTAAAAGGCTTAACTTTGGACCTCTGAATAGGCCTAAAATACTACCCAAATCGTCCAAAAACTTAGCCCAAATGTATACCTATGCATAGGCCCAATCCAAAGCACTAAAAACACATCTTTGAGCTTCCGTGTCACTCTAGAGTCTGATCCAAACAATATAACCTCACTACGCACAGTAATACCTCACGACGTAAATAAAATATATACACAATATTGTTTTACGCATAACCATAGTCAAATCTCATATAATTAATATCATTGATAAATTATTTATGACACGCGACATAAAAATCACACCACATGCAAATATTTAATTGTAATCTAAATTATGCATTTTATTATTACCACATCAGACAAATAATAATTAAGATCATTGATTAATTCATTTTTCAATTAATAAATAATAAATAAGTCCATAAAAATATGGGACATTACACTAATTCATGATCAATATGTGTTTTCAATCTGAATACAGAAAATTGCCTTAAGATCCATGACTAGGTACATGTACTTATGGTAATTTTTAATCTTTTATTTATCATTTTTTAATTTACCTTTTTATTACTCTAAAACAATATAAAAAATAGGGTCAAATGTGAAAAGTAACTATTTAACTAACAATAATTATTTTTTTCAGGTTGTAGAGGGGGGAGGTGGGGAGTTGATGGGGATGTAAAGAAATTTAGATTTTAAAAAAATGGGGTAATGCATACCCATCTATAAAAGTGGGGTGGGGGTTAAACACACAAGAACCCGTTATATATCAATCAACTTCTTATTTAGAGTACATACATTTGCTGTTTTAAGTATGTTAATAGTATCCATCATTTATCCTACTAGTTGGTGGGAAAGTGCATTATACGTGTGATCAATATTTGATGGTACATTTCTGTGTTGATGGGTAGATACTAATAAGTTCTAAATTTGAAGACTATTAATGGGTTAATTTATACTTCAACAATCATCCTCTTGTGATTTATATGTTCACATGAAATTGTAGAAAACCAATGAGTGTGGCATAAGTTTAGTACTATGCGATTTGAGGTTGAGATATAGATAGAGTTATATTGTCAAGGGGCAATAGATATTTAAAAAATGTAAATAGTTTTGTTGTAAAAATAAACTCCGCCTGTGTCGTCCTTAACTTATTTTTTTAACACTGCCACTCCCAAGCCCGGGTAAAGGAGGAGGGTTGCGTTAGGTAGCTGATAGCCAGCATAAAACTTTGTCAGATCCTTATGAACATTAATCCTATGAATATACGTGTGCCTTCCACCGGGTGTCTCAAAAAATAGGCAAGTGGCATTACGCCTAGCACCGGGTGTCTCGAAAAATAGGCAAGGGGGGTCGCATCGACGCTCGAATGCGATGATAAATATGCAATAATCTGGACGTGTGCGGGTAAAGAAGCTAGTCCAATATAGTGGACTTAGGTTAGCGACTTGGAATATAGGGAATGTGACAGGAAAAAGGGATGAAGTTAGTAGATACCATGATAAGAAGAAAAGTTAACATAACTTATTTATAAGAAACTAAATGGGTCGGTGAGAAAGCTAGAGAAATAGAAAATACAGGATTTAAATTATATTATACAGGAAAACATATAAATAAGAACGGAGTTGGAATAATAGTATATAAGAACTTTAAGGACGATATTGTAACCATTATTAGGAAAGGTGATAGACTTATACTTGTAAAATTGATATTAGGTGAAAATATAATCAATATTATTAGTGCTTATGCACCCCAAGTAGGATTAGATGAGCACACTAAAGTAAAATTTAGGGAACAAATGGATGAACTAATTCAAGAAATACTCGTAGGTGAGAAAATATATATAGGTGGAGATTTTAATGGCCATGTAGGAGAGTAGCGTGTAGGATATGAGATAGTGCATAGAGGATATGGTTTTGGAGATAGTAACGACGGGGAGAGTCTATCTTAGATTTTGGGATGGCTTATGATTTTGTACTAGTAAATACATGTTTTAAAAATAGGCTTGAACACTTCATAACTTATAAAAGTGGAACGCATAAGAGCCAAATAAATTTTTTTATTACTAGGAAATGAGACCGATTAACGTGTAAAGATTGTAAGGTTATCCCAAGAGAGAGCTTAACATCACAGCATAGGATAATGGTGTTGGATATAAATATTAAAAATCAATCATGAGTGTGAAAAGTGAAGATTAACCCATGAACTAGGTGGTGGAACTTAAAAGTAAAGAAATCAGAACTATTTAAAGATAAAGTACTAAATGAAGTAACATGGAATATTGAAGAAGAGACTAACATAATGTGGAATAAGATGGCCACATGCATTAGAAGAATATCAAAAGAAATTCTTGTAAAATCAAAAGGCAAGGGTCCATAGTCTAAAGAAACTTGGTGGTGGAATGAAGAAGTAAAAAATATAGTAAAAATTAAAAGGGAGTGCTTTAAAACATGGCAAATAAATAGAAATGAAGAAAATTTTGAGAAGTATAAATGGGCTAAAAAGGTAGTTAAGAAAGTGTTAAGAGATGCTAAGTTAAAATCGTATGGCGATCTTTATACAAAATTAGGAACACAAGAAGGGGAAAAAAGTATTAATAAGCATGTTAAACTTAGGGACAGGAAAACAAAAGATTTTAATAATGTTAAGTGTATCAAAAGTGATGATTCGAGAGTCCTAGTCAAAGATGATGAAATTATGAAAAGATGGAAAAACTACTTCGATGGGTTATTAAATGGAGATAATATGAGTAGATTAGATATAGAGTAACTTTGCAAGACTTCTAGAAAATACATTTTTTTCGCAGAATTAGGACAATAGATGTCAGGATTGCTCTAAAAAAGATGAAAACATGGAAGGTTTTAGGACCAGATGGTATCCCTATTAAGGTTTGGAAGTGCTTAAGGGAGGATGGAGTATCATGGCTTACAAAATTATATAATATAATTTTAATGACTAATAGGATGGCCGATGAATGGAGAAAAAGTGTTTTAGTACCTATTCATAAAAATAAAGGGGACATACAAAGTTGTTCAAATTATCGTGGTATTAAGTTAATGAGTCATACAATGAAACTTTGGGAGAGAGTGATTGAATATAGATTGAGATTGAAGATAACAGTATCCGAGAGATAACAGTATCCGAGAATCAATTTGGGTTCATTCTTGGAAGGTCAACAGTGGAAGCAATCTATTTATTGAGGAGATTAATGGAGAGGTATAGGGAGAAAAAGAAGGATCTTAATATAATTTTTTATAAATTTGGAGAAGGCGTATGATAGGATACCCAGAGATATAATATGGTGGGTTCTACATAAAAGAGGAGTGACTCACAGATATACTGATGTGATCAAGGATATGTATGATAGTGCGATGACTAAAGTAAGAACATCAGCCAGAGAAAGTACTGAATTTTCAATTATGGTAGTGTAACAACCCAAATTTTTTACATGGGAATTTTTAAATTAACTTTGGAAATCGGAGAAAAATGAAAATTTGAATTTTATAAATTTTATAATTTAAAAAATAAATTTTCAAGCGGAATTGGAATCAGCAAAAAAATGGAGATTGAATTTTTATTATATAGAAGAGTCCTCAAAACATAAAACTTTCTACAAAAAAAAATATTTAAAAATAATAGACCGTCTGATCAAGGTGAATTTTTTTTGTGGAGCTTCTTCTCATCTTCAAATAATTCTCCCCCAAATTTCATCCAATTCTAACGATCCGATCATACAAAATATTTTTTTTAGTGTTTATATCTAATTAGAACTCTTTTCTTCATCAAACTCTTAATCCTTTATATATCAACAAATTCATGGCTTGGCTTTTCAAATCACTTTTTCTCAAACTTTTCAACCAGAAGACCTCTCCAAAATTACCCCCTTTCATCTACAAACCATAGCCCAAGCTTATTCAAGATTTCAACCTTAGATTACAAGGCTTATATGGGGTTTTCTTGAGTTTGGGCTAGAACGAGATTTGATTATTTTCGCGAGAAGAACATGATTGTGTGTTTAGATTTTGAGGATAAAATTATGTGATGATTCATGTGATGATTTTAAGGTAAGGGACTTACACAATATTCTCCTAAATTCTCTCGAGAGTATTCTGTTTGTTTTCTGTGTCGATTGCACTCATGTTGAATTATGATATTCATTGAAATCCTGAAAAATTATTAGAATCTATAATATTGATTCATTGTAAAATATTATATTTTTATTTGAGCATCGTGTCATAAGATTTTAATATGTCACGGAGAATGGGCACCCGCCAATAGTCCAAAATCCGGATATGCTTGAGAATCTATAGGCGGGGTGAGGTGAGGCCTGGTGACTCATTGATGTGTTATTGAGAAATTAATATTGATATAATGCTTAAGTGTTTCATTTTATTTGTATATGCAATTCATAATGTTGCGATTTATTCATCGTGCTAATTATTTTTTGAGCATATGTTCCTGTTATATTGTGTACTTCCCTGTATTTTCTTTTAGTTGGCAGGTTAGTGTGGATTGGGACGCTATGAACTATTTGGAGTATTATTTTTTAGCATGGATTCGAAGATATATTTTGATGTAATTATTAGTGGTGTAAATTTTAGTTGGAGAATTTTATATTCGAGAGACTTTATTGTAATCATTATTATGGAACTAGAAGAGTTTTCGATTCATTATATTTATTTTGTGGAATATAGATGCTCTATAATAATTGATGAGGATTTAGTTTAGTTATTATCGTAGTAGAACGTCGCGTGTTTTTTTTGGGCGCGGGGGGTGTTACAGATGGTATCAGAGCTTAGGTATATGGCAACCCTCGGGGCTTGGGTTTTGGGTCTAGTATGCGGGTTAGACAGATTTTTTTAGATATAGAAATTTTTTGTGATAAGTTGTGTTAGGCATCGAGGTTAGATGTGAGGTATTTAAAGTTGATTTTTGGAGATGAGATTTATTTTTGTAGATTGTTAGTGTGGACTTATTTTTGAGATTTAAGCTTCGTTAAATTTCAAGGACGAAATTCCTTGTTAGTGGGGAAGTATGTAACAACCCAAATTTTTTAAATGGGCATTTTTAAATTAACTTTGAAAATCGAAGAAAAATAAATTTTTTGATTTTATAGATTTTATAATTTAAAATGTTGGTTTTTATATTTGAACAATAAATTTTCAAACGGAATTGGAATCGGAATAAAAATGGGGTTTTAATTGAATTTTTATTATATAGAAGAGTACTCAAAACATAAAACTCTCTAAGAATCTTCAAAACATAAAAATCTCTACAAAAAAAATATTTAAAAATATTGGACAGTTTGATCGAACTTAAATTTTTTTTGGAGCTTCCTCTCGCCTTTAGATAATTATCTCCCAAATTTCATCCAACTCCAACGGTCCGACCGTCCCGAATAAATTTTTTAGTGTTTGTATCTAATTAGAACTCTTTTCTTTATCAAACTCTTAATCCTTTATATATCAACAAATTCGTGGCTTGGATTTTTAAATCACTTTTTCTCAAACTTTTTAAACAGAAGACCTCTCCAAAATTACTCCATTTCATCTACAAACCATAGTCCAAACTTATTCAAGATCTCAACCTCAGATGAGAAGGCTTATTTGGTGTTTTCTCGAGTTTGTGCTAGAACGAGATTTGATTATTTTCGCAAGAAGAATGTGATGGTGTGCCTAAATTTTGAGGCTGAAATTATGTGATGATTCATGTGATGATTTTAAGGTACGAGACTTACACAATATGCTCCTAAATTCTCCCGAGAGTATTCCGTTTGCTTTCTGTGTCGATTGCACTCATGTTGAATTGTGATATTCATTAAAATCCTAAAAAAATGTTGGAATCCATAATATTGATTCATTGTGATATATTATATTGTGATTTGAGTATCGTGTCATGAGATTTTAATATGGCACGGAGAATGGGCACCCGCCAATAGTCCAAAATCCGGATATGCTTGAGAATGCATAGGGGCGGTGATGTGAGGCTTGGTGACTCATTGTTGTGTTATTGAGAAATTAATATTGATATAATGCTTGAGTGCTTCATTTGATTTGTATACGCGATTCGTATTGTTGCGATTTATTCATCGTGCTAATTATTTTTTGAGCATCTATTCCTGTCATATTGTGTACTTCCCCGTATTTTCTTTTAGTTGACATGTTAGTGTGTATTGGGACGCTATGGAATATTTGGATTATTATTTTTTAGCATGGATTGGAAGATGTAATGTGATGTAATTATTAGTGGTGTAAATTTGAGTTGGAGAATTTTATATTCGAGAGATTTTATTGTAATCATTATTGTGAAAATAGAAGAATTTTGGATTCATTATATTTATTTTGTGGAATATAGATGTTTTATACCAATTGTTGATGATTTCGTTTATTTTTTATCGTTGTAGCACGCCGCGTGTTTTTTTGGGCGCGCGGGGTGTTACAGGTAGGTCTACACCAAGGTTCAACATTAAGTCTTTATCTCTTTACTCTTATTATGGATGAGTTAACTGGACAAATAAAAGATGAGGTGTCATGGTGTATGCTATTTGCAGATGATATTATTTTAGTGGATAAAACTAAAACAGGGATTAATGCTTGGTTGGAATTGTGGACAGAAACTTTAGAAACAAGATGATTTAAAATAAATAGAATTAAAAAGAATACGTGGAGTGCAATTTTTATAGTAATAGGAGGACAAAACGACATGTAGTGAAATTGGAGGGTCAAGAGATACCTAGAAATTATCATTTTCTTTATTTAGGATCGGCTATACAAAAAGATGGAGATATTAGTGATGATGTTACTCATAGGATTAGAGCAGACTGGGTTAAGTTGCGAAGTGCTATCGACGTTTTTTTTTTGTGATAGGCGTATACATTTGAAGTTAAAAGAATTTTTTTAGGACGGTCATTAGACTCGCCATGTTATATAGGACATAGTGTTGGGCAACTAAGAAATAAAATGTGCAAGAAATGAGCGTGGCAGAGATGCGAATGCTAAGATGGATATGTGGTGAAACTCGAAAGGAAAAAATTAAAAATGAACAAATTCTTGAAACGGTAAAAGTAGCTCCTATAGAATATAAATTTAGAGAAAATCGACTTAGATGGTTTCGACACGTCAAACGTAGACCAATGGATGCTCCTGTAAGGAAGAGTGATTTAGTTAGTATTGATGGTAACACAAGGGGTAGACGTAGGCATAAATTGACTTGCTGGGATGTTATAAAAAAGGACATGATGTCATGTGGTTTAACCGAAGATATTGCAGTGGACAGAATGAAATCAAAAAATAGAATTCATGTAGCCGACCCCAAATAATGAGTTGTGTTGTGTTGTAAAAATAATTATAATGATAAGTATAGGGACAAAAGTTTGGCGGTCACAATAATGTTTTTATACTAAGGCGAGGCACACCATAGGGGAAACATGACAATTTCTTTCTTTTATAAAAGCCACTTATGTAAAGAAACCACCAGTTGAAAAATAAACATGGTACGACAACCCAATTTCAAATTTTGTAGAGGGCCAAATTATGGTAGCTTCCTTACATCCGAATTGTTTGGTACACCTAAAACTATCACTCACACGTTAGGTTAGTTGCACTATCCTCACTACATTCGCCCCCATTAAAATTAATGTACTAAATTTTTTATATTTTAAATAAGTTTGAGGTTATTTCATTTAAATTAAATTTCTTGAAAGAAAATGTCTATAAAAATGTAACTGCAATTCTTGGTCAGTGTATTAATACGGTTTTATAATTTTAAACATTATAAGTTTATAACGCCAGAACAAAAAAAATATATTAGTTAACAATGTGTTATAAAGTTTGTTATGTTCTAATGTTTATTTATTTGGGACAAAGAATGTAGAGACCTTCGATAATCACCCCTAGGACCATTATAAATTAATATGAAAAATAATACCCAAATTTTGGGAAAGTATGTTAAGGGGCTATTTTGAGAGGACGTTATACCAAGATTGTTTGCCATTTCATATGCCATAATGACATTATTGTGGAGGTAACCGTGGCGTCATTTTGGTACGGGGGGATTAAATTCTTCAGATGGAGAGAGAAGTATGGATTTTCTCTTAGGATAAGGGAGAGTCGAAAAATAAGGTGATTTTTTGTTAAAGTTTTTTTGTACTTTTCCCCCTTAAATAATTCCTATATCAAACATAAACCCCTTCATTTTAAAAAAATG
This sequence comes from Sambucus nigra, assembly GCA_949130495.1. NCBI lineage: Eukaryota > Viridiplantae > Streptophyta > Magnoliopsida > Dipsacales > Adoxaceae > Sambucus > Sambucus nigra. The sequence goes on along the minus strand of OX422209.1, from coordinate 276,041,303 downwards.
GACTTACCCCCTCTCGTGACGTGTAACAAACTCGCAATGCCGTTAAGGCACAATGATAATCCATAATTAGAGCTACTCACTTGATAGATAGTTTAAAGAAAAAAAGAATACACTTTAAGTCAAGTTTATCCTCCTCCTTTTACATAAATTTTATAACCCTGATTATAAATCATAATCAATTGAAACACATCATAGAGTAACATAATTAAATTAAAAAAAATCAGTTTGAGCAGTAATCATATAATTTTTTTTTGGCTAAACATCATATACTTAATTGAACACAACTAAACACATACACATGTCTAGCTTCACGAATACCATAGTTTGATGAGCACTATACACATACCCATCTTGATGAATAATACCATACGGATACCTATATTGTTGAATAACACAATTTAGATTTGTAAATCAAAATAAACCAATTAACAAATAAAAACAAATCAATTTGTATCTAGATTATTTGTAAATAAAAATAAGCCAGGAAATGAAAAGAGATCGGTTTGAAGATATTGATTCGAATCCTTCAATGAAATCTTGGTTCCTAGTGCAATTTTGTATTTGAATCGTTCATATCAAACTCAATTCGAATTAATCTAGATTGGGTTCCTAGTTTAGATCAATCTAGCTCTGGACCAATGCAATCATTGACAAAACACAAAGACTGAGGCGACCTGAAGCCTTTAGCGATGATTGGAACATAGTAGTTGGGTGTCAATGTTTCAGGTTTGGTGTTTTTGATGGGTTTGTAAAAGCTCTTTATTTCAGATTGAAAAAATTAGATTGGTGAAATAATAGAGTTCTGATTTTAGATGCAATTTTTCTACTTCAAAAAAGAATGTTTTTGAGGTTTTGAAAGGAATGTTTTTGAGATTTTGAAATTAGGGATATAAAAGTTCTGATTTTATATTTTTTTGGTGCTGTCTTTCATTGTTTATTTGGGGTTATGTTTTAAGTGAAGAAATTCGGATTTTGGTTGGGGAAATAAGATAAAGGTGGAAGATGAAATTATATGTATTTTTGTCTTTACATAATTAGGGGTTATGAATTATCAATGTCCCAGATGATGTTAAGAGCCTGTTGGACGACATGGGATGGGGGTACATCTATTTTTTTAGTGAAAAATTGATGATTGTATCTCATATTGTGATTATCTCAAGGGATAAAGTAAAAAAATCCCTTTTGTTAAATAAAGCTGATATGATATAATTAATATAATGGGTTGTTAGTATTAATGTCTTTCTATAACATGAGGGATAGAAATATAAGATATTAATATCCTCCCATATATAAGATTTTTAAGTAGTAGTTATAGTGATAAAAAACAATTATCATATTTCATATTTTTATTTAACATTTATATCAATAAATACAAAAAAAAGGATAATACTTATTTTTTATATTCAAAATTTGAAGTTCTGTTGGAACAGTTTTCTCAGATAACTTTCAGTGCAAACTTTGAAAAAAAAAGGAACAACCTTTGAAGTCTTTGAACAGTTATAGGAGCAGGTGTCCAAGCCCCTTTGTTAATAGTCCCACATCGGTAAGGGACTAAAATTAGGTGTGGTGTATTTACATTTTTTGTGGAACAAATGGGCAAGCCCTTTGGGCATTAGATGTTTTGTGTGTATGGGTGGGGGACTTATTGGGCCAAGTCACATGCGCGCACGCCACCGCCGCCGTCCGTTTGGCCGGCCCGTGCCCGTGCCCGGGTCCTGGGGCTTGGGGCTTGGACTCATTAAGAAATAATTTTTTGGATAAATACAGAATTGTGTTGGGGGCTTTAAAAATTATTTTTAATGATTTTTAATTCCGAAGAAAAACGTGTTTTATTTTGATTTTTATATTTCAACCCAGTTGCCCACTTCTTCAGATTTTTTCTCTCCAAGTTTTTGTTTCCAATGTCTTTCTTGTTGCCCCCATAAAAGAGGTATTCCACCTCCATTTTTTGACATACCTGTTCTGCAACTTTACACAAAAGCTTCTTCTGAATTTTTTTTGCTCCTCTACACTAGAATAATAAATCCTCCCCAGATTTATTATTAGACTCGAGAAATTATTACGAATGGATGTACATGGACCGGATTGATTCTTGTGCTTTATCCATCCGTATTTTATTTATTGGAGGCTGTTTTATCCTAGGGGTGACGAGGCAATTGTGACTATCAGCACACAATTGGAAGAGCCGCGAAACACCTTAAAGGGAGCGACTTTGTCCATGACTCAGTCGTTTTCTAGACTGGACCTGCTTCCGGGATTTCTTATACTATCTGTCCCAGATTAATTTGCTCTAAAATTGGGTAATTTTATTCCTTAATTATGCATTTATTTAAATTGTTGCTACAACAATTTTAAGGTGTTCCCTATTCTTCCGTGGATGAAATTAACTCTTCTAATCTAAACAAGACTTTTAAATATGAAGGCCCACATATTAAACGTTGGGGCAAAAAACTGTTAATTTATTTAACTAAGAAAAAGGTTACATCATGTGTTCAATTTGACAAACCCGTAGTAAATAATCCACCTATTGTTGAGGAAAACAAAATAATTAAAACTTTGGAGGAAAATGATTTTCTGGGCAAGAACTGTATTTTGAATGCTCTAAGTGATGAACTTTATGACTTTTATGCTAATTATAAAACTGCAAAAGATGTTTGGGATTCTCTTTTAAAAAAATATGACACGGAGGAGGCGAGTGCTAAAAAATATGTCGTTAGCCGTTATTTGAAATTTCAAATGACGGATGACAAATCTGTTGTTGCTCAAAACCATGATTTACAAATGATTGTCCATGAAATTATTTCTGAGGGAATGACTTTAGATAAGCAATTTCAGGTGGCTGTGATTATTGATAAATTACCTCCACTATTCAAAGCGTTTAAAAATATTTTAAGGCATAAGGCTAAAGAATTTTCACTAGAGTCCCTCATTACTAAATTTAGAATTGAGGGGGAATCCCGAAAACAGGACTACAAAGAAGAAATTCTTGTTGTGTCTAACGACAAAAATCAGAAAAAGAACCACACTCCACTTGTTATAAAGGCAAACGGAAAAAATATAAAATTTCAGAAAAAGATCCACAACCAGAATTTTAAAAATCAGACTTAGACTTAGAATAACAATAAGAACCCTGGAAATTGACAATCTAGCAACTCGGGACAGTTTTTCTATTTCAAGTGTGGCAAGCCTGGCCATATGGCTCGCAAATGTCGCCATGTGCCACAAGCACAAGCGAATTTGACCGAAGAGAACCTATGTGCTATGATTTCTGAAATCAACATGGTTAGCGGTGCCGAAGGGTGGTGGGTGAATACTGGTGCTACCCGCCATATCTATTATGATCGTGCTCTTTTTAAGACTTATTCTGAGACTGCATATAAAAAGGTGTTGTTGGGTGATTTTGCACTCCACCGAGGTTCCTGGTACTGAATATGTGGAATTAAAGTTCACTTCGGGAAAGACTGTTATCCTCAAAGATGTTATTCACACTCCTGAGATAAGAAAAAATATGGTTTCGGGTTATCTTCTCAACAAAGATGGCTTTACTCAAACTATTGGTGCTGATTTATTTACTTTAACCAAAAATGAAATTTTTGTAGGCAAGAGTTATGCCACTTATGGGATGTTTAAGTTGAATGTTGATGCTAAAAATATTTCTCCTTCTGCTTATATTGCTTGTTTATTTAATGTTTGTCATGCTAGGCTTTGTCATGTTAATAAACGACTTGTTAAAAATATGAGCACTTTAGGATTAATTCCAGAATTATCATTGTTGATGTAAAAAATTAGATTGCTCTAATTATTCAATCACATATAAATAAATAAGACAAAGATTTTTAAAGTGGTTCGGCTAGGAATAAAGACTACGTCCACTGTTATGTTATTGCTGAATGTTTGTAGAATTCTTGATTACAAGTTCTCTCAAGAAATTTCGGTCCCTTTGAATGGGGTTGATACAAGGTATTTATAGCCTTGAGGCTGTACATGAAAGGTTCGATACATTAAATGATATACATGTGAAAGGGTAATACATTTAATGCAGCGTGCGCGTCAAGAATATAAGCATTCAATGAATATTTGAACTGTTGATTATCTGGCAATTAATGATACGACCGAGGTGCAGCTCGGACCGCCATAGTTGCTCGTTGCTCAGGAGTTCCTCGGAGCGCTAGAGTATCTCAGAGCGCTAGAGTTTCTCGGTGCGCTAGAGTTCCTCGTTGCTCGGAAAGAATCATGGTTGGTCGGGAAATGAACTACCTCGCTGCTATTGTGCCACGTAGATTGACACGTGTCTTCGTATTATTCGTCCACATCAGCATATTAATTTTGGTATCAACAGAAGCCCCCAATGTTTCATATTTCGAACTTTGAGGAGTATGGAACATTCTTTCTCGGTATATGGCAATATTAAATGACTTTCCTGGGTTTCAGGAACATTGTGTTCAAATTTCCTTCTCATTTCGCAGCTTCCGCCTTTTTTTGAATTTTTTATAAACGCTTCGATCTCCGTGCAGTTTTTGTCCTTTTAGCCGCCGGAAGTTCAGTAGTTTCTTTTTGGCAATCATTTCTTTCGCCGCTTCCCAATGCAAAGTATTTAAACTTCTTAGGTAACCATACTGTCTTCTACGTTTTCCAATTTTCTGCCTTCAAGCTTTCTATTCTCTCCTTCTCTCTTGTGCGTTCATCTTTTCCTTCGTTAGTTGTCAGCAGACCTCCTTCCTTCCTGTAAGATTTTCTTCCTTCTTCTTTTATTCATCATGGTTTACATTATTGAATCTCTTGAAAAGTTCCGCTCTGACTTTTCCATCCCATCTTGGGTAATCTTGGAGGAACTTTCTGAACCTCAAAATCATTTTCGTCTGGCTGAGGGACATTGGTTCCCCAGTCTTTTTATTGCTGAATGTGGTTTTTCCTTTCCACCAAATCCATTGTGTCTTGAGTTTTGTCAATATTTTGATCTTGTCCCTGCAAAAATAGCCCCCAATTCATGGAGAATAATTAATGGGGTGCACAAATTAAATCTAACTCATGGGACTCGGATTGGGATCCCTGAGATTATGTACTGCTATAAGTGGGCCACTCTAGATAATATTTATTACTTAAAAACTAGGTTTCTGAATAGGGATCTTGTAGTTAACCTCCCTGACTCAAATAGAGATTATTTTGAACATGGGTTGGTTATAAAAAATTGGCAATATGCCCCTTTAGTTGGTGATGGAGTATACAATGGTCCCAGATGCCCCCCATATGGCAACGGGATAGGTTTATTTTTCATTTTATTTTTCTTATGAAATTATGCTTTCATCATGTTTGACAAAATGTATGATTGATATCTCGTTATGTATTTATTTGCAGTTGATAGCAAAAGAAGAACTCCAAAAGGATCAGAGGTTAATATCAAGCATCTGAAACTTAACTGGGGTTTGCACACGAACATTGCAGATGAACACATCAGGTCTGCCTCATATCTGCTACAGTATAAGAGTTACACAACCTCTTATACTACTCGCCCTGTTGAACCAGCTTCAACTCCAGAAGGTTCATCTTCAGATTCTCATCTTCCTTTAAGTCAAAGGATGGGTAAGAAAAGAGCTCCTCCTGCTCTCTTTGATGATGTTACTTCTGTTGCTGGGGCCAAGAAAAGCAAAGCTGATGTCCCAAAGGGGACTAAAAAGGTGGATGCTGGGTCTTCTAAAGCTACCGAGAAGCCTCCAATGGTTCCGAGCAAGAAAAGTGCTCCTGTAGATGTAATTACAATCTCTCCGACCAAGACTTCTTTGGTTGAAGGTTCTGAACTCCCGTTGAGGAGATTGAGGAAATCATCCTCAGTTACTCCGGCTGAAACTGCCTCCTCTCTACCTGCTGGTGGTACTGATGTTCCGAACATCATTCTTCCAAGTTCTGCAATGAGCTCGGTCGTACCCGAGGTCCATGGTATTGATGAAAAAATTCCTAGGGATATGCTGACATCCTTAGCTGCTCGTCACCTTACTTCAGTAAATTTCTCATACTTCTGGTTTTTCTTTCTTTCTCTGAATACTTGCATTTCGTATTGACTTTACTATTTCTCTCATCTTTCAGCTGGTGAACTGTTTCAATAATATTGTGAAGAAGGATGAGGCTATTAAAGCTTCAAGCTCCTCGTCAGGTGTAGAGGATACTCTGTTGGGTTTGACCCAATCTTTAAAGGAATCTCGTCAACAGTATGATGAGGAAAAAGATGTTTGGGAGAAAAAGTTGGCTGTGGATGAAGCTGAGAAGGTGAAGACGGCTGAAACCTCCAATAATTTGGAGGATAAAATGAAAGGCTTAGAAGTCGAACATAAAAAATGTGACGACAAGATGAAAAAGGCAGAGGAAGAGTTATCTACCCTACGAGATATCAAGGTCCAAAAAGAAAAATTGGATGTAAAACTCTCCTCGGAGAAATTGAAGAGAAAGGTTGTCGTTAAAAAATCTTTCAGCGCTGGCTGGGAGAAAGGATGGGATAAAGGGATTGCTGCTATGACATCCCAAGTCCAATATGGGAAGTTGAAATACTTCCACGATGGCTGGGTAGCTGCTCTGCAAGAGTTGAAGGTCAAAGACGATTCTGATCTATTCCAACGACACCTCCCTGGTCCTCCTCCAGCAATTGTGGAAGAAGAAGAAGATGAGCCTGTCTCAGATGAATCTTCTATGGCTATGGGTGACCCAGTCTCTGCTTCTCAACCCTCTGTCATCGAGGACATTTCTTCTATGCCTCCTCCTGTCGAGAAGATTCCTGCTGATCAAACAGTCGTTACCACCAAGCAACCGAGCTCCTCGTCCCAGCCTCCCGAGAAAGTCTTGGGAGACAAGGAAAAGGTGTGAAGTTGTTCGACATTATTTCTATATTTCATTACTTGTAATCGAACAATGTAACCTTTTGATGATCTAATAAAATACATCTTCGTTCCTCTTCATTATTGATACTCTGTCTGCTTTTATTTATTAACTACTGCTTCCTCTTCTTTATTAGTTTTTGGCCAGAATGGACTTGATATCTGCTCCTGATACTGAGTTGATGCGACAATGCAATGGTTATTATAAAGCTGGTCATACAGACCTAAGTGTATCAGAGATTGTCGACATCCTTGGTCACGATGCCTCAGAACAAGCAGTTGAGGCTTACCGGTACCTGAAGGATTTACTTGATAGATCTGTGGCCAATAATGTGGCATACTACGAATTGATCGAGTAACTTCATGGTTCCTTAGAGGATCTTCAAAATCAACACAATGCATCAATGGCTTCGTTGCACAAGGATTATGAAAATAGATATCAGCAGCTCTCTTCTGAAACAGGCCATAAAAAGATCATTGCTGGATATGATATTAGGGAAAGGACCCTAAAAGGTGAAGTTGAAGCTTGCAGGCAGATTACCGAGATCCTGGAACAAGAAAATAATAATTTACAGAAAAAGTTGGCTCAATATGAATCTGCAGCGTCATCTTCCACTTCTCTAGTGCCCGTTACTGATGAAGGTTTCTCGTTCTTAGAGGTTGAAAATGCCAAACTAAGGCAAGAACTGGATAACTTGAGAAAGTCTGTTATTCCTGTGACTGCTCGGGGACGAGGAAGAGGTTCTCGGGGACGAGGAAGAATTGTCGAGGAGCAAAGTTCTCCAGTTGCTTCTCGGAGCCGATCAAGAGTTCTTAGTCGCAATGTTGAAGAGGCTCGCACTCAGTCTACTTTGGAAACTCAAGCGTTTCAATTGAATGCTAAGGATCGTGCTTTGTCAGAAATGTCCAAGAAAAATCTATCCTTGGAAGATCAACTTACTGCAACGAAGTCTGCTCTTCATACCAAGGATCTTTTTGCTAAAAATCTTCTTGAACAATTGGATAGATTAACTTTTCAATTTCATAAGCAGCCCAGGGAATTCTGGATGGCAGGATATAATGAAGCTCTTGTTCATTTGGATGCTCGTATTGAACATGCCAATAATGAAGGTTATAAGCAGGGATGGTTGAATGCCCTGGGTGTATTAAAATTGGAGCGAGGGCATTTTTTATGGGATTATCATGCTCCAGGGCTACTAGACTTGCCTGTGCCACCTTTCAAATTGGATATGGCCTGGATCCCAGCTCATTCCATTCCTCGTAGGCTAATTTCAAAATACCTCGGTGATTATAACCTTCATTCCCAAATCGAAGTATCTCGTCCAGAGCATCTAATGGATACACCTTCAATAATGAACGTCAGAATGCTGAAGGACTTGAACTTTATTAATTCTCCCCTTTGCCTGGAAGATCCTCCTGCTGGCGAAGATCCTGTCTCAAAAGCAAAGGGCAAGAAACCAATAGAATAGGGATCTTAATGTAATAGTCAGCACATACATGTAATATGTGACTCATTTTGAATTTTTAATGAAAGACTTCATTTTTGTTTGTAAATCTTGCTATTGTTTTGTATTTATCAAACACCTTTATATGTATCTATGTATCTGTTAAAAAGATAACAATATTGTGTTGTCCATCAACCAACTTAGTAATAAAAAGTTACAAGTATCAAGGTTGTTCAATCACTTAATAATAAAGGTGGATAAATAATGTTTGTCGACCTACTACAGTTGATGGGTTTTTATCCCCGATCATCCATACTTGGTTCAATTTCAAATATTTTCATAAAATGTGTCCGACCAACCAAGGTCAATAATTTGTCCTCGTCGACCAACTACAGTTAGTGGGCTTTTATCCCCGACCAGCTATACTTGGTATATTTTGGAATATTTTGTTCTTCAAAGAACTTTTTGTAATAATCTTACCTCCCGACCAACATAAGTTGTAATCTGAGAGTATATTTGTATCTTACCAACACCGTAATTGATCATGCTGGTGTACACCTCCTAACCAAAGGAGTAGCAGTGGTAGTAGTAGTGGTTCTTTCGAACTTTTTAGCTCGTTGAGCTGTCCACTAGATATCTTACCAACCATAGTTGGTCACACTAGTGTCGCCTCCTAACCAAAGGAGTAGTTTTTTGGCTCTTTCGAGCTGTCCACTAGATATCTTACCAACCGTAGTTGGTCACACTAGTGTCGCCTCCTAACCAAAGGAGTAGTTTTTTGGCTCTTTCGAGCTGTCCACTAGATATCTTACCAACCGTAGTTGGTCACACTAGTGTCGCCTCCTAACCAAAGGAGTAGTTTTTTGGCTCTTTCGAGTTGTCCACTAGATATCTTACCAATCGTAGTTGATCACACTAGTGTCGCCTCCTAACCAAAGGAGTATTTAAGTTGTTCTCGCCCTTTTATCAACCGGAATTGATCGTGGGTCTGAACTATAGTCTTCTTCTTGTTATCAAGTAGCGTAGTGTACAACACTAGTATTCCCCGAAAAACTTTCAACAGAAAGAAAATGGTGAAACATCCTCGTTTTATTCATAATGAAGGAAATGCTTTACATTTTACATTACTGATAATACTTGCGCAGGTGTTCAGCATTCCATGCATTCTTAAATTCTTCTCCCTCTAGAGTTGCTATTCTGTAAGTTCCTGGACGAACAACCTCTGTAACTCGGTAAGGTCCATGCCAGTTTGCTTCCAGCTCATTATTCTTCTGAATGACCCTCTTCAGCACATAATCTCCTTCTTTTAAATCACATTTCTTCACCCTTTTATTGTAGAACAGAGCTGTACGTTGTTGGTAAGAAGCATTCCTAATGGCTGCCTCTTCTCTAACCTCCTCGAGCATATCCAAATCCAGTCTTCTCATCAAATCGCTGAATGGGGAATTAAAATTCAGTACTCTATGAGTTGGGAGACCCAACTCGGCAGGTATCACAGCCTCACTTCCAAATGCTAGCATATATGATGATTCTCCAGTTGCTGCTCGGGGAGTTGTTCGGTAAGCCCATAGTAATGATTGGAGCTCATTAATCCAATTTGCTTTAGCTTCACTTAACCTCTTCTTCAAACCATTTAGTAATGTTCTGTTTGTCACCTCAGTCTGTCCATTGCTTTGGGGATGGCCTGGTGCTGAATGATACTTCAAAATGTTCGACTGATGACAATAGGTAGCAAATTCTTCATTATCGAATTGTGTTCCATGGTCTGTGATTAAAGCATGGGGGAGACCATATCGACAAATGATGTTCTTCCAAATGAACTGATATACCTTCTCGTATGTCATATCAATTAGTGGTTCAGCTTCCACCCACTTAGTAAAATAATCCACTGCCACGACGAGGTACTTGAACCTTCCTCGGGTCGTCGGCAATGGTCCAACCAAATCAATCCCCCACATAGAAAATGGCCAAGGTGAAGTTATGGGTGTCAACAATGCTTGTGGAGTTCTTCGGATGGAGGAAAAGCGTTGGCACTTGTCACATTTCTTGGCATAGGCTATACAATCAGCCCTCATCGTCAGCCAGTAGTATCACTGTGTCATCACCCTTTGCAAAAGTGTCCGACCTGCTACATGAGCTCCACAGGATCCTTCATGGATTTCCTCAACCAATTCCTTGACTTCTGATGGATGTACACATCTCTGTAAACCTTCCATAATTCCTCGTCTATACAAAACACCATTAGTTAACACATACCGAGCAACTTTATACTTCAATTTCTTAGCAGCTAGCTTGTCCTCCGGTAATTCTCCTTCTTCAATGTATGCCCTGATAGGATCCATCCAAGATGGTCCTAAATCAAGGGTAATAATCTTCACCGTCAGATCTTCTTCTATGCTCCGACTTTCTAATACTTCAATTGGTATCGTTCTTCGCAGCTCGGTGCGCGTAGCTGACGCTAATCGGGCCAATGCGTCTGCCCTAGCATTCTCCATCCTCGGTATTCTCACCAATTGAATAGCATCAAATTCTGTCAATAACTCCATCACCTTTGCATGGTACTTAATTCTCCCTTAACTGCATATATTCCCATCATTTGATTCATAATTAATTGAGAATCACTGAAAACAATTATTTGCCGTGCCTCCATAACTTTCGCCAAATGAAAACCTGCTATCATGGCCTCATACTCAGCTTCATTATTGGAAGCCTTGAATTGGAATCGCAAGGCATACTCCATGTCAATATCATCTGGGGTGTTTAAAACAATCCCTGCTCCACAACCAGCTGTGCAAGATGATCCATCTACATATAATCTCCATGTAGGTAACTCGTCTTCAAATTTCTTATCTATCAGAACTCCTCGGTAAAATATCTGTTGTTTTCTTTCATCCTTCCCTGGTATCTTTCATTCCTCGTTGGTCATCTGTTCTTGCCCTTTTACCAACCGGAGTTGGTCTGGGTTTGAATATGATGATTTTTCTACATCCACAAGTCCTTTTACCAACCTTGGTTGGTCTGGACCTGTGTCTGTTGATCCTGTATCGTCCACAGGTAGGTCAGCAAGCACCTTTTGCTCATCGGGGGTATCAGGGTATGTGAACTCTGCTATAAAATCTGCTACAGCTTGCCCCTTTAATGATGATCTGGGTTCATACACAATATCATATTCACCGAGTTCTATTGCCCAATACATCAATCTTCCTGATTTTTCTGGCTTGTGAAGGGCTTGTCTTAATGGCATGTCAGTATATACAATGATTGTATGGGCCTGGAAGTATGGATTCATTCTTCTACTTGCTTCAATTAATGCCAGTGCCAATTTTTCTAGCTTTGGGTACCTGATTTCTGCACCTCGGAAAGCTTTACTTGTGTAATAGATAGGTTTCTGGACTCCATTCTCCAATCTGATCAATGCTGAACTAACTGCATTCTCTGATACCGCCAAATACAAGTACAGCTTCTCTCTAGTTATTGGTCTGGACAATAATGGTGGGGCTCCCAAATACTTCTTCAAATCTTGAAAGGCCTTCTCACATTCATCAGTCCACTCAAAACTTTTTCGCAGTGTTTTGAAGAATGTGAGGCATTTATCAGTTGCTCGGGATACAAATCTGTTGAGCGCTGCAACTCGTCCTGTAAGACTCTGTACTTCTTTCCTCGTCGTTGGAGATCGCAGCCCTAAAAGAGCTTTGATCTTTTCTGGATTTGCCTCAATACCTCATTGATTGACGATGTATCCGAGGAACATTCCTTCTCGTACTCCAAAGGTACACTTCGTCGGGTTGAGCTTCATTTGGTATTTGTCCAGTTGATCAAAGGTCTGACCTAAGTCAACTAGATGATCAGTAGCTCTCTTGCTTTTGGTGAGCATGTTGTCGACATAGACTTCCATATTACAACTGATTTGTTCGGCAAAAACCTTGTTCATCAGCCGCTGATATGTTGCACCTGCATTTTTTAAACCAAAAGGCATAACATTATAACAATAAGTTCCCCTTGGGGTAATAAAAGAAGTACTTTCCCTGTCTTCAGGTTTCATTTTGATCTGATTGTAGCCAGAGTATGCGTCCATGAAGCTGAGCAGCTCATGTCCCGAGGTAGCATCCACTAGTTGGTCGATTCTGGGCAATGGAAAATGATCTTTTGGGCATTCCTTGTTAAGATCAGTGAAATCAACACACATTATCCATTTATTGTTCTTCTTCTTTACCATTACCACATTTGCCAACCAATCTGGATATTTTACATCTTTAATGAATTGAGCTTTCTGGAGCTTCTCGACCTCCTCTTGTATGGCTTGGTTCTTCTCGGGACTAAACACTCTTCTTCTCTGCTTCACAGGCTTGATCTCCTTATTCACATTGAGCTCATGACATAAGAAGTTTGGATCTATCCCTGGCATGTCTTCATGACTCCAAGCAAAAGTATTCTTCCTGTTTCTCAAGAAAACTATCAACTCCTGTTTTATTGAAAAATCCAACGACGATCCTATCTGGGTTACTCGTTCAGGATGCTCATCGTCCAGAATAACATTTTCTGTAGATTCCACCACCTGTCCTTTTACAAGTTGAGATTCATCCCTAGGGTCAAGAGTTTCAATTTTTGTGCCTTCCTCCACTTGGTAAGTAATAGTCTTTTTCCTTGATTCTTCAAGTTCCTCTTGCTCGGCAGACGAATAATAGCATTCCCGAGCTACTTTTTGATCACCTTTCATAATTCCGACTCCAAAATTCGTTGGAAATTTCAAACACTGATGTACTGTAGATGTAACTTCCTCGAACTTCTTCAATCTAACTCTTCCCATGATGATGTTGTAGGCTGACTGCACATTCTTATCCATCACAAAGAAGCGTATTCTTTCTGTTCGACAAGCAGGCCAAGTTCCAATGAGTATATCCAACTTGATCGTTCCAAGTGGAAAAACTTTCTCGCCAGCAAAACCCAGAAGGGGTCTGTGATAAGGTTCCAATTGAGATAATTTCAAATTCAAGCTATCAAAGCATGAGTAATACATGATATCTGCCGAACTACCGTTGTCTACTAACACCCTTGAAATGACCATGTCCTTCATCCTCATTTTTATCACCAAAGGATCATCATGAGGGTAAAGAACACCTGCCAGGTCATTTTTTGAAAAACCAATCACTAGCTTCTCTTTGTTTACCTTCCTCGGACGATCATCCTCGGCCAGATTTATTCGATGAATATATGAACAAGCTTGAGCCTCTCCGAGGTAAGCTTTTCTTTCTGTAGTAAGGTCTCCTCCTCCTGCATCTCCTCCTGTAATAACATTACAATCAAATGACCCAAAACGTATGGAAAATACCTCTCGTTCAGGCTGCCTTGGCTTCTTGGGAAGATCGGGGTCATCATCTGGATCATCTTCATGGTCCCTCTTCTTTTTCTCCTCGGAACGACGAGGAGATCTAGATCTTTCTCTAGTTCTATCATCATTCTCCCTCTCACCCCTGCGATCTACATATTTTGACAATTTTCCTCTTCGGATGAGCGTTTCAATCTCGTTCTGAAGGGCTATGCAATTTTTGGTCATATGGCCATGATCTTTGTGAAACTCGTAGTATTTGGCCTTATTCCTCAGATCAGGATTTGTCCTCAGTTTTTCTGGCCACTTGATTTCCTCGCTGTTCTTGATTTCTTCTAAAACGTGATTAATACCCATTTTCAATGGAGTATAATTATCGTACTTCTTTAGGACTTCCCATGTCGTCCTATTATTCTTCGAGTGTTTATCACCACCATTACCTTTCTGCTCTTTCTTCTTAGACTTGTCGACCTCCACCTTGGTTTCTTTATCCATATTCTTCTTTGCAGCGATAGCCTCCTCGGCATTCATGATTTTGGCCGCTTTTGCCATCAACTCCGACATAGTTTTAGGTGGATCTTGGCCAAAGTGTAGTATAACTTATTAGGCAACAAACCACTCATCAAAGCATTGATTGCTGTCTTTTCTTCTTAATCTATGACTTCCAACTTCTCGTTATTAAAACGAGTTATGTAATCTCTAGTACTTTCACCTGATTTTTGCCTAACACTTAGCAAATGTGCTACTCGCTTTACTGGCTTTGCTCCAAAATAGAAATTGCCAATGAACAACTCGGCTAACTGAATAAAAGTTGAAATCTTACCCCGAGGAAGATTATTGTACCATATTTGTGCAGATCCGGTAAGAGTTCCCGAGAATGCTCTACACCTCATCTCGTCGGGGACGGCATAGATGTCGGCAACAGCTTGGTATTGTTCTATATGAAGTACAGGATCTTTCTTTCCATCGTACTTAGGGGTCACTACAGGTGCTTTGAATTTCGATGGTGTTGGAAAATCCACAATGGCTTGCACAAAAGGTGTCCCTTGAACAAAAGTTCTCTATAAAGGGTTCCTCGCTTTAGCCATTTCTCCCAGTCTTTCCTCCAACCGTTGAATGGAACCTTTCCATGCTTCATTCCCTTCCTCAAGCCGCCTAGTCCGAGTAATTGATTGTTCTGATATAGCTTCCTGAGATTTATCTCGACGAGTAGCTGGTCGTGATTGTGCTGATCCTTCTCTCAAACCTGATGGTGGCCGTAAAATTCTCGATGGAGCTCTAGGTGGACTCATATTCCTCCTTGGTCCTAATCGACTGAAAGGAGACACCCTGCTTAATCTTTCTAAGGAGCTAGTTCTCTCCGGAGAGAGAGTGATACGTTGATCTGTATCCGTGGCTCGTATTGATGAAGTTCGCCCAGGTTGATAAGAAGAATCATTAGATTCTTCATTGCGATATGACCCAGTACGTCTGGATCGCGATTGCCCACGATCACTCCTTTGCCCTGAATATGTAGGTGCACCGCCTTGAAGAGTTTGAATGAGTTGTCTCATAGATTCTTGCATGGCGGTTTGTCCTTGAGCCAGATTTGTCATAATTCCGGCCAGATCTGGAGATGCAGATGGATTTGGAAGATTTCCAGTATTTCCAGTATTTCGATTACTGGATTCTGGGTTATCTGCCATTGATGGTAAATGATTTTTTATGAAAAACGATAATAACAGTCGTTTCCCACAGACGGCGCCAATCTGTTGATGTAAAAAATTAGATTGCTCTAATTATTCAATCACAGATAAATAAATAAGACAAAGATTTTTAAAGTGGTTCGGCTAGGAATAAAGCCTACGTCCACTGTTATGTTATTGCTAAATGTTTGCAGAATTCTTGATTACAAGTTCTCTCAAGAAATTTCGGTCCCTTTGAATGGGGTTGATACAAGGTATTTATATCCTTGAGGCTGTACATGAAAGGTTCGATACATTAAATGATATACATGTGAAAGGGTAATACATTTAATGCAGCGTGCGCATCAAGAATATAAGCATTCAATGAATATTTGAACTGTTGATTATCTGGCAATTAATGATACGACCGAGGTGCAGCTCGGACCGCCATAGTTGCTCGTTGCTCAGGAGTTCCTCGGAGCGCTAGAGTACCTCGGAGCGCTAGAGTTTCTCGGTGCGCTAGAGTTCCTCGTTGCTCGGAAAGAATCATGGTTGGTCGGGAAATGAACTTCCTCGCTGCTATTGTGCCACGTAGATTAACACATGTCTTCGTATTATTCGTCCACATCAGCATATTAATTTTGGTATCAATAATCATTAAATGATTTTGAAAAATGTGAATGGTGTAGTCAGGCAAAAATCACTAAGACACCACATAAATCTATTTTTAAAAAATCTAAACCACTTGATTTAATTCATTCGGATATTTGTGAATTGGATGGTGTCACTACTAGAAATGGAAAACGTTATTTTATAACTTTTATTGGTTAATGTTATTATTATTCATTTGTGTATTTAATGAAAAATAAAAGTGAAGCGTTTGACATGTTTAAAATTTTTCTAAATGAAATTAAAAATCAATTTAATCGACAAATTAAAAGGTTACGTAGTGATAGAGGCACCAAATATGATTCTTCACCATTTATTGAATTTTATAAAACCCATGGTATAATTCACGAAAAAACTGTCCCTTATTCGCCTGAAATGAACGGTAAAGCCGAAAGAAAAAATAGGACATTAACTGAATTAGTTGTTGCTATTTTATTAAATTCGGGGGCTTCTTCACATTGGTGGGGTAAAATTATTTTGACTGTATGTCAATTACTTAATAGAATTTCTAAGACTAAAATGAAAATATCTCCTCATGACATTTGGAAAAATAATAAGCCCAACGTGTCATACTTTAGAACGTGGGGGTACTTTGCATATGTACGTATACTCGACCCTAAGAGGTCTAAATTGACGAGTAGAACATATGAGTGCATTTTTATAGGCTATGATATTAATAGCAAATCATATCGTTTTTATGACTTGAAAAATCAAGTAATTATTGAATCAAATGACTCCAAAATTTATGAAGATAAATTTCCTTTTAAATTGAGAAATATCGGGGGCTAGTCATCCACCAATATTTCTTTAAATAAAAATAAAGAAAATTATTAATCCATTTTAGAAATTCAAAAAAGTAAAAGGGCTCGTGTAAAAAAAGATTTTGGTCCCGACTTTTATGCTTACACTTTAAAGAAGGATCCTAACACTATTCAAGAAGCTTTATCTTCTTTAGATGCCGATTTATGGCAAGAGGCTGTTAATGATGAAATGTATTCTTTGGAAACAAATAAAACTTGGCATTTAGTGGACCTTCCTCCTGGGTGTAAAATAATTGGGTGTAAATGGATTCTTAAAAAGAAATTAAAACCTGATGGCACTGTTGAAAAATATAAGGCACATCTTGTTGCTAAAGGTTTTAGATAAAGAGAAAACGTAGACTTTTTTTTATACATTTTCACTCGTGACTAGAATAACGTCTATACGTATACTATTTGCTATAGCTTCCTTAAATGATTTAATAGTACACCAAATGGATGTTAAAACTGCAATTTTAAATGGAGAATTAGAAGAAGAGATTTATATGGATCAAGCTGAAGCTTTTATTGTGCACGGTCAAGAAAATAAAGTATGTAAATTAGATAAATCTCTTTAAGGACTCAAACAGGCACCTAAACAATGGCATGATAAATTTGATAGCTTAGCCATCTCTAATGGTTTTAAAATTAATGAAAGTGACAAATGCATTTATTATAAATATGTTGAGAACGTTTGCACTATCATGTGTCTTTATGTTGATGACTTGCCTATATTTGGTTCTAATATTCATGCCATAGAAAATATTAAATCATTATTGTGTGCCAATTTTGATATGAAGGATTTGGGTGAAGCTAGTGTAATATTATGAATTAATATTACTAGGTCGAAAAAGGGACTTTCTTTGGATCAATCTCATTACATTGAGAAAGTTCTAAAGAAATACAATTACTTTGACTATAAACCTGCTAGTACGTCATTTGATCCTAGTGTAAAGTTATTTAAGAACACTAGCGACAGTGTAAACCAAAATGCTTATGCAAGCATTATTGGTAGCTTACGTTATGCTATAGGTTGCACTAGACCAGACATAGCTTATGTTGTGGGAGTACTATGTAGATTTACCAGTCGACCTAGTATGGAGCATTGGCATGCTATTGAGAGGGTGGGTACCTTAAAAGGACGATGAATCTCGGATTACACTATAATAAGCATCCCGCTGTCCTTGAAGGATTTAGTGATGCTGATTGGAACACCCTATCTGATGATTCTAAGGCTACTAGTGGATATATATTTAGCATCGCTGGTGGTGTAGTTTCTTGGAAATCTAAGAAACAAACTATTTTGGCTCAATCCACTATGGAGTCTGAGATGATAGCGCTAGCTACTTCTAGTGAAGAGCCAAGTTGGTTAAGAAACCTCCTGTCAGATATCCCATTATGGGAAAGACCAATACCAGGCGTTTTGATTCATTGTGATAGTACCGCGGCTATTGCAAAAGTTGAGAACCGTTATTATAACGGTAAGAAATGACAAATACGTCATAAACATAGCATTATTAGAAAATTTATTTTTACGGGTGCTGTGAGGGTGGATCATATACGGTCTGTACAGAACTTAGTTGATCCTTTGACGAACGGACTAGCTAGGGAGAAGGTGTGGAACACCTCAAAAGGGATGGGAATAAAGCCCTTGGATACATGAGTCACTTGTGATGGTAACCCAACATATAGCCTAGAGATCCCAATAAATATGTTCAAAGGGTAATAACAAGTCAGAAGTGATATGGGTTGAATCATGATATTATTAATTAATATAGAACGGGATATTACTCCGAGTCCATCCTTATGGAGCATGATATCCTGAAGCGAGTTAGGATGAGTTATTATAACTCTTAATGAGATCTATAGCTCCATTTTAAGTGGGGTACTTAGCTACGGGAGTATTCTTGATGGACTCACCTATGTGAATGTGGAAGTGTGGCCGCTTCCTATGGATATTTTGGGCAAATTCCTAAAGCATTCACCACATTGGGATAGAAGCACATGGCTGTAACGTGCTAGCTATTAGAATTACATCCAAGTAGGATTGTGTGTGGGATGTTGTCAGAGATAGAGTTCAAAACTACAGTTACTCTAGTATATTCTGAATCATCTTAACTACGTGAAGGTTCAAGTCGAAAGACACCTTTGCTTATGCACAATTCTACAGAGTATTGCTCGATAAAAAGTTTTCAAATTTTGCAAGTGGGGGTTGTTGGAACAGTTATCTCAGATAACTACCAGTGCAAACTTTGAAAAAAATAAGGAACAACCTCTTAAGTCTTTGAGCAGTTATAGGAGCAAGTGTCCACGCCCCATTGTTAATAGTCCCACATCGGTAAGGGACTAAAATTAGGTGTGGTATATTTACATTTTTTGTGGAACAAATGGGCAAGCCCTTTGGCATTAGATGTTTTGTGTATATGGGTGGGGGACTTATTGGGCCAAGTCACATACGCGCGCGCGCCGCCGACGCGGTCGTCCCGGGCCCATGCCCGGGTCCTGGGGCTGGGGCTGGGGCTCATTAAGAAATAATTTTTTGGACAAATACATAATTGTTTTTTTGGGTTTTAACAATTATTTTTAACGATTTTTAATTCCAAAAAAAACATGTTCTTTTAGTTGAATATTTCAACCCAGTTGCCCACTTCTTTAGATTGTTTCTCTCCACGTTTTTTTTTCCAATGTCTTTCTTGTTGTCCCATAAAAAACGTATTTCACCTCCATTTTTTGACAAACCTATCCTGCAACTTTACAGAAAAACTTCTTCTGAATTTTTTTTGTTCCTCTGCACTAGAATAATAAATCCTCCACAGGTTTATTATTAGAGTCGGGCAATTATTACGAATGGATGTACATGAACCGGATTGATTCTTGTGCTTTATCAATCCGTATTTTATTTATTGGAGGCTATTTTATCCTGGAGGTGACGAGGCAATTGTGATTGTCAGCACACATTGGGCAGAGCCGCAAAAAAACTTAAAGAGAGCGACTTGGTCTGCGACTCAGCCATGTTCTAGAATGTACCTGCTTCCGGAATTTCATATACTTTCTATTCCGGATTTATTTGCTCCAAAATTGAGTAATTTCATTCCTTAATTATGCATTTATTTAAATCGCTGCTGCAACAAGTTCCATACTCAAAATTTGAAATCTTGGAATGCGTTAGCTGAAAGGGATAAGAGTAAGACTTGAAGTACATCGCCATACACAATTGTACTGGCATTGAGGCTTAGGCGTTCGGATTGGCCCAATCCTTAAAGCCATTTGCTAAGGCCTACACTCTGTACTCTTGTGAATATCCTATTAAAGCAATTTGTTGTCTTCTCTCTTTATTTTTTACCATGCTGACGATAATGACGGAATCTAAAGCTGGATACTTGTGTAGAAAGTAGGAGATACTCCTTTTTCTGACAATCTTCCTTACAATTTGCTTTCTTTCCTTTTATTTTTTCCTAAATAATTGGTATCATATGCTTCTGCAGGAAGTAGTAGATACTTAAAAATCCCAAATGCTGGAACTACTCTCTCTTTATGCTTTACTTCTTTCCTTTCTTTTTATACCGTGGTGTGGATCCTAATTTGTAAAGTTATTTGAATTTTGATACTTCTGCAGCAAGTAGGTTATCAATAAAAGAATCTGTACTTGGATCACAGTGATTCCATGAAACAGTAAAAAATACCACAATTGGTCATGAGGATCAGTGTAACTTGGAGATGTGGTGATATTTTATTACTCCTAGTAAAACCCTTGTCGTGTTTACGTAAAAAAGTGCATGTAGACAAATTTCTATCATGACTTCGGAGTGTGAACAATGATGAAGGATATCATGTCGTCTGTTGTTTGGACTTTGTTGGGGTGTTAAGTGAGTCTCTTCTTCTGCGTGGTTTATTGGCATTAATTTAATTCATGAGAGAGAGAGAGAGAGAGAGAGAGAGAGAGAGAGAGAGAAACGGATGAGAGAAAGAGCCACGTACAGTGCGGCGGAAAGGTTAAAGAAAGACGGGGAGTGGTCGCAGTGTTTTTGTCCACTGGTGGTTTGGAAGTGGAATCAAATTGAAGTGCATGTGTCCTAACACTGTACGAGTAGAATAACTAGGTTGAGTCATTAATATTGGTTCAAATCATCGATGTCCACCCCTAATAATCGATTTTAGAAAAGCCACCTAGATAGGTCGGAATGCTACTTTTTAGTTAGAATTGTCAATCTTTAGGTCTGGAGTGAAATTTATTTGGATGCAGCCACCCATTTTTAGTTCTCTAATATTTCAAATTCACTTACTCTACTTAGTAACTAAAATTATATTTGGCATTAATAAAGAGGCATCCAAGCAGTCAAGTCATATACATCTCGTTTGACTCGATTAGTAATTTTTTTTCTTCTCTCTCAAATATTTATTTGAAAACAAGACATATCTAGAATATGAGATTACTCTGCACATTCTTAATATGAAACCCGCTGCATCCATAATACATCAACCATCACTATTGTAAACCCCAGAACACACATTCAAAGATTTTGTTATATTTTTAAACATTACCATATATTGAGAAAAATTACGTTTAAAATATATTATGGCATGAAAATGTAGCATTATTTGAAGCAATGGTAACATAAATCAAGAATCATAAGGTGACAATGGCACTGGTGACCTGTCCACCTATCCATCGTATGTGATGACTTTGCACAATGACGAGCCACCATGTGTCAATGAACAAAAAAGCAAAACACGTAATTTCAAGTCACCATGGCTTAACAGAAACCAATGGTGGGTTGCCATCGTGTGACATTTGAAATCATAGTGGCGTAGGTGAGAGTAATGGTGCGTTGCCATTGTCTTATACAAGCTTGTTTTCAAATAACATAACCGTTTCATGTCACCGTCGCTGAGAGATAACGACGGTGACATGACCCTTGCCCATGTAAGAAGCGAAGGTTTCTTTTCACCATGTGTTAATATGGTTTATAATTTTAATTGAGACGATGATAAGTAATTGTTTGCTTTCCTTTATACTCCGTGCCTTGCCACCGAATGTTAATATTTCTCCATTTTTGGTTGCCACCGCTTTACATATGCTTACAATATATTGTTTTACACCCACTTAATTGTATGCTAACAAATGAGGTGTAAGGACATATTTTTAATAAGTCCGTCACAATTAATTATGTCGTATACCGCTACAAGTCGTCGAAGAATTGTGAAGATTGCATCTACAAAAGATGGATCCGAATTACTAGTTACCTTCGACATTTAAGCCCAACAATATGAGCTTTGGTAAGATATTGTTTTAAAGTTTCATATACAATTAATATTAAGAGTGTTGGGATATTTTTTTAAAAAGGTTTTAAAAAGCTTTTATATAAAAATATTTTTTAAGAGGTTTTATAACTGTTATTAAGAGAAAGTTTTGTTTTGAAAAGCTTTGTGAAAAACTGCTATAGTAGTAAATGTATCATGGTTTCGACGCCAAGGTCGTTCAAGCGAGATCTCAATCTCATTCGAACAACATTGGGATGTCGCGCGTAGTCGTTCAAACAACACGCGATCTCGTTCAAGCGAGATGCGGTTCTCGTTCAAACGACCTTGCTTTTTGGCTCACACGCTGCTGTAATGCTTATCCTTTGACCGACTCAGATTTTGTATAAAAAGGGTTCCTGGCACCCTAGAAAAACGTGGAGAACAGTTTCAACTTTTAAGAGTCTTATTCTTTTGAAACTTTTGTGTATCTGCCCAGATTTAATTCAATACCTTTTGGCAGAAAGTTTTTCTCCAACAATTTTAAGGGTTCAAATGTTTTGTTTTTAATTCACAAAATCCCAATTACTTTTATGTAAATTATTTTGTGGAACCCAAGAACATATTTTTCTTTGTTTTACTCTTTGTAGGGAAAACTCTACAACCGAAAGTTGCATGCTATTACGGAGGGAGTCCTTATAAAGTTCACTCTTGTGGAGAAGCCATTTTTCTTCTTCATTGTTGCCCTCTTGGAAAGGGAAAATTCCAGCCCTAACTTGTGGAGGAGCCGTCTTCTTCTTCACTGCTGTCCTCCTGGAAAGGAAAAGTTCTAGCCGAGACATCGGAACCGACACCTGCGGGTATTTCGTATGTCACCTTATGTCATTGTAATTCGTGTAAGCCGTTTTCTTACAAATTATAGTGAAATAAAAAGTTTTGCCCCTTTAGGGGATTTTTCTTTAAGCTTGTGTCACATGCTTTATTTATTTTATGATTTGACACACGCACACACGCAGTGAATGATTTGGGGCTGATTTATTTTGGTTTAAAAATAAACACTAATTAAATAAGTGTGCCAACGTAGAAAGTTACGAATTTAGTCAATTATCACACGTGCGCGTTTTTTTCAAATTGGTATCAGAGCTTATTTAAGCGATCACCACTTTACAAATTGGTATCAAAGCGAGTTACGCTAATTTATCACGTGATTCTGATTTTCAAGAATTTATTTTTTGTTATACAATTTGACTTCTCACGTCGTCAAATTGGTATCAGAGCGGGCTACGCTAATTTATCGCGAGATCCTGATTTTTCGAGGATTACTTTCTGATACAATTTGTCTACTCACGTCTACAAATTGGTATCAGAGCAGGTTACACAAATATGTCGCGTATTCCTATTTTTTGAAAAATTGTGTGATATAGATTTTTTTAAAATCAGTTTTGTGAAAAATCGCAATTTTTCAATGGAACGCTCATTTAATGAGGAGCCTATTTTTGAAAAAGTTCACGATCATGTTGAAAATTTAAAAAGTTTGAATTTGAAACTTTGCAAAAGAATTAAATTTTTGGAAAAAGAAAATTCTCTCTTTTAAAGAAAGATTTAATATTTGCAAGCGTTTCAAACTCAAAGTGATATTTGTCGTGAGCACATTGGTAATTTGTGTATTGATTTTGATTCTTCGAAAATTGCCAAAAAGAAGAGTGATGAGAGAGTCCTTATTTTAGAGAAGGAATTAAAGGACTTAAAAATTTTAGGGTTCGCGTTTGTGCTGTCGAGGATAAAAAATTAATCGATGATTTTACGACACGTGAAAAGACTCTTAGGGATAAGTTTGTTTTAATTGAGGGTGAGCGCGATAAACTGTTAAGTTTAATTGATAATTTGAAAAATAAATCCATGTCTTTAGAAGAGTCTAATTCTTTGCTTGAGTAAAAAATTTTAAAGTTAAAAATTAATTTGACAGACTCAAGTAGGTTTGATAGTGATGGTAATGGCTTATCTTGTTCTCATGCTTCTAGTACTAAAGCCAAAATCATTATTTGTTTTAGAGGGTCAACTGTTCCAAAGGATGTTAGAAAATATCACACGTTAGGTGTCGTTCCACCCGTTTACACATGTTCATATTGTGGTAGGAAAAGTCACATTTGGAGATTTTGTTTTGATCTTCGAAGAGATCCTAGGAATTCGAAGTCTAGTGTTTTGTTGGTTCCCAAAATTCCGTGTCGATGTGTTACATATGTTTGGGTTCGAAAATCACTTTTGAATATGCTAGATTTTAGAATAGTTGATTCTCATTTTCTTGCACATGATTCTTCTCTTGCCATATCATATAGATTATTGTGTTTGCATGTTTGTCATATGCTAGTTATGCTTTTTGATATATTTTTGCTAGCGCTGTGACGTGTACTTTTTGTTCATTTTTTTTTTGAAAAATTTTGAAAAATACAAAAAGATTTTATTTTGATAAAATTTTGAGAAAATCCAAAAAGATTTTTGTATTTTGTTTGCACCATTTAGAGATGGACACTTTGTATGATCGAGTCACAACATCATTCCATTTTTTCATGTGACTATTTGATAGTGTTTTAAGACAATAGGTCACTTCATCCATGTGCTTTACAATGTTTGGAATCATTGAGATGTAATTTAGTGTTACTTCCTACATGTTTGACTCTTGATTTCCTTTATTTCACACATGCACGGATTTGTTTGATTATTGTGCTTGTCTTATCACATGTTGGTTGGGTGTTTTCACTTCAATCATGTCCTTAAAATGAACCAAGCGCGATAAAACTTGATAAGAAAGTTGTGCATATAAGAACCGTTTTGTGAGTTTGTGTACTTTGTTTAAAAACGGTGAAGGGCTACGAAAGATTTTTTTTCTTTGCGTTTAAGCCACCATTAAATTGCACCTAAAAAAAAGAGGAATTTTATTATCTAGGGTCCAAAGAGGTTTAAAAGAGCCTGAAAAAATTAAAAGGCAATAAAAAGAAATTCATGCCAAATTATGGGCCATTTTGGTTTTTGAACCAATTCTCCAAAGTTTGAGAATTTAGATTACCTATAAAAGAAAATATATTTGAGGGAGTTTGGTTGGAGAATTTAAACGGGTTGGCACGTCCTTGAAAATCTTGAAAAAGCGCTAAATAGTGTCGAACGTTATTGGTGTGGAAATCATTTGACTTTGATTTGTTGATTTGTATAAGACGATGTCATTTAAATTCAACAAATTTTTACACCTAATGATTCTTTTTATGTTCATTCGTTAGGGTACTCATATGCATCGTGCACATATGATTGATTGAGTTTATTTACCTATCGAATGTGTTCACACCCATTCATTATGTTTCCATGACTTGGTTGTTTGATTTTAAATCCATGGTGTGATTTTTTTAGTATCTTGTTTTTGTATGAAAAATTGAAAAATCCAAAAATAGTTTGTGAAATTTTGGGGGACATACCTTTGCATGCGCGTAGTTTGATTCATATTTGCTATGCATTTTATCGTGACACTCCATGTTTTGATTTTTTTTCTATTTATCTGTCTATTTAGGGACATCATAAAAATGGAGAGAAAGAATTAGCATGTTATGGGGGAGTTTTTGCATTATGGGGGAGGTTTGATTTATTAATGCTTTAATCTTATATCATTTCAAACTCGATGCGTCCCGAAGGTTTTTTTCTTTATCTCATGTGTGTAGGTACGAAAATTGAAGATCATGATGTTGCACACACTGATGAGAAAAGCTTTGAGAGTTTTGATGTTGAAGAAAAAATTGAGAACTTGTAAATTTTACCTTTTCAGTTTTGGGATTCATGGGAGGGTAGATTTGTATAGGCATTTTGGTTTTTAATAATTCAGATGTTTTTATGTGTGTACCGGCATAGACATAGGGGGAGATTTGTAAGGACATATTTTTAATAAGTCCGTCACAACTAATTATGTCGTATACCGCTACAAGCCGTCGAAGAATTGTGAAGATTGCATCTACAAAAGACGGATCCGAATTACCAGTTGCCTTCAACATTCAAGCCCAACAATATGAAATTTGTAAGATATTGTTTTAAAGTTTCATCTACATTTCATATTAAGAGTGTTGGGATATTTTTCAAAAAAGGTTTTAAAAAGCTTTTATATAAAAATATTTTTAAAGAGGTTTTATAATTGTTATTAAGAGAAAGTTTTGTTTTGACAGGCTTTGTGAAAAACTGCTATAGCAGTAAACGTACCTCGGTTTCGATGCCAATGTCGTTCAAGAGAGATCTCAATCTCGTTCGAACAATATTGGGATGTCGCACGTAGTCGTTCAAACGACACGCGATCTCTTTCAAGCGAGATGGGGTTCTCGTTCGAACGACCCTGCTTTTTGGCTCACATGCTGCTGTAATGCTTATCCTTTGACCGACTCAGATTTTGTATAAAAAGGGGTCCTGGCAGCCTAGAAAAACATGGTGAACAATTTTAACTTTTAAGAGTCTTATTCTTTTGAAACTTTTGTGTATCTGCCCAGATTTAATTAAATAACTTTTGGCAGAAAGTTTTTCTCCAACAATTTAAGGGGTTCAAATGTTTTGTTTTTAATTCACAAAATCCCAATTACTTTTATGTGGATTGTTTTGTGGAACCTAAGAACATATTTTTCTTTGGTTTATTCTTTGTAGGGAAAACTCTACAACCGCAAGCTGTGTGCTATTGTGGAGGGAGTCATTATAAAGTTCACTCTTGTGGAGAAGCCGTTTTTCTTCTTCATTGTTGCCCTCATGGAAAGGGAAAATTCCATCTGTAACTTGTGGAGGAGCCGTCTTCTTCTTCACTACTTACCTCCTAGAAAGGGAAAGTTCCAGTCGAGACATCGGAACCGAGAGCTACGGGTATTTCGTATGTCACCTTATTTCATTGTAATTCGTGTAAGCTGTTTTCTTATAAATTATAGTGAAATAAAAGGTTTTGCCCCTTTGGGGGATTTTTTCTTAAGCTTGTGTCGCATGCTTTATTTATTTTATAGTTTGACACACGCACACACGCAGTTGAATGATTTGGGGTTGATTTATTTTGGTTTAAAAATAGAGACTAATTAAATAAGTGTGCCAACGTAGAAAGTTACGAATTTAATCAATTATCACACAGTCGTATTTTTCCAAATTGGTATCAGAGCTTATTTAAGCGATCACCACTTTTCAAATTGGTATCAGAGCTTATATAAGCGATCACCACTTTACAAATTGGTATCAGAGCGGGTTATGCTAATTTATCGCGTGATTCTGATTTTCGAAGGATTTATTTATTTTCGTCAAATTGGTATCAGAGCGGGTTACACTAATTTATCGCGTGATCCTGATTTTTCGAGGATTACATTCTGATACAATTTGTCTACTCACGTCTACAAATTGGTATCAGAGCAGGTTACGCTAATTTGTCGCGTATTCCTATTTTCCGAAAAATTGTGTGATATTGATTTTTTTTTTCAATCAGTTTTGTGAAAAAATCGCAATTTTTCAATAGAATGCCCATTTAATGAGGAGCCTATTTTGGAAAAAGTTCACAACCATGCTGAAAATTTAAAAAGTTTCAATTTGAAACTTTGTAAAAGAAGTAAAGTTTTAGAAAAAGAAAATTCTCTCTTGATAAGCAAGATTGAATATTTGCAAGCGTTTCAAACTCAATGTGATATTTGTTGTGAGCACATTGGTAATTTGTGTATTGATTTTGATTCTTTGAAAATTGACAAAAAGAAGAGTGATGAGAGAGTACTTATTTTAGAGAAGGAATTAAAGGACTTAAAAAATTTTAGGGTTTCCGTTTGTGCCGTCGACAAATAAAAAATTAATCGATGATTTTACGACACGTGAAAAGACTCTTAGGGATAAGTTTGTTTTAATTGAGGGTGAGCACGATAAACTGTTAAGTTTAATTGGTAATTTGAAAAAGAAATCCCTGTCTTTGGAAGAGTCTAATTTTTTTCTTGAGTCAAAAATTTTAAAGTTAAAAAATGATTTGACATACTCAATTAGGTTTGATAGTGATGGTAATGGCTCATCTTGTTCTCGTGCTTCTATAACTAAAGCCAAAATCATTATTTTGTTTTAGAGGGTCAACCGTTCCAAAGGATGTTAGAAAAGATCACACTTTAGGTGTCGTTCCACCCGTTTACACATGTTCATATTGTGGTAGGAAAGGTCACCTTAGGAGATTTTATTTTGATCTTGGAAGAGATCCTAAGAATTAGAAGCCTAGTGTTTTATTGGTTCCCAACACCCCATGTCGATGTGTTACATGTGTTTGGGTTAGGAAATCACTTTTGAATACGCTAGATTTTAGAATAGTTGATTCTCATTTGCTTGCACATGATTCTTCTCT
This sequence comes from Sambucus nigra, assembly GCA_949130495.1. Taxonomy (NCBI): domain Eukaryota; kingdom Viridiplantae; phylum Streptophyta; class Magnoliopsida; order Dipsacales; family Adoxaceae; genus Sambucus; species Sambucus nigra. Next base: position 276,012,940 of record OX422209.1, on the reverse strand, counting down.
TGTCATATCATATCGATGATTGTGTTTGCATGTTTCTCATATGTTAGTTATGCTTTTTGATATATTTTTGCTAGCGTTGTGACATGTACTTTTTGTATAACTTTTTGTTTTTGAAAAATTTTGAAAAATACAAAAAGATTTTATTTTGATAAAATTTTGAGAAAATCCAAAAAGATTTTTGTATTTTGTTTGCACCGTTTATGGATGGACACTTTGGATGACAGAGTCACATCATTATTCCATTTTTTTATGTGACTATTTGATAGTGTTTTAAGACAATAGGTAATTTCATCCATGTGCTTTACAATGTTTGGAATCATTGAGATGTAATTTAGTGTTACTTCCTACATGTTTGACTCATGATTTCCATTATTGCACACATGCACGGACTTGTCTGATTATTATGCCTGTCTTATCACATGTTGGTTAGGTGTTTTCACTTCAATCATGTCCTTATAACGAACCAAGCGCGATAAAACTTGATAAGAAAGTTGTGCGTATAAGAACCGTTATGTGAGTTTTTGTGCTTTGTTTAACAACGGTGAAGGGCTACAAAAGATTTTTTTTTCCTTTGCGATTAAGCCACCGTTAAATTGGAACTAAAAAATGAAGGAATTTTATTATCCAACGTACAAAGAGGTTTAAAAGAGCCCGAAAAAATTTAAAGGCAATAAAAAGAAATTCATGCCAAATTATGGGCTATTTAGGTTTTTGTACCAATTCTCCAAAGTTTGAGAATTTAGATTACCTCTAAAACAAAGTACATTTGAGGGATTTAGGTTAGAGAATTTAAACGGGTTGGAACTTCCTTGAAAATCTTGAAAAAGCGCTAAATAGTTTTGGACGTTATTGGTGTGGAAATCATTTGACTTTGATTTGTAGATTTGTATAAGATGATGTCATTTAAATTCAATAAATTTTTACACCTAAGGATTCTTTTGATGTTCATTCGTTAGGGGTACACGTATGCATCGTGCACATATGATTGATTGAGTTTATTTACCTATCGAATATGTTCACACCCATTCATTACGTTTCCATGACTTGGTTGTTTGAGTTTAAATCCATGGCGTGATTTTTTTAGTATCTTATTTTTGTATGAAAAATTAAAAAATCCAAAAATAGTTTGTGAAATTTTGGGGGACATACCTTTGCATGCGCATAGTTTGATTCATGTTTTCTATGCATTTTATCGTGACACTCCATGTTTTGATTTTTTTATTCTTATCTGTCTATTTGGGGACATCATAAAAAGGGGGAGAAAGAATTATCATATTTTCGGGGAGTTTTTGCATTATGGGGGAGGTTTGATTTATTAATGCTTTATTCTTATATCATTTCAAACTCGATGCGTCATGAAGGTTTTTTTCTTTATCTCGTCTGTGTAGGTACGAAAATTGAAGATCATGATGTTGCACACCCTGATGCGAAAAGCTTTGAGAGTTTTGATGTTGAAGAAAACTTTGAGAACTTGTAAATTTTACCTTTTCAGTTTTGGGATACATGGGAGGGTAGATTTGTATAGGCATTTTTATTTTTAATAATTCGGATGTTTGTATGTATGTACCGGCATAGACATAGGGGGAGATTTGTAAGGACGTATTTTTAATAAGTCCGTCACAATTAATCATGTCGTATACCGCTACAAGTCGTCGAAGAATTGTGAAGATTGCATCTACAAAAGACGGATCCGAATTACCAGTTGCCTTCAACATTCAAGCCCAACAATATGAACTTTGGTTAGATATTGTTTTAAAGTTTCATCTACATTTCATATTAAGAGTGTTGGGATATTTTTTAAAAAAGGTTTTAAAAAGCTTTTATATAAAAATGTTTTTTAAGAGGTTTTATCACTGTTATTAAGAGAAAGTTTTGTTTTGAAAAGCTTTGTGAAAAACTGCTACAGCAGTAAACGTACCTCGGTTTCGACGCCAAGGTCATTCAAGCGAGATATCAATCTTGTTCGAACGACATTAGGATGTCGCGCATAGTCTTTCAAACGACACGCAATCTCGTTCAAACGAGATGGGGTTCTCGTTCGAACGATCCTGCTTTTTGGCTCACATGCTGCTGTAATGCTTATCCTTTGACCGACTCAGATTTTGTATAAAAAGGGGTCTCGGCAGCCTAGATAAACATGGAGAACAATTTTAACTTTTAAGAGTCTTACTCTTTTGAAACTTTTGTGTATCTGCCCAGATTTAATTCAATACCTTTTGGCATAAAGTTTTTCTCCAACAATTTTAAGGGTTCAAATGTTTTGTTTCTAATTCAAAAAATCCCAATTACTTTTATGTTTATTGTTTTGTGGAACCCAAGAACATATTTTTCTTTGGTTTATTCTTTGTAGGGAAAACTATACAACTGAAAGCTGCATGCTATTGTGGAGGGAGTCCTTATAAAGTTCACTCTTGTGGAGAAGCCGTTTTTCTTCTTCATTGTTGCCCTCCTGGAAAGGGAAATTCTAGCCGTAACTTATGGGGGAGTCATCTTCTTCTTCACTGCTGCCCTCCTGGAAAGGGAAAGTTCCAGCCGAGACATCGGAACAGACACCTGCGGGTATTTCGTATGTCACCTTATTTCATTGTAATTCATGTAAGCCGCTTTCTTACAAATTATAGTGAAATAAAAGGTTTTGCCCCTTTGAGGGATTTTTCCTTAAGCTTGTGTCGCATGCTTTATTTATTTTATGGTTTGACACACGCACACACGAACTTGAATGATTTGGGGATGATTTATTTTGGTTTAAAAATAGACACTAATTAAATAAGTGTGCCAACATGGAAAGTTGAGAATTTAATCAATTATCACACAGTCGCATTTTTTCAAATTGGTATCAGAGATTATTTAAGCGATCATCACTTTTTAAATTGGTATCAGAGCTTATTTAAGAGATCACCACTTTACAATTTGGTATCAGAGCGGGTTACGCTAATTTATCGCGTGATCCTGGTTTTTGAAGGATTTATTTTTTTGATACAATTTTACTTCTCATGATTCAAATTGGTATCAGAGCGGGTTACGCTAATTTATCGCATGATCCTGATTTTTCGAGGATTACTTTCTGATACAATTTGTCTACTCACGTCTACAAATTGGTATCAGAGCAGGTTACGCTAATTTGTCGCGTATTCCTATTTTCAAAAAAATTGTGTGATATTGATTTTTTTTAAATCAATTTTGTTGGAAGATCGCAATTTTTCAATGGAACGCCCATTTAATGAGGAGCCTATTTTTGAAAAAGTTCACGACCATGCTGAAAATTTAAAAATTTTCAATTTGAAACTTTGCAAAAGAAGTAAAGTTTTGGAAAAAGAAAATTCTCTCTTTAGAAGAAAGATTGAATATTTGCAAGCGTTTCAAACTCAATGTGATATTTGTCGTGAGCACATTAGTAATTTGTGTATTGATTTTGATTCTTTGAAAATTGACCAAAAGAAGAGTGATGAGAGATTCCTTATTTTAGAGAAGGAATTAAAGGACTTAAAAAATTTTAGGGTTCCCGTTTGTGCCGTCGAGGATAAAAAATTAATCGATGATTTTACGACACATGAAAAGACTCTTAGGGATAAGTTTGTTTTAATTGAGGGTGAGCGCGATAAACTGTTATGTTTAATTGATAATTTGAAAAAGAAATCCCTATCTTTGTAAGAGTCTAGTTCTCTGCTTGGGTAAAAAATTTTAAAGTTAAAAAATGATTTGACAGACTCAAGTAGGTTTGATAGTGATGGTAATGGATCATCTTGTTCTCGTGCTTCTAGTAATAAAGACAAAATCATTATTTGTTTTAGAGGGTCAACCGTTCCAAAGGATGTTAGAAAAGATCACACTTTAGGTGTCGTTCCACCCGTTTACACATGTTTACATCGTGGTAGGAAAAGTCACCTTAGGATATTTTATTTTGATCTTGGAAGAGATCCTAGGAATTAGAAGTCTAGTGTTTTATTGGTTCACAACACGATGTGTCGATGTGTTACATCTGTTTGGGTTAGGAAATCACTTTTGAATACGCTAGATTTTAAAGTAGTTGATTCACATTTGCTTGCACATGATTCTTCTCTTGTCATATCATATCGATGATTGTGTTTGCATGTTTGTCATATGTTAGTTATGCTTTTTGATATATTTTTTCTAGCGTTGTGACATGTACTTTTTGTATAAATTTTTATTTTTGAAAACTCGGTTTATTTTAGATTTGCAAGAAACTTTTTATGTTCCCATAGCTTCTAGGAAATTAATTTTTGTTTCCAAACTTGCTTTAGACGATTTTACGATTGAATTTAAGAACAATAGTTTTGGTTTGATTAAAAACTCTATTAATATTGGTTCTGGATTTTTATTAGATGGTTTATATCAATTGAATCTTGAAAATAATTTTTCTGAAACCCTTGTAGCCCTGCATCCTAATGTTGTTATGAAACGTAGACTAAATGATAAAGAATTTACTTACGTGTGGCATAAAAGATTAGGACACATATACAGGCTGAGAATTGAATGGCTCATTAATGATGGACTACTCCATAACCTGAATGGGGTCAATTATGATGTATGTGTAGACTGTATTAAAGGAAAACAAACCAAACATATAAAGAAAGGAGCCACAAGAAGCACCCAGCTAGTTGAATTAATACATACAGACATATGTGGACCATTTGATATTCTATCCATCGGTGGTGAGAAATACTTCATCATCTTTATAGATGATTTTTCACGTTATTGAATTTTTTACATGTTGTATGATAAATCTCAGTCTGTGAACGTCGTTGAAATATACATTAATGAGGTCAAGAGGCAACTAGGCGAAAAGGTGAATATTATTAGGTCTAATAGAGGTGGTGAATATTACGGTAAATATGATGAGCTAGGGCAACGCCCTGGCCCATTTGATAAACTCCTTGAAAACTTAGGTATTTGTGCCCAATATACAATGTTAGGATCACCTTGGAAGAATGGTGTAGCTAAAAGGCGTAATCGTACCCTTGTAGAATTGGTTAGAATTATTATAAGTAGGACCCAATTGACTACATTTTTGCGGACACATGCATTAAAGATCGATGTACATCTTAAATAGGATTCCTAGCACTACACCAAATCCTGCGAATGGTCACGCCCAGTGGCTCACGGCCCAAGTCCGCGACCAGCTGGTCGCAGACTTGGTCCGTGACCCAGTCAATATTTGGCGTGACCATATTTATTATCACACTAAATTATCAATGCTCTAGATGTGGTCACGAACCAAGTCCGTGACCACAGTGGTCGCGGACTCGGGCAGTGACTAGGTCACGACCATCTTGGCGCCAAACTTGCGCCAAAATTCCCTCCAATCTTGGTCGCGGAGGGGTCACGGCCCAAGTCCATGACCGATGGCATGACGAAGAAGATAGTACACACATTGGGGGTCACGGCTTAGGGCCGTGACAATTTCTTGGTGTGGGTCACGGCTATGGGCCGTGACCATACCTCATTCAAGCAATAGGGTTGATGAAAAAGGGTTGCGCATCACTGATTGAGGGTCACGGCTATGGGTCGTGACCATTTCTTGGTGTGGGTCACGGCTATGGGCCGTGACCATTTCATGGTGTGGGTCACGGCTATGGGCCGTGACCATCCTTCAATTCAAGGTCTGAAACTAGTCGCGCATGGGGGGTCATGGCTATGGGACGTGACCATACTTCAATTCAAGGTCTAAAATTGGTCGCGCATGGGGGTCATGGCTGTAGGTCATGACCATTGGCCATTCATATAGCAGCAGCAAGGTTGTGGGTTGCGAGGTGGGTCGCGGCTGATGGCCGTGACCATGAAATTCCTAAAAAAAATGCACTTTAACATTTGACCCCTTTCATTTTCATTTACCCTCTTCTCTCTCTCTCTCTCGTCAAAGAGAAAGCTATGGCTTCTATCTCTCGTGAAACACCGGTGGGTTTTCTCTCTCTTTGCTGCCACCGGTAAGGTTAGCTTACTTTGATTTGTTTGATGAGATACATATATTTTAATGAGGGTTATTGGTTTTTTGATTTCGATTTCATGAGATACAATCATATATATTTGTTTTGATTTTTGTTTGATGAGATACAAATACACATACTTTAATTTCTGTTTTGTTCTCTTTATGTGTGTAACTGTATGTGTATGCATGTATAGATTTATGTCAAACTAATATTAGGGTTTAAGTAAACCCTAGATTGTATGTGTGTGTGTATATGTTATGTCAATAAACCCTAGATTATATGTATGTATTTTTTTTGGCAAAATATTATTCAAAACTCTAGACATTATTTATTTTTGACAAAATATAATTAAATGGATTTATAATAAGTAAAAAAAAATTACATCCGCCTTTTTGTGGGTTATATATATGCATAGATTTATGTCAAAAAAATATTAGGGTTTAAGTAAACCCTAGATTGTATGTGTGTATGTATAGATTATGTCAATAAATCCTAGATTGTATGTGTATGTATTTTTTTTGACAAAATATGCTTGTCTTTTTTTTTGACAAAATATGATTAAATGATTATTTTGGCATACGAGTCGCAAACACATGTGCACGTTACTATAGTGAGATGTTGTTGGCTTGGTTATTGGATACTATGTTGAATTTATTGAATTGATACTAGTGTCGATAAATGTACATGTTATTAAATTTGTTGGGTGTGCTCTTGATTTGCCTATGAAAAAGTATATCACGTATCTTGCGATTAATGTGCATTTTTTACGTTTATGTCAAGATATTAGGAGGTTACAACTTGACATGGAACAAATACACCACCGCCGGCTGATCTCTGCTCCACCACCGGTTGAATCTCCACTCCACCGACCACCATAGTAGGTTCCTATATCTACCTCTCCCACATGCACAAACGCACAACGGAACACACGCAAAATGGAACACACGCACGCACACCTACATCAATTTCGGTATGTCGGGGTTAGATCCAGACATCAAGGTGGGCGGTCGGCACCAGATCTGCATTGGGTTTGTGCCGATTGAAGCTGGACAAGGGTTTGGTTGGTCGGGGGTTGCTGGTGGTAGGGTTTTGATATGGTGGTGGTTGGTTGGAGGGAGTGCGGGGGGAGAAGCTAAAGGTGAGGTGGTAGTTGAAATGACGGAGGAGGAATTGAAGGGATTGTGATGATGGGAGATTTTTTATTTATTTTTACTTTTTTATTGTTTTAATTTTATTTTTGGGTTGGGATATTTTTTTTTCTCTTTTAGGTAAAAAAAACCGGAGGGAATCATGTTTCTAGGCTTAATTACACGAATTAATATTTAAGGGGGTGAATTTGTCGGGTATTTTTTTTAAGGGGTGTCCCATAACTCTTATGATCCTTATTAAATTTTATGTTGGTTTATGCACTTTTAATATTTTGACATCTAAATGTGCAATGTTTACTAGTTCAAGTTATTTAGAAATGTTTCACCTCAAATTATTAATGATGAAATTGATTATTTACGATTAAGTCGTAAATGTTGTCTCCTAAGTAACACGAATTCAATTGTTTAATAAAATATGAAATGATAATAATTTTAAGAAACATTCACAACATTACATTGTTTTGTTTAATGTGTAGCTCATGAGAGAAAACATTTATTGTTTCAGGTGTTTGTTTTCTTTGCTTCCAGAAACTTCTCGAGAAAATGCCATGGTTAAAGTGTGAGGTGCACTGTCAACTCAATTCTTTTGGTGGATGCTCAAGGTTTGATTTATTGACTTAATTCTTTAATTATACGTTACATATATATTTACTCTCTTTGTCTTTAACTCGTATATATATATTTACACATTTACACATATATATATTTACTCTCTTTGACTCGTAGGAATCGACCGCGTAGTCACGGGGCTTCCGATTAGAGTGTACGACGTAAATTTGCAAAAAAATAGACTTAAGCATAAAAACTTGACATTGAAGGGTGAAAACGTAAAATAGTGACAAAACGATCCCGTAAGAGTCAAGAACACCTCACATGGGACCAATGTGACTCGAAGGAACCGATCGTGTAGTCACGGGGATCCCGGTTTGAGCGTACAACGTAAATTTGTAAAAAAAAATAGACTTAAGCATAAAAAATTGCAATCGATGGGTGAAAACATAAAACAACCATAAAACGGTCTCGTAAGTGTCACGAACGCCTCTCACGGGACCAATGTGACTCGTCGGAATCGACCGCGTAGTCACGGGGCTCCGGGTTTGAGTGTACAACGTAAATTTGTAAAAAGTTAGACTTAAGCATGAACACATGCCATCGAAGGGTGAAAATGTAAAACAAACATAAAACGGTCCCGTAAGAGTCACGAGCACCTCGCAAGGGATCAATGTGACTCGTAGGAACCGACCGCATAGTCACGGGGCTCCCAATTTGAGTGTACGACGTAAATTTACAAATAATTCGACTTAAGCATAAAAACATGCCATCGAATGGTGAAAACGTAAAACAAAAATAAAACGGCCCGGTAAGAGTCACGAGCACCTCATACGGGACCAATGTGACTCGTAGGAATCGACCGCGTAGTCACGGGACTCCCGATTTGAGTGTACGACGTAAATTTGCAAAAAAATTAGACTTAAGCAAAAAAACATGCCTTCGTGGGGTGAAAATGTAAAACAAACACAAAATGGTCCCGTAAGTGTCACGAACACCTCGCACGGGACCAATGTGACTCGTAGGAACTGACCGCGTGGTCAAGGCACTCCCGCTTTGAGCATACGACGTAAATTTGTCAAACGTTAGACTTAGGTATACAAACATACTTTTATAGGGTAAAAATGTTAAAACAACCATAAAAAGGTCCCGTAAGAGTCACGAACACCTTTTACGGGATTGATGTAACTCGTAGGAACCGGCCGCGTAGTCACGGCGTTCCCGGTTTGAGTGTATGACGTAAATTTGTGAAAAATTACACTTAAGAATAAAAACATTCCATCGAAAGGTGAAAACATAAAACAACAACAAAACGGTCACATAAGAGTCACGAACACCTCCCACGGGACCAATGTGACTCGTAGGAACCGATCGCGTAGTCACGGGGCTCCCGGCTGAGTGTATGATGTAAATTTGCAAAAATTAGACTTAAGCATAAAAACATGCCATCGAAGGGTGAAAACGTAAAACAACCACAAAACGGTCCCGTAAGTGTCACGAACACCTCGCACGGGATCAATGTGACTCGTAGGAACCGATCGCGTAGTCACAAGGCTACCAATTTGAGTGTACGACTTAAATTTGCAAAAAATTAGACTTAAGCATAAAAACATGCCATCGATGGGTGAAAACTTAAAATAGCGACAAAACGGCCTGGTAAGAGTCACGAACACGTTGCACGAGACCAATGTGACTTGTAGAAACCGACCGCGTAGTCACGGAGCTCTCGGTTTGAGTGTACAACGTAAATTTATAAAAAAATAGACTTAAGCATAAAAACATGCCATCGAAGGGTGAAAACGTAAAATAGCCACAAAGCGGTCCCATAAGAGTCACGAACATCTCGCACGGGACCAATGTGACTCGTAGGAGCTTACCGCATTGTTACGGAGCTCCCGATTTGAGTGTACGACATAAATTTATAAAAATAAGATTATGAAATCCCTACCTTTTAATGTCATCCTGATCTTATGAATTTCAAATAGATATTTAAAGACTTTCTCGCAGGTTAGTCAATTCCACTCGAGATCATATCCATTATTGAATTCAACATACAAGATCAGCTTCCTTGAGACCAACACTAGCGTAACTAAAAACAGTTAACCGTTCATGTTATAATAGTTAATGAGTTCATAGTGCTGCTGGGATATGATATTGTGGGACCTAGATAGAATACAAAGATAAAAGAGGCAAATCTATTACAAAAATGGACTGTGAGGTCATTAGAGTAACAAAAATGGTCTGTGAGATGTAATGGAACCAAGGAAAGCTACTGCGATAATAGGTTTACTCATGGGGTCTACACCAATAGTCCTCTTCATGAACTGTGAGTTCATTAGAGTAACCAAAATCAATCATAAGGTGATGATCAGTTAGTGATCAAGTGTACATGGCAAACTTTTAGTCTGGCAATAAAACATAGCACAATATGGTGGTCTTGTACAAGCATAAGTGCACAGTGATATTCTTGACAGTATATAATGTCAACAAGTTCAACTGTTCGATAATCAATACTAACTGTTAATTTGAAAGACTCGAGAAATTCTCCTATGAAGGAGCTTGCAAAATGGGTAAGATGTACTAATGAAAGGGAGTATTAAGACTGTTAACTGGAACAAATCGAAAAACATATTTCATAGCGGCTTTAAAATATCCTCAGTATCATTGTTATCATGTTTTTTTTTCAAATTCTGTATGTTTATTTATATTGGATGAATTCAATGTTTAGAAAATAAATGTGCAACCTTCACTCATTCATTTGGAAAATGGAGACACGCGTATAGTAAATAGATACACATATATTTGATTTCATAGAGCATGATACGTTCTAGAAATCATACATACTGGTACAGGTCCTACACGTGGTTGTGCATCATTAAGTCAAGACCAAAGTATGATATTAATTAAGATAGTGTTTTTCTATTGGACATACATACTGGTATAGGTCCTAATCGCTGCCACGCTACTGCACTTGCTACTGCCATGCTACTAAATACATATAATACACTAGATGGAGGACAGCACCGTCTACTACCTCGCTACCATGACAACAGCACCTGCTACAGCCCCAATCCCCCTAATAGTGCTACTGGCCCTGCCCCAAGCCCCCTGCTCCTCTTGCTTATGCTGCTTCTTCTACCTAAACACCTGCTTCTAAGATTTAAACACCTGCTCCTCTTATTTATATGATTCTTGAGAAAGTGATACCAAGAATTTCAAGTTACTCTATGGTTCGACATAAAGTGATTCAACATAATGTAAAGATGGAAAGACAAATATATATATATATATGCAGTTATATATCACTGTTATTTTATATATAATAGTTATATACAGTTATATATAACAGTATAATGCACGGTTAGTTAAAAACGAAACATCCTCATCGTCCAATTCAATCGTTTTTGTATGATGCCCAATCGCCGTATCAAATTCCTTCTTCTTATAAGCCGCATTCCAAGCCTCCTTCTCCTTCTGTGCCTCTGCTTTCCTCTCTCTAATTTCCCTCTCCTCATCCGGTACTTGTTCCGGTTCCGGTTCCGGCTCAGGCTGCTTGACGGGCTCAAGATTTCTATTCGGAATTGAATCGTTCATCTCCATATCGCCGGGCATACGCGTGGAAAGTTTGACGTTGAGTAAAACCCCAAGAGCCTGCATAACTCTCTCATCCTTTAGGTAGAGATTTAAGTTGGTGGGGTTTTTCTGAATCTCCTGCATCATTTTAAAGAAGTTCGGTTGTTGAAGATATGTTCTTGTAGAGGGATCGGATGTTAGTTTAGCCCACATCTCGGGGCCTAAAAATGCGTCCCAGAAGAGGATTGAGGCGGCTAAGGGGAGCGTGATTTGGAGGGGGCGGATTGGGCATCGGCGAGGCCGAATTTGAGGGGTTCATTGTTGGGGTCTATTTCGAGACCTTTTTTGTAAGAGGAAACGGCGTCGTCGTAGTTGTAAAGGTCGAGATGAGCGGCGCCGAGTCGGGAGTAGCCTTTGGACGAGTCGGGTTTTAGTTGGACGATTTTTTGAGCGTCGGTTAAGGCTTGTGTGTATTGATTTAAGGAGGCATAGGAGGATCGATTGGAGTAGAGGACGTGATTGGTGGGGGAACGTTGGATTGTTTTTGTGAAGAATCTAATTGCATCGGTGAAGTTTTTGGCGGCGATGGCCGCGTTTCCTTTGGCTTTGACTTCATCAGCCATTGAAAGAGATTGGTAGTACTAGACTTAGGTGTAAAAACATGGCATTAGTGGGTGAAAAGCTGAAACAACCCCCGAACGGCCTCGTGAGTGGCACCAACACCTCGCACGGGACCAATATAACTCGTAGGAACTGACCGCACGATCACGGGACCCCCTGGTTTGAGAATACGACGATAATTTGCATATTTCTAGACATAGGCTTAAAAATATGGTGTTAGTGGGTGGAAAGCCGAAACAGCCCCCGAACAGCCCCGTGAGTGGCACCAACACCTCACACGGGACCAATGTAACTCGTAGGAACTGACCCAACAACTGCGGGTCTCCCGGTTGGAGAGTACGACGGTAATTTGCATATTTCTAGACTTAGGCTTAAAACATGACGTTAGAGGGTGAAAACTCGAAATGGCCCGTGGGTGGCACCAACACCTCCCACAAGACCAATGTAACTTGTAGGAACTGACCCCGCAGCCGCGGGTCTCCCGGTTTGGTAATACGATGGTAATTTACATATTTCTAGACTTAAGCAAAACATGGCGTTAGAGGGTGAAAATTCGAAACGACCTCCGAACGTCCTCATGGGTGGCACCAACACCTCCCACGGAATAAATGTAACTCATAGGAACTGACGACGCAGCTGCGGGTTTCCCGGTTTGAGAATACGACGATAATGTGTATATTTATAATATGAGGCTTAAAAACATGTCATTAGAGGGTTAAAACTCGAAACAGCCCCCGAACGGCCCTGTGGGTGGCACCAACACCTCCCACGGGACCAATGTAACTCGTAGGAATTGACCACGTATCCGCGGGACTCCCGATTTGAGAATACGATGGTAATTTGCATATTTCTAGACTTAGGCTTAAAAACATGGCCTTAGAGGGTGAAAACTCAAAACAGCCCCCGAGCGTCCCCGTGGGTGGAACCAACACCTCCCACGAGACCAATATAACTCGTAGGAACTGACCCCACAGCCGCGGGTCTCCCGATTTGAGAATACGACGGTAATTTGCATATTTTTGGACTTAAGAAAAATATAGCGTTAGAGGGTGAAAACTCGAAACAGCCCCCGAAGGGTCCCGTGGATGGGACCAACACCTCCCACGGGACCAATCTAACTTGTTGGAACTGACCTCGCAGCCCTGGGACTCTCGGTTTAAGAATACGATGATAATTTGCATATTTCTTGACTTAGGTTTAAAAACATGGCGTTAGAGGGTGAAAACTCAAAACAGCCCCCCGAATGTCCCCGTAGGTGGCACCAACACCTCCCACGGGACCAATGTAACTCGTAGGAACTGACCCCACAGCTACGGGTCTCCCGGTTTGAGAGTACGATGGTAATTTGCATATTTCTAGAATAGGCTTAAAAACTTGGCATTAGAGGGTGAAAACTCGAAACACCCCCCAAACGTCCCCGTGGGTGGCACCAACAACTCCCACGGGACCAATATAACTCGTAGGAACTGACCCCGCAGCCGTGGATCTCCTAGTTTGAGAATACGACTGTAATTTGCATATTTCTAGACTTAAGTAAAACATGGCGTTAGAGGGTGAAAATTCAAAACAGTCCCCGAACGTCCCCGTGTGTGGGATCAACACCTCCCACGGGACCAATGTAACTCGTAGGAACTGAGCCCACAGTCGCGGGACTCCCGGTTTGAGAATACAACTTTAATTTGCATATTTCTTGACTTAGGTTTAAAAACATGGCGTTAGAGGGTGAAAAGCCGAAACAGCCCCCGAACGTCCCTGTGGGTGGCACCAACACCTCCCAGGGACCAATGTAACTCGTAGGAACTGACCCCACAGCTGCGGGTCTCCCAATTTGAGAGTATAACGGTAATTTGCATATTTCTAGACTTCGGCTTAAAAACATGGCGTTAGAGGGTGAAAACTCGAAACAGCCCCCGAACGGCCCCGTGGGTGGCACCAACACCGCCCACGATACCAATGTAACTGGTAGGAACTGACCCCGCAATCGCGGGTCTCCCGGTTTGAGAGTACGACGGTAATTTGCATATATCTAGACTTAGGCTTAAAACATGACGTTAGAGGGTGAAAACTCGAAACGGCCCGTGGGTGGCACCAATACCTCCCACAAGACCAATGTAACTTGTAGGAACTGACCCCGTAGCCGCGGGTCTCCCGGTTTGGTAATACGATGGTAATTTACATATTTCTAAACTTAAGCAAAACATGGCGTTAGAGGGTGAAAATTCGAAACGACCTCCAAACGTCCTCGTGGGTGGCACCAACACCTCCCACGGGATAAATGTAACTCATAGGAACTGACGACGCAGCTGCGGGTTTCCCAGTTTGAGAATACGACGATAATGTGTATATTTATAATCTGAGGCTTAAAAACATGGCATTAGAGGGTGAAAACTCGAAACAGCCCCCGAACGTCCCTGTGGGTGGCACCAACACCTCCCACGGGACCAATGTAACTCGTAGGAACTGACCACGTATCCGCGGGACTCCCGATTTGAGAATACGATGGTAATTTGTATATTTCTCGACTTAGGCTTAAAAACATGGCCTTATAGGGTGAAAACTCAAAACAGCCCCCGAGCGTCCCCGTGGGTGGAACCAACACCTCCCACGAGACCAATATAACTCGTAGGAACTGACCCCACAGCCGCGGGTCTCCCGATTTGAGAATACGACGGTAATTTGCATATTTTTGGACTTAAGAAAAAGATGGCGTTAGAGGGTGAAAACTCGAAACAGCCCCCGAAGGGTCCCGTGGATGGGACCAACACCTCCCACGGGACCAATCTAACTTGTTGGAACTGACCTCGCAGCCGTGGGACTCCCGGTTTAAGAATACGATGATAATTAGCATATTTCTTGACTTAGGTTTAAAAACATGGCGTTATAGGGTGAAAACTCAAAACAGCCCCCGAATGTCCCCGTTGGTGGCACCAACACCTCCCACGGGACCAATGTAACTCGTAGGAACTGACCCCACAGCTACGGGTCTCCCGATTTGAGAGTACGATGGTAATTTGCATATTTCTAGAATAGGCTTAAAAACATGGCGTTAGAGGGTGAAAACTCGAAACACCGCCCAAACGTCCCCATGGGTGGCACCAACAACTCCCACGGGACCAATGTAACTCGTAGGAACTGACCCCGCAGCCGTGGGTCTCCTAGTTTGAGAATACGATGGTAATTTGCATATTTTTAGACTTAAGCAAAACATGGCGTTAGAGGGTGAAAATTCAAAACAGTCCCCGAACGTCCCCATGTGTGGGACCAACACCTCCCACGGGACCAATGTAACTCGTAGGAACTGAGCCCGCAGTCGCGGGACTCCCGATTTGAGAATACAACTTTAATTTGCATATTTCTTGACTTAGGTTTAAAAACATGGCGTTAGAGGGTGAAAACTAGAAACAGCCCCCGAACGTCCCTGTGGGTGGCACCAACACCTCCCAGGGACCAATGTAACTCGTAGGAACTGACCCCACATCTGCGGGTCTCCCAATTTGAGAGTATAACGGTAATTTGCATATTTCTAGACTTCGGCTTAAAAACATGGCGTTAGAGGGTGAAAACTCAAAACAGCCCCCGAATGGCCCCGTGGGTGGCACCAACACCTCCCACGATACCAATGTAACTGGTAGGAACTGACCCCGCAACCGCGGGTCTCCCGGTTTGAGAATATGACGGTAATTTGCATATTTCTAGACTTAAGCAAAAAATGGCGTTAGAGGGTGAAAACTCAAAACAACCCCCAAACGGCCCCGTGGGTGGGACCAACACCTCCCACAAGACCAATGTAACTCATAGGAACTGACCCCGCAGTCGCGGGACTCCCGGTTTGAGAATACGATTATAATTTGCATATTTCTTGACTTAGGCTTAAAAACATGGCGTTAGAAGGTGAAAACTCGAAACAGCCCTCGAACGTCCCCTTGGTTGGAACCAACACCTCCCACGGGACCAATGTAACTCGTAGGAACTGACGCTAGAGCTGCGCGTCTCCCGATTTTTGAGTACGACAGTTTTTTTCATATTTCTAGACTTAGGCTTAAAAACATGACGTTTGAGGGTGAAAACTCGAAACAGCCCCCGAACGGCCCCGTGGGTTGCACCAACACCTCCCACGGGACCAATGTAACTCGTAGGAACTGACCCCGTAGCCGCGGGTCTCCCGGTTTGAGAATACGACGGTAATTTGTATATTTCTAGACTTAAGCAAAACATGACGTTAGAGGGTGAAAATTCGAAACAGCCCCCGAACGTCCCCGTGGGTGGCACCAACACCTCCCACGGGACCAATGTAATTCGTAGGAACTAACCTCGCAGCCACATGACTCCCAATTTGAGAATACAACGATAATTTGCATATTTCCTGACTTAGGCTTAAAAACCTGGCGTTAGAGGGTGAAAACTCGAAACAGCCCCCGAAAGTCCCCGTGGGTGTCATCAACACCTCCCACAGGACCATTGTAACTCGTAGGAACTGACCCCACAGCCGCGGGTCTCCCGTTTTGAGAGTACGACAGTAAATTGCATATTTATAGACTTTGGCTTAAAAACATGACGTTAGAGAGTAAAAACTCGAAACAGCCCCCAAACGGCCTCGTGGGTGGCACCAACACCTCCCACGGGACCAATGTAACTCGTAGGAACTAACCCCTCAGCCGAGGGTCTCTCGGTTTGAGAATACGATGGTAATTTACATATTTCTAGACTTAAGTAAAACATGACGTTAGAGGGTGAAAACTCGAAATATCCCTCGAACGGCCCCGTGGGTGGCACCAACACATCCGTCGGGACCAATGTAACTCGTAGGAATTGACCCCACAGCCGCGGGATTCTTGGTTTGAGAATACGACGATAATTTGCATATTTCTTGACTTAGGCTTAAAAACATGGCGTTAGAGGGTGAAAACTCGAAACAGCTTCCCAACGAACCCGTGGGTGGCACCAACACCTCCCACGGGACCAATGTAACTCGTAGGAACTGACCACGCTGCCGCGGGACTCCCGATTTGGGAATACGACGGTAATTTGCATATTTTTACTTGGTTACTGATAATTTTAACTCATATATGCATTTTTCTGACTGATTATTTTTTTTTTAAAACTACTTGATTACTGATATTTTTTTATGTATTTTATCATTTGTAGGATTTTGGCACGCGGAACAAACGAAGGAGGCAATGGTCTACAGCATGAAGATTGTTTATATGTTGTGGACATTCAGGATTTTATTTTTTTTGTTACAGTCGTGCAAGCTTTTATTGTTTAGTTTTATGGTCGTGCGGGCTTTTATAATTTGATTGTTGAATTTTATGGCCGTGGGGGCTTTATAATAAGTAGGTTTTACATTTACAGGTTTTGGAATGCTAAGAAAATAGAGGAAACTCTGCCCAATTTTTTTTTTGTCTGTGAATTATTAAGACGTGTAATATTTATAAGTTTGTATATATATTTGTTTATTAACAACGTTCTCGATTCACAGTTTGTGATTGGACCCCTAATTTTAGGATTGAACCAAAAAAATACATTTTTTTTAAATTATAGTTAAATATGGTCATGGACTTTGTCCACGACCATTTTTAATTTTTTTGTCAGGCATAAAAATGGTCACGGACATGGGCCGCGACCATTTTTTTATATTTTTGGTCACGGTTATGGGTCACGGCCAAAGTCCGCGACCATTTTTTTCCTTTTTTTTGTCACGGTTGTGGGTCACAGATTTGGGCCGCGACCAATTTTTTTTCTTTTTTTGTCACGATCGTGGGTCGCGAACTTTGTCCGCGACCAATTTTTCACGGTTGTGGCTCACGGAGGAGCGTCGCGACTCGTCACGGCATGGGTCACGGACCAAGTCCGCGACCATCTACCGTGACCCCTCTCGATCGTGACCATTTTTTGGTCACGGACTTGGGCCGCGACCCATAAAAATGGTCACGACCCAAGTCCGCGACCCACAGTTTTGGTCATGGATTTTGGTCGTGACCAATCGCTAGTTTTGGTGTAGTGTATTAAGTTAGTTTCAAAAACCCCTTTTGAACTTCGGAAAAGATGGAAACCCGATTTAAGGTATTTACGTGTGTAGGGCTGCCCAATTGAAGCTAGAATCTATAACCCTCATGAAAAGAAATTAGATCCTAGGACATTATTTTGTCATTTCATCAGGTATCCAGAAAAGTCGAAGGGATATAGATTCTACTGTCCTAATCATAAAACTTGAATCATAGAAACTGGATATGCTAAATTCATTGAAGAAGGTGAAGTAAGTGGGAGTATGAAAGAAAGATAGGTAATCATTCGAGAAGTTAAGGTACAAATTCCTATACCCAGAGTTCATAAAATACCTATTGTTCCTAATGTAGTTGTTTTACCAGTCATTGACCCAATCAATAACAATGAACAACAAGTGAATGATCAACCAACTGAAGAACCACATAATGAGACTATAACCGATGAAACTTTTGAAGCACCACAGGAAGTGTCATTAAGAAGATCTCGAAGAGAAAGGAGATTGGCAATTCTAGATGATTATGTGGTATACCTTCAAGAGACCGAATTTAATATATGAAATATTAATGATCTAGTTTCTTATGAAAAAGCTATAAATAATGGCGATTCAGATAAATGGGTTAATGCCATGAATGAAGAAATAATATCTATGAATGACAACAAAGTTTGGGAGTTGGTCGAATTGACAGAAGGACAAAAATGAGTTGGGTGCAAGTGAATCTTTAAGACCAAACTTAGCTCAAAAGGCAATATCAAACGACATAAAGATAGACTTGTTGCCAAAGGTTTTAATCAACGAGAAGTCATTGATTATACTGATACCTTCTTGCCAGTTTCAAAGAAGAACTCCTTAAGAATCATTAGCATTGGTGGCTCATTATGATTTGGAGTTACACCAAATGGATGTAAAAATATCTTTTCTAAATGCGAGTTTAGAAGAAGAAGTCTACATAGCACAACCACAAGACTTCATAAAGGAAGGAAAGGAAAACATAAGTTGTGTGTTAAAGAAGTCAATATATGGTCTAAAGCAAGCTTCTCGTCAATGGTATATTAAGTTCCATGATACAATTACATCCTTTGGGTTTAAGTAAAACACTATTGATCGCTGTATATACCAAAAGATCAGTGGGAGTAAGTTTATGTTTTTAGTACTATATGTTAACGACTTACTTATTGCCAGAAGTGATCTTGGTTTATTAGGTGAAACCAAGAAGTATCTTTCTAAAAACATTGAAATGAAAGATTTAGGTGAGGCATGCTTCATGATCAGGATAGAAATATCTCGGCATAGATCACGAGGAGCGTTAGCATTGTCTCAAAAAATATATATTAACAAGGTTTTAAAAAGATTTAACATGAAAAGTTGTAATCCCGTTAATGTTCCACTTCAGAAATGGGATAAGTTCAACTTAAGTCAATGCCCTAGAAGTGATTTAGAAAGAGAGCATGTAAAAGTCATGCCTTATACTTCGTTCATAGGGAGCTTGTTGTATGCAAAAGTATGCACTAGTCCGGACATCAATTTTTCCGTTGGGATGCTAGGCAGATATCAAAGCAATTAGGGGATTTACCATTGGAAAGCTACAAATAAAGTGCTGAGGTACCTTCAACGGACCAAGGATTACATGCTCACATATTGAAAGACTGATCGCTTTGAGGTGATTTGTTATTTAGACTCGGATTTTGGGGGATACCTTGAAAGTAGGAAGAACACTTCAGGTTATGTCTTTCATATGGCTGGAGGAGTCGTCTCATGGAAAAGTTCTAAGCAAAGCGTCATTGCATTGTCTACTACAGAGGCTGAATACGTAGCTTGCTTCGAAGCTACAAATCATGGATTATGGTTGGAAAACTTTATTTACGGACTTAGAATTATGGGATCAATATCTAAGCCGCTGAAGATTTATTGTGATAATGTCGCAGCAGTCTTCTTCTCGAAGAATGATAGGTATACTAAGGCAGATAAGCATATTGAGATGAAATACCTATCAGTGAAAGAAGATGTTCAGAAACAAAGAATGTCAATTGATCACATTAGTATGAGTGATTACATAGCAGATCCTCTTACGAAAGGACTATCTCCAAAGACCTTTATGAAACATGTCAAAGAGATAGATCTCGATTAGTTAGATTATGATTGCTATTTGGCTTAGTTGTTTGACACTATTACTTGAATTCAATAAAAGTGTTTCTGATTTATATTATATCTGTTTTTTTGTGAATGCATGCATATGATTATGAATTTTTGTTGACAGAAATAGTCCTTATTCAAAAGGACATTATGAGGGCATTATGATACCCAATATTAAAGGCTTAGTTGAATGAAACATTGGTGTTGTGGTACATGGAAGGAACCATGCTCTTGAATAGAATGTAATCTCCATGACTCGCATCCGTGAATCAATTGATTTAGCAAACTATATTTATCAATGATTTTGCACCTTGAGATACCTAATCTAATTATAAGGATTATTAAGACCAAGTGGGAGACTTTTGGTAATTAATAATAATTGTTAAAATTAATTATTTAATTTCAATTATATTAAATTCCGAATTTATGAATTTCCCAATTATATGGTCTTCATAACTATCTGATAATTAATCAGAAATGTGATAAATATGAATATTAGAAGATTGGGTGAATCTTATCCGTTAGTCACATGATGGTTAGTGGCATTAATGGAAGACTTAAAAAGAATCCCATCTTGACTAGGATTTCGGCCATCTTTTCCTTATAAACAGAGACCTCTACACCATCTAAAAATATCTCATAATACACAATTTCTAAGGAGGGAGAGAAAGTACAAAATTACCTTTATTCGTTTTTCTCACAATTTTTGGCACATAAGAAAGCAATTCTAGGCTATTCAAGAAGAGATTCAAAGGAAGCTTTAATAGGAGCATTCAAGTCACCTTATTCCAATTAATTTCAATGGACAAAGGTTAGTTTTGATCATAGTTATAAAGAACTTATGATTCTGTGATTGCATGAAGATTAAACATCATGGATTCATAACAAAACTGTTTTAAACACGATGTACCATTATGGTTTATATCCGGTTTTATGATTAACAAAATAGTCTTGATTAACATTGTCATCTCTAACTGTTACTATACAATTCGATGGCCTGAGAGTTGACGCCGAAACAGTTCAATCGTTAAAATAAATCATTATAGAGATGTGAAGTTTAAAAGTGTATATTAAGAACCATTGTAAGTTTTACATCTCCATTTTAGGTGGTTTGTGGTAACTTTAATATATTATTTTCTATTGCAGCATGAAGCAAATAATTTTGAGATGCAAAAAGTGTTTAGATTCTTTAGAGACTTCTTTGGTAAAACGCAAGAATTGGTACGAGATTATATATGTCTAATTTTTAATTTTAGTCGTGATATACTTCTTTATCTCGCATGTGCTGGCATATTTAAATGTCCCCTACATGCCTTCTAATAGAGTTTATTATGAAGAAACAAAGTTGATGTGAAAATTTGCCTCCCATATCTCTATGTTGACAAAATTCCATTCCTTGTATTTGCTTTTCAATTGAACTGACTTTAGATATGAATCTTAGAAACATTTAGCGAGGGTGGGTGGGTGTCTGCGTGTGTGGGTGTTTGTGTGTGTGTGTGGGGGGGGGGGGGGGGTTAGGGGGAGGTGAGAGGACGGTTGAGGGGGGGGGGGTTGAGGTGGGTATGGATGGTGTATTCTTGGGAAGACGTCTTTTTTCAGTGTTCTTTTTCATAGGATATATCGCGTCTCTAAATTTAAATAATATAATTTATTTTGAAGATTTAATGTCAGTAGTAACATATTTTCTTGCTAAGTGTGAGCAACAAACATCATTAAAAGATTTAGGAATATTGTTAGATGATAAACTGGGAGAATAAGACAAGAAATTCTTGGCATCAGCGACGAAATTCCCAACATGAGACTGAAAAGACCAGGAAGACTTAATTCACTCAATAATCGCAGTCACGTCACGTGCAAGCTAAAAAATAATCAGACATTCCACAATACCCCGAACATATGTAATATAAACATTATCCAAATTAGAAACTCCCATTACTTAAAATGCAAGAAGCGCATCTTCAGTGGAATTTTGAACCATTTCCTCTAGAGCTGTAGATCCTGGGGAATCTAGGACCACTTTCTCCATTTAAGTGTGTGTTAATGAGTAGCATGTGGATTGGGATGGGTCTGGTTCATGCGCATAATGGTGGAGAATGGGTAGGCTATAAAAGATTCATGTCGTGTAGATTCAGGTTCATATCACTCTTTTTTTTATTATTTTTGTTTTTGTAACCCTGTTATTGTCTCAACTCATTAATAGTATAAACCTAAGGAAAATAACCTAAAACATGTCAATATTTTTTATTGTGTTCTGTTGTGTTTCGTTCGTGTTGAGTGACGAGTTATCTGGTTTAATGGATAATGGCCAACAAAAGAGAGGAAGGAATTGAGAAATTCTCCATCTTTCTTAGTCAGAAGCTACCGACACGTATGAAATCCCAACTTAGAACCCCCAGTACTATCAAATTAGATGAACCATGAAGTTACCAAAATGAAGTAGAGTTCCTTTTGAGGGATGAATTAGCCATCTCTCTGAAAGCATCTGAAAATTAAAGGTAGGTGTACAAAGATAGCTTGTGTCCTAAACTACCCGAGTATATGGACAACGCATGGTTAGTCTCTCCCACCTCGTCCTCACTGATCGCCCAGTATGGTCTAATGGGAATTTTTTAATGAAATGAGATAACCATGTTGGGAAAACAATTTAAATTGACTCCACAAAGGGATATACAGGTCAAATTTGAAATCTTTAACTTATACATAACCTTAAACAAGTCATGGAGATAATACTGAGAAGACGATGGAGTCATAGGGATGATTTAGCAAACTTCTACCCAGATTTTTGCAGAATAAATAGTTGAGATGGGATTATGCAATACTAGAGAATCCAGATCTTAAAGTGCAACTAGTTGGATTCTAAGAATGTCTTTAGCTTTTCAACTAATGAAGATCTAATCAGTTCCTCATCCCATAAACCAGTAGTAGTAAGGCCTTTATGTCGCGTTTTTTTCTCCCAATTATAGATTGCTACTTGTGGCATTGGACTATGGGACTAAATTAGTCTGAGGAAGCCGCTTGATGTCTATATATGCACGTGCACTGTTTACCTACATAATCTTGATAAGACTATGAGTATACATATGGTTAGAGATATTTATTTCACTTTTTTTGGAAATGGAATACGAAACTTAGCATATTGTTTGGTTCATTTGAACTTTTTTCAAATGTGCAATTGATTTGTACTGATGACAGTTTGTGGAATTTATATAAAATATTTGTAGTTAGCATTGATGTTTGGTGGGTTTTATGGTAGAATGTTGTGATAAAAGGAATCATTACTTATATATGAGTTGGAATATTCGTCTTTATGGTTTGGGTTATTTTCACTCTGACAATGTGTACATTTGTTTTTATTTTATAAGATTGAAAAATCGATTTTCAATTTTAGTGATTGAAATATTACTCCATTGTTTTTCACTTTGTTTGTACAACCATATTCAACATCAATATTGTGGGTACCCAAAAATAGAATGATGGGCCTGGACGAGTAGCCCAATTGTAGCGGCCCAAAGTCCAGACCCCCCATATCTTAACCGACTATGATTTAGTCTCCTCCCATGATCCCATTAAGGGGAGTTCTAGGAGAAGATGGAAAACGTGGGGGAGTCCAACACCCCCACTCCCTGAAATGAACATGTATATAATAAACCCTAGGTCCGGGGCAAAGGACATACTGTATTCTCTGTAATCACTCCCCGGAATAGATAGAAATAATACTGACTGCACCACCATGGACGTAGGCACCTTTGCTGAACCACATACATCTTTTGTTATGTGATTGACATTTTGTATTCCTTATTTTGCTTGGTGATCATGCTTCTCTTATTTCTTTGTGTTGAATAATAATTGTCACCACAATTAGCGTCGTCTGTGGGAATGTTTATCTTCCCTAAGAAAGCCCACACCAAGAAAAGAGTTCAAAATGTCTGGTCAAAGTAGTAATGCTCCCCAGGCAGGAGATATCCAAGAACCTCCTGCTCCTTGCAGGATTAGATCTGAAGTTCGGTGTTCAGATCAGAAGACTCGCCTAGAAAGGCCAGCCTCAGAAGAAAGACAAGGACCAGCGAGGTCCACATAGATATCCAGGCTGATTGATGCATATGAGGCGAGGCTCCACGAGCAGAGGGAGCCTTCTCGCAGGCACGAAGCTGAGAATGCTAGGCTCAAAAGAAGGTTAGAAAGAATGGAGAGATAACTCCATCATGGTACCAAGAGACGTCCATACCGCACTCCTAGCCCTCATGCGAACAAGTCTCGCAGCTGAGGAAGGAGTCCCAGGCGCGGATCCCAAAAAGCTGAGGAAAACGAGTTAGAGGACGACCTGCTCGAGCAACTGCGACTAGCTCGCAATCACAGGAGCCCGAATCGCAGCAACGATAACATACAAAGTATGGTCCGAAGGGAGATGGACCAACACCCTGCATATCACGGTGCCAGATCGACCCGAGAACTCGCAAGGGGAGTTCTCAAAACTCAGATTAAATCACCTTTCTCGAGGGAAATAGAAGAAGATGAAGCCCCCAAGAAGTTTGCTATTCCAAGGTTCAAGATTTATGATGGTAAGATTGATCCCATTTATCACGTCAAGCAGTACCGACAAAACTGATAACCAGAAGAAAGTGACAAAACTGATAACCAAAAGAAAGGAGGAAAGAACGGGGGCAAAAACGGCTCCAAGAACGGAGGAAACAATGATGTGTCAAAAGAATTTCAGGCGATCAACACCGTCTTCAGAGAACCAATTTACAAAATTCTAGCAAAAATCAAAGACGAGCCATTTATTAAGTGGCCCAGGAAGATGGGAGGAGATCCCTCAAAAAGAAACAACGTGCTGAGATGTGCTTTTCACAAAGAAGGAGGACATAAGACTGGGCATTGCAAGGCTCTTAAATCTCACCTCGAAGAGTTGGACCAATCCGGGCATCTGAATGAATTCGTGGACAAAAGGGCAGAGAAGGTTGCTGCCCATAAAGAAGCCAGGCCTGATAACGTGCTCGAAGACGATGCCGGCCATGAATTCGTAGTAATCCATGGGGCATCTGACGCAAAACATATTTAAGGAAATTCAGCCTGAATGGAGGTGAAAAAGCTTATGGCAGTGATGCAAGCTTTTCAAATCGATCCAGCAAAAACACAGTCAGGAAAGCATCGGCGAGTAGATGACGTCGACTATAGTAAGCATATCGTATTTACGGATGAAGATCTGGTGGGAGTGAGAACCCCACATCATGATGCTTTAATCATTACTCTCAAGGTAGTGAACTATGACGTCGACAAATTGCTCGTCGACCAAGGGAGATCGTCCGAGGTGATGTACCTTGACCTGTTCAGAAAATTAAAATTAAGCATTGTCGACCTGAAGGAAGATACTGTCCCTTTGGTTGGCTTCGCTGGAAAGATGACTATGCCCTTGGGAAAGATCGTGTTGCCAGTAAGGGCCGAAAATATTTCTAAAATGATCGAATTTCTGGTGGTCGACATTGACTCGCCATATCAGGCTATCCTCGGCAGAGGGTGGTTACACGCAATGAAGGCAGTCTCCTCGACCTACCATCAGAAACTCAAGTATGTGACCGAGCGTGGAGTAATGGAGATCCATTGCAATCAAGCGATGGAGAGAAGATGCTTCATACAAGACATCCGCCCAAAACCAGAGAGGAAGGCCGACAAGCGCAGCGAGAAGGTTGAAGAACAAGGAGGTCTGATACCTTAAAAATAGCAATTCAAATACGGAAGGCCCGAAGTAGAGGAGACCAGGCTCCTCCCTTTTGAACGTGTCATCGAGGACTTGGAGGAAATCACAGCTGGAGATTACGATGACAGCAGGATCTTCTTGATTGGAAATTCTCTCACAGATCAGGAGAAGAAGGAATTGACTACCCTGCTAAGAAACAATGTAGACGTCTTTGCGTGGGAGACATACGAGCTGCCCGAAATTGATCCTAATATGGTTTGTCATCAACTTCACATCGATCCCACCTTCAAACCAATCGCGCAAAAGGCACGACGGACTGCACCCGAGAAGGCAAAAGCCGTAGAAAAAGAAGTGGAAAAACTTCAGGATGAAGGATTCATACGGGAGGTATAATTCCCCAAATGGTTATCCAACCCAGTAGTAGTTCTAAAAAGCAACGGGAAGTGGAGAGTTTGCATCGACTTCACTGACCTCAATAGAGCATGCCCGAAAGACAGTTTCCCCCTCCCAAAAATTGATCAACTGGTAGACGCCACTGCAGCTCACGAGAGGATGAGTTTTCTGGATGCATACTCAGGGTATCATCAGATCCCTCTGTATACCCCAGACCAGGACAAAACAATAATCATCACCACAGTTAGGTTATACTGCTTCAAGGTCATGCCCTTCGGGCTCAAAAATGCAGGGGCAACCTACCAGCAGCTGGTCACCAAGATGTTCAAGGACCAAATGGGAGACACCATGGAGGTCTACATCGATGATATGCTCATTAAAATCAGGAAGAAAGAAGACCACCTCTCAGACTTGTCAAACACCTTCGAAATCCTCAGGAAGTACCGAATGAAACTTAACGCGAGCAAGTGTTCCTTCGGTTTCCAGTCAGGAATTTTTTTTGGGTATTTGGTCAATAAAAGAGGCATCAAGGCTAACCCAGACCAGATTGATGCAATAAACATGGTACAACCTCCTCTCACAATCCGGGACGTACAGAAGCTCACCAGTATGCTCGCTTCCTTAAATCGCTTTATCTCTAAGTCCTCCGAGAAGTGCAAGCCTTCCTTCCAGCTTCTAAAGGGAAACAAAACAGTAGAATGGAACCAAGATTACTCGCAGGTATTGCACGAGCTCAAGGCTTACCTCAGTTCCCCACCACTGCTCGTCATACCACAGGAAATAAATTCCTTGTATTTGTACCTCTCCGTTTCCAACCACACTATCAGTTCTGCATTAATGTGCGAAGTTACAGGAATCAAGCACCCCATTTATTACGCGAGCAAGACCCTACTAGACGCCGAGAAGAGGTACCTACTACTGGAGAAGCTCGCCTTTGAACTAGTAGTGGCTTCGAGGAAGCTGAAGAACTATTTCGAAGCCCACACTATAATCGTCCTTACATCGCACCCCCTTAAACCAATCCTGGGGAAGGTGGATTTGTTGGGCAGACTGTCTAAATGGTCAGTCGATCTCGGATGATTTGACATCCAATTTCAACCAAGGAACGCAATCAAGGGGTAGGTCCTTGCTGATTTCATAGCCGAATTCACAGGCGAGCAACCTTCCAACCAACCTCAACTAGTAAGACAAAAGGGGAACGATGCGACGGAGGAAACCTGAAAATTGTTCCTTGATGGAGCCTCCAACTCAAAGGGGGAAGGAGTAGGCATTGTCCTCATTACTCCAGAGGATACAATCCTTGAACAAGAAATCAGGCTTGGATTTACAGCCTCCAAGACCGAAGCAGAATACGAAGCCTTAATAGCCGACCTCCAAAAGGCGCACACTTTGGGAGCAAAGTATTTACAGGTGTTCGACGATTCTCAATTAGTCTCCAATCAGATAAGTGGAGAGTACAATGCAAAAGATGAAAGAATGGCAGCTTACCTCGCCTTAGTGAAAAGACTAATGGGTAGCTTCGAAGAGATCAATGTCCAGTAATTTCCCAAAGGGCTAAACAGCCATGCTGACGCCTTAGAAACCCTAAGTTCAGCTGTCAATTCGAACCTAAAAAGAACAATCCCCATTGATTTCTTCGCTCATCCGAGCATTAACCGTAGCAGCAAGCTGCCAGGCGTGGAGCAGATGCTTAAAGTGGAGTCAGCACCTAGCTGGATGGACCCTTTAAGAAACTATTTAAAGGATGGCACGCTCCCAGATGACAAAAAAGATTTCCCACCAGATAAGAGTTAAAGCTTCTCGCTTTCACTTATCACCAGAGGGCAAGCTATATAAGAGATCTTTTTCCGTTCCATACCTTCAATGCGTTCACCCAAGGAATGTCGATCATGTCCTACAGGAGCTTCACGAGGGAATCTGTGGAAGCCATATTGGAGGAAGGTCCCTGGATTTTCGAGCAATAAAGGAAGGCTATTGGTAGCCATATACGCAAAAGGACTCTGCGATGTATGTTCGTAAGTGCCTGAAATGCCAACTTCACACTCCTATGGTCCACCAACCTGCTAGCGACCTAAAATCAATGTCTAGCCCATGGCCATTCGCCCAATGGGGAATGAACATCGTATGACCACTTCCTACCGCTACCGGTAAACGCAAATATCTGTTAGTCGTAACTGACTACTTCACCAAATGGATCGAGGTGGAACTCCTAGTGAACATCCAAGTTGCAGATATTATAAGGTTCATATCGAGAAATATAATCACCCATTTTGGCATCCCCAGAACCATCATCACTGACAATGGAACGCAGTTCGAGAGCGGCTTCTTTCAGAGTTTCTGCGACGAGCATGGAATCAGACACCATTTTAGTTCGGTGGCCTATCCTCAAAGCAATGGCCAAGCTAAGGCTTCCAACAAGATAGTGATCGACGGATTAAAGAAACGATTAGAGAGAGCCAAAGGCGCATGGGTAAATTAATTACCACATATTCTATGGGCCTACCGAACCACTCCACGACGAGCAACGGGGGAAACCCCATTTTCGCTGACATATGAAATGGAAGCAGTCATCCCATTAGAAGCAGGCTTGCCAATAATGAGGTCCAGCCTTGTCGACCAGGGCCATAACGATGAAGCATTGCTCGTTGAGCTCGACCTAGCCGATGAGCACCGAGAGCTATCCCTAGTAAAACTAGAGAGCTATCAGCAACAGCTCGCAAGGCATTATAACAAGAGGGTCAAACCAAGGGCATTCCAAGTTGGGGACTATGTCGTAAGGAAAGTCCTAGGCAGCGCAGTAAAACCATCAGACGACAAGCTAGGGCCAAACTCGTAAGGACCATTCAAGATAACTAGAGATGATATGCAGGGAGCCTATCACTTGGAAACGATGGAAGGCAGAGAGATACCCCGAGCGTGGAATGCATCCAACCTTAAGAAATTCTATTTCTAGATTCTCCTTTTGATCTTTAATTATGAAATCAGAAGTTCATTTCCTTATCATTAATGAAAAGTTGTTTGGAAATTGCATTCTACGAAGTATCAGTTAACTAATTTGCATTTTACGAGGTGTCAATGTAAAAACTTTATAACCCACACACCCTTTCCATGTAACAGGCACATTGATCATTACACTATAGCAGGGAAACGACTATTCTCAGGTTTTCATTATGAAATATGAGAGACCTCATAAGCATTGACCTTGGCAATATATGAAGCCCTACAGGATATTCTTAGGCAATATGACCAAGTCAGAATTGGTCACCAAACAATGTTTGGTTTAGATCGGATAGAGCATCCAACACCAGGTGTGTCCTCGCCAATTGCCACACTTAGGCCTAAGGGAGTGTGACGACACAACCTAAAAGGTAAAGTGAGGCAGAATGGTATCTCGTTGGCATACTGGACTGGAAGGAAACTTACTTGATAATGCGAACATACAAATCTAGTCAACCAAGATAGGCTCAAGATTTTTGAACAAAAATGTGGAAAATATAAGACACTTGTTTAGTTGGCAAATTTGTCGCCCAAAGAAATTTTATATTAATTCATCACATTTACAACAAATACAATACATGTTGAGTCAGCGAGCTCGCCCAAAACATCGGGATTACATCACTTTAATACAAAATATACAAAGTTACTACTGGAAAAATCTTGGTGAGGGTGAGGACTCCGACCAAGATAATCAGCCACTTGAGCTCTTCGACCATCATCGGGAGGGGGAACTAACTCTTCCTCGACTTCATTAGCATCCGACTCCAATAGTTGTCGAGGGATAGCATCAATGGGTATCCACTGATCATATCTTCGGAAGGGGTTAGGCATCCGAGTGGAAGAAGATATTTCATGACGATACCAGAGCATTGAGTTCCTTGAAACTTTCATCTCCCTCAAGGCACTCAACCACCCCCTGATGAAGGCGAGCTCCTTAAACTCCGTCAGCCTCGTTGGGGCATCTAACCAACCCTGGTTGTAACCGTTCGCCCATACTCGCCGAGGTCCTTTTTTAAACAGGTGCCACAGCCGATTAACGTCCCTTTGAAGCCCTACAACAATCACGTATACTCATCGGACATCATCACGGAGCTCTTCCATTTCCCTAGCTAGGCCCCTAGCACTTGTACCAGCTCGTGGAATAGTTGACGGGGTAGAACCTTCCAGCACTAGAGGAACATTGTTTGATCTTGCTCCAGCTCGTGAAGAGGAAGAACCTCATAATACCGCAGGAACAGTGCTCGACGCATGTTCCCTGAGTCGTGAGACTTCCCTCCTCAAAGCTTCGTTCTCCCGCTGAAGAATCTCCCCGGCCTGATTGATCTCAGAGGCATCTAGGAGCCTTTCTCTCAATGTATTCACCTCCTCTTGGACTGAAGCGCCAACTTCATTCCCCGACCACACCTTAGCTAGTTAAAAAAAAGATAACATTCCATTCATATCTAACCATCCATAAAAATAACCATACATGTCATTTGTCATCTTCACCGATCTCAGTGTCATAATCATCACTTTCCCTATCATATTCATTATTATGCTCTACATCTTCATCAAGTTCATCTACATGTCTCTCATTAATTTCATCATTGGTATCTGAATCTTCATCATAAGCCTCGACATCATCCATATCACTTGAACCTCATCAACGTCAACAGGGATATGAACATCAGCAGTCATATCAACAATATCGTTGGCACTCGTTCCCTCCACACCAAGCCCAATCCATGTAATATCATCATCTTTGTTGACTGTGTTGTGATCTAGTTCCTGAGTGTTATAAGGATGGACTTCTAAATTCATAATGACATATCCACTATAATATTTTCCATACATATCATACAAATTGCTTGGTATCATCTTCACAACAACATGTCAATCTTCTTTTATAGGATCTTGCATGAACCAAACTTGTATGGCTTGAGAGGCTAATATGAAGGGTTTCTCAAACAATCTGTTATTTGTACATAATTCATATTTGAAATTTATCGATGTGAACCCAAATTCATATATCACAATTCATGAGTTTTTATCTAACCAATCACACTTTAGTAACACAAACTTAAACTCATTTGTGTAATCTAATTCAATTACACGTGTTAACTCTCCTTAATATGTGACATCTCCCAAAATAGGTTGTTTCTCCTTTGCATTTGAATAAATTTATGTGGTGCCATCAAGCATAACTTCACTATTTTGAGTATTTTTCCTTCTCTCATTCTTCTTTGCACGAAGCCTAAAACCATTTACAATATACCCTCTCCTAACCTACTAGGAGGTCCCTGTAGCCAAAATTGACAATTCTTTTGATAACCTGCTCTCTTTTAGATTTCGCACCTATACTTTGTCATATGATTGAGTAATTAAACTTAAAGAAGTTATCAAATAAAACATGTAAGGACATAAATTTTCAATTGAGTCCATGTATTATTTTGACTTAATTCCGTGAACAAAATTGTGTTTGTAATATGTCATAGGGAGATTTTATTTTGTCACAATCTCACTGTGTCTATCACGTATTGAAGAAATTGAAGACATTGCGGCAAAGCTTCAAAGAATTAATCATGTCAAAGTTTAATTGGTGCAAGTTTATTCGTCTTCAAGTTAATTGCATTTCGAGATCACACAGTTATGAATGCATATAATTAATGGTGCTCAGAATTATTTTTATAAAAGATAAGGATGTAATTTTATAAGGAAATATATTTAAAAATATTTTAAAAAATTTTTAAATGGTTTACACTACGTTTTATTCTGATAAGATCCAAAAAGAGTTTGACTTATTTGGATCTCTTTTGGAAGAGACGTTTTAAACAAGAAGTCAAAAAGTCAAACTGACACGCGGCGTCGTTCGAACGACAGTTGTCCTTCATTCAAGCGAGATGTCTATATCGCATGAACGACTTGCCATTCTCGTTCGAGCGACATGTTTTTCAAGGCGATGATTTTTTTGTATTTAGAGCGTGGTTTCATCAGAGTTCATAAGTGTGCATTCTGAAAAAATAGTTTACGATCCAGAAACCTGTTTGCACATATTTTTCTAAGGTTTCAAAGATTAAACACATCCTTAGAGTTTGCAAAGATCCGAGTTATCATTATTATATGTTTATGTGCTCTTGGTTCACCTAGAAGGTTTGTTCTACCTATGAACATCTGGGTTTTGCGGTGAAGAAAAGAGAAGGACTTCTTGTTCGACATCGTAGACATATCAAAGCCATTCGATGGACATCAAGACATTCGTAGACGCGTGTGTTATGGATAGGTATTGTGGAATAAGGACTTTCTGCTTGGGCACTGGGAGAGGAGTGGTTGAAGACCAGAAGAGCTTCAAGACCCATGGGGATCGAGTCATTGAGTGAGTCTTTGTCTGTTCGTTGTAATCCCATATTCATAGTGATTGTCTGGCTTGGGTCGTCCGAGGTTATTTTCTCGTTTTAGGTTTTTTCCTCGTACATCCAGCGTTGTGAGTATTCTTTACTTTACTTCACTTTCTTTAATCACTAGATGCATGTTTAGGATTAATCAAGATAAAATTGGTTTAAAGTAAGAATTGGTTTTTCACAACTTGGTTTGGTACAAACTAAAAGTTGGATAATTTTTGGTAAAAATTAGTTTGATTTGAAACACATGCATAAGGACCACCCCTTTTTCAAATTGGTATCAGAGCTAGAAAATATAATTTATTTATTTTGTGAACCCGTGTGTTTTCAAAGATGAATTTTGAAAATAACAAACTTTTTCAAAATCGTATTTTTTATGGCACTAATTAAACCTATTGGAAGATGATAATGAAAAGTGCATTAAAATCTATTCATGAGAGTGTTTCTAGCAGTTGAGAAAGGTTGGACACCCACTGTCACTACTTTAGGCGAGGTCACTAGTTTGAAGCCTGTCGAGTCATGGACCAAAACTGGACATAGACTTTTACAATATAATTCTAAGGGTTTGCATGTTATTTCTTCACATGTCACACCGAAAGAATATAACATAATTATGACTTGTTAAACATCAAAAGAGTCTTGGGATATTTTGACACTCACTTACGAGAGCACTAGCATGGTTAGGGCGTCAAAACTTCAAAATCTCACTACACAGTTTGAGACCATTAGGATGTTAGAAATTGAGACTTTTGATGAGTTTTATGCTAGGTTGTCCAAAATTGTCAACTCGTCGTTTAACCTAGGTGAGAAAATTCCTAACAACCGTGTCATTAAGAAAATCCTTAGGTCATTGCATGGTTGGTTTGATGCGAAAGTGACTATTTTAAACTACTTAGGTAAGTTAGAGCCAACAAAACTAGAAGAGATTGTAGGTGACTTACAAACCTATGAAATCGACATGATTACCTCCAAGCAAGTGCCTAAGAAAGAAAAGGGTACTTCTTTGAAAAATCGAAAGGAGGAAAATAAAGTTTTGAATTTCGATTTCGATTTCGATTTTGAAGATGTTGCTTTGTTGGCAAAGAAATTTTAAAAATTTATGAAGTTTCAAAAGAAATCGAAAGATGCCAAGAAATTTGAAAAATTCAAGAATAACAAAGTTGATCCCATCTCTAAGGATAAGTTTGAGAAGCCTAAGAGACATGAGTCGAATAAGTGTTTTGGGTGTGAGGGGTACGGTCACAAAGTTAAGGAGTGTCCCACTAGACTTAAGAAAGAGGGAAAGAAACCAGTTGCCTATAGTGCCACCTTAAGTGATAGTGATCCGAAAGAGGGAGAGAGTTCCCCCATTGATCGTAACTTTGTTGAATTTATGGCATGTCATGTGAGCAACAACGATTCTCATGTGGATGACACTTTCGAGGAGGTTTTGAGTGAATCCCATGTTAGTGAGGGAGAAGAGAGTGACGAGGAGGAGATAGATATGAAAGAATTGCAAAATGAGTTTAGTGAGTTGTATGAAGAAACGGTGAAGGTGAAAAAGGCTAACTCAAAATTATAAGATAAGTTGAATGAGCATGCCATAGAAAATAATGATAGTTTGATAGAGGATCTTAGGGAACGAGAGAAGAAGTTTAGGGAAAAACTATAGTTTGTGGATAAAGAGAGAGATAATCTCCATGGTTTGATGGAGTCTTTGAAAAAGGAGATTTTAGCGTTTGAGGAGTCCACACGTTTGCTCGAGTCTAGGATTCATGAATTGGAGGAGAGATTGGGAGACTCGTCTAGAGTTAAGTTTGATTTTGAGGCTAGGTCAGAGAAGTTAGATAAGATCTTAGGCACCGTCAAAATTAAAGGAAATAGGGGAGGTATAGGTTTTGATGAGAGAGTTGTTCCATTCCCCCCGCACGTATGAGAAACACTAGGAAGGTTAGTAAAGGTCCACATATAGGTAATCATTACCACCATCACTACACTTGCACGTTTTGTGGTAGGAAAGGTCACCTTAGGTGTTATTGTTACGACCTTAGACAGGCTCCTAGGAAGTTTAAGAATAAAGTTGCCCCGGTTCCCCAAACCCCCATGCGTCGTTTTACACCTACTTGGGTTAGGAAATCGGATTTAGTGGCTTTAGGAATAAAACTTCATGATTCTCTTTTGGGTGCACTTGATTCTTCCCATGATAAATCTAAAGGATGATAGTGTTGCCTTGTTTGTCTTATGCTAGTTTGATTCATGATATATTCATTGCTAGTATAATGACATGTGTATCATTTTGTATTATAGTTTTCATTTGTTTGAGTCCTTTTAAAAAATCCAAAGAGATTTTGTTTTTGAGAAAACTTTTGAAAAATCAAAAAGATTTTTCTTTTATTTGAGTCAAAATATGTTTGAAAAGCCAAAAAGATATTAGGTTTTTGTTTTTTGAGTTTACATGTTTGATGTGGCATATTGGTGTGCTTGGACCCCCCACCCCCCCCGTCGTTTCATTACCCATGGGGCTAGGACATTTGTTCATTCTTATCGATGCTTAGAATAATCTTAACCATTGTTTATATGGGGTTTTTTCAAAGTTGAAATGCATTTTGATTCGACTTTGTATATATGCTAACATTGCACACATGCACGAGTTTATATGGATATTTGACTTCTCTTGCATATTTGAATTTGGTGAGGCATTCTTATCTCAATCTTATCACTTATGCGTAAGTAGACTTAAGGAGAAGTCTGCATGTAAGAATCGTTTACCATGGGGATTTGAATTGAAAATGATAAGTGGTTCACGGGAAAGGGCTGGGAGAGTTCAAAATTAACTCGTCGTGAAAGACACCGTTTAAAAGAGCCCATAAGAAAAAATATGCTAAGAAAAGGGCCAATAAGATTTTCTCTAAGTTGAGAATGCTAAAAACCTCAAAGGAACTTGAAAAAGTATGTTTATGAGGGAGTTTGGTTGGAGAAAATTTAACAGATTTGCTCGACTAATCCTAATGTTGAAACATTACAATTTGACGCTATTGTTTGTCGAATAGTTAAAAATCTGGATTTGTGTGCATGTAGTATGTTTAGTTCATTAAGCTCACACTTTAATTGTCATATGGCTCTGATAAAGTTTTATGATTTATCGCTATCAATTAGAGCTTCTTGATCTTTTCAATGTGTTGGAATTGTGACTCATTTATTGTAGTTTCACGCCCATATATTCCATGTTCATGTTTGATCACATCAGTACTATGTTTGCATATAACTCGCATTGTTAGTTTTTATGTGTTTTTGCATTCTGGGTAAAAAGCTTATTGTTTTAGCACTGTTTTTCTGTTGTCAGGCCCCTCCACTGTAATTTTTCAAGAAATTTTTTCACTGGGCTAAAATATAAGATATTTCTAGGACACTGGGAGATTTTGGCCTGTCGCGAGAAGTCGTTCGAGCGACATCTCCATGTTGCGCGAAGTCTCGTTCGAGCAACATCCTCATATCGTTTGAGAGACATCCCTGACTCATTCGAGCGAAAGCCTGGATTTTTGCTTCTCATTGATTTGCAGTCCACTAGTTTATTTTGGTGATATTTTTTTAATAGTGTTGGAAGTTTTTTGGACTGACTATTTTATATGCAGGTTTTACTGTCTCATATTGATATTTTGCATATGATTTCGTTTATCACACCTGATTAGATTGCTATATTCTTTGTGTGATTCATTTGGTTTACTAGCTACTGATTTGCCAGTACTGGATCATATTTCGTTGGTTGCTTCATGATTATCTAGAGATTTCAAATTGATTCAAATTGGTATATGCTCTTGGTAGATACTTGTTGATTGGTTTATCTTTTCACCGGATTGTCTATTTGAGACAAAAAGGGGGAGAGATGTATGTGATGTAGGGGAGATTTGAGCATGTTTTTTATTTGAGCATGTTTTTTTATTACATATCTTACAAATTTGTATTACAAGTTGGTAGTATAAA
Organism: Sambucus nigra; assembly: GCA_949130495.1. Taxonomy (NCBI): domain Eukaryota; kingdom Viridiplantae; phylum Streptophyta; class Magnoliopsida; order Dipsacales; family Adoxaceae; genus Sambucus; species Sambucus nigra. The sequence continues at coordinate 275,976,542 of OX422209.1, read as the reverse complement.
TTCAGTTAAAATTTGGTATCGGTTTGTTGCTCAATTCTTTATCAAATGATTTTACAGAGTTTATTCATATTAGTATCTATGGCCAAATTGGTATCATTTGGATATATATATTGGTTTCATTTGTTCCTGCATACTTCACAGGGTATTTGTTTGTTTGTTTCATGTGTGTAGGTATGCTTCAGAGATTCGAGATTTCAAGTCTACATCACATTCCAGATAGTTTATGCTTGTCGATGCTACATATACTAGTCCGTGTCCTGTAATTTTTAACTTTGGATTTGTGGGATGGGATTTATGTATCATACGGCCCGACTTAGGCATTTCACTGGTTTAGTTTTGTTCCAGAATAGTCACAGGGGGAGATTTGTAAGGATATAAATTTTCAATTGAGTCCCTGTATTATTTTTACTTAATTCCATGAACAAAAATGTGTTGTAATATGTTATAGGGAGCTTTTATTTTGTCACGATCCCACTCTGTCTATGACGTATTGAAGAAATTGAAGACGTTGCGACAAAGCTTCAAAGAATTAATCATTCCGAAGTTTTGACAGAGATAACATACCCTTCACATTATTTCTATCTAGTACCTCTAACTGCTCCAAAATATCATACTCAGGTACTCGTGTGGGCTTTACTTCACTTTCAACTTTCCCATCAAAAGGAGCACTGTCATTTTAAAATTTATTGTTGTGATGCAAACATCGTCGTTGACCTGTATACAAAATTTATTTCCATTTTCTAACCATTGTGAAAGAGTGTTCTTATTACAACATGAGCAAGCATATTTACCTATAATACTCCATCGTGACAAGTTTGAATACACAGAGAAATCACTAATTGTCCACATTAACACTTCACACTTTTGTAATATTTGTTTGGTTTTTGTGTGGTAGGTAAGTATGCCATCATACCATAATTATTTTAATTCCTCGATTTGAGTTTACATATAAACATCTATATTGTTTACAGGTCCATGGGAACCTTCTATCAACATTGCCAAGATAAGATAAGGTTACTTCATCCATATCTAATGAGGCAAGTTGTATATAACTAATACAACATGCCACATGCTATGAGTAATGCTCATTGTATTAAATGGATATAAGTCATCGGTTGCTAGTCCCAAACTATCATTGCGACAATCATTAGAAAAATTTGGGATTTGTTGATCAATGGTTTTTCATGATTTAGAATTAGTTGGATCCCTTAATATGCCATTTTTATTTCATTCCTCGACATGCCATCTCATAAATGAGGATGTCTTTAATGATGTACATAATATTTGAAGCCTTGGCTTCAAAGGGAAGTACCTGAGAACCTTAATTCGAATTCATCCATCTTTCGCCACTTCATCATCAAACTTCCCTGAAATTTTTTTCGATCTTGAGGTATGAAATATTATGCAACCATTATGGTCTTTGTTCTCCATATACTACAACAAACAATCATTTTGGCATGCATGATTTTTTTTTATAATCGAACCCCAAGTCTAATAATTTTCTTTACTATAGAATATAAATTCGGTAATTTCTCACTCTTGGACAATGCCTGTTTTAAGAACTAAAGTAGTGTTGTAAATGACGTATGGCTCCACTTATGAAGTGTTTTCATGTGAAACAACCAAACAATAAATGATTGTAAGGATAAAGACTTTCAACCGAGATACAAATCACGTTCCACATCTTTTATCAACTTAAGAAATATAATGGATTTTTATATATCCCCTCATGATATTCGTATGGATTGTTACAAGGCGTACCCTCTTCACTTAAATATCCAAATGCATTATTTAGTATCCCACGTGTATCATCATCCATGAACATATCATTTACATTATTCGTCTATTGACTCCCAATTTGTTTGGTGTAGGTTCTCCGTGATAAATCCATTAATATAATTCTTAAGAAACCCATGTACGATGAGATGTGCATAAGCGACTTCTCTTTCATGGTTAAGTTTATTTAGAAAGTTCTTCCACATACATTTAATTCTTGAATTAATGCTCTCATTAGCAAATGCGTAATTCAGAAACTCGTTGACTCCATTGATATAAGCTTATATTGCCCTTGAAAATTTCATTCAACTCTTATCCATATCCATTTGTAAGCTTGCTGATAATGTCACAGTGTCACAATGTCGTCATTATAATCATCACAAGAAAAAAGTTAAACCATATGTAAAATAATTTTTTTTGTAATCCATCTTAATATCTTGATACTTTATACTCAAAATAACATTACTCTTAGGTAATATTTTTCTCTTATAGCAACAAATAATTCTTTATAATATATACACCAACGATATTAACAAATTTGAACTAAATTGGTGATTCCAGTCTTAAGAGTGAGACAAAACAGTGCGGAAGCAATAAAATTTTCACTTAAAAGTGGACATGTGAAGGAATTGTTGATTTTTTCCACATATACATTATGTAGTTAAAGAAAACAAGAATAAAACACCAATTAGAACTCCAAGAATATAAAGGCTCTCTTTTTATCCCACCAAAATTAATCACAAAATACTATTAGAATGACAAAATAAAAAAATGTATTGATTTTTTTCGGGGTGTGTGTACTTAACCATTAATGAAAAATATTCATATTATGATGACCATTTGTAGTTAAATATTAATTTTTATGAGTATTTATAGAACAATCTCATGAAAGAGTACACATTTCTACTAACATTACAACAACCCAAGAAATATGTGAATACGTGGTAGAATATCAATCGAAGTTCCAATGACAACATTTACCAAAACATAAAAATTATGAATATATATAGTTTCTATGAGCTTGAATTGGTGCAATTTATAAGCTCCAATGTCAGTGCAGTATAACCTTATAATTTCCCAGATGTCATTGCAAAATATCATCGTATTCAAGTGTGGAACATCTATGTGCATCCAAGTTCTCAAAATATATGTAGTGTAGTGATTTTCCAATAATATGGTCACTGTTGAATTTTCCAAATTTAGTACGTTCTAATCATGTTCGATTCATGTTTATCAAAATTAATTATACATTTATTATTATTCAAACTCTTATTGTAGAAACAAGTAAATTTCAAAACCCAAACATGCTTATAGATGCAAATACAAATTGAATATCCGAATCAAACATACAAAACCATTATTTTAAATTGAAAATTGCAATAAAACTAGGCATGAATAAATAGAGATTTACATGCATAGTAAACATTAATAATTTATATGAAATATTTTTGGAAAAGTGATATTTTTATAGATCTAAACTATTACGTTTTGAGGGAGGTTAGAGAGAGATATAGAAACATTTTGACAGGAAGATTTTATCCACATTTTGCCAAATTAGCAAACACAAATACAAATAACACAAACCCATGTTAGGTGTCCGAAAGAATTAAAAATAAAATAAAGATTTAGAACAAGAAGATACTTACTTAAATGGAACAAAATCAATATTATCAAGGTTCGAGAAATTCACCACTCCATAGTTTTTTCTATTAACAATATGGAAAATACGACAAAAAATTGAATCACGGTAAAAAATAAAAGAAAAAAATAATAAGATGCCAAAAATTCATGTTTTTTACAATTCAACACAAACACTACTCGTTTAAAACACAAAATGACAACGCATAATTGTTAACTTTTGTATCGTATATCCACACATACAATTCCCGCCATTACTCGCAGGAAATAATTCGTCCAGATATCCATACGAGTATTAGTAAAATAATCCAACATAGACTGATACTCTTATGGACGAAGTGTTTATATCAGTGATGCCTTTAATTATTTTTTAGTATTGGTTGTCCTGTAATTATCCGAATATAGGCCTGAACCTCGGGAAAAGTCGTCAATGAACTACATGATTTTTGAAATGGTGGGAACTGAATTTCTCATCGCAAGAGTCGGGGAAGTTTAAGAGCTTCATGATCAAATATTGATCATGAACGATCACTCGATATGTGTACTAGGTGCCTTCGATAATGGACTAGTACTCCATATCATATTCGAGATTTACCATCTTAGGCTTTGTATAGGATTGGGAACTTCAAAAAGTGTCAAAATTAGAGTAATGTCTATATAGAGTAGCATGGTGTGTGTGTTAAATACAACAAAATTCGAAAACATGCACACTTAGGCTTGAAAACGTGTCACGGGAGGGGGAGAGCCCCCAGCAGCACCCTAACGTCACCGCGAGTTGCACGAACATTTTGTGCGCGTCTAAAGTAACACGTAGCAACTGACCGCGCAACCGTGGGAATCCTAGTTTGAGTATAAGACACGAATTCAAAAAGAGGCACACTTAGGCTTGAAAATGTGCCGCGGGGGGCAGGCCATCCCAAGTGGCACCCAAACGGCACCGCGAGTGACACAAAAACATCATGCGCAAATGTTTAGAGTTTAAGAATTGCTTAACTCTTTAGAGCTCAAGAGTTTGGTAAATAGGGCATTAATTGGAAAGAGATGAAGGGCGAAATTAGAAAGTTTAAGTGATACGACAACCAATAATTATCCAACATTTTATCGAATAATCAAACTAATAATTATCTTGTACTCCTTCTAATTATACTGTGACACCCTGCCTACTAAAATACCAGGTGATCAATCCTGTACCAAATTAAAACAAGAGTCTCATATGGTCCATTCTCAGCATCACTGTCAAAAACGAATTTAATTACTAATAACCTATTAGGCTGGCATCAAAATTTTATTTAATTAATATTTTTATCCAAACCAACTAAATAAATTATTCACATAGTTTATATGCACAAAACTGAAACGAAATAAAATAATCTAATACTCGGTTTAACATAATACAACCAAATCGAATGCCACACTAAAAGGCGGTAAAAAAATAAATAAATACAGTTGGGTTATTGGCCCGAGTATTTCTACAGTACCTCCTATCTAGATTACAATGGTAGAAGCATCTACAGTAAACATACATGCATTCACAGCTGCTACAACAAAACGTTTGACTCAAAGGAATCATCATCCAAGCATCCCCGTGTCTGGACACCTATATATATATATATATATAGCAAAAGAGGAGAAAATAGAGAAACGGGTCAGAGCCCAAGTTGTAAAAATATTTTGCAAGTGAATAAATGCTATATTTTAAAAATAAGATTTATCCCATATTTAAATTGGTACTACACTCCTGTGAGATACCCATTACCCCTCTTCTAATAGTGCACACCTATCGCATCCCTATAGATAACCTAGTTAAGTTACCCTGCTGAACTAAACTCATTCCACCCGATCCCTAAAATCCTAATTAACCCAAGTACTAAGAGCTAAACTTCTCCCCATTCCCAACACTGCGCTACGTTCGTGCGTGGGGTGTCTCGCGAAACAAAATCCAAACAAGGAACCCCCCGATATACCACTACCTGGCAATGTCGATCGTCGAGATCTATTAGCCCCTCAGTACATAACGTATATATATACACATATAAATATATACATATAATACTCGCTTTAATATACAAACCAAAATTTAAGTCCGGATCAAATCTCCCGGTATGAGAATAAATCATTAGTCATTTATCTCTTTATACTAGGTAAACATATATGAAACGTTGACCTCATATACATGTAATATTTTATACACACAAGTATAATAACCATCCCAACGAGCTATAACTAGAGGATGAAGTCTCTCAATGATATCATCTTCTAAGGAATTATTCACATACCATCCTGGGTACCAGCGATCGGACTCTCACACCGACTTGGTAAAAAACAAATCACAACGTATGGGAAGCGGTCATAGTTCCTCCCCAGAAATGAGATGAAACATACCCACCACGTCTCACCCCTAATAAAAATCACACAATATAAGTGGACGCTATGACCTGGGGACTAGACGCTCCCTACACCTCAAGCCAGGGGCCTCACCCACATCGCGCAACTTCCCATGATAATATTAAAGGGGGTATGCTTCACATAAATATACCATTCACACACACACACACACACACACACACACACACACACACACACACACACACACACACATATATATATATATATATATATATATATATATATATATATATATATGTATATGTATATGTATATGTATTTGTAATATATTATCTATATTGTAATCACATCGTATATATAACCTACATCATTCCTCAAATATATATATATGGCTATAATTGCCAATCTCAAATAGCGATAACCAATAACCCCGAATGTTCTCATTCGTAATAAAATTTAAGTGTTCGCACACTTACGATACTGAACCCAAAAGTATTCTCGCACTTGATATATAACTTGTACCTTAATTACTGTCAAGTATTTATGTACTCTCCGAATATAACAATTCATATTAATTAAATGTAATATCCCGTATTTTCATGACTTTTAAATTTTGGGGATTTATTAAATTTAATTAGAGATATTAATTTAATATTAATCCGGAAATCATCTAAATATTTACTAGCGTGATGAGTTAGTAATTATTGGAATTTTGTTGTAAATTACTTTATGGGTAAAGTAAGATGTATAATTAAATTTAGTAAAACTATCACGAGAATCTAATTTGATAATTTTGGAAATTTTATCGGGATGCGCCTGTGTCGTGTCGGGATTAAATTTGAACTATTAAAAGTGAATAAATTATAAAAAAACCTGTATGGTCATTTTGAGTGCGTCATTGTGTTCGTAAGGGTCGAGATAGTCAAAATAATGTACCAGGGGGTTTAATTTGGGTCTCGGGATATTTTAGGACCTAATTAACATCCCACGAGGGCATTTTAGACATTTTGTATTCTTTGGCATGGAAACCCACGAATTTTCTAAGGCTTTATCAGATGTTAGGGATTGTATTCAAGGGTTATCATAACCAAAAACTAGGGACGGCCATTGGAGATAAACATGAGAAGCTATCCAAGGAGTTCTAGGCCAAGAACTCCACGGTTTGCACCGCCGTCACCGCTAAATTATAGATCGCGCAACGAGGATCACAACCACACCAATTTATTCCACAAATCTGAAACAAAGATTTCCAAGCAAGTATATATCTTGCTTTATTTTAGTTAATGATTCAATTATATTTTCCTAGGGTGGATTAGAACTAGTTTTCGGGAAAGAAAATCATATTGGAGACTAGAATTTACATGTGGTAGAGGTAAAAATCGTATTCTGGAAATCTAATTCATATGTAGAGGTTGAACCACGAATTTGCATTGAGTTAGGAGTAAAAAATCTGGAAAATAATGGGAAGAACTAAGTTAAAGATAATATTAGGGTTCTTGATATTTATATGGATTTTGGCCCCTTTAATTCGTTGTACTTGATGAAACTCGCATGTGTTACGTAGGACATTATCTATTTGGGTATATAACTCTTTTAATATCAATTGTTGGGAGTTTCGGAGTGAAAAGGGATGGTTTGGATTATTTTGGAATAGGATTTTCGTAACTGTTAATTCTGCAGTTTCGCTATAATTTCTTGATCGATCGATCGAGCCCCTTCCATCGATCGATCGACCACTCCTGGAAAACTCATATTCCCCTTTTTAAATAGTTCATTCCAATGTAAATGAATATAAATCCTTAAACATTATTGTTAGAACATTTTGGGATATTAAGAAGACCAGTAGGACTTTATAAAAAGGGAACCTTTAATGTAAGACGAGATTAACATTAACGGAAGTGTTTTATACTCAAGGAATAATGGAAACATATGTCTAAAGGGTGAAGCTCGTAAGGAAGTTACGTCATAAAATAAAAGAGTACCTACTGAAATTACACTTAGGGAGATAGTATATTATGAGTGATATGAAGTAAGTTTGGAATAATCCCATAAATAAGAATAAAAGAGACAGATCGTTATACGGGATAATCTAGTAATGTGTACTAAGAATAAATATCATAAGTATGGGTCGTGGGTGTACCTAATTTAGAAATGGGAATGGTAGTATATATATATATATCTGTGTGTGTGTGTGTGTGTGTGTGTGACTGTGTTTGTGCATTTGTTATATACGTGTGAAAATCATGCCCGCACTACTTGCTATCTCTGAGGTTACCGCGCCGGGACAGTCTTATCTTGATGGGACCTTTATGGGGGATATTAACTTGTACCCTAGAACATAGGAATCCTTGGTATAGGCTATCTGATAGATAGTCAGATAGTCCTAAGAGACGTGAGGGTATGTGTTGACCTCTTAGTGACTTGAAACTATGCTTCACCTCAATTTTTATGTGTTTTGTGTTAATACAGTTCGAGAGTGATTCCGAACTAGTATTTCCCTTAGTACGAGTGATATGGGGACTTGATAGCAGAGTATGCCAGCACCATAAATTTATGTGGGGTACCGATAGTGTATATATATATATATATATATATATATATATATATATATATATATATATATATAATTGAAATTGGGAAACTTTCTACTGTGATTAAAAGTAGTTGAGTAATGAATAAATAATCCAAATTTAAAAGTGGTTGAAAAGTTTGAGATAATACTGAAAGACTTTGTAATAAAATAAGATTCTTATGAAAACGTTACTCCCATAAATTAATTATCATAGCCCTAGAATTTGTTGGCATGAAACCTTATGAGGAATTTAAGATAAGTTTAACATGTGGGGATTATTAGTGCGGTAGGTGTGCACATTAGAAGAGAGGTGTAAATTTCTCAAGAGAGTGTCGCAAACTAATATGATTGTTGCATTAATAAATAAGCATTTTAAATACTTGCTAAAGTAAATTTTAAACTGTTTTACAATCGGGCTCTGACCCGATTCCTATTTTCTCTTCTCTCTTGTATATATATATATATATATATATATATATATATATATATATGTATATGTATATATTACAGGTGCCCAGCCACAGGGGCGTCATGCTTAGGATTCTTGGAAAGGAACGTGCTGCAACTTAGGTGAGAGTTGCATGCCTTTTGTTTAGACGACCTCATTATTGATTCCACTCCTAGTTCTATTCTATCCAGTTGGGCATGTGTCGCCCTTTTTCCTTATTCAATTGGTTTTGTCAGAGATTGTGATTCATTTACTTTCAGTATTTCTACTTTGGGATTTGTTATTGTCAGGATGTTTTCCTTTGAAATTTGAAAGTTGGAATTAGTTATCTGAATGCTTAAATTTCTTGGATTAACCTTTTCCAGTCTAGTTATTGTGTGACTCTGAATCTATGAATTATGAAAAGTTTTTATTATTGCGGTTATATTAAATATGGAATTAATGTTTTAAAAAAAATGGTTATGTCACTTAGCTTAATTATTTAGGGCATTTAATTTGAAAAGTTATTTTGTGGCAGTGATGCTAAGAATGAACCAACCGTTCATCTTGGTTAAAATTTAATAAAGGACTGATCACCCGATATTTAATTAGGCGGGGTGTCATATTAAATAAGTGTGCCCTAAACTTATTTAAGTCCCATAGGTATCGCGCCTCTTAAAATAATCGTCGTCAATAGACACAACGGGTAATCGCTAAAGAATCTTAGCCCCTATCCCCAATTTCCATCCTATTCACATCCTAGGATTTATTCTGAACATGTAGGCGGCACATACATATATTTCTATGCGCACAATTATCTATATATAATCGCCCGCCGAAATATTCGTTTAGTGTTGCTCGACCCGAACACCCATAAATAAATAAATCATGGACTTTTACTCAATAAACCCAAAGCATACATTTCTCTCAAGAAATAATTTAGAAGTCCCCACACCATTTTTAGGCACCCCTAATATCTAACTCTACAATTTATCTTCCTCAAAACTACACATTAAGTGTCACACTATTTTTACACCCTCCTAGTCCAAATGAATTCCCTTAAATGGATAGGTATTGATTTCCGCTAAATAGATATTTATTTCCTCAAAAAGATAAGCCAAAAGCAATTTAAATTTTGAATTTATCCCATAAAAACTAAACTAGTTGAAACTGCCTAAAATTCTGTAGGATCGATCGATCGACCTTTGGCCGTCGATTGATCGATCGAATAGGAAAGCTTCTTCTTCGAAGCCCCTGTTTCGGCCATTAACACACACATAAGGTTTCTATCTTCTCCCCCAACATTAACCAACCTCAACTAACTATATGTACTCTAAGAAAATAGGTTCTAATCAACCTAGAACCAAGAATCAATAACAATTTCAATTGATGTCTAAGCTCCTTAAATCGAACATTATCCGGGGTTTACTCGTTAATCTTCAAAAAAACCAATTTTAATTCACAAAAATCCAATACCAAAATCATATAGTTTGTTATTACTAATTATGATATGATATTTATGATCAAAATGAATAAAGCAAGTAAACACTTTCCTTGTGGATAAAATTCGACGACCTCGAGTCGAGTCCCGCGGAGTTTGGCCAGAAATCCTCTTTTCTTCTCTCTTTTCTCTCTTCCTTTCCTCTCCTTTTTCTTTTCCCTCTTTTTTTTCCTTCTCCCACTCTCTAGTGTCTTATATAGGAGAGAAATAAGGGTTTATCCCTTATAAACCCAAAAATGACTCGTTTACTAAATTACGAGTCCCTATTGGTCCGAAAATTCCCGAAACCCAAATACTACCTGTGAATACTCTATTCTGACTATCTCGGCCATTCCGAAACCATCCGCGCACTCGAAATCTCCATATGAGTCATTGAACTACAATTCACTAATTAAACCCAACACATCACAATATGGGTTTTCCAATTAAAATATTATCCTTTGTTGCTCTACCCAACATCGACATATAATTAAATTAGTCTAACTCATTTACTTACTCCCAAAAGTAAATGTAGAACACATCGAAAATCATTTAATCCTCATAAACTCCCAGAAATTATTATTCATGATAATTCTTCAAATTTCCAAATTACACTTAATTATGCAACTTATATCTCTGTAAAAGTACGGGGTATTACATATCCCATACTCCTTTTAACATACTATCTAATAACAAACCAATAACCAATAATTATCCAACATCCAAACCAAACAAAACCAATATTTATCCCATACTCCTTATAAGATACTATCCAATAACAAACCAATAACCTACAATTATCCAAAAGCCAAACCAAACAAAACTAATAATTATCTCGTACTCCTTTTAGCATCTAAAAGATTTAAAATATATAAATATCAATTATATAACTACTTCAGCTAAAGTAAAAAGTACCTGGTTCCTGTGAACCAAGAAGGGCATTATAGTTCATTGTATAGATAGAATTGAGCTAGAGACACCCAACCAATATGTGATAGACAAGCACAAAATTCAAACAAGTATGTGCATGTGTGCAATAAGGAAAAAAGAGTCAAACATATAGGTAGCAACACTATATATCATCTCAAAGACTCCAAACTTTGTAAAGAACATGAATGACACAACATATTGTCTCAAAACACTATGAAATACTCACATGGATATGGAATGATGTTGTGACTCGATCATACTAAATGTCCAGTCATATATGGTGTAAATAAAATACAAAACTCTTTTTGGATTTTTTATTTTTTTTCAAAAATGAAAATATTTTTGGGGTTTTCAAATAATATATCAAAATGGAAAATATAAATACAAAATGATACATACTAGCAATAGGCAAAAATTGTGATCATGTAAATCATCCTATGCCAGCAAACAATTCTAGACCTCATCAAGTAGCTGCGGTGGAGGTTCCAAAGATGGTGACATCTTTTGAAAAAACTCCGTCAAATCATGTGAAGTATTGACCAAAAAACTTTACTTGCTGCCCAATATGTGCAAACTCTCTTATGTAATTGTTAGGAGCGTCAGGTGTGGACATGTGTAGTAGTATAACGTCGCACATAACGCAACTTAAAACAAAACTCTTTAAGGTGTCCTCTACTCTTTCAGTGTGTACATACATAAACTGACCTAGGTACAACTCTCTCAAAATGTCTCATAACGCTCTGCTAATAGGTAAGGAATGCCTAGGTGGGTTGGGTCGAGATCTATGTGAATCTAACACTAAATTAAGAACCGGTTCGAGTGCAGTATGTGAAGTAGATGCACCATCATGACTTATTCATAAGCTCTCACCGCTAACCAAAATTGGATTGAGAACCATCTTTCCAACCTTCTTAGATGCATTCTCCAAAGTGAATTTAGCTTCCAAGACATGCTTAAGATCTTTCACTAATTGTGACACGCGAGCTATAAGTTCACTCTTTTCCCTATTCACAACGATCAACTTCTTACTCAAACTAATCTTCACATTCTTGAGTTGACTCGTCGTAGCCTCAAAACTTCTCAAACTTTCTAACTCTCTCTCAAAATCTTTCACATTTAGACCTAACTCCTTATTCAATTTCTTAGTCTTTAAGATCTCGGCGTACAAATCTGTAAAAGCAATCTCAAGCTCACTTTTATCTCCACGTTCACACTCGCTCTCAAACTCTCTACAAACACTAAAATCCCCTTGGGGGTCTCACCTGCACAAGTTTCCTCATCATCGTTGGACAATATAGATATGCTCTCTTGACTAGCTAATAAGGAAACAAACTTTCCTTGTGAAGACTCATCCTCATAATCTTTCACATCTTCCTCACTATCACTCATGGTGGCTAGCAAAGAAACTTTATTTCCATGTCTCCTATGTCTAGTGGGACATGAAGACGACTTGTTCCCTCTCCCCTTACACTCAAAACATTTCACATTTTCAATAAATTTCAGACCTTCTTTCTCTTTTTCACTGCTTTCTTTGGCCTTGTCTTTCTTTTTATTATTCTATGAAAACTTTTTATTGGAAGAATTTTGTTTTGACAACTGGATAAACTTTTTGAAATAATTTGCAAGCAGGGCCATGTCAAAATCATACTCATCCTTGGACTCAGACTCACAAAAATTCACTTTATTTTTCCTATTACTAATGGACACTTCTTTGCCCTTCCTAGTTTGGGCTTTAAGCGCTATCCCTCTATCCTTATGTTTGACAGTGTCGAGGAACATGTCAATTTCGTACGTCTGGAGGTCTCCTATCAATTCTTCTAATTTCAGATGACTCAAATTTCCTAAGGTATTTAAAACAGTTACTTTCGGAATAAAACGTTTAGGAAATGATCTTAAAATATTTTTAGCCACTCATCCATCAGGTATGGGCTCACAAATATTAAGACTAGTGTTGACAATATCAGACAAATGTGTAGAAAACTCGTCAAAACACTCAGTCTCTAACATAGTGATCATCTCAAATTGAGTGGTCAAATTTTGAATTTTAGAGTCTTTAACTGTGTTAGTGCCTTTGTGGGTGAGTTGCAAAAATATCCCACGCTTCTTTAGATGTGGTGAATGTCATAATACGTCGGAATTTGTCAGGGGTGATGTGTCCGAAAATTGCACTAAGCCCTCGTGAATTATAAGTGCTCCAACTAAAATCATCCTCAGTCCAGTCTGGCACATATTTTAAATTCTTGACATTATTTGCGGTGACAGTGGGAGGAGTCCAATCTCTTTCACAAATTAACCAAACTCTCTCATTGATTACGTTTAAGTGGGATTTCATGCGGGCTTTCCAGTAAGCATAATTAGACCCGTCAAAAATTGGCAAAAAATTATATAAGTTTTCATTTGGAAATGTTGCGACAAATTTTTCACAAAATAGATTTTTCAAAAAAAATCAATATCACACAATTTTGAGGAAAATAGGAATAAAATATAAATTAGCGTAACCTTCTCTGATACCAATTTGTAAAAAGTGTGTGTGAAACAGATTTAAACCAACGCGTAACTTCAAATCATAAACTTATTTTGTTAGTGTCAATTTATGAATCAAATTAATTCAGCCCTAAAAAACAACTAGCTACATGCATGCATGTGCCAAACCAACATAAATAAAACATGTGACACAAAGTTCAAGAAAAATCCCCTTAGAGAAAAACCTTTCATTTCACTATAATTTGTAAATCGCAACTTTCAAGGATTATAATGAAATACAGTTGTTTGACACACGAATACTCGCAGGCATCGGTCGGCGTAATCAACAACGAATTACGTGCAAAATTCCATAACAACCGCAGTCCTAATCTCTACAAAGATCCCCACATAATGAACCTCAATGACACGCATTCATATAATGCATAAATCTTCTCCGAAAAGTATGAACACCAGAAATATGTATTCTCAAACTTCAAAATAATTCACTAACAAATTGGGATGTTTTTTTTAATTGAAAACAAGAGATTAAACTCTAAAAGAAGAAGACAAAATGTTTAGGCCCATTTTTCAATGTTTTGTAGAAAGAAAAAAGTAAAGCCTTCTTATGGAAAACGGAGTTGAAGAGTCCTTTAAATAAAAAAAAAAACTTAAGGCGGTATGTCATTCGAGAGAGACATGCTGTCATTTGAAATATCGTGCGACAGATGATGTCGTTTGAACGATATACGATGTCGTTTGAATGAGATCAATAAAAGAATATTTTTTCTCTTATCTTTTCCTCATTATATGCACTGCCTAAAAAAGTCTGAAAAATATATTTTTGACAACAAACATTTAAAGCTCTGCTCCAACACTTAGAAAATATTTTTGTGAAAAATATCCCAATATCCTAAGTGAATTATTAAGAAATTAAAAGCACAACTTTACCAAATTTATTTCCCGGAGGCTTGATTGTTGATGAAGCTTGATATTCTCGTTACGTATTTGATCTTGAACCTCTTCGACATCCGTAGTGGTATACGACACACGTAATTGTTTTGGATTATGTCCTTACAATTAGATACTCTTAGGTTAGAAGAACTCATAGGATACCTATAGACTTACAAAATAAATATCTTACCCAAAACTCAAAAGAAGAGAGAAAAGGGGATCACTATAAAAGCCCAATCAAAGAAAAAAGAGGAGGTTTTCTAACTCCGAGATTGATTTTTATCTAGATGGTCTTGAGTTATTTGAGGAAAAATATAAAAGGTTTCTCAAATTAAGATATCAAAATTCTTCCAAAGTGAAAAATCAAAGTTTTGAGAAAGACCAAAATTTCAAATCGGGAAAAAATATTTTTAATAATGATAAAAGAAAAGCGAGAGCAGAGTACCCTAATAATGATGCTTATGAAAGATGCTATGAGTACGAGGGTAAGGGTCACAAAGCCCAAAAGTGTGCAACAAGGATTAAGAGACATAGCAAAGGCGAAGCTTCTTATAATTCCACTCTAAGCAATAGTAATGTCGACTCGGTGGATTTCGAGGATGAATCACTAAATGGACATAACATCCCGCCATGTTCATGGCTAGTCATATTAGAACTTCAAGTACGCTTAACGTTTATAAGGAAATTTTTAAACATGATAGCCTCGACTATGAGTCGAACCATTCTGGAGAGAGTGAGGGTGATGATATTTGAGTGATGGAGAACGTGGTCTCTGACACGCCTACGCCGTGACTTTTAAAACAAAAAATCAAAATAAGATTTTTCTCCTCAGGTGTTACATTTAGAAAAGGTGTTCAAGGAGCTGAGAGATAGTGAAATCTCGGTTCATTTTGGTAGGTAGAAAAAAGATTGACTTAACCAACAAAGTGTTTAGTCTTATGACAGATCTTCAAGATTTATTTGAGACTCGTGAGAAACTTTATGCCCATGTTTCCCAACTTGAGAAAATTCTCGAATGTGCTTGAGAGGTCAATGTCATTTTAGAGGAAACATCTAAGAAGGTTAAAAATATGTTGCTCGGTACCATATTAGGTTTTAAACAAAGGCAATGGATAGCTTACGAAGGTGCAACAACTTCCCAAAACTCACTCGAATATGTTCCCATGTTTGTGATGGATCCGTATAGATCTTAACTTAACCCACTATGGAGAACTCATCATAAATGTGTTAACCAAGGTATACCAAAAAAATTGTATGTTTGTACCCACTGCAAGTGAAGAGGTCGCCTTATGGAATTTTCTCTAAGTTAGGAAGAGTTTCTCGCACACATGCTCCCACACACCACTATAGAGACTATGATAGTCTTAAAGATTAAGTTGAGTTCCTAGTCCTGTTTTCAAAAAGATTAATGGAAGAACTTCAAAGGATGTTTATGCCTTTTGAGAACACTTCCAACGCTACGAATAGAGACAATACTGATAAAGGCAAGAAAAATTTTACATTTGCTTGGGTAACTAAGAATGACGACAAATCCCTTGTAGTTCACGTTGCTCTCAAGGTTCAAGATACTTCTCAATGGTATTTTTATAGAGGGTTTTCTAGGAACATGACTGGTTACAAGTCGTATTTTACTAACTGTATGAACTACAAGGATGGAAAAGTCACCTTTGAAGATGGGATTAGGTCTATCATATTAGGACATGATAGTGTGGAGATACCCATTTTCCTAACCTAGACAATGTGTTGTATGTTGAAGGGTTAAACAAAAATTTAATTTTCATAAGCCAACATCATGATGATTACTTTATGGAAAATTTTGACCGGTCGGGGTATAAAGTTTATGATTAATCTCCTGAAATTTTGCTACAAGGTATGAGGATTAACAATAATTTCGATGAGATCATTCACAAGTCCTCTTTAATATGAAATAATGCTAAGGTATCCTTTATATACCCTTTGCATCAACGACTAGATCATGTGAATTTTAGATATCTTGAGAGATTAGTCAAGAAAGACATTGTTCGTAGCATACCATCGCTTGGGAAACCAACGTCCTCAGTTTGTGGTCCTTGCCAACAAGGAAAAAAAATCAAGAGTACCCTTAGGAAGTTGAATACCATTACCACCTCCTGTGTTTTGGAGTTAATACACATAAATATTATTAATACCAAACATATGTAGAGTACACGTGGTAAGAAGTATAATGTTATGATGGTTGATGACTTTCAAATATATTCTATCGTTGGATTTCTTAAAAATAAGTCCGATGTTGTTGAGTTTCTAACAACCAAGTTTCGTGTTTTACAGAATGAACATGATTTCACTATTAATTATATTCATAGTGGCAATGACTCTAAATTTAATGAAGCCATAATGGATAGATTTTGTTACAAATCAACATCAAACATGAGTTTTTGGTCATTTCTACTCTTCAAGAAAATGGGATTATTATGAGGAAGAACCAAAAAAATTCAAGAGATGGATAGATCAATGCTTCTTAGAAGAAATGTGCTTAGAAACATTTGGGAAGAGGCAATTGATACCGCATACCACACCGTGAATAGGATATATATTTTTACACACACACTTCACACTCCATATGATTTCTGGATAGGAAAGATAACCAACCTATCATATTTTTGATTTTTTGGGAGGCGTTGCAACATCTTTAGAGATAGAGATCACTTAGAAAAGTTCGACTCCAAAAGAGATGAGGGAATATTTTTTGATTATTCATCATCGAGTAGATCCTATAGGGTATTTAACCTTAAAATATCTAAGGTTAAGGAATTGATAAACGCCACGATTATAGATGATGAGGGGACTACTTTTATCAATCATGGCTTGAAGTGTGAGAACAATGCATCCTCGATGATGATTTTATTATTCCCTGTACCACCTCGATGGACCCCGCTCTTGATATAAAGGATCCACCCTCTTGGGTTTGAAAGTGACATGACCCTGTCGACATACTTGGTTATCCGACACTAGGAGTCGGGACACATGCTCAACTAGAAAATGTGGTTAGATACTTTTACTACACCCCAATCATAGGGACCAAGAATATGAAGGATATACTCAAGGATGAGCGTTGAATATGTGTTATGTAAGATGAGATTCTTCAATTTTGGAAGAAAGGTATCTATAAATTAGTACCCCCACCGAGACAGACTAATGTTATTGTTACCAAGTGGGTGTACAAGAACAAGATAGATGAGAATGATACCATTATTGATAATAAATATATGTTGGTCACTCAAGGCTACACAAAGACTGAGGGTGTAGACTTTGACAAGATATTCACTCCTATTGGTAGGCTTGAGTCCGTGAAGGCTATGTTGGTTGGTCAAGGTTACACATAGATTGAGGTGTAAACTTTGACAAGATATTCCCTCTTATTTCCAGTCTTGAGTCCGTCCACTTACTACTCGATATATCATGGCATCTACAATTCAAGTTATACCAAATGGATGTCAATAGTGCCTTCTTTAATGGAATTATTTGAGAGGAAGTTTACACGAAACAACTAAAGGGGTCTAAATACCCAAAGCACCTGAAACACGTCTTTTATCTAAAGAAGACCTTATATGATTTGAACCCAACACTACGTGCTTGGTATGAAAGGCTAATGTAAGAGAAAGATTTTATAATGGTTAATAGTTTAGATTATTTGGAATATCCTATTACAAACTGAACACAACATTTGCCTACGCTTTCACGATCGTTTGAAGACATGCTAGTGACCAAGCATCATTTCGAAATTTAAGTCGTTGTAATCATCATAAACACTTTTTGGAGGTACATGGATTTAAGGTTCTAATTATTTCTTAGTCATATATATTTTGGGATGTTTAATATTTTCACTCAAGGCATTTTTCATAAAAGCATTTTGAAAATATTTTTTTTTTTAATTTTTTGATCTCTTTAGAATGAGTTGTGGCTCTCGTTAGAATAAAATCTTCTGTTCATTCAAACTAAATTTCAATTTCATTATAACGTAATGCTTAATTAATTAGAACAAATTATCTCTATTTTATAGAACTAAAGTCGTTGGGAGTTCGTTAGAAGGTTGTTCAAACGAATTAAGCCTTCGTTCAATCGAGATTAGACCTCGTTAGAACAAAACATCATTTCTCATTCGAACGAAGTTCACTTTTCATTCTAACAAGTTTATTGCCTCGAAAAAATTGTTTTTCTATAAAAAAAAGGATTCTTTTGGACTAGTTTACACAGAATGTTTAGTGAAAATCAATTGCAATACTTGCACCAAAAGTTTTCTTCCTTTTGTGTCATAGAAACACTTTTGTTTTTGAAATCATACATCCCTAAATATAAATTTATGAGTTTACTCAAACCTAATTTCCATATTCTACATTAAACCCTTGTAGATATTCTCTACGACTAGATGTGGAGTTACGACTCTATTGAAGAAGAAAGAATTTTGCATCCTAAGACTGATCAGTGGATACTGAGGTAAGAGTTGCTTCCTATGGGTGGAAATTTAAGTAGTCTATAAGTCATCGAGTATATAAGTCATTGAGTCTATAAGTCATTATACTTAGTGCAACTCTAACTAGTCTATAAGTCATCGAGTCTGTCAAACTCCTTTACAGTGCTGAAATATAGGTTTTGCCTAAAAGGGATATTTTCCCAAAACATCTTCTTTGGGTGTTTGGCTTGGTTTGATTGTTTTGTTTGGGATAATTAATTTGGACTTTATCTTAAATGCATACCTAATTATAATCAACAAAAAATGTGGTTAAAAATTGGACCTTTGTGTGTAATGTACGATACAAATAATTCCATATAGCCATTGGTTTTCAAATTGATATCAATATAAGTTACAATAATTTATTGTGTGATCTATAAATTTGGTATTATATGGATAATTTGAATAATAGCCTACCTATTTTTTATGGGTTAAATTAGGCATATTGGAAAGCTAGAATGAGTTTTGCTATATAATCAATTGATGAGAGGGTTTGGCTTGTGTGTGAAAGAAGGTGGACACAATCCACTGTAACTAACGATAATATCGAAAGTCTTAAACTTGCCACTTTTTGGAAAAATGATGATTTTAAATGGAGTAATTTTAACTTTCGTGGCTTAAGTGTAATTTTGGAGTCGTCACCCCTGACGAGTTCTTTTGCATCATGACGTTCATCACGTCTAAGGAAGAGTGGGATACTCTCCAGCTCACCACAAGGATACCAACATTGTGAAAGCTTCTAAGATACAAAATCTCACCATATAGTTTGAAATAATCACTATGCTAAAATTTGAGACTTTTGATGAGTTTTATGCTAGATTATCGAATATAGCCAATTCTAGTTTTAATTTGGGTGAGAGACCTGAGATGTGAATCGTGAAAAGGATTTTGATATCCCTTCCGTCCCTCTTTATTCCTAAATTAACTTTCCTTAATTCATTGGGAATTTTAGATACACTTAGGGTAAAAGAACTTCGTAAGAGACCTTTAAACTTATGAAATCGGTATGTTTACAAAAACTTTTAAGCCAAAGGGAAAATGGATTTATTTGAAAGCTCAATATAAAAAAAAAAGAGGAGGTTTCTTCTGACTCCGAGTATAATTTTGATCTATATGATCTTGCCCTTTCTGCAAAAAATTTCAAAAAAAATCTCAAGTTAAGAAAACAAAATACTTCCAAAGAAAACAAAGGTATTGGGAAAGATGAAAAGGTTAAATCGGGCAAAAAATGTTTTGAAGAAGCAAGAGGAGAGTACCTTAACAAAGATGAAGATACATTCCATGAGGGAGAGGATAAAGGGCAAAAAAACCATAAGTGTGATACTAGGTTAATGAGACAGGACGAGGGAAAAGATACTTTCAATGCCACTCTTAGTGATAGAAATGTTGAGTTAGTGGATTCCGAGGATGATTCACCATATGGAGGCAACTTCATCGCATGCATGGCTAGTCATGCTTTTATATAGAGTATATCTCACATCAATGAGGACGTTTCCAAACATAATGACCTCGATAGTGAGTCCATTCATTCCAGGGAGAGTAAGGAGATGAATTTTTTGAGTGAGGGTGAAAGTATCCTACAACGTGTTTACACCAATATTTACGCCGAGTCCTTTAACATGAAAAATAAAAATAAAAATTTTATGCTTAGGGTGTTAGATTTAAAGAAGGAGTTAAGAGAGTTGTGAGAGGGTGAGTCCTCTGTGAGAGTTTCTTTAGGAGATATAATCATTTTAGTAGAGAGGAAAACTGATGACTTGACCAACAAAGGGGCTAGTCTTATGAGAGAACTTAAAGGTTCATTAGAGATTTGTGAAAAAGTTAAACCCTTGTATCCCAACTTGAGACAAATATCGAACATGCCCAGGAGGTTAAGGTTACTATAGAGAATACATCGAAGAAGGTAGATAAGATGTTCCTCAGTCCCGCTTTACATTTTAGGGATAGTCAATAAATAGTTTACGACGATGCATCCCCTTCCCATATTGCACACGAACGGGTTTCTAAGTTTATAGTGGACCCATATAGGCCTCAACCTAGCCGACGAAATAGAGTTCAACCTAAATAAGCTAACCAAGGTAGACCCAAACATGTCTATGTTTTCACCTATCGCAAAATATAATGTCACTTTAGTGAATTTCCTTATAATTAAGGAAGAATACAATGTACATATAATCTCGCGCACTGTTATAGCGACTTTTCTAGTCATAGAGAGCAAGTCGAGTTCCTAATCACGACATCTCAAAGCTTAATAAAAGAATTTCAAATGATGTTTTTGCCTTTTTAGAACTCTTCCAATGCTATGACTAGAGTTATCAACAATAAGGGCAAACAAAAGGAAACATCCAATTGAGTGCTTAAGTAAGACGACTCAGCCCTTGTTGTTTATATTGCTCTCAAGGTTCAAAACACTTTGCAGTGGTATTTTGATAGTGGGTTCTCTAGGCACATGACCTGTGAAAAGTTATATTTTACCGACCTTGTGGGTCGCAAGGAAGGCAATGTCTTCTTTAGATATGGGGGTACGTCTAGTATTCTAGGATGTGATTCTGTTGAGATACCTGAATTTACTAACTAGACAATCTTTTTTACGTTGAATGGTTAAAAGTGTACTTGTTTATCATTAGCCAAATTTACAATGTAAACTTTTCGATAAATTTGGATCAGTCCAAGTGTCACGTACATGATCAATCCGATTAACTATTAATACAAGGTGTAAGGATCGACAATAATTTTTATGGGATCATTCCCAAATCCTCCTTTGTGTGCAGCAATGTCACAACCTCCTCTATAGGCCTTTGGCATTAATGACTAGGTCATGTGAACTTTAAAGATCTTGAGAGATTAGTGAAGAAAGACCTAGTTCTTGGCTTACTATCGCTTAGGAGATGAACTTCCTCGATTTGTGGTCCTTTCTAATGAGGAAAAAAATTCAAAGTCCTCATCAAAAGTTGAATACAATTATAACTTCTCGTGTATTAGAGTTGCTATATATGGATCTTATAGGTCCTACTCATACGGAGATAGTAGGTGGTAAGAGATTCATAATCATTACGGTCAAGGGCTTATGGAGATACTCTATCACGGGATTTCTTAGAGAAAAGTCTGTTGCGTTCGAGTTTCTAACAACTAAGTCTCGTGTCCAACAAAACCAACATAGTGTCACTATTAATCTAATGTGTACTAATAACGACACTAAATTTAAGGTATACGAAGTGCTAGATATTGTGATGTAGTGGGCATCAAACATGAGTTTTTTATCATTCGTATTCCTCAACAAAATGGGATATTTGAGAGGAAGAACCAGACGATTCAAGAGATGGCTTGATCCATGCTTCTTGGGAGAAACGTGCCTAAACATTTTTGGATAGAGTTCATTAATACCTCATTCTATCCGATGAATCGGGTATATTTTCTTCCACAAACATTACACGCTCCATTTGAGTTACAGATAGGGAAAAAACCCAACTTATTAGTTTCTTGAGTTTTAAGGAGTCCTTACTACATTTTGAGAGATAGAGAGAATTTAGGAAACTTTGAATCCTGGAGCGATGAGGGAATATTTTTATTTTCTTCAGAATTGGGTAAGGATTATAGGGTGTTTAACCTTGAAAGATATGAGGTTATAGAGTCAATAAACATCACGATTAGAGACAACGAGGCACCTGCATTTGTTGACCCTAACGTCGAGTGTGAGAACAATGCAACCTCGATGATAATCCCATTATTCCTCATACTACCCAGGTGGACCCAACTATTAATTTAGAGGATCATTCCTCTTGAGTTTGAAAGATTCATGACCCTTCCTATATAATTGGTGATCCCATGAAAGGTGTCAAGACTCGTATTCAACTTGAAAATGTGGTTCGTTAATTTTTTTACACCTCCTTAGTCGAGCCCAAAAAAGTGAAAGAATCACTAAAGATGAGCATTGGATATCCGCTATGCAAGATGAGTTTCTTTAGTTTCGCATGAATGATGTATGGGAGTTAGTACCCTGACCTAGCGAGATAAATATGAGTGGTAGCAAGTGGATTTACAATAATAAGATGGATGAGAAGGGTACCATCATTCGGAATAAGGCTAGGTTGGTCGCCCAAGGATACACAAGGATTGAGGGTGTAGATTTTGATGAGACATTCTCTCATGTTTCTATGCTAGAGTTCTTCCTCTTATTACTCTCCATAGCATGTCATTTATGATTCAAATTTTATCAAATGTATGTCAAGATTGCATTCCTTGAAATTATTCTACAATAACTGTATGTAGAACAATCAAAGTTGTACTAAGACCCAAAGCACTCGGGGCACGCCTTTTATCTTATAAATTCCTTGTATGGTTGAAAAAATTACCACATGTTTGGGGAGAGAGGCTCACTTATTATCTCTTAGATTGTGCTTCAAGAGAGGCGGAGTGGATCACACATTGTTTGTAAGTAAAGAGAATGATGGGATATTGGTTGTCCAAGTCTATGTGGATGACATAGTATTTGGATCCACGTTCTCCCGACATGCTCACACATTTGACCAAGATATGAAGAGTGAATTTTAGATGAGCATGGTTGGTGATCTTACATTGTTCTTTGGTCTCAAAGTTCTTCAACTTGAGGATGTAATATTTTTATCTCAATCCAAATATGCTAAAGATCCAGTGAAGAAGTTTTGTTTAGACTCAGTTATCCACTCATGAAGCCCTATGAATACATCGACTAAGCTTCGAAAAGACACTTTAGGTAAGAACAGAGAAAACCCTTTATTAGAGCTTTATATTTAGTCTTATCTACATAACTGCTAGGCATACCGATATTTTCGTTAGCATTGAAGTTTGTGAGAGATACCAAGAAACCCTGAAAGAGTCTCACTTACTGCCACTTTAACGTATCGTCAAATACATGAGTGGTAAACATTCCTATGGTATTCGGTATTCAATTAATACCAATGTTCCTTTATTTACCTATTCGGATGCCAATCGGGCCAGGTTTATTGATGGTTATCGGAGCACCTCAGGTGGGTATTTTTATGTTGGGAATGTTGTGTCTCTTGGTTAAGCAAGAAGAAAAACTCCATATCTTTGTCCACAGTAGAGGCTGAGGATATAGTTGTTGATAGTTAATGCACATAACTCTTATGGATGAAGAAAATGTTGGAAGATTACGATATTTTTCAAGGCACAATGATTATTTCATGTGATAATACGAGTGCAATTCATATATCCCATAATCAGATCCAATATTCTGATACAAAGCACATTAGGATACGTGAGCATTTAATTTATGATCTCATTGAGAAGAAGGTTATATCCTTTATATTTTTTAGCACCTAATGTCAATTAGTCTATATATTCACGAAACCTTTAGATGCACTTAGGTTTGAGAATTTTAGGAAGTCTTTGGGTATTTGTTCCATTGATTGAGTTCGGGGACTTTATCTAGTGTAGGGTGATTTTCATGTTCATATCATTTGTCCCTCGTGCTAGATTATATTTCTATGTATTTATATGATTTTTGTTTTAAAAAAGAATCTTCAAACAAAAAAAAAAAAGCAGTATTAAGAAAAAGTTAAAAAATATTTTATTTTTAATAAAATTATTGAAAAAAAAGGTAAAAATATTTTTGTATTTTCTTTTTTCACCATAAATGGATCTGTATTTAAGATTTTCAGATCACCCCTACATTCTATCCATTTATGTGACTTTTTCATTGTGTTTTGAGTCATGACTTTGTTTCTTTAGTGTGCTTAATAATGTGTCAATGGTATTTTATTATTCATTGATGATTACTTTCTTCATGATAGAATCTTGGTCACCTTTATTGCACACATATACGAACTTTTTAAATATTATGTTGGCTTGTCATATGTCGATTACGGTGTTATCATCTCAATATTATTTATTAACAAATCTAATGTACTCGAGATAAGTTGTGCCTATAAGAACCATTTCCAGAATTTTGTTTCTAGAAAAATTTATTATATTTTAAGCAATGGAAAAGATCTATAAAAGAGAATATTCTCTTTGTGTTAAAATCTACCATTTTTAAAAAGATCCTAAAATATTAATGGCGGGGCCATAAAATAGAATTGGCAAGGCAGTTTTATTCCATTGATGCTTCGCTAGACATGAGCATTATGATATCTGCAAAAACTTAAGAGTGAATTCTTATATGTGTGCGATTTTGAGTGTATTATAAAGTAGATGATCAATGGATTTGTACAACTCTCTCTTGAAAATCATTATATAGTTTGGCATTATTGATTTGAGAAGCATTTAAATTCATGGCGTATTCCATTAGTCGAGTCAATTTCATTTTGTTCAACTCTCTTACACTTAAGGTTGAAATTGAGTTCTTTCTTTATAAGTTTCTCATTGACTTCGTGTGCGTATGTTATAAATGCCTACGTTGATTTGCCCGTGGAAAATATTCACACAATTACATTCCTCTTTCATGATTCGGATATTTTTTAACTATTCCATGATGTTATGTATTTTGTACTTATATGTACCTTTTATATCGTATATATTTTATACTTGAAAATGTTAAAAATTTCAAGTATAGTTTGTATGCCTCCTGGAAATCTCATCGCATGAGCTTAATTGATTATTTTTATGATGTTATTTCTATTTGATTTGGGTGATGTTTATTATTCATACTTAATCTCTTACCATTTGTTTATTACGCGACAAAAAGGGAGAACATAAATTGAGGCGCAGTTTTATATTCTTTAAACTTGTACGCGTCACAGTATTCTTTTATTTCATGTGTGTAGATTTCTTCTACTTTGATGATAATCTCATGGACTAGACAAGATGAAGGAGTTCAGTTGAAAAGGAAGTCTCAAATGTCATTCCGTTTTACGTTTGGGAGGACATTAGTAGAACATTATTTAAGGGGTTTTATTGTAATTTCGATTTTTTTTTTATTTTGAACCAAAGTAAGCAAAGGGAGATATTTGTAAGAAAAATATTTTACAATTTCTCATAGTTTATATTATTTGGCATATCATGTTACAAACTGAATACTACATCTACATATGATTCCACGATTTTTTGAAGACACGTCAGTGACTGAGCATCGTTTTTTAAATTTAAGCATTTGGAACCATCACAACACACTTTATTGAGGTATACGGATTTCAAGTTATGATTTTTTCTTTGTCATATATATTCTGGTATATTTTATTTTTACTCGATGCATTTTTTCATAAAAGGATTTTGAAAATATTTTTTTTTTCATTTTTTGATCTCGTTAGAACAAGGTGTGGATCTTATTATAATAAACTCTTATGTTCGTTCAAACGAAGTGAAATTTCATTAGAACGAAATTCTAATGATGATCTCGTTAGAACGGGATATGGCTCTCATTGGAATGAACTCATTTGTTCGTTCAAACAAAGTGTCAATTTCATTTGAACATAGTGTTGAATTCAGTAGGGTGAAAATATAATGAGCATATAACGAAGTGGTCTTTGTTTCATAGAACCAAACTTGTTGGAAGTTCGTTCAAATAAACTAGGCCTTTCGTTCGAACGATATTGAACCTCGTTAGAACAAAACATCAGTTTTCATTCAAACGAAGTCCCATTTTTTTAGTTTACCACCTCAAAAAATGTGTTTTTATATAACAAGAATTCTTTTGGACTATTTTATAGAGAAATTTTGGCGAAAATCAATTGCAATACCTGCACCAAATGTTTTCTTCCTTTTTTTCATGGAAACACTTTTATTTTCCAAATAATACATCCCTAAATACGATTTGCTGAGTTTAGTCAAACCCAATTTCAATACACTACATCAAACCCTTATCAAGATTCCTCTATAGCTAACTATGGAGTTGTGACTCGATTTAAGAAGAAAGGATTATGCATCTTAAGACTGCATGACTTTCTGTCAAAGATTTGGAAACCCTATGAAATATACTTATTGAAGCTATAAGTAGTCTATAAATCATCAAGTCTGTCAAACTCTTTTACAACGCTGAAATATAGATTTTTCTCGAAAGGGATTTTTCCTCAAAACATCTTCTTCATGTGTTTGGTTTCGTTTAATTGCTTGGTATGGAGTAATTAATTTGTACTTTATCTTGCATTCACACCTAATTATAATCAAGATAAAATTTTGTTAGAAATTGGATCTTTTTTTTCTGTAACCTAAGATACAAATAACTCTATATAGCCCTGCATTTTAAGCTAACTTCTTATCTCCTAGTTTGTGGCTTCAAGAGAGGTGGAGTTGATAAGATGTTATTTGTTAAGGGATATGGAGGTGATATCATAGTTACCTAATTATATGTGGATGACTTAGTCTTTGGATCCACATATTCCCAACACGCTCACACTTTTAAGGATGAAATGAAGATTATGTTTGAGTTGAGCATGGTTTGTGAACTCATGTTCGTCTCGGGTCTCTAAGTGCATCAACTTGATAATGGTTTATTTATATCTCAATCTTAATATGCTAGGGCCTTAGTGAAGAAGTTTGGTTTTGGACTCCACTAATTATTCACGTTCACCCATGAGTTATTTAACTAAGCTTCAAAGACACTTTAAAAAACAATGTATAGAAAACCCTTTCTAGGAGTATGACAAGTAGTCCCCTCTACTTAATCGCTAGTTATCCCCACATTTCCTTTAGCATTGGAGTTTGTGTGCAATACCAAGCATCCCTAAAATATTCTCGCTTGCTTTCATGTAAATTTATCATCAAATATGTGAGTGGCACTCTGTCTTATGGTATTTGGTATTCTTTTGATAACGGTGATTGTTTGTCGGCATATTCAGATGTCAAATGGGTCGGGGATTTTATGATAATATGAGTGCAATTCATATTTCCTATAATCTGGTCCAACAATCTCGTACGAAGCATAATAGGATTTGTAAGCATTTTATTTCTGATATTATTAATAAGAAGATCATTTCCTTGGGTTTCGTGAGTACAAAAATGTCCATTGTATGATTTTTTATGAAACCTTTAGATGCACTTAGATTTGAGGATCTTAGGAAGTTATTGATTACTTGTTCCATTTATTGAGCTTGGGTATTGCGTATAGTGTCGGATGATTATCATGTTTCTATCTTTTTCCCCTATTGCAAATATTTTTACATTTATATTTCAAAAATTCTAAAAATATTTTCTTTTCTTTAAAAAAAAGTCCAAAAATATTCAAAAATATTTTATTCTTCATAAAAAATTTGAAAATTTTAATAAAAATATGTTTTTTTCCTTTACACCATAAATGGATGCGCATTTAAAATGGTTGAATCATAATTACATTCCATCCACTCATGTGACTTATTCATGGTGTCATGAGACTTGGCTCTATTTTTTTAGTGTGCTTAATAGTGTGTAGTCAACATTTCGTTGTTCTTTGACGATTACGTCCTACATGATAGACTCTTTATAATGCATTTATTACCCACATGCATATACATTTTTAACATTGTACTTTCTTATCATATGTCTAATATGGTGTTCTCATCTTAGCCATGCAAAATAACTAACGAAATCACTACAAGAAAAATGAATATTAAGGACGGGAGTATTTTGGACGGCCGTGTCATTTTGTCCCTTATACTATACCAAAAGGGACGGTTTTAATTACCATCCTTTTTTATAGTAGCAAAAGGGACGGTTTTTAAAAATCGTCCTTTATGGTATGTATCAAAAAGGACGGTAATTAAAACCGTCCGTTAAAGTATATGATAATTTTTTCCGGGCTAATATAAGGGACGGATTTTTAAACCGTCTCTTTTACTATACCAAATGAGATGGATTTTTAAAATCCGTCCCATTTGGTATAGTAAAAGAGACAGTTTAAAAATCCATCCCTTTTGGTATATCTCAAATTTTTAGCTTTTTCCAAACAAATATAAGGGACGGATTTTAAAACCGTCCCTTTTGGTATAGCAAAAGGGACGGTTTTAAAATCTGTCCCTTTTGGTATACTAAAATAGACGGATGTTTCTGACCCTTTTGAGTATTTTTCCCTCACATATTTTGACTTCTCCAAATTCAAACCACGACTAACATCTCACTCCCGCTCTTTATCTCTCACTCGCAGCTCTCAACCCCTCTCTCCCCTGATCTCTTTCCCGTCTCTCTCTCTCCGCCTCCCCACCCCACTGTGCCCCTGGGCCCACCTCGATGCACCCTGCTCCGTCCCTACCTCATCTCATCTCCACGTCTTGTTCTTGTAAGGTAAATTGATTGTTATGCTATTTTAGTTCATAATATGGTCCAGTAGAATGATTGTTCACAATGTTTGTTTATATTGGATTGTGTGTTATTAGTGGGTTATAGTTTCATCAAAAGGGGCACAAGATAAGATCCACTCCCGTGTTGAAGAATATTTTGTGTCATCAAGTGGCTTTCTTCACATCATGATTTGATCACTTTTGGGGATTACACGATTGACGATTGAGATAGCTATATTTTTTAACAGATTTGGATTGTTTTTATCAAGTTCAGATTTGTTCTATAATCTTATTTAATTTTAAGTACAAATAGAAGTTATTGGAGCTCGGCTTGTATTCGTTTTCTTAGAAGCTCGTTCGATCTGAAATTATAAGACACTACTGAATGGTTTAGAGGTTTAAGATACTATAATTTTTTTAATGTTGTTTCAAGTTCACACTTTCTAGTGCTATATGAAGAAGTTAGGTGTGTGTGCCCCTTTTGAACAAGCTCTGTTTTTATTCCCTTGGTTTTGAATTTATTTTTTTGGTTCTAGCATTTTTTTTAATTAAACAAAACTATTTGCATAAAATTCATTATTTTTTCACTGTCATAGGATACATTGATGTTGGGAAACATAATCTGAAATTGCATCGCTACTGGCATAGGGAAGGTTCTGATTGGCGTTGGGTGTAACAAAATATTAAGGTAATGGACAGGCCTATGATGAACTTTATTTTAAGGTTAAATATGCATTGATTCAATTTTTTAATTATTTTGGGTTTGGATCCTATTTATTTCTAAAACTCGTAATTTTAATTCTTTTATGCCCCCTAATGCCTCAAATATATTTTTTGAATGTTTTTTTTTTTGTATACTATGCCCAATATGTTTGAGATGTGCTAATTTGCAAGTAGAACCTAATTGGAGTAAAGGTACGAAAGAATGGTCACTTCTTGGGTATTGTTGGCGCATTTGTTTCTTATCACTTCCACTGGGGCGGGGGGGGGGGGGGGGGGGGGGGGGCAGTACATAACTTTTGAACAAAGAATAGTTAAGGTGAAAACTAGAAAAAGAAGGCATTATCCAATAGATTTCCACTTTTAAGGTTTAACGAGTGCCAATTTCTCTACAATGGTCCACATTAAACTAATTGGTAACCATTTGTTTATTAGCTTCAAGTTATTCTTGATTAGTCTGAGTTGAATAGGAGAGATGTGAAAATGGGAATAAAAATTAGTCATGGTTCGAAAATTATTCTTGGGTTTGTAATTTGTGACCACCCATCTTATTCACTGGTCGTACGGGACCAATGTGACTCGTAGGAACCGATCGCGTAGTCACAGGGCTCTCGGTGCAATACTTGAGCATAAAAACATGTCATCAAAGGGTGAAATCCTAAAACAGCCACAAAACGGTCCAGTACGAGTCACGAACCCCTCGCACGGGACCAATATGACTCGTAGGAACTAGCCGCGTAGTCACGGCGCTCCCGGTTTGAGTGTACGACAAAAATTTACAAAACATTAGACATAAGAATAAAATCTTGCCATCGAAGGGTGAAAACGTAAAACAAACACAAAACGTTCCTGTGAGAGTCAGGAACACCTTGCACGGGACCAATGAGACTCGTAGGAACCGATCGGGTCGTCACTGGGATCCCGATTTGAGTGTACGACGTAAATTTGCAAAAAGTTAGACTTGAGAAAAAAAAAGATTCCATCGAAGGGTGAAAACATAAAATAGCCTCAAAACGGTCCCGTAAGAGTCACGAACATCTCGCACAGGACCAATGTAAGTTGTAGGAACCGACCGTGTAGTCACAGCGCTCCTAGTTTGAGAGTACGACATACATTGTAAAAAGTTACACTTAAGCATAAAAACATGCCATCGAAGGGTGAAAACATAAAATAAACACAAAACTATCCCATAAGAGTGACGAGCACCTCGCACAGGACCAATACGACTCGTAGGAACCGATTCCGTAGTCACGGGCCTCCTGGTTTGAGTGTACGACGTAAATTTGTAAAAAAATAAACATAAGCATAAAAACATGCCATCGAAGGGAGAAAACGTAAAACAACCATAAACGGTCCGGTAAGAGTCACAAACACCTCGCACGGGACTAATGTAACTCATAAAAACCCACCGCGTAGGCACCAGGCTCTCGGTTGGAGTGTGCGATCTAAATTTGGAAAAAAATTAGACTTGAGCATGAAAATATGCCATCGAGGGGTGAAAACATAAAACAAGAACAAAACGGTCCCGCAAGAGTTACGAACACCTAGCACGAGACCAATGTAACTCGTAGGAATCGACCGCGTAGTAACGGGGGCTCCCGGTTTTGAGTGTACGACGCAAAATTGCAAAAAATTAGACTTGAGCATATGAACATGCCATCGAAGGGTAAAAATCTAAAATAGCCACAAAGCGGTCAGATAAGAGTCACGAACACCTCGCACGGGACCAATGTGACTAGTAGGAACCGAATGCCTAGTCATGGGGCTCCCGGTTTGAGTGTACGACGTAAATCTACAAAAAGTTAGACTTGACCATAAAAAAGATGCCATCGAAGTGTGAAAGCATAAAACAGCCACAAAACGGTCCCGTAAGAGTCACGAACACCTCCCACGGGACCAATGTGACTCGTAGGAACCGGCTGCGTAGTCACGGCGCTTCCGGTTTAAGTGTACGACGTAAATTTGCAAAACGTTAGACTTAAGAATAAAATCTTGCCATCGAAGGGTGAAAACGTAAAACAAACACAAAATGGTCCCGTAAGAGTCACGAACACCTCGTACGGGACCAATGCGACTCATAGGAACCGACCGGGTAATCACCGGGATCCCAGTTTGACTGTACGACGTAAATTTGTAAAAAGTTAGACTTGAGAATAAAAAAGACGCCATCGAAGGGTGAAAACATAAAATAGCCATAAAACGGTATTGTAACAGTCACGAACATCTCGTACGAGACCAATGTATGTCGTAGGAACCAGTCGTGTAGTCACGGTTCTCCCGATTTGAGTGTACGTCATAAATTAGCAAAAGTTATACTTAAGCATAAAAACATGCCATCGAAGGGTGAAAATGTAAAATAAACACAAAACAATCCCGAAAGAGTCACGTACACCTCGCACGGGACCAATGCGACTCTTAGGAACCGACCGTGTAGTCACGGGCCTCCCGATTTGAGTGTACGACGTAAATTTGTAAAAAATTAGACTTAAGTATAAAAAATGCCATCGAAGGGTGAAAACGTAAAACAACCATAAACGGTCCTGATAGAGTCACAAACACCTCGCACGGGACCAATGTAACTCGTAGTAACTGACTACGTGGTCACTGGGCTCCCGGTTGGAGTGTACGATGTAAATTTGCAAAAAAAATAGACTTGAGCGCAAAAAGATGCCATCGAAGTGTGAAAATGTAAAACAAGCACAAAATGGTCCAGTAAGAGTCACAAACACCTCGCACGGGACCAATCTGACTCGTTGGAACCGGCTGCATAGTCACAGCGCTCCCGTTTTGAGTGTACAACGTAAAATTATAGAACATTAGACTTAAGAATAAAATCTTGCCATCGAGGGATGAAAACGTAAAACAAACACATAACGGCTATGTAAGAGTCGTGAACACCTCGCACGGGACCAATGCGACTCGTAGGAACCGATCGAGTAGTCACAGGGATCCCGGTTTGAGTGTACGACCTAAATTTGTAAAAAGTTAGACTTGAAAATAAAAGGATGCCATCGAAGGGTGAAAACATAAAATAGCCACAAAACGGTCCCATAACAGTCACGAATATCTCGCACGGGACCAATGTTACTCGTAAGAACCGGTTGCGTAGTCACGGCGCTCCCGATTTGAGTGTATGACGTAAATTTACAAAACATTTGACTCAAGAATAAAAGCTTGCCATCGAAGGGTGAAAACATAAAACTAACACAAAATGGTCCCGTAAGAGTCACAAACAACTCGCACAGGACCAATTTGACTCGTAGGAACCGATCCGGTAATCATAGGGATCCCAGTTTGAGTGTACGATGTAAATTTGCAAAAAGTTTAATTTGAGAATAAAAAAGACCCCATCAAAGGGTGAAAATGTAAAATAGTCACAAAACGGTCTCGTAAGAGTCACGAACATCTCGCACGGGACCAATGTAAGTCATAGGAACCGGCCGTGTAGTCACTGCGCTCCCGATTTGAGTGTACGATATAAATTTGCAAAAAGTTAAACTTAAGCATAAAAACATGTCATCAAAGGGTGAAAACGTAAAACAAATGCAAAAAATCCCGTAAGAGCCACGAACACCTCGCACGGGACCAATGCGACTCGTAAGAACCGACCGCGCAATCGCAGGTCTCCCGGTTTGAGTGTACAACGTCAATTTATAAAAAAATTCAACTTAAGCATAAAAAATGCCATCGAAGGGTGAAAACGTAAAAAATAGGCATCTCGCACAGGACCAATGTAAGAGTCACGGACATCTCGCACGGGACCAATGTGACTCGTAGGAACCGACCGCAAAGTAACGGGGCTCCCGATCTTGAGTGTACCACGCAAAATTGAAGAAAATTAGACTTGAGAACAAAAAAATCCGATCGAACTGTGAAAATCTAAAACATCCACAAAACAGACCGATAAGAGTCACGAACACCTAACACGGGACAAATGTGACTTGTAGGAACCGAATGCGTAGTCACGGGGCTCTCGATTTGAGTGTACGACGTAAATCTGCAAAAATAAGACTTGAGCATAAAAAAGAAGCCATCGAAGTGTAAAAATGTAAAACAGTCACAAAATGGTCCCGTAAGAGTCACGAACACTTCGTATGGGACCAATGTGACTCGTAGGAACCGACCGCATAGTAATAGGGCTCCCGATTTGAGTGTACGACGCAAATTTGGAAAAAATTAGACTAGAGCATAAAAACATTCCATCGAACAGTGAAAATAAAAAACAACCAGAAAATGGTCCAGTAAGAGTCACGAACACCTCGCACGAGACAAATGTGACTCGTAGGAATCGATCACGTAGTCGCGGGGCTCCCGGTTTGAGTGTACGACGTAAATTTGCAAAAAGTTATTCTTAGCATAAAAACGAAGCCATCGAAGTGTGAAAACGTAAAACAGCTACAAAATGGTCCCGTAAGAGTCACGAACACCTCGCACGGGATCAATGTGACACGTAGGAACGGGCTGTATGGTCACCGCGCTCCCGGTTTGAGTGTACGATGTAAATTTGTAAAAAATTAGACTTAAGCATAAAGACATGCCATCGAAGGGTGAAAACGTAAAACAAACACAAAACGATCCCGTAAGAGTCACAAACATCTCACACAGGACCAATGCGACTCGTAGGAACGGACCGCGTGGTCACGGGTCTCCCAGTTTGAGTGTACGACGGGAATTTGTAAAAAATTAGACTTAAGCATAAAAACATGCCATCGAAGGGTGAAAATCTAAAACAGCCATAAATGGTCCAGTAAGAGTCACAAACACCTCGTACGAGACCAATGTAACTCATAGGAACCGACCGCGTAGTCACCGAGCTCACGGTTGGAGTGGCCGATGTAAATTTGCAAAAAAATTAGACTTGAGTATAAAAACAAGCCATCGAAGTGTGAAAACGTAAAACAAGCACAAAGTGGCCCTGTAAGAGTCACAAACACCTCGCACGGGACCAATGTGACTCGTAGGAACCGACTACGTAGTCACGACACTCCCGGTTTGAGCGTACGATGTAAATTTATAAAACATTAGACTTAAGAATAAAAGATTGTCCTCGAAGGGTGAAAACGTAAAACAAATACAAAATGGTCCCGTAAGAGTCACGAACACTTCGCACGGCACCAATGCGACTCGTAGGAACCGACCGGATAGTCACAGGGATCCCGGTTTGAGTGTACGACAAAAATTTGTAAAAAGTTAGACTTGAGAATAAAAAAGATGCCAACAAAGGGTGAAGACATAAAATATCCACAAAACCGTCCCGTAAGAGTCACGAACATATCGCACGAGACCAATGTAAGTCGTATGAACCGGCCGTGAAGTCACGGTGCTCCCGGTTTGAGTGTACGACGTAAATCTGCAAAAAGTTAGACTTGAGCATAAAAAAGATGCCATCGAAGTGTGAAATTGTAAAACAGCCACAAAACGGTCTCGTAAGAGTCACGAACACCTCGCACGGGACCAATGTGACTCGTCGAAACCGGCTGCGTAGTCACGGCACTCTCGATTTGAGTGTACGATGCAAATTCGCAAAACATTAGACATAAGAATAAAAGCTTGCCATCGACGGGTGAAAACAAAAAATAAACACAAAACGGTTCCTTAAGAGTCACGAACACCTCGTACGGAGACCAATGTGACTCTTAGGAACCGACCGGGTAGTCACAGGGATCCTAGTTTGAGTGTACGACATAAATTTGAAAAACGTTAGACCTGAGAATAAAAAAGATGCCATCGAAGGGTGAAAATGTAAAATATCCACAAAACGGTCTCATAAGAGTCACAGACACCTCGGACGGGACCAATGTGACTCTTAGGAACCGACCGCGTAGTAACGGGGTTCACGGTTTGCATAGACGACACGAATTTGCAAAAAATTAGACTTGAGCATAAAAAACATGCCATCTATAGGTGAAAATGTTAAAAAAGCACAAATCGGTATCGTAAGAGTGATG
This sequence comes from Sambucus nigra, assembly GCA_949130495.1. Classification (NCBI taxonomy): domain Eukaryota; kingdom Viridiplantae; phylum Streptophyta; class Magnoliopsida; order Dipsacales; family Adoxaceae; genus Sambucus; species Sambucus nigra. The sequence goes on along the minus strand of OX422209.1, from coordinate 275,940,615 downwards.
AACACCCCGTACGAGACCAATGTGACTCATAGGAACCGACCGCATAGTCACGGGGCTCCCGGTTTGAGTGTATGATATAAATTTGTAAAACGTTAGACTTGAGCATAAAAAAGATGCCATCGAAATGTAAAAATGTAAAACATCCACAAAATGTAAAACAAACACAAAACGATCCCGAAAGAGTCACGAACACCTCACATGGGACCAATGTGACTCGTAGGAACCGGCTGCGTAGTCACGGCGCTCCCGGTTTGAGTGTACGACGTAAATTTTTAAAAAATTAGGCTTAAGCATAAAAGATTTTCATCGAAGGGTAAAAACATAAAACAAACACAAAACGGTCCCGTAAGAGTCATGAACACCTCGCACGGGACCAATGCGACTCGTAAGAACCGGTCGTGTAGTCACGAGCCTCATGGTTTGATTGTACGACGTAAATTTGTAAAAAATTCTACTTAAGCATAAAAAATGACATCGAAGGGTGAAAACGTAAAACAGCCATAAACGGTCCGGTAAGAGTCACAAACATCTCGCACGGGACCAATGTAACTTGTAGTAACCTACCGCGTAGTCACGGGGCTCTCGTTGGAGTGTACAACGTAAATTTGTAAAAAAATTAGACTTGAGCATAAAAACAAGCCATCGAAGTGTGAAAATGTAAAACAAGCTCAAAATGGTCCAGTAAGAGTCACGAACACCTCACACGGGACCAATGTGACTTGTAGGAACCGACCGCGTGGTAACGGGGCTCCCAGTGTTGAGTGTACGATGCAAAATTGCAAAAAATCAGACTTGAGCATAAAAACATGCCATCGAAGGGTGAAAATCTAAAATAGACACAAAACGGACCAATAAGAGTCACGAACACCTCGTATGGGACCAATGTGACTCCTAGGAACTGACCTCTAGTCACGGGGCTCCCAGTTTGAGTTTACGACATAGATTTACAAAAATTAAGACTTGAGCATAAAAAATATGCCATCAAAGTGTGAAAACATAAAACATCCAAAAAACGATCCCGTAAGAGTCCCGAACACCTCGCACGGGACCAATATGACTCGTAGGAACCGACTGCGTAGTCACGGAGCTCCCGATTTGAGTGTACAACGTAAATTTGTAAAACATTAGACTTAAGAATAAAAGATTGCAATCTAAGGGATACAATGTAAACCAAACACAAAACGGTCCCGTAAGAGTGACGAACACCTCGCACGGGACCAATGCGACTCGTAGGAACCGACTGGGTAATCACAGGGATCCCGATTTAAGTGTATGATGTAATTTTGCAAAAAGTTAGACTTGAGAATAAAAAAGATGCCATCGATGGGTGAAACTGTAAACTAGCCACAAAACGATCCCGTAAGAGTTACGAACATCTCGTACGGGACTAATATAAGTCATAGGAATCAACTGTGTAGTCACAGCGCTCCCGGTTTGAGTGTACGATATAAATTTGTAAAAAGTTAGACTTAAGCTTAAAAACATGCCATCGAAGGGTGAAAACGTAAAACAAACACAAAATGATCTCGTAAGATTCAAGAACACCTCACACGAGACCAATGCGACTGGTAGAAATCGACCACGCAGCCACGGGCCTCCCGGTTTGAGTGTACGACGTAAATTTATACAAAATTAGACTCAAGCAAAAAAACTTGACATCGAACGGTGAAAACGTAAAACAACCATAAACGGTCTGGTAAGAGTCACAAACTCCTCGCACGAGACCAATGTAACTCATCAGAACCGACTGCATAGTCACTGGGCTCCCGGTTGGAGTGTGCGATGTAAATTTGAAAAAAAATTAGACTTCAACATAAAATATGCCATCGAGGGGAAAACATAAAAAAAGAACAAAACAGTCCCGTAAGAGTCACGAACACCTAGCTCGGGACCAATGTGACTCGTAGGAACCGACCGCATAGTAACGGGGCTCCCGGTTTTGATTGTACGATTCAAAATTGCAAAAAAATAGACTTGATCCTAAAAACATGCCATCGAAGGGTGAAAATCTAAAACAACCACAAAATGGTTAGATAAGAGTCACAAACACCTCGCACGAGACCAATGTGACTCGTAGGAATCAACCTCCTAGTCACGGGGCTCCCGATTTAAGTTTATGACATAAATCTGTAAAAAGTTAGAGTTGAGCATAAAAACGATGCCATCGAAGTGTCAAAATGTAAAACAACCACAAAATGGTCCCGTAAGAGTCACGAACACCTCACACAGGACAATTATGACTCATAGGAACTGGCTGCGTAGTCACGGTGCTCTCGGTTTGAGTGTACGACGTAAATTTGCAAAACATTAGACTTAAGAATAAAAGATTGCCATCGAAGGGTGAAAACGTAAAACAAATACAAAACGGTCCCATAACAGTCGCGAACACCTCGCACGGGACCAATGCAACTCGTAGGAATCGACCAGGTAACCACATGGATCCCTGTTTAAGTGTACGACGTAAATTTGCAAAAATTTAGACTAGAGAATGAAAAAGATGCCATCGAAGGGTGAAAACATAAAATAGTCACAAAACGGTCCCGTAAGAGTCACGAACATCTCGCACGGGACCAATGTAAGTTGTAGGAACCGGCCATGTAGTCACGGCGCTCCCGATTTGAGTGTACGACATAAATTAGCAAAAAGTTAGACTTAAGCATAAAAATATGCCATTGATGGGTGAAAACGTAAAACAAACACAAAGCGATCCCGTAAGAGTCGCGAACACCTCACACGGGACCAATACGACTCTTAGGAACAGACCGCGTAGTCACGGGCCTCCCGATTTGAGTGTACGATGTAAATTTGTAAAAAATTAGACTTAAGGATACAAAATGCCATCAAAGTGTGAAAACGTAAATTATCCATAAACAGTCCAGTAATAGTCACAAACATCTCGCACAAGACCAACGTAACTCGTACTAAACAACCGTGTAGTCACTAGGCTCCCGACAGGAGTGTACGACGTAAATTTGCAAAATAATTAGACTTCAGCATTAAAATATACCATCGAAGTGTGAAAACATTAAACAAGAAGAAAACGGTCCCATAAGAGTCACAAACACCTCGCACGGGGCCAATGTGACTCGTAGGAATTGGCTGTGTAGTCACGACGCTCCCGGATTGAGTGTACAATGTAAATTTGTAAAGAGTCGTGAACACCTCGTATGGGACCAATGCGACTCGCAGGAATCGATCGGGTCATCACAGGGATCCCGATTTGAGTGTACGATGTAAATTTGAAAAAAGTTAGACAAGTGAATAAAAAAGATGCCATCGATGGGTGAAAACGTAAAATAGCCACAAAATGATCCCATAAGAGTCACGAACATCTCGCACGGGACCAATGTAAGTTGTAAGAACCAGTCGTGTAGTCACGACGCTCCCGGTTTGAGTGTACGACATAAGTTTGTAAAAAGTTACACTTAAGCGTAAAAACATGCCATCGAAGGGTGAAAACGTAAAATAAAAACAAAACGATCCCGTAAGAGTCACAAACACCCCACACGGGACTAATGCGACTCATAGGAACCAACCGTGTAGTCACGGGCGTCCCGATTTGTGTGTAGGACGTAAATTTGTAAAAAATTAGACTTAAGCATAAAAATTTCCATCGAAGGGTGAAAATGTAAAACAACCATAAACGCTCTGGTAAGAGTCACAAACACCTCGCACGGGACAAATGCAACTCATAGGAACCGACCGCGTAGTCACCAGGCTCCCGGTTGGAGTGTGCGACGTAAATTTTAAAAAAAATTAGACTTGAGCATAAAAATGAGCCATCGAAGGGTGGAAACATAAAATAAGCACAAAACGGTCCCGTAAGAGTCACGAACACCTCGCACGGGACCAATGTGACTCGTAAGAACCGATCGCGTAGTAACGGGGCTCTCGGTTTTGACTGTACGACGCAAAATTGCAAAAAATTAGACTTCAGCATAAAAATAAGCCATCGAAGGCTGAAAATATAAAACATCCAAAAAATGGTCCGATAAGAGCCACGAACACCTCACATGGGACTAATATGACTCGTAGGAATCGACCGCGTAATCACGGGGCTCCCGGTTTGAGTGTACAACGTAGATTTGCAAAACGTTAGACTTGAACATAAAAAATATGTCATCGAAGTGTGAAAATGTAAAACAACCACAAAAAGGTCCCATAAGAGTCTCGAACACCTCGCACAGGATCAATATGACTCGTAGAAACCGGGTGTGTAGTCACGGTGCTTTCGGTTTGAGTGTACGATCTAAATTTGCAAAACATTGGACATAAAAATAAAACGTTGCCATCGAAGGGATAAAATGTAAAACAAACACAAAACGGTCCCGTAAGAGTCACAAACACCTCACACGGGACCAATGCGACTTGTAGGACCCGATCGGGTAATCACGGGGATCCCGGTTTGAGTGTACGACGTAAATTTGCAAAAAGTTAGACTTGAGAATAAAAAAGATGCCATCGATGGGTGAAAACATAAAATAGCGACAAAACGGTCCCGTAAGAGTCACGAAAATCTAGCACGGGACCAATGTAAGTCATAGGAACCGATCGTGTAGTCACGGCGCTCTCGGTTTGAGTGTACAACATAAATTTGCAAAAACTTAGATTTAAGCATAAAAACATGCCATCGAAGGGAGAAAACATAAAACAGCCATAAAACGGTCCGGTAAGAGTCATGAAAACCTCACACGGGACCAATGTAACTCGTAGGAATCGATCGCGCAGTCATTGGGCTCCCGAATTGAGTGTACGACGTAAATTTGTAAAAAGTTAGACTTGAGAATAAAAAAGATGTCATCGAAGGCTAAAAATGTAAAACTTCCACCAAACGATCCCGTAAGAATCACGGACATCTCGCATGGGACCAATGTAAGTCGTAGGAACCGGCTGCAAAGTCACGGCGCCCCGGTTTGAGTGTATGACATAAATTTGCAAAAAGTTAGACTTAACCATAAAAACATGCCCTTGAAGGGTGAAAATGTAAAACAAGCACAAAGTGGTCCCGTAAGAGTCACGAACACTTCGCACGGGACCAATGTGACTCGTAAAAACAGACCGCATAATAACGGGGCTCCCGATTTGAGTGTACGACGCAAATTTGCAAAGAATTAGACTAGAGCATAAAAACATTCCATCGAAGGGTGAAAATCTAAAACAGCCAGAAAATGGTCCGGTAAAAGTCACGAACACCACGCACGAGACCAATCTGACTCGTAGGAACCGATCACGTAGTCGCGGGGCTCCCGATTTGAGTGTACGACGAAAATTTGTAAAAAGTTATACTTAGCATAAAAATGAAGCCATCGAAGTGTGAAAATGTAAAACAGCTACAAAACGGTCCCGTAAGAGTCACGAACACCTCGCACGGGATCAATGTGGCTCGTAGGAACGGGCTGCATGGTCACGGCGCTACCGGTTTGAGTGTACGATGTAAATTTGTAAAAACTTAGACTTAAGCATAAAATCATGCCATCGAAGGGTGAAAACGTAAAACAAATAGAAAACAGTTCGGTAATAGATACGAATACCTCGCACGAGACCAATGCGACTCGTAGGAACCGACCTCTTTGTCACAGGGATTCAGGTTTGAGTGTAAGATATAAATTTGTAAAAAGTTAGACTTGAGAATAAAAAAGATGCCATCGAATGGTGAAAATGTAAAACAGCCACAAGACGGTCCCATAAGAGTCATGAATATCTCGCATGGGCTAATGTAAGTCGTAGGAACCAGTCATGTTGTCACGGCGCTCCCGGTTTGAGTGTACGACTTAAATTTGCAAAAAGTTAGACTCAAACAAAAAACATGCCATCGAAGGGTGAAAATATAAAACAGCCACAAAACGATCCGGTAAGAGTCACGAACACCTCTCACGAGGCCAATGTGGCTCGTAGGAACCGACGGCGCAGTCACAGGGCTCCCGATTTGAGTGTACGATGAAAATTTGCATAACGTTATACCTGAGCATAAAAACATGCCATCGAAGGGTGAAAACCTAAAAACAACCACTAAACGATTAGGTAAGAGTCACAAACACCTCGCACGGGACCAATGTGACTCGTAGGAATCGACGGCATAGTCATGGGACTTTCGATTTGAGTGTACGACATTAATTTGCAAAAAGTTGGACTTCAGCATAAAAAACATGTCATCGAAGGGTGAAAATGTTAAACAAACACAAAACGGTCCCATAAGAGTCGCAAACACCTCGCACGGAACCATTGTAACTCATAGGAATCAACCGCGTAGTCACGGGGCTCCCGGTTTGAGTGTACGTCATAAATTAGCAAAAATTCAAACTTGAAATTAGAAAAGATGCCATCGAAGGGTCAAAACGTAAAATAGGCACCAAACGGTCCCGTAAGAGTCACGAATATCTCGCATCGGACCAATGTAAGTCGTAAGAACCGGTCACGTAGTCACGACGCTCCCGGTTTGAGTGTATGACGTAAATTTGCAAAAAATTAGACTTAACCATAAAAACATGCCATGGAAGGGTGAAAACATAAAACAAGCACAAAACGGTCCCGTAAGAGTCACGAAAACCTCGCACGGGACCAATATTGACTCGTAGGAACCGACCGCATAGTAACGGGGCTCCTAGTTTGAGTGTACGATGCAAATTTACAAAAAATTAGACTTTAGCATAAAAAAGATTCCATCGATGGGTGAAAATGTTAAACAAAAACAAAACGGTCCCGTACGACTCACGAACACCTCACACGAGACCAATTTGACTCGTAGGAACCGATCGCGTAGTCACGGGGATCCCAGTTTGAGTGGTATGATGTAAATTTGTAAAAAGTTAGACTTGAGCATAAAAAAGATGCCATCGAAGTGTGAAAATATAAAACAACCACAAAACGGTCCCGTAAGAGTCACCATTACCTCGCACGGGACCAATGTGACTCGTAGGAAGCGGTTGCGTAGTCACGGCGGTCCCAGTTTGAGTGTACGACATAAATTGACAAAACGTTAGACTTAAGCATAAAAACATGCCATCGAAGGGTGAAAACATAAAACAGCCATAAAACGGTCTAGTAAGTGTCACGAACACCTCGCACAGGACCAATGTAACTCTTAGGAATCGACCGCATAGTTACGGCGCTCCCGCTTTGAGTGTATGACGTAAATTTGCACAAAGTTAGACTTGAGAATAAAAAAGATGCCATCGAAGGGTGAAAATGTAAAATAGCCACCAAACGGTCCCGTAAGAGTCACGAACATCATGCATGGGACTAATGTAAGTCTAAGGAACCGACCGTGTAGTCACGACGCTTTCGGTTTGAGTGTACGACATAAATTTGCAAAAATTTAGACTTAAGCATAAAAACATGCCATCGAAGGGTGAAAACGTAAAACAACCACAAAACGGTCCGGTAAGAGTCACGAACACGTCGCATGGGACCAATGTGACTCGTAGGAACCGATGACGTAGTCACGGGGCTCCTAATTTGGGTGTACGTTGCAAATTCGCAAAATGTTATACCTGAGAATAAAAACATGCCATCGAAGGGTGAAAATCTAAAAACAGACACTAAACGGTCCAGTAAGGGTCATGAACACCTCGCACGTGACCAATGTGACTCGTAGGAACCGACGGCGCAGACACGGGGCTTCCGGTTTGAGTGCACGACGTAAATTTAAAAAAGTAAGACATGAGCATAAAAACATGCCATCGAACGGTGAGAACGTAAAACAGAAACAAAACGGTCCCATAAGAGTCACGAACACCTCGCATGGGACCAATGTGACTCGTAGGAACCGACCACGTGGTCACGGGGCTCCCGGTTGGAGTGTACGATGAAAATTTATAAAAAATTAGACTTAAGCATTAAAACATGCCATCGAAGGGTAAAAACATGAAAATGCCACAAAACTGTCCTGTAAGAGTCACGAACACCTCGCACGGGACCAATGTGACTCGTAGGAACCGACCGAGTAGTCATAGGGATCCCGGTTTCTGTGTACGATGTAAATTTGCAAAAATATAGACTTGAGAATAAAAAAGATGCCATCGAAGGGTGAAAATGTAAAACGAACATAAAACGGTCCTGTAAGAGTCACGAACATCTCGTACGAGACCAATATAAGTCGTAGGAACCAGTCGTGAAGTCACGACGCTCCCGACTTGCGTGTACGACGTAAATTTATAAAAAGTTAGAATTAACAATAAAAACTTGCCATCGAAGGGTGAAAATGTAAAACAAAGACAAAATGGTCCCGTAAGAGTCACGAACACCTCGCACGGGACCAATGTGACTCGTAGGATCTGACCGTGTAGTCATAGGAATCCCGATTTCAGTGTACGACGTAAATTTGCAAAAAGATAGACTTGAGAATACAAAAGATGCCATCGAAGGGTGAAAATGTAAAACGAACACAAAATGGTCCCGTAAGAGTCACGGAGATCTGGAACGGGACCAAGTCGTAGGAACCAACCGTGTAGTCACGACGCTCCCAGCTTGAGTGTACGACGTAAATTTACAAAAAGTTAGATTTAAGAATAAAAACATGCCATCGAAGGGTGAAAATACAAAATAAAGACAAAATGGTTCCGTATGAGCCACGAACACCTCGTACGGGACCAATGTAACTCATAGGAACCGACTGCATAGTCACGGGGCTCCCGGTTGAAGTGTACGACGTAAATTTACAAAAAATTAGACTTAGGCATAAAAGCATGCCATCGAAGGGTAAAAACTTAAAATAGGCACAAAACATAAAATAAAAACATAAAATAGGCACAAATGGTCTCATAAGAGTCACAAAATAAAAACATAAAGCTGTCCCGTAAGAGTCACGAAAACCTCGCATTGGACCAATGTGACGAGTAGGAAACCACTGCCTAGTAACGGGACTCCCAGTTTGTGTGTATGACCCAAATTTACCAAAACTTAGACCTATGCATAAAAAAGTGCCATCGATTGGTGAAAACATAAAACAAACACAAAACAGTCCCGTAAGAGTCACAAATGCCTCACACGGGACAAATGCGACTCGTAGGAACCGATCGCGTAGTCCCGGGCCTCCCGGTTTGAGTGTACGATGTAAATTTGTAAAAAAATAAACTTAAACATAAAAACATGCCATCGAAGGGTGAAAATGTAAAATAAACATAAAACGGTCCGGTAAGAATCATAAACACCTCACACGGGATGAATGTAACTCGTTGGAACCGACCGCGTAGTCACCGGGCTCCCGATTAGAGTGTACGACGTAAATTTGCAAAAAATTAGACTTTAGCATAAAACATGCCATCGAAGGGTGAAAACTTACAATAGACACAAAACAGTATCGTAAGAGTCACGAACACCTCGCACGAGTCCAATGTGACTCGTACGAACCGACCGCGTATTAACGGGGCTCCCGATTTTCCTGTACGACACAAATTTGCAAAAAAATAGACTTGAGGATAAAAAAGATACCATCGATGGGTGAAAACGTTAATCAAACACAAAACGGTTTCGTAAGAGTCACGAACACCTCGCACGAGACTAATGTGACTCGTAGGAACCGATCGTGTAGTCACGGGGCTCCCAATTTGTGTGTACGACATAAATTCGTAAAAAGTTAGACTTGAGCATAAAAAAGATGCCATCAAAGTGTGAAAATATAAAACAGCCACAAAACGGTCCCGTAAGAATCACAATCACCTCACATGGGACCAATGTGACTCGTAGGAATCGGTTGCATAGTCACGGCACTCCCGGTTTGATTGTACGACGTAAATTTGTAAAAAATTAGGCTTAAGCATAAAAGCTTCCCATCAAAGGGGAAAAATGTAAAACAAAGACAAAACGGTCCCGTAAGAGTCATGAACACCTCGCAAGGGACCAATGCGACTCATAAGAACCGACCGCGTAGTCACGGGGCTCCCGGTTTGAGTGTACGACGTAAATTTGCAAAAAAATAGACTTAATCATAAAATCATGCCATCAAAGGGTGAAAATGAAAAACAGCCATAAAACAGACCGGTAGCCATAGGAATCGATCGCATAGCCACGGGGCTCTCGATTAGAGTGTATGACGTAAATTTGCAAAAAAAATAGACTTGAGCATAAAAACATGCCATCAAAGGGTGAAAATGTAAAACAAGCACAAAATCGTCCCGTAAGAGTCATGAACACCTCACACGAGGCCAATGTGACTCGTAGGATCCGATCGCGTAGTAACGGGACTTCCAATTTGAGTGTACGACGCAAATTTGCAAAAAAATAGATTTGAGCATAGTAACGTGCCATCGAAGGGTGAAAACCTAAAATACCAACTAAACGGTCTTGTAAGAGTCGCAAACACCTCACACGAGATCAATGTGACTCATTAGAACCGACCGTGTAGTCACGGCGCTCCCGGTTTGAGTGTATGACATAAATTTGAAAAAAGTTAGACTTAACCATAAAAACATTCCCTCAAAGGGTGAAAACGTAAAACAAACACAAAATGGTCCCATAAGAGTCAAGAACACCTCGCACGGGACCAATGCGACTTATATGAACCGACCGCGTAGTCACGGGACTTTCGGTTTGAGTGTACGACGTAAATTTGTAAAAAATTAGACTTAAGCATAAAAATATGCCATCGAAGGGTGAAAACGTAAAACAGTCCTTAAACAGGCCGATAAGAGTCACCAACACCTCCCACGGAACCAATGCAACTGGAAGGAATTGACCGCATAGTCGCGGGGCTACCGGTTAGAGCGTACGATGTAAATTTGTAAACAAATTAGACTTGAGCATAAAAACATGCCATCGAAGGGTGAAAACATAAAGCAAACACAAAACGATCCCATAAGAGTCATGAACACCTCGCACGGGACCAATGTCACTCGTAGGAACCGATCGCTTAGTAACGGGGCTCCCAATTTGAGTGCACGACGCAAATTTGCAAAAATTAGACTTGAGATTAAAAACATGCCATCGAAGGGTGAAAACCAAAAACATCCACTAAACGGTCCGGTAAGAGTCACGAACACCTCACACGGGACCAATGTGACTCGTAGGAACTGACCGCGTGGTAACGGGGCTCCCGATTTTGAGTGTACGACGCAAAATTGCAAAAAATTAGACTTGAGCATAAAAACATGCCATTGAAGGGTGAAAATCTAAAATAGACACAAAACGGTCAGAAAAGAGTCACGAACACCTCGCACGGGACCAATATGACTCGTAGGAATCGACCGCGTAGTAACGAGGCACCCGATTTGAGTCTACGACGCAAATTTGCAAAAAATTAGAAATGAGCATAAAAATATGTCATCGAAGGGTGAAAATCTAAAACTGCCACTAATTGATCCGGTAAGAGTCACGAACACCTCGTACGGGACCAATGTGACTCGTAGGAACCGATCGCGTAGTCACGGGGATCCCGATTTGATTTTACTATGTAAATTTGCAAAAACTTAGACTTAAGCATAAAAACATGCCATCGATGGGTGAAAACGTAAAACAACCACAAAACGGTCTGGTAAGAGTCACGAACACCTCGCACGGGTCCAATACGACTCATAGGAACCGACCGCGTAGTCACGGGGATCCATGTTTGAGTGTACGACGTAAATTTGTAAAAAATTAGACTTATGAATAAAAACATGACATCGAATGGTGAAAACATAAAACAGCCTTAAAAGGTCCCATAAGACTAACAAATGCGTCACACGGGACCAATGTAACTCAAAGGCACCGACCGCATAATCACGGGGCTAACGATTGAAGTGTACGACGAAAATTTACAAAAAATTAAACTTAAGCATATAAACATGCCATTGAAGGGTGAAAACGTAGAACAGTCATAAAACGGTCTCGTAAGAGTTACGAACACCTCGCACGGGACCAATGTGACTCGTAGGATCCGATCGGGTAGTCACAGGGATCCCGATTTCAGTGTCGGATGCAAATTTTCAAAAAGTTACATTTGAGAATAAAAAAGATGCCATAGAAGGGTGAAATCGTAAAACGTACACAAAACGGTCCCGTAAGAGTCAATAACACCTCGCACGGGCCCAATGCGACTCATAGAAACCGACCGCGTAGTCATGGGAAATCCGGTTTGAGTGTACGACGTAAATTTGTAAAAAATTAGACTTAAGCATAAAAACATGCCATCGAAGGATGAAAATGTAAAATAGCCCTAAAACGGGCCGATAAGAGTCACAAACACCTCCCACAGGACCAATGTAACTCGTAGGAATTGATCGCATAGTCGCGGGGCTCCCCGTTAGAGTGTACGACGTAAATTTGTAAGAAAATTAAACTTGAGCATAAAAACATGTAATCGAAGGGTGAAAACTTAAAACAAGCACAAAATGGTCCCGTAAGAGAGTCACAAACACCTCACACGGGACCAATGTGACTCGTAGGAACCGATCGCTTAGTAACGGAGCACCCAGTTTGAGTGTACGACGCAAATTTGAAAAAAATTAGACTTGAGCTTAAAAACATGCCATCGAAGGGTGGAAACCAAAAACATCCACTAAACGGTCCGGTAAGAGTCACGAACACCTCGCACCAGACCGATTTGAGTGTACGACATAAATTAGCAAAAAATCAGACATGACCATAAAAACATGCCATCGAAGGCTGAAAATGTAAAACAAGCACAAAACGGTCCGGTAAGAGTCTTGAACACCTCACACGGGACCAATGTGACTCGTAGAAACTGACCGTGCAATAAGGGGCTCCCGGTTTGAGTGTAGGATATCAATTTGCAAAAAATTGGACTTGAGCATAAAAACATGCCATCGAAGGGTGAAAACCTAAAACAGTCACTAATTGATACGGTAAGAGTCACGAACACATCGCACCGGACCAATGGGACTCGTATGAACCAACCGTATAGTCACGGGACTCCCGGTTTGAGTGTACGACGTAAATTTGCAAAAACTTAGACTTAAGCATAAAAACATGGCATCGAAGGGTGAAAATGTAAAACAGCCTTAAAAAGGTCCCATAAACGAACACCTCGTACGGAACCATTGTAACTCTTAGGTACCGACCCCATAGTCACAGAGCTCCCGATTGAAGTGTACGACTTAAATTTGAAAAAAATAGACTTAAGCATCAAAACAAGTCATTGAAGGGTGAAAACGTAAAAAAACCACAAAACGGTCTCGTAAGACTTACGAACACATCGCAGAGGACCAATGTGACTCGTAGGATCCGACCGGGTAGTGACATAGATCCCAATTTCTGTGTATGACGTAAATTTTCAAAAAGTTAGACTCTAGAATAAAAAAGAGGCCATCGAAGGGTTAAAATGTAAAACGAACACAAAATGATCCCGTAAGAGTCACAAACACCTCGCATGGGACCAATGTGACTCGTAGGAACTGACCCCGTAGTAACTGGACTCCCGGTTTGAGTGTACGACGCAAATTTGCAAAAAATTAGAATTGAGCATAAAAATATGCCATTGAAGGGTGAAAACCTAAAACAACCACTAAACGGTCCGGTAAAAGTTACGAACACCTCGCATGGGACCAATGTGACTCGTAGGAATCGACCGAGTAGTCACGGGGCTCCAAGTTTAAGTACATGACGTAAATTTGCAAAAAATTAGACTTGAGCATAAAAACATGTCATCGAAAGGTGAAAATATATAACAACCACTAATTGATCCGTTAAGAGTCACGAACACCTCCCACAGGACCAATGTGACTCGTAGGAACCGACCGCGTAGTCACGGGGCTCCCGGTTTCAGTGTATGACGTAAATTAGCAAAAACGTAGACTTACGCATAAAAACATGCCATCGAAGAGTGAAAATGTAAAACAGTCACAAAACGGTCCGGTAAAAGTCACGAACACCTTGCACAGGACAAATACGACTCATAGGAACCTCCCGCGTAGTCACGGGATTCCATGTTTGAGTGTACGACATAAATTTTCAAAAAATTAGACTTAAGCATAAAAGCATGATGTCGAAGGGTGAAAACGTAAAACAACCTTAAAAAGGTCCCCTAAGAGTCACGAACACCTCACACATGACCAATGTAACTCGTAGGCATCGATCGCATAGTCACGGGGCTCCCGGTTGAACTGTACGACGTAAATTTGCAAAAAATTAGACTTATGCATAAAAACATGCCATTGAAGGGTGAAAACGTAAAATAGCCCCAAAACGGTCTCGTAAGAGTTACGAACACCTCGTACGGGACCAATGTGACTCGTAGGAACGGACAGCGTAGTCACGGGGCTCCCAGTTCAAGTGTACGACGTAAATTTGCAAAAAATTAGACTTAAGCATAAAAATATGCCATCGAAGGGTGTAAACATAAAACGGTCTCGTAAGAGTCACGAACACCTCGCATGGGACCAATGTGACTTATAGGAACCGACCGCGTAGTAACGGGGCTCCCTATTTGAGTGTATGACGCAAATTGGCAAAAAATTAAACTTGAGCATAAAAACATGTCATCGAAGGAAGAAAAACCAAAACAGCAACTAAACGATCCGATATGAGTCATAAACGCCTCGTACAGGAACAATGTGACTCGTAGGAACCGATCGCATTGTCACGGGACTCCCGATTTGAGTGTACGACATAAATTTGCAAAAAATTAAACTTAAGCATACAAACATGCCATCGAAGGGTGAAAACATAAAACAACGACAAAACGGTTCGGTAAGAGTCACGAACACCTCGCACGGGACCAATGTAACCAATAGGAACCAACCGCGTAGTCATGGCGCTTTCGATTTGAGTGTACGAAGAAAATTTGCAAAAAAATTAGTGTTGAGCATAAAAACATGCCATCGAAAGGTAAAAACATAAAATAAGCACAAAACGGTCCCATAAGAGTCACGAACACCTTACATGGGACCAATGTGACTCATAGGAACCGACTGCTTAGTAACGGGGCTCCCAGTTTGAGTGTAAGACGCAAATTTACAAAAAAATAGACTTGAGCTTAAAAACATGCCCTCGAAGGGTGAAAAACAAAAATAGCCACAAAACGGTCCGGTAAGAGTTACAAACACCTTGCACGGGACCAATGTGACTCGTCGCAACCGATCGCGTAGTAACGGGGATCCCGATTTGAGTGTACGACGCAAACTTGTAAAATATTAGACTTGAGCATAGAAACATGCCATCGAAGGGTGAGAATGTAAAACAGCCACAAAACGGTCCCATAAGAGTCACGAACGCCTCGCACAGGACCAATGTGACCCATAGAAATCGACCGCGTAGTCACGGGGATCCAGGTTTGAGTGTACGGCGTAAATTAGCAAAAATGTAGACTTGAGCATAAAAACATCCCATCGAAGTGTGAAAATGTTGAACAACCTTAAAAAGATTCCGTAAGAGTCACGAACACCTCGCACGGGACCAATGTAAGTCGTAGGCATCGACCGCATAGTCACGGGGCTCCCGGTTGAAGTGTACAACGTAAATTTGCAAAAACTTAGACTGAAGCATAAAAACATGCCATTGAAGGGTGAAAATGTAAAGCATCCAGAAAACGGTCCCATAAGAGTTACGAACACCTTGCACGGGACCAATGTGACTCGTAGGATCCGACCGGGTAGTCACAGGGACCCGATTTCAGTGTACGACGTAAAATTGCAAAAAATTAGACTTGAGAATAAAAAAGATGCCATCGAATGGTGAAGATGCAAAATGAACACAAAACGGTCCCGTAAGAGTCACGAACACCTCACATAGGACAAATGTGACTCGTAGGCACCGACCGCCTAATACCGTGGCTCTCGGTTTGAGTGTATGACACAAATTTGTAAAAAATTAAACTTGAGCATAAAAACATGGCATTGAAGGGTGAAAACCCAAAACACCCACTAAATGGTTCGATGAGAGTCACGAACACCTCGCACGGGACCAATGTGACTCGTAGGAACCGACCGCGTAGTCACGGGGCTCCCGGTTTAAGTGTACGACGTAAATTTGCAAAAAATTGTACTTAAGCATAAAAATATGTCATCGAAGGGTGAAACATTAAATAGCCTCAAAACGGTCCGGTAAGAGTCACGAACACCTCGCACGGGACCAATGTAACTCGTAGGAACCATCGGCGTAGTCACGGCGCATCCGGTTTGAGTGTACGACGTAAACTTGCAAAAAAATTAGACTTAAGCATAAAAACATGCCATTGAAGGATTAAAACATAAAACAAGCAGAAAATGGTCCCGTAAGAGTCAGGAACACCTCGCACGGGACCAATGTAACTCGTAGGAACCAACCGCGTAGTCACGGCTCATCCGGTTTGAGTGTACGACGTAAATTTGCAAAAAAATTAGACTTGAGCATAAAAACATGTCATCGAAGGGTGAAAACCTAAAACAACCATTAATTGATCCGGTAAGAGTCACGAACACCTCGCACGGGACCAATGTGACTCGTACGAACTGACCGCGTAGTCACAGAGCTCCCGATTTGAGTGTACAACGCAAATTTTGCAAAAAATTATACTTGAGCATAAAAACATGCCATCGAAGGGTGAGAACCTAAATCAGCCACTAATTGAACCGGTAAGAGTCACGAACACCTCGCACGGGACCAATGTGACTCGTAAGAATCGACCGCTTAGTAGCGGGGCTCCCAGTTTGAGTGTACGATGCAAATTTATAAAAAATTAGACTTGAGCATAAAAATATGCCATCTAAGATAGAGAACCTAAAACATCCACTAATTGAACCGGTAAGAGTCACGAACACCTCCCACGGAATCAATGTGACTCATAGGAACCGACCACGTAGTCACAGGGCTCCCGGTTTGAGTGTACGACGTAAATTAGCAAAAACATAGACTTAAACACAAAAACATGCCATCGAAGGGTGAAAATGCAAAACTGTCCTATAAGTGTCACGAACACCTCGCACGGGACAAATGTGACTCATAGGAACCCCCCGCGTAGTCACGGGATTCCATGTTTGAGTGTACGATATAAATTTACAAATAATTAGACTTAAGCATAAAGACATGACATCGAAGGGTGAAAACGTAAAACAGCCTTAAAAAGGTCCCCTAAGAGTCACAAACACCTCGCACATGACCAATGTAACTCGTAGGCACCGATCGCATAGTCACGGGGCTCCCAGTTGAAGTGTACGACGTAAATTTGCAAAAAATTAGACTTATGCATAAAAACATGCCATTGAAGGGTGAAAACGTAAAACAGCCACAAAACGGTCTCGTAAGAGTTACGAACACCTCGCACGGGACCAATGTGACTCGTAGGAATGGACAGCATAGTCACGGGGCTCCCAGTTCAAGTGTACAACGTAAATTTGCAAAGAATTAGACTTAAGCATAAAAACATGCCATCGAAGGGTGTAAACATAAAATGAACATAAAACGGTCCCGTAAGAGTCACGAACACCTCGCATGGGACCAATGTGACTTGTACGAACCGACCACTTAGTAACGGGGCTCCCTGTTTGAGTGTATGACGTAAATTGGCAAAAAATTAGACTTGAGCATAAAAACATGTCATCGAAGGGAGAAAACCCAAAACAGTAACTAAATGATCCGATAAGAGTCACGAACACCTCGCACAGGAGCAATGTGACTCGTAGGAACCGATCGCATTGTCACGAGACTCCCGATTTGAGTGTACGACATAAATTTGCAAAAAATTAAACTTAAGCATACAAACATGCCATCGAAGGGTGAAAACATAAAACAAACACAAAACGGTTTGGTAAGAGTCACGAACCCCTCGCACGGGATCAATGTAACCCATAGGAACCAACCGCGTAGTCATGGCGCTTTCGATTTGAGTGTACGAAGGGAATTTGCAAAAAAATTAGAGTTGATCATAAAAACATGCCATCGAAAGGTGAAAACGTAAAACAAGCACAAAACGGTCCCATAAGTGTCACGAACACCTTACACGGGACCAATGTGACTCGTAGGAACCGACTGCTTAGTAACGGGGCTCCCAGTTTGAGTGTACGGCGTAAATTTACAAAAAATAGACTTGAGCTTAAAAACATGCCCTCGAAGGGTGAAAAACAAAAACAGCTACAAACCGGTCCGGTAAGAGTTACAAACACCTCGCACGAGACAAATATGACTCGTCGCAACTGATCGCGTAGTAACGGGGCTCCCGGTTTGAGTGTACGACGCAAACTTGTAAAAAGTTAGACTTGAGGATAAAAACATGCCATCGAAGGGTGAGAATGTAAAACAGCCACAAAACGGTCCCATAAGAGTCACGAACGCCTCGCACAGGACCAATGTGACCCATAGGAACCGACCACGTAGTCACGGGGATCCAGGTTTGAGTGTACGACATAAATTAGCAAAAAAGTAGACTTGAGCATAAAAACATCCCATCGAAGTGTGAAAATGTTGAACAACCTTAAAAAGGTTCTGTAAGAGTCACGAACATCTCACACGGGACCAATGTAAGTCGTAGGCATCGACCGGATAGTCACGGGGCTCCCGCTTGAAGTGTACAACGTAAATTTGCAAAAACTAAGACTGAAGCATAAAAACATGCCATTGAAGGGTGAAAATGTAAAGCATCCAGAAAACGGTCCCATAGCACGGGACCAATGTGACCCGTAGGATCCGACCGGGTAGTCACAGGGACCCGATTTCAGTGTATGACGTAAAATTGCAAAAAGTTAGACTTGAGAATAAAAAAGATGCCATCGAATGGTGAAGATGCAAAACGAACACAAAACGGTCCCGTAAGAGTCACGAACACCTCACATAGGACAAATGTGACTCGTAGGCACCGACCGCCTAATACCGTGGCTCTCGGTTTGAGTGTATGACACAAATTTGTAAAAAATTAAACTTGAGCATAAAAACATGGCATTGAAGGGTGAAAACCAAAAACACCCACTAAATGGTTCGATAAGAGTCACGAACACCTCGCACGGGACCAATGTGACTCATAGGAACCGACCGCGTAGTCACGGGGCTCCCGGTTTAAGTGTACGACGTAAATTTGCAAAAAATTGTACTTAAGCATAAAAATATGCCATCGAAGGGTGAAACGTTAAATAGCCTCAAAACGGTCCGGTAAGAGTCACGAACACCTCGCACGGGACCAATGTAACTCGTAGGAACCATCGGTGTAGTCACGGCGCATCCGGTTTGAGTGTACGACGTAAATTTGCAAAAAAATTAGACTTAAGCATAAAAACATGCCATTGAAGGATGAAAACATAAAACAAGCAGAAAATGGTCCCGTGAGAGTCACGAACACCTCGCACGGGACCAATGTAACTCGTAGGAACCAACCGCGTAGTCACGGCGCATCCGGTTTGAGTGTACGACGTAAATTTGCAAAAAAATTAGACTTGAGCGTAAAAACATGTCATCGAAGGGTGAAAACCTAAAACAACCATTAATTGATCCGGTAAGAGTCACGAACACCTCGCACGGGACCAATGTGACTCGTACGAACTGACCGCGTAGTCACAGAGCTCCCGGTTTGAGTGTACAACGCAAATTTTGCAAAAAATTAGACTTGAGCATAAAAACATGCCATCGAAGGGTGAGAACCTAAAGCAGCCACTAATTGAACCGGTAAGAGTCACGAACACCTCGCACGGGACCAATGTGACTCGGAAGAACCGACCGCTTAGTAGCGGGGCTCCCAGTTTGAGTGTACGATGCAACTTTATAAAAAATTAGACTTGAGCATAAAAATATGCCATCTAAGATAGAGAACCTAAAACATCCACTGATTGAACCGGTAAGAGTCACGAACACCTCCCACGGAATCAATGTGACTCGTAGGAACCGACAACGTAGTCACAGGGCTCCCGGTTTGAGTGTACGACGTAAATTAGCAAAAACATAGACTTAAACACAAAAACATGCCATCGAAGGGTGAAAATGCAAAACAGTCACAAAACTGTCCGATAAGTGTCACGAACACCTCGCACGGGACAAATGCGACTCATAGGAACCCCCCGCGTAGTCACGGGATTCCATGTTTGAGTGTACGATATAAATTTACAAATAATTAGACTTAAGCATAAAGACATGACATCGAAGGGTGAAAACGTAAAACAACCTTAAAAAGGTCCCCTAAGCGTCACAAACACCTCGCACATGACCAATGTAACTCGTAGGCACCGATCGCATAGTCACGGGGCTCCCAGTTGAAGTGTACGACGTAAATTTGCAAAAAATTAGACTTATGCATAAAAACATGCCATTGAAGGGTGAAAATGTAAAATAGCCACAAAACGGTCTCGTAAGAGTTACGAACACCTCGCACGGGACCAATGTGACTCGTAGGAATGGACAGCATAGTCACGGGGCTCCCAGTTCAAGTGTACAACGTAAATTTGCAAAGAATTAGACTTAAGCATAAAAACATGCCATCGAAGGGTGTAAACATAAAATGAACATAAAACGGTCCCGTAAGAGTCACGAACACCTCGCATGGGACCAATGTCACTTGTAGGAACCGACCACTTAGTAACGGGGCTCCCTGTTTGAGTGTATGACGTAAATTGGCAAAAAATTAGACTTGAGCATAAAAACATGTCATCGAAGGGAGAAAACCCAAAACAGCAACTAAATGATCCGATAAGAGTCACGAACACCTCGCACAGGAGCAATGTGACTCGTAGGAACCGATCGCATTGTCACGAGACTCCCGATTTGAGTGTACGACATAAATTTGCAAAAAATTAAACTTAAGCATACAAACATGCCATCGAAGGGTGAAAACATTAAACAAACACAAAACGGTTTGGTAAGAGTCACGAACCCCTCGCACGGGATCAATGTAACCCATAGGAACCAACCGCGTAGTCATGGCGCTTTCGATTTGAGTGTACGAAGAGAATTTGCAAAAAAATTAGAGTTGATCATAAAAACATGCCATCGAAAGGTGAAAACGTAAAACAAGCACAAAACGGTCCCATAAGTGTCACGAACACCTTACACGGGACCAATGTGACTCGTAGGAACCGACTGCTTAGTAACGGGGCTCCCAGTTTGAGTGTACGACGTAAATTTACAAAAAATAGACTTGACCTTAAAAACATGCCCTCGAAGGGTGAAAAACAAAAACATCTACAAACCGGTCCGGTAAGAGTTACAAACATCTCGCACGAGACAAATGTGACTCGTCGCAACTGATCGCGTAGTAACGGGGCTCCCGGTTTGAGAGTACGACGCAAACTTGTAAAAAGTTAGACTTGAGGATAAAAACATGCCATCGAAGGGTGAGAATGTAAAACAGCCATAAAACGGTCCCATAAGAGTCACGAACGCCTCGCACAGGACCAATGTGACCCATAGGAACCGACCACGTAGTCACGGGGATCCAGGTTTGAGTGTACGACATAAATTAGCAAAAAAGTAGACTTGAGCATAAAAACATCCCATCGAAGTGTGAAAATGTTTAACAACCTTAAAAAGGTTCTGTAAGAGTCACGAACATCTCACACGGGACCAATGTAAGTCGTAGGCATCGACCGGATAGTCACGGGGCTCCCGCTTGAAGTGTACAACGTAAATTTGCAAAAACTAAGACTGAAGCATAAAAACATGCCATTGAAGGGTGAAAATGTAAAGCATCCAGAAAACGGTCCCATAGCACGGGACCAATGTGACCCGTAGGATCCGACCGGGTAGTCACAGGGACCCGATTTCAGTGTATGACGTAAAATTACAAAAAGTTAGACTTGAGAATAAAAAAGATGCCATCGAATGGTGAAGACGCAAAACGAACACAAAACGGTCCCGTAAGAGTCACGAACACCTCACATAGGACAAATGTGACTCGTAGGCACCGACCGCCTAATACCGTGGCTCTCGGTTTGAGTGTATGACACAAATTTGTAAAAAATTAAACTTGAGCATAAAAACATGGCATTGAAGGGTGAAAACCAAAAACACCCACTAAATGGTTCGATAAGAGTCACGAACACCTCGCACGGGACCAATGTGACTCGTAGGAACCGACCGCGTAGTCACGGGGCTCCCGGTTTAAGTGTACGACGTAAATTTGCAAAAAATTGTACTTAAGCATAAAAATATGCCATCGAAGGGTGAAACGTTAAATAGCCTCAAAACGGTCCGGTAAGAGTCACGAACACCTCGCACGGGACCAATGTAACTCGTAGGAACCATCGGCGTAGTCACGGCGCATCCGGTTTGAGTGTACGACGTAAATTTGCAAAAAAATTAGACTTAAGCATAAAAACATGCCATTGAAGGATGAAAACATAAAACAAGCAGAAAATGGTCCCGTAAGAGTCACGAACACCTCGCACGGGACCAATGTAACTCGTAGGAACCAACCGCGTAGTCACGGCGCATCCGGTTTGAGTGTACGACGTAAATTTGCAAAAAAATTAAACTTGAGCGTAAAAACATGTCATCGAAGGGTGAAAACCTAAAACAACCATTAATTGATCCGGTAAGAGTCACGAACACCTCGCACGGGACCAATGTGACTCGTACGAACTGACCGCGTAGTCACAGAGCTCCCGATTTGAGTGTACAACGCAAATTTTGCAAAAAATTAGACTTGAGCATAAAAACATGCCATCGAAGGGTGAGAACCTAAAGCAGCCACTAATTGAACCGGTAAGAGTCAAGAACACCTCGCACGGGACCAATGTGACTCGTAAGAACCGACCGCTTAGTAGCGGGGCTCCCAGTTTGAGTGTACGATGCAAATTTATAAAAAAATAGACTTGAGCATAAAAATATGCCATCTAAGATAGAGAACCTAAAACATCCACTAATTGAACCGGTAAGAGTCACGAACACCTCCCACGGAATCAATGTGACTTGTAGGAACCGACCACGTAGTCACAGGGCTCCCGGTTTGAGTGTACGACGTAAATTAGCAAAAACATAGACTAAAACAAAAAAACATGCCATCGAAGGGTGAAAATGCAAAACAGTCACAAAACTGTCCGATAAGTGTCACGAACACCTCGCACGGGACAAATGCGACTCATAGGAACCCCCCGCGTAGTCACGGGATTCCATGTTTGAGTGTACGATATAAATTTACAAATAATTAGACTTAAGCATAAAGACATGACATCGAAGGGTGAAAATGTAAAACAGCCTTAAAAAGGTCCCCTAAGAGTCACAAACACCTCGCACATGACCAATGTAACTCGTAGGCACCGATCGCATAGTCACGGGGCTCCCAGTTGAAGTGTACGACGTAAATTTGCAAAAAATTAGACTTATGCATAAAAACATGCCATTGAAGGGTGAAAATGTAAAATAGCCACAAAACGGTCTCGTAAGAGTTACGAACACCTCGCACGGGATCAATGTGACTCGTAGGAATGGACAGCATAGTCACGGGGCTCCCAGTTCAAGTGTACAACGTAAATTTGCAAAGAATTAGACTTAAGCATAAAAACATGCCATCGAAGGGTGTAAACATAAAATGAACATAAAACGGTCCCGTAAGAGTCACGAACACCTCGCATGGGACCAATGTGACTTGTAGGAACCGACCACTTAGTAACGGGGCTCCCTGTTTGAGTGTATGACGTAAATTGGCAAAAAATTAGACTTGAGCATAAAAACATGTCATCGAAGGGAGAAAACCCAAAACAACAACTAAATGATCCGATAAGAGTCACGAACACCTCGCACAGGAGCAATGTGACTTGTAGGAACCGATCGCATTGTCACGAGACTCCCGATTTGAGTGTACGACATAAATTTGCAAAAAATTAAACTTAAGCATACAAACATGCCATCGAAGGGTGAAAACATAAAACAAACACAAAACGGTTTGGTAAGAGTCACGAACCCCTCGCACGGGATCAATGTAACCCATAGGAACCAACCGCGTAGTCATGGCGCTTTCGATTTGAGTGTACGAAGAGAATTTGCAAAAAAATTAGAGTTGATCATAAAAACATGCCATCAAAAGGTGAAAACGTAAAACAAGCACAAAACGGTCCCAAAAGTGTCACGAACACCTTACACGGGACCAATGTGACTCGTAGGAACCGACTGCTTAGTAACGGGGCTCCCAGTTTGAGTGTACGACGTAAATTTACAAAAAATAGACTTGAGCTTAAAAACATGCCCTCGAAGGGTGAAAAAAAACACAGCTACAAACCGGTCCGGTAAGAATTACAAACATCTCGCACGGGACAAATGTGACTCGTCGCAACTCATCGCGTAGTAACGGGGCTCCCGGTTTGAGTGTACGACGCAAACTTGTAAAAAGTTAGACTTGAGCATAAAAACATGCCATCGAAGGGTGAGAATGTAAAACAGCCACAAAACGGTCCCCTAAGAGTCACGAACGCCTCGCACAGGACCAATGTGACCCATAGGAACCGACCACGTAGTCACGGGGATCCAGGTTTCAGTGTACGACGTAAATTAGAAAAAAAGTAGACTTGAGCATAAAAACATCCCATCGAAGTGTGAAAATGTTGAACAACCTTAAAAAGGTTCTGTAAGAGTCACGAACATCTCACACGGGACCAATGCAAGTCGTAGGCATCGACCGGATAGTCATGGGGCTACCGGTTGAAGTGTACAACGTAAATTTGCAAAAAACTAAGACTGAAGCATAAAAACATGCCATTGAAGGGTGAAAATGTACAGCATCCAGAAAACGGTCCCATAAGAGTTACGAACACCTTGCACGGGACCAATGTGACCCGTAGGATCCGACCGGGTAGTCACAGGGACCCGATTTCAGTGTATGACGTAAAATTGCAAAAAGTTAGACTTGAGAATAAAAAAGATGCCATCGAATGGTGAAGACGCAAAACGAACACAAAACGGTCCCGTAAGAGTCACGAACACCTCACATAGGACAAATGTGACTTGTAGGCACCGACCGCCTAATATCGTGGCTCTCGGTTTGAGTCTATGACACAAATTTATAAAAAATTAAACTTGAGCATAAAAACATGGCATTGAAGGGTGAAAAACAAAAACACCCACTAAACGGTTCGATAAGAGTCACGAACACCTCGCACGGGACCAATGTAACTCGTAGGAACCAACCGCGTAGTCACGGCGCATTCGGTTTGAGTGTACGACGTAAATTTGCAAAAAAATTAGACTTAAGCATAAAAACATGCCATTGAAGGGTGAAAACATAAAACAAGCAGAAAATGGTCCCGTAAGAGTCACGAGCACCTCGAACGGGACCAATGTAACCAATAGGAACCAAACGCGTAATCATGGCGCTTTCGATTTGAGTGTACGAAGAAAATTTGCAAAAAAATTAGTGCTGAGCATAAAAACATGCCATCGAAAGGTAAAAACATAAAATAAGCACAAAACGGTCCCATAAGAGTCACGAACACCTTACACGGGACCAATGTGACTCATAGGAACCGACTACTTAGTAACGGGGCTCCCAGTTTGAGTGTAAGACGCAAATTTACAAAAAAATAGACTTGAGCTTAAAAACATGCCCTCGAAGGGTGAAAAACAAAAATATCCACAAAACGGTCCGGTAAGAGTTACAAACACCTCGCACGGGACCAATGTGGCTCGTCGCAACCGATTGCGTAGTAACGGGGATCCCGGTTTGAGTGTACGACGCAAACTTGTAAAAAATTAGACTTGAGCATAGAAACATGCCATCGAAGGGTGAGAA
Source organism: Sambucus nigra (assembly GCA_949130495.1). Classification (NCBI taxonomy): domain Eukaryota; kingdom Viridiplantae; phylum Streptophyta; class Magnoliopsida; order Dipsacales; family Adoxaceae; genus Sambucus; species Sambucus nigra. Next base: position 275,915,069 of record OX422209.1, on the reverse strand, counting down.
TGTAAAACAGCCACAAAACGGTCCCATAAGAGTCACGAACGCCTCGCACAGGACCAATGTGACCCATAGAAATCGACCACGTAGTCACGGGGATCCAGGTTTGAGTGTACGACGTAAATTAGCAAAAACATAGACTTGAGCATAAAAACATCCCATCGAAGTGTGAAAATGTTAAACAACCTTAAAAAGGTTCCGTAAGAGTCACGAACACCTCGCACGGGACGAATGTAAGTTGTAGGCATCGACCGTATAGTCACGGGGCTCCCGGTTGAAGTGTACAACGTAAATTTGCAAAAATATAGACTGAAGCATAAAAACATTCCATTGAAGGGTGAAAATGTAAAGCATCCAGAAAATGGTCCCATAAGAGTTACGAACACCTTGCACGGGACCAATGTGACTAGTAGGATCCGACCGGGTAGTCACAGGGACCCGATTTCAGTGTACGACGTAAAATTGCAAAAAATTAGACTTGAGAATAAAAAAGATTCCATCAAATGGTGAAGACGCAAAACGAACACAAAACGGTCCCGTAAGAGTCACGAACACCTCACATAGGTCAAATGTGACTCGTAGGCACCGACCGCCTAATACCGTGGCTCTCGGTTTGAGTGTATGACACAAATTTGTAAAAAGTTAAACCTGAGCATAAAAACATGGCATTGAAGGGTGAAAACAAAAAACACCCACTAAACGGTTCAATAAGAGTCACGAACACCTCGCACGGGACCAATGTGACTCGTAGGAACCGACCGCGTAGTCACGGGGTTCCCGGTTTAAGTGTATGACGTAAATTTGCAAAAAATTGTACTTAAGCATAAAAATATGCCATCTAAGGGTGAAATGTTAAATAGCCTCAAAACGGTCAGGTAAGAGTCACGAACACCTCGCACGGGACCAATGTAACTCGTAGGAACCAACCGCGTAGTCACGGTGCATCCGGTTTGACTGTACGACGTAAATATGCAAAAAAATTAGACTTGAGCGTAAAAACATGTCATCGAAGGGTGAAAACCTAAAACAACCAATAATTGATCCGGTAAGAGTCACGAACACCTCGCACGGGATCAATGTGACTCGTACGAACTGACCGCGTAGTCACAGAGCTCCCGGTTTGAGTGTACAACGCAAATTTTGCAAAAAATTAGACTTGAGCATAAAAACATGCCATCGAAGGGTGAGAACCTAAAGCAGCCACTAATTGAACCGGTAAGAGTCAAGAACACCTCGCACGGGACCAATGTGACTCGTAAGAACCGACCGCTTAGTAGCGAGGCTCCCAGTTTGAGTCTACGATGCAAATTTATAAAAAATTAGACTTGAGCATAAAAATATGCCAACTAAGATAGAGAACCTAAAACATCCACTAATTGAACCGGTAAGAGTCACGAACACCTCCCACGGAATCAATGTGACTCGTAGGAACCGACCACATAGTCACAGGGCTCCCGGTTTGAGTGTACGACATAAATTAGCAAAAACATAGACTTAAGAACAAAAACATGCCATCGAAGGGTGAAAATGTAAAACAGTCACAAAACTGTCCGATAAGAGTCACGAACACCTCGCACGGGACAAATGCGACTCATAGGAGCCCCCCGCGTAGTCACGGGATTCCATGTTTGAGTGTACGACATAAATTTACAAAAAAATAGACTTAAGCATAAAGACATGACATCGAAGGGTGAAAACGTAAAACAACCTTAAAAAGGTCCCCTAAGAGTCACAAACACCTCGCACATGACCAATGTAACTCGTAGGCACCGATCGCATAGTCACGGGGCTCCCAGTTGAAGTGTACGACGTAAATTTGCAAAAAATTAGACTTATGCATAAAAACATGCCATTGAAGGGTGAAAACATAAAACAGCCACAAAACGGTCTCGTAAGAGTTACGAACACCTCGCACGGGACCAATGTGACTCGTAGGAACGGACGGCGTAGTCACGGGGCTCTCAGTTCAAGTGTACAACGTAAATTTGCAAAAAATTAGACTTAAGCATAAAAACATGCCATCGAAGGGTGTAAACATCAAATGAACATAAAACGGTCCCGTAAGAGTCACGAACACCTCGCATGGGACCAATGTGACTTGTAGGAACCGACCACTTAGTAACGGAGCTCCCTGTTTGAGTGTATGACGTAAATTCGCAAAAAATTAGACTTCAGCATAGAAACATGTCATCGAAGGGAGAAAACCCAAACCAGCAACTAAATGATCCGATAAGAGTCATGAACACCTCGCAAAGGAGCAATGTGACTCGTAGGAACCGATCGCATTGTCACGGGACTCCCGATTTGAGTGTACGACATAAATTTGCAAAAAATTAAACTTAAGCATACAAACATGCCATCGAAGGGTGAAAACATAAAACAAACACAAAACGGTTTGGTAAGAGTCACGAACCCCTCGCACGGGATCAATGTAACCCATAGGAACCAACCGCGTAGTCATGGCGCTTTCGATTTGAGTGTACGAAGAGAATTTGTAAAAAAATTAGAGTTGATCTTAAAAACATGCCATCGAAAGGTGAAAACTTAAAACAAGCACAAAACGGTCCCATAAGTGTCACGAACACCTTACACGGGACCAATGTGACTCGTAGGAACCGACTGCTTAGTAACGGGGCTCCCAGTTTGAGTGTACGACGCAAATTTACAAAAAAATATACTTGAGCTTAAAAACATGCCCTCGAAGGGTGAAAAACAAAAACAGCTACAAACCGGTCTGGTAAGAGTTACAAACACCTCGCACGGGACCAATATGACTCGTCGCAACTGATCGCGTAGTAACGGGGCTCCCGATTTGAGTGTACGACGCAAACTTGTAAAAAGTTAGACTTGAGCATAAAAACATGCCATCGAAGGGTGAGAATGTAAAACAGCCACAAAACGGTCCCATAAGAGTCACGAACGCCTCGCACAGGACCAATGTGACCCATAGGAACCGACCACGTAGTCACGGGGATCCAGGTTTGAGTGTACGACATAAATTAGCAAAAAAGTAGACTTGAGCATAAAAACATCCCATCGAAGTGTGAAAATGTTGAACAACCTTAAAAAGGTTCTGTAAGAGTCACGAACATCTCGCACGGGACCAATGTAAGTCGTAGGCATCGACCGGATAGTCACGGGGCTCCCGGTTGAAGTGTACAACGTGAATTTGCAAAAACTAAGACTGAAGCATAAAAACATGCCATTGAAGGGTGAAAATGTAAAGCATCCAGAAAACGGTCCCATAAGAGTTACGAACACCTTGCACGGGACCAATGTGACTCGTAGGATCCGACCGGGTAGTGACAGGGACCCGATTTCAGTGTACGACGTAAAATTGCAAAAAGTTAGACTTGAGAATAAAAAAGATTCCATCGAATGGTGAAGACGCAAAACGAACACAAAATGGTCCCGTAAGAGTCACGAACACCTCACATAGGACAAATGTGACCCGTTGGCACCGACCGCCTAATAACGGGGCTCTCGGTTTGAGTGTATGACACAAATTTGTAAAAAATTAAACTTGAGCATAAAAACATGCCATTGAAGGGTGAAAACCTAAATACCCCACTAAACGGTTTGATAAGAGTCACGAACACCTCGCACGGGACCAATGTGACTCGAAGGAACCGACCGCGTAGTCACGGGGCTCCCGGTTTAAGTGTACGACATAAATTTGCAAAAAATTATACTTAAGCATAAAAACATGCCATCGAAGGGTGAAATGTTAAACAGCCACAACACGGTCAGGTAAGAGTCACGAACACCTCGCACAGGACCAATGTAACTCGTAGGAACCAACCGCGTAGTCACGGCGCATCCGGTTTGAGTGTACGACGTAAATTTGCAAAAAAATTAGACTTAAGCATAAAAACATGCCATCGAAGGGTGAAAACATAAAACAAGCAGAAAATGGTCTCGTAAGAGTCACGAGCACCTCGAACGGGACCAATGTGACTCGTAGGAACCGACCGCGTAGTAATAGGGCTCCCGATTTGAGTGTACGGCGCAAATTTGCAAAAAAATAGACTTGAGCATAAAAACATCCCTTCAAGCGGTGAAAACCTAAAATAGCCACTAAACGGTCGGGTAAGAGTCACGAACACCTCGCATGGGACCACTGTGACTCGTAGGAACAAACCGCGTAGTCATGGCGCTTTCGATTTGAGTGTACGAAGAGAATTTGCAAAAAAATTAGAGTTGGTCATAAAAACATGCCATCGAAAGGTGAAAACATAAAATAAGCACAAAACGGTCCCATAAGTGTCACGAACACCTTACACGGGACCAATGTGACTCGTAGGAACCGACTGCTTAGTAACGGGGCTCCCAGTTTGAGTGTACGACGCAAATTTACAAAAAAATAGACTTGAGCTTAAAAACATGCCCTCGAAGGGTGAAAAACAAAAACAGCTACAAACCGGTCCAGTAAGAGTTACAAACACCTCGCACGGGACCAATGTGACTCGTCGCAACTGATCGCGTAGGAACGGGGCTCCCGATTTGAGTATACGACGCAAACTTCTAAAAAGTTAGACTTGAGCATAAAAACATGCCATCGAAGGGTGAGAATGTAAAACAGCCACAAAACGGTCCCCTAAGAGTCACGAACGCCTCGCACAGGACCAATGTGACCCATAGGAACCGACCACGTAGTCACGGGGATCCAGGTTTGAGTGTACGACGTAAATTAGAAAAAAAGTAGACTTGAGCATAAAAACATCCCATCGAAGTGTGAAAATGTTGAACAACCTTAAAAAGGTTCTGTAAGAGTCACGAACATCTCACACGGGACCAATGTAAGTCGTAGGCATCGACCAGATAGTCATGGGGCTCCCGGTTGAAGTGTACAACGTAAATTTGCAAAAACTAAGACTGAAGCATAAAAACATGCCATTGAAGGGTGAAAATGTAAAGCATCCAGAAAACGGTCCCATAAGAGTTACGAACACCTTGCACGGGACCAATGTGACCTGTAGGATCCGACCGGGTAGTCACAGGGACCCGATTTCAGTGTATGACGTAAAATTGCTAAAAGTTAGACTTGAGAATAAAAAAGATGCCATCGAATGGTGAATACGCAAAACGAACACAAAACGGTCCCGTAAGAGTCACGAACACCTCACATAGGACAAATGTGACTTGTAGGCACCGACCGCCTAATATCGTGGCTCTCGGTTTGAGTCTATGACACAAATTTATAAAAAATTAAACTTGAGCATAAAAACATGGCATTGAAGGGTGAAAACCAAAAACACCCACTAAACGGTTCGATAAGAGTCACGAACACCTCGCACGGGACCAATGTGACTCGTAGGAACCGACCGCGTAGTCACGGGGCTCCCGGTTTAAGTGTACGACGTAAATTTGCAAAAAATTATACATAAGCATAAAAATATGTCATCGAAGGGTGAAACATTAAATAGCCTCAAAACGGTCCGGTAAGAGTCACGAACACCTCGCACGGGACCAATGTAACTCGTAGGAACCAACCGCGTAGTCACGGCGCATTCGGTTTGAGTGTACGACGTAAATTTACAAAAAAATTAGACTTAAGCATAAAAACATGCTATTGAAGGGTGAAAACATAAAACAAGCAGAAAATGGTCCCGTAAGAGTCACGAGCACCTCGAACGGGACCAATGTAACCAATAGGAACCAATCGCGTAATCATGGCGCTTTCGATTTGAGTGTACGAAGAAAATTTGCAAAAAAATTAGTGTTGAGCATAAAAACATGCCATCGAAAGGTAAAAACATAAAATAAGCACAAAACGGTCCCATAAGAGTCACGAACACCTTACACGGGACCAATGTGACTCATAGGAACCGACTACTTAGTAACGGGGCTCCCAGTTTGAGTGTAAGACGCAAATTTACAAAAAAATAGACTTGAGCTTAAAAACATGCCCTCGAAGGGTGAAAAACAAAAATATCCACAAAACGGTCCGGTAAGAGTTACAAACACCTCGCACGGGACCAATGTGGCTCGTCGCAACCGATCGCGTAGTAACGGGGATCCCGGTTTGAGTGTACGACGCAAACTTGTAAAAAATTAGACTTGAGCATAGAAACATGCCATCGAAGGGTGAGAATGTAAAACAGCCACAAAACGGTCCCATAAGAGTCACGAACGCCTCGCACAGGACCAATGTGACCCATAGAAATCGACCACGTAGTCACGGGGATCCAGGTTTGAGTGTACGACGTAAATTAGCAAAAACGTAGACTTGAGCATAAAAACATCCCATCGAAGTGTGAAAATGTTAAACAACCTTAAAAAGGTTCTGTAAGAGTCACGAACACCTCGCACGGGACGAATGTAAGTTGTAGGCATCGACCGTATAGTCACGGGGCTCCCGATTGAAGTGTACAACGTAAATTTGCAAAAATATAGACTGAAGCATAAAAACATTCCATTGAAGGGTGAAAATGTAAAGCATCCAGAAAACGGTCCCATAAGAGTTACGAACACCTTGCACGGGACCAATGTGACTAGTAGGATCCGACCGGGTAGTCACAGGGACCCGATTTCAGTGTACGACGTAAAATTGCAAAAAATTAGACTTGAGAATAAAAAAGATTCCATCAAATGGTGAAGACGCAAAACGAACACAAAACGGTCCCGTAAGAGTCACGAACACCTCACATAGGTCAAATGTGACTCGTAGGCACCGACCGCCTAATACCGTGGCTCTCGGTTTGAGTGTATGACACAAATTTGTAAAAAATTAAACTTGAGCATAAAAACATGGCATTGAAGGGTGAAAACAAAAAACACCCACTAAACGTTTCAATAAGAGTCACGAACACCTCGCACGGGACCAATGTGACTCGTAGGAACCGACCGCGTAGTCACGGGGTTCCCGGTTTAAGTGTATGACGTAAATTTGCAAAAAATTGTACTTAAGCATAAAAATATGCCATCTAAGGGTGAAATGTTAAATAGCCTCAAAACGGTCCGGTAAGAGTCACGAACACCTCGCACGGGACCAATGTAACTCGTAGGAACCAACCGCGTAGTCACGGTGCATCCGGTTTGACTGTACGACGTAAATATGCAAAAAAATTAGACTTGAGCGTAAAAACATGTCATCGAAGGGTGAAAACCTAAAACAACCAATAATTGATCCGGTAAGAGTCACGAACACCTCGCACGGGATCAATGTGACTCGTACGAACTGACCGCGTAGTCACAGAGCTCCCGGTTTGAGTGTACAACGCAAATTTTGCAAAAAATTAGACTTGAGCATAAAAACATGCCATCGAAGGGTGAGAACCTAAAGCAGCCACTAATTGAACCGGTAAGAGTCAAGAACACCTCGCACGGGACCAATGTGACTCGTAAGAACCGACCGCTTAGTAGCGGGGCTCCCAGTTTGAGTCTACGATGCAAATTTATAAAAAATTAGACTTGAGCATAAAAATATGCCAACTAAGATAGAGAACCTAAAACATCCACTAATTGAACCAGTAAGAGTCACGAACACCTCCCACGGAATCAATGTGACTCGTAGGAACCGACCACATAGTCACAGGGCTCCCGGTTTGAGTGTACGACGTAAATTAGCAAAAACATAGACTTAAGCACAAAAACATGCCGTCGAAGGGTGAAAATGTAAAACAGTCACAAAACTGTCCGATAAGAGTCACGAACACCTCGCACGGGACAAATGCGACTCATAGGAGCCCCCCGCGTAGTCACGGGATTCCATGTTTGAGTGTACGACATAAATTTACAAAAAAATAGACTTAAGCATAAAGACATGACATCGAAGGGTGAAAACGTAAAACAACCTTAAAAAGGTCCCCTAAGAGTCACAAACACCTCGCACATGACCAATGTAACTCGTAGGCACCGATCGCATAGTCACGGGGCTCCCAGTTGAAGTGTACGACGTAAATTTGCAAAAAATTAGACTTATGCATAAAAACATGCCATTGAAGGGTGAAAACATAAAACAGCCACAAAACGGTCTCGTAAGAGTTACGAACACCTCGCACGGGACCAATGTGACTCGTAGGAACGGACGGCGTAGTCACGGGGCTCTCAGTTCAAGTGTACAACGTAAATTTGCAAAAAATTAGACTTAAGCATAAAAACATGCCATCGAAGGGTGTAAACATCAAATGAACATAAAACGGTCCCGTAAGAGTCACGAACACCTCGCATGGGACCAATGTGACTTGTAGGAACCGACCACTTAGTAACGGAGCTCCCTGTTTGAGTGTATGACGTAAATTGGCAAAAAATTAGACTTCAGCATAGAAACATGTCATCGAAGGGAGAAAACCCAAACCAGCAACTAAATGATCCGATAAGAGTCATGAACACCTCGCAAAGGAGCAATGTGACTCGTAGGAACCGATCGCATTGTCACGGGACTCCCGATTTGAGTGTACGACATAAATTTGCAAAAAATTAAACTTAAGCATACAAACATGCCATCGAAGGGTGAAAACATAAAACAAACACAAAACGGTTTGGTAAGAGTCACGAACCCCTCGCACGGGATCAATGTAACCCATAGGAACCAACCGCGTAGTCATGGCGCTTTCGATTTGAGTGTACGAAGAGAATTTGTAAAAAAATTAGAGTTGATCTTAAAAACATGCCATCGAAAGGTGAAAACTTAAAACAAGCACAAAACGGTCCCATAAGTGTCACGAACACCTTACACGGGACCAATGTGACTCGTAGGAACCGACTGCTTAGTAACTGGGCTCCCAGTTTGAGTGTACGACGCAAATTTACAAAAAAATATACTTGAGCTTAAAAACATGCCCTCGTAGGGTGAAAAACAAAAACAGCTACAAATCGGTCTGGTAAGAGTTACAAACACCTCGCACGGGACCAATGTGACTCGTCGCAACTGATCGCGTAGTAACGGGGCTCCCGATTTGAGTGTACGACGCAAACTTGTAAAAAGTTAGACTTGAGCATAAAAACATGCCATCGAAGGGTGAGAATGTAAAACAGCCACAAAACGGTCCCATAAGAGTCACGAACGCCTCGCACAGGACCAATGTGACCCATAGGAACCGACCACGTAGTCACGGGGATCCAGGTTTGAGTGTACGACATAAATTAGCAAAAAAGTAGACTTGAGAATAAAAACATCCCATCGAAGTGTGAAAATGTTGAACAACCTTAAAAAGGTTCTGTAAGAGTCACGAACATCTCGCACGGGACCAATGTAAGTCGTAGGCATCGACCGGATAGTCACGGGGCTCCCGGTTGAAGTGTACAACGTGAATTTGCAAAAACTAAGACTGAAGCATAAAAACATGCCATTAAAGGGTGAAAATGTAAAGCATCCAGAAAACGGTCCCATAAGAGTTACGAACACCTTGCACGGGACCAATGTGACTCGTAGGATCCGACCGGGTAGTGACAGGGACCCGATTTCAGTGTACGACGTAAAATTGCAAAAAGTTAGACTTGAGAATAAAAAAGATGCCATCGAATGGTGAAGACGCAAAACGAACACAAAATGGTCCCGTAAGAGTCACGAACACCTCACATAGGACAAATGTGACTCGTAGGCACCGACCGCCTAATAACGGGGTCTCGGTTTGAGTGTATGACACAAATTTGTAAAAAATTAAACTTGAGCATAAAAACATGCCATTGAAGGGTGAAAACCTAAATACCCCACTAAACGGTTTGATAAGAGTCACGAACACCTCGCACGGGACCAATGTGACTCGAAGGAACCGACCGCGTAGTCACGGGGCTCCCGGTTTAAGTGTACGACATAAATTTGCAAAAAATTATACTTAAGCATAAAAACATGCCATCGAAGGGTGAAATGTTAAACAGCCACAACACGGTCAGGTAAGAGTCACGAACACCTCGCACAGGACCAATGTAACTCGTAGGAACCAACCGCGTAGTCACGGCGCATCCGGTTTGAGTGTACGACGTAAATTTGCAAAAAAATTAGACTTAAGCATAAAAACATGCCATCGAAGGGTGAAAACATAAAACAAGCAGAAAATGGTCCCGTAAGAGTCACGAGCACCTCGAACGGGACCAATGTGACTCGTAGGAACCGACCGCGTAGTAATAGGGCTCCCGATTTGAGTGTACGGCGCAAATTTGCAAAAAAATAGACTTGAGCATAAAAACATCCCTTCGAGCGGTGAAAACCTAAAATAGCCACTAAACGGTCGGGTAAGAGTCACGAACACCTCGCACGGGACCACTGTGACTCGTAGGAACCAACCGCGTAGTCATGGCGCTTTCGATTTGAGTGTATGAAGAGAATTTGCAAAAAAATTAGAGTTGGTCATAAAAACATGCCATCGAAAGGTGAAAACATAAAATAAGCACAAAACGGTCCCATAAGTGTCACGAACACCTTACATGGGACCAATGTGACTCGTAGGAACTGACTGCTTAGTAACGGGGCTCCCAGTTTGAGTGTACGACGCAAATTTACAAAAAAATAGACTTGAGCTTAAAAACATGCCCTCAAAGGGTGAAAAACAAAAACAGCTACAAACCGGTCCGGTAAGAGTTACAAACACCTCGCACGGGACCAATGTGACTCGTCGCAACCTATCGCGTAGTAACGGGGCTCCCGATTTAAGTGTACGACGCAAACTTGTAAAAAGTTAGACTTGAGCATAAAAACATGCCATCGAAGGGTGAGAATGTAAAACAGCCACAAAACGGTCCCATAAGAGTCACGAACGCCTCGCACAGGACCAATGTGACCCATAGGAACCGACCACGTAGTCACGGGGATCCAGGTTTGAGTGTACGACATAAATTAGCAAAAAAGTAGACTTGAGCATAAAAACATCCCATCGAAGTGTGAAAATGTTGAACAACCTTAAAAAGGTTCTGTAAGAGTCACGAACATCTCGCACGGGACCAATGTAAGTCGTAGGCATCGACCGGATAGTCACGGGGCTCCCGGTTGAAGTGTACAACGTAAATTTGCAAAACCTAAGACTGAAGCATAAAAACATGCCATTGAAGGGTAAAAATGTAAAGCATCCAGAAAACGGTCCCATAAGAGTTACGAACACCTTGCACGGGACCAATGTGACTCGTAGGAACCAACCGCGTAGTTACGGAGCTCCCGATTTGAGTGTACGACGCAAATTTGCAAAAAATTATACTTGAGCATAAAAACATGTCATCGAAGGGTGAAAACCTAAAACAACTATTAATTGATCTGGTAAGAGTCACGAACACCTCGCACGGGACCAATGTGACTCGTAGGAACTGACCGCGTAGTCACGGGGCTCCCGGTTTGAGTGTGCAACGCAAATTTTGCAAAAAATTAGACTTGAGCATAAAAACATGCCATCGAAGGGTGAGAACCTAAAACAGCCACTAATTGAATCGGTAAGAGTCACGAACACCTCGCACGGGACCAATGTGACTCGTAAGAACCGACCGCTTAGTAGCGGGGCTCCCAGTTTGAGTGTACAATGCAAATTTATAAAAAATTAGACTTGAGCATAAAAATATGCCATCGAAGGGTGAGAACCTAAAATAGCCACTAATTGAACCGGTAAGAGTCACGAACACCTCCCACGGAACCAATGTGACTCGTAGGAACCGACCACGTAGTCACGGGGCTCCCGGCTTCAGTGTACGGCGTAAATTAGCAAAAACATAGACTTAAGCATAAAAACATGCCATCGAAGGGTGAAAATGTAAAACAGTCACAAAATTGTCCAGTAAAAGTCACGAACACCTCGCACGGGACAAATGCGACTCATAGGAACCCTCCACGTAGTCACGGGATTCCATGTTTGAGTGTACGACATAAATTTACAAAAAATTAGACTTAAGCATAAAAACATGACATCGAAGGGTGAAAACATAAAACATCCTTAAAATGGTCCCCTAAGAGTCACGAACACCTCGCACATGACCAATGTAACACGTAGGCACCGATCGCATAGTCACGGGGCTCCCGGTTTAAGTGTACGACGTAAATTTGCAAAACATTAGACTTATGCATAAAAACATGCCATTGAAGGGTGAAAACGTAAAACAACCACAAAACGGTCTCGTAAGAGTTATGAACACCTCGCACGGGACCAATATGACTCGTAGGAATGGACAACGTAGTCACGGGGCTCCCAGTTGAAGTGTACGACGTAAATTTGCAAAAAATTAGACTTAGGCATAAAAACATGCCATCGAAGGGTGTAAACATAAAATGAACATAAAACGGTCACGTAAGAGTCACGAACACCTCGCATGGGACCAATGTGACTTGTAGGAACCGACCGCGTAGTAACGGGGCTCCCTATTTGAGTGTATGACGTAAATTGGTAAAAAATTAGACTTGAGCATAAAAACATGTCATCGAAGGGAGAAAACCCAAAACAGCAACTAAACGATCCAATAAGAGTCACGAATGCCTCACACAGGAGCAATGTGACTCGTAGGAACCGGTCGCATTGTCACGGGACTCCCGATTTGAGTGTACGACATAAATTTGCAAAAAATTAAACTTAAGCATACAAACATGCCATCGAAGGGTGAAAACATAAAACAACCACAAAACGGTTCGGTAAGAGTCACGAACACCTCGCACGGGACCAATGTAACCCATAGGAACCATCCGCGTAGTCACGGCGCTTTCGATTTGAGTGTACGAAGCAAATTTGCAAAAAAATTAGAGTTGATCATAAAAACATGCCATCGAAAGGTGAAAATGTAAAACAAGCACAAAACGGTCCCATAAGAGTCACGAACACCTTACACGGGACCAATGTGACTCGTAGGAACCGACTTCTTAGTAACGGGACTCCCAGTTTTAGTGTACGACGCAAATTTACAAAAAAATAGACTTGAGCTTAAAAATATGCCCTCGAAGGGTGAAAAACAAAAACAGCCACAAAACGGTCCGGTAAGAGTTACAAACACCTCGTATGGGACCAATTTGACTCGTCGCAACCGATCGCGTAGTAACGGGGTTCCCGGTTTGAGTGTACGACACAAACTTGTAAAAAATTAGACTTGTGCATAAAAACATGCCGTCGAACGGTGAGAATGTAAAACAACCATAAAACGGTCCCATAAGAGTCATGAACGCCTCGCACAGGACCAATGTGACCCATAGGAACCGACCACGTAGTCACGGGGATCCAGGTTTGAGTGTACGACATAAATTAGCAAAAACTTAGACTTGAGCATAAAAACATCCCATCAAAGTGTGAAAATGGTGAACAACCTTAAAAAGGTTCCGTAAGAGTCACGAACGCCTAGCACGGGACCAATGTAAGTCGTAGGCATCGACCGCATAGTCACGGGGATCCCGGTTGAAGTGTACAACGTAAATTTGCAAAAACTTAGACTAAAGCATAAAAACATGCCATTGAAGGGTGAAAATGTAAAGCAGCCAAGAAACGGTCCCATAAGAGTTACGAACACCTTGCACGGGACAAATGTGACTCGTAGGATCTGACCGGGTAGTCAAAGGGACCCGATTTCAGTGTACCACGTAAAATTGCAAATAGTTAGACTTGAGAATAAAAAAGATGCCATCGAATGGTAAAGATACAAAACGAACACAAAACGGTCCCGTAAGAGTCACGAACACCTCATATAGGATCAATATGACTCGTAGGAACCGACCGCCTAATAACGGGGCTCCCGATTTGAGTGTATGACGCAAATTTGTAAAAAACTAATCTTGAGCATAAAAACATGACATTGAAGGGTGAAAACCTAAATACCCCACTAAACGGTTCGATAAGAGTCACGAACACCTCGCACGGGACCAATGTGACTCGTAGGAATCGACCGCGTAGTCACGGCGCATCCGGGTTGAGTGTACGATGTAAATTTGCAATAAAATAGACTTAAGCAGAAAAACATGCCATCGAAGGTTGAAAACATAAAACAAGCAGAAAATGGTCCCGTAAGAGCCACGAACACCTCGCACGGGACCAATGGGACTCGTAGGAACCGATCGCATTGTAACAGGGCTCCCGATTTGAATGTATGACGCAAATTTACCAAAAATTAGACTTGAGCATTAAAACATCCTTCGAAGGGTGAAAACCTAAAATAGCCACTAAACGGTCCGGTAAGACTCACGAACACCTCGCACGGGACCAATGTGACTCGTAGGAGCCGACCGCGTAGTTACGGGGCTCCCGATTTGAGTGTACGATGCAAATTTGTAAAAAATTAGACTTGAGCATAAAAACATATCATCGAATGGTGAAAACCTAAAACAACCACTAATTGATCCGGAAAGAGACACGAACACCTCGCACGGGACCAATGTGACTTGTAGGAGCTGACCGCATAGTCACGAGGCTCCCGATTAGAGTGTACAACGCAAATTTTGCTAAAAAATTAGACTTGAGCATAAAAACATGCCATCGAAGGGTGAGAACCTAAAACATCCACTAATTGAACCAGTAAGAGTCACGAACACCTCGCACGGGACCAATGTGACTCGTAAGAATCGACCGCTTAGTAGCGGGGCTCCTAGTTTTAGTGTACGACGCAAATTTGTAAAATATTATACTTGAGCTTAAAAACATGCCATCGAAGGGTGAAAACTAAAAACAGCGACTAAACGATCCGGTAAGACTCACGAACACCTCGCACGTGACCAATGTGACTCGTAGGAACCGACCGTGTAGTAACGGGGCTGTTGATTTGAGTGTAGGATGCAAATTTGCAAAAAATTACACATGAGCATAAAAAGATGCCATCGAAGGTTGAAAACGTAAAACAAGCACAAAACGATCCGGTAAGAGTCATGAACACCTCGTACGGAACCAATGTGACTCGTAGGAACCGACCACGTAGTAACGGGGGTTCCGATTTGAGTGTACTATGCAAATTTGCCAAAAATTAGACTTGAGCATAAAAACATGCCATCGAATGTTGAAAACCTAAAACAATCGTTAATTGATCCGGTAAGAGTCACGAACACCTCGTACGGGACCAATGTGACTCGTAGGAACTGATGGCATAGTCACAGGGCTCCCGGTTGGAGTGTACGACGTAAATTTGCAAAAACTTTTACTTAAGAATAAAAACACGCCATCGAAGGGTGAAAACGTAAAACAGCCACAAAACGGTTTGGTAAGAGTCACGAACACCTCGTACGGGGCCAATACGACTCATAGGAACTGACCATGTAGTCACGGGACTACATGTTTGAGTGTACGACATAAATTTGCAAAAAATTATTCTTAAGGATAAAAACATGCCATCGATGGGTGAAAACATAAAACATCCTTAAAAAGGTCCCGTAAGTGTCGCGAACACCTCGCACGGGACCATTGTAACTGGTAGGCACCGACCCCATAGTCACAGAGCTCCCGGTTGAAGTGTACGACATAAATTTGGAAAAAATTAGACTTAAGGATAAAAGCAAGCCATTGAAGGGTGAAAACGTAAAACAACCACAAAACAGTCTCGTAAGAGTTACGAACACCTCGCACAAGACCAATCTGACTCTTAGGATCCGACTGGGTAGTGACATGGATCCCAATTTTGGTGTATGACGTAAATTTCCAAAAAGTTAGACTCTAGAATAAAAAAGATGCCATCGAAGGGTGAAAATGTAAAACGAACACAAAATGGTCCCGTAAGATTAACGAACACCTTGCATGGGACCAATGTGACTCGTAGGAACCGAACGCGTAGTAACGGGGCTCCCGATTTGAGTGTACGACGCAAATTTGCAAAAAAGTAGACTTGAGCATAAAAACATGCCATCGAAGGGTGAAAACCTAAAACATCCACTAAACGGTCCGGTAAGAGTCACGAAAACCTCGCATGGGACCAATGTGACTCGTAGGAACCGACCGCGTAGTCACGGGGCTCCCTGTTTAAGTGTACGACGTAAATTTGTAAAAAATTAGACTTAAGCATAAAAACATGCCATCGAAGGGTGAAAACGTTAAACAGCCTCAAAACGGTCCTGTAAGAGTCACGAACCCCTCGAACGGGACCAATGTAACTCGTAGGAACCAACTGCGTAGTCATGGTGCATCCGGTTTGAGTGTACGATGTAAATTTGCAAAAAAATTAGACTTAAGCATAAAAACATGCCATCGAAGGGTGAAAATGTAAAACAAACAGAAAATGGTCCCGTAAGAGTCATGACCACCTCGAACGGGACAAATGTGACTCGTAGGAACCGACTGCGTAGTAACAGGGCTCCCGGTTTCAGTGTACGATGCAAATTTGCAAAAAAATAGACTTGATCATAAAAATATCCCATCGAAGGGTGAAAACCTAAAATAGCCACTAAACGGTTCGGTAAGAGTCACGAACACCTCGTACGGGACCAATGTGACTCGTAGGAACCGATCGCGTAGTAACGGGGCTCCCGATTTGAGTGTACGATGCAAATTTGCAAAAAATTAGACTTGAGCATAAAAACTTGTTATCGAAGGGTGAAAACCTATAACAGCCACTAATTGATCCGGTAAAAGTCACGAACACCTCCCACGGGACCAATGTGACTCGTAGGGACTCACCGCTTAGTCACGAGGCTCCCGGTTTGAGTGTACAACGCAAATTTGCAAAAAAAATAGACTTGAGCATAAAAATATGCCATCGAAGGGTGAGAACCTAAAACAGCCACTAATTGAACCGGTAAGAGTCACGAACATCTCGCACGGAACCAATGTGACTCGTAGGAACCGACCGCGTAGTCACGGTACTCCTAGTTTGAGTGTACGGGTAAATTAGCAAAAACATAGACTGAAGCATAAAAACATGCCATCGAAGGGTGAAAATGTAAAACTGTCACAAAACGGTCCAGTAAGAGTCACGAACACCTCGCACGGGACAAATGCGACTCATAGGAACCCCCCGCGTAGTCACAGGATTCCATGTTTGAGTGTACGACATAAATTTGTAAAAAATTATACTTAAGCATAAAAACATGACATCGAAGGGTGAAAACGTAAAACAACCTTAAAAAGGTCTCCTGAGAGTCACGAACACCTCGCACATGACCAATGTAACTCGTAGGCACCGATCGCATAGTCACAGGGCTCCCGGTTGAAGTGTACGACGTAAATTTTCAAAAAATTGGACTTATGCATTAAAACATGCCATTTAAGTGTGAAAATGTAAAATAGCCACAAAACGGTCTTGTAAGAGTTACGAACACCTCGCATGGGACCAATGTGACTCATCGGATCCGACCGGTTAGTCACAGTGATACCAATTTCAGTGTACGATGTAAGTTTTCAAAAAGTTACACTTTAGAAAAAAAAAGATACCAATAAAGGGTGAAAACGTAAAATGAACACAAAACGGTCCCGTAAGTGTCACGAACACCTCGCATGGGACTAATGTGACTTGTAGGAACTGACCGCGTAGTAACGGGGCTCCCGGTTTGAGTATACGACGTAAATTGGCAAAAAAATAGACTTGAGCATAAAAACATGTCATCGAAGGGTGAAAACCTAAACAGCAACTAAGCGCTCCTATAAGAGTCACGAACGCCTCGCACAGGAGCAATGTGACTCGTAGGAACCGACCGCTTAGTCATGGAACTCCCGATTTGAGTGTACGAGATAAATTTGCAAAAATTAGACTTCAGCATAAAAACATTCCATCGAAGGGTGAAAATGTAAAATAAGCACAAAACGGTCCCGTAAGAGTCACGAACATCTTACACAGGACCAATGTGACTCCTAGGAACCGACCGCTTAGTAACGGGGCTCCCAATTTGAGTGTACGACGTAAATTTACAAAAAAATAGACTTGAGCTTAAAAACATGCCCTCGAAGGGTGAAAAACAAAAATAGCCACAAAACGGTCTGGTAAGAGTTACGAACACCTCGCACAGGACCAATGTGACTCGTAGCAACCGACCGTGTAATAATGGGGCTCCCGATTTGAGTGTATGATGCAAACATGTAAAAAATTAGTCTTGAGCATAAAAAGATGCCATCAAAGGGTGAAAACTTAAAATAGCCACAAAACGGTCTGATAAGAGTCACGAACACCTCGCACAGGACCAATGTGACTCGTAGGAACCGACCGCGTAGTCACGGGGATCCCGGTTTGAGTGTACGATGCATGTTAGAAAAAACTTAGACTTGAGCATAAAAACATCCCATCGAAGTGTGAAAATGTAGAACAACCTTGAAAAGGTCCCGTAAGAGTCACAAACACCTCGCACGGGACCAATGGGACTCGTAGGCATTGATCGCATAGTCACGGGGCTCCTGCTTGAAGTGTACGACGTAAAATTGCACAAAGTTAAAGTTAAGCATAAAAACACGCCATGGAAGGATGAAAACATAAAACAGTCACAAAACGGTCCAGTAAGAGTCACGAACACCTCGCACGGGACCAATGCGACTCATAGGAACCGATCGTGCAGTCACGGGGCTACATGTTTGTGTGTACGACGTAAATTTGCAAAAAATTAGTCTTAAGCATAAAAACATGCCACCGAAGGGTGAAAATATAAAACAACCTTAAAAAGGTCCCTTAAGTGTCACGAACACCTCGCACGGGATCATTGTAACTCGTAGGCACCGACCCCATACTCATAGAGCTCCCAGTTGAAGTGTACGACGTAAATTTGGAAAAAATTAGACTTAACCATAAAAACAAGCCATTGAAGGGTGAAAACATAAAACAACCACAAAACGGTCTCGTAAGAGTTACGAAAACCTCCAGAGGACCAATGTGACTCATAGGATCCGACCGGGTAGTGACATGGATCCCAATTTCCGTATATGACATAAATTTTCAAAAAGTTAGACTCTAGAATAAAAAAATATGCCATCGAAGGGTGAAAATGTAAAACGAATACAAAATGGTCCCGTAAGAGTCACAAACACCTCGCATGGGACCAATGTGACTCGTAGGAACCGACCGCGTAGTAACGGGGCTCCCGATTTGAGTGTACGACACAAATTTGCAAAAAATTAGACTTGAGCATAAAAACATGCCATCGAAGGGTGAAAATATGAAACAGCCACTAAACGGTCCGGTAAGAGTCACGAACACCTCTCATGGGACCAGTGTGACTCGTAGGAACCGATCGCGTAGTCACGGGGCTCCCGGTTTAAGTGTATGACGTAAATTTACAAAAAATTAGACTTAAGCATAAAAACATGCCATAGAAGGGAGAAAATATTAAACAGCCTCAAAACGGTTCGGTAAGAGTCACGAACACCTCGCACGGGACCAATGTAACTCGTAGGAACCAACCGCGTAGTCACGGCGCATTCGGTTTGAGTGTACGATGTAAATTTATAAAAAAATTAGACTTAAGCAAAAAAACATGCCATCGAAGGGTGAAAATGTAAAACAAGCCGAAAATGGTCCCGTAAAGTCACGAACACCTTGCACGGGATAAATGTGACTCGTAGGAACCTACTGCGTAGTAACAGGGCTCCCGATTTCAGTATACGACGCAAATTTGCAAAAAATTAGACTTGAGCGTAAAAATATCCCATCGAAGGGTGAAAACCTAAAATAGCCACTAAACGGTCCGGTAAGAGTCACGAACACCTCGCACGGGACCAATGTGACTCGTAGGAATCGACCGCGTAGTAACGGTGCTCCCGGTTTGAGTGTACGATGTAAATTTGCAAAAAATTAGACTTGAGCATAAAAACATGTCATCGAAGGGTGAAAACCTATAACAGCCACTAATTGATCCAGTAAGAGTCACGAACACCTCCCACGGGACCAATGTGACTCGTAGGAAATGATCGCTTAGTCACGAGGCTCCCGATTTGAGTGTACAACGCAATTATGCAAAAAATAGACTTGAGCATAAAAATATGCCATCGAAGGGTGAGAACCTAAAACAGCCACTAATTGAACCGGTAAGAGCCACGAACACCTCGTACGAGACCAATGTGACTCGTAGGAATCGACCGCGAGTCACGGGTCTCCCGGTTTGAGTGTACGACGTAAATTAGCAAAAACATAGAGTTAAGCATAAAAACATGCCATCGATGGGTGAAAATGTAAAACAGCCACAAAACGGTCCGGTAAGAATCACGAACACCTCGTACGGGACAAATGCGACTAATAGGAACCCCCCGCGTAGTCACGAGATTCCATGTTTGAATGTACGACATAAATTTGCACAAAATTAGATTTAAGTATAAAAACATGCCATCGAAGGGTGAAAATGTAAAATAGCCTTAAAAAGGTCCCGTAAGAGTCACGAACACCTCGCACATGACCAATGTAACTCGTAGGCACCGATCGCATAGTCACGGGGCTCCCGGTTGAAGTGTACGACGTAAATTTGCAAAAAATTAGACTTACGCATAAAAACATGCCATTGAAGGGTGAAAACATAAAACAGCCACAAAACGGTCTCGTAAGAGTTACGAACACCTCGCACGGGACCAATGTGACTCGTCGGATCCGACCGGGTAGTCACAGTGATCCCAATTTCAGTGTACGATGTAAATTTTTAAAAAGTTAGACTTCACAATAAAAAAGATACCATCAGAGGGTGAAAACATAAAATGAACACAAAACGGTCTCGTAAGAGTCATGAACACCTCGCATGGGACCAATGTGACTTGTAGGAACTGACCGTGTAGTAACGGGGTTCCCGGTTTGAGTGTACGACGCAAATTGGCAAAAAATTAAACTTGAGCATAAAAACATGTCATCGAAGGGTGAAAACCTAAAACAGCAACTAAACGGTCCGATAAGAGTCACGAACGCCTCGCATAGGAGCAATGTGACTCGTAGGAACCGACCGCGTAGTCACGGGACTCCCGATTTGAGTGTACGACATAAATTTGCAAAAAACTAGACTTAAGCATAAAAACATGCCATCGAAGGGTGAAAACATAAAACAACCACAAAACGATCCTGTAAGAGTCACGAGCACCTCGCACGGGACCAATGTAACTCATAGGAACCAACCGCGTAGTCACGGCACTTCCGGTTTGAGTGTACGAAGCAAATTTACAAAAAAATTAGAGTTGAGCATAAAAACATGCCATCGAATGGTGAAAATGTAAAACAAATACAAAACGGTCCCGTAAGAGTCACGAATAACTTACACGGAACCAATGTCACTCGTAGGAACCGACGGATTAGTAACAAGGCTCCCAGTTTGAGTGTACGACGCAAATTTACAAAAAAAGAGACTTGAGCTTAAAAACATGCCCTCGAAGGGTGAAAAATAAAAACAGCCATAAAACGATCCGGTAAGAGTTACGAACACCTCGCACGGGACCAATGTAACTCGTAGAAACCGACCACATAGTAACGGGGCTCCCGGTTTGAGTGTACGATGTAAAAATGTTAAAAATTAGACTTGAGCATAAAAACATGCCATTGAAGGGTGAAAATGTAAAGCAGCCACAAAACGGCCCCATAAGAGTCACGAACACCTCGCACAGGATCAATGTGACTCGTCGGAACTGACCGTGTAGTCACGGGGATCCAGGTTTGAGTGTACGACGTAAATTAGCAAAAACTTAGATATGAGCATAAAAATGTCCCATCGAAGTGTGAAAACGTAGAACAACCTTGAAAAGGTCCCGTAAGAGTCACGAACACCTCGCACGGGACCAATGTAAGTCGTAGGCATCGACCGCATAGTCACGGGGCTCCCGGTTGAAGTGTACGACATAAATTTGCAAAAACTTAGACTTAAGCATAAAAACATGCCATTGAAGGGTGAAAATGTAAAGAAGCCAGAAATCGGTCCCATAAGAGTTATGAACACCTTGCACGGGACCAATGTGACTCGTAGGATCCGAACGGGTAGTCACAGTGATCCCGATCTCAACGTACGACGTAAAATTGCAAAAAGTTAGACTTGAGAATAAAAAAGATGACATCGAATGGTGAAGACGTAAAACAAACACTAAACGGTCCGGTAAGAGTCACGAACACCTCATATAGGACCAATGTGACTCGTAGGCGATCCCCTAGTAACGGGGCTCCCGGTTTGAGTGTATGACGCAAATTTGTAAAAAATTAAACTTGAGCATAAAAACATGCCATTGAAGGGTGAAAACCTAAAACACCCACTAAACGGTTCGATAAGAGTCACGAACACCTCGCACGGGACCAATGTGACTCGTACGAACCGACCGCGTAGTCACGGGGGCTCCGGATTTGAGTGTACGACGTAAATTTCCAAAAAATTAGACTTGAGCATAAAAACATGTCATCGAATGGTGAAAACATAAAACAACCTCAAAACGGTTTGGTAAGAGTCACGAACACCTCGCACGGGACCAATGTAACTCATAGGAACCAACCGTGTAGTCACGGCGCACCCGGTTTGAGTGTACCACGTAAATTTGAAAAAAAAATTAGGCCTAAGCATAAAAACATGCCATCGAAGGTTGAAAACGTAATACAAGCCCAAAATGATCCCGTAAGAGTCACGAACACCTCTCACGGGACCAACGTAAAAGAAGCAAGAACCGACTGTGTAGTAACGGGGCTCCCGATTTTAGTGTACGACGCAAATTTGAACAAAGCTAGACTTGAGCATAAAAATATCCCATCGAAGGGTGAAAACCTAAAATAACCACTAAACGATCCAACAAGAGTCACGAACACCTCGCGCGGGACCAATGTGACTCGTAGGAATCGACCGCATAGTAACAGGGCTCCCGGTTCGTGTGTACGACGTAAATTTGTAAAAAAATAGACTTGAGCATAAAAACATGGCATCGAAGGTTGAAAACTTAAAGAAGCCAGTAATTGATCCGGTAAGAGTCACGAACACCTCGCACGGCACCAATGTGACTCGTAGGAACCGACCACGTAGTCACGGGGATCCCGGTTTGAGTGTATGGCGTAAATTAACGAAAATATAGACTTAAGAATAAAAACATGCCATCGAAGGGTGAAAACGTAAAAGAGCCTTAAAAAGGTCCCGTAAGAGTCACGAACACCTCGCACGGGACCAATGTAGTCGTAGGCACCGACCCTATAGTCACGGAGCTCCCGGTTGAAGTGTACGACGTAAATTTATAAAAAATTATACTTTAGCATAAAAACATGCCATTGAAGGGTGAAATCATAAAGCAGCCAGAAAAACAATTCCGTAAGAGTTACGAACACCTCGCATGGGACCAATGTGACTCGTAGGATCCGACCGGGTAATCATAGGGACCCCGATTTCAGTGTATGATGTAAAATTGCAAAAAGTTAGGCTTGAGAATAAAAAAGATTCCATCGAATGGTGAAGACGCAAAACGAACACAAAACGGTCCCGTAAGAGTCATGAACACCTTGTATTGGACCAATGTGACTCGTAGGAACCGACCGCGTAATAACGGGGCTCCCGATTTGAGTGTATGATGCAAATTTGCAAAAAATTAGACTTGAGCATAAAAACATGCCATTGGAGGATGAAAACCTAAAACATCCACTAAACGGTTCGGTAAGAGTCACGAACACCTCGCACGGGACCAATGTGACTCGTAGGAACCGATCGCGTAGTCACGGGACTCCCGATTTTAGTGTGCGACGTAATTTTGTAAAAAAATAGAATTAAGCATAAAAACATGCCATCGAGGGGTGAAAATGTTAAACAACAACAAAATGATCCGATAAGAGTCAAAAACACCTCGCACGGGACCAATCTAACTCATAGGAATCAACCGCGTTGTCATGGGGCTCCTGGTTAGAGTGTACGACGTAAATTTTCAAAAAAAATAGACTTGAGCATAAAAACATGCCATCGAAGGGTGAAAATGTAAAACAAGCACAAAATTGTCCCGTAAGAGTCACAAACACATCGCACGGGACCAATGTGACTAGTAGGAACCGACCGCGTAGTAACGGGGCTCCCAGTTTGAGTGTACGATGCAAATTTTCAAAAAATTAGACTTGAGCATGAAAACAAGCCATCAAAGGGTGAAACCCTAAAACAACCGCTAAACGGTTTGGTAAGAGTCACGAACCCTTCACACGGGACTAATGTGACTCATAGGAATCGACCGCGTAGTAGCAGAGCTCCCGGCTTTAGTGTACGATGCAAATTTGTAAAAAATTAGACTTGAGCATAAAAACATGCCATCGAAGGGTGAAAATGTAATACAAGAACAAAACGGTCCTGTAAGATTCACGAACACCTCGTAAGGGACCAATGTGACTCGTAGGAACCGATTGTGTAGTAACGGGGCTCCCGGTTTTATTGTACGACGCAAATTTGTAAAAAATTTGACTTGAGCCTAAAAACATGTCATCTAAGGGTGAAACCCTAAAACACCCACTAAACGGTCTGGTAAGAGTCACGAATACCTCACACGGGACTATTGTGACTCGTAGGAACCGATCGCATAGTCACGGGGCTCTCGGTTTGAGCGTACGACGTAAATTTGTAAAAAATTATACTTAAGCATAAAAACATGCCATCAAAGGGTGAAAATGTAAAACATCCACAAAACGGTCTAGTAAGAGTCACGAACACCTCGTACGGTACCAATGTAACTCATAGGAACCGACCGTGTAGTCATCGGGCTCCCGATTAGAGTGTACGATGTAAATTTGCAACAAATTTAGACTTAGGCAGAAAAACTTGCAATCGATGGGTGAAATCATAAAACAACCTCAAAAAGGTCCCGTAAGAGTCACGAGCACCTTGCACGAGACCAAGGTAAGTCGTAGGAAGCCGCCGTGTAGTCACGGGTCTCCCGTTTTGAGTGTACGACGTAAATTTGTAAAAGTTTAGACTTAAGCATAAAAACATGCTATCGAAGGGTGAAAACGCAAAACGAACCCAAAATGATCCCGTAAGAGTCACGAACATCTCACACGGAACCAATGTGAGTCGTAGGAACCGGCCATATATATATATATATATATATATATATATATATATATATATATACTGCAGTAGATATCATATATATGGAGTATATATATACTGCATATATATATACACTGTAGTATGTGTATATAAATGCAGTATATATACTGGTATATATATCCATATACATACAGTATATATACTTCATATATATATATAATAGCTTGTGTTGCTAAAATGGCGTCAAGGGATGAAAACGTAAAATAGTCACAAAACGGTCCAGTGAGAGGCACGAGCACCTCGTACGGGACCAATGTAACTCCTACAAACATATCGAGTAGTCACCGGGCTCCCAGTTTCTGTATATGGCGAGAAATTGCAAAATTTAAACTTATGGCTAAAAACATGGCGTCTAGGGGTGAAAACGTAAAATAATCCCAAAACAATCCCATAAGAGGCATGGGCACCTCGCACGGGACCGATGTAACTTGTACGAATCGACTGCGTAGTCACCAGACTCCCCATTTCTGTATACGATGAGAATTTATAAAAAATTAGACTTGGGCTAAAAAACTTGGCATCAAGGGGTGAAAGCGTAAAACAACCACAAAACGGTCCCGTAAGAGGCCCGACCAGCTCGCACGGGACCAATGTAACTCGTACGAACCGATCGCGTAGTCACGGGACTCCCAATTTGAGTATACGATGAGAATTTCTAAAAATTTGGAGTTAGGCTTAAAAACATGGCGTCAACGTGTCAGAAAGTAAAACAACCACAAAATGGTCCAGTGAGAGGCACGATCACCTCACATGGGACCAATGTAAATCGTAGGGACCGATCGCGTAGTCCCAGGCCTCTCGATTTGAGTATACGATGAGAATTTAGAAAATTTAGACTTAGGCTTGAAAACATGACATCAAAGGGTGAAAACGTAAAACAACAACAACCTGGTCCCATTAGAGGCACCATCACCTCACACGGGACCGATGTAACTCGTACGAACCGACTGCATAGTCACGGGACTCCCTATTTGAGTATACGACGAGAATTTGCAACATTTAGACTTTTAGGTTTAAACATTATTTGATTACTGGTATCTTTTTTGTTTTGTTTCTTATATTTTTTTGCAGGATAACATTTTAGGGTTATATTTTATTCGCGAGGAACACATGAACAAAGCAATGGTTTGCGATAGGTAGATTGTTTACTTATTATTGTTGTTCATATGTGAGATTGTTATTTTAATTTTTTATACTGGTCGTGCGGGCTTTTGTGTTGATTAAACAGGTTGGTTTTCATGTATAAATAAAGGAGACTCTGTCGATTTTTTTTAAAATTGTAAAGAATTGTTGATATGGGAGATTTTTCCCTTTTTTATGGTCATGCGGGCTTTTGTGTTGATTAAACAGGTTGGTTTTCATGTATAAACAAAGGAGACTCTGTCGAATTTTTTAAAAAATTATAAAGAATTGTTGATATGCGAGATTCTTATAGCCGTGCGGGCTTTTGTATTGATTAAACATGTTGGTTTTCATGTATAAACAAAGGATACTCTGTCAATTTTTTTTAAATTGTAAAAAGTTGTTGATACGATTAACTAATATATTTGGATATTTTATTTTATTATAATATTATTTTGATAAAATGATTATTTATTGATTGCAGGTTGTGCACAAGAAGTTGAAGATACATGTTTTTGAGTGTGTCTACTATATGTGAGACTAAGAGAAGTTTTTGAAGCGGGACAACCGTATTTATCATCTTAATTTAGGGATGATATTTTTTTGACAAATGTATATCTTATTAATTAGTATGATTTTGAACTCATTTAAATATTTCGACTTGAATATAGTTTAATGGAAGAAATTGTTATTGGATACGTGCTTCAATGAATGTGGTTGATATATTGTGTTTTTGATGGGATGATTTGATCTATAATGCATATTAAACGTCAATTTTTATTGCAATATAAAACATACAATAATATAACTATTTATGATAATTTTTTATTTATCAATTAGGATGGTTATAAACCGTCCCTAATACTTATTTGTATTAATTGAGAATACCTTTTGGGATGGTTTTTACCGTCCCTAATACCCATTTTTGCATCAATTCAAATTACCTTTTGGGATGGTTTTTACCATTCTAATTGGGTTGCCAGAATCTCAGTAGTATTAGGGACGGTTTATCCGTCCCTAATACTATTGGCGGGAATGGGAATTTTTTCGCGGGAACACCATTTGGGATGGAAAAATCCGTCCCTAATGCAAAATGCAGACCGTCCATGAATTAACATTTAGGACAGTAAAATTCGTCCCTAAAATATTTACGACGCCTAGTATAAGGGACGGATTTTTGCCGTTGCAAAAATCGTCCCAAATACTATTTTGGGACTGTTTTTGTACTATTAGGGACGGTTTTTTACCGTCCCTAATACTCATTTTTCTTGTAGTGAATGTATTGGGTACAAATTGTGCTTTTAAGAACCATTTGCCTAATTTATTTTCATAGAGCATTTTATTTGATTTTAAGCAATGAAAAGGAGCTATGAAATAATAAATATTCTTCGCGCTAAAAGCCACCATTGACAAGATATTTATGCACTTAAAAACAGAAGTGAGAAGGACAACATTTTTTTCATTGATGATTCACTATAATGATCATTATGATTCCTTCACAAATTTGATAATGTATGCGTAAAATGTGATATTTTTAGGGTGTTATGAGTTGAACATCAATGAGTTTGCACAATAAAAATCCTTGAAAACCATTAAATGGTTTGATGTTATTTATTTGAGAAGTAGTAAAATTCATGTCAATTTGTATAAATTGAGTCAATTTCACTTTATTTAACATTCTTTCACCTAAGGTTCAAACTGAGATCTTTCTTTAGAAATATCTCATTAAGTTCGTGAAACTTTGCTTTGTATGCCTATGTTGATTGGTTTAAGTTCACCCAATTTCATTCCACTTCCATGATTCGGATATTTTCGTTCTACTCCATGGTGTAATTATTTGTATTTGAACTTATATATACTTTAACACATAAGTCCTCTTTATAGATTTGTATATTTATTTAAAAATTTTGAAAACTTTTCAGATATAGTTGGTTAATTCTGCGGAATTTCATCACATGGTCTAAATTATTCATATTTGTGATGATATTTCATATTTGGATTCGTGTAATGCTAACATTCCAAGTTGAGTTTCTAACCATTTGTCTATTACGGACAAAAAGGGGGAGAACACAATGAGGGGGAGTTTTTATTATTTCTTTAAACTCCAATGCATCATAGTATTTCATTTCCTTCATGTGGGTAGGTTTTTCCCACCTTGGTGATTTCATGAACTACACGATAAAGATTTTTGGTTGAAGACAATGTCACAAGTTCTTTTTCCATTTTGGTTATGGGATTTAAACTGACATTGCTAAATGAAGAGAGTTGTAAGAATGAGATTTATAACTGCTCATTCTTTACTTTAGTTTGTCTTATCCCGTTACATCCCACTTCACCAATATATACATTCTCAAGACTTCAAGTGAAGAAGAGTTAGTGACAATACACAACAAGTAAAGATTGATCGTTACTGCATTTATCGGATAAGGTTTATGAGATTGTTTCTGTGAACTCTTTTTGTTTAGTGGTATTTTTAAAGAGTTAGAAAACTTAATAATATTTTTCCAACATGATTTTAATGTTTTTTTTAAATTTCTAAGTCATTAGAATGACATTAGGATGTTGGTCGAACGAGTTCCTATACCTTTTTAGAATGCTTCGTATTTCATTCGACAAGATCAATTGTCTCATATTTTGGAAGGGTTTGGATTCATATTGGATTAGTTATTTGAAATGTGTTTCAATGAGAAGGGGGTTTTCATTTGAACGATATGTGTCTTCGTTCGAACGAGTATGAGAAAATTTGTTCTTTACCAAATTTCAAATGCAATCTTTCATACCTATCTCTTGGAGATACTTCTCCCTATAAATAGAGATATGGGGCTGCATTTTTATCTAAGCAATTTAGAATTCTTTTTTTGATCAAACTCTTTCATTTTTTTTATTCCAAACCCCTTGGATGATTTGAGATCATTTTTCCAAACTACGAAGGATGCATTCCATGTTCCAAACCTTGTGTATTTTATTCCCTACAGCTGAAGAAGAAAGGAATATTGATTTTGAAGGTTGATCGATGAATATTGAGGCAAGAGAAGCTTTATATGGAATAATGTTAGATCTACATCATTTCTTGCGGACAACTTGAAGACGTTACAACACTTAGTGGATCCCTAAGTTTTTGTAAGTTTGTAATTGTCTGTCTAGTTAAAAACAGTGCCGAATATAGGTTTTACCCAAATGGGATTTTTTCCTCATCTTCTATTTGTTTTGATTTGGTGTTGGTTTTCTTGGATTCATTTAAGTTCAAATATCTTACATGCTCACGTAATATAATCAATATGACGTTTAGGTAAGACTCGCTGAAGTGGAAGGGGGGAGGGAATGGTATTTTTTCAGTCCGCAACTTCTATAACGCTCTGTTTGTTAGTGGGTATCCCAGGGTCCACTTCCCCTGCAAGAGGATATGGAAAGTTAAGGTGCCACTTAAGGTAAAGTTCTTTATTTGGACTGCAGCTAGACATGTCATATTGACGCTCGAGGGGTTGCAGAAGAGAAGATACAGACTGGCTAGTCTTTGTTGGTTATGCAAGGAAGAGGAGGAGAAGACCAACCATCTATTGTTGCATTGTAGGGTGACGAGAGGATTATGGGACATTTTCTTTGCCATAACTAGGACGGTTTGGGTCATGCTTGAGTCAGTTAAGGCCTTATTAGATATGTGGAACCACCTGTAGGGATGGTTGGGTGGTAAGTGGGTGTGGAGAATTGTGCCTCACTGTGTTTTTTGGACTATTTGGAAGGAGAGAAATATGAGGTGTTTCGAAGGCGTAGAGACATCTCCTTCTAGACTACGTTATATTTTTTTAGCACTCTTCCCTGTTGGTACAAGGAGAGGATAACGGTTATGACCCAGGAGTTTATTGAATTCGTGGAAGAGATCAACTTGGCTTTGTAATTAATTTGTGAGATTTATATAGCTTTGGTTGGCTTGTGATCGGTTTTATTCCTTCGTTTTCCTTATTTTCTTTGTTTTCTTAATTTGTATACGTCCTGTATACGGGTTCACTCCCTTAGCGTTTGATTTTATGCAATCATTTAATTATTAAAAAAGAGACATTCCCTTTGATGGAGTAAGTTATTTTTTCGTTTAAGGCCACGATATAGGTCAAATGGGTGGGAGGTTTTTTACCATTAAAACCATAGCTTTGTATTCATCCTTAATGATGATGTTTGATGATATTCCCTTATTGATTAGGTGGTTAAGATTTCATCCTCTGCACTTATAAATTTATGTTCTCTTTTAAGTAGTTTAGAATTGAGGGAGGTAGTTTCTTGTCGAAAGTCCTCACGAGATATATAGTGTTGAGACTTTAAATTAAAACAACAACACATGTCATATTATTGAGGTTATCTACCTATAGGACCGTAATATTGAACCTCTTAGGGTATTTTCTTATAGTGTCTCATGTTGGCTATCTAAAGTTGAGGAATGAGGTGGATGGTTGGAGCATCTTTTCAGACTCACTAAAATAGCCTACGAGGGACTTGTTTAGCTCAGTAAAGTTCTTGGTGTTCCTAGGTTTGATATTATAAAGTATTAACTCATTGTTCCCCTCATAGTATCTAGTAAGGTCCTTCATAAAACCTCACTGAGAGTGTCTTGTAGTATCATAAGTGAACTGTAGGTCTCCAGTTGATCAATGGGGTCGACAATCCCGTTGAAAAGTTTTATTCCAAGCAACATCCACTCCAGAAGGAGGTTATGATTTTTCATTTCATTACAGAAGGTATCAAAGTCTTGTTTAGGTATATCTTGATGGTGTTAGGAGTGTTATCTTTGTATTGGTGGAGAAAATTGTTGAATCAATCTTTCATCTTCTTAACCCCATCATCTGAGGGCTAGACCTAGAACCTCCGTAAGATTGTACAGCTAAGAGTGACAAGTGATATCTGTTTGAAATTAAAAACTAAAAATTTTAGGTGGGAGGGGGATTCTAATGGTTTCCCTCGGCATGTCTTTATCTAAACTTCTCACTAAGATATGTGGCCTTACCCTATTATCTAACTTTGAAGATGATTTAGTTAAATCTAGTGCTAGAGATTGCAACCTTTTTAAAAAGCTTCTACTTTTATCTTCTTAAATATTTTATCCAATTGGGTGTTAGTGGTTATGATGATATAAGGGGAGAATGAGGGCACGATGATTCAAATACTTAGAAAAATAATTTTTCTCATCGAAACAGAACATCCCAACAAATAAGCCTCCAAATGATATGAAGAGGTGTTCGTAATTAAGAATACCAAGAGAACAAGGATGTATAGTGTTACGTTACCTTTTCTTATATACTTTCATCAAATTTCAAGTGTTTTTCTCTTGTATATTAAGCATGACATTTAAAAATACATATATTTCTAATATTAGGCATTGGTTAAGGTAAAAAAAAAAAACAAGGTCATGACGTATATTTTATAAGAAATGAACTCTTAGGAGCTAGTTGAATGACTTCTTTCTTGTTTGGGATGTACAAGATTAAAATATAACTAATTCATCTAAGTGTGGATATTAGAATACAATGTATGAGGATTAAGTGGTCCCGAATCCTTTACAAATGTTAAGGTCAGTTGTTATACTCCTCAATATATGAATACCACATGAATTTGAATCCTTAAAACCTTCTTAAGTGTTACTCATATAGCCAACTACTTGGAGCAAATGAGGAGTGACATTTCTAACATGGGTGGACAAGGTTGAGTTCTCCCGCTATAGTGGAGAGGTGGAGTGTCGGTGCTTAGTGGAAGGAGTTGCAGACTGATAGTGGTGGTTCTTGGGTTTTAATGCTCTAGGGAAAAGTTAATATGGTGAGTGGTGGTTTATTAAATAGATAAAGTGCCTTTCTATAAATAACTTAGATTGGCTAGTTGGGTTCTTCAACTTACTTGCAAACATTTCTACTCTGGAGACTTTCAAAATGAGGTACTAAAAATGTATCGATCGCTTACAAGATGGACCAGAACCTGTTGTTGTCTAAGGAAAACATCGTATGTAGACACTACCTTAAAGGGGCTTTGTCGAGCATTCATAATTAGTTCCTTAAGGTGTGGACCCTTTTTAGAGGTCTCAAATATTCCTCATGACATTTCTAATTTAAGCAATGTAAATGGATCATAGGTTCCTTGTTTTGTGACGTATGCTATGTTGTTAGGAGTTGAGGTTTGGTGAAAGTACTGCATGTTTGACACGACTTACCCTTATACTTAAGATTTGGGACATCTTCCGTGGGTTTGAGGATCATATTTAGTATTATCATTACAAATATTACTAGTTCATGATAATATTTAATTATATTAAACACAATAAAACTGTAATACCCCGTATTTTTATGACTTTTAAATTTGGGGATTTATTAAATTTAAATTGAGATATTAATTTAATATTAATTCAGAAATTATTTTAAATATTTACTAGCGTGATGAGAGTTAGTAATTATTGGGAATTTGTTGAATATTATTGATGAGTAAAGTAATATGTATAATCGAATTTATTAAAATTATCATGTGTATAATTTGATAATTGTGGAAATTAAATCGAGATGCGCTAGTGTCGTGTCGGGATTGAATTATTATTATTAAAAGTGAATATATTATAAGTCATCTGTATGATCATTTAGAGTGCGCCAATGTGTTCGAAAGGGTTGAGATAGTCAAAATAAAGTACCCGGGGGTTTAGTTCGGATCTCGAGGCGTTTTTAAGCCTAATTGGCATCCCGGGAGGGTATTATAGACATTTTACATTTTTGGGCAATTAAACCCACGAATTTCCTAAGAATATATCAGCCTTTAGGAGTTGTCTTCTAGGGTTAACCAACATAAAACCAAAGAACGACCATTAGAGAAGGAGTTGGAGAGCTTTCCAAGCAACTCAAGGCCAAAGACTCATCCATTTACACCGCCACCACCACCAAAGCGTAGATCGCGCGACGACGAACGCAACCATACCTCTTTCCTTCAAAAATCAGAAACTCAAATTCCAGGAAAGTATCTATCTTGCTTCTATATTAGTTAAATGTCACACCATGTTACATTAGGATTATTGAACCTATGTTTCATGGAAGAACTCAAGGATTTAGAGAACCCAATCACATGTTGTAGAGAAAATAAATAAACTCTGGACATCCCAATCATATTTAGAGGATTACCCACAAAATTTGATTAATTTAGAAGTAAGAAATATGGAAAAAGAAATAGAATAATGGAAGTTTAGTGGAAAAGTTAGGGTTCTTGATAATTAAAATAAATTAGCCCTTTAATTCAATTCCGCTGTTGAATTTGTACATGTTTCACGTAAAAAATCTTGCATATATGTATATAGAACTAGTAGTAATATTATTTGAGAGTTTGGGAGTCGTTAATGACATTTTGGAGAAATTTGGAAGATGAAATCCGTAGGTTTTAATAGCAGTTTCTG
This sequence comes from Sambucus nigra, assembly GCA_949130495.1. Taxonomy (NCBI): domain Eukaryota; kingdom Viridiplantae; phylum Streptophyta; class Magnoliopsida; order Dipsacales; family Adoxaceae; genus Sambucus; species Sambucus nigra. Next base: position 275,881,749 of record OX422209.1, on the reverse strand, counting down.
GGCAAGAACTACTCGATCAATCGATCGATCGAACGATGTTCGATCGACCGACCCCTTTTTCTTGATTGATGGGCCCCTCCTGGAAAACTGCATATTTTTCATCTGTTGGTTTAATCCGGTTAAAATGCATAGGAACCCTTGATTGTTATTGTTAGATTATAAAGGGATATAAAGAGGACCGGTAGGAGCTAGGTAGATCCCGTTGAGTGAATTTTAATGTAGTATGAAATTATGAGTTAATGAGGAGTTATTCACACATACGAAATCATGCGTACGTCTAATAAAAGATCGACACGCGTGAGTAAGTTAGACTAGGAGATAAGTGAGAGTGCATACTGAAATTATACTTAGGGAGATAAAATACATCGAGAGATGAGAAGTAAGTATGGAGTAACTTATATATGAGAATAAAAGTGACGAGTCCGTTATGCGAGATAATAGAGTAAAATGTGCTAAGAATGGATAATTATAATTATGGGCCATGGGCGCACCTAATTTAGAAATGTGAATATTTATATGTATATGATCGTGTGATTAGGCATATATTATATATCTGTGTAAAAAAAATCGTACCCAAGCTACTTGCTATCACGAGAGTTTTCGTGTCGGGACAGTCTTATCTCGATTGGGCCTTTATAGGGGATAACGACTTGTACGCTAGAAGATAGTATCCTTGATATAGGCTATTTGAGTGATAGTCAGATGGTCCTAAGAGACGTGAGGGTATGTTCTGACCTCTTAGTGACTTGGAACTATACTTCGCCTCCAATTGTATGTGTTTTATGTTAATACAGTTCGAGAGTGATTCCGAACTAGTATTTCCCTTAGTACGAGTGATACGGGGACTTAATAGCAGAGTATGCCAGCATCATAGATTTTATGTCGAGTGTCGATAATATATATATTATATGAGTAACTAATATATATATATATATACTTAAGTATGAGAACTTTCTACTGTGCATAAAAGTAGTTAAGTAATGAATAAATACTCAAACTTTATTATAAGTGTTTAGAAATTTTGTGACATCACTGGGTTATTTTAAATAACATAAGATATATGAGAGAGCTTAATTTTGAGAAATTAATTATCTTAGCCATAGTATTTATCGGAATGAAACCTTATGGGAAAGTTAAGTTAAAATAAACTTTGGAGATTAATAGTACGCTAGGCGTGCACAATAAATGAGAGGTGAGAATTTCTCGAGAGAGTGTCGCATACTAACATGGTTGTTTCATTACTCGGTAGGCATTTTATATACTTGCTAAACTATTTTTTAAACTGTTGTACACTCGGGCTCTAACCCGCTTCATGTTATTTCTTCTCTCTTGAATATATATGTATATATTACAGGTGCCCAGCCACAGGGGAGTCATGCTTAGATTCCTTGGAACGGACGCGTTGCAGCTTATGTGGGAGTTGCAGGCCATTGCTTAGACGACCTCGTTGTCGACTCTACTCTTGTTTTAGTTCTGATTAGTTAGGGCACATGTCGCTCGTTTCCCTATTCAGTTGTATTTGTCAGGGATTTATATTCATTTATTTTCAGTATTTGGTACTCTTTGGGATGAAATTCGTGTCAGGATGATTTCATTTGTAGTTTTAAACTTGGTATTGGTTTATCTGAATGGTTAAATTCTTGAGTGTTAATTACCATCTTTAACATTTATGTGATTCTTAAACTGTTAATTATTGAAAAGGTTATTATAATGAAATTTAATAAAATAGAAATAAGGTTTAAATTGTTTTGAGCCTTATCTTAATTGTTTTGGGTGTTTCAACTGGAAATTTATTTTTACGACACTAATGCTAAGAATGAACCAACCGTTCACCTTAATTTTTAATTTAATAAAGGACTGATCACCCGGTATATAATTAGGCGGGGTGTCACAGGTGGTATCAGAGCATCAGGTTCTAGTGTCCTTTAGGATATGTACGGTTTATTTCTCTTCCAGCTTAGCGTCCTTGATATAGAGCCTTATTTTTAGGACTGTTGTATTCTTATACTTACGCTTACGTCTTAAGATATTCGAGATTTGTTAATAACTGTAGACTAATAAACTTCCTTCTCGTTTCAGATGCCTCCGAGATGCGCACCCTGAGACAGGAAGGCCCAGGCCGAGCAACCAGCAACTTCGGCTTAGGGAATGATGAACACAACTGAGGTAGTCATTATTGTTGCTCAGACGGTGAATGCCGCGTTAGCGGTAGTGCAGCAGGCTCCATCCCAGATTCAGGAAGTGGAACCAGTACCAGCACAGCTTCTATCTACATGGGAGCGGGTTAGGGATGCCTTTCAGAAGGCGCACCCCCCGGAGTTCTCGGGTAGTTCGTACATAGTAGTCGCCAGCCAATGGAAGAAAGATATCCAGAGGCATTTGCGCATGTATGAGTGCACTGATGTGCAGAGATAGTTTTTGGCTTCCTTCAAGCTAGTGGGGGCCGCTTTGTAGTGGTGGGAGTCAACCACCTCCTTGGAGGAGAGGGACAGCATCACGATTTAGTCATTCTGGGCGCAGTTCGACTGCAAGTACTTCCCATCCGCCGTGCAGACAGAGATGAGGAAGAAGTTTCTTAATCTAAAGCAGGAGAGTATGATTGTCGCTGAGTACGAGGAGGAGTTTACTAGACTTATCACTATAGTGCCAGATGAGGCACCCGCTGAGGAGAAGAAGATACTGTTCTTTGTAGATGGATTAGCCTCGAGGATCCGTCAACACCTCATCGGCAATCTATCATTGAGTACCTACACTGATGTACTCAACGCTGCTTTGTTACACTATCAAGATCACTGCTTCCATCTACAGGGGAGAAAATGAGCAGGGGAGTCCAGCCAACAGGGCAGGATAGGGGCAGTAGTACTGGTGGGGTACCAGCAGCATAGGGGAAGACCCATCAAAATGAGAAGAGTTCCCATCAGGGGGACCCTACCAAGAATTTCCGATCAGGTGACTCGAGATAGGTATTTAGGGGATTTAGGCAGGGCCAGTCTAATCATCATGGCCAATAGGGCCAACACCGTCAGCAGCAGGGACAGCAGCAGGTCCATTAGGGTCAACAGCATTTCCAGCAGGGCCAGCAGCAAGGTGGTAACGGCTAATAGGGTCGTGGTCAGCAGGGGCAGAGGGGAGGTAACTTGAGGGGCAAATGTTTTGGATGTGGAAAGAATGGCTATAAGTGCCAGGATTGCCCAGAGGGAGATAGGGCCCCACAGCAGCAGGGTGCCCTTAATGAGCCGTAGATGCCACTCTTTTCGGCCACCCTCCCAGTGCCAGCCTTACCCTCCATCCCAGCAGATCCAGTTCAGCAGGGGTAATTTTAGTACGAACGTGTCTATAACGTCCACCAGGCAGCATCAACTCAGGCACCACCCGCAATTGAGGGTACATTTCCTATCCATGGCACTATGGGTTGGGTTTTATTTGATACTAGGGCGTCGCACTATTTTATAGCTACTCATTTTGCACGGTCCTTAGGGTTATTAGACATGGCAGAGAGCACTGTGACATGCGTAGACTCGCCACTGGGGAATGGGTCTTTGATTTTCTTTATATGCCAGGGTATATGAGTAGAGATTGACAGCTTGATTTTATCAGTAGACATGCTAGTCTTAGAGATGCATGAGCACGATGTTATTATTCGCATGGATTGGCTCGCTGCGTATAGATCCATGATAGATTGTTTCGGTGGGAGTATTATCTTTGCCATTCCAGGGCAGGAGATGTTTTTTGGTGGTGATGCCTCACCCAGAGGAAGGATCTTCCACCCATTTGTACTATATAGAGGAGGATACCTGTAAGGAGATTGTGATTCCCTTAGATTCGATTCTAGTTGTTCATGAGTATTCCGATGTATTTCAGGAGATATCAGGCCTACCCCCAAGTCGGGAGATAGATTCTATCAGAGACTTGATGTCGGGTACTCGATCGATAGCACGTGCACTGTACCGCATGGCTCCAGCGGAGATGAGGGAGTTACGAGATCAGATAGAGCAGTTGTTAGGTCAGGGCTTCATTCGTAGGAGCACCTAACCTTGGGGCACTCCAATGTTGTTTATGAAGAAGAGAGATGGTTCACTAAGGTTATGCGTGGATTACTGGGAGCTGAACAAGGTCACGATACGGAACAAATATTTGTTTCCTCGAATCGATGACCTTTTCGACCAGCTGAGGGGAACAACCTTCTTTTCGAAGATAAATTTAAGATCGGGATACCATCAGCTACGGATTAGGGAGCAGGGTGTGTTGAAGACTGCTTTCTTGATGAGATATGGGTCCTATGAATTCAGAGTCATGTCGTTTGGGCTGACAAATGCTCCAGTCGTATTCATGGACTTAATGAACCGAGTGCTCAGAGACTTTTTGGATTATTTTTTTATAATTTTCATAGATGACCTCCTAATATATTTACACACTGAGGAGGAGCATGCCGACCACTTGAGGCAGGTTCTTCAGTATGCTAAGTATGAGAAATGCAGATTTTGGTTATAGGAGGTATAGTTTTAGGGGCATGTTGTGTCGAAATTGGGAATATCGGTAGACCCGAGAAATGTGTTGGCGGTGAGGGAGTGGGGACAGCCCACGACACTGATGGAAGTGCATTGTTTCTTGGGGTTATTCGGGCACTACAGGAGATTCATCCGAGGCTTTTTGAAGATAGCGGGTTCATTAACGAATCTGACACGCAAGGGAATTCCGTATGTTTGGGATGATGCTTGTCAATTGGCTTTTGATGAGCTGAAAGATAAGTTGACTTCGGTGCCAGTTCTTGCTTTGCCCAAGACGGGAGTAGAGTATCTGGTGTACACTGACGCATCTTTACAGGGACTTGGGGGAGTACTTCAGCAGGAGGAGAAGGCTATAGCTTTTGCCTCCTGCAAGCTAAAGCCTCACGGAAGGAATTACCCCACCCACGACCTAGAGCTAGCAACGGTCATTTTTGCATTGAGGATTTAGAGACATTACTTGTTGGAGGAGAAGTTTCGCTTGTTCACAAACCACAAGTCACTGCAGTACTTGTTCACTCAGCGAGAGCTGAATATGCATCAGCGCAGATGGTAGGAGTTTGTGAAAGACTACCAATTCGAGATATAGTACCATCCAGTAAAGGCTAATGTGGCTGCTGATGCGTTAAGCCGTAGACCAGCGGGCGATGTAACAGACGTCTGGAAAGAGAAATGGAAAGAGTTGGGTCACCAGGACGCGATAGCCCGTTCCTTTGTATTTGTTATGACAGTCACAACAGAGATTGTTATGAGGGTGATACAAGCACAGTCAGCGGATTCGTTTTGTCAGGAACAGATTGTACGTCTTTTAGCTGAGGGTGCTGAGTCCTATTCAGTAAGTTCTGATGGAGGTTTGAAGTTTAATGGGAGATTTGTGCTCCCAGAAGGAGAAGAATTACGTCATACAGTGATGACACAGTCTCACGGGTCCAGATTTGTGGTATATCCAGGAGGAGATAAGATGTACCAGGATATGAGGCGGCAGTACTCGTGGAGTGGGATGAAGACGGACATTATTGAGTTTGTGTCGAAGTGTTCTACTTGCCATATAGTAAAGGTAGACCACCAGAGACCATCGGGGTTACTTCATTCATTGGAGATACCTATGTGGAAGTGGGAGAGTATTTCCATGGACATCATTACTGGGTTGCCTACATCACAGAGGGTTATGAATCCATATGGGTTAAGGTGGCTCATTTTCTGCCACTACACACAAACTATACCATGGTCCAGTATGCACAGTTGTTCATTGTCGACGTTGTTAGGCTACATGGGGTGCCCCTAGATATAGTGTCTGATAGAGACAAGATTTTGTGTCACGCTTCTGGGAGAGATTTCAGGAGGCCATGGGTACAGAGTTGAGATTGAGTTCAGCTTATCACCCATAGACGAATGGAAAAATAGAGCGTACCAATCGGATGTTGGAGGATATGCTACATATGTGTGTCCTAGATTCTGGAGGAGGATGGGAGACGTATCTTCCACTGTTGGAGTTTTCTTATAATAACTCCTATCAGTTCACGATCGGCATGGCTCCATTTGAGGCATTGTATGACAGGCCTTGTCGTTATTCTGCTTGTTGACTAGAGGTGGGGATAACAAATTGCTCGGACTTGAGGTGATTCAAGAAACTTCAGTTAGGATTGATCTCATCAGGAGTCGCATTCGGGTAGCACAGGATCGACAGAAGAGCTACGCTGATGCGAAGCGGTTTTTTCGAGATTTTAGCGTCGGGGACCAAGTATTACTACGTGTATCTCCTATGAGAGGAATAATGAGGTTCAGAAAGAAGGGGAAGTTGTCTTCAAGGTACGTGGGACCATTTCCCATTAACAAGAGGATTGGGCCGGTGGCATACAGGTTGGGATTGCCAGAGCATTTGCACCACATTCACGATGTGTTCCACATCTCGTCGTTGCGATGATATCTTCAGGATGACATGGCCCATACTCACATCGCGATAGAGGAGATTGATTTACAGCCTGACAGCTCTTACGAGGAGAGACAAGTGTCTATCCTAGACCATAGCAAGAGGAAATTGAGGTCGAAGGTACTCCCACTTGTACGGGTCTAGTGGGAGCATCATAATATGGAGGAATCCACTTGGGAGCGGGAGGCAGATATGCGCGAGAGATACCCAGACTTATTCTTACCAGGTATGCCTTATTTTCCAAATTTGGGGACGAAATTCCATTATTAGGGGGGAAGTATGTAATACCCCGTATTTTTATGACTTTTAAATTTGGGGATTTATAAATTTAAATTGATATATTAATTTAATATTAATTCAGAAATTATTTTAAATATTTACTAGCGTGATGAGAGTTAGTAATTATTGAAAATTTGTTGAATATTACTTAATGAGTAAAGTAATATGTATAATCGAATTTATTAAAATTATCATGAGTGTATAATTTGATCATTATGGAAATTAAATCGAAACGCGCATGTGTTGTGTAGGGATTGAATAATTATTATTAAAAGTGAATAAATTGTAAGTCACCTGTATGGTCATTTCCAGTCAGCCAATGTGTTCGTAAGGGTCGAGATAGTCAAAATAATGTGCCCGGGGGTTTAGTTTGGGTCTCGGAGCATTTTTAAGCCTAATTGGCATCCCGAGAGGGTATTATAGACATTTTACATTTTTGGGCAATTAAACCCTCGAATTTCCTAGGGATATATCAGCCTTTAGGAGTTGTCTTCTAGGGTTAACAAATATAAAACCCAAGAATGGCCATTAGAGAAGGAGTTAGATAGCTTTCTAAGCAACTCAAGGCCAAGGACTCACTCGTTTACACCGCCACCACCACCAAAGCATAGATCGCGCGACGAGGAACTCAACCACACATCTTTCGTCCATAAATCAGAAACTCAAATTCTAGGTAAGTATCTATCTTGCTTCTCTTTTAGTTAAATGTCACACCATGTTAGATTAGGATGATTGAACCTATGTTCCATGGAAGAACTCAAGGATTTAGATAACCCAATCACATGTTGTAGAGAAAATAAATAAACTCTAGACATCCCAATCATATGTAGAGGATTACCCATGAAATTTGATTAATTTAGAAGTGAGAAATCTGGAAAAAGAAATAGAATAATGGAGGTTTAGTGGAAAAGTTAGGGTTCTTGATAATTAAAATAAATTGGCCCTTTAATTCAATTCCGTTGTTGAATTTGTACATGTTCCAGGTAGTAAATCTTGCATATATGTATATAGAACTAGTAATAATGTTATTTGAGAGTTTAGAAGTCGTTAAGGACGTTTTGGTGAAATTTTGAAGATGAAACCCGTAGGTTTTAATGGCAGTTTCTGGGCAAGAACTGCTTGATCGATCAATCGACCCAAGAACATCGATCGATCGATGATCGATGGATCGACCCCCTTTCCTCGATCGATCGACCCCTCCTGGAAAACTTCATATTTTTCGTCCGTTGGTTTAATCCGGTAAAAATGCATAGGAACACTTGATTGTTATTGTTAGAGTATAAAGGGATATAAAGAGGACCAGTAGGGGCTAGGTAGACCCCGTTGAGTAAAATTTAATGTAGTATGAAATTATGGGTTAACAGGGAGTTATTCACACATACGAAATCATGCGTACGTCAAATAAAAGATCGAGACACGTGAGTAACTTAGACTAGGAGATAAGTGAGGGTGCCTACTAAAATTATACTTAGGCAGATAAAATACTTCAAGAGATGAGAAGTAAGTATGGAGTAACTTATATATGAGAATAAAAGTGACGAGTTCGTTATGCGAGATAATCGAGTAAAATGTGCTAAGAACGGATAATTATAATTATGGGACATGGGTGCATCTAATTTAGAAATGTGAATATTTATATGTATATGATTGTGTGATTAGGCATATATTATATATCTGTGTAAAAAAAATCATACCCGAGCTACTTGCTATCACGGGGGTTTCCGCATCGGGACAGTCTTATCTCGATTGGGCCTTTATGGGGGGATAACGACTTGTATCCTAGAAGATAGTATGCATGATACAGACTATTTGAGTGATAGTCATATGGTCCTAAGAGACGTGAGGGTATGTGCTAACCTCTTAGTGACTTGGAACTATACTTCGCCTCCAATTGTATGTGTTTTATGGTAATACAATTTGAGAGTGATTTCGAAGTAGTATTTCCCTTAGTACGAGTGATACGGGGACTTGATAGCAGAGTATGCCAGTACCATATATTTTATGTGGGGTGTCGATAATATATATATTATATGAGTGACTAATATATATATACTTTGGAGGAAATTTAAGTTATGGGGGAAATTTAAGTTAAAATAAACTTTGGAGATTAATAGTACGCTAGGCGTGCACAATAAATGAGAGGTGAGAATTTCTCGAGAGAGTGTCGCATACTAACATGGTTGTTTCATTACTCGGTAGTCATTTTATATACTTGCTAAACTATTTTTTAAACTGTTGTACACTCGGGCTCTAACCCGCTTCATGTTATTTCTTCTCTCTTGAATATATATGTATATATTACAGGTGCCCAGCCACAGGGGAGTCATGCTTAGATTCCTTGGAACGGACGCGTTGCAGCTTATGTGGGAGTTGCAGGCCATTGCTTAGACGACCTCGTTGTCGACTCTACTCTTGTTTTAGTTCTGATTAGTTAGGGCACGTGTCGCTCGTTTCCCTATTCAGTTGGATTTGCCAGAGATTTATATTCATTTATTTTCAGTATTTGGTACTCTTTGGGATGTAATTCGTGTCAGGATGATTTCATTTGTAGTTTTAAACTTGGAATTGGTTTATCTGAATGGTTAAATTCTTGAGTGTTAATTGCCATCTTTAACATTTATATGATTCTTAAACTGTTAATTATTGAAAAGGTTTTCATAATGAAATTTAATAAAATATAAATAAGGTTTAAATTGTTTTGACCATTAGCTTAATTATTTAGGGTGCTAAGAATGCCTTTCAGAAGGTGCATCCATCGGAGTTCTCGAGTAATTCGGACATAGTAGTCGCCAGCTAATGGAAGAAAGATATCCATAGGCATCTGCGCATGTATGAGTGCACTAACGTGCAGAGATAGTTTTTGGCTTCCTTCAAGCTAGTGGGGGCCACTTTGCAGTGGTGGGAGTCCACCACTAGCTTGGAGGAGAGGGAAAACATCACGATTCAGTCATTCTGGGCGCAGTTCGACCGCAAGTACTTCCCATTCGCCGTACAGACTGAGATGAGGAAGAAGTTGCTGAATCTAAAGAAGGAGAGTATGACAATTGCTGGGTACGAGGAGGAGTTTACTAGACCTCTCACTATAGTGCCAGATGAAGTGCCCACTGAGGAGAAGAAGATACTGTTGTTTGTACATGGATTAGCCTGGAGGATCCGTCAGCACCTCATCGGCAATCTATCATTGAGTACCTACACTAATGTACTTAACGCTGCTTTGTTACAATATCAGGATCACTGCTTCCATCTGCAGGGAAGCAAACGAGCAGGGGAGTTCATCCAGCAGGGAAGGACAGGGGCAGTAGTACTAGTGGGGAACCAGTAGCCCAGGGGCAGACCTGTTATAATGAGCAGAGTTCCCATCAGGGGGACCCTACCAAGCGTTTCCGATTAGGTGACTCCAGACCGGGATTTGGGGGATTTAGGCAGAGCCATCAGGGCCAGTCTAATCAGCATGGCTAACAGGGCCAACATCGTCAGTAGCAGGGACAACAGCATGGCCATTTGGGTCAACAGCGTTTCCAGCAGGGCCATCGGCGGGGTGGTAACGGCCAACAGGGTCGTGGTCAGCAGGGGCAGAGGGGAGGTAACTTCAGGGGTAGATGTTTCGGATGTGGCAAGAATGGCTATAGGTGCCAGGATTTCCCAGAGGGAGATAGGGCCCCACAGCAGCATAATGGTTTGTGAATTGGGATTTTATTTACAACAAAAAGACTCGAAGGATTTTATGAGATTTTGCAAAATATGTGATGTGTCCAGACTTTTGTGAAAACATAAGGGGTCAACAAAAATTCTAATGTATGTGGTATTTCACACTTAAGTTGGACAATAAATGTTTTAAGCATTTCAAAGGCCATATCTAAATAGTTTGGCAAAATAACATAATGATGTTTTCGTAGAAATAGCATAATGTTATTTTCCCTAACACTGTTTGTAGAATTGACACTTTAGATCACTCAGAAGAATAATATTTTCTAAACAAAAATTGATAACAAAACGTCCTTGATTTTGCCATCCGGAGTGTGGTAAATAAGGATCTTGTGCAACATTTGGATTGCCATGGGAGGATTTTTAATTTGAATTTTAGTGCTTTTTAGTTTTCATTTTATTTTTGTATTTATTTTTTCCATTCAAGCGATAGTTGAATTTCCACAAAAAAATAATTATATTTTATCAATTATTTTACTTATGCTTTGAAGTTGAACTTTTCTTTTATTGAGCAAATTAACATTAGAGAATTTTGATTGTGAAAAATGCTCAATATTTCAAGGATGTGATTAACAAAAATGGGGTACATATTTTTACACTTCCCACGAGGTTGGCAAAAGATTAACAATCTCTGTGGTGTTGCGCTCTGCGAGCGGTGATACGCTCGGGGTGGAAATTTGCTCATGGTAGGCACAGAAGTGCTTATCTCCCATTCTACCACTCCCCTAAGGTTGGATTTTCAGTTCGATAAATCTCCCTAAAAGTTCTTTGACACCATATCTAATTTTAGTTTCACATCCCGGTTTTAGGCCTAGGCCTAAATGTGTTTTCACGTGAGGGGATGTCGGTTGTTGAGAGTCTCCAATTTATTTTATATAAAAATAAACAAAAATGTATGGGTTAGCCCTTTTGAGCTAATCCTAGTGCAAATTATTTATGTGATTGATCCAGAGATTCTTGTTGTAGGATTCATTAACTAAGTTACGAGTTGGCAACGTGTAAAGCATTGTTTATGATTCCTTGATCATATGCTTATTATCGCTCTTAACATTATATGATTACTTTTTAGTGTACTTTAGAACATGCTTAAAGACCTTAGTTTGAGAATCCCTTAAAACGTAGTTTGGTGCTTATGTAGGAAACGATATTAGTGAGTGGTGTAGAAATTCTACTTAAATCGGTAGAGGTACACAAGATTGTTTTTCAATGTCTATGTATTTGGGTTAACAAGTGGTCGTTAGTATGTATTTAAGGGTGAGAAAAATACAGTCTTGTTAATAGGTTGTCGTTAATGTGTATGTAAATGTGTGTTTGCATGAGAAGCCATGGTTTAAGATAGTTTGATATCTCATTCGAAGTTTGATGAGCGATAGAAAAGTAATATGAGAGATGGGTGTATCTCTGTTGTGACCACACATAGAGAGAGAGATATTATCGAGGCTTGGGCTCATGAGAAGGACTTGGTATTGTTCCTACGTACTCATGTATCCATGATATAAAAACCTATATAGTCAAGTTGTGATTAGTGTATATGTGGTTGCACGTTTGTATGGAGGTGCACGAGCGGTCACAACTTTAAGATAACTTGATATCTCATTTGTTGTATGTGAGAGATAAGACAGTTGATAGGCGATTGCATCTCCGTGGGGACAGTATATCATGAAACATATTATCGTGACTTGTGCTCAAGAGGTGGACTCGATATTGTGTCTATGTATTTTATTTGTACACGTGTTTCAATATGATGTGTGTGTGAGTGTACGACATGGCTTTGATAGGAAAATAAGTTATCTGTAGGAAAAAAGGTATCTTCATTGGAGGTTTATAATGGGAATGGACTCGAACACACAAACATAGGCCAAAAAATTCTGATTGTCAAAAGATCACTAGCAGGAAGGGGTTGTCCTCATAACTAGTTTGGAGGTGTAGGAGGACGGGGAGGTGTATATTTAGGAGTGGAGTGTAACAAAATCCACCAAAATATATCTATATATCCCTTATCGACATGGATGAAATTCCAAAAGTGGCGTAATCCTCAGGGTAGTTTGGGGTGATGGAGAAAGGGGGTTTGAACTAGATATGGAGGCATCCCTAACAAATAATACACTGGGAGATGTATTATGAGGCTTAGGTTTCACGAGTTTAGTTTGGTACGACGCCTACATACCTAATAAGAATTTGGATCAAAGACAATATAGTTTCAATAAATGGAACAAATTTATGGATGTAAGCGATGAGATACCATGTATACAATATATGATATTACGATATTTATAAGGCCTAGTCCTTAATATGGCATTTCGGTTTTGTTGGATTGATATATTTATATGTTAAACATAACTTAATAAAAGGACAATGTTTGGCAAGTATCTTTATGAAAACACAAATTAGGGGTGTCGTTGCAGTGATGAGATTTGTTCTCTCGGATAAGCGATCAGAGTAGTCTGATTGTAGATTTGGCATGTGCAAAGTTTCGGAATGACTTGGCTCACTGATATTATACTGAGGATAGTTTTGAAAATTATTTTTTCATATTTGTATTTAGTCGTGGATTTTGATTAGCATTTTTTTAACATATGAACATTTCAATTCAATAAAGAAAGGTGTTGGGTTAGAAACTAGACTTTAAAATATAGGCGTTGCAAAGTGCATACCCAATCCCCTAAACAAGGGTCGTGCTAAATGAGATAAATATATATTGACAATTTTTTACAATATATATGGAGTATTAACCCGATATTTATGCAAAGTTTATTTACCCTTGTAGCGTAAGGCGAATTTTTCTTGGGGGAGTGTCCTCACTTAAGGTGCTCAATTGGGCAAAACACCGTTTAGTATGGCAAAGATTCATTTAGAAGTGCCGACTTTTACGAAATACACACATAGGTTTGCCTTTTTTGTTTTTAGGAAGTTACGTTTTAGAAATACAAACTTTACTCGAGGGAAGAGATTTTTCGAAAGTATGAACTTTGCTTAGGGGAGAGTGACTTTTATGAAGTACAAACTTCTTCGAAATTTTTCAGAACAAGATTGAGTATCTCGGGCACTTGAGATTGAAGAAAGTTAAAAAATCGAATCGATGTTGGGTTTTGAGGTGAATTTCAAGGTTGGTGGTGACCTCATTTTATAGGGGTGGAATCAGGTCCTTTGATCGATCGATCATCAGTGACCTTTGAATTTTCAGTCATCGAAGGTGCCACGTGTAAAGTGGAAGGGGTTTAAGGGACACGTTTATAGCTATAAATAGATCTTTGATGATCTTGTAATGATTATTAATGGAGGGGTGACCGATCAATTAAAAACGGTTGGGGGCCTTCAAACGAACAGTTAAAGGAACCCGAATCCCCTCCGCCTCGGACTTTTTTTCTCTTTTGCGATATGTGTTCCATTATATTTTGTCCCACTGAAATTTCTTTCATGTGGTTTCAATTCCCTCATCATTTTTCTTCTCTGGCCTTTGTAATTTTTGGTTTTAAGGGTGTGTTAATGACTAGAATAGATGTCTCACACCTGGATTAAAAATCGGGGTGTCCCCGACCTCGTAATCTCAATTAAACTAAAATTTAAGAGTCGTGTGATAATAGGAAATAATAAGTGATGCTAAACATCCACAAGGTTCTCGAAAAATGAGAACATTAAAATTTTGAGTAATTTTTATCTTCTTAACTCACTTAAAAATGAATTAAATGTCCTCTCATCTCATTATATTTTTATTTTTATTTTTTATTTTTTATAGTTATCATTAGTTGTCACATCAACTTATATAAATTTTATAATCTCATTTTCCCAAAATTGCAGTCATGGCTACTCTACCAACTATACCTATAAATCAAAGGAAGTCGCTAACCTAATATTCAACACCTAAAAATGCCTGTTTTGAGAAGCCAAAACACATTTGAAGTTGATATGTCTAAACATACTCATAATCTGTGCTGGAAGCGGTATGATATTATACCGTACCACATCATACCATACCGTTTTGGTCCGAAAAATGATTTTGGTTTCATATTTTAAAATATCAAAACCAAGTTTACTGAAGCTGAAAAAACCACAAAAAATTTGGTTTGTTTTAGTTTTGAGACATAAAAAATTGACTTATCGTACCAAATTTATTGTACCAATTTTTCGATTTAAGAAATACAAAATACCGAATAGTAAATACAAAATATATTTATATTTCTATTATATAAGAAGTAAAAGAATAAAATATGGCCTGTAAAATAGGTGAAAATTTAAGAATTAATCAACACCCTTCATTTTTTAAATATATCTCAACCATTCCTTTACTCAAATATAAAAGCTATCATCCTTAACCCTTACCATTCTCCTTCCTTACTTTTACTTCAACGGACAGCAACAAAAGATTTATCTCCGTTTCCTCCCTCTCTCGGTAAGCCTCTCCTCCTTCTCCTTCTTCGATATCCCTCATCCCTCTCCTATTACTCCGATCTGCACAATCATCACAACATGCACATAGCACAACACAATGCATACCAAACACACATGCACACTCTCAAAGTCTAAGCTCTTCAATGCTACCTATTTCTCAAAAGTTAATTCTTACAATTTACAAACAATCAAGACATTACACTATTTCGAACTCTCTCTCTCTCTTAACCCTATCAATGGTTTGCATGGCAACCCAAATCCCACCCACCTACGTTAACCCTAAACCGCCAGACATACCCAATGGTGGCAGAATCTTGTTCCTCACATGACCTTGCTCTCAAGAAACCTACCACTTCCAAGGGGTAACCAGCAGTTATTTTTTCTGAGGAGGATATCTTAACCCTATCGAAGACTTTTAAACATGCCTTAGTAGGGAAATTTTCTCATGTACGACCTTCAATGGATGTGATTAGGCAAGTTTTCCAAACATTCTCCCTAAAAACAACATTTAATGTGGGCCTCCTAGATCATAAACATATTCTGATTATATTAAATTCTGATAAAGATTACTTTCGTATGTGGATCAAAGAGACATGGTATGTCGGTAAGTTTCCTATGAGAATCTTTAAATGGACTCCAGACTTTCACCCTGATGTTGAAAGTAGCATAGCCCCAATCTAGATCTCTTTTCATCAACTTCCTTTACATTTTTTCCAAATCTTCTCTTTATTCCATTGCTCAACTAATTGGTAACCCATTGAAAATTTATGCTTCAACTACTAAGATAAATAGGCCAAGTGTTGCAGGGGTCTGTGTGTGAAGTGGATTTAACTAAACCTATCTCGAGAAGCATTTGGATTGGATGTGGATCCAAAGGATTTTAGTAAGAGGTATTATTTGAAAACATACCTAAGTATTGTAGGAATTTTTAAAAAAAAGGTCATGATAAAGATTCATGTATGTTCAAATCCCCAATTATCAATGCCCAACCTGTTAAGACAGCCCAATATGTGATTAAGAAGCTCCCTACTCGTACCATTGAGGTTACCAAAGATGATCCAGCTGATAAAGGTAAAGCAATTATGGAAGAACAACTCCCAGTCATAGAGATGTCAAGAAGAACTCAATTATTCCCCATATATCTGGCCTTCCTTCAAATAAAGTCCCACCTAAGTTAATTCCAGATCACATTCAGAAAACTCAAATTATTGATGTAAGTGCTGAAGAAGTAGCCATTGTAGACAAAAGCTCTTTGTCTTCAAGAGCCACAGAGTTACCTGATTATGAGATCAACAATGCATCTTTGCTAATGTACATATCTGACAATGATGAAAATGTCCATAAGAATCCTTGTTCCTTGGAAGATTTCAAGCAATGTGCTATAAGATTTGAAAGGGAGATTAGTTCTCAACTGTCCAGACAAAATGAGGACAGAAGAAAGATAACAGCAATGTCGATCCTCTAATTCAAGTTAAGAAATTTAAAATGATAAATCCTCTCTATAAGAGATTAACCAGAGCTAGAGCCAGCGGTAATAATCACTCTTACCCCTCTATTTCTAAATGATTACTCTTACTGTTTGGAATGTAAGAGGGGCGGCCAAAAAAGCCTCTTCGAGAAGAATAAAAATGCTTCTTAAGTTACATAAACTTCCTTTATAGCTCTTTTAGAGCCTAAAGTTGATGCTCAAAAAATTACAAAATACAAATTGAAATGGGGATTTGAAGGTTGTTGCAGTAATTCTAGTAGTAAAATATGGGTTTTTTGGAGATTTGGTATTAAGGTTATTATGATTGAGAATCACCCTCAACATATAATAGTTCAGTTTGATCACTCAGTACTGAAGTCTCCTATAAATTTGACCATAATTTATGCTAAGTGCTTTATAGAAGAAAGAAGAGTTTTATGGGAGAAATTGGTGGCAGTATCCACATCTTTAAAATCCTTTCCTCGTCTGTTTATAGGAGATTTTAATGTGGTTTCTTATCAAGATGAAAAAGTAGGAGGCAATGACATAAATTATCAGGTTTTTGAATAATTTAATCAAGATATAGATGATTGTGAATTAACAGATATGGGATATTACAGAACTAGATACACATGGTATAATAAAAGAAAAGGGGAATATCTTATCATGGCTAGGCTAGATAGGTGCCTATTTAATTCAGCATGGGAAGTTGGCTTTCTTAATTCTTGAATCCTCCACCTGAATAAAACCTCCTCATACCATGTTCCTCTGTTACTCACTGTTAAAACTAACTTGGATAGCAGTCCTATACCATTTAAGTTCCAATCTATCTAGTGTTCTCACAACACATTTGAAGCTACTGTTAGAGAATCATGGGAAGCAGCTTGTTCTGATCCAGTTATGAGGAATTTTACTATTAAACTTCAAGACTTAAAGGGGACCTGAAGATTTGGAATAAGGAGTATTTTAAAGACATATTCCAGTCCTTGAGAAACATAGAGGATGACATATCCCAGCTTGAAGTTAACTATGAGATTAATAGTTCATATTCTAATAGAGAAGTCCGTCAGCAAGCTCAAGCTAAGTTGTTAGTAGCTATAAAAGTTGAAGAAGAGTACTGGAGGCAGAAATCTTCCTTAAAATTGCTTAAATTGGAAGATGCTAACTCAAAAAATTTCCATGCCATTGTGAAAAATAAGCATCAGAAGCTGCATATCCACTCTTTAAAAACTCAAGATAGTATTATTTTGGAGGATCCTTAATATCTGAAGAAACAAATTCTTGAGTTTTATAAGGATCTCTAGTCTCATAACTGTCCAATGCATTTAGAGAATCTTTCAAATTGTATTCCTCATCTTATATGTGCAGATATGAATGTAACTCTGGAGGATTTTCCTACAGAGATGGAGATACTTATAGCTATCAATAATCTTAATGAGGCTTCAGCTCCTGGTCCAGATGGTTTTGGTGGAATTTTTTGCAAAAATGTTGGTCTATCATTAAAAGTGACTTAATATCTGCTATCTCTTCTTTCTTTGCAGGTTGCTCAATTCCTCAAAGTTGGACCAATAAATCTATAGTGCTTGTTCCCAAAAAAGAGTCCCCTAAGTCTTGTGCTGATCTTAGACCTATCAGCCTATGTAATTTCACTATGAAGATCGTTACTAAGGTGTTGTCTAATAGATTAGCTGAAGTGATTCCATTAACCATCTCTTCAAATCAAAGTGGCTTCATTTAAGGGAGAGACATTCAAGACAATATCATGTTGCCTAAAGAATTGGTTGAAAGCCTAGAAAAGAAGACTCGTGGAGGTAATGTTCTGATCAAGTTAGACATGGAAAAAGCCTATGATAGGGTAAATAGGGGATTTCTTATATCAGTGCTCAGGAGCTATGGTTTTGGAGAAAAATGGATAGACTTTATATGGAAAATTGTTTCTTCAAATTATTTTTCTATTCTATTCAATGATGAAGGTTGTGGATTCTTTAAGTCTACTAGATGATTGAGACAAGGGAACCCCATTTCCCCAGGTCATTTATCCTTGCTGCAGACTATATGAACAGAGGTCTTAATCAGTTAATGGAAAAAAGGAAAATTAATTCTTTCTATCTTCCTAGTGTCCGCCCCATTATCTCCCATTTAGCTTTTGATGATGATCTTATTATTTTTTTTAGATGGGATAAGAACACCTTAAGACAGCTTATGGGATTTCTTGACTCATATGCTTCCAAGTCCAGTAAAAAAACTAATCTCTCCAAGAGTAGCTTTTCGGTTGATTCCAAAAGTTCTCCCTATTTCAAGGTTAAGGTTGTTATCTCTACAGATTTGAGAATCAAAGATCTCCCTTTTAAATATTTAGGGTGTCCAAATTTTAAAGCGAGAAAAAGGCTTATATACTATGACAGCCTTTTGCAATCTTTAAGATGTAATCTAGCTGGTTGGAAGTATAAACTATTGTATGCAGGTGGGAGATTTATTCTTATTAAGCATGTTTTGTCATCCATTCATTTATTCTTATTAGCCTCAATATCTCCTCCCAAAACTATAATCCATAGAATTCACTCTTTTTTCAATAAATACTTATGGGGTGTAAATATTGAGCAGGGCTAGAAATTTTAGTGGAAAAAAATGGGAATTGTTATGCAGAGACACTAAAGAAGGTGGAATGGGATTTAAAGACTTCAATCTTATCTATAAAGCATCTTCTATGAAACTGTTCTGGAAGCTCAAAACAGTAAATTCTCGGTCGTCCTCTTGCATGCTCAATAAATACAAAAATTATAATGCAGCTTCTTCAGGTGGTTCCCAGACTTGGAAGATAATACAAACAGTTAAAGTTATGTGCTTAGAAAATATGGAGGAGACAAATGGTCAATGGATCTGTAAACTTCATGCTTCAGGTGATTTCAACTTTTCATCTGCCTATTCTATTTCTAAAGAGAATTTTCCTTCATCTCGATAGTTTGATCAAATTTGGGATGCTCATATCCCAAAAAAGTGTTATATTCTCACTTAGAAGCTATTGAACAATTGTGTTCCTATTGATGACTGCATAAAAGATGTGGGAATAAGGTTATGTTCTAGATGTAAGGCCTGTAAAAATCATGAAGAAATAATTATTCATTCATTTATTCAGTGCCCAGTTATTCAACCTATTTGGAATGTCTTTGCCGATCTCATGGGAATCTCTTTAGATTACTTTTCTATGTCATGTGTTTTTTGCACAGTTGGTGGTTGAAAGTTGGATCCAAGGATTATTACAAATTCTTGTGCAAGTGTATTTCTATAATGGTGTGTTGGGAGATTTGGAAGAGTAAAAATCTTGCCACTTTCGAAGATGTTAACATGGATGCTTCTCTCATTATCTCTCATTCTATCTCTAATATCTGCTCAGAAATTATTTTTAGAAACTTAGGCTCTAAATTTGATGGTGGATTGAAAGAGGCCTTTAAAATACATTCCAAAAATAGAATTCAAAGTTGCAAATATATTAAATGGTCTTTTCCCCCTTTTAATAGTTTCAAACTCAACATTGATGGTGCTTCTAAGGGTAATCCTGGAGTTAGTGGTTGTGGTTGTATTGTGAGAAATGATAAGGGAGATGTGATTTTATCTTTTACTCAAAATATAGACATTTCTTCTAATTCTTTTGCTAAATTATATGTCTTAGAATGGCCATTAAGCTTTGCATTGAATATCATATTGAGGAAATCCATATTGAGGTTGATTCAATTTTTGTGGTGAATCTCTTTAATCGAATCTGGAAGCCTCCATGGATGTTGAAAATTTGTGTGCATGAAATCAAAGAAGACCTGAAGCTCCTCAAAAACTCTTTATCTCACTGTTATAGGGAATCTAATATGGTGGCTGATTACTTAGATAACTTTGGAATTCAATGTTCTGTAATCTAGATCTTTTTATTTTCTATGGACCTTCCTCCAATGGTTAGGGGAGCTTTCAGGCTTGATAAGATGAGATATCTTTACATTAGATCCTCTTATGTTTGTTTGTAATCGGTTCTTCTTTTTTTGTAATGGGATTTTTTAAAATCCCATATTTATTGCTTCAAAGTTCTCTTTTGCTTGTAAGCCATTGTGGAGAGGCTATTTCTCCTTGAATAGATGATATTATGGGGGTCTTTTCCCTCTCTCTCTGTCTCTCTCTGTCTCTCTCTCTGTATATATATATACACATACTAGGGTATGCTCGTGCCTGAAGGCACGCTGATAATTTTGAAAAGCATAAAGTCATGTACAATATATATAATAAATGTTTTATATGTTAGAAGTGTAAATTTTCAAAGTATAGAATCCGGTAACTTTAAAGAAAATATTTTTTTACAATACAAATATATAAATGTTTTATATGTTGGACCTCATATAAACAACAACAAATGTATCAATAAATAAATAAAATTTAACCAAAGTTTCCTATACGTATTTAAGGATGAACAATCAAATGCCAAATCAATTGCTTTATAAATTTGCAAAGGAATGTAATTAACTATTTAGTGACTAGTAATCAATACAACTTCGTGTTTTTACACTAAAAATTGCTTATTTAAACTATGATGGCCTTAAGTGGAGGTTAGCTATCATCAATATAGTGGTCGTAAAACTTGTGGTGAGAAGCTGAGTGCGATTGACAAAAACATAGGTACCGCTCCTGCAATTAAATGAAAATAAAAAAAATAATTAGAGTGAAATACAAAGGAAAGAAGGTGAAAACAAACAATTTTCGTAAACTTGTGATGCCCCCATAATAGTTTTCACTTTATGTGACTGATCTTAATGTCTATAAAATATTTGCAATGGTTCACATTGACATATTTTTAACCATGGTGAAAACTGATTTTCGCACACTTGACAGGCATTCTACTTGGGACTAATTTGGAAAAAAAATAATAGATCATAAGATTCATTTGCAAATGCAATTAGTGCGACATTTAAGATAACAATTGTGGTCGCAACATCTTGCAACAATTGTGTCGTGAGGAAGAATTTTATGGAGTTTGGTAAGCTTTTATCCCAAGGGGATGTGCAATTATTCAATTTTAACAGTTGTTGTAGACTTGGCTTGAATATTGAATTAAATGCGATCTCACTTTTATCTCAAATGTTGTCTCACATGTATAAAGTAACTTGCTTGAATATTGAATTAAAAATAAGTAAAAAAAAAAAAAGATCGAACATTACCTGCTTGGCTTGGCTTGGCTTGCTGCTGCGAATCGATGATTCAAGGGAGAGACCCAAAGGAGATAAGGGTCACTGCTGGTAGGGGCGGAGGAGGAGCAACTCTACTGCGATAGCACTTGTTTGGGGAATAGAAGTCCGACCAGTAGAAGCTGTAGCACAACCTCTGCTATAGGGGATATGGGAGGAAGGAGAAGGGGAGAATTAAAACGCCATCAGTGTGGGACTTAACAACACTAACACAACAATAAACTTGAAGGAAATCATCTTTCAGATAGTCTGGTGTCTCCAAAGAAACTCTTTTGAAAAACTATTTATAACCCCAGCAGATTCCAATCAGCAAATATGTCACATCATACCATATACTTCGTTCGTTACCATTTGATACTGAAATGCCATACTGATTACTCATCACCTCATCATATCTTGAATGCTGCAAGTTGATGTGTTATTCGTTTGACTTCGCAAATCTACAAAACCTTATTATCTCACATCCCTATTTATTTCTCGTTGAAAGACGTGTAGGCCACTTATCCTTAAAGAATTCATGATTTGTAGTGATGCCATTCAGCTAAAGACATTAGTTGTGATGTGCCATGTAAGCCTGCGTGGATTAGAGTAAGGTTCATGTGCTCCCATTCTCACTTTCTCCACCGAGCTAACTTCAACATCAATACAATTACAAAAATATTTCTCACATATATAACCACTACTTCATGACATAAAGCAGGTAATTTCACTAAGTTCACAATAATTAATCATATATGTTAATCAAGGGTAAGCCACATATAAAAAAAACATATACAAAATCTATAATACTTATAACTCATAGATCGAAATAGAATATAAGATAATATTAGACTGAGAGCGGGAGAAAAAGAGAACCTCAAGTGAACGACCGGAGGTCGTGGCGGCAGTGAAGAGCATCAGAAGCAGAGGATGTTGATCAATGCAGCTGCAATGACAGGGTGTGTGATAAAGTGAGAGTTTTGAGTAGCTTTAATAGAGCAAGTAAACAAATATAAGTTTTAAAAAAAATCATCCAGTCAGTCCCTTAAGTGTACAGATATAAGTTTTGAGTCTCCCTATCATGGGGAGACTCAAATAAAGCAAGTGTACATATATAAGTTTTAAAAAAAATCAGAAATTGAACATTTCAAAATCATCCAGTCGGGCCCTTAAATTAATTATTTCAGCTTCAGTAGCAAACAACTTCATTTGTAGCTTTCACTCTCAATTCTAGACCATGTTCATCTAACACATTTATCAGAAGTACCGCTTGGGAGTGAGCTCTCTATTCTGATTCTTTAATTTCCATCACATCCCTAGAACACAAAAAAGTTCAAAACTAAAATGCGTAGAGGATAAAGTATATTAACAACAAAAATTTTAATTACTAAATCAATAACACATTAATATATATTGTTGAGAGGAGAATGCCTAACTAATTTTGATCAGGAGTTGTATTCTATCCTGTTTGAAATTGAAACTAAGAAGCTAATTCAAAAATATGCTGAAAATGCAGTTTCTTTATTTGAGCAGTTCTCGGAATCCATGGTGAAATTGGTATATACTACCAATTGGGACACCTCCGTTAATAGAGAAAGTAGTAAGACTTGTAGGTTTTTTAGCACATAAGCTACGTGAAAACTTTATACTACAGTAGTTTTTTTTTTGTGAACATAAAACATGAACAAATAAATGAGTAGTTTATGCTTAAAATAACAATATATCGAAGATAAAGCTTATAAAACCAATAGTTTGGAATCCTCTAGATCTGTTTCAAAATAATAAGCCCCTAAAAGTTTCAATACATTTAGTATGGATTAATATAAGACCAAAGGCCAATAAAACATAATGAATGGAAAAAAAGTTATACAGAATCACCAAATGCATAGCCACATCGAGCATTAACAAAAAATATATCAAATTTATAGACAATTACCTGTTCACGATTAAATCTGTGAAAACATCAAAGAAAAGTGTTGCACACCTATGAAATATAAATATTAGCATAAATAAAATTTAGTACAGTCAACCTTGGCGAATGAAAGGAAGCATCCAGCCCGCGAATCCAGGGTAGTGGAAACACAGAGGCGTCAATAAAATTCAGTGCAATCAACACTCGTTTGTCTTAAGAAGGTATCAAAAAATAAAATGACTCTTAACAACCTGCGTTGCAAGCAAAAGTTGTTGCTTCTTCCTAATTAGTGTCTTAAAGACAATTTTCTCTTTCATATCATTTGTTCTAGTGCCATAGCAGTCTATCCCACGGCAAGTACATATTGGTAACATTAACACAGTGCCATAACAATCTATGATTATAATAAAGTTCATTAGAGTAATATAACTCTAATTATATCCAATAGATACATTAGAATATATAAGTATCGTGTTACGAAATCAAGTTGGATATATGGGAGTTGCTACATGAGCAGGATCTATAATTCATCCCAAATCTTCCCACTTAAAGAAATGTCCTACTTTTGAATATTCTCCAAAATAGAGCCATATCTTTAAGGTAACAAACAGACAACTACACATATGAAAGAATTATATACACAACATGATATATGCCCACAACAATACCTTATCGGTTGCTCCCTTTTTAAGGGAGGTTCGAGAGGGGATTATGCAGGCCCCCCGATGTACAATCGCCACTCTCTCAAGAGACGCAAACCCAAGCATCATTATATCATCGTTCTCACGATCAAGAGGAGAATGCAGTGCTTAAGAAAGGGGAAATCAAGGCCGAGTTTGACACACACTACAAGAAAAATGATCATTTATGTCAGTCAAAAACTGACATAAATGACCATTTATGTTAGTTTTAGAATTTTTCAAAACTGACATATAAAGCCCTGACATAAATGTTCGTAAAACTGACATAAATAAGATCACATTTATCTTAGTTTTTAAGAACACACATAAAAACTATGGTATTCAACATGTTTTTAATCACATTTTCATGAAAAATTGACATAAATAACATCACATTTATCTCAGTTTTAGCTATTTTATGAGAGTTTTTTCAAAACTGACATAAATGTTTATATAAAAATTTTAAAAAAAATCATTACTCCATCAATAGACAACTATTATTTGAGGTTAAATCAACCTTGTAAATAGATATTAATCAAAGTCATAAATATCACGAACTTGATATACATCAAGATATTTACAATAAAAAAATATTTATGTGAGCTACATGATATCCAAAAGCTAGCTAATGTCTAGTTATCACCGTGATAATATCCTAAAATGGTGATGATACATCACAATATCTAAAAACTAGCATTGCGAACTACATCATAAGATCCACAATCCAAAATAATACTCATGATAGGACGTGTCGAACATAATACTCGATCAAATTTGTTCTTAACACTATCCAACCCAGAATGAGTAACCCTGCAATCAAATATAATCAGCATTGTTTCATCATAACACATTCATCTCAATAAATTATCATTACGACATAAAAAAATATAGTTATTCGAAAGTACCTAATATATATAATCCGTAATGAACTCAATGAGCTCCATTGGAACTTCAATTAGTTCATTCAACGTGTACGTCACTTTATCAGGCAATCTTCTCATCTCAACCCACGACCTCAAACCTCTCCAACTCGAGTTGATCTACAAAGCAACAATTTGATTGATAAGAATAAATAACTATAAATAAAAAAGTTAATGTGAGAAATATGTATCGAACTTATGTCTTCCCACATTTGCATTTGTAATGCTTGCTCTGAAATAAATAAAGATACCTGCCAACATAAGTAATAAGATATGTGAGAAATAAACCATTAGTATTCATGTAAAAGAAAATGAAAATTAACAATAGTGAAAATTATAAACTAAAGTAATTGTAAAAGAACGGATAAATAAATGTCCCTCACCAAAATTCAAGTTTTATCACATTTTGGGTTGGGGAGCTTTTATAGGTGCAGGATCCATAATTCATCACATAATCTTTGAACTTAAAATTTGATAGGGGAAAAAATCTGCAAAACTGTAGTAGGAAGAAAAAAATCTCCAAATTAGCAAGTGTGCTAGTGTGTACGTGTAACGAAGTGAGGGAGAGATAGGGGAAACATGGGGACCTAAGTTACTTGATGAATGAAGCAACAATGGGTTCCCACCAACTACTGCCTCCCCCACCCCCTGCTGCTGCCTCCCCCCCACCACCACCACCACCCACCCACACATGTTGCTTCCAATCATCCCCACCCCCTGTTGTTGCCTCCCCACCCACCTTAAGATTTCCATGTCCACGTTTCAAAATGATTCAAAATAATATGCTTGCGTGTGTGGCAGATCTGTGTGCGACAGATCTACGTGTATGTGTGTGTACGTGTGCGCGTGTGTGTACCTGCGAGGGAGGAGATATGGGCGTGCGTGAGTGATTTTTGTGTGGGTGTGTGTGTGCGTGAGTGAGGAAATCTGTGTGTGAGACAGATTTGTGTGTGTGTGTGTGTGCGTGAGTGATCTATGTGTATGCGTGAGTGATCGTGTGTGTGGGTGAGAGATTACCTGTACGGGTAGGGTAGGAGCGGCGGAGGTGGGGAAGCGGCGGGTAGGAGATTCAAAGAATACTAAAATTACCAACAACGATGATTCAAAGAATACCAACCCTTCAAAGAATACCAACCCTGCAATCAAAGCAATAAAATTTGATGCCAAACAATAAAGAAAACAAATTTAATCACACAACCTATAAAAAAATTCAACTATCTTCAAAATGTTGGAAATAAACCTCATGACCACAAAAGGGGATCTTTGTTGCTGTAGCAGTGGTAGCTTGGTCCGGTAACGCAACTTATGTGTGGAACAATTATCCTGGGGTCCTTATACCTTGTTTCTGATCATCCATGAGAAGTTATAATTGCAAAAGATTTGTTTTTTGCCCATAAATTTAGAGTTGCCGAGATAGAGGAAGTCAGCACTCTAGGTAAAATTTTACCAGGTCAGTGGGCTAAAAATTTAATGTAACAGACCCAAAGAGCAATCGAGGAGAAGAAATGCGAGCCTTCAGCCTTCGGTATTCTCAGTTGCTGTTGTCCCTACCCATCCCCACCTACTCCTTCCCCCACCCCACCTGCTACTTCCCCCCATACTCACCTACTGTACATCACCTCCCACCTGCTGCTGCTGCCCCCACCACCACCACCACCACGCCCACCTACTGCTTTGCGTACCCCCTGCAACACGAAAGGTCCCAATAACTGCTCAGATGAATTTATTGTTGATAAGTCTAACAACAATATGAAATTTCTAAACATAATACAAAAGAGAGAGCTATTGAGATGAATTTAATTACCACTATGGAGATGAATTTAATTACCACCAATCAAACAAAATACAAAAGAGTAGTTTGGGATTTGAAAAAAATTATACTCATATATGTATCCAAGTCATCATGTACCTTTCTTATTTAAACCCAATTATCCTCTGCAACACAATACACGCACAATACACATAGATATATGCCATTGAAATGATAAATAAATATAAAAGAAAAAGGAAATTAAAAGAACAAACACCAAGGCATAGTTAGGATACAATCAATTAATATTGTTAAATAATATCCATATATGCATCTGCATACTGCATAATATATGCCATGTATACTGCATACATGCCATACAATATGCATACATGCATATATGCAGCCATACAGTATGCATATATGCCTATATATTAGTAAAAAATTTACTCATTGTGATAGAAATAATTATGAAGTGACAGAAAGATATAAGTCTTTTAATCATGGGAATAGGACTTGAGCATGGTAACCATGGTAATAGGACTTGAATAAATAAGTCAACTATCTTTATCTAAAATGGAGGGTGACAGAAAGAACAAACAGATAACTAAAAAGTACCTTGATAATGAGCGCATTGGCCTTCAAGAAAAAAGTATGAAGTGACGGAATTACTTTGGGAGCTCATCACCTTATCAGCATCCTTTAATGCAAGCTGAAAGAGAAGTTTATATATTTTAAGATTTGGGAGGGATTTAATAAGTAGAAAAAGGAATTCTTTTCACCATATGAAAATAGCAAATAAAAATATAATCCAGCATGTGTTGTGGGATCAAGCCCACTCAATTCTCTATAAAAACGAATACTACTTAAATGCATTTGTGAGTACTAAATCCCATTACCTAAGAGAAAAATGACTCCTTCGATGGTCTGTCCAAGATTTCTTCTTGATCTATCAAAGTATCCATTTTCTCATTGTTTATCCATTAATACCTATAGGAAGCTGAGCAAGCAAACACAATTAATTAAATTATTCATGAACATGTATGGAACCATTATATTGACCACAACCAAAAAGAAATTTATAACAAAGTAAAATGAGTCTTTGAATATGATTGTTTAAAATCCCTACGTAACTTTTAATAAATGAGATGAAAAAACTTAAATCAGAGTTAAAATCCTTAAATATATAATTTCATCTCAAATCAAGTTTTATGTGATAATGACAAACATGCAGCCTATGACCACGATAAGTTTTATTATCTTTGGGCACCCTTTTTAGGTCTTTGTTATTGTACTTGTAACCCCATATTAGTAGTCTAAACCTAAAATATGAAATGAAGAAATTTGAATTGCGAAGAAAATTGCATTTTGTTATTGATCCTTTGTCGACAATCTGGTTGCAAAGTACTCATCTAATTGTATGTTTCCATCACTAATTCTCTGGCTTGTGTAGGCCTCCAATTGTTAGAATCTATCACCTATGAAAATCATGAAATTCAGACAATCAATAGCCATTAACAAAACTGTAAAAGAAATTTGAATTATTTATATACCCTAATTTAAGGTCGATAATGAGGTGATGTGATCGAGAAGGAAATACGTTGATGGATTTATAGAACCGTTGGTCTTTCTTTGGTTTTCAACCGAGGAAAAGTTTCAAGTGATTAAGATTGCTATAATTAATGTCTAATTTAAGTTCAGGAAGGGAAGCCTATGAGGGCTATGTGTTAAGCAACGAGTGTGAACATATTGAACTCTATGCTTTGAAAAAAATTGGGAAACCAAACAAGCATTGGCAAAAAAAATGTAATAATGTATTATTGGACTAATCAAACTAAACAATAACAGTACAAGCTTCTTTTTCCATCACTAATGCCTTTGACATACGAAGTATAAGATTAAGATTTTGAAGATCTATAAGAGTAGGGTCAGGCATAAATGATAGAGAGAGTTGACTGCATATGTTAATTCCGGTTGAGTTAAGCTAAGGTAAACGTGATCCAATTAAGGACTATAACTTAGTAGCCTCAACCCAATAATGAGTGGAAACAAAATGCTGAAGCTACTATGTACGTGAAATTGATGAAGTTTGCATTGAATTGGACGAGAGCATCTTGGTTTGAGTGATAATCTTGGCCGCATATAGAAGTATTAATTCAACATCAATATGGTTTCAGACCTCTAACCACAAAATTCGATCGAATATTTGTTCCAATCATATCAAACACGTCAACAACATTTCATGCACAAATGTATACTTCATCTTATCATAAATCAATGCAGTACACACTACCCATGTCACAAATCCAAAAGTCCCTAAAGGACCAAATAATTTAACCAAAAGAAACCCAAATTTCGAAAAGAAATCAGTAAACCAAAATAAGTCTCTTACTCACAATAAAGATCTAATAAAACTCTTTTACCTGGCCCATCTAGTCCACCTCCTCGATCAAGGGAAAATATGGGGTCAACCTGTGTTCCAAAAGAGAAAGAAGAAGATTCAGGAAAGTCTACAGGTACTAAAACTGTAGATAATATGAAGAAAAATAAAAAAGTTTCAAGGAAAATGAGGGTTCATAAACAAATAATGCATGTTTGATATAAACATTACCAAAAGGATAGATAAAAGAAGATAGAGAATATCACTATAACTTAGAAAAAGTTGAACAATTGTTCTCCAAAATTCTACTTGGTTCAATGGGCGAATAGTGTTTAAACTTTATAAGAACTAAATGAAATGTATTAGTTCCAAAACTCGCAAACAAATAGTATGGTCATGCACGACAAGAACTCTCAAACCCGCTGAGAACGGGATATCAAACATTCATTCAGACTCCAATTGGATGAGAACTGCAAAGCAGACATATTATGATGGGAAGGATGCAATTTTAAGTTATATATTGTTCAGAATAAAAATGTGTTTGAAATTGTTGAATTGTTGAAAATTGTATATTGGTTTCCAGGAGAGAACAACAAAGTTTGTAATGAGGGAATAACTGACCATCTCTAATTAGTATGAAGGGAAACAAAAAGAAAAAAATTAACAAACTTTAAAATACATAGTGTGAAAAAGATATCATATAGCCTATAGAATAAAATATTAGTTAGACTAAGAAGAGAGCATATAAGAGGCATACCCCATTACTTACTTATAATGGTGCGAATGTATAAAGTATAGAAATGAAATAACTCAAAATTATTGATAAAAACATAATTTGGAGCAGCTAATTGAGAGAGATTACTTACAAAATAAAATCAATCACAACACTGAAACTATACAATCAACACCATAATCTTAGTTCATAACTTGAACGGTTCACACCCCAAGTCATAAATGGAAATAACTTTAAGGATCAAATTATGTTAAACACCAAACTTTGAAAAAAAAAGATATAATATATCTATATTCTTCAACATGTTTTCTTCAACATTAACCTCTTGATTGAGCGTTGGTATAAATATATAATATATCTGTTTTCCTAAGTGTATGTCAAATAATAAGCTAGTTAAATAAAAGCTTACCCGAAGAATAATTGTTTTCTTTGTTTACGAAATAACAATTCTAAATATGTTACAAACGCATATGAATAGATAAATTAATGGTAGAGCACATCAACATATTTCAAAACGAATTGTAACAACATATTATCCATCAATTGATAGAAAAACACACACGCCCAAACTGAGTATGATATGTGAGAAGAATAGATAAAATGTTCAGTTAATTTAACATCATACCTCAGTAATGCAATTTGAGATGAGTTCAAAAAGATGAAATCACCAGTCCAAATGTTTAATCACAAAACACTGGATCAGAAACACAATATTCATTCGGTGTATAAGAATATTCAAGAATCCAAATAATGATTTTGATAACAGACACCTGTTTGAATATATTTTGCTTCATACGCATACATATATGGACAAATACAATCATCATTGATGTACTTGTGTCCGTGCATATTGTTATATAAGCCAAGACAATGAAACCATATAATAGTTGTTCCTATATGGTGCATATTATTTCATATGAAAGATATACAAAAGTTAAGGAAATCAAACCTCTTCACTTCACAAATAAAAATTTCACTAAAAACATGAACTTTCATAAAGAAGACCACATAATTTGATAATATAGTACTACAAACATGCGATGACCCCTTTCCAAACAAGTAGACTAACTATGAAGATTAAACTAATTCGTCAAAAAAATAACTGACATTTACTTTTAATCACATGCTCACAAAAATTCCATTCAACTAAAAGAGAAATCATAAAAGAAAGAAAGCAAGAAAGAAAGAAAGAAAGAAAGAAAGAGTAAAACACCCATTTAGGTGTTTTCTCAAACAATAAACAAGAATGCTAGAAAATGACAACACAATATAGAAAGATAAAAATCTCAAAAAGTAAGAGGCTCAGTGCTACAAAAATCAACGCTAACATGAACATGAATTTACAAAGCTAAAATTGTATTCCCATTCAATATATAACTTATTAAGCTAAAAAAATATCTTTAGATCTGATATATCCTACATAAAAAACTTAAGTATCACAAAAACAAACAGAATAAGATGATTCTATATAGAATTTCTAAATTCATATCAAATGGTTAAAGCTATAGTGTCATGTGAAAATCCATTATAATCAAGGCCCATATCAAATATTGAGTGTGAAGGTTTACATCTTTTGTTTCTCCAGCTCAGACGACTCCATGTTTGTATCAAATAAGAACAAAATTATACCAAATATAGGGAACCCCTAAACATATGCATATTTGTAATATTCTCTCTGTATGAAATTGTAGATGTAGATAAACAAAAACAAAAATCACACAAAGCAGGCCATATTCAGTACTAATATCAACAAAATTGAAGAAAACCCTGTATGTAAATGCAAGATCAAATGGAAACCCTAGGAATTAATCTTAAGGATAAATAGTGTGCCTGTCGTGGAGATGTAGGATCGTCGGTGCCGTCGGTGCCGTCGCTGCTGCCTGTAGAGGTGGATTGTGTGAGAGAGATATGAGAGATGTGAAGCTACCCGCTAGAACGTGTGAGAGAGATTTTTTTTTTTTGGGGGGGGGGGAATGAGTTTTGATATGGTGCCAATTCATGGGAGCGGGAGAATGGAAAGAAAAGCCCCACTATTTTTTTCCATTTATCTCAGTTTTTACCTCAATTCTAAAATAACTAAAATTACAAAGGAGTATATATATGTCAATTATATATAGATATGAGATAAATGGTTTGTTTTTTTTATCTCAATTTTACTTAAATTAAAATAAAAATTCACCTTCAAAGCCCAACTGACATAATTGTATATTATTTATGTCATTTTACATTTGTCTGACGTAACGTCAATTTTTCAACTGACATAAATGATACTTTTTCTTGTAGTGACATAAGAGAGAGTACCTGCAAGGCTGTAACAAAAACACATATTCCGATTAAAACAACTAACGAATAACCTATGTGAAAAGATAATATTTATACACCACTTGTGCCACTTAACATATGAACTTAAATATCGCATAATAGTTAACAACATTGTCCCTCTACTAACTACAAAATGCAAGCCACCTTGATTGATCCTCCAGCTCATCATTTTGATAAAATCTGAGAACCTTTCTGATTTCAAAAAAGAAAAGAAAATATGAGTGAATTTTTCAAAAATGATATTGTTTCACATCATTTACATTTGCATTCCACCCACGATTTTATACCTTTGTATTTCAGTGTGCAAGTGAGAAGAGAAAACTGAGATAGTTTCACATCATTTACAGACAACATCACTTGTGCATCATTCAAGGAGATTCAATCATTTTGACCATCATCCTACTCTATAGGATAATTCAGATTGATTGTTACCTCGCTCCTGCAAACTTGACATTAACCTCGACCTGAAATTAAATTGGCGAATTCAAAACATCCAAACAAAAATGATTATAAATAAATTGATCTAAAAATTAGAAAAATTAGTCACAAATTTGATGCACATGCCTTATAATAATCTTCTTACCTGTTTAAGGGTCAACTTCATCCATATAATTTAATACACACATCCCAAGCCCGACATTAAAATGCATTCAATAAAAGAGAATTTTAAATAATCAATCAGGAAAATGACCACTGATAAATGTTAAATAGAGTCATCAAAGTATGGAAACAACATAAACAGTTATAGAAAGGATTTATAAAAAGTTTGATACCAAAACAACCCAGAGTATGGTTGTGCCAATGGCACGCTATTATACTTGTTATTGGTGCACTCACACTTATGGCATCCAAGCTCTAGTTATTATAACTCCGAAAAGAACATCATAGCATCCAACCTCTAATTACGCAACCCGTAAATTAATTTTTACTGAAAATATCATAAATATACCCACAATGAATTCAGTCAAAACAAATGCCCCACTCGAAATGTTGTCAACATACTTACGAACCAAAGACCAAAAATTAATATATTCCAAAAATTAATGAACCATAAAATAAATACATACACATTCTTTTATGTAGAAAATATAGTTGTACACACAAATAATGATCTTCTAGTGGTATCCAACTACAAAAAAAATATGAAGGACAACAACCAACGATTGAAATCATATATTATATAGCTTAAGAGTACAAAGCTTCTGGGGCTGGGATTGTTATGGAAGTAAAAGAAAGCCTTCCCCATAAACACCAACATCACTTAATTCTAGGAGGCAAACACTTGAAAATAACTTTAGACAACAACTGAATCATACAAAAAGTCAAAGAATGTTTGCGCAATATTATTAGGTCTCTATTCATCCATCAATCATTTTAGTATACTAATAAGACTAAAGGCATGCAAGCTTATTCATCTCCACACATATCACATTTTAGTATAATAATACAAAATACACCCGTAGACAATAGTAACTTAAATACAGATAACAGTGAATTTTTTTTCTTAATTCACACTATTAATTAACACTAAATAAAATTAATCTAATGTAAAAAAGACATGTTACAATAATCACAATCCATCTCCTATGAACCAATAAAACAAACTAAGCAAAAAAAACACTGACTTAGGAGTTGTGTCAAACACCTGATAGACATAGGCATACATATGATTACTTTAATTATGGAGTAATAGTAATAATGATGTACTTATTGGATAGGATTGAACACGTACAAAACCTTAATTATGGAGTAATAGTAATAAGAATCATTTGTTCCACCACCTATGTCAAAAACATTAAGTTTGATGGTTAATGCATCAGGATTGGGCACTGAAATCTCATTTTCAAGAAAACAATGTTGGTGTAATGACCATACCAATTACAATATTGGATATAATACCAACACTACTTACATTAATCTTAATGACAAACAAAGGTAAGAAAAGAGTATCCGTTGTCACAATTTAAAACTTGGTAATAATCCAAGGTTACTAAATTAACATCGTTGGTGTATATCATCATAAACTAACAAATTTAAACAAAAACAACCAAACTGGAACAAAGAGAATACCTTGAGCAAAACGAACAATATAAAAATGCTATAACATCAAGACTTAAAAAATAGAAATAGATTAGAGAGAATACCTTAACTCAACCTTTGATATATTCCCTACAAAAAAGAATGATCACCAACAATGTTGGAACATACCTAATGACTTTTAATGCCAACTTAGCTCAAGTTGTAAGATGATTCAATCTTGAAGCATATATATATATATATATATATATATATATATATATATATATAAATAGAATCTGAATCAAATGGGTGAATACAAAATAGCATGTATGTTACATATTTCCAAAAGATATATAAGTCCAAAATACACTCAACTCTAGATATGTACATAACAGTTCTAATGGAAAAAATGTCAGATATGTACATAATAGTTCTAATGGGTCAAATATTAGATTTGCAACCTAAATGAAACAAAGAATAAAAAAAAAGTAACAAAAAATGGGAAAAAAAAAGCCCTAATAGAAGGATATAACACCTTCAAAATAGCACCAGATTACCCCATATTTTTTTCTGCATAAAGTGAATAAACAATAATGAAATAAGAGACTAAACATAACATAAAATCTAGATACAAAATCTGAATCCCAAATAGTATACCTGATTAGTGTGGTGGTGTATAACATCCATTTGAAACCTTCTCTTTAGATCTGCAAAACTAAAATTGGGGGGAAAAAGCCCTAACATAATCGAAGCATTTGAAACCTAAATGAATGAAAGAATCAAAAAAATGAACAAAGAATGAAAAAATCCCTAATAGATTGATAAAACACCTGATAAGACCGAGTTGATGAGATCGGCAGCTGGGAGATAATGGCGGCGGTAGGGAGAATGGATGAAGAGGTGAAAAGGTGAATGAAAGGATGGGGTTATTGTGACCTGGGAGAGAGAAGTAAGGAGAGAATGAGAGGAGTGTGAGAAATGAGTGGGTGTGAACAAATTGAAGAAGTGATTTTGATTAAAGTACCCCTAATTTTGAATTGTAGTGTAAATTTGGTAGGTTAAAAAAGAGGGAGAAATTAAATGTTTGAGGGTAAAATGGGTATTGCCGAAAAAAATGCGTATATTTGACATCATCAACTAAGCTTATGACATACATAAATTTTCTACTTTATTTTATATATATATATATATATATATATATATATATATATATATATATATATATATATGTATACATTCTTTCAAAGAAGCACTATTATAGTTCACTTTTAAATATACCCTCCCTTTTTTCTTAATAAAATGTTTTGAGCATAACAATGTCTAATTTTGGATAAATATTTAACAAGTTGTAAATAAAAATAAAAAGTAACATGAAAATCACAGAAGACAGAGGAATCGATTTCAAACTAGATGAATAATATACTTAAAAAACTTATCCAACCAATTACACATAAAAATCAAATAAAAAATTTGTAATCGTACAAATCTGAGATTCAATACTTGAACACTCTTAAATCTATGGACTTTGCAAAAAATCAGTTTACTAAAATGAGTTTCCGAAATGAGTTTAAATTTTGTACCAAATTTTGAAGCAGGTCTACGAGAATAGTAATACATGTTTAAATGATTTTGTAATTACATACTTAAATTTATACCAGATTTACTGAAGGCCTAAAATCGACTTTTAATTTTGGTATTTACAGAGAAAAAATTCAAAAATAAACTGAAATTACCAAAATAAAAAAGAACTGAAAATTATCGAAAATATCGAAATACCAGTAGGTTTTGGTTTCTGTTTTGGTGTACCGATCAATAAATTCGGTACAAATGATTGTACCATCCATATTATGATTTTGGCATTGGTAAGGTGTCGTTACAAACCAAACCGTATCGCTTGCATCCCTACTCATAATAGTACAATCCCTTACGGAATTGAAAAAAATCAATCCTCAATTGAAACTATGATATCTGCATGTGTTGGCAAATTTTCATATTGTAAAAACATAGTTACTTTTAGTAGAGAACTCTATAATTCAAATTTGATAACTTTCTTAAAGTTATTGTAGAAAATAATTATTGGGACTTATAAGCATGATAATTTGTCTTCTGGTCTAATTGTACATTCTCCTCAAACAAATGTATATCCTCAGGCTTCGATGTTTAGACATATTTAAGGGTTCAAAAACAATGGAATAACATTATTATGTTTATTTTTGTAAAAATAATGAAAAGATGATCGAAAGTGTTCATTTAGTCCAGATATATTTATTTAAATTCTATTTTTTTCTAACCAAAGAACGTAACTAAATTAGACCCATCCGCATCAAACTCACACCAATGCATAACTCAATCGTAAAATGACTAAAAGCTAAAAAAAACCACATATTTCAACATTAATGGTGAATTCGGACATCTAAAAATGTACTTTATACACTTTAAGGGGTAATTTAAACACTTAGTTTAGAACATAGGTAATCTATCACACTCACAAATTTACTCCATCTTTCATTTTTGGGAAACCGAGGTCACAACCACACAGCACATGAAATATGAGGTGAGTTTTATTTAAGAAATTCATGAGATACATCCTGTATCGTGTGAGGAAAGAATAGTGTTTGTAAAAATAAAAATTAGCCTAAAAAATTTAAACCATTACTTGCACATTCACCCCCTCCTCATATAAGTAGTTTCGATGGCTATTTTAAAACTACCTTCTTGTCTTCCAAATTTTCAAACACTCTCTTGCATTGTGAGTCTGTATATTACAAGGTGAATTTATATGATGATGGGTTAAAATTATGATGGTGGTTGAGAATTAGTTTTAGGAATTCAAACTGTTAGTTGGAAGAAGATGGGAGCAGTGGGAGTATTTAATATTGGGGAATTTGCAGCGGGAGAGAATTATGAGACAAAAAAGATATCATTTTGTTGTCCACAAATCCATATACTTCGAATTTAAGTTAAGGAGGAATATAAATCTTCTTCAAATACAATTAATCATGTTAAAAATTATTAAATCTAAAAATAAAGTTATAAGCTTAATTTTTATCAATACAATATCTTACTATAATTTAATGTTATGCTGATTTCATATATTATGAGCTAAAATCATAAACTAAATTGTATTCTTAAATGTGACTTGTTGATAAAACTTGTCAAGAAACTGATTTAATTGTAATTTAAAAAATTGAAGGAACCATCATTTGAAATTTTGCAAAAGTTAGAGAAGCCATGGCCCCCTTGTAAGTGGCAAACTTCATCTATACACACTGCACACATCAAAAAAATTGCTGACTAGGTCTCCATTTTTATCCTATTAACATCTATTTATAACTTACTCATTAGGATTGTTCTAAATGAGAAGATAATGTTAAAGTTAATTACGTTCAACACGTATGAGGGTCCTATTTTAGGAGTATGCTTACCCTGAAAGACTTACGGAAGGTCTTGTTTTGCAACAATATTCTACAACTATTAATCAAACCAAACCACCAATGCACAGTGGTGAACCTCTTGTGCAACTAAGGGGTCAAGCGCCCCATCCATGATTTTCATTAAATAAAAAATTATTCTATATAATTTGAATTTTAAATTAAATTTGAAAATAACATAAATGTAAGAGAATGTAATTTTTGTTAGTGACATGCACATAATTTGTTTTGAAACTTTTTCTCTTAATTTGTGTTTTACGTAAATTTATTTTATTGTTGTTTACTGTTTTGTCATTTACTATTGTGTTTCGTGTATTTTAAATTGTGCAATTATGATGTGAGATAGTTTTCCTTTGAGTTATAATTGTCTAATAGTGTAAACTTTTAATTTTGTATTTGAAAAAGTCTCAAAAAATAATCCTTAAAAATTTCATCTCGGAGCTCTTGCCTTCAAAGATGAACTAAAAGGCGTAGAGAGTTAGGATGGAGAGAGGAGGGAACTGTTCTTTTCTTTTACCCTAACTATTTGAATTATAGATTTATTATTTGATTAAAAACCTAATTTTAAATGTAATCAATTTTTACCCTTACATTCACCTAATTGCAAAAAAAAAATCCACCCAGTTGTAAAAAAATAAATTTTCAGTTTTGTTATTCTAATTGTAAAAATAATTTTTGACCTTTTAATTAACCCAAATTGCATAAATTAGATTAAGTCAATGTTAAAGGAGAGCCATTATATAGGAAAACTTATTTTGCTTGTTATGTTTTCAAATTTAAAATTTGCATGAACGATCCTATTATACTGATTGAATGCTGTTTGACTATTTCTCTTAACATATTTTACTGGAGCAACATATTCACAGTAAATAATTAGAGTGTTTCTAATATAAATGATAACTTATGATTGATGCATTTTCGTTTAGTAATTAAATAAATTTTTATTCTTGTATTAAAACATTATGAGAAAACATAAGGGACATATACCAAATAGTCCCTCGGACATTTTTTAATACCCATTTAGTCCAAACTTTTTTATTTTGCCTCAAAAAGTCCTTTGCCACGTATTTTGGAGAGGGAGTGCCGCTGGCGCGGACCTCTAAAAATAAGAGGATATTAAGTGCTTGAGGGACTAAATGGATTAAACTAAAAATATGTGTCCTTTTTAAAAAATATATATTTATAGTAGGGACTATTTAATAATTGACCCAAAACATAAGGAACTATGATGCATATATATTGTGTTGTCCGAAAAAATAACTTATAATAAATTTTTGGCCCATCCGAAGACTAAATCATTGTTTCGTCCCTGCTTGCCTCTGAACTCCTCATGGTTATCGATGCTTTGTACAGCATGGAGTCCCTACTGCCAATGTACTTACATCTTGAACTAGTCATCGTCCAATCGTTTCAAGAAAATTGTGGCCTTGAAAATGGGCCGACATTAGAGGTTCTTATGTGGTTTTCACAAGCCTCTCTCCTGTGTGAAAATAAGTCACATTAAGGTGTCATATGTGGTCAGTATAGTTTTGCATTATTATTAAATTCCAAAAAGTGACTTATCAATCAGTTAGGAACGTGCATGCATGCATGTCAACCACGCACACTGATGAGAAAAGGCCAAGTTTGAGATTTAATAGCAGTGGGACACTCTCAGTCTCACCAATAAATTCCACCGCCATCTTTAGTGTTTTCGACCAATTTGCAGAATACGAACAGACACGGCGTTATCATCTCAAAAGGGTTGAGTTGCTATTGCTGGAAATATTCATGATTGAAATTGAATTGTCTAACCTGATTGAAAAACTAGGGGAATGTGTGAATTTAAACAAGTTATGAATTTGCTGATGTGAGTGTGACACATTATCCAGCCCTAAAACAAATTTATTTCTAATAATTATAAACTTTGCGCCCAAAATCAAAGAACCCCCAAGCAAAGAGAGGGAAGAAGTTTATTAGATTTTTTTTTAATAAAATCGCCAAATAAATGGTCTCAATTTGAAAATTATGGTTTTAAGGATGCATTCAATCCACCGTTTATCATAAAATATGATTAATTGATTACATTTTAAAAAAATAACTATTAATTTGGGTAATCCTAAAAAGGAAGGCATGATTGTTAATATGGGACGGAGAAAACATTTTTTTTAAATTAAAAAAATGAATTATTATTTTGGGAAATCCCAAGAAAAGGAAAGCATTGCTATTAATACTAGACGTAGCTAGAAGACATTAACTGACCATGTGTGTTACTAAAAATCACAATTTTCTTCAAAACTCTTGTTCTCAACCGCCCTCTCTTGCCCTCTACCGTACATGTGTATGATGTGTAAATAAGTTGATTGATGATTTTGTTTACATGAAGTTTTAATTTTGATTAAATCTTAACAGGTGAGTCTAGGCCACTTGTAAAAAATAGTGGGGTGAAGGATAAGATTCTTAAAATTGAGGTACGGGAAAAGATTTGAGGGGTGCATTTTAAATTTCTATCTTTTGGGGGGCTAACAAGAAATTTTAAGAAGCAGATGTTAGATAAAGAATGTTATCATATGCTTTCATGAATACAGACACCAGGGTTTAATCTTGGAGACGTACAAATTACTTGAATGGTTCACTTTCGATAATAATTTGTTCCATTAAATCAAGGATACTTCTAAATGGATACACAAACTGGACATATTTTGGTTTCACACAATGGGTTTGGACTCCATAGCTCCACAGCTGTTGGGTGCGCATCACTGTATCAGACAAAATATGTTAATTTTATGTATTAATGTAGAAGAACCCTTAAAATAATATTTGTGTAAAGTGCAAATAAATTAAAGTCATTAACATCACATCATTTATATTACTGCCAAATTTTCAAAACTAATAGAACGTTATGAAAATGCTATGGTGAGCTCAAATTTAAGCAAAACACACACGCACATAGCGAGACTCTTTAATATACCTGTCAACATAACTATTTTAAAATTCATAAAATGAATATTTTTAACCAAATTTGGTATATATAATTTTCATAATGACAATATCATTTAAAAAAAATTACGTCCAAAATTTTAAATTACAAGAGGGTGAGATGATGATCACAAGTTTCAACATCCAAAATACACATATTCATCTAATTTTCGAAGTCACCCACTTTCGAGTTACATTTTAGGAGGATGTTTTTTGTAAACGATTATGTATATCATATTTGGTTGAAAATTATATTTTTTTTATTATTTTAAAAAGTGAATATGTTCATAGGCATGTTATTAATAGGTATGTTGAAAACTTTGTGTGTGTGTGTGTATGTGTGTGTGTGTGTGTGTGTGTGAGAGAGAGAGAGAGAGAGAATGGATTTTATACATACTATTTGCGCAGATCATTATTCTAAATAGTAAAAAAATATTTTTGAAATGATTTTTTTGTGCTATTTTAAAATTTCACCGAAAGCAAAAAAAACTCAGTTCAAAATGATTTTTTTTGCTATTTTGAAAAGACCGGTCAAAATGTGTTGGTTTTTAAGCAGGTTAAAAATTGAAATATTTTGACCATTTTTTTTAAAATTGAATAAAAATTCATTTTTAGCTAATTTGTTAGGGGTTCCCTAAAATATTTAAATAGCATAAAAAATCGAGTCAATTTTTTTTTTTACTATTATTAAAAAAATGGTCCGCACGGGTGATATGTATATGATTCTCTCTCTCTCTCTCTCTCTCTCTCTATATATATATATATATATATATATATCTATCTATCTATCTATCTATACACACACACACACACACTCACTCTAGGGTGTGCTTGTGTCGATGGTGCAGTGAAATTAAAAGTGTACTTGAAATTAGTTTAAATGTATATGATATCAAATTATAAAAATTAAGTAAAAATTAATTTTCTTTTAATCATATTTTAAAGGGTAAATTGCACTGTAGTGTCGTGAACTATTAATTAGTTACACCCAACACAATTATTTAAGGGAGTCGGTGTAATTTACCTTATTTTAAAGTGCATATAAATTTCAAATTATAATTTTTCTATGGTATTTTATCTTTCTAACAAACATGTTACGTACGGTCTACTCAATCCTACTTCAAACCCGCATTTTCGGTCAACTGCACGAGTTATATAAAATCTACTTTATAATATTGATATCAATATTTATACAGGATTTTGGTATAGTACTTTGCACAAATTCCCATTTTTGCATGGCAAATCGTATGCCAAGTCATGTGATCATTTTATAACTCCTAAAAGAATGGATTAAATGGACACTTTTTTTTTCTTTTTTTGATAATCCTTGCTCTCCTAATGGGAAAAAAACAACAAAGATTGTTAATAGTAATATTTTTTCACATCGAAATATCTTTAATCCTCTTAATTTATGCAAATACCATAATCTTATTCACCATACTTTATGCAAATAGGTGTACTTCTTCCCCTTTTTTTTTAAACGTGGGTGTATGTGAAGTACACATATACACTAACATATAATACGTGTGATGCACAGGTGATGTACGATAAATAAATATAATGATAATTATAAAAATAAGAATACATCATAAATATAATATCTTATCTTAAATTCATTATAAAAGGCTAATTTTTTCATAAATAATACTTGTCTATTATTTTTAAATATTTTTATTATATAAAAATATTTTTTTATAAATAAAAATTCAAAACAGCTGTACGTATTTTATATAAAAAAAATTATACGTATTTTTGTTTGTTTTTATCTTACAAAACATTATGTCATTTATACAAACATAAAACTTTATTATAAATAAAACTTTAAAAATATTTTTATAAAAAAATAATTTTATTATTTATATTACAAACATTTTCAAAATTTTGAGAAGTATTTTTAACTCAAAAAACTATTTTCTATAAATAAAAGCATCAAAAAAACTTTATGAATTTTATATCAAAAAGTATACATATTTTTATTTGTTTTTCGTTTAAAAAACTTTATGTCATTTATAAATAAAAATGTAAAGTTTTTTCTATAAATACAACGTTAAAAATATTTTTATAATCAAAAACTTTTTTATTTGTATTAAAAAACACTTTTAAATTTTGAAAACTTTTTTTAAACTCTTTTTCTAGAAATAAAACGTCATGAAGATGAAGTAGTATTAGTAACATAGTATAATTTGATTTGAGTGGAGAAGGACGAAAAGAGATTAATTGAATCTAGATTGTGTTGGGTCGATAGATTAATTAATGAAATCTAGAATGAATCGTTTTTTTAGTTTTCAAGAGACTTTTGATTTAATCATTTTTTTTGTTTTAAAAAGATCTATATTATACCTTTAATATGATAGTATTTGAGGTATAAATGATGATTAATGCTTTCTATCCTCCTCTTAAAACTAATGCTGCCTTTAACGTAAATGAATTAGTTAAAAATCACTTTGAAACCAATAAAATGAATAAAAATCAAAAGTCTCTTCAAAACTAAAAGATGATCCATTCTAGACTTCGTTAATTAATCTCTCGATCCAATACAATTTAGATTCAATTAATCTATTTTCATCATTATCCACTCAAATTACATTACACGATGCTACTAATATCACTACATCTATATAACATTTTTATTTCTAGAAAAATAGAAAAAAGATTTTTGGTTGTAAATTTTTTTATATATTGAAGTTATATTAAAAAAATTAACATTTCATTTATAATTGACATAAAGTTTTATTAAATAAAAATAAATAAAAATATGTATAATTTTTTTTATATAATACTTACTGTTTTTTTGAAGTTTTTATTTATTAAAAATAGTTTTTAAGTTAAAAAAAAGTTTTCAAAATTTCAAAAATATTTTTAATATAAATAAAAAAATTGGTTATATTCTAACATTTTATTTATATAAAAAAATTTAAATTTGTATCTGTATCTGTAAATGACATACAATTTTTTTAAATAAAAACGAATAAAAATATGTGTAATTTTTTTATATAAAATACGTACAGTTGTTCTGAAGTTTTTATCTATAAAAAATATTTTTTATGTAATGAAAATATTTTAAAATAATAGAAAAGTTTTATTTTTGAAAAAATTAATCTTTTGTAATGGCTTTAAGGTAAGATATTTAATTTATGATAGATACTAATTTCTATATTTATCATTATATTTTTTATTGGGCATCGCCCGGGTTAGATGTTAGTTTTATATTAAATCCATTAGGTGAAAGGGAGTATTAATTTTCGGAGGAGGGAGACGTATCTAAGTAGGGAACATTAATTATTACGGAGCATTAATTATCATTTACACATCTAATACTAAGGTATTAAAGTTATAATACCGATGATGTACTTTAACCAAATTTTAGCTTGGAAAAAAAGTGAATCACATGAATAGGTCGGGATTTCGAACATTTTGGAAAAATAATAGCGCTCCATGAATATTTGTCATTAAAGAGAATTTATTGGCTAATAAAAATACATATCAGAAT
The DNA here is from genome assembly GCA_949130495.1 of Sambucus nigra. Lineage (NCBI taxonomy): Eukaryota > Viridiplantae > Streptophyta > Magnoliopsida > Dipsacales > Adoxaceae > Sambucus > Sambucus nigra. Next base: position 275,837,677 of record OX422209.1, on the reverse strand, counting down.
TAACAATTCTACCCAGGCTTACTAATAACTAATAGTCAATAGATTCTAACCCCGCGACATGCGCGGGCGTTTTACAGATCTCATATGAGAAGACTAAAATAAACATGTTACTAAAATATTATAGAAACATATATCCAAATATTTTTAATGGGCAAAAATTTTATATTAGTTGACAATTACATAAAAATTGGAGTTAAACTTACATAAAAAATTAATTGACATGAAATCCACTTATATCAAGTTAATAATATCCAACATTTTATGATATACTACTCTTTTCATGGGGATTGTGCTAAAAATAAATTTTACATAATTATAATCGAATAGTTCCGCGCACAATGTTACAACTTAATATTGGAAGCTATCTAATGATTAATATTTTGTAATTTGTCCATAACGTCATCCAGCATATTCTTAATGGTGACAAAATGAAATATAACATAAAGTAATTTCTTTTATCGTTAGATCTATTTATTCTTATTGCAAAATAAAATAATCAAATTATCAATTTAGTTGAGTTTCACTATTTCTTTTATTGAAGCAAAAATGCAAATACATTTCTTATTACAAAGTAATCAAACCTTATAGTCAAACAAAGACATTTATATAGTTAACTTCTCAAAGAAATACACACACACACAAATATATATATATATATATAACACACACACACACACACACACACATATATACACACACACAAAGAGAGAGAGAGAATCTCTCATACATACCACATATAAGGTCCACCAATGTGAACCATTTTTTTAAATAGTAAAAAAATATTTTTGAATAGATTTTTTTAATGATTTTTAAACATTTCAAGGGCCTATAAAAAAAATCATTTCAAAATAAATAGTTTGTTATTTTGAAAAAACAGCACTACGTGAGTTTTTCAGCGGTTAAAAACTGACATAATTTCATCGATTTTTTTAAAATATGAAAGAAATTTTTTTGAGCTCACTTATTTTTGTGAGGTTTCCTGAAATGCTTAAATACTATGCGAGTTTTTAAGATGTTTTTTAAGTTGTTAAAAACTCACATAGTTTGACCGATTTTTTTAAAATAGCAAAAAAATTATGTTGAGCTGATTTGTTTTTGTGAGATTTCCTGAAATGTTTAAATACCACACATAAAAAATGAATTCAAAAATATTTTTTACTATTTAAAAAAAATATTTTTTACCACCAAATATATATATATATATATATATATATATATATATATATATATATAATGCTCTTTTGCGTACCAGTCATCATTTTAAGAATTCGGACCAGACATGTGTCACCTGACGGTGTGCCTAGAAATTATCGCCTAAATTATAGGCCCAATCTCTCCCTTTTTTGGGTCCGCCAGGTGACACATGTCCGATCCGCACTCTTAAAATGCGGACTAGTCTACACAAGAGCATGACTGTATATATATATATATATATATGATTAACAAATCCTTCAAAAGAAAAATTAACTTTTAATTTCCTCTCTTAAATTTCAAATAATATAATGATGGAGTAAATTAGATGAGCCACATGACAAAACTACTTTAAGAAACGCCATTTTTATAGTTATATATTAGATTATGTACTACAAAATTAGTTGAATTAATCGTATAAAAAAATCAAATGGATAGCCAATATCAAAATATTAGTTTTACCGTTTATTTCAGAAAATTGTGATTCACAAATCAATTCAATTCTCATTATACATTCAATAGTTCTAAAAAATATAATAAATTAATTTATACACATGGTCGACATTAAGGATTATGTTAGATTAAAATATCATAACCTCGCCCAAATAATGTATTATTATATACAGTTTGGGTTCATAACTACATGAAAAGTATGAACACGGTCGAGAACTTTGAAATGCCCCATAAAATCTCAAATAAACAACTATAGTTTTAAAAATAATATTTAAAATAAAATATTAATAATTAACACTTTTACAAAGATTGAATTCATATACATGTGAAATGATGTTGTGTGCGAGACACCATGCAACTCTTTATTCATCAATCACATTCTTCTAAAATTGCCTTCTAAATATAACATACCAACTGTAGAGGAGTACTCACTCGTTAGATGAATTATATATAGAAGACTGGGGCAAGGGGGTCCACTTTGAGTGACCCCATTGCCGAAGATTGAAATGCCACAGAAGAAAGGCCCAAGGCGAGGGGACTCACCTTGAGTGTCTCCTCTAAAGATGATTTTGGGCGAGGGGGTTCACTTCGAGTGTCCCCATTGCCTAAGATTGACACACCGCGTAAGAAAAGCCCAGGGCTAGGGGACTCACCTTAAGTGGACCCTCTACCCAAGATTGATATTATTAAAGATGACTCAAATCCATAGGATCCACTTTAAGTGGCCCCCACTGCCCCAAGATTGACTCATCATAGAAAATAGCCTAGGGCGAGGGGATCCACCTTGAGTGGTCCCCAATGACCAAAATTAACATAGCTTAGAAAAGATATAGGGCGAGGGGATCCACCTCAGCTGGCCCCATTATCCAATTTTAATACCATAGAGAATGGAGCGAGGGGACTCAACTTGATTGACCCTTTGCCCAAGATTGATTTCACTGAAAATTAATCAAGGCGAGGGGATCCACTTCGAGTGGCCCCATTCCCAAATTTTCGCCCAGAAATGACTTATGATGAGGGTGTCCACCATAAATGGACCAATCCTCAAGATTTTTACCCAAAAGATAATAAATTACTAGTGATTATTTTCTTTTACAGGTAGCCATAGTTGAGAAAGCAGGGCTCAAGTAGGCCAGTTGGGATCTCCTGTGAGTTTTGGTTTGGTGGCTTAGAGATAAGGTTCGTTGAATAAGATCAACCATGTGACATTTAGGAGACAAACAATACTAGTAGAGGGACTCTAACAGTCACTCAAGTACTCGCACAACACACAATTAGAATAAAGAATTGAGTCATCCAGAGGCTGCTCGCAAGAAAAAACACTTTTATAAAATGACCTTTAGAGAGGGTGTCTCTTAAGGCCACTCTCAAATTTTTCATAAAGTTTGTACATCAAATTACCATTTCAAATGATATTTACTAAATTAAATATTTTGTCACCATTAAAAGACATATTTACTTTTTGACTTTGGTAGGCACCAGGTGTCGCATGTCAGAGGGGACAGACGGTTAACAGACAAATACAGACAAAATATACAATGTAAACCTTGTCCCTAAGTTTTTTCTCAGTTTTGGCGCCGAAAATGCCAAGTCAGCCCGAATATATACCTATAAATAGGACCCCTTGGTAAGGTCAAGACAGGACATAAAACTCAAGTTATACCGTTACTCTGTCAAAATAGCGCCAGAACAAGTATTCTCTCCCTGCTCTCTCTGTAAGTATCAAAGTTCTTGCCTCTTTACTCTCATCATTACAACTATTATTCTCAAGATATCTCTCTCTCTCTCCCAGATATCATTATTGCATGTGAAGTTTACTCTTACAAGAATAAGGTCATAGCATTTATTCCACTGTGTGACACCCCCCACCCAAATAAATACCGGGTGATCAATCCTTTATTAAATTAAAACAGTTAATCCAGTTGGTCCATTCTTAGCATCACTGTCGCAATTATTAATTAATAACCACCTAATAGTTAATTAAGTCGGTGTCAAAATTTTATCTTTCATTTAACAACCCATGAACATGCGAAACTAAATTAAACCATTCACATCATAGTATAATCGAAGCCATCAAGAGTTAATAATAAATAAATGTTATGCCGAATAACTCATCGGGGAAAATCCAAATCCAAATAAATTATCTCCATAAGTCATAAATAAAACTAATACAAGTCTAAATATGAATAACTGAAATAAATTCTAGAGGGCAACATGTCCATAAGGAAATACTGAACTGAAATCCTACTCTAGATCTGAAGGAAGAAATCGTCTAATCAATATCTTGCAATCCTCCATAACGCTGCAGCTCCGAGTCCCTGTAATGAATCGCCAAGTTTGGCATCCCTGCGGCTAGACACCTAAAAGGTTTTGAAAAATATTTTAATAGCAAGGGTTAGAACCCAAAACGTTTTGAAAATATTTTTCAATTATTTATCACAATTAAAAAAATCAGTTGTTGATTACACATGTTATGTTCGCGTACACTCTCTTGAGTTTCCTCACCTCTCATCTATTTTGCACACCTAACGTCTCTACTTAGCCTACCTAACTATACTATCCAAGATAACTTAATATAAGTAATACCCTTTTAGGACTAACACTTCCAAGTCCCTGTATCGCCCATACAATACGTTGTCTTATTAACATCTCTCGTATGTTATAATCATTATAAGTAACATTTCTCACATGTTATCATTTGATCGTGTAATTATGTTTCTCTACTTAATTTTCTTTTCAATTATTTATCATCTAGCAGTCTACTGTCACACATAAGTAGATTATTCATACGGTATATAATTCACACACAATATATAGTATAAGTACATACTTTGCTATCCTATCCTCGTATCACATATGGAGGACTATTGGTTCGGAATGTTACCTCAACCCCAATATATATTTAATATATTGGTTCGGAATGTTACCTCGACCCCAATATTCTTTCCATGTAATTGTTCGGAATATCACCTCGACCCATATATAATCAAGTATACAATAGGTATTCACCCCACCTATAGATAATCAGTACTATACGCACAACCTAAATATCATAATTTGTTACGTAGTATATCTCTCTCTCCTAGTCACCGTAGTTATTAATTTACGATTCTCTCATTATTGTATCTATTTGCGTATCAATCACTACTCTAATAGCCCTAGTTACCCTGTATTTCTTTCCGAAGTTAACCCTATTTCAAACTACGGATCTACATACAAAGGTCACTCAAAATTCTTATAAAGCATTATCTTTCACTCCGATAAATTTCATCACAAATTTAGGCTCGTTCAATCTTCCTAAAAAGTCATTCGAACGACACCAGAATGTTGTTGGAACGAGATATCCAGTTCGTTTGAACAAACTACGAACGAGTTCTTATTTGAATTCTCTGAAACCTCGTTGGATTTTTGTTAGAACATGGTCATTCGAACGACAATACAGGTTATTCGAATGACATCTTCCCAGATCGCCCCTACTACTGAAAACTATGTTTTTTAATATTTTTGTTCGCCCAACTCACATGATACTATACCAAACTTATTTATAATGATCCTAAACATTACCTACATGTGTTAGGAAGATTTCCAACGTAATTAACTCCTCAAAACATTAAGATTTCTACTCAAAAACGAATCAAGTCCATTTATTAACCAAAACCTTAGATTTTTGTGTTCTTCATTCAAGATAAAAAAAAAAACCATATTTTTCCAATCTAAATCATCACCCATTTATTGATTTCGTGATCTCTACATAAAGCAATCTAGTTTACATGAAAATCCTACCCATAACATGGATTTAATTTAAGTTACTTCAACATCATCAACCCTATTTTAATATGGGTATTATAACTTCAAATAAAAACCATAAATAAATGCTTGTTTTGATTGGTAGTGTCTGATTTCATGTTTGGGATGATGGATTGATGATATCCTCTTCGAATCCTCACTCCCAAGTTATTTGTGGTGCAAAATCAAGATGAAAGCTCCAAGAATTCCTTCAAAGCCTCCAATAACTCTCTCCTTTTTCCTCTCTATTGGCCTCTTTTAGGTTTTCAAAATCTTAACCCTAGACTCACCCTATTATTATCATATATAAGACTTATAATTTTGTGGGTCTCTTAACCCTAACATTTTAAATGACTAAAATTGCCTCAATAGGTGTCAATTTGGTCTAAAATTAACCTGGGACCCAAACTATACTCCCGAATACACTATTCTGACTATTTCGACCCTTTCAGAATCAGCCGTGGCCTCGAAATCATTATTCGAGTCACTCTAAATATATTTCCAATCTCTACCTCAATTTAGTCTACACGCAACTCTCGGTTGAGATACAATCCAACTACGCTAATATCACTCATTATGACATGTTATAATTACTGTGACTAATTTACTATTCACTTAGTAAATTCATTTCATAATATTAATCACTCTCTCTCAATTAATAATAAATTCTCACATCATTATTTAATTCAATTAAATTACTTCACTCGTGTAATTTAATATAAAACTAATTAATTTACTCAATTAATTAAATTTTGAATATATAGAAATACGGGGTATTATATACTTCCCCCCTTTCAAAGGAATTTCGTCCCCAAAATTAGGACATACTTGTGGTGAACAACTCTGGATACTTTTCTCGCATGTCATCATCCCGTTCCCATGTCGAGTAATTAATATTGTGGTGCCCCCACTAAACTTGCACTAATGGTTCCACCTTGGACCGCAGTTTACGCTCACTACGATCCAGAATAGCCACGCGTCTCTCCTCGTATGAGATATCTGGATGCAAATCAATCTCCTCGAGTGGCACATGCTAAAAATCTATCTCGCTCCTCTGATATTTCTATAGTAATGACACATGGAACATGTCGTGTATCCGCTGAAGATGCCCCTGTAAATCCAATCTATAGGCCACTGATCCCACTCTCTCGATCACAGGGAATGACCCCACGTATCTCGGCGCTACCTTACCCTTCTTGTCGAACCTCATAATTCCCTTCATAGGAGACACACGCACTAACACCTGGTTACTGACCTCTAACTCAGTCTATCTACGGTCCGTGTCAGCATAGCTCTTCTACCTATCCTGAGCTATTTGAATATGTCCCCGAATTATCTCAATCTTGGCAATAGTCTCCCGTATCATCTCAGGTCCCAATGGCTTATTATCCCCCACCTTTAGCCAGTAAGAGAGCGAACGATAAGTTCTCCTATATAATGAGTCGAACGATGCCATGCCAATAGTAAATTGGTAAGACTTATCATACCCAAACTCTACCAATGGAAGGTATCGTTCCCAACCTTCCCTGAAATTCAGGATGCACATCCTCAACACGTCCTATAGCATTTAATTCACCCTCTCAGTATGTCCGTCTGTCTGTGGGTGGTATGTCATACTCAACCTCAAGTGTGTACCCATGGCCTCCTGAAAACTCTGCCAAAAGTGAGACACAAATATCTTATCTCTGTCAAACACAATGTTGACCGATACTCCGTATAGCTTCACTATCTCCGCTATGAATAACTGTGCATATTGTATCGTCTTGAAATCAGTACAAACTCGAAAGAAATGGGCCACCTTGGTCAACAATACACTATCACCCAAATGGAGTCGTAACCTCTTCGTGACGTCGGCAACCCTGTAATAACGTCCATCAAAATGCTTTCCCACTTCCACACGAGAATCTCCAACGATTGTAGCATCCCTGAAGGCCTATGGTGGTCCACATTAATCAACCTGAAGGCAACACATTTCGAGAAAAACTCGACCATGTCCTGCTTGATCACCGACCACCAGTAGTGTCTCCTTATATCCTGGTACATCTTATCCCGTTGGGATGTATCGCAAACGTCGAACCATGGGACTCTACCATAATTTCCTGTCTTAGATCCTCATCATCTGGCACAACAAGTCTCCCATTAAAAATATAGGTCACCCTTTGAGCTAACCGAATAGGAATCGGGACCCTCGACTAGTAACTGATGCACCCTGTCTTGGAAGAATCGATCCTCCGCCTGTGCTTTCACTATCTGCATAACAATCTTGGGATTGATAGGTCAAACCGATATGCATGCTCTGGAGACCTCATCATCATGTCAAAGCTCCATCCACTTCGCTTTTCAGACCTCTGTTAACTCCCCCATAGGTCGTCGACTCAACACGTCTGCCACCACGTTAGCCTTACCATGATGATACTAGATGTCAAATTGGTAGTCCTTAACGAATTCTAGCCACCTTATCTGCCTCATATGCAGATCCTTCTGTGTGAAGAGGTACAAAAGTGACTTATGATCTGTGAACAGTGTGGACTTCTCTCCCAGTAGGTAGTGCCTCCATATTCTCAAAGAAAAAATGACCGCTGCCAACTCAAGGTCGTGGGTGGGGTAATTCTTCTCATCGGGCTTAAGCTTTCGGGACGCATAAGTTATAAACCCCTCCTGATGTAATACACCCCCCAAGTACTTGCAAGGATGCATCCATGTAGATTCGATACTCCACCCCACTCCTATGGAATGTAAGAACCGGCGCTGGCGTTAACTTGTTTTTCATCTCATCAAAAGCTAGTTGACAATGATCACTCCATACAAATGGCACTCCCAATAGCGGTGGCTCAGGGTGGTCTATCGGTGGTTCAGTAAGAAAGGGAAATTTACTCGAATGGCAAATCCTGGACTTAGTAAGGTGAGTCTGATAGGAGGCATATAGCGCACTCCTTGGGAGGTTTAGATTGAAAAACCCGTCAACCTTTGTTAGGAAACCTGGTGTTGGTGACTCTTCTCGACATGAGGTGTATGGAGTTGTCCCAATAGCGGGGGTACTACCTTCTGGGAAGAGGGAGTAAGAAATTTGAGACTCAGGTCCGTTGCGTAGGACTGAGGGAGTTTTCGGTTGTTGCAATCACGTTTTGTCCTTCAAAATGGTTAGGAAGGATTTTGAGGAAGATGTTTCTCTTCTAGAGAAATAGGTTTAGGAATAATTATTGTCCCGGAAGAAGTAGAGGACTTTAAATAGGGATTCAAGGATAAAGTAAAACAATTGGATTATGGAAGTATAAGGTAGAATACCTTTCCTTGGGTTTGAGTCATGCTTTGTACGATATTGGTAATGTCGCGCGTAAGGTATGATGAGGAGTAGCCGCTACACCGTTAGGGCATACATAATTTCCTTGGAGGAAGGAATGAGCAAGTATGGCCTTTGTATGGCATCTTTTGAGAAAATGAATCGTTTTGTGAAGAGATAGTCGAGAGTTATAATATTGAATTCTGGAGGTATGGAATGTCGAGGTTGAGTTGTGGTTATGAGGTTAATTGTCTTATGGATAGGGTAGGGCATGTAATGGTAGGGCTCCGTTGAGGGAAGAATTTATTTTATGAACAGGTGTTGATGTAATGTAGAGAAATTCTTATACTTGAGAGGTTCAAGTTGGTAGATTTATGTTGAGCGGATAATATAGCTCATAGTTGTGCTAGTTTGAGAACTAGGTAGTGGTTAGGAGTGTTGTATTTGTTGAGGCTTTGTGTTCTAAACATAAGGTATTTGTTTGGCGTGTCGAAAGACGTGGGATTTATTTATATCATATTGTTATATAGGCCTTCGGGAAATATTTATTATATGAAAATATTTTATAAAACCTTAACCCTGGTTCAACTAATATCAATCCCCGACCTAACTACACAGTAGTGTATTGGGAGGGTTCCTTTTTTGGATTTCGCTTGCGAGACCTCCCCCGCACGAAGGTGGCTAGCATCAGGAATTGAGGAGAGTTCAACCACTGGGAATTTTCAAACTTTTGTGTAGTTAATATGTTGTTATAGTATATTGGTGATGGCACATTGCGATTTGAGGCCAATGGAGCCTGATTATAATTCTACTAGTGGAAGCTCGGGTACGGGGTGTATGGGCGCCCTGGGTAGTAGTTTGTTTTAAAATCTTTATGGTTTGATCTGATAACTAGAAAGGATCGGTATAGTGATCCTGAGGATTTATGTAAGGACTAGAAGATATTGAGGTCCTAGGCATGTCTTAAATTTCGCGGGCGAAATTTTCGTAAGGGGGGAAGATTGTAACGCCCCATGATTTTGAGACTGAGAAATTAAATTTTGGGGAAAATAAAATTTAATTTATTTGGAGAATTTTAAAATTTGGGGATTGAAGTCAAAAAATAGAGAACATTTCAAAGTATTCTGGATGATGATTTTGAGGGTACCATCCATCCTGAAAGGGTCGAGATAGTCAAAACGACTGTCATTGGGTTTTATTTCAGCTCCGGAATGTTTTTAAGTTAGTTTGACTCGATTTGGAGTAAACGAGTCATTTAAAGTGTGTATTAACATTTAAACTTTGGGTTTATGTTTTTAAGGGATTTAAAGTCTTACGGATCAAGCCTTCTCATTTAGAGAAAGAGAGAAAGAGAAAAAAAAGAGAAAAAGAAGAAGAGAAAGAAGAAGAAAGGAAGAGAGAGAGAGGAAGAAAGCTTGGAGATTTCTGCCCAACTGCGACATCAAGGACGATCCAACCTCTACAAATCGGAGGCAAGTGTTTAATCTTGCTAAATAGTTATTTGTGTATTTCATTTCATAATTTCTGGATTAAAGAAAAGGATTTTGGGGTATTAATATCAAAACGTGGATTTTTGGGTTTAATCTTGAAATCAATGTTTACATATGGGTTTAAATGGGGTAGAAATGGTTGGGATCAACTTTGGGTTGATTTAATGGCTTAAAATCATGATTTTATGAAGGGTAGGGGGTTAGAATAAAAATTTTAGGGTTTAAAAATTCGTGGGTTCATTGAAGAAGAAGAACCCTTCAAAATCTACAGGCCCGAATCGATTCTCCCCCTAAGCAAATCAATTCGGTTTAGGGAAATTGACAGGTCTGCATTGACCAAATTGATTCAGACCCAAGCTGAATCGATTCGGCCTGTGGCAGAAGCCCAGGTCTTTGGATCCGAATCGATTCGCCTTGGAGGCATAATCGATTCGCTAGGCCGAATCGATTCAGAATAGGGCCGAATCGATTCGAAAACAGGGCATTTTGAGGAATTTTGTTTATGGTGATTTCAAACCCTATTTGGTTGGGTTTATTAATTTGGGGTTTTTTCTTATGATGTAAGAGATATGTTTTGGAGACACTAGGGGGTTTCTCACACATTGTGATCATGGGGCTTCTTTGGAAAATTTGGGAAAAATATATCCAAGTATGTATTTGGAGATGTGTATGGAGATTGTGGGGAAACCTCATTGGGATTGAGGATCATACTTAGAGATAAATTGTAAGTATAAATATGTTGGGAGGCTAAGAACTCTTAGAGAGAGTTGCAAGTGGATGTCGTGAAATTTCTAGGCCGACATTTATATTGAATCCTTATAAGGATAGGATATGATTCAGACACGGTTTGGGACCCGATAGAAGAGAGTGGTCGCATACCCTTAGTAATGATAAACTTTAATAAATAAATTCGAGAGATCTTAGACTAGGGGATTCACAAAAGTGATTGAACCGTAGTCGGAATCGAGAGCGACGGGATCATATTACCAACTGGTGTAGAGTGTGTAATCTAGTTGGGGTAGATGTTGTTTATCGGTGTGTGATTTACAACGGGTATTTTCCCTAAGAAATGGGATTATTTGATGAAAATAGGATTGAGCTTGAGTCTTATAAACTATTAGTTAGGTGTATACCGATAGTCGAAATTATTACTAGATTCTTTAATGTGCTCTCGGATATAGATGGTATGTGTAGTGATGGTTTCCTACACTTAACTTTGGGTGATAACCCTAATGTTGAATATATATATATATATATATATCCGTATGTTGTTTGGGAGACTATTTGTCATAGGAAAATGGATGAATATGCTTTAAGTGAGGGATTTATTCACATATCCAGATAAATTAAATAAGACTGTGGTGACGGCTTGTATATTAAGGATTACGTATACTTATAGCAGAATGGATATATCTTATACTTATGAACGAGAATTAGTTGGTATGTATATTGATATATGGATATGTGAATATATGTATATACATATCTGTATGGATAGGAATATATGGATATATTTATGTTGTGGATACCCATATATGGTATATATGACTTTTGAAAATGTTAAAATGAATGTTTTCAAAACGGAAAGATAAATAATTTTCATAAATAATAATTTATGGATACACCTCTCTAAATCGCTATCATAAGGGTAGTTGTGTGCGTATGGTGAATCCCCTTGACTAATGAATGCAGGGTGGATATAGTCGTATATTCCATATGAGAGATTATTTGTACTGCGTTGGTTAGGTGATTCTGGGTGTGGTCATGACTATCCCGCAGGCATATGGCCGCTTCCCGACGATGTTAGGTTCCCAGGTTGTCTTGATTGATATGCCCTGGAAGATGATAGCCATTTAGGGGCGCGCACAGTGAGGAAACCCGGACGGGAGGTCTTAGATTTATTAAAGCAATTTATGATAATAAATTGGTTTTAAATACATTTCCCGGATGGAAGAAGGGAAATGGGTTATATGGTTGGCTTCGGTAACACTTCCCGGATGGAAGAAGGGATGTGGAAGCATATGATATTGTAAAAGCATTTTTATGATAATAAAAATGGCTTTTAATTACATTTCCTAGATATGAGAAGGGAAATGTGATAATTTAAAGAGGAAAAGCATTTTTATGATAATAAGAATTGGATTTTAAAAAGTTATATGTCATGTTAAAGCAATTCATACTAATGAGTTGTCTTTTCAATACATTTCCTGGATATGAGAAGGAAAATGGAAAGTTTTTGGAAATAATAATGATAAATACTTTGTATATGAACCCTCAGTCCGGGAGATAGATCCGAATGTGTACTTTAATGATGAAATTGAGTTGGTAAAACCTCAATCCGGGAGGTATTATCCGTAGGTATATAGTAAGATATATAGATATATGTATTTATACTCTTAGTTTCGTACTTCGGGCCTAATGGACCTCCACCACTAACCCTGCTAAGTAGTAGTGTATCGGGGGGTTCCTTGTTTGGATTTCGCTTTGCGAGACACCCCACGCACGAACTTAGTGCAGTATTGAGTGTGGAGAGAAGTTTCGTCCTTATAATGTTGCAAGCTAATAAAATTTGAAATTTAGCCTAAAGTGGGATATAGGGATAAAAATAATTAAATATGATTACAGGGGAGGATTCTTGGGCTAGGATAGGAAGACAGGTCTGGTACTTAACTAAAATTTCAGGACGCGATTAGGGGCGCGTCGTTAGAGGAGAGGTGAGTTGGCATTTCACGAGAGAGAGATTCCACTTTAAATTATGAAATAAGTGCATTTATATTTATTATGCATGGTTAACACACTTGCTAAATATTTTTACAACTCGGGCTCTGACCCGTATACTTTTCTCTCCTGCCTGTATATGTATATATATATATATTATTACAGGTGTCCTACCGCATGGATGCCGGATGACCTTCTATCAAGAGTCTTGGGAGCCGTGACATGTGCAGACTATTACGGGATGTATCTTGTAGTTGCTTCCTACTTCTAAAAATCTAGGTAGGATTCATGTTGTATATCGGGTTTATACCCAAGGGATATTTATAGATGTGTATATTTATTTCATTTTTGTCATTGTATTGGCTGTGACCCGACAACTTATTCGAGTTTCCTTCTTTGTAGTATATTCAGTTGTAGTTATTTATTTCATTTTATTCTAGCATTTCATTTATCATAGTTCGTTTATGCATCTTTCTTTCCTTTATTAGTAGTGTTATTGTGTTGGTCTGTTGTTTGTTGCAAATTTTATTTAATTTTAACATCTTGCTTATATGATATTGGGTAGTTAGTCCTATATTATATAGTACCGACAGTTGATGTTGAGACTGAACCATCTGAAACTCCTGATTTAATGTAGTATAGGGTTGGCCACCCGTTATTATTTTGAGCGGGGTGTTACAGAAGTCTTTATTTTTCCTTTAGTTAGGACGGATCTGTCATTAGATTTCCTCAACTCTTCATCTCAATACTTTTGCTTTAACTCCAAAGCTTACTGGGAATCTTCCAGAGAATTATTCAGACCTTCATAGGCCTCTTTAATATCTCTATAAGAAGAACACAGTTGGTCATCCTTCTCCATCATCTTGTTGAAATCAACTAAGAACTGTAAATAAAGGCAAGGGATCAAAGGAATTCACCATCACAAAAAATGTCAAACAAGTAAAAGAAAGAAGAGAAAATTACCATGACCAATTTATGGCAAGCTCTCTTAGTGAGCTTATACCTTGGCATGGGGCTGAAGCAACCCGATTAGTTGGAAAGGCCCTATATTTGATCAAACCCGTGGCTAAAACAGGGTTAACAGTAACAGAGGCTGACCCAATGTCTAGGTCAGCCTGAATTTTTTTTACCAACTCCTGTTAGTTCATGGCTTTCTTTTCATCTAAGGTTTTTTGCTCAGCTTGTGATTGTTGGACCTGTTTTGAAGGATCAGGCAAACCTCTTTTTATTCTCTCCAACCGATTCTCCCCGGCTTGAGTCTCATCAACACCAATAGCCATCTTGCCACTAGCTTTATACTTCTTCTTTCCAACATCAACAACTTTAGGAGGAGGAGATAAAGGACCACCTATCAAGTTGGGTATCTTCCTCTTTATCATATCTACAGAAAGAGAAAGAGGAGAAAGGGGGATTGTAAAAATATCCAAGGATTTAAATGAGGAAGAAGTTTCTCTTGGAATAACTTCAGCACTTGCAGATTCAGTAGTTAAAGAGGTGGGCACAGGATCCTCCTCAAGATTAGTGGCAATTGAGGGCAGAGCAATTGTAGGCCGGGCCACAAAAGATGTTGTTGATGTAAAAAATTAGATTATCTCTAATTATTTAATCACAAATAAAAAATAAATAAGACAAGACATTTTTAAAGTGGTTCAGCCTTGAAAGAATGGCCTACGTCCACTGTTTGTGTTATTGCTGACTGTTTGCAGAATTCTCGATAATGGGTTTACCAAAAAATTCCGAGTCCCCTGCTAATGAGGAGGTTACAATGTATTTATAGCCTTGAGACGGTACAAATGAAAGAATAATACACAACTGTCCAATAGGCGTATGTGTCTGTGTGATTAAATGAGCATTAAATGCGCAGTCATCCTCTTGATTATCCGGATATGAATGCTCTGTACGAGATGCAGCTCGGACCGCCTAAGCTGCTCGGACCGCCTAAGTAGCTCGGTATACATGAGTTTCTCGGTACAGTAGAGTTCCTCGGAGAACACTTGTTGCTCAGAGCGTTCTAAGTTGGTTGGGGAGGTTGAGTTCCTTGTAGTCAAGGTGTTGTTCAAAAATGTTTGCGGGTGCCATGTAAGTTGACATGTGTCTCCACATAATCCACATCAACAGACTAAATTTGGTATCAACAGAAGCCCCCAATGTTTCGTAGTTTGATGTTTAAGAAAAGTATGGAACATTACGCTGCCTAAACTTTATGGATTTTAGACAATCGTTCGTTGTTTATAGCCCCTTTTTGAGTGCATAGTATCAGGCTTTTTAAAGTATTTCGAATTTCAATAACCGCTTCGTGTTTCGTGCCTTTTTCTTCTTTTTAGCCATCAGATACGCAATCGTCCATCTTGCTAATCATCTTGGTACTCATATTGGTCACTTGATTCATCTTTTTCCTGTAAGATTTTCTTCCTTCTCTTTTATTTATTTTGTTCATCATGGTTTACCTTGTTGAGTCGGTTGATAAATTTCGTTCTGATTTTTCTATTCCTTCCTGGGTCATATTGGAAGAGCTTTCTGAACCTTCTGACTATTT
This sequence comes from Sambucus nigra, assembly GCA_949130495.1. Taxonomy (NCBI): domain Eukaryota; kingdom Viridiplantae; phylum Streptophyta; class Magnoliopsida; order Dipsacales; family Adoxaceae; genus Sambucus; species Sambucus nigra. The sequence continues at coordinate 275,822,223 of OX422209.1, read as the reverse complement.
TCGTTTGGCTGAGGGACATTGGTTCCCCAGTCTCTTTGTAGCTGAATGTGGCTTTTCTTTTCCTCCAAATCTCTTATGTTTGGAGTTCTGTCAATTTTCTGATGTTGTTCCTGCGAAAATAGCACCAAACACTTGGAGAATAGTTAATGGAGTTCATAGGTTAAACCAAATTCATGGAACTTGTTTAGGAATTCCAGAAATTATGTTTTGCTATAGATGGGTTGTTAGTGATAGAACATTTTATTTAAAAACTAGGTTTTTAAATAAGGCTTTAGTTGTCAATCTCCCAGATGCCAACAGGTATTACTTCGAGCATGGAGTTATTATGAAAAACTGGCAACATTGTCTATTAAATGGAAATGATGTGTATCAGGGTCCTAGATGCCCTCCCTATGGCAATGGGATAGGTTGTTTTTGTTTTATTTTATTTTTGAAATTGTGTGTCTTTGTGTTTGATAAAATGCGTCATTGACATTTTAATTTTTGTTTATTTGCAGTTGATAGCAAAAGAAAATCCCCCAAAGAGACTGATGTCAATTTGAAGCACTTGAAACTTATCTTGAGTTTGCACCAAACCGTTGCTGACGAACATATCAGATTAGCCTCGTACTTGCTTCAGTACAAGAGCTACACTTCGTCTTTTACTGCTCGTCCAGTGGTGGGTGACATCGACCCATTACCAGCCTCTGAAGGTTCCTCTCCTGAATCAAATCTTCCCCTCAGTATCAGAATGAAGAGACAAAAATCTCCCTCATACTTTGACAAATCAGACTCTGCCAATGTGGAGGAAAAGAGAAATAAGCAGGATATCCCAGAGGAGGGGATAAGAAAAGTTGATGCACCCCCTATGACTCCGCGCAAGGTTGTAGCTGTTTCTCCTCCAAGCGAGGTCATTGTTATATCACTGACCAAGACAACATCCTTGGTTGAGAATGTTCCTACTCCCATGAGGAGGTTAAAGAAAAGTTCCTCGGATAAACTGGCTAAACCTATCTCTCAGCCTTTAACTGCTGGAAGTGGTGTTCCCACTTTTGTTGCTCCGAGCTCTGCCATGGGCTCTGTGAAGTCTTGGATTATCCCAGAAATCCAAGGTCTTGAAGACACTATTTCTCGGGATAGGGTTACCACCTTGGCAGCTCAACATATTGCCTCAGTAAGTATTACTAATCTAAACTTTCATTTTTCAATGTTTTAATCTTATACTGACTCAAAGTTATTTTTCTTATCAGCTGGTAACATCTTTCAATACTATTTTGAAAAAGGATGAAGATCTTAAAGCTTCGAGCTCCTCGAGAGGTGTGGAGGAGGATTTTGTAGGTCTGACTCAATCCTTAAAGGATTCTCGTCAGAAATATGAAGAAGATAAGGTTGCTTGGGAGAAGCAACTGAAGTCCGTCGAGCAAGAGAGAGAAAAAGCTGTGGAGGCCTCTCAGGAGTTGGAGAGGACAATGAAAGAGTTTAAGAAGAAAAATGAAGAGCTTGAAGAAAAGCTCAAGAATGTTGGAGAGCTTGAGACCAAGCTTAAAACTGCTGAAGAGGAACTTGGTAGACTTCGTGAAGCTGATCGTCAGAAGGTAGAGGTAGAAGAAAAGTTGAAGGCAGTCGAGGAACTTCTTACTGAGAGGATTTCCTCGGAGAAAGCAAAGAGAAAACTTGCTATTAAAAAGTCCTTTAGCGCTGGCTGGGACAAAGGTTGGAATAAAGGCCTAGCTGCCATGTCCTCTCAGATGGATTTTTCTAGCCTAAAATTCTTCAGGGACGGATGGATTGCTACTCTGCAGGAGTTAAAGGTCTCAGAGAGTTCTGAACTTTTTCAGCGCCATGTTCATGGTCCTCCTCCCTCTCCTGGAGAAGAAGAAGAGGACGAAGCTGCCTCTGAAGAGTCTTCAATGATGATTGGAGACCAAGCTCCTCCCGTTCCGATTGTTCAGACTTTCTATGAGCAACTTCAGCCCACCAGTATTTCAACCGAGCAACTATTGCTATCCTCCGAGCAACCAGCCTCCTCATCTCAGCTTTCCGAGGAAGTCGCAAAACATAAGGAGAAGGTGTAAAGTTGCTCGGGCTTTAATTTTATTATTTCTTTTGAATGTAACCCTGAACCTTATACTTGTCTTTTGATGAATAAAAATTCGAGTTTTTGTTGTTCATGTTGACTTTCTTCGTATTGCTTTGCCTTTATCATTTATTAATCCTGTTTATGGCTTCTCTTTTTCTAGTTTATGGCCAGGATGGAACTTTTGTCAGCTCACTATACTGAGTTGATGAAAAAATGTAATGAATATTTCAAAGTTTCCCATACAGATTTGGATGAGTCATAATTTTTTGATATCCTGGGCTCAGATGCCTTTGAACGAGCAGTGGAAGCTTACCAATATCTGAAATTCTTACTCGATCGAGCTTTGCCAATAATGTGGCTTATTACGAGATAGTTGAAGATCTCCAGGGTACCATCGAAGAACTTCAACAATAATACAAGGAATCTTTTGACCTTTTGCATCAGGGGTATGAGAAAAAGTATCAACAACTAAATGCTGACAAAGGATATGATAAGTTAGTCGCTGCTTATGATTTTAAGGATAGGACTTTGAAGACCGAGGTTGAAGAACATAGGCAGATCGTGAAACTACTGGAGCAGGAAAATAATAATTTACGAGGAGAGATATCCTAACTGAAATCTGCAGCATCTACCTCAGGAGCCTTGGTCCCTGTCAATGACGAAGGTTTCTCATTTCTGGAGATTGAAAATGCCAATTTGAGAGACGAATTGGAAACTTTAAAGAGAATTAGACCCTCTACATCTTCTCGTGGATGAGCTAGAGTTTCTCGGGGACGAGCAAGAGCTGCTCGGGCTAATATTAAAGAGGCGAGAACTCAAGCATCTTTGGAAAATCAAGCAGTTCAGTTGGTTGTGAAGAATAAGGCTCTGGCAGAGATGTCCAAGAAGATTCTGGATCTTAACGAGCAACTTTCCACACAAGGATCCGCCTTGGAGAATAAAGAAATTTTTATGAAGAATCTCCACGAGCAGTTGGAAAGGTTGACTTACCAATTCCACAAACAGCCTAGAGAGTTTTGGATGGCTGGCTATAATGAATCCCTCTACTATATTGATGATCGAATCCAACAAGCGAATAATGAGGGTTATAAACAAGGATGGCTAAATGCACTGGGTGTATTAAAATTGGAGTAGGGCCATTATCTATGGGAGTATCATAACCCTGGATTGCTCGAGTTGCTCGTACCACCTTTTAAATTTGACATGAGCTGGATTCCTGCTCGGGAAATACCTCAGTGCTTAATCTCCAAATATCTCGGCGACTATAGTCTTCATTCCAATGTTGATATTTCTCTCCCTGAGCATCTGCTTGATCGGCCATCAGTGATGAATGTTCGAATGCTTCGAGATCTGAATTTCATAAATTCCCCTTATGCCTTAGACGATCCTCCTGCTGGATTAGTACGTGTTTCAAAGGCAGAAGGGAAGAAACCAATAGAATAGGATTTTATGTAATAGTTTCTACTTTCCACAGCATATGTAATCCTTCTAGTTTTGAATGAAAAACTTTCGTAATACATTTCTCAAGTCATTTGTAATTTTACTTAGTATGAATGAAAATTTGCCTTTTGTCAATTCAATTTCTTCTAAATAATTTGTAGAATGTTTTTCCTTATTGGTCGGCAAATATATATATGCTTGTGACATACTGATCTCATTGTAGTGATTTATCAATCTTTAATTCTAAATAATAGAACAACTTACACTTCATGGTATTGCTTAATTTAAACAACCGGAGTTGATTGAAATTGGCTTACCGACCAACTAGAGGTTTGAGATTTTTGTTTCCGACCAACCGGAGTTGGTGAACTTTTATTCCCCGACCAACCGCAGTAGGTGGATTTATTTTACCGACCAACCGTAGTTGATGGACCGACCAACCGTAGTTGGAGGGATTTATTTTACCGACCAACCGTAGTTGATGGATCGACCAACCGTAGTTGGAGGGATTTTATTTTGGTGGATCGACCAACCGTAGTTGGAGGGATTTTATTTTAACGACCAACCGTAGTTGATGGACCGACCAACCGTAGTTGGAGGGATTTATTTTACCGACCAACCGTAGTTGATGGACCGACCAACTGTAGTTGGAGGGATTTATTTTATCGACCAATCGTAGTTGGAGGGATTTATTTTACCGACCAACCGTAGTTGATGGACCAACCAACTGTAGTTGGAGGGATTTATTTTACCGACCAACCGTAGTTGATGGACCGACCAACAGTAGTTGGAGGGATTTATTTTATAGAATAACCATAGTTGATGGACTGACCAACCTTAGTTGGAGGGATTTATTTTACCGGCCAACCGTAGTTGATTGACCGACCAACCGTAGTTGGAGGGATTTATTCTGAACTTGATGCGTAGTGTGTAGCACTAATACTCTGAAAAAAAAATTCAACAAAAGGAGAGAATTGGGTAAAACATCCAAAGCTTTATTCATATCGAAGAAAACTGCATTACATAAGGATTGAACTACTAATAATATTTACGCAGATGCTCTGCGTTCCATGCATTCTTAAAATCCTCTCCTTATAAGGTTTCAATCCTATATGTCCCTGGTCGAACAACTTCTGTCACTCTATAGGGTCCAATCTAGTTAGCATCCAGTTTGTTGTGTCTTTGAATTACTTTCTTTAGCACATAGTCCCCTTCTTTCAAGTCACATTTCTTTACTCTCTTGTTGTAGAACAGAGTTGTTCATTGCTGGTATGAAACATTCCTGATTGCTGCTTCTTCTCTAACTTCCTCGAGCATATCCAAGTCTAATCTTCTCATCAAGTCACTGATAGGAGGATTGAAATTCAGCACTCTGTGTGTGGGGAGGCCCAACTCGGCAGGTATAACAGTTTCACTTCCAAATGCCAGCATGTGTGGAGATTCTCCTATTGCTGCTCGTGGTGTAGTACAATAAGCCCACAGAACAGAATGTAGCTCGTTAATCCAGTTTGCCTTTGTGTCATCCAGTCATTTTTTTAAACCATTCAGTAGCGTTCTGTTCGTCACCTCAGTTTACCCATTGCTCTGAAGATATCCTGGTGCAGAGTGGGTTTTCAATATATTTGATTGGTGACAATATACAACAAACTCCTCGTTATCAAATTGGGTTCCATGATCAGTAATGAATGCATGGGGAAGACTATATCTGCAAATGATATTCTTCCAAATAAATTGATACACCTTCTCATAAGTCATATCAATAAGAGATTCAGCTTCCACCCATTTAGTAAAATAATCCATAGCGACGACGAGGTATTTGAACCTTCCTCTTGTTGTTGGGAGTGGCCCGACCAAGTCCATTCCCCACGTGGCAAATGGCCAAGGGGATGTTATGGGTGTTAGCAATGCCTGAGGAGTTATTCGAAGGGACGAGAAGCACTGAAATTTGTCACATTTCTTAGCATACAGTATACAATCAGCCCTTATCGTCGGCCAATAATATCCCTGCGCCATTATTCTTTGCAAAAGAGTCCGACCTGCTACATGATCTCCACAGGACCCTTCATGGACCTCTTCAACCAAATCTTTCACCTCGGAAGGGTGCACACATCTTTGCAGACCTTCTATAATTCCTCGTCTATATAGAATACCATTAGTCAATACATAACGAGCAGCTTTAAACTTTAGTTTCTTGGCTGCGAGTATGTCGGTTGGTAATTTCCCTTCCTCAATATATTCCCTGATGGAATCCATCCAAGATGGTCCTAAATTAAGGGTAATAAAGTTCATCATTAGATCTTCGTCTATGCTTCGACTAGCCAAGACTTCTATTGGGATTGTTCTTCATAGCTTGGTGCATGTGGCTGAAGCTAACCGAGCTAAGTCATCCTCTCTTGCATTTTCCAATCTTGGTATTCTAATTATCTGTACTGCGATCAGGCTTGATAAAACCTCCATTTCTTTTGCATGATACCTGATCATTAATTCTCCTTTGGTTGTATATACTCCCAGCATTTGATTTACGATCAATTGCGAGTCATTGAATACGATAACCTGCTCCGCCCCCATGGTTTTTGCCAGGCAAAGTCCTGCAATCATAGCTTCATATTCAGCCTCATTATTAGAATCCTGGAATTGGAAGCGTAAAGCATACTCCACATCGACCTCATCCGGGCTGTTCAAAACAATCCCTGCCCCACAGCCTGTAATGCAAGATGAACCATCCACATATAAATTCCATATAGGTACCTCATCCTCAAATTTTTTATCGGATAAAGTTCCTCGGTGGAATATTTGTTGCTTCCTTTTATCCTCCTCTAGTACTTCTTGCTGCTCGTCGACCATCTCCCCCTGATCGTCAACTGACTTAAGTTGATCGGGGTTTAAATTTGATGATCCTGTAACATCCACATGTTGGTCGGTATTCAGCTTTTTCTCCTTGGAGGTGTCAGGATAAGTGAATTATGCGATAAAATATGTTACTGCTTGCCCTTTAAGTGACGACCTAGGCTCATAAATTATATCATATTCACCAAGTTCTACTGCCCAGTACATCAATCTCCCTGATTTTTCTGGTTTATGAAGAGCTTGCCTCAGTGTCATATCGGTATACACTACTATGGTATGAGCTTGGAAGTACGACCTCATTATTATACTTGTTTCGATCAATGCCAGTGCCAACTTTTCTTATCTTGGATATCTGATCTTTGCTCCTCGGAAGGCCTTGCTAGTGTAATAAATTGGTTTTTGCACTCCATCCTCCATTCTTATCAATGCCGAGCTAACTGCATTCTTCGAAACTGCCAGATACAAGTACAATCTTTCTCCCATCACTGGCATGGACAACAGTGGGGGTGCTCCCAAGTATTTCTTTAACTCTTGAAAGGCCTTCTCGCATTCATCATTCCATTCAAATGTTTTTCAGAGTGTTTTGAAGAATGGCAGGCATCTATCAGTTGCCCGTGATACAAATCTATTAAGTGCTACAACTCGCCCTGTGAGACTTTGCACTTCCTTCTTCGTCGTTGGAGATCGTAGCCCCCATAGAGCCTTAATATTTTCTGGATTTGCTTCAATACCTCGTTGGTTGACAATATACCCGAGGAACATGCCTTCTCATACTCCGAATATGCACTTGGTAGGGTTCAACTTCATTTGATATTTATCTAATTGATCAAAGGTTTGACCTAGATCAATTAGATGGTCAGCAGCTTTCTTTGTCTTCGTCAGAATATCATCAACATAAACCTCCATATTATGACTGATTTGCTCTGCAAACACCTTGTTCATCAGCCGCTGATATGTTGCACCTGCATTTTTCAAACCAAAAGGCATAACATTATAACAGTAAGTTCCCCTAGGGGTAATAAAAGAGGTAATCTCCCTGTCTTCAGGTTTCATTTTAATCTGGTTGTAACCAGAATAAGCATCCATTAAGCTCAACAGCTCGTGTCCTGAGGTAGCGTCCACTAATTGATCAATTCGGGGTAAAGGAAAATAATCCTTTAGGCATGCCTTGTTGAGGTCGGTGAAGTCTACACATATCCTCCACTTGTTGTTCTTCTTCTTCACCATCACCACATTAGGTAACCAGTCTGGATATTTGACATCTTCAATAAAGCAAGCTTTTTGGAGCTTCTCGATCTCCTCTTGTATAGCTTGGTTCTTCTCGGGGATGAACACTCTTCTTCGCTGCTTCATAGGTTTGATTTCATTGTTCACATTAAGTTCATGACACAAGAAATTTGGGTCTATTCTTGGCATATCTTCGTGGCTCGATGCGAAAGTTTGTTTTCTGCTTTTTAGGAAGGCTATCAATTCCTATTTTAGTGGTGTGTCCAACGATGAATCGATTTGAGTTGTTCGTTCTGGGTGTTCGTCGTCCAGAATGACGTTTTCAGTAGCTTCCACCACCTGACCTTTTACGAGCTGCGACTCGTCTCTAGGATCTAACGTTTCAATTTCTGCACCTTCATCTACTTGATAGGTGGTAGTCTTTTTCCTAGATTCTTCCAGTTCTTCTTGCTCGGCAAATGAATAGTAGCATTCCCGAGCTACTTTTTGGTCACCCTTCAGTATTCCTACTCCAAAGTTGGTTGGAAATTTTAGGCATTTATGTACAGTAGATGGTACTGCTTCGAACTTCTTCAATCCTACCCTTCCCATGATTATATTGTAAGGTGATTAAACATTCTTATCCATCATAAAAAAGCGCACTCTTTCTGTTCGACAAGCGGGCCATGTACCGATGAACATATCCAACTTGATCGTCCCAAGTGGAAAAACTTTCTCGCCAGTAAAACCGAGGAGGGGCCGATGATATGGCTCCAACTGGGATAGCTTTAGGTTCAAACTATCAAAAAATGGGTAGAACATAATATCTGCCGAGCTGCCATTATCCACCAAGACTCGCGAAATCACTACTTCCTTCATCCTTATTTTGATCACCAATGGGTCATCATGAGGGTATAGCATACCTGCGAGGTCATTCTTAGAGAAACCGATGACCAGTTTATCTTTGTTTACCTTCCTCGGGAGATCATCCTCAGCTAGATTTATCCTTTGAATATATGAACAAGCTTGAGCCTCATTGAGGTAGGCTTTCCTTTCTGCAGTAAGGTCTTCACCTCCTGCATCTCCACTAGTAATAACATTGCAATCAAATGATCCAAAACGGATAGAAAATACCTCACGTTCTGGCTATTTTGGTCTTTTGGGGAGATCGAGGTCGTCTTGATCTTCATCCAGGTCTTCTTCATGATTTCTCTTCTTATCTTTTTTTGTTCGTTTAGGAGATCTAGACCTCTACCTTGCTCGGTCGTTGCTTTTTCCACCATTTCGGCGATCCACATACTTGTTTAATTTTCCTCGCCTGATGAGCTCTTCAATTTCATTCTAGAGAGCTATAAAGTTTTTGGTCATATGACCATGATCCTTATGGAACTCGTAATATTTGGATTTATCGCTTTTGTCAGGATCTGTCTTCATTTTTTCAGGACAGTTTAACTCCTCGTTGTTCTTGATCTCTTCCAAAACGTGGTTTATATCTACCTTCAAAGGAGTATAGTTTCCAAATTTCTTCAACTGTTCCAATGCTTTCTTTGCTTTTGACTGCTTGTTACCACCATTATTCTTCTGATCCTTCTTCTCAATCTTCTCGGCCTCAACTTTGGTATCCTTAGTGTCCATGCTCTTCTTTGCAGCCATAGCTTCCTCAGCATTCCTGATTTTGGCTGCTTTTGCCATTAATTCTGACATAGTCCTAGGTGGATCTTTGGCCAAAGTATAGTACAATTTATTTGGCAACAATCCACTCATCAGAGCAGTGATTGTTGTCTTTTCATCATAATCAATAACTTCGAGCTTCTCGTTATTGAAACGAGTAATATAATCCCTGGTGTTCTCACCTACTTTTTGTCTAACGCTTAGCAAGTGTGCTACTCGCTTAACTAGTTTTGCCCCAAAACAGAAGTTTCCAATAAAGAGCTCGGCCAGTTGAAAGAAAGTTGCAATATTCCCCCGAGGAAGATTGTTGTACCATATTTGAGCAGATCCAGTGAGAGTTCCTGAAAATGCCCTACATCGCATGTCGTCTGGAACAACATAGATATCAGCAGATGCCTAATATTGTTCTATATGTAGAACAGGGTCAGTTTTTCCATCATATTTTGGTGTTACCACTGGGGCTTTGAACTTTGATGGTGTGGGAAAATCCACAATTGCTTGGATAAAAGGTGTCCCTTGGACAAAAGTTCTTTGTAAAGGATTTTTGGACTTAGCCATTTCCCCTAGTCTATCCTCCAACCTCTGAATAGAGCCTTTCCATGCGTCATTTGCCTCCTCGGGCCTGTTGGTCCGAGCAACTGATCGTGATGAATTTTCCTCTTGGGATCTTTCACGATGAGCAGCTGGTCGGGATTGGGAAGAACCTTCCTTTAAATAAGAGAATCGTTGAGAGATCCTTGACACCATCCTAGGGGGACTTTTATTCCTCCTAGGACCCAAACGATCAAAGGGAGAGACTCTACTCAATCTTTCAAGAGCACTGGTCCTTTCTGGAGATAGAGTGATGTTTTGTTCAGTATATGTGGCTCGTACTGATGAAGTTCGGCCAGGTTGATAAGAAAAATCATTTGATCTATCAATGCGATATGAATCGACATGTCTAGATCGATATTCCTCTGGGAGTAATGTTCGTCTAGTTCGTAAGGAAGGCAATTGGGTATTTCTCTGAATGCTTCGTTGTCCTGACTCGGCAGGTGCTCCACCCTGGATAGTTTGCATGAGTTTTCGCATTGTTTCTTGCATGGAGGTCTAGCCCTGAGCTAAATTAGCCATTATTCCAGCCAGATCTTGGACACTTGGAGGAGATAAATTAGCCATTATTCCAGCATTTTGATTATTGGATTCAGGATTATCAGCCATTGGGGATGAATTGTTTTGGTGAAAAACGACAATTTCAGTCGTTTCCCACAGACGGCGCCAATCTGTTGATGTAAAAAATTAGATTATCTCTAATTATTTAATCACAGATAAAAAATAATTAAGACAAGAGATTTTTAAAGTGGTTCAGCCTTAAAAGAATGGCCTACGTCCACTGTTTGTGTTATTGCTGACTGTTTGTAGAATTCTCGATAATGGGTTTACCAAGAAATTTCGAGACCCCTGCTACTGAGGAGGTTACAATGTATTTATAGCCTTGAGGCGGTACAAATGAAAGAATAATACACAGCTATCCAATAGGCATATGCGTCTGTGTGATAATAATGAGCATTAAATGCGTAGTCATCCTCTTGATTATCCGGATATGAATGCTCTATACGAGATGCAGCTCGGACTGCCTAAGCTTCTCGGTATACATAAGTTGCTCGGTACAGTAGAGTTCCTCGGAGAACACTTGTTGCTCAGAGAATTCTGAGTTGGTCGGGGAGGTTGAGTTCCTCGGAGTCAAGGTGTTGTTCAAAAATGTTTGCCGGTGCCATGTAAGTTGACATATGTCTCCACATAATCGGTCCACGTCAGCAGACTAAATTTGGTATCAACAGATGTGATTGAACTTTTGTATTCCAGCAGCAATGATGCAACTTTAGGAAGTTCTTCCCCAAACTTTTGGTTAAGACCCTACAAATATTTGAAGAAAAGTCAATGTTAGTCAGTATAAATTTGAAATGCAAATCAAAAGAGGAAAAATTATTAACGAAGTGATAACCTATGTCATGCCCTGATTGGGGACATTTGAGAGCAGTATAAGGTACAACAGTTGGTAGGGCGGCATATTGCCAGTTCTTGACAATAAGAGCATAATCTTAGTAATCCTTATTAGAGTCAGGTAGATTGACTACTAAATCCCTATTAGCTTGCCTAGTATTTAAATAGTAAGTACTCTCTCCCACAGTTACCCATTTGTAGCAAAACATCAGCTCTAGAACCCCAATATGGTTCCCATAAAGTTCATTCAACCTATGAACCCCATTTATAACTCCCCAAGTATTGGGGGATACCCTGGCGGGAACTGCGTCAAAATAGTGGCAATATTGGAGAAAAATAGGATTCTGTGGAAAATTTATACCACACTCCTCTATGAACAGAGTTGGGATCCAATGAACCTCATAAAGGGAATAGACATCAATGGGACCCTTGGTATCTCTAAGTCGAACCCAAGAGGGGATTTTTTTTTTCTAAACTCCTCTAAAGAGTTCTCATTAATAATATGAACCATGGTGAAAAAGAAGAAAATATGATGAAATAAAGAGAAAAGGAAGGATATGTTACAGGAATCTAGAGATTCAACAAGAACAGAAGAAAAAGGGAGGAAAATGATCGCAGAGAGTGTAAAACTGAATAAATGCGGTGTGTGATATCGATTTGAATTAATTCGCAAATTTATAATTTGGCACACTTATTTAATTAGACTCTATTTAAACCAAATTAATTCAGCCCCTAAATATGTAACTATGTGTGTGCGTGCGCCAACCCATAAATAAAGCATGCGATACAAATATTCCTGAAAAATCCTCGAAGGGAAAACTCTTTATATTTTTAAAACTTTGAAGAATTCACAAGACCATTGACTTACATACAACCTCATAATCGACCACAAGTGTAACGCAAGGTGTCTTTGTCAAACCTTCAAAGAAACGGCTAGAAATGTCATTGGCCAGAATTTCCTCCAAGAACTCCAGATGGTCAGCAATGAAGAAGAAAACGGCTTCTCCACAAGTGTGAACTTTATAAGGACTCCCTCCACAATAGGACATAGCTCTCAGGTTGAAGAGTTCTCCCCACAAAGGTAAACAAAAGCAAAATGTGTTCTTAAACACCAAAATAATTCACCAAAGCATATGGGATTTTTTGTGAATTGTAAACAAAAAGGGATTAAACCCTAAAAGAAGAAGTCAAAAGGATTCTGCAATTTCGCTAACTTTTGTCTTTTAAAACGCTGGGACTTCTTGATAAAAACGAAACCATTTAATGAGTACTTATACAAAAATGCGTTGCCTCGGTATACAAGGTCGTTTGAATGAGAAAACTATCTCGCGCGAACAAAGTACAGATGTCGTTCAAATGCCATCGCGCGACATCCATATGTTGCTCGAACGATATAACTATCTCGCTTGAACGACCTGGGCATCAAAATCGAGGTACGCTTCAGGACTTAGAAAAAATACTCATTCTCAAAATTTGACAAAAAATTCCGCTCCAACCCTTAGAAATATTTTGTAAAAATATTCCAAAATCTCTAAGTGGAAAGTTAAGGTATTTAAAACATAACATTACCAAAGTAAACTTTGCGGAGTCTTTTTGATGAAGAACTTGATTAATTCGGATCCGTCTTTGATGCTTGAATTTTCTTGAATGCTCTTCGATGGTGTAGCGATATACGACATAAATAATTGATTACAAACTTATACAAATATATCCTTACAAATCTCCCCCTATATCTATACCGGTACATACATAAAAACATCTGAATTATCAAATACAAAATTGCCTATACAAATCTACTCTCTCATGAATAAATTTGCAAGATCTCAAATTGTTCTTCAAAAATTCTTCATCAAATCTCAAAGCTTTTCTCATTAGGGTGTGCAACATAATTATCTTCAATCTTTGTACCTACACACATGAGATAAAGCAAAATACCTTCGTGACGCATCGAGTTTGAAATGATATAAGAATAAAACATTAATAAATCAAATCTCCCCCATAATGCAAAAGCTCCCCCATAACATGGTAATTATTTCTCCCCCTTTTTATGATGTCCCCAAATATACAGATAAGAAGAAACAATCAAAGCATGGAGTGTCACGATAAAATTCATAGAAAACATGGATCAAACTACGCGCATGCAAAGGTATGTAAAAAATTTCACAAACTCTTTATTATTTTTCAAAATTTTCTTACAAAAATAAGATACTAAAAAGCACACCATGGATTTATACTAAAACAACCAAGTCATGGAAATGGAATGAATGGGTGTGAACACATTCGATAGGTAAATAAACTCAATCAATCATATGTGCAAGATGAATACATGTACCCCTAACGAATGAACATCAAAAGTATCCTTAGGTGTAAAAATTATTGAATTTAGATGACATCGTCTTATGCAAATCAACAATTCAACACCAATAACGTCCAAAACTATTTAACGCTTTTTCAAGAATTTCAAGGACGTGAAAACCCGTTTTAATTCTCCATCCAAACTGCCTCATATATATTTTCTTTTAGAGGTGCATAAACTAAATTCTCAAACTTTGAAGAATTGGTGCAAAAAACTAAATGGCCCATTTCTGGCAATTTATTGCCTTTAAATTTTTTTCAGGCTCTTTTAAACCTATTTGGACCCCAGATAATAAAATTCCTCAATTTTTTAGGTCTAATTAAATGGAGAAAAGGAATGAGAGATGAGAAGGTGGGTTGCGTATATAAGCCCCATTTGACGGTCTTTCTTTGGTCGATTAATCGCAAAGGATAAATGATAATATTTCGTAGCCCTTCATCGTTTGCAAATAAAGCACACAAACTCGCAAACGGCTCTTATACGCACGACTTTCTTGTCAAGTTTTATCGCGCTTGGTTCATTTCAAGGATAAGATTGTCTTGAAAACACCCAACCAACATGTGATAATACGAGCATAATAATCAAACAAATCCATGCATGTGTGCAATAAAGGAAATCATGAGTCAAACATGTAGGAAGTAACACTTAATTACATCTTAATGACTCCAAACATTATAAAGCACATGGATGAATTGACCTATTGTCTCAAAACACTATCAAATAGTCACATGAAAAAAATGGGATGATGTTTTGACTCGGTTATCCTAAGTGTCCATCCATAAAAGGTGCAAACAAAATACAAAAATCTTTTTGGATTTTTCAAAAGTTTTATCAAAATAAAATCTTTTTGTATTTTTCAAAAAATTTCAAAAACAAAAATTTAATACAAAAAGTACATGTCACAACGCTAGCAAACATAAATATCATGAAACAAAAAACTAGCGTATGATAAACATGCGAACACAATCATCTATATGATATGGCAAGAGAAGAATCATGTGCAAGCAAACAGGAATCAACTTGTCTAAAATCTAGTGCCTCTAAAAGTGATTTCCTAACCCAAATAGATTTGAAACGCCATGTGTGGGATTTAGGAGCCAAGGTAACACTAGACATAAACTTCCTAGGACATTTTCCAAGATCAAAACAAAAACGCCTAAGGTGAACTTTCCTACAACAATATGAACATGTGTAAACGGGTGGAACGACACCTATGGGTTGACCTTTTCTAACATCCTTGAAATTGGTTGATCCTCTAAAACAAATAATAGTTTTGTCTTTAGCATTAGAAGCATGAGAACAAGATGAGCCATTACCATCACTATCAAACCTACTCGAATCTGTCAAATCATTTTTCAACTTCAAAATTTTTGACTCAATCAAAGAATTAGACTCTTCCAATTTAAGGGACGCCTTTTTCAAATTTTCAACAATTACTAAAAGGGTATCTATCTCCCCCTCAATTAAATCAAACTTTTTCCTAAGAGTCTCTTCACGTGCCACAAACTCATTGATTAAAATATTTTTGTCATCTTTGGCACAAACATAAACCATCGAATTTTTAAGGTATTCTAATTCTTTTTCTAAAACTAGGACCCTATCATCACTTTCCTTCTTGGACAATTTTAAAGAAAAAAAAGTCATGGTCTAAGGCAACAAGTTTCTCACGATACAAATCTCTTTGATTTTGAACCGTTTGCAAAAGATCCATCGCGGATTTAAAACAAGAATTTTCTTTTTCCAAAAAGTCAATTCTTTTAGCAAACATCAAATTCAAATGATTTATATCATCAAAAATCTGACTCGTGTCATCAAAGGGTTGCATCTGATTACATAAGTGCTCCATTGGAAAAATTATGATTTTTCACAAAATTGATTTTAAAAAAATCAAAATCACACAAATTTTGCGGAAAATAGGAATACGCGATAAATTAGCGCAACCTGCTCTGATACCAATTTGTAAAAACGAATAAATGCGGTGTGTGATATCGATTTGAATTAATTCGCAAATTGATAATTTTGCACACTTATTTAATTAGAGTCTATTTAAACCAAATTAATTCAACCCCTAAAACATGAAACTATGTGTGTGCGTGCGCCAACCCTTAAATAAAGCATGCGACACAAATATTCAGGAAAAATCCCCAAAGTGAAAAACCTTTTTATATCTAGAACTTTGAAGAATTCACCAGACCATTGACTTACATACAACTTGATAATCACCCACAAGTGTAACGCACGGTGTCTTTGTCAAGCCTTCAAAGAAACGGCTAGAAATGTCGTCGACGGGAATCTCCCGCAAGAACTCCAGATGGTCAGCAATGAAGAAGAAAACGACTTCTCCACAAGTGTGAACTTTAAAAGGACTCCCTCCATAATAACACGTAGCTCTCCGGTTGCAGAGTTCTCCCCATAAAGGTAAATAAAAGCAAAGTGTGTTCTTAAACACCAAAACAATTCACCAAAGCATATGGTATTTTTTGTGAATTGTAAACAAAAAGGGATTAAACCCAAAAAAGAAGTCAAAATGATTCTGCAGTTTCGCAGTTTTCTGTCTTTTAAAACGCTGGGACTTCTTAATGAAAACGAAACCATTTAATGAATATTTATACAAAAATGCGTCTCCTCGGTATACGAGCTCGTTCGAACGAGAAAACTATCTCGCATGACCAAAGTACAGATGTCGTTCAAACGACATCGCGCGACATCCATATGTCGCTCGAACGAGATAGCTATCTCGCTTGAACGACCTGGGCATCAAAATCGAGGTACGCTTTAGGTCTTAGAAAAGATACTCATTCTCAAAATTTGATGAAAAAGTCCTCTCCAACACTTAGAAAATATTTTGTAAAAATATCCCAAAAGCTCTAAGTGGAAAGTTAAGGTATTTAAAACATAACCTTATCAAATTAAACTTTGAGGAGTCTTTTTGATGAAGAACTTGATTAATTTGGATCCGTCTTTGATGCTTGAATGTTCTTGAATGCTCTTCGACGGTGTAGTGGTATACGACATAATTAATTGATAACGGACTTATAAAAATATGTCCTTACATAGAGAAAACTTGAAAGCAAAGAGAGAGATAAATTTCATAAGATTTGAGGTAAAAAGAAAGAGTGAAAACTTCGTACCTATTTATAGGTTGTCTCGAGAAATGGGAATAAATGATTAACTAAACGAACCATATAGCTACCGACCGCTGCACGCTTTTCGAAGTGTTAAAAGACGATTGTGACCTTTTGGCGGTTAAAAAATGTTTGAATTATTTACAAAAATGCTATCATCAAACAGTGCATGCATAAATTTTTACAAGTATGTGAGGTTGGCTGCTGACTAAACGCTAAAATAGTATGCCGAGAAACTTCCTGGGTGAATTACTCCATACTTTCACGCAAGCAATCGGAGCTTTGTTGTATGTAAAAATTATACTCCCACATAGACCAATTATGAATGTACACCTATCATACAATGCGGCTGACCAACCTACTTGATCGGCCTAAAAGATACTTAGCCGGCTGGAAGTCCAACCAACACTAGAATGCGAACCAACAAGAAAAGAAACAATTACTCGGATGGGATGCCAACCAGCTCTGAATTACAAGAGTTTTACTTATTGTACACATATGTAAAGGCCTATTTATATAAAGGGATTCCATCTTTAGCATTTTGTACCCCTATAAATACAAACGAATCCTTTAGCTAAAGGGACAACTCAAATCACTCATATGCACACTATTCAGAGCTATTGTAAATTCTTTATCTCTTATGTATGTGGTTTAAGTTATTTATATTATTTTTATTTGTGATTATAAATTTGGAGTCAATCCATTTTTAGACATCAACACACGTGAAAAATATTCAGCTGCTATTTATCATATAAAGATTTACATACCTAATGTATAAAGGTATTCCATCTCTTTAACTTCCAACTACTATAAATAGCTCATGACCTCTCTCATCTGAGAGCAAATAAAAACAACTTCTCCAATCCCCAGAGTGCTCATGGGAGGATAGTACAAAACCCTAAAATATAGTTGCATTGTACCCGTAGATGATGGCATCTCAGTTGGCCGAACCACATAAACCTTTGTCTCTCTCTCTCTCTCTCTCTCTCTCTCTCTCTCTCTAGCTTATTTTTTAATCTCTGGTTATAATTATTCGTTTAATTAAGCTAAGATTTTTCCAATTCATCAAACCAAATTTAGACACCAATAGATTGGTTAGTGTTGTCAATTTAGAAAATATCGCAGGTGAATGGGCTATTTTAGAACTGCGAGTGTAAGTACGGGTCGAGCCCACAGAGATTTGTCAATTTTACCTTTTAAAAGAATTGCAACTGTCCAATTAGACGAAATGGGATAGAGAATAATTATGGACTACACTAAATAAAAGAAACTACGATAAATGAGAGTAACACAAGATATTTATAAACAATTAGGAAATAATTAGGATTCGGGGTCCATTTATCACGTAACTAATATTGTACACTAATTTAATGTTGTCATTCCCTTTTTATAACTCAAATTAAATCGACTCTCGACACGTTTAATTCGAAAGATATGATGGTTATGATCATAATATTTTTAACGTCTCTAATAGATGGCTAAAATCCCTATTCCCTTAGAAAATACAAGTTTTAAAATTTGCAAATATATTTAAGCATGGACTATCAAAAGAATCAAAGTGCAAGCATAATCCATAAAAAATTACTATTTCTAAATCTCAAAACTTGATTTGACAAAACAATCTTGGAGGTTCTTTAACACACTCTCGTGTCGCTTTAAAATGAATACCGAATCTTTAATAACAATTAAAACAAGTAGGGAATAAACAACGATAAAATTAACGTGACAATATTAGCTAACTATGATAAACTTCACCCTACTCCTAATATAAGAATCACGCTACCATAATGAAAGAGAAATTGTAAGAATGAGGAGAGATCTTCATTAATAAACCAAAATTACAAATAGTTCTCTCATAACAATCTTCAATCCAATGATAAAAGTTTGGCCCTCAAATTGATTACAGTCACTCAAAGTTGCTCCCCGAAATCCTCCACGAAATTCCTCTCTAATTGTCTACGAAATACGAGTCCAAGGGTCCTTTTTATAGGACAAGTGGTGAGGTTTTTGAGTTGTGGTGGGACTCTATCTGATTGGTCGAATGGTGTTGGTAGCTATTTCTCCACCTCTTTAATATTAGGATCATGATGAGGGACAAAATTTCCCCCCACTCGAAAACTCTAATCTTTTCTTGCTGAACACGCATGCCGAGTTTCATCCAAATCGGAGAATAAAAATTTTCAACTTTTAAAAACAGCTTGTTTTCGAACGACCGTAAAAATCAATTTTTTCGCTCCTTTTGTAATTGATCATCAATTTGCACCAAATTCCATCATTCCCTGCAAAAAAATCACTAGGCAATTTTTTTCAAAAGTTAGCACAAGAGTATTATAAAATTATCGAAGTGCCCATTTTTTACTTAAAATTGCCATTTTCAATATGAATTCAATCATTCTAGCATTTTATTCTCTTTTTAATAAAATACTCTTAAGAACTTATTAAATACACTAAAATGGGACTAACAAAGTATAAATTTGGGTATAAAATATACAAAATAATGCACTCATCAAATACCCCAAAACCTAAACTTTGCTAGTCCTCGAGCAAAACTAAAATTTAAAATCTAGCTCACTTTCGTAGGAATCATGATTTCACTTATCATGTGCAACAAGCCATTAAACCCCTAGGTTACCCTAGTGGACGAGTTTTGTCTCGTGAGGTTTTGCAGTGAATATACCCACAAAATTCAAAAACTTGACTCAATACAAAAGACTCAAAAGTAAGATAACCAAGTTTGAATGCAAACTTCATAAATATAGTAAAAATTCACTTTTCAATCTCAACTTATCGTGTGCGTGTGCATAGCCAATATAACCGTCCATTTCAAAAGATTTGATCGTTACATTTCTTATTTGAAAGTTCGTTTTGATTTCAAAATCTCACAGGATGCACTCACAATCGAACACTCGAAAATGGGTTGTTTTCTCTCGGTATATATGAATAAAAGAATAAATTTATATGAACAAATTTCACATATGCATGATCAACAACGGATTTTTGTTTTTTTATAATTGATGAATATGATCTCATGAATGGAAAATCGATTACTTGTTGAAAACGTTGAATCTCACAATAGATCCTATTCATCTTATCTCCACACTATAACTAACTTCCTTTGAGATCGATTAGGACTTTCTTTGGTTGTATTGTAGGCTCGGGTTTGGCTAGAAAGAATGGTTTTTTGGATTTCAAAATTTCAGAGAATATAGAGGTTTTTTGGTAATTTGACTTTAAGGCACTTTTTCTTCTAAGCTCTATTTTTCTTTTCTCTTTCCTTTTTCTTTTCAAACTCACACATTTTTTTTCATCTTTTTTTTTCTTTGTTTCTTTCTTCCCTTTTTTTTTCACACATTCTTGCAACCTCCTTTTATTTCGTTTTGGCCCATTTTTTACCGTAATTTTACCCCAGTATTCTCAAAAAATTGGTATGAGTTCTTTTTATGGGCTTTTAACTCCCAGTTGGAGTTGGGCAGGATAATGAGTTTTCAACAAAAGGCTTATTTTCTTTTTTGCTCAAATGTGCTTGCAATGGAATAATGTAAAAAGGTCGGTTTAGACCTAATTTTTGGGCTTTCAAACGATGGTCCAATCTCATTTCTCAAGTTTGATTAAGTTGATTTGTGTCTCAAGACGACTTCCTAAGACCTCTAGTGCTTAAGATTCACATTTTGACTTTTTATTTTCAATAATCGAACAAAACAAAGAATTTTAGATCATCAATGAATTTATCTCAAAAGGAAATTTTAAACTGTTTTAACTCGGATTGATTTAAATCTCTCCAAAACGATGAATGGCACAATATCTCACCGAGCTAAAATCTCCACATTTATTCGTGAAGCATATTAACTTTCGCCTCAATATCCATTTTCGATCATATTATATGGCTAACGTGTAAAAAATTCATAAGATGACATATTCATGAATTAATTCTATATTAAGAAATTGTTTCAAAACTCAATTATATTAAAATCTTTTTATTTTTTATTTTTGAAATTTTTCTGATTTTTTTTTCTTTTCAAAAATATCATCCTTACCCCCAAACTTAAATTTTACATTGTCCTCAATGTATGCTCAAATAAAAATATGGACAAAGAAAATAAAGTAAAGAAGCAAAATGATGATAAATGTTAACTAAAACAAATAAAAAAAGGGGAAAAACTACACTAATAATATACAAACCGTTGACAATTACCATCATCACCATAAATTAATAATCAAAATAGTTATGGGTCATTCCAATTAATAAACTTTATATCACTTAGTGCCAAAACATCATAAATTTGAGAGCATGACCGCACAACAAAAATTTCAATTTTAAATTCATGGTCATAATGGTGCGCACCAACATCATAAATAATAAATAAATTTGAATCGCATGAATCATATGTTGATGCATCACATGGATGTAATAAATTGCAATAAGGATCCAAATATATACTATCCCTTTTTCGAAAATAGTCACGTAAAATTGGGGATGCATACGCCACTCCTAAATGTGAGGTTTTATGAAAAGCGCGGGAGGAAAAGGTATCACGGGGTGATACACTTTCTTCATCAAAAATAGGAGGACCGTCATAAATACTTGAAGTATCACTAAAATCGGATGACAAATCCTCCAATAAATTTTTCCACAAATAAGAAGAATCAACATTTTTCACAATTAAATGAGGAGAAAAATCTCGACAAAAATTCACATCAAAATCATCACAATTATTACAGGTGCCAAGATTGTCAAATTTTTCCTCCTCACAAAATTGATTATCCCCATTTAATTCATGATTATTTTTAGAAATAGCATCATTATACCGTTTGTTTACCTCTTTCCAATTGATGCACTTTGGTGGACAAATAGTAATTACAGGCATTGGATTCTCATCCATACATTCTTTAATTTTTAAAATGACTACAGACCCATCAGACTCAAATTGAAATACATAGTCATCTAAATTTTTAGTATTTTGTAAAAACACGACCACATGATCAATTGAGGAATATGAGAAAGATGACGAGATAACAATATGAGGATCACCCATTGTAATTTACAACGCATGACTTTTTATCTCTTTTTTCTAATTTTTTAAAAAAAATTAGAATGCAAAAGCAATTATAATTGACTCAAAATCTAATTAGACAACCCATACTCTTTTACGAGGGAGAATTTAAAAGACGGCCAACTACGGTTATCACCTCGAATCTCTCCTTTTCCTTCAGGTAGGTGGTCGATACAAAGACTCATTAAAAACCACCAATCATAGACAAGCTAGAACATAATCGATTTGATAAGTTCTCGTTGCAGTAGCTTTTAATTCTACCCTCGTTAAGAGTTTTTCCCTTAAGACAATTTATGCAACGTGCTAATTTAAATGTGAAATTAAACCACCTAGTAGCACACAAAAATGTACCTCAAGCGTGGAATTTTTACGGTCACTTGTTTACGTCGGGGCAAAGTTTAAGTTGACGTCGATGGGGGGGGGGGGGGAATTCGCCTACGTTTCAGTCGTCCCTGAGAGTTCCTTGTGCTGGTGGCAAGATTGCACAAGTTTCTTCATGTTCGCTCACCGTTGCACACTTTTTTGAATTTTTTTCACTTTTATTTTTTTTAAATTTTTTTTACGGACTACCTACTAAAAAAAATTTTGGAAATTTTCAAAAAAAATATTTTTGTTTTTCGAGTTTTTTCAAAAAAAAAATTTGTATTTTAGGATAAACTACTGCAAAAAGTATATAAAAAAGGCTGAAAGTCACAATTCGAAAAAAAAAATCGAACAAATCCCCGACAACGGCGCCAAAAACTTGTTGTCAATTTATAAAATACCGCAAGTGCATGGGCTATTATAGAATAGCGAGTGTAAGTACGTGTCGAACCCACAGAGATTTGTCAATTTTAACTTTCAAAATAATTGCAACTGTCCAACTAGACGAAATGGGATAGAGAATAATTACGAACTACACTAAATAAAAAAAACTACGATAAGTGAGAGTAACACAAGATATTTGTAAACAATTAGGAAATAATTAGGATTCGTGGTCCATTTATCACATAACTAATATTGCACACTAATTTAATGTTGTCATTCCCTTTTTATAACTCAAATTAAACCGACTCTCGCCGCGTTTAATTCTGAAAATATGAAAGTTATGATCATAATATTTTTAACGTCTCTAATAGACTACAAAAATCCTTATTCCCATAGAAAATACAAGTTTTAAAATTTGCAAATGTATTTAAGCGTGGACTATCAAAACAACCAAAGTGCAAGCATAATCCATAAAAAAAATTACTATTTCTAAATCTCAAAACTTGTTTTGACAAAACAATCTTGAAGGTTCAAAAACACATTCTTGTGTCGCTTTAAAATGAATACTAAATCTTTAATAACAATTAAAACAAGTAGGGAATAAACAACGATAAAATTAACGTGACAATATTAGCTAACAATGATAAACTTCATCCTCCTCCTAATATAAGAATAACGCTACCATAATGAAAGAGAAATTGCAAGAATGAGTAGAGATCTTCATTAATAAACCAAACTTACAAATTGTTCCCTCATAACAATCTTCAATCCAATGATAAAAACTTGGCCCTCAAATTGATTACAATCACTCAAAGTTGCTCCCCGAAATCCTCCTCGAAATTCCTCTCTAATTGTCTACGAAATTATGAGTCCAATGGTCCTTTTTATAGGACAAGTGGTGAGGCTTTTGAGTTGTGGTGTGACTCTTTCTGATTGGACGAATGGTGTTGGTAGCTATCTCTCCACCTCTTTAATCTTAGGATCGTTATGAGGGACAAAATTTCCCCCCACTCGAAAACTCTAATATTTTCTTGCTGAACACACATGCCGAGTTTCGTCCAAATCGGAGAATAAATTTTTTTGACTTTTCAGGTTGTTTTCGAACGACCGTAAAAATCCATTTTTTCGCTCCTTTTTTTAATTGATAATCAATTTGCACCAAATTCCATCATTCCCTATAAAAATTTCACTAGGAAACTTTTTTCACAAATTAGCACAAGAATATTATAAAATTATTGAAGTGCCAATTTTTTTACTTAAAATTGCCATTTTCAATATGAATTCAATCATTCTAGCATTTTATTCTCTTTTTAATAAAATACTCCTAAGAACTTATTAAATACACTAAAATGGGACTAAGAAAGTATAAATTTGGGTATAAATTATATAAAATAATGTACTCATCAGTTCGATCTATATGAAGCAACAAGTTATTGTTGTTTTTTACTTATTTTCTTTAAGTAACCATTTTTTAGTCATGCTACTAAAAAATGACAGACATTCCAAAAGGTAGACACGCCGCTGGCAAGGCCTTTAGTCCATTTAACCCACCTAGTATGTGAGATCTTCAAGAATCAAGAGGCTATTCAATAGATAGTGAGAAAACTTGCTCAAAAGTTTTAAACTAGGCCAGCAGTTAGCCCTACAACCATGGAAGAAATGTATCCCCTACACCAAGGCTGAAAAGGAGTAGATCTAGATATTCTATATCTTTTCGTAATAGATATTATCATATGGGCCCGACCTCATCAATCAAATATACTTATTATTATGATGGCTATTCACTTTCTTAAGAACGATCGAGCGCCTTGGATAGGCTAAGCATGGCTTAACCTTTAACTGTTCGGGTCCTTAATCTTCTAGGGGCCATAATCACAGAGAGCCCTCCAAATCACGAGATCATCAAGAATGATCTCTCAGGTTAAGAACTAATGTGCAAAGATCTGTTCGCGGCGAGCACATATCTCAGGGAGAGATCGTAGCACAAACTTATAGCCGAACAACTAATACTGTTTCCAAGAAAAAAAATCTTAAAGAGAATCCCTATAAATTTTCTATTCACCATGTTGAAGATTGTTTGGGAGAGATGGACAAATCCAATAACCCCTTGCAAAGGAGTTTTATGAAGGTATCACCCTTTATCATGATAATTGTGAACTTCCCTACACCTATCAAGTTTAAGCCACCTCTGGTCACTCCCAAGTATAATAGAAAAATTGATCCAGTCATTTATGTGGAATAGTATCAATATTCTGCCAATATATACTTAATTATAGATGATATGCATTATTGGGTATTTTCTAGCACTAGTATTGGGTCGACACATATTTGGTACAATAACCTGCTGCAAGGATGGTTATCCATCTTTCATCAACTCACGGAGCTATTTATCAATAACTTTGTATTTTGAGTTAAACCAATAAAAAAGGTAGCTCATTTGTTGAGAGTTCTCCAAAGATAGGGAGAAGCTACATGCGAATACATCACTCGCTTTAACATAAAAAGCTAGAAGTTATAGACTACGAAGAAAATACAACAATTAATGCATTAATGAGTGGTCTACTACCTGAGAAGTTACATTATGCCCTGGTCAAAGATCCCCCTAAGACCATGACTAGGTTAATGACCAAAGCAGGCAAAATCATGAATGCCGAGGAATCCATGGCTACAAGCAATCTTATGACACCAAGATCGATAATAATAAAGGCTCTGGGAAGAAAGAGTAGAAAGACAAGAAAGCAGAGAAATCCAAGAAGTGTGATTAGTAGATTCCTCTCACTGATGGAGTATATAACATTTTGGAGGAAACCTAAGGAAGTAAGGATTTAAAATGGCCCGAAAAGCTGAAGTCACCCCAAAATCAAAGGGATAAACCAAGTATTGTGAATTCCACAAAGACCATGGACATAACATAGACAGTTGTATAGACCTAAAGAACAAAATAGAAAGTCTGATCTAAAGGGATAAACACTCAAAATTACTTGACAAAGAGGTCATGTCAGAAGAGTGAGAATTATGTAGACGATAGGAATCTCCTTGCAATAGAGGATACGAAAGAAAAAGAGGCAGAGATGATGATGCCAAGGGCAATTCGAATATATTGAAGATACCCAGGGAACCTATACGTAAGGTGAAAATGATTTATTTTTATTTTTATTTCATTATAGGTGGTGATACTAGTTGAGGCGATGAAATAGCCGAGAGAAAAGCATACCTGAATGAAGCCAAAGCATAATCCTACATTCAGCAAATCAAATTGTCCGGTGATGTTGCTAATTGCCTAAGGAAAGTAAACAAAGACGGGATGGTAATTGGATTCTCCAAATAAGACCTTTATTGGATTCTTTATCCTCGCGATGATCCTCTGGTCGTCACGATGATGATGCTCGTGGACAATGGCAGTTCAGTCGACATCATATTTCATGATTTTTTCAAAGGTCTGCGGTTATGAGATAGAAAACTGGAGCCGTATCACAGGCCCCTCATAGGTTTATCAAGAGAAAAAGTGTACGCTTTAGGAATAGTTAAATTAGAAGTAATAATTGGCACTTGTTTGATCAGTTGAACTGAGAAGATTAATTTTTTTTATCTTATATATAAACGTTCGATAAATTTACAACATCATATTTGGCTGGATAGGCCTGAAAAAGTTTGAAGTTATTCCATCCACCGTAAACTAGTACCTAAAGTTCCCTACACATTATGGGGTCGGTGTTGTTATTGGGAATCAGGTTGAAGCCAGGAATGTTATTACACTTCAGCCGACCAAGAAAAATTAAAGAAACTTTTAATTACACACTAGATTGAGACAACACATCCACATAAGGAGGCTGACTTAGTAAAGGGACAAGTTATATAGGTAGTGGAGACTTTAGTCCTTGATGGCGAGTGCTCAGAATAGATGACACAGATAGGCTCATTTATGGATCCATGCCTTAAGCATGAGTTAATAAACTTTCTCAAATAGCGAAATGATGTATTCTCTTGGAGCCATGAAGAAATGCCAGGGATTGGCCTTGGGTTCTTATGCCACAAACTAGACAGTGTCAAGGATGCTGAGACGATAAAACAGGAACAAGTATTCATCCTCGAGAAGAACATGGCCATCCAAAAAGAATTAGATAATCTATGGAAAGAAATTTTCATTGAGGACGTCACATATAAAAAATGTCTAGCCAATGTATTTATGGTCAGGAAGAAAAATAATAAATGGCACATGTGTGTTCATTTCACTGACCTTAATAAGGCTTGTCCAAAGGATCATTTCCCCAATCCTACGATTGATCAGCTAGTCGATGCCATTACTGGGTACGAATTACTCAGTTTTATGAATGCCTACTCGGGGTATAAAAAAATAAAGATAAAACCATAAGATAAGGAGAAGACCTCATTCTTCACTCGCTGAGGTACCTATTGTTACAACGTTATGCTTTTTGGGCTCAAAAACGTCGAGCAACATATCAAAGGCTATTGAAAATGGTTTTTGAATAGCATAATGGAAAAATAAGGAGGTATATATGGATGACATGATCACCAGTTGCAACAAATCATCTGATCACATTAAAGATCTGAGTCAGACATTTGGTCAATTGGAGAAGCACTAGATGAAGCTCAATTTAAGCAAGTGTGTATTCGACATACACGAAGGAATATTCTTGGGATTCATAATAAAGGAGAAAGGTATTGAAGCTAATCTAAATAAAATTTAAGTGCTAATAGATATAAAGTCTTCTACAAATAACAAGGACGTGTTAATAAATATACAGTCTCCTACAAATAAGAGGGACGTGCTGAAGTTGATAGGAAGAGTGGCGACCCTCAATAAATTCATCTCTCGTGCTACTAATAGGTGCCTATCCATATTCAAAGTGTTAAAGAAGACTTTGAGTTGAATAAAGAGTGCAATAATGCCTTCCTAAAGCTTAAGAAATTCTTAGTATATCCATCATTTATTTCTCGACCACTCATGGGAGAGAAACTATACTTGTATTTGGCGGTATCTGAGTCGACTGTTAGCTCAGTACTTATTCGACTAGAGGATGGGGTGCTGAAAGCAGTTTACTATATTAGCAAGGCCTTCCGAGGTGCAGAAACTCATTACACACATTTGAAAAACCTAACTTTGACTCTATTTAAAGCCTTACGAAGAATGAAACCATATTTTTATGCTCATACTATTGTCGTTTACACGAACATGCCATTGCGCCAAGACATTCACAAACCAGAGAAGTCAGGGTGATTGATGGCATGTGCTTTAGATCTTGGAGAGTGTTTATGAACCCAAAATAATATCAAAAGGACGGGAGTAGTAAACTTCATAGTTGGGTTCACTTATGAAGAAAAACCTGCGGAGAAGACCCCTAGGGAGAGAGCTCAATAGCAAATCCAATCGAGCAGACTTACTCACAAGAGAGCTTAGTTGTAAATCCAACTGAGCAGGCTTCTATAAAAGATAGCTCCTTGAACAAGATGACTAATCAAGAGGAAGATATACCAGATACATCTACTGCGCAAGAAAATTATGCATTTTCCCTTGAGCAAAGCCAAAACATATTCAATTATAGATCCTTTGTTGAAGGGGATTTCAGGGAGGATTCAACCACGTGGAAGATGTATGTAGATAGATCATCATGAATCACAAGCTGCAGCATTGGGATGATAATCAATACCCGAGTTGATATAGACGTGGAGTACACGCTTAGATTCTAATTCAAAGCTTCCAACAATGAAGTGGAATATGAGGTGCCGATCATAGGGTTTGAATTAGCACTATCCTTGGGTGTCGAATAGGTACTAGCTCACAGTGACTCCCAATTTATTGTCAATTAAGCGTTGGGAGTATACGTGGTCAAAAGAGAATTTATGACAAGGTACTTAGCAAGGGCACAATACTGAATATCTAAGCTCTAAGAGGTTAAAATGATTAAAATTCTAAGAATTGATAACATCCAAGTAAATGCACTCTCTTGACTCGTTATCATAATGAGAACTATATTCAGGGAGACCATTCTGCTAAAAGTCCTCATGCACAGAAGCATTGATAAGAGAATCAACTTCACCATGCTGGATTTAGGTGCTTTGTGGATGGATACAATCAAGGAGCATATTGAGAAAGGCATCATGTCAGGTGACCCAAAGGAAGCAAAAAAGTTGAGGTAAAAAATAGCTAGATACGTTATGGAAGGAGGAATCATGTACAAGAGAGGATTCATTATCTCAATGCTCAGATGTGTCAACCCCTACGAAGTGCAAGATATGATTAAAGAAGTATATGAGGGATCTTATGGAGCTCATTCAGTAGGAAGATCATTGGTCAAGCGAGTGGCTACCTAGGGATATTACTGCCCAACTATGAAAATAGATTGTGTCGCCTACGCGAGACTATGTGATAAATGTCAGAAGTTTGAAACAATTCATAAAACACCTGTAGTAGTGCATATGCTGATCACATCCGTATGGAATTTTGCCATGTGGAGAATTGACTTGGTTAACTCACTACCAAAGACAAGAGGAGGGTTCAAATACTTAGTCATCGCCATTGATTACTTTACCAAGTGAGTGGAAGCTGAACTATTATTGATATTCTCTATAAGAAAGTCTTCCAATATATATGTAAGAACATCATATGTTGGTATGGTATGCCATATGATTTTATCACCGACCACGGTAAACAGTTTATAACTTGAAATTTGAAGATTATTATACCCAGTCCAAGATCTAAAAGTTGCATTATGCTCTTGGACACCCTCAGTGCAACAGCCAAATAGAGGTGATAAATAAAACTCCACTCAATGAGCTAAAAAATGTCTGATGATACCTAAGGTAACTGAATCAATAAGCTACAAAGTGTACTTTGGGCTTTTAGGAAAACACCGAGGATAACTGCTGACAAAACTCCCTACATGTTGGCATTTGGGATAGAAGTTATGGTCCCCATATAAATTAATTTACCCAGTCATAGAGCACTCAATTTTAAATCCCCCAATACTGACCTCATGACAACTTTGGACTTAGACTTGGTTGAGGAAGTCAAAGAAAATACGAGAGTGCATGTGGAAGCCTACTAGAAAAGAACTTCTCGATTCTACAACATGAAGGTTAAGCCGAGTAATTTAAAAAATGGGATTGTGTCTTAAAGAAAGCATTCCAGAGTGGAAATAAATTGGAGGAAAATTCGCATGGTTTATTCCATATCTCTGTAGTTGTCCAACTTAGTACTTTTTGCCTAGACACCTTGGAAGGAGAAAAATTCAAAAACCCATGGAATGCCAAGCACTTGAGGAAGTACGATCAGTAATCACTAGGAATGTAAACTTTCAATATTTATGTAACTCGTTTTTGAGCTTCAATAAAGAACAACCAAATTATCAAAAGTTGATTTCCATTCATATTTTATTTTCATTTGTGTGTGTGTGTGTGTGGGGGGGGGGGGGGGGGGGGATGGGAGATGTACAATCTCAAGGAACAAAGAAAGTAGTTAATGATTGACTAATTGTGTATTAGTCCTAAAAATCTGAAACCACAAATTAAAAACTTCATTTAATTCTTTGTCTTTGACAAGTCACGAATAAGAAGTTCTAAAACCTGAAACTTCATACATAACACCTTAACGTCAAGAACAAGAAGTTTTATGAGACCAAATTAAGAAAAAATCTTAAAACATTTGTTCACCAATGGTAACTAACATAAACACTTGGTCAAAATGACAAGATTCGTTTGAACAACCATAAAACTTTAGTAGAACTTAAGGACGGAAAACTTATGTTCATCCAAATTGGTAAACAGTAAGGCATATTAGTCGGATAACTGTCGACCATCTAATTATAAGGCTAAACTACCGGTAGGCCACAATCATACCTTGCAATGATTCATGTTTCATTCAATGTAAAGTTTTTATCCCAATTTATTATTACTCTCATATTATTACAAAATAATGCTCATCAAAATAGTTTATTACAAGAAAATAGTAAAAGCTTCTCATTTGGCAGGATGTTTCCCAAATGCTTTGTCCATCTCTGCAGGAGGAACATCCTAAGCTGAAGGAAGAACAATGGACCATAACTCTCCAAGTTTGTTTTCCTCGTGGAATTAGATTTATATAATAAGTGCAGAGGATAACTAAGTACATCATCCACATGAACGCCATAACCTCCCAGATACTTTCTAACCAGACTGATAGGGATTGCATCAATAGGAATCCATTTAGTGTCCAACTTGAATAGAGGAGTAGGTTAGTCCAAGCACCCTGGATTATGCCAATAACATAAAGGATCTTTCTGAAGAATCTTCAAGATAGTAAGGTCATTGAGCCATCCCCACTTATAACCCTCTTTTTGAGTTTGTTCTAGCTCTTCACCCATATGTGCCAAAGGCTTCATCATAACCATTTATCCAAAGAGTGTGTCGCTGCTTATGGAAGTGATATGTAAGATGGTTAACCTTCTCGTTTAATTTATTAATGATAACAGATTGGTTCTTTATCATATTGGCTTGGTCGGATAAAGTCCTTTTTGTTCTTTCTTCTTCAATAAACGAATAAGAAGCAATGGTTTTCTTTGATGACTGACCATCCTTTGATTTTTTTTAACCTCTTTATCTTCAACATCAGATAAGCATTTTCCTTCTCCAAAAATGAGGCACCCTCGCTTTGATCAGCATAACCAAACATCTTCAAACCCTCAAGCTCATCCCTCAGCACAATATTCTCTTGTTCTAGTAGACCAACTACCTTCCGAGCACTTTTCACCTAGAATTTCAAAATAAATTCCTTTTTAGCAAATGTCGAGGATATATCTTGCAGTTTCTTGTCAAAACCACTATTATTACTGAGTAGGGCAAACTTCTTTTCATAGTCAGTTGACATGATTGCAAGTGCTTGTGGTTTATCTGCATCTGGAGTATCACTTCTTAGCTAAACATCTTGTGCAAATGATGATATGATTTTTTAAATTTGATCAGAAACACCTATGACGAGCAGTTCTTCCAACTCCTCATCTTAATTTTTTCATGACCTTCCCCAAATAATTGAACACTTCTATTATAGAGTTCATTCTCGACAGATGCCAAAATAACCTTCCTGGAGTTGAATTAAAAGAAATAAAATATGGCATAAGTATGGAAAGTTCAAGAGAAAAATTCATAATGGACAACATTGAAGACTAAGGAAATTTTATTAGAATTGTAAAGGAGAGTTACAAGCGGATCTTGTTTGAATTCCCAAAAAAATACAAGACAAACCCCACAGAAAAGACCCAAAACATCTACACCTTTCATTTGTCCTGAGGGATTTCATCCTCAAGACGAGCAACAACTATGACCATTTTTGGGGGAACTGATGACTCGGCCATCCCTTCTTCATCATTAATTTTCTCTTCAAATACTGAAGGAGTACCAGGGTTATGATGTAATAAGAGTTCAGAATCCATGGGGTATTGACCTAGATTATGTAAGCATTCCATCCTTCTTTGAAGGATGACTTCTTCAAATACTCCATTTGCATAATTGTAGTGGATAATGATTTGTCCCATCTCTCGATGTAAGCATATTCTTTCTCCCTCTTCGTCTTGGCCTTCGGCTCGTGAATTTTGCTGGTGGCATCATCGGCTATTTTTTTTGCATCTTGAGCCCTTCTTCTTCTTTGTATCACTGTCAGCCTTCTCGACATTGTTCTTGCCTTCCTCTAGTGTCTTCACATCATCTTACCACTTCTTCTTATCTCCCTCTCGGGTTCTCTTCATAGCATCCAGAGAATCCTTCAGGCCTTAGAAGGAAGCCTTAACATTCATAGAAAACTTCCTTAATTAGTCGTCCCTCCTTAATAGCTGATCATAATCAACTAAAAACTGCAAAGTCCAAAAAATTATTGAAGTTAGTACATGAATAATATGAATACATGAAGATAAAAGGGTAACAATTAAAGAAGTAATTACCAAAGCCAAGTTGTAATTATCCCTCTCTAATAACCTAGCCTTAAAGAGGGTAGCAATAGTAGCTTCATCAGCAGGAATGACTCCTAAAACGATTAACCCCAGAGCACGACCAAGGTTCACTTCCATAGAAGGGGCTGAACCATGGCCTTGGTTGGCTTAGTTCTTCCCAGATAACTCCAGAAGAGAAGCAAGACTTTTTTTCAACTTATTAAATCGAGGCTCTTGGGTTTTCATTTCAGCATGCTCCACAACCACAAGGTGTTTGGAGCCCCCAACACTAGCTTTTCTTGGGAAGAGGAGGATGAGGAGACTTGGATCCATCAAGAAGGTTTTGAATCTTTCTCTTCACCATCTCTGGAGATAAAGTTATGGTCGGCACGAGGCTGATATCTAGGGATTAAAAGGAGGAAGATGTACCTCCACTAGCAAAATCTCCTTCCACTTGAGTAAAAATTCTGAATCGACAGTCAAAGAGGATGAGGTTGGATCCTCTAAATCAATGGGGGCGAAAATAATATCTTCAGTTGTCCGATCAACAAAGGATGTGATAGAGATACGATAATCCAACAAAATAGACGCCGAGCAAGGCCGACTTTCCCCAATTCTTTACTGGATGGCCCAAATAATTTTTAATTTTGCAAAATTGATTGCAGACGGATGGGGGATATCCTTCTTTCTCTTCTCTACAAAGCATAAATACAAAAATCCCTAATCAGTAATAAAATGAGATGAAATAATGAAGATAGAAAAATATAAAAGAATTAACAAAGTGTCGACCTATGTCATATCCTTCGTGAGGGCAACGAGGGCAACGAGGCCCATTATATTCCTCACCCTCAGGAAGAGGGACAAACTGCCAATTCTTTACTATCAATCCATAATCCCAATAGTCCTTATTGAAATCATGAAATTTACTACCAGAGCCCTGTTTAAGTATCTCGTCTTCAAATAATAAATATTATCAATTATGGTCCCCCAACTATAACAATACATCAACTCCGTTATACCTATGTGGGTTCCAAATTGCTCACTAATACGATTGACCCTATTTACTACCCTTTATGTATTTGGTGCCACTTGTATTAAGACCACATCAAAATACTGGAAAAATTCGAGGAATAAATAATTGAGTTATAAAATAACTCCACACTCTACCATAAATATAGTAGAGAACCAATGACACTATCTAATGATCATAGGCCACATAAACCTATCACCAATTCTGTTTTCACCCAATCATAGATCCTATGTTTTGTTCTAAAGGATTTTAAAGATATCTCATCTACTATATACACCATCATGACAAAGAAGAAAGGGAAGACAAAGTTCTTAGAGTGAAAACGAGACACAAAAGCAGTTCTCTCAAATGGTGGATTAAAAGCTCAAGAATAAAGAGACGAGTTTGAAATTTAAGGTAAGAAGAGACTGAGAGGGAAATAACGCTTTATAAGATTCGTGACCTTTCTTGGGCGAATTTTTTTAAAATGATTAAGTGTGCCACCGCTTCAAGTTTTGACGCCGTCTCAGTTCCCTAAAAATCAAAATGACTGTCGTACCCCTAAGCGATTCGCTATTTTTCCCACTATTTATAAAATTATTACTGCCTTAATATGATCTTAGATTTACAAGTCCTAATGGTTGGCAGTCAAATAGGCTCTTCTAGACTAACAACAACTCCTGACAGATAATACTCAATCCTTTCACTCACCGTATCACTCCATTCAAGAATGAAGTATTGGAAACTTTTGTTATAGCCTAAAATAATAAGGTCACGTGGACAAAAAAAAAGGTGACACCTATCATCATGCTGAGTGGACCCAAAAATAGTAAATAAATGTGGTTAGCTCAATTATCTCATTAGTAGACTAACTAGCCGACCACCCCAAGAATGTGAGTAGTTAGTAATGTGAACAGACACACGTGGAACTCTCAACAGTAACCATACGCATGCACATGAAGAATATTAAACTGCTAATTATAATATAAAGATGTAATTACCTAATGCATAAAGGTATTCCATATCTTTAACTTCCACCTACTATAAATAGATCATAACCTCTCTCAGCTGAGGGAAATTGAAAACACTTCTCCAAACCCTATAGAGCTCTTGAAAGGATTGCAGTAAACCCTAGAATATAGTTTCATTAGACCCGTGGATGTAGGTACTTCATTGGACCGAACCACATAAACCTTTATGTCTTTCTCTCTCACTCTCATCCATCTCTATCTTGTTTCTTTATCTATATTTATAATTATTGGTTTAATTCAGTTAAGTCTATTCCAAATCATCAAACCAAATTTAGACACTAACATGGACTTTACACAAAATTGTTCTAATATGAATATACAACCTCATGACCTAGAAAATTATTTATAAAATAGTATTAAACTGTCACTACTGGGGATTCCCTAGGTTAATGATGAAGGAAGGTTCCCACTAAGTTCCTTGTGTATCACTAACTCTAAGCCTTCGAGGTTATACAAGTCACCTATAGGCCATTACTCACTTAAAAGATTATGATACTCTTTTTTACCCTACGGGTTAGGTAGGACGATATAGGCATTTGTTCCCATTCTAATCCTTCATAGTCAGATGAGTCGTACCCTGACACATCTAAATTAGTCTTGTTTATGTTCAACCTCGTCTCTAACTCTTTATAACCATTGTTAAAATATTAATATTTTAGAAAGCTCTCATAAGAGGAGCTCAGGAAATCCCCCGACATCAGAACTTGGTAAGAGGTACAAAGTCTCTCTTAGCTCACAAAGTAGCAAAGGCCAAGTTATCCTTCTACTCAAGATTTTTTTTCTCAACATTCTTATTTAGGACACGAGATTATTCTTTTTTATCATTAATCTTAATAGCCATTGTGTATGCCTTTTCTTCGATCCCTTTTACATATTGGTATTCATATCAAGTTCATGGTGGGCACCCAAATGAATCTCTTTCTTCTTCCTTACCTCTTCCTCCTAATGAGGAATAACTTGAAATCTCTATTACTTTCTTTTAACTCCTTGGACATATGGAATACCAAAATACAAGACTATAAAAACAATCAAGATTAGTGCAATGATACAAAACAACGAACGATGGAGACAAAAGTTTAGCATTACCTTCTTCCCCACGTGGAAGATTTATTTAGTTCATGCATTCACACCTCTTTCTAAACCCTCCATATATCCTTCCCGTGAGTTATCATTAACTCCTTATACATTTCCTCATCATCCATGTACTAAAGGTAATGAATCTCAGGATCAACATCTCGTCCATTATCTCTGGCTAAATCGTCTTCCATAACCCGCCTCTAATGAACTAATGTTAGAGGTTGGAGTGGTTTACTCCATAGGCCTTTTGTCCATGTCCGTTTTAAGGGCCTATTCATTAAATAAAAGGAGGAGGTTCTCGAGTTAGATTAGCGTTCAAGCATGGTATGGACCGATGATGAAGAATGGACTTTCATGTTCAATCGATGGATCTTCAATTGTTTTTGTTATAAGAAAGGGGGAAAGTATCGACGTTCATAGCTAATTTATTATGAGAGCACGAGAGAGAACTATCTTCTTTTGTTGTGTAAAAGTTCTTTTCAAATCTAATAAGAAACTAAGTCAAACAGAGATTTTTTACTCATAAGTTGGGGATTTTCCTCATATATGATTGTGTTTTGTTTTAATAGCTTGATTGTGTTTGCATGTTTGAGAATTGAACTAGATCTAATTGCTAAAAGTACAATGACTTAGATATAGGTTTTTAATTGTCACATAAATTAAAAATTAGGAAAAATTGAATTGGAAACCTATTTACCCCCCTCCCCCCAGGTTTTATTCCTACTGTACACACTTATACTCTCGTATTGACTAAAGAGTAAAACTAAAAAAAGATGTTTCTTTAAACATACAATTCTTCTAGCATGGCCCCATCATACCGTATGGTGTTTGTAAGTATTTAAATTAAGTTAAAATATTAAATCTAGAATTTATAAGAGTCAGTGTTAATACTAATTAGAGGCATATAGGGGAGAAAAAAATATCAAGTACTTAGTGTATCACGTGTCCGTACCCAATATCAATAAAGATATGACATGGATGTGATACGCGTCCCACATGTTCGTTATCTGTGCATTCACAAATGTTATGGATTGGGTAAACTTGTAAGCATACAATTCAATAGCAATGAAATTTTATTTACTTCCTCTTCTAAACGCTCTTAGTAGGTCTAAGTACAACATCCCAGTTTATCAATGAATTGACCCTTATTTGCTAAGCAAAGGAAAAGCAGTTGGTCCTACAAAATTTTCCCTCTTGACAAACCTCCCTTTCATTCTTGGCCTCTTTTCTGCATTCAATTTCCTAACCTCATACCTAATTTTCTTAGAAAACAATCTTGTCCTCCTCTTTTCTTTGTACCTTGATACCCTCGCTTCTCTCCCTCCATCCACTATTGCAGTGAGTCCGCTCAACATTCCCATATCTCCATACGGATAATGAACTATTCCACATGGACCCTGCAAAATTCACATACAAAATGTTTATATCAATGACAGTTAATCAAAGGATGACACATTTATGGTACTATATACATATTAGTCGTAACGCACCATGCTATCCGGCCAACAATCAATTGGGTCAAACTCCGGCCGATCACCAGTGGTCCATGGAGACCTTCGATCAGCCCATTCTGCAATGACTCCCTCATAATCAAGCCCCAATAATACCTTTTTTATATTTTTCGAATAGCCCACTTCATATTCTTTACTCTCCTTCACAATTGTATGTCTGCTCTCGGTTTTATAATCTTCGTCGTCGTTTGGACTAGAATTATAATCAAAGTTTAGTTCAAATGGTTCTCTTGACATGTCCATTTCCATATGAAGTCGATTTTCCTCTTCTTGTTGTTCAATCTTCACCGAAGACCCTTCCATATGTAAATCATTGTTTTTACAATCTAATAGACCCAAACCCTCCATATCAAATGATTCTTCATCAAGACCCTTACAAAGTAAGGTCTCCACATCAGCTGCAAAATCTGCAAGATCCATATCAGTTGGAAGAAACCCATGTAAACAATTAACATCATGATGACCTAAACCATCCGCCGTAGTTTTGGATGATTGAATTTGATCATCCTTCGCTTCATTCTCAGTTGTAGAAGACAAAGACAGCTGACCAACAAACGGGTCAAATATGGGGACACGATATAAAAGCTGTTCTTCATTCTCCTCCTCAAACGAAGTTGTCTCATCAACTCCCATCTCGGGCACCAAGTGTTGAAGTGGGTTTCTGACAAACTCATCAGGTTTTGATTTCCGTTGGTTTCCATTTCGCGGGGTTCGAGGTTTCCTAGTGAAACCTTGGTGCCACGATGGCAATGGGTTCTTTGTCTTAACAGCAGCTTCGTCCGAGGATATGGTAAACGATGCCGTTTTGAGACGAACACGTTCATGTCTACGGGCCAATGAATTGGCAGAGTGAACAGAAGCATCACAAGCTTGACATAAAAATGCATCATCAGCTGGACAATACCACCTAGCTCGCTTCTTTATGCAGCTATCACATGCTCTTGCAGTTTTGCCACCAACTGCATTAGCTAATTTTTTGTCTGAAACCATGATGTTTTTTTTTATTCAGACCAAAAACTAGAGGATTTGAAAGGATGTTTCTTTTTTTGGCTTTGCAGTTTGTATGCCGAGAGAGTTCGAAAAATTGTGCAATTATTTCGTTATGGTGAGTGTATTATGGCCCAAGGGACCGCACTTTTACAGTTAT
Source organism: Sambucus nigra (assembly GCA_949130495.1). Classification (NCBI taxonomy): domain Eukaryota; kingdom Viridiplantae; phylum Streptophyta; class Magnoliopsida; order Dipsacales; family Adoxaceae; genus Sambucus; species Sambucus nigra. The sequence goes on along the minus strand of OX422209.1, from coordinate 275,784,046 downwards.
TTTAAGATCTACGCTCATCTTTGTATGCACTTTTGGATACTTTTCACATGTGGGACCTACTGTAATGCCTTATCTATTTTTTAATTGGGTAAGTTATTAAACGTCATCCAAATATCTGTTTCCTGATTGGCCTTCTATCAAAGCAATGGATTTCTGGTGGGCCCTTGTTAGTATGGATGAGAGAATGAGTGCTTTGATCCGATCTCTCTTTCTTGCGCTTTCACTTTCGAGTTTTTTCGCACTAAATTTGAAAGTGATACTTTTGTAGGATTGTCTCCTTTTCCACATATTATATACGCAATTAAAAATTTCAAGTTCTAGATTGCGGTCCACACTCTCCCTATACATAATCTAATAGTTATATATTTTTTGTATTTTTTAAGCAGAAATATCTCCATATGAAATGGAACAAAAGTGCTAAATATCTCAATATGATGTGGCCACACTTAATTTACATTGTAATAGAAGAACATTACCCTTTTTGTGTAACATTCTCTATGGTAGATTGCTTTTGAAACTTAATCATTGTTGTGCAAATACTCACTTAAAATGAATGATTCATGCGCGTTTAAGATCGAAAAAAGGACAATTAAAAAAGATAATAAGATAATACAAATTAAATGCAAAGTAATAAAAATTAAGAGAAAATAAATAACAGGCACAAAACAAGATGTACATAGTTCACAAATATGGTAACCTCCACGAATGATGACTTCTTTTATTTGATTAAACAAACAAGGGTTACAATTCACTCAAGCTCACAAACCCTTGCAATGTGCATACAAGAGTCGAGCAATTAATACTCAATAATGGTTGCTTTAAAAACTACTACACCAAAAATATCAAATTGACACCCTTTAGCCGGTCAGACTTCTCACAATCATTGACCGTGATAAAAAAACACGCGTTTTTTATCACGGTCAATGACCGTGACAATTCTTATAATATTGTCATGGTCAAAGAACGTGACATGTCCGTGACAAGTTTAGCAGCAAATAACCCTTTCCCCTCCTTTTTTTCTCACCGTTTTGTTTCCCTCCACTTTCTCTCTATCTTTACGCACTGCTCTCCCTCTCTCTTTCTACTTTCAGGTTGCTCTCTCTCTCTCTCTCTCTCTCTCTCTCTTCCATTTGTATATATATGTGTGTGTGTGTGTGTGTGCATGTGTGTGTGTGGTGGGTGGGGGTGGGGGGTGGGGAGGGGGTGTATGTGGGTGTGCGGTGCGTGTGGTGGGGGTGGGGCTGTGTGTGTGCGTGTGGTGGGGGAAGGGGGTGGGGCAGGGGGGTTGGGGTAGGGTGACGGGGGGTGGGGCTGTGTGTGTGTGTGTGTGTGTAGTGTGCATGTATGTGCGAGAGGGGGAAATGATGCGGGGTGTGACGGGGGGTGGCGCTGCGTGCGTGTGTGCGTGTGGGGGGAGGGGGGATGGGGGTGGGGCAAGGGGAAATGGGGCGGGAGTGGGGCTTGTTAATTTTTTTTATTAAATTTCGATTGGTTTATTAGATATTTTCCCTCATATGCAAGTAGTGTCCCTTATGAACGAATTGTTTGATTATTAATTTTTTTAGTAAATTAATATATGAAAGTATGATTGCCCCTCATTGTAAATTAGTAAATTAATAATTGTATACTTTAATTGTTAGTTTAATTGATGAAAAAAATTAATTGAGTAGATGAATTAGGAGTACATGATACACATTTGTTGTTACCATTGTGGTTGGATTATAGTGGATCGATGTTGGGTTGGTTAATTTTAAAAGTGGTATGACCACTGGATTATTGTCCATATGGGGGTAGAATTTTTTAACGTTTTTTTGAAAATTACTTTGTATAACAAATAATATATATATACTTGAAATTACATATAGTGCGCATAGATACGAGCCTTCTAGTTCTTATGCATACGCATTCAATAGCCCTTAGACCCGTTCGAGAGTCATTACCCATGTAATGAGATCTCTCGAATTGTCCCGTTTGGACAGTTTGGGACTGCATAATTTTTGTATAATAATATTCTTAGTGGCTTAAAGTTGTTACTTTTGGAGAAAGTTCTGCAATCGTATCATAATGTTCTCTGGGTACATACTAGATTGACAAGTGTGATTGTTATTTCAATTGATCAATTGAAATAACACTCACACTTGCCAATCTACGTCATGTACTTGGAGAACTACGGGGATATGCTGCCGAATTTTTCTCAAATCGTAACAATGTGCATGAGTTATTAAGCATATTACAGAAATATGCGATCTTGAATGGGATATGACCACTCACCCTTTAGAGGAGATGGAGGAAATAGGAATTTCTATTATAAATTGAATTTAAATTTGAAATTTAAGAATCGAAGACATAATTAAAGAAAACATACTATAAATCTAAGTTTTTCTTATACTAATCCATGAATATACGCTTCTTACCTTTAATAGGTGATTAGTTGTGGTGGCTGTGATGGGATATCCGAAATACAAAGACTGGATGGGTGAGACAAATAGAATGGGGGATGTGTTTCGCAGCGGTGCTAATGAATTTGTGAAATACGCAAAGAGATGTCATAATGATGACGAGTTTTCGTGTGCTAGGTGTAAGAATGGTAAGGTGTTTGAGTGAAAACAGTTGAAGTACATTTGTTAAGATCGGGTATGCAAGGTAGTTATTGATTTTGGAGTTTTCACAGTGAATTAAAAGTTCCTTTTGTCCCCGAACAACCTTCACAACAACCTTCAACAAGTAGGATAGATGTAGAAGGGGACGACATAGATCATAATATGTTAGAGGATTTAGTTGATGATGCGTACGGAGATATGAAGAAGAGGAGAATGAGGTTACTGATGATGTACAAGGTTCAAGTGATTGTGAAGATATCATGATAAACCTTGACGATGACTACCAAAGTTTGAAATTTAAGGCGATCCAATCGTTATACTCTGGCTATGAGAAAGATCAAACAACTTTACATGCCATGGTTGGTCTGCACAGCTTGAAGGAGCAGTACGATTTGTTTGGCAATAGCATGATAAGAATTCTGAAATGGGTGAAGGGGTTACTACCCAATGAGAATATGCTTCCAAATAGCTATCATGTTAGGAAGAACAGTTTGAAAGGTTTTGGAATGAAGTATAAATGTGGGCAATTCATGATTTTCCAGATTATGGGACATTATCCGGTTGTGTAGTACATGGTTATTTGGGTTGTCCTATTTGTGGAGGGGAGACTGAATCTCTTCGTATATCCTTTAGCTCAAAAAATGTATACCATTTCCATAGGAGGCTTTTACCCCCGGCTCGTAGTTTTAAATTTGAGAAAGGTTCCAATTTTTTATTGGATGAGATTGAACATAAGCTACCGCCGAGACAACTTTCAGGTTCAGAAATTGAAAGTAAATCTTCTGAATCTGGCCTTAATATGCCAGGTAAGAATTCCAAATTTAAGAATGTCAATCATAAGAAGACCCCAACTGAGAATGAAACTGAGACAAGAAAGGCATGGTCTAGGAGGTCAATTTTATTTGACTTGCCTTATTGGAAGAATAACCCGGTGCGCCATGTATTAGATGTGATGCATGTAGAGAAGAACTTCGTTGAACATATTGTGGGCACTTGCCTTGGGGGGAGTCATTCGAAGGATGGAGAAAATGCACGAAAAGACCTTAAATCGTTGAAACCTAAGCCACAACTATAGTTAAAAGAAGATTGTAGTAGAAGAACAATAATTCCCCTTGGTGCGTTTATTTTGACGAGTGGGGAAAGGAAGGTGCTTTTAGACACAATATATAATTTGAAGGGCCCATCTAATTTTTCATCCAACCTGTAAAGGATTGTGAATTATACTACTCATGATTTACATAAGTGTAAGTCCCACGATCGGTATGTTATCATGTAATTAGTTCCTCTATTGTTTAAGCACTGTTTCTCCAAGCATAAGGATTTACGGAGGGCTATTATGAAAATTAGTATTACCTTCTCACTCTTGTGTGAGAAGGTACTCAATTGAGAACACATAGTGGCCGCAAAATTGGCGGTGACCGAAGCGATTTATGTGTTGGCAAAGTACTTTCCCCCAGCATTCTTTGACATAAGTGTTCACTTGTTGGTACACCTATGCGACGAGGCACTTCTTTGTGGTCCAGTTAGATATCGGTGGATGTATCTGTTTAAAAGATTGATGAAAGTTTTTAAAGATTATGTCAATAATAGATGATACATTGCAGGATCAATTGCAGAGGAATACATCACCGTGGAGTTATCAATATATACTCGGGAATATATGCCGGACTCAACCAGCGTTGATGACACTGATGAGTTTGTCGATGATGGTGGTCATGTGATGGGAAAACGAGTGAAATTAACGAGTTTGCAACATGAACAAGTAGCTTGTTATCTATTGGACACACATGAAGATGTCGAAGAATGGAAAAAGTAAGTTTCAATTATTATGATGTTTTACATTATTTTAGATTATTTTATACATGATTAATTTTGTAATATGCAGAAAATATGAAGCCTGTGAGAACAATAAAAGACGAAAAATAATGGTACAATCAGACAACGAATTTTGACTGTGGTTGACACAAGAGGTAATTATAATGAAAATGGTCATTATATAACGTTACATGACACTCAAATTTTACAACTAATATAATTAATTTATCTAAATTCTCAGCTCTTAAAGACGGGTGATGCGACATCAAGGCTTGCTCGTCTAGCCACTGCACCCTTGTTCGTGGCACAAGAGTACAAAAAGTATCGATTGAACGGTTACGTTTTCGGCGCTAAAGTGTATGAGGAAAGTACAAATGTACAAAACTCGGGCATTTCATACAAGGATCTTACTTTCTTTGAGTGAGCGCAAAAGATAAAAACCTCGTTGAAGATGAAATGACTTACTATGGTGTAATCTGAAATATATATGAATTGAATTATATAAGCTTCAACGAGGTTGTATTTTATTGTGACTGGGTAAGAGTTTGGGATAAAAATGTTTGTAAAGTTGATCCTGTCACCAATTTGATTATGGTTGACTTGTCCATGTTGAAGAGCAACGACCACGTGAGCGATGAGCCGTTTGTTTGTGCATTTCAAAAGGTTAACCAAGTGTTTTACTCAGAGTATATCAACAACGAGCCGTGGTCAATTGTCCTGCACGCGCTACAGTGTCAAAATAGTAGTGTGGATGACTTGGTTGCTCCTACCGAATATCAATCCATTTTTTATGATAACCCGAATTTGAAATAATTTTTCAATTTGTAATAAATATTCCAATTTGTACTTTATCAATCCATTTTTAATGCTTTTAATTGATTTGCACTTTATCATTTTCTCTCTTGTGTAGTGTACGCGTGTGTGGGAAGTAGGGGTGGGGGTGGGGATGTTTCAGATTTGTAGTAATTGTACATATTATGAGCTAGATGCTGTTGTTTTGGAATTCAGAATTGAGGTGTTAAACATTAATAATCCATTTGAATTTGTAGTAATTGTATATATTTACATGTCTTCTTCTAATTCATTTTGATTTGTACTAATAACAATATTTTTTTACAGTAAATGTCTCCTTCAGGTATTAAGGCGAGGATGATGATGCTAGTTATGATGATATTGTCTGGGCTCGATGGTAGCGGAGGCTACGAGGTCTCCTCTGCCCCTAGGCTCCCCAAATATGGAAAATTGGGGATGGCCGTCGAGAACAAGACGGGGTTATTAGCAAGATCCCTCGAGCTGGTAAAGACAATCATCGGCCCGGGGTACACTAGTTGGAGGGAGGTGCCAAATGAACTCAAGTTAGCTGTTTTGGTGGCACTACAGGTAATGTATTTCAATTTCAATTTCAATTTCAATTTCAATTTCAATTTCAATTTCAATTTCGATTTCTATTTCGATTTCATTTTATATTTATATTTATTCGCAACTAACATTGTATTTGTTAGACAGGAACAATTCATCCTGGATCCAAAGCTACGCGATTCCGTCTTGGAGCAGTTGAGAGAGCAACACAAGGCGTGGAAGAAAAATATGCGGACCCGGTAATTTAGGAAGACTCGAGAGTCCGTTATTCGAATGCGTGAATCCGTCTCGTCGAAGGATCGATCTCATTAGTAAAATGGCAACAGATCATTGACAATGAGATCGGGGAGCGGAAATTTGCATCTCGCCAATCGAGGAGGGAAAACCGGGCAAAAAAGATGGACGTGCACTACTCCGGCCAGACGTCTTATGCCGAGGAGGAGCATAGGATGATGGTAAGATTTAATTTTTCTATAACTACAGAAATATATTATTTTGCATTATTTTACTTTGCGGGGCCGATACTAATTTTACTTTATTTTATTTTAGGGGATAGGGAGTGGCCCTGGGGGTAGGCCACATAGGCTCGATACTTATGTGGCTATTCGAACGAAGAAGGGGAGGGATAAGGAGGTGTCCTCGAGCTTCGCGTCCACGATTGTAAGTAATCCGACAGTTTACTTTTTGTTGATAACGTTATAATTTTTTTATTTACTTATTTTACTAATCATGTGCTTTTTGTCATTTCAGGCAAAGCTTAAGGAAGTGCATGAGTCGCAATCTGATGCCAGCAAGGCATCTTTGTCCACAGACGCACTCAACCAACTGCTTGGCGCTGATCGCAAGGGGAGGAGAAAGGGGGGGGGGGGTGAGATCGCGAGTGACCAAATTTAGGATCATCGAATTGGAGACGAACAACACCGGGGTTGGCTCGAACGGTGGACTCGCATGACGCGAAGCTGTCCCGTTTGGAGGCGACGGTCCAAGATATGTTCTTATTCATGAAACGTTCGTTGGGAGGGAATCGTAAGAGGAAAGAGAAGGAGAAGGTGGTTGAGGAGGAGGTGCATGATGACGAGGATGTGGACCTCGCTGCTTCATCGTCGACGCGTGCGAACTTTGATAATCCACTCCCCTATTTGGATCCCTTTAACCGACTAATGTCGACACTTGGTTGGCTGAGCGCATTTATACTGGACACATTTGATGGCCAGCGGATATGGAGGGGGTTGAAGGACCCGAATACCGTCCAGGGTATGCCAGTTCATGGACGTTTGGTTCAAGACATCAAGTCCAAGGTGCTCGTCACGCATGTGATACCCGGGAAGGAAAACTCACCCTTATGGTTGCACAAAAAATGAGGCATAATGTATATTGCCGGGTGTTTCAATTCGTATATCATGTGGCCTACTCACCTCCTCAGAGTTAACCTTACCCCAGACATTTAGTGACATTATTTGAATTAAATTATTTTTTAAGTTGTTATATTTGAATTCTATTCAGATTATATCGTGATGTATATTATTTTGAATGTATCTTTACATTATCTCTATTTTATTTGGATATATAATGTTTGAACAGGTATAACGTTGCTATAATAGGTACAAATATACTGTTGGGCAGTGGCAGTGACCATACTGCCCAGCAGATTTTTTTTCAATTCTTCCCAGAATTGTCACGGTCATTGACCGTGATAATATTTTTAACATTGTCACGAATTTTTCACGGTCCTTAATCGTGACAAAACTTGTCAAGGTCAAGGACCGTGACATGACCGTGAAAAGTCTAACGAACTTATCATAGTAAATGACCGTGACAAGTCCAACTTGTCAAGGTTAATGACCATGATAATTCGACAGATTTGATGTAGTGAACGAAGGTTTTGAATCCTAAAATCATATATTTATATGTGAAATCCATTTATGGTGAAAGCTCCAAAATGCCTTAACTAAAACAGGTATTAGCGAATCTGGAGTGCTTCGCTGCATCAAACACCCCATCGTTAGTTGCCCCTCCCAAAGTGTTCCACACATATAACTTTTGGAAATTGATAGTCACCCCTCCCAAAGGAATTATATGGTTGCAACGATAATACTGTTGCGGAAAAATTTTGAGCCAAAACCACAAATCTCCATCTTAGTGAAGGAATATCGCAACCCCAAACATCAACTCAGTTATCGAGGAACACCACCATCAAACAACATCGAAGGGTCTCAATAATGTATGACATTTATCAAGTTTGAACAAGGCTCAAACTTGACCACCGTTATCATATTCGTCAATATATCGGTCGGATTATCTTTAATGTTAATTTTCTTCAAAACAAAAACACCCCCGTCGATAACTTCCCATATGAAATAAAATCGAACATCAATGTTCTTGGTGCTCTCCTGATAAACTTGGTTCTTGGCCAAGTGGATGGAACTTTTGATGTTATAATGCATCTCCACATAATCCCCTGTAATACTCAAATCACCAAAATAAGATCTTGAATTCGTAAGGCATCCCTCATGACTTCCGTGGTTGCTATATACTCTGCCTCCGTAGTAGACAGTGCAATCGTGGCTTATAACATGCACCTCTAACTCATCGAACCAATTTTTGATGTAAAAACATACTCCGTAATCGACCAACGCTTGTTTAACTCATCTGCATATTTTGAACACAATATCCACACATGTGACTTCTCCACTCGTTGGTACATAAGTCCACATAAAGTGATCCCATAGATACTACAAAATCCACTCCATCGCATTCCAATGCTCTTTGCCCAAATTGGTCGTCTATCTACTGACAACATTTACTTCTTCAGCTATATCTAGTCAAGTACAAATAATGGCATATATCAAGATACCCATCACACTTTCATATAGAACTTGAGCCATATACTCCACCTCATCCTCAGTGCTCGAAGCCATCGTAATTAAGAGTCTAAAGTGTGCAGCCAAGGGAGTATTCACACACTTTGCATCCTTCATCTCGAATTATGCTACAACCTTCTCTAGATATTATCTTTGTGTAAGGACCAACCTTTCATTCTTCATATATCTACTAATTTTTATGCTGAGAATATTCTTGGTTTTACCTAAATCTTTCGTCTCAAACTCTCGGCTCAATTGAGCCATCATCTTATCAATCTCCACCATGTTCGAACAAACAATAGGCATGTCATCAATATACAAGAGTAAATAGATGAAAATACCTTGCTTGAGTTACTTGAAATGGACATAATGATGAAAATCAGTTCGTGTGACTTTCTGACCCAATATAAACGTGTCAAATTGCATGTACCACTATCGAGGCGATTGCATATAAAGACTTATGCAATTTTCACACATGATATTCCTTTACAATGACCTTGAAACCCTTTGGTTGAGACATATAAATCTCCTCCTCTAGATTCCCATAAAAAAATGTTGTTTTGACGTCGACTTGTTCAAGCTCTAAGTCAAAATGTTCCACCATAGCCAATAGCACCTGATTGGAAGTGTGTTTCACCATCGGAGAGAACACTTCATTATAATCAACACCTTTCATTTGTATAAAACCTTTAGCTACCAATCTTTCCTTGTAATAAACTTCAGAATATGTTGCCTCATCTTTCTTAGCATACACCCACTTGTAACTGTTAGACTTCTACCCCTTAGGCAACTTCATAATCCCACAAGATTGGTTCTTTTGAAGAGAATCAATATCTCCATCTATGGCGAGATTCCAATAATTACAATGATTACCAATCATTACCTCATGATACATAGTTGGATCATCACCATAACCCAATAACGTATAACTAACCATGTCATCATGGAAGACATATATCCTCGTGGGCTTTTGAACCCTAGGTTCTCATACGCTATCTAAAGATATATGTTCTTCTCATTATTGACTAGGTCCTACTTCTAGAACCTCCTCTTCATCACTTGAAGAGTCAATTGGATTAGTCACCTCTATGTTTACCCTTTCGCTCACATTCTCCATCAGATAATCATCTTTCTCTACCTTTCGCATCCACTACAAGAATTTTCACCATTATCAACATACAAATTATGTTGCTAAAGTTAGAAATATGTTGCTAAAAGCTTTTGGCAACATATTTTGCTATGTTGCTAGCTTGTTGCCCATTGCCTGTCTAGGAAACCCTTTGGCAACACAGCAGATATGTGTTGCTGAATGTATACTTTTGGCAACACGCAATTGTGTTGCCAAAAGTATTTTATAATTTGTCAAATTTATAATAAAAAATATTATTTGTGCTGCCAAAAGTCACTCAACAGCAACAAAAATAATTGTGTTGCCAAAAGCTATACATTTTGGCAACATGAGAGTTGTGTTGCCAAAAGGCTATACATTTGACAACACAAGTCTTGTGTTGCCAAAAGTCACTCAACAGAAACAAAAATAATTATGTTGCCAAAGGTATAGATTTTGGCAACACAAGACCTGGGTTGCCAAAAGGGTATACCTTTGGCAACACAGGTCTTGTGTTGCCAAAAGCTATACCTTTGGCAACACAAGAGCTAGGTTGCTAAAAGAATAGCCTTTTGGCAACCCAGGTATTGTGTTGCCAAAAGCTATACCTTTGGCAACACAAGAGTTGGGTTGCCAAAAGTTATCTTTTCGCAATCAAATATTTGTTGCCATATCCAAAGTGATAGATGTAGATAATAACTTTCGGCGATAAAAAATTGTGTTGCCAAAAGTACTAGATTTTTATTTATCACCTATTATTTTTTTCGCAATTGAAAACATTTTTAAAATTGCACTTTTTTCATCAAACATACAACCTTATAATCCAAAATAACATTGCAAATTTGTCATAAAATCATAAGTAATACAAAATTCCACAATTTTCAACCAAATCTCACAAATATGAATTACAAAATAATATTTCATCACAATCCAAGTATAAAAGTACAAAATAAATGCGTCCCAAATACGAACATAAAAAATCCCAAGACATCAAAAGATGTTAAAAAATTCCACGCAAACTAAAACGACAGCGACAATATGGCTCCCCTACACATAAGAAACCCCAGCTCCAAGCCACCACGAACATATTAACTCCAAGCAAAATCCATCATCAACCTGCATAAAATACAAAAATAAATGACTACATGAGTTTTTATAACTTCAAATGCATGTATGTTTGACTTAATCAATTTAAAACACTCTTTAATTTCAGAAAATTTCGGCAGAGTTTCCTTTTTTTTATTCATGAAATCCAACCTGTTTTTAACATTAAAATAAATCCAACAGCAAAAAACACCGCTAAACCACCATTACCCTTTCACCGATTTAATATCTAAAAATAGTATCCGAGTAGCTACATAAACTTAAATAAGTATCCGAGTAGCTACGTACCTCGATCCTCCGTATCCATTGACTTTTCCATGTGTCGCAAATCCATTTTTATTCTACACAAAATACAAAATAAATTATAATCTATCCGACTTCAAAAGATAATAATAATTTATAACTATTATATTTATATATAAATAGTTAGATATAACTGTTATAGAAACAGTTATAATAGTTTTTATATATATAAACTGTTTATATATTTATCTATATAAACAGCTGTTCATATTTTTTTCATATATATATATATATACACTAATATGTCCTGAGTGTGTTTATATATATGTCCTGAGTGTATATGTCCTGAGTGTGTTTATATATATGTCCTGAGTGTGTTTATATATATGTCTTGAGTGTGTATATATATATATACATAACAGTATATATATATATATATATATATATATATATATATATATATATATATATATATATATATACATAATAGTATGTACTGTTATGTATATGTATATATAGGTGTATATATATATATATATATGTGTGTATATATATATATACATAACAGTATATATCTATATAATAAAGTATGAAACTTGTGTATGTCACAAGTTGAAATGATGATGTCATCTTTATGAGATTTTATGCACTTCCTACTTTGTCCTTTAAATTTTTGATTTCCCCCCTTATCTTTCTCACTAATTAGTTTCCCTCTTCTACTTTAATTCAAACACAAGGATATTTTGGTAAACACACACCAAATTCACAACTTCTCAGCACACTCTCCCATACACTCACCCAAATCCCCACGATGGCCCTTCTCAAACAAAACACTATCTTTCCCTTCTTCCTTCCTCATCACCGAGTTGCCTCAAAAAATAAAGATCTCCCAAAAATTAGGGCTTGATTAGCTGTAGCGCACCTGCCTACCTGAAATTTGTTTTTTTTATTAGCTAACAAAGTCACTGATTAATTCAGCTTCAGATTCGAGATCCAGGTATCAAAATAATTGTTTTGTGAATCTATTATATATATTATATAGTATTAATGATGTATGGTTTCAGCTATTGTATAATGATGTATGGCTTCATATTTATACCTTTTCAATGTTGTGTATGGTTTCACAATAGATACACGATTATAATCCCTTAGATTTTTTTATTTACTTTTATGTGTTTGGTTTTTCCCACTAAAATTGTTCACTCTAACTTTGTTTATGTGTTTTTTTGTTGTAATATCAGGTATGTATGGATCTATACAATCTCTCTCGCTCTCGGTCTCTATATCTCAAACCCTCAACAATGGTGTTTTCTCTATCTCGGTGAGTATTTAAAAGTTTTTTTCATTATTCGGATCTCTTCCATTTTTGTGAAAATTGTTATATCTTTCTTTGTCTATAGTTACAGATTTGGGGTTTTAATGTTAGATTCAAAGGTATTTTCAGACTTCTCCTTCCAACTCCAGCCAATCTTATCAACCACCACGTATTTTACAGATCTTGGGTTTTTTGGGGTTTTGTGTTTTTATTTTCAATGTTCTATAGTTATGAATTAAATACGTTGTTAGCGTAGATTTTTGTTACCGAATTTCTCACTCTCATCTTCCGCAAGCAACACCAACTTTAGAGGTAAATATAACCACACTCAAGGAGGCATGGGAGAAACTTTGCAACCATTTTAGAGGTATTGTTTGAATGGTTTCATGTTCATTTTTTGTTCGGTTTTAGCGATTTAGGTATGACCTTAAACTCTGTAAACCCCTGTTTTACAACCCATCTACGGTTCTCTCAAAAAGTGTATAGTAGCTTTCAATTAATGGGAAAGTACGTGATTTAAAATCTTAGCACCATTTGACAATTTTTCCCTCAATTCATTGGGTTTCAAAACACTACACATTTCTTCATCCTGGAAAGCCTTCATGGGTTGAGCTGATCTATTGAGTGCATAACAGTTTTTAGTTCTCTACTATATAACTCTTATACATTGCATGCATAATTGTTAAACACTGCATACATTGTATACATTGTATTTATAACAGTACAAACAAAAGAACTTCCAAATTCCTGAAGCATAACTGTTATACATTTGGTGACTTGGAGTTGATGACTTGGATTTGATTATAGTTTTTAGCCTTGGTATCAATGGGATCAAAACCATTCTTCTACACTTGGTGGGTTTCACATACGATAATTAATACATCTTCACTTTTCTTCTGTAATTGGATTTTATTGACTAATTACTTTTATTTAGTCATCCATATGTGTTTACCAAATTCTTGAATTTATTTTATTTGATATAATGCATTACTAAATTTATTATATATTTTTTGTTGCTGATTTCAAAAAATTGAAGAGGCTTATGAAGTATTCACATTTTCTAACCTGATTTGGTGAGAACCGCACTTTTCATCACAACACTTTTATTGATTTTGAGGCGATGAATTCGATAATGAATCCAGTGCTTCTCAATTTCCATTCTTTTTTGGAATGAGACCCCAACAGATCAATGCGCAATATAGATTTGATGAAGGGAGGCATCAGGTATAATGTATTTTGTTGGTGAATTTTTGTACAGGTTTTTAGAAATGTATTTTGATGGTGATGATGTTGTTTATAGCGGGACAAATCATGTGTTTATAGCAGGTGTTTAAAACGTGCTATGATGTTTTTTATAGTAGGTGCTATGATGTGTTTAAAACGTGTTATGATGTTGTTTATAGTTGGTGTTTAAAACGTGTTTATAGCAGGATGTTGTTTATAGCACGATGAATCACATAAACATATTCGCTGTAGCTGTTGTAGCTCATAAATGTTATCTTTGGCAGTTCATTGCCTCTTTCTAACAACACGTTGTGGTCCAAAGGCGAGTGAAGAACCCACTGGAAGAAAATGAAGTAGTTGTAATAACTAATTACATTAGTTATTGTCATTATAAATTCAGGTTGCTGCATTGAAGATGACAAAACTTCAAACAATATCCAAGATTCTACATTCAAGTTGCTGCATCTTGGTAGGCCAATAAAAACTTCTTAGTGAAGGGGAAGTTGGGGCCTCTCGGTTCGTCTGTAGCCTTAGCATTCAAATCATGGTGGAAACCTTCTTTCACTAAGGATTTAGTAATGTTTGAAAGACAACCTAAGGATTTGGTATCTCTATTGACAATGTTAGAGAATTGAGTTATCAAAGGGCTGATCCAAAAACTGTGATGGCAAGGCATTTCATAAAAAAGCAGGGGATATAACATGGTGCATATAACCCTTTTTATGATTTTCTTTCCCTATTAAACACGCGCTCACAATTTTTTTTTATGACAGGCCTGAACTAAGTTGTTTATCTTTCAATATCTATTTGTTTGTATTTTTTTGTGTTTGCTATGATTCATATATTGTGAATGGGAAGGAGCTGTAGAGTACAACGAATGCTGCAGATCAGTGAACTATTAACCATCTCCTTTCTAGCAAATGCTGCAATTCAATGAAGTGTTATCCAACCATTATAGTCTGTATGTGTATCTATCTCCTTCGCATAAATTTTTTTTCTTCATTTTTAATTTTGCTTCATTCAATATTGATTTTTAGATCAGTGAAGTTACATGATAACCATGTAAAGTTTGTAATTCTAGATCTAAATGATGCAGTCACACATAATAGTTTTTTGACCGAACTCTTATATTGAATTGTTTGTGAAAGTGAATTTAAAGTTATTAGAATATTGATAACTCCATTGGTTTAACTTAGTGTTGGATATTCTTAATTTCCAATTGCATTACCTATTATAAATCTTATGACATTGCCATGGTTTTAAACCCCTGTTAGATATTCCATTATGTTAATTAGCTTCAAATACTTTTTGTTGGTGTGGTTGTTGTCATTATAAATTCTAATTTGATCATAATGAACCGATTTTTTTTACTTTCTTTAGTGAAGCTAACCTCATTCATCACTAGCACTAATCAAGGAGTGCATATTGTTTTCAAGTGCTTCCCAAGAAAAAAGATTGTGACCTGTGAGATTGAATCTACCTTGAATGATGATTTTTGTGTTATTCGAGGCATGGCTAAGTTTGGAGACAGATATTTCGGCACAAATGATGAATGGTCAACAAAGAGAAAGAGTCAGTTGAGATTGCTCTCTTAACTGATATTATGTTTGGGACAAATTTCATTTTTGAAATCATTTTGACTTTTAAAATTATATGTTTTCTATCCATTCTTAGACTTGAGGCATAAACAAACTGGGGCATAAACAAAATGATTAGGCATAAACTAATCCTTTTATTATTTGTTTATGTACACACTAATCCTTCTACTGTTTAATAACAGGTGTTGTATTTGTTAAAATTATCACACGAGTGTTCCTGATTATTTACAGACTTTTATGGTGATTGATAGATCGATTCCAAATAAGAGAAATATTGCTAATTGTTTGAGTTAGTGAATGAAGACAGTTTAAAGATAGTTTTTGAAGACACTAATTAGACAGTTATAGTTAATGAAGATCAATATTTTCTACATATACTTGATTGTCATCAGCCTAATAGTTCAGTGTTTATTTGTAAGTTGTGGCGAAAGTGTGGAGAAAATCGAAGTGGCAGCCAGAAGATCATCCTGACAGTAGCCCACCCAACACACAGGAGCACCGTTGCCCATAAGGACTCCACCCTGGAGTCAGCGGTTGGCTCAGGGGCAGCGATGGGACTCATCAAGGGACCAGTACCCTAAGGGGGAAAATAACATCCAGAGGAGGACCCCTGGACCTGCGGCATGAAGCCTCACAGTGCCGCGACCCATCGACGAGGAAGGAGGGCCTCGGTGGGGGTTGTTTTGACCAGCAACAAGGATCCCATGATGAGTCGGGAGACAACTACTGCAGTTTTGAAACCGATATGTTGTATGATATGACGATTTTGTTAATTCAAAATGATATGTTTCTTGAGAATGTAATTTTAAATGTTGTTAATAGTTATAAACTTTTAAAAGTTAAAAGTTACAACTTTTAAAAGTTCATAAGTTTTAACATTTACAAACTTTTAAAACTTAAAAGTTCATTACTGTTAAAAGTTCATTTTTAACTTTATTTTTTTGGGTTGCTTGCTTTGTGCAGTCTCTGAGGTTACTAGAAATGCAGAGCAGGTCTAATTCATGGTATTGCTTTAAGGTCTACACGTAGAAGAACACAAAGCAAGTCTAGGAACACAGAGCAGGTCTAAATGTAGAAGAACACACTTAATGCGCAGATCTACTTTAAGGTACTGCTTTTATTTCACTGATATGTCAGTAATTGGATAGAATTAAGGTCCCTATAACCCTATTATAGAAGAATAAGAATAAGAATAGCGATTTAAATTTTCATTATAATTGAATCGAGTGAAAACCAGCATTCAAGCTAAGGAAGCATTTCATTAAATCGAGTGAAAATTATCGTTGTGATACCATTTCATAGCACTGTGATAGCATTTCATGCCACTGAAAAATTGAGCACAGAAGATAAAGGAGTCGCATGATGATTTGCAGGAGGAGATTAAGTAATTGAAGGAAAAAAAGAATGGACTTCACGATGAAAATGAAAAGCTAGAGGGGGAGAAAGAGAAACTTGAGCAACAATTTAACGCATTAAGCACTCACTCAAAGCTTCATGCCACCTCCCCCTTTTGTTTGTTAAGGTCTCAAATGCATCTATGTTCGCTCCTGAGGAAGTCTTTGCTAGAAGAGGGGATATCAAAGAAGAAGCGGGATCTAACACAAGAGGAGAGGAAGAGGAGAGATAACAAGAAAAGAAAATTTAAAGTTAAAACAGTGAAAAAGATGGAAACAAAGGCACGAGACAGGAAACCACAAACCAGTGATGGTAAGGATGAATCACAAGTTACCAATTTTTCTGTCAGTAAGTTATGATTTTTCCTTATAACATGGGAAATTTTTTCTTTATATTGTATAGACAGATTATGTATGCATCAATGCTATAAACATTTGTTGAAGAATTACTGTAAGTAATTGAATTGCGGAGGTATAACCGTATGAAACTGTGTGCCATTTCATCAATATACTAAGCAAATTTGTGTCTCCCATAGATCTGTCACCTAAATCATCACTGCCTCCATCTCCCAAATCTTTGAATACATAATGTATAGCATTAACCTTTTGATATATGACTATTTCATCTATCTTTTTATATTAGGATGTTTTTCATTACAAATTTTTAATTGGCTGCTCATTACAAATTTTTAATTTTTCTTTTTATAACAGGATCTTTGAATACGGAATGTATATGGAATACGAGTCTTTTTATAACAGATTTCATGAACGGTGTCTGGCTATTGAATGAAGTGAAGAAACTTGATTTGGCTGCTCACTACGATGCTAATTTTGGGAACTGAGAACCTGAGTTTTATTATTCGATATACAATGATATGTAGCTTCTATTTTTTTCATAAGGGTGGTGGATGAGTTATTCCTTGATTCATATTCGAAATCCAGTAAGCCGTGAAGGATGAGGTAAAAAAAATGCCCAGAGGTAACTCGCAGCACCTTCAAGCTGTCTTCCATAATGGCCATATGCAACCCCTTCCATCATGGCCTATGCAACACCAGAGTAGATACAATGGGTATTATTGAGCTTTGAAGACCTCAACTCCTTGCATATAAAAATTCTATCTGTAAATGTAGGACATAGTTAATTGTTTATATTGTAGGGAGTATGATGAAATGAATTAGGTGAATATTATTCTTTGTAAATGCATATGATGGTTAGGCTTCTTTTCTAATTTCACTCTACTTTCTTTTTAAAGCTACTGCCATTTCTAGACTAGATATGGTAGGATTAGACAACAGAAACTTGATGCATATTTATGTGTATTCCAGTATTATCCCCTCCTTTTTTGCTCATCTAATGTTTTTTTTCATTAGTTTTTCAAGTTCGTTCTTGATTTTAGTTATTTCAGTTGGTATGTTGCTACTATTTAATACACAATCGTCAAGAATTATATTTGTCTTTGACTACTATTCATCACCTCTTTGAATTAATAACATTCCTTTTGCATTTTCTTATCATGTTCAATCTCGATTTAATCTTTTTACTAACAAACGATAAAAGACCCAACACCGACTCATCGTTCGAAGTTGTAATCAAGTTCAAGTGGATGATTTGTTTGTATTTTTGTCAATTTTTACTTAAATATCATCTACTTTCATATTAATTATTATTTTGTGTTTAACATGAATCTGAAGCACTTGGTTATGTGTCTTGCAATATGTAGTTCACTGTGAGACAATTAATAAAAGGAATTGTCTACAAATACGCAAGAACAGTATCAACATTTTTTTGAAAAAATTATGAACTTCGATTTGAATATATTATTTGCAAGTATTCATGTCGAATACCTTTGTTTAGTGTTTTGTTTAGGTGTGTGTCATTAGTTGGTTGACGACGGCATCGTGTCGTAAGCCTAAGAACTAATATTGGGGGTAAAATTATATTTGTGGCTTTGGGAATCGTGTTACCCAATTTTTTTAAAGTTACCCTTTGTTTTATTGGGGAATGAAATTTTTGCCTTCTTGCAATTACGTACTTTGAAAATATTCGTTATTTTGCGATTATCAGCGTGCCTTCAGGCACGGGCATACCCTAGTGTATATATATATATATATATATATATATATATATATATACACCTGTTAGTATATATATACATAACAGTATGACAGTCGGTTCCTACGAGTCGCATTGGTCCCGTGCGAAGTGTTCGTGACTCTTACCAGATCGTTTTGTGGTTGTTTTACGTTTACACCCTCGATGGCATGTTTTTATGCTTAAGTCTAATTTTTTGCAAATTTACGTCATACACTCAAACCGGGATTCTCGTGACTACGCGATCGGTTCCTACGAGTCCCATTGGTCCCGTGCGAGGTGTTCGTGACTCTTACGTGACCGTTCTGTGTTTGTTTTACATTTTCACCCTTCGATGGCATGTTTTTATGCTCAAGTCTAATTTTTTACAAATTTAAGTCTTACACTCAAACCGAGAGCCGCGAGACTACGCGGTCGATTCCTAGGGGTCACATTGGTCCTGTGTGAGGCGTTGGTGACTCTTAAGAGGCCGTTATGTGTTTGTTTTACGCTTTAACCCTTCAATTTCATGTTTTTATTCAAAAGTCTCACTTTTGGCAAATTTACGTCGTACACTTAAACCGGGAGCTCCGTGACTACGCGGTCGGTTCCAACGAGTGACATTGGTCCCGTGCGAGCTGTTCGTGACTCTTACGCGACCGTTCTGTGTTTGTTTTACGTTTTCACCCTTCGATGGCATGTTTTTATGATTAAGTCTAATTTTTTGTAAATTTAGGTCGTACACTCAAACTGGGAGCCCCGTGACTACGCGGTCGGTTCGTACGAGTCACATTGGTCCCATGCGAGGTGTTCGTGACTCTTACGCGATCGTTATGTGGATGCTTTACGTTTTCACCCTTCGATGGCATGTTTTTATACTTAAGTCTAATTTTTTGCAAATTTACGTCGTACACTCAAACCGGGAGCCCCGTGACTATGCGGTCGGTTCCTATGAGTCACATTGCTCCCGTGCGAGGTGTTCGTGAATCTTACGGGACCGTTTTGTGGTTGTTTTACGTTTTCACCCTTCGATGGCATGTTTTTAGGGTTAAGTCTAATTTTTTGCAAATTTACGTCGTACACTCAAACCGGGAGCCCCGTGACTACGCGGTTGGTTCCTACGAGTGACATTGGTCCCGTGCGAGGTGTTCGTGACTCTTACGGGACCGTTCTGTGTTTGTTATACGTTTTCACCTTTCGATGGCATGTTTTTATGCTTAAGTCTAATTTTTTGCAAATTTACGTCGTACAATCAAATCGGGAGCCCCGTGACTACGCGGTCGGTTCCTACGAGTCACATTGGTCCCGTGCGAGGTGTTCGTGACTCGTACAGTAATGAGAAAACAGAACATAGATCCTTACATAATTTATATAAGATAAAGTATGGCTTATAAATCACATATCAACACAAATGTTATATGTTATAGCAGCATATGTTATATATATAGCTGTTATAACATAAATGCATATATAACAACATATATGCTGTTATAACAGCATATATGTTGTTATATATATAGCAGATTATAACATATATGCTGCATATATGTTATAACAACATATTATAACATATACGCTGCTATATATATAACAACATAATATGTTGTTATAACATATATGCTGCATATTTGTTATAACAGCAAATTAGAACATATATGTTGCTATATATATATAACAACATATATGTTGTTATAACACCATATATGTTGTTATATATGCATAACGGTGTTGTTATATATGCATAACAGCATATTATAACATATATGCGGTTATATATATAACAACATATATGTTGTTATATATGCATATATGTTATAACAGCTATATATATAACATATAAATATATATACTTACCAAATTGATTCGAATTCGGAGATCCTCCGGATACGCTCCCGCGTTCTTGATCCTTACGTATTTTTGCAAACATTTGCATCGTGTATTCCTGGAAATCCTCAAATTTTTTATCTTGGGCCTCTATCTTCTGTTGTTGAGCATCTATCTTTTGTTGTTGGATAACATTTCTCTCCTCGACTAAAGACAAATTCTCTCTTAGTAGCCTCACCTCTTCATCACGCGCCCTCAATTGTCCTATTGTACTTGAAGCTTTAGAGGGCTTCGGGCCTACCCCCCATCCAACAATATGGCCCGATCTTTTTCCAAAAACTTCTATCGACATCTCCTATTGTGACATGAAGGGTGCGTTTGGTTGCGAGGATCTCTCTTTAAGCTCCACAAACTTCTCCTGCCATATTTAAAATAATATAAGCTCATGTTATAATTAGTCAACAAATTGTAAAATAACAATATAAAGAAGTTAGCAATATGGGATCTTTCACAATATAATTAATTAATCAAAGATGTACATACATATTTTTCCTTGCACTTTGGATCC
Organism: Sambucus nigra; assembly: GCA_949130495.1. Classification (NCBI taxonomy): domain Eukaryota; kingdom Viridiplantae; phylum Streptophyta; class Magnoliopsida; order Dipsacales; family Adoxaceae; genus Sambucus; species Sambucus nigra. Next base: position 275,762,962 of record OX422209.1, on the reverse strand, counting down.
ACCCAGTCATTATTTTTCTCACTCCAATGAGATGATTTAAAGAAGTCAGTAATATGTGGTCTCTCACCACCCTTTTCTTCAGCCTATTCATAAATGGAACCAATGAGAATATGATTTTACATTGATAAGTAATTAAATTCATAAATTACATAACGCATCACCTCGATTGACATGGAAGCTACAAATGATCGTGACCCACAAGTATGATTCCAAGGCAAACTAGCACGTGCTAATTGACCTTTTACTGACCTTGCCTAATTAAAAACATAAAAAATACTAAATGGATCTCCAATAATGCAATTTTCAAGGAATAGCTAAATTACAAACATAATGAAATACGAATTACTTACCTTGAACTTCGCACCACTCCAAACATCATCTATCATGTACTTCCAATCGCTTGGTGTAACCCCTCCATATGAATTCTTTTTAGGGTCGACTCCATCCTTCAATAATTTCGTGTAATGTATGTACATTTTACTCCTCGAGCCACTGTACCTCCGTGCACACTTCCTATGAATAACATGTCTGACAAACTCATCCTCATCATAGTTAACAATATCGAATTTATCCTGCAAATTTACTTTAATTAGAAATACACACAATAACATTGAAAGAATATCTAACTGAAAGAATCAAATATAACTACCCGAATCCTGGCGATTACTGCATCTCGTGTCCCAGAATCAATTTCCCCCCAACGAGTCACCCCTTGAAGTGGTGCCGCATTTCGAACCTCAATTCCGATTTGTTGTCCTAGAGAAGGAGCATTTACACCCATAGGTGCCCCATCACCTTCCAACACACACACTTCAAGTTTTCCATGTCTTTTTACCGTTTTCTCAACCTTCATTCCACGTGTTAATCCTCGAACTCGCTTTTTGGTTCTACTAGCTGTAGAAAAATAAAGTAATATAAATATCATTAATTGATGTTAAGTATTACATAAAGTAATATAATAAATGTCAAGTATTACATAATAAACTACTAATAAAATAATCAAAATAACTTACATATCAAGGAAACATCCGGAATATCGGCCTGTATATCTTCAACAACATCATTGATTGATGTTCTTTGTTGGAGACGCATCGAGGAGTGACTCGAGCTTCCTGTTTTAATAAAAAATAAAGACAATTATATATACAATAAGTAAATTTAAACAATCTAAACAAAAATGACTTACGCATCATGGAAACGTCAGGAACAGTAACTTGTATATCTTCTACGACATTATCATTTGATGTTCTCTGTTGAAAGTGCAGCGAGGAGTGACTCGAACCTCCTGTTTTAATGCGAAAGTAAGATAATTATATATACAAGAAGTAGAGTTAAACAATCTAAACAAGATTTCGAAGAAAAATAAATAAGTTTATATATAAACTGTTATATATATAACAGTTTATATATAACTGTTTATATATAAACTTCTTGTAACAACCCTCGATTCTGGGAGGCTCATTTTATACTAATTTTACCCCATAAGGTAATTATATAAAATGTGGGGACTGGAGTAAATATTAATTTAATGAATTGAAAGTTAATATTTACTAGTTTGATGCATATTTACTACATGTGAAAGTAAATAACATCAGGTTGCATGTCTGTAGTGTCATGTATTTTATATGGCCTTTTAGTTTAAATGATTTTGGAACTCGAAATAATTTATAAAAATTTCCGAATGCCAGTTTAGAAGGTGTAGTTAGTCTCGGAATGTGCGAGACAGTCAAAATAAGTGCCATATTGTATTTTTGTGTTTCGGGCACTTTTACCTGGTTTTTAGCTTATATGCGTATTTGTGAGTCATTTTAATGTGGTATTAACCATTTAAGTTGGGAGAATTATGTTAAGCCACGATTTTTGGTCTTGCCTCTTATTTCATTCCCTCATTTTATGTCTTAAAACATAAAGAGAAAGAAAGAAGAAGAGAAAATGGAGAAATGAGAGAGAGATTGAAGATGGAGGATTTGGGATTGCTTCTTCTGCAAATAAATCTGAGATATCAACCCTAAGGCAAGTTTTCTACTTGCTAATATGTGATTTAAGATGCATAAATTGTATGATAGTTGTGTATTTACATTTATGGTTTAAATGTGGAAATTATGGGAATTAAGCCCTAATCTTAGTTTTGATGATGAAATTGTGGACTAAAATGGTTTTAAATCGTGTAGGATACACCTTGGGTAGATAAATATTGTTGGTTGTGTGTAAGATGGAAGAGATTTGGGGTTTGGAGAAATTAGGGTTCATAACCCTTCGTAGCCATTTTTGGCAAATTTGCAGGTCCGAATCGATTCGGCCCTTTGGGCGAATCGATTCGCTAGGGGAAATTTGCAGGTCTGCATAACCCGAATCGATTCGGGCTAAGGCCGAATCGATTCGATCAATTGCAGAAGGTTGGTTTAGTTGTCCGAACCGATTCGCTCTTTGGGCGAATCGATTCGGCCCTTGGGCGAATCGATTCGTTTTCCTGCTGTTTTTGAGTTAATTTTATAACTCAATTTCAATCCTTTTCTTTAAATATAGGGACTAGGAACCTTCTTGAATGAAGTAAACTTAGAGTCCTAGAGTGTGAGATGAGTTAGATGTCTACCCTACATTAGGAATGGGTTATGTGGGGATTTTTCCGGGGTTAGGCCTATTAATGATAAGGCATTCTTTTCTTCTAGTTAATTATTATAAAACTAGGAGATGTAGTGTTATGTTCGGGAGACCTTAGGAGCTTAATTAAGCTATACTAGTTTTGATGGTTTATATTACCACCCCAAAAGAATGTTGGGAGATTTTAAAAGTTCGATTGAACTATGTTAACCTTGGTGGATCATAATAACGCCATAAAGGTGAGTTTGGAGAATAAATTGAAAGTCATTTCCTTCCTTGGAAAGATGATAACCTTGGGGTTCTAAAATAACCTCCTAGAATGCTTGGAGATAATGAAGAGTTTATTTACTCCTTTGAGGTTGTAGTGTTGATATAAGCTATCGTATGGCTCCGGATAATAAGTTCTATCTATTACTAGAAGTAAACAGTAATGGTTTCGAATAAAATGAAACATATAAATGGAAGTGGTATTGATAGTAGCAAATGATAATTTACTTAATCATGAAACCGGTAAATAATGATTTACTTGATTTTCGATATGATAAATAAAATGGCTTAAACACACCTCTCTAAATGACATCATAAGTGAAGTCCGCACGCGAGGTGAAGCCCCCTGACTAATGAATATAGGGTGGATATAGTCCTAGGCCATGGGAGCGCTTATTGTTGTATATTTTTCTGCGATGGGTAGGAGATTCCGGGTGTGGTCTTGACTACCCCGCAGGCTCATGGCCGCTTCCCGACGTCTTGCGATATAGGTGCCCAGGTTGTCTAATGATAGGCCCTGGAAGATGATGGTCATTTAGGGGCGCGCACAGTGGGGAAACCCGGACGGGCGGTCTTAGAATTCGTTATATGTATATAAATATAACAGTTCATAATCAAGTGGAACTTGATGATATGCCATATAGAGCATGATGGAGTGCCACAAAGAGCACATGTAAATGCCACAAAGAGCATTTGAAAATGATTATTTTCCTGATAAGGAAAGGATTGTTACAAAAGGTAAAATTGAGATAAAATCTCCTTAAAGAGTAAAAGATTTTGATTATATATATATACTTCCTGCTAAGGAAAAGATATATGAAATAATTGGCACCTTTGGTGAAGTCTTTAGTTTAATGCTTAGCTTATGTTTTAAATTGTATAGGTTGCTTCTTATTTCTCTTTCTTCACGATTTATTATACATAACTGTCATACTCTTTATTCATCTGGTAATCATATAGAACCGGGCCCTGACCTGGTTACTTTTCTTGTTGCATATTCATCTTGTCTCTGCTCAGGTACTCCGCCGCAAGGATGCCTGATTTGAATTCCGATTCCGATGTTTTCGACGAGCCGTGATGCATTGCGGGTATTACGGGATACATTTGGTATAGACGTTTTCACTTTTTATTCTAGTTAAGATCAAGTCTTTTATTCGGGCGAGAGGCCCAAGCTTTTGTAAATGTCTAATGTAATGTAGTAAGTAACTTATTGTACTTGTGTATTATTGGTGTATCAGTTAGTGACCGGTTACCTATTCGGTCTTTTTATCGTATTCTTGTTGTATTATTTATATATGTCTTGGGGTTTCCCTTATCTTTCAGGAATTGGGTTGGTTATTTTCATTCATTTACTTTCAAATCAAAATTTTTGGCAAACCGTTTTCTGAAATATTGGGTGGTTATCCTAGATACTCTATATTTTTGTTATGATGCTGAGAATGATTCCATCCATGATTCCGTTATATTGGAGTATTGGGCTGGCCACCCCTTATTTTGGTGAGCGGGTTGTCACAGATGGTATCAGAGCCTCAGGTTCTAGAGTCCTTAGGAATCTGTGTGGACGCCTTAAGTTTTCAGCGTTGCTCTTGATTTGATGTAAAGCCTTAGGATTAAGATCGTTGATTTCTCTTGTGAGATTTCGTCCTTCTACCATGAGGTAGAATCTATAAATCTTTTGCGTATTCGTGTGAGAATAATAGGTTGATAGAAGAAGGGAAGTATGGGAAGGTGTGTGGAGAACTGTAAGTTGTGGTCGGGGAGGGGGACCGCTTTAGAGGTCGCTCCCTTTTTGTAGCACTTTCTTGTCTTGCTATTACGACTGCAAATTTCAGTTGATGTAGTTTCCCAAGTACCGCTAGAAGTAGGAAGTGGTACTAAACTTGAGAATTCACGTGATGTTATATTGAAGTGGAGAAGTGCCCTGTAGTAGAATGGAGGAAAATCCTTCACCCATAGAAAAAGTGTTGTGGTGATGAAAATGTGGTCACTATATTCGTGGGTGCCAGAAGTTTGGCCCATAGAGAAGCCCGGTGGATACTTGCAATGGCTAGTTTCTCTGGGATAACTGGACTGAGGAGAAGGTTGATTCCCGAATGTTCATAAAATGTTCGGTTAAAGACCAATGGCGAATATGGTGTTGTACGGTTAGGGAAACGAGATCATGCACCATGAAGTGTTAGGCTCCAAAATAGGTGTTGTTAACACTTCTGATGGAGTAAGAATCGTGAAACCCCATCGGTGGACACCCACCTGGGGAGGTTTCATTAAACTGAGGAAGAGGAGGCCAAGAGTGTGTCCTCTTTTACTGAGAAAGTAAGAGGGACTGCATGGGCAATTATTGTCAGCCAGAGTCGGAATAGCGGCTATGATGTGGAGTGTAGAACCACTCATTTTAAATTTCGTTGAGTGGAGAGCAAGGGCAAAAGTCCAGTGCCTGGTTGGTGAGTTGATGGAAATAATGTTGGTATGTGTAAGGCTCGAATATGGAGTCTGAGAACCATTAGTATTGACCCAGAGTGCTTGGCAAATTGTGGAGGGAATTCTACCCTATAGGTGGGTAGTGTATATTCCTTAGGATAAGATTTAGTAGTATTGTGTCTACGATAGACTCGGGTGTGTATTTTGAGCTTGTAGTAGTATTTACGCTATTATAGAAGGGTAATTATATGACTTCCGTGGTATGGAAGTTCTATCTTTTCTTCACTCGTTATGAAGCGAGTGATGATATTTTTATGTATATGTGTCATATGTGTTACCTGGTCTGAGTGTTTTATTGCTTGTTTGCATTGTATGTGGGTGTTATGACTTATCTTCACGACCAACAAAGTTAAGCAGTAATGCATAGGAGGGGTTCCTTGTTTGGATTCCGCTTTTGCGGGACGCTCCACGCGTGAACCTTAACGACGTTGGGAGTGGAGAGATGCCATATTTCCTTTCTCTTATTTTCATATATAGAATGCTAAGGTAAAGTCTAGAAGTAGAATCTTATTAGTAGAATTGTAAGTTAAATTTACCGATCCCGATCATGTGTTTTAGACCGTCATATCTCGAGGACCGATAATGCGAGGTAGTAGTGTAACGGGAGGGTTCCTTGTCTGGATTTCGCTTCGGCGAGACGTCCCACGCATGAACCCGAGCGAATGTCGGAAGTTGAGTAAGGTCTTGGGCACTAGGGATATATTTAGTATTATATGCTTACGATTTAGGTAGGATATATATAGATAGACCTTAGGATTTTTAGGATGTAAGACCTTGAGGGTAGGCGGTGTTAGTTTAGGAAAGCGGTAAGGAGTTGACCACGAATAAGTTATGGGTTAACTCTATAAGAGATTAGATCCCTTAGGAGCGAGATTATGGGGTCTCGAGAGGTTTGGTAGGTTCGGCCGAAGGAGATGAGGCATTTCTTAGAAATAATGTTACGTCGGTAACTTCATTTCCGGGGAGTTAATAAGGACGGGTGGATCCTCACTCCTGAGTCATGATTGTAAGCTCGAGAGTGAGTTTAATGAGTAAGTTTCTGCCAGGATTGGGGAGTAATAATAATGGAGCATAGACCTATTGTTTATGCGTCTCACAAGCTTAAACTTGTGGAGAGTAATATCCCGTTCTTGAATTAAGATTCATCATGGTAGTGATCACCTTAAATAGATAAGGCACTACTTCCTGGGCAGGAAATTTGGTCCTTCTCGTAAGCAACAAGTTGTTGCAATATGTTGTGGGAGGAATCGAGTTGGTGCTCGGGGTTCACAAGAACTAGTGATTGGATATTTTCTCATTCGCTAAGGAAATGCGATTGGGCTAGTGGACGTGACGAGTAGAGAACTCGTCAGAGATGATGGTAATGGCAGGGAAGGCCAAATAGAGTGAGTATGACTCAAAAGACTCTATAACGAGAGCATTTCGATTTGTGATTCACAATTTCACCTACTCGTGCGAAGAAGAATAGTGGTGGAACGAAGAAGGATATTCATAGACGTCTTCATGGGACTACCGGCATCGAACTGGTCATGATCCCATTTGAGAAAATGGTTAATCGTTTGATCAGACTGTTGCATTCCCGGCCATTATGGACGGACTACTTGTAGAAGAGTATGCCCCATTCTCGATGGGGGGGGGGGGTAATGGTAAAACCGTGGGAGGTGCCTATTATAATAGGGTGGACCGAGACTAGATATTCGTGTCGAAGGTTTAGTAAAAGTTTCCGCGAAGTAATGGGAACCGTATGGAAATGGCGTATATCCTACCACCCTAAAGTGGATGGATGAAAGAGAGGAAATTTACTTATGCTGAAAGGCATATTACGAACGTGCGCCTTAGTATACATAGTAGATGGGAGCAGTAATGGTATGGATGGAGATTTTGGTGCAACCATTAGGGTTTTGGAGTGGCCTTATGGATCATTTCCTAAGGCATGGTATCGTGAGTGGCCTAGCGTGGTCGGTTGAGTAATTCGTATACTCGTTGGATGGAACCAATGGGTAATATGTTCCTTGGACTTGGAGCGGTCTCGGAACATTTCTTTAGAGATTTGGCTTTTAAGCCATACGCCTTGATGAGATACGTCGATGCGGGGGATAGCTGAGTAGCGTTGGGGCTAAGCCACTTAGAGCCGGTACGAATGCCCCAAGGTGTGATGTAACATGATGCTAGAGATTCGGCTAATTTTGCCGAGTCGCGAGGACATCACCTTTCGCCATAGGAAGATAGGATCCGTAGTTAGTGCGGAACGCTTTGTACTATGCTAGAGCACAAATGACGTAGATTGAGATCGATAGGGTCGATCTTAGTCCGGGTCCATTTGGGGCGTTGCAATAACGAGGAGTTTGTTTAGGATGGTAGAATCCTAGTTTAGAGTAGTATACCCTTATCAGATTTGGGTATGCCCGAATTTTGGGGGCAAAATTCCCTCTTAAGAGAGGGAGTATGTAACAACCCTCGATTCTGGGAGGCTCATTTTATACTAATTTTACCGCATAAGGTAATTATATAAAATGTGGGGACTGGAGTAAATATTAATTTAATGAATTGAAAGTTAATATTTACTAGTTTGATGCATATTTACTACATGTGAAAGTAAATAACATCAGGTTGCATGTCTGTAGTGTCATGTATTTTATATGGCCTTTTAGTTTAAATGATTTTGGAACTCGAAATAATTTATAAAAATTTCCGGATGCCAGTTTAGAAGGTGTAGTTAGTCTCGGAAGGTGCGAGACAGTCAAAATAAGTGTCATATTGTATTTTTGTGTTTCGGGCACTTTTACCTGGTTTTTAGCTTATATGCGTATTTGCGAGTCATTTTAATGTGGTATTAACCATTTAAGTTGGGAGAATTATGTTAAGCCACGATTTTTCGTCTTGCCTCTTATTTCATTCCCTCATTTTATGTCTTAAAACATAGAGAGAAAGAAAGAAGAAGAGAAAATGGAGAAATGAGAGAGAGATTGAAGATGGAGGATTTGGGATTGCTTCTTCTCCAAATAAATCTGAGATATCAACCCTAAGGCAAGTTTTCTACTTGCTAATATGTGATTTAAGATGCATAAATTGTATGATAGTTGTGTATTTACATTTATGGTTTAAATGTGGAAATTATGGGAATTAAGCCCTAATCTTAGTTTTGATGATGAAATTGTGGACTAAAATGGTTTTAAATCGTGTAGGATACACCTTGGGTAGATAAATATTGTTGGTTGTGTGTAAGATGGAAGAGATTTGGGGTTTGGAGAAATTAGGGTTCATAACCCTTCGTAGCCATTTTTGGCAAATTTGCAGGTCCGAATCGATTCGGCCCTTTGGGCGAATCGATTCGCTAGGGGAAATTTGCAGGTCTGCATAACCCGAATCGATTCGGGCTAAGGCCGAATCGATTCGATCAATTGCAGAAGGTTGGTTTAGTTGTCCGAACCGATTCGCTCTTTGGGCGAATCGATTCGGCCCTTGGGCGAATCGATTCGTTTTCCTGCTGTTTTTGAGTTAATTTTATAACTCAATTTCAATCCTTTTCTTTAAATATAGGGACTAGGAACCTTCTTGAATGAAGTAAACTTAGAGTCCTAGAGTGTGAGATGAGTTAGATGTCTACCCTACATTAGGAATGGGTTATGTGGGGATTTTTCCGGGGTTAGGCCTATTAATGATAAGGCATTCTTTTCTTCTAGTTAATTATTATAAAACTAGGAGATGTAGTGTTATGTTCGGGAGACCTTAGGAGCTTAATTAAGCTATACTAGTTTTGATGGTTTATATTACCACCCCAAAAGAATGTTGGGAGATTTTAAAAGTTCGATTGAACTATGTTAACCTTGGTGGATCATAATAACGCCATAAAGGTGAGTTTGGAGAATAAATTGAAAGTCATTTCCTTCCTTGGAAAGATGATAACCTTGGGGTTCTAAAATAACCTCCTAGAATGCTTGGAGATAATGAAGAGTTTATTTACTTCTTTGAGGTTGTAGTGTTGATATAAGTTATCGTATGGCTCCGGATAATAAGTTCTATCTATTACTAGAAGTAAACAGTAATGGTTTCGAATAAAATGAAACATATAAATGGAAGTGGTATTGATAGTAGCAAATGATAATTTACTTAATCATGAAACCGGTAAATAATGATTTACTTGATTTTCAATATGATAAATAAAATGGCTTAAACACACCTCTCTAAATGACATCATAAGTGAAGTCCGCACGCGAGGTGAAGCCCCCTGGCTAATGAATATAGGGTGGATATAGTCCTAGGCCATGGGAGCGCTTATTGTTGTATATTTTTCTGCGATGGGTAGGAGATTCCGGGTGTGGTCTTGACTACCCCGCAGGCTCATGGCCGCTTCCCGACGTCTTGCGATATAGGTGCCCAGGTTGTCTAATGATAGGCCCTGGAAGATGATGGTCATTTAGGGGCGCGCACAGTGGGGAAACCCGGACGGGCGGTCTTAGAATTCGTTATATGTATATAAATATAACAGTTCATAATCAAGTGGAACTTGATGTATTTGATATGCCATATAGAGCATGATGGAGTGCCACAAAGAGCACATGTAAATGCCACAAAGAGCATTTGAAAATGATTATTTTCCTGATAAGGAAAGGATTTTTACAAAAGGTAAAATTGAGATAAAATCTCCTTAAAGAGTAAAAGATTTTGATTATATATATATACTTCCTGCTAAGGAAAAGATATATGAAATAATTGGCACCTTTGGTGAAGTCTTTAGTTTAATGCTTAGCTTATGTTTTAAATTGTATAGGTTGCTTCTTATTTATCTTTCTTCACGATTTATTATACATAACTCTCATACTCTTTATTCATCTGGTAATCATATAGAACCGGGCCCTGACCTGGTTACTTTTCTTGTTGCATATTCATCTTGTCTCTGCTCAGGTACTCCGCCGCAAGGATGCCTGATTTGAATTCCGATTCCGATGTTTTCGACGAGCCGTGATGCATTGCGGGTATTACGGGATACATTTGGTATAGACGTTTTCACTTTTTATTCTAGTTAAGATCAAGTCTTTTATTCGGGCGAGAGGTCCAAGCTTTTGTAAATGTCTAATGTAATGTAAAAAGTAACTTATTGTACTTGTGTATTATTGGTGTATCAGTTAGTGACCGGTTACCTATTCGGTCTTTTTATCGTATTCTTGTTGTATTATTTATATAGGTCATGGGGTTTCCCTTATCTTTCAGGAAGTGGGTTGGTTGTTTTCATTCATTTACTTTCAAATCAAAATTTTTGGCAACCCGTTTTCTGAAATATTGGGTGGTTATCCTAGATACTCTATATTTTTGTTATGATGCTGAGAATGATTCCATCCATGATTCCGTTATATTGGAGTATTGGGCTGGCCACCCCTTATTTTGGTGAGCGGGTTGTCACACTTCTATATATAAGCTGTTATATATAAGCAGTTTATATATAAACTGGTTATATATAAACTGTTCATATAGCAGTTTATATATATATATATATATATAACTTTATATATATTATGTTACCTGCATTGTTGGTCACTGGTGGTACTCGTGACATATTGATTTGGGGGTTGAGTGTCTCCTCAAATGAGGCTTCTCTCGTCGGGGGGGGGGGGGGGGGGGGGGGAGGGAGAACGACGAAATAATCGTCGTACGGGCGCCATGTTCGAGACCTGCCAATACAAAATACAGTTTAATTAGTGATGCAAAAAATGTATAGAATCTATATATGTACTTTAAAGTATATTGAGGTAGTGAACAAAAACTTAATTTCAATTACACTACCATGCATGCATTACCTTCTCCATTTGAGGATTAGAATACTCATTATTATCATCACTGACATCATCACCACTGGACGAACTAAGATCCTCCTCACCATCGGGCAATCTGTACTCATCATCATCTCGTACATTTACATTAAATTTTGATTCTTACTGAATCTGATCTCGTTAGGCACCAATGCATTCAGTCGCAATTGATTCTTCTTAATATTATTGAGCCTTTCTTTCTCATATGCTAACATCATACGACCCGTATGTCTAGGTTGAAGCCATATTTTTTCCTTTGGAGGCATATTTTTCGACTAAACACAAAAATTAAATAAAATAAAATGAACATCACACTACATAACGAATTACGCTTGATGGAAACATATAACTTGATTAATAATATTTGATAAAACTAATTTGACACAACACGTAACGAAATAGGAACAAACATTTAACATTACATATCAGTATCAATATCATAATCATAATGCATTTTCTTCGTTATCTCCATTCTCTAATTTGATAAAACTAATTTGGCACAACACGTAACGAATTACACTAGATAGAAACATAAAAATTTTCTCCACATACAAAAAAAAAATAGGAACAAAACATTTAACATTACATATCGGTATCAATATCATAATCATAATCCATTTTCTCCCCATCTTCTTCGTTATCTCCATTCTCTATCATTGTTTCATCATCAACGACATCATCATCATCATCATCAATGTTTTCCCCCGTTGGATGCAGAACCCTATCACTAGGGATAACCTCAGGAATTGCATCATTCCTATGAAATTGAGTAGCAGTATCTTCAACGACGATTGGGATAACATTTGTTGTTTCGACTTGTTGGAACACGTCACCAGATCCATGAAATTCTGCTACCCCGATATCATCGTCATCCAACTCCGGTACATCCCAGGTTCCCCAATGTTGGACTTTTAGTACGATTTGCCATTGTGCACCTAACTTTGTATCATTGACATAGAAAACTTGTTGAACCTGACTAGGCAAAACAAATGGATCATCTTTATACCACCGACTCTTGACATCAATACTAATAAAATGTGAATCAGTGCGCATTGTCTTCCTACTAGCGGTGTTGAACCATTCGCATTGGAACAAAATGACTTTATTCCCGTAAATATATGTCATCTTATAAATTTTGCTCAAGTAACCGTAAAAGTCTAGCTCACGGCCCTCGTGTTCCCCTTTGGAGACCAACCCACTATTCTGAATCCTACGATGCATGTCTCGGTCCCTAGTATGGAATCGAACTCCATTGCAAATGCAACCCGAATACATATTCACTATCATGTTAGGTCCATTTGCTAATGACCAGAGCTCATCATTTGCTTTGGTGGACCCTTGCGCTCGTAAAAGATTCATCTACATAAACAACATATGAAAGTCATATTAAATTATTGTTAAAGTGAGGCAAAGTAACTTTCTTTATATATCTTACCCGTTCTTTAAACCACTTCGGAAATTTTTGGCGTTGAATTTGAAGTATGTCACGTCCATTTGGAATTTAAAGTAGACTTTTGTGTTCCCTAATTAGAGAAATTTAATATATTAATAAAATGGATAATCAAACAAAAAGATCATGAATATTATAAATTTGATACACGTACGCTAGATACGGCTCAACCTCAGCAGTGTTATACAACACAAACCACTTAGCCATATTGAGCTCATTTTCAGACATATCAGGAGCCCTTGAGATACATCCGAAAGGATGGACATTTTGGTTAATGACAACTAGCCCCAAGCCAGGTTCGCCACCATCATAATTGCATTCTTCTCTGTTAAATACGGTTTCAACATGGCTCAAGTACATTGAGAAAAAAGTCAAACACTCTTTCACGATGTACGTCTCCGCAATGGAACCTTCAGGCCTGGCTCGGTTAGATACAAATTCTTTCAAAGTTCCAAGAAACCTTGAAATTAATAATAGTTAGATGAATATTACACATTTTACACATTTTTCAAGATATTAAACTAAATTAACGTTATAATAGTTGCATTTACCTTTCAATTGGAAACATCCATCGATATTGTACTGGTCCATCAAGTTTGGCCTCACGTGCCAAATGAACCGCCAAATGGACCATTACATCAAAGAATGCCGAGGGGAAAATCTTCTCCATTTTGCAAAGTATCAGAATTATGCGTTCCTCTAATTTCTCCAAATCTGTCCGCACTAATGTTTTGGAGCACAACTCCTGAAACCATTCACCCAACTCATTCAGTGTAATACAAATATCTTTAGGAAGGTATCCACGCATCCCAATGGCAAGAATTTGTTGTAACAAGACATGACAATCATGGCTTTTAAGGCCCAATAATTTTCCAGCCTTTGTAGTCACACATCTTGAGATGTTTGCAGCATAGCCATCTGGATACTTAACTGATTTCAAAAAATCATAAAAATACTCCTTCTCCTTTGGGGTTAATGTATATATTGCGGGAGGCTTGACATAAGACCCATCAGGACACTTTTGTAAGTGCAATTCCGCCCTTATGCCCATATCTTCTAGATCAAGGCGTGCTTTTTCTATGTCCTTGTTCTTCCCATCCATGTTCAATATTGTTCCAAGTAAATTGTCACATATATTTTTCTCAATGTGGATCACATCAAGGTTGTGACGAAGCTTTAGTGTTTTCCAATACGGGAGCTCGTATAAAATGCTTTTCTTTGTCCAGTTTAATTCTGTTGGGTCACGAGGCCTTTTCTTATTGCTCGGATGCTTTCTAAACTTTGCATTTGACAAGCAATTCAATTAATTTAGTACTTTTTCCACTGCTAACTCCAAGTATCGAGTTTGATTCTCAGACATACCGTTAAATGCCTTACTCCTTCGCAAAGTATGGTCCTCGGGAAGGTAACGTCGATGGACCAAGTAGCCAATCTTACTTCGCAGGCGTTGAGATAATGCATCATCATTACATGGGGGACAAGCAAGATAACCTTTCGTACTCCACCCAGATAAGTTACCATAGTCAGGAAAGTCGTTTATCGTCCACATTATAGCTGCATGCATCCGAAACGTTTGTTGAGTAGAGGCATTATAAGTGAGTACACCATTTTCCCATAACTCGTTCAACTCATCAATCAATGGTCGAATGTAAACATCAATTTCTTTACCGGGGGCATTAGGCCTAGGAATAAGTAAAGTCATCATGAAAAATGGATCCTTCATGCAGTTCCAGGGTTCCATGTTATATGGCATCATTACCATAGGCCACATGCTATAAGAGGTGCTCATGTTCCCAAAAGGGTTGAACCCATCCTTAGCAAAAACAGGATAACATCGATCAAAGTCCTTCCACTCCTCACTATCAGCTGGATGCCTCAATATCCTATCATCCACGCGCTTATCACTGTGCCATCTCATGCCTGTAGCCGTCTTCCTTGACATAAACAATCTTTGCAACCTAGGTGTCAATGGAAAGTAGCGTAGTACCTTTTGAAGGATCTTCTTACCATTGCCAAAATTGAGCTTGTATCTAGACTCCCCACATATCGGACAATTATCAAGAGATGCATTCTCCTTCCAAAAGAGAGCACAATCATGTTGGCATGCATGGATTGTCTCATATCCCAAGCCCGATTCTCGTAGCAGCTTTTTGGCTTCATAAATCAATTTTGGAACCAAATTCCCTGCAGGCAGAAGATCCACTAATACCTCCATCAACATGTCAAATGACTTATTACTCCATTTACCCACAACCTTCAAATGAAACATTGTAATCACAAATTTCAATAGCGTATATGTTTTGCATCCCGGGTACACCTCACGTTGGGCAGCCTTTAGTATTTTTTTGATATTTTTCACATCATTCATTTTGGTGTTATCATACGCTTCTTTTGTCCCAAAATACCCTGAATCACGCCCCGTATAAGTCCCCCTACAATAGTCTTCTACTAATTCGGGGAAACCGTCATCCTCGTCTTCATTATCACCAATTTCAACATCCGTGTCATCTTCAGATTCATCGATTTGGTGTTGCAAAATAGATTCCCCATGATGAACCCAGATCTTATAACTTTCCATTATGCCATGTCGTACTAAATGATACATCACAACATGGCCAATGTGCCAATAACGATTACAACAATTATTACACGGGCATTGAATTGTACCATTTTGGCTCACTTTGGCCATTTCTCTGTCAACAAAAGACTTAGCGCCCTCACGATACCGCTCACCTACTCTATGCTTAAGTGTCATCCAACTCTTGTCCACTTCTTCCATATCTGTTTATTGAGAGATTACATAAACAACAATAGATGAATTAAATTTTACTTAAAAGTTACCTTTTTTCTTCGTATATTTCATACAAAGCAATATAATTTAAACTCTTATTGACCCCCTACATATTCGCTAATTGAGAGAGTACATAAACAGCAAATGATGAATTAACTTTTACTTAGAAGTTACAATTTATTTCCCTGTGCATCTCGTATAAAACAATATAATTGTATCTCCTCTAAACGGTGAGTGGTCCTATCCCATTCAAGACCGCATATTTCTGTAACACACTTAGCAGCTCATCCACATTATTTCAATCTGAGGAAATTTCGGCAGTATATCCCCATAGTTCTCCAAGTACACGACATAGATTCGCAAGTGTTGGCGTTATTTCAATTGATGTCGATTTATCAATTGAATTAACACTCAACACCACATCAATCTACCATGTACCCAAAGAACATTAAGAGACGGCAACAGAAGTTCCCCCAAAAGTAACAAGTGCACACCACTAAGTACATTATTATACAGAATTTATGCAGTCCCAAACTGTCCAAACGAGACAATTCAAGAGATCTCATTACAGGGGTAATGACTCTCGAACGGGTCTAAGGGCTATTGAATGCGTACGCATAAGAACTATATGGCTAGTATCTATGCGCACTATGTGTAACTTGAGAGGTTTATTACTATGTATAATTTACCCTACTTTTAATTGATGCTTTAAAAGTTATGTTGCTCACCACATTAAAACCACCAATCAGATAATAGTATTTATACTTTACTTTTAAATTCTTAGACCACAACTAACCCCTTGCAAAAATACTATTAAAACCATAATTAAAGAGCAATGCACATATCTTCTAAACATTAATTTGAATATTATAAACCGAAAAAAGGGAAATAACATAAATAAATTTGCAGTAGCTATAAAATTGCAGTACAAATTGTAGCTTCCAGCCATTTGATTGTTTTTCAGCAAACAAAAATAAATTTACAGTAGCTATAAAATAGGAATCACAATAATGTTTATCAATCAAAGTTAAGATAGCCCATTTAAAGCCATCATCAGATTTGTAAACAAATTCATGTCCATAACCAACTCTTCCAGAAGACCCAAATATGTAAAGTGAAGAAATAAACAAGGAGATGACCTAAATCAATCATTCTCATCAAAACCAAATCAGCATAAACACTAATTTTTACAATAAAACTAATATAATAAAATATAATATATTTACAAATAAACAAATGAGGTATAGAGTAAGGATTGTCAAACGAATGATGTACCTGAAAAGAAGTGAACAATCGATTTCTGATAAATGTTTTAGAGAAGCATTGATGGTTAAAATCTTGAGGATCTTCACTATGAGCATTCGTTTGAACTAACCGAAATCAATTTCTGATAAATATAAAATCGATTTTTCTCATTGAACGAGGGGAAGAGCAGGATGGAGGGATAGCAGGACGGAGGAGAGGGAGAGCAGGAGAGGGAGAGCAGGACGGAGGAAATTTCAGGGTTCAGTTTCAGTGAGCGGAGAGGGAGAGTTTTTTTTTTTTGGTCTTTTATCTAACTTAACGGCCAACAAAAATTAGTAACAAACAAATAAAATATTTTTGGCATCATAATTTTCTTTGTTGCCAAAAGTATGAGATTTTTCTCAACCCACTCCTATGTTGCCAAAAGTCAAGTCATGTTTGACAACAAAAAAATATGATGCTAAAAGCTAAAAAATTTCCCTCTTTTATTTTGCTAGCTTCCCGCTTGAAATTTTAACTTTTGACAACAAGTTTTATTTTATGTTGCCAAAAGTACAATGTAAAATAGTCTTTTGGCAACATAATTCAAATTTTGTTGCCAAAAGGGTATCTTTGGCCACAAAAATATCTTGTGTTGCTAAATATTGTTGCTAATGGTGCAAATTCTTGTAGTGATCCTGAGCATAGACACCTTATCAAAAGTCACATCCCTGCTTACCAATACCTTATTTTCTTCCAGGCACCACAACTTGTAACAATTGACCCCATTACGTAGACCAATAAGAATTAATTTTCTATCCCTCGGATCAATCTTGACATCACTAACATGAAAATAAATTGAACACCTAAATATATGCATCGTCTCATAAGTAGGATGTGAACCTGACAATGCCTCCATAGGATTCTTAAAGTCAATAAAGATAGATGGAAAACGATTGGCAATGAAGCAAGGAAAACTGAATTTAGAGGAGATAAAGTTTTATCTTCATCATTAATATAAACATATAAGCTTTATAAATCGAAGGAAGTTTTATTTAACTCGTTAAGATGTTCGGACATCGATATACCATGAATATAATCAAATCATAACAATTTCTTTTTAATATAAATATGATTTTCTATACTCTTAGTCATATACTTTTCCTCTAGTTTCTTGCATATTGACTCCGCCGATTCTTCCTTCATAACATAGTATACGACATTTTATATGACATTTAATCGGATTTTGCGACACTTTTATAGTTCTACTCTCTCTAATCATCCTCTGATATATCCTTAAATTTAGCCAAAGTTCCCATCAACGCCTTGTGAAAATCTTGTTTGAATAGACATTGCCACATACCAAAATTAATGTATTTACCATCAAACTTCTCTAAGTCAAACTTCCATGATAACACAATTACATCCTTAGATGTAGACATTCTTTAATATCTAAAATGAGTCTTCAACAAGAATCAACCGGGCTAGGTCAAAAATCCCACTTAGGAATTTTATCAAACACCTTGGATGCACACAAAGCAAAGACCCTACAAGACAAATCTCTCAACCAATTTGTTGTGTGGATACTCAGTCGAATGTGATTCATGAACGTCCAACATCCAATAAGGGAACAACACAAATAGATAATAAGAGAATACACACTAAGTATAATGTAAAGACAAAATGAGAGAAGACAAATACTAACAAGCACAGTATAAGATGTACTTGGTTCACTAATATAGCTACGTCCACGAATGATGTCTTCCTTTCTTTGATTAAATAAATAAGGATTGCAACTCAATCAAGATCACAAATCCTCTCAATTTGTATAAAAGAGTCAATATCAATTAATAATCGTTAATGTATGCTCTAAAAATTAAGTTTTGAATCCTTCAACATTATATTTATACGTGGAACCCATTTATGATGAAAGACACAAAATACCCAAGCTAAAACAATTATTTTTGTGAATTTGGAGTGCGTAGCCCCATCGTTGGTCACCTCTCCCATGCATAAGACTTTATGAATACAAGTGGCCTGCAAAAAAAAACCGTCGCTGCAGCGACTGGTGCGAAATTCTAAGCCAAAAGCACAATTATGTCATGCATCAATAAATTAGATTGACGAGTGGGTTAATATCCTAGGACCCTATCGGAGAAATTTCTAGAAGAGTATTGAGTGTATAAAAGGATTTAGTAGGCACTTCCACGACATGTACTAACACCATACATAATGGGAAATATAAAAAAGATTTATGTATCCCTTGTAATTTTGTGGTCGGTAGTGGACAGTCTCCAATACACTATTTAAATGTGTATTGGGGATGCAAATATAGATTTGTTGAACATGGTGTGTTAGCGGGACCAATCTTACTGCCCTAAATTTTTAGCGCGATATCTCTCACCATGCTACATATTTTAGGAGAAAATGTGAAGACCATTTCAATGCTAAAAATAATAGCTCGAGAAGTCAACCCACTCACTAAGCATTAAATAGTTGAGGTATGGGTGACTTTTACCCATTCTCCCACTGGAGAAACGATTATTGAGGTGGAGGGGTGAAAGGGTTCAACTGCATTATCATCAGTCGTCTCGTTATGGATGGCCAAAGAATTTATAATCAAAGTAAGATTTTTGAATATTTTTACAGTTATATTAGTAAACAAATAAATATAAAAAAGCTAGAGTTAGACTATATCATAGATAATGGTAGAACACATAGCAAATAGAAGATGAATAATTCACATGAAATAATGCTTTCTCAAAATGTAGTGTAAATTGTTAAGTCACAATTTTTCTTATTAATGTATCTAATTTGTATAGTTGATTAAGAAATTATTACTAATGCTTTTAATTGTTAAAGACAATCAAATGATGTAATTAAGAGAAGATGAAAATGATATGTAAGTGGTGAGATAGAAAGAGAAAAAGGAATGATGACATAAAGTTGTATATATAGTACAATCCTTGTTAAACACTTATTCTAATTGGGAGAATGATTCTATTAACCTGAAATCTGCTTAACATCTAAGTACATAACAACTTAGGTCCAGATAATTTTATATCTCAAAACCCAATATTCAAGGCACCCAAAATGAACTATATATCGATAATTCGACCTAACACTTAAGAGCTAAGACCAGAGTAGTACTCTATACATATGTTCCAATTTTGTTATGAATATAACTAGAGGTGTTGCAAATTAGTGCAACTTACCACTCCTATTTAAAAGAAGTTGAAGCAGTCTCTTAGTTTGATTTTTCTTCAATTTATTTAGGAGTCAGTTGAATAAATTTAGAAGTACTCTAGGAGGTTTCACTCAAAATTAGGTGATAATTTTTAGGGGATTTGTTAGTTTATTTAGAGTATGTTGCATGAGTTGTGTAATACACCTCAAATATGTTAGTTTCTTATATTACTTTTCCCTTTGTTATTTAATTAGTAATAAACACCTCTTCTAAATTGTTTAATTTGTGTAATGCTTGTGTTCTTTAAATCTGTCTCACAATATCATATCTCGATTTCCTATAAAGTGTTTTATTTCAATATTCTGTGAAGTAGTGTTATTGAGTCCTACTACTAGACGTGTTCGTGTCACTAATTATTAAGATGAATGGTGGAAGGGGTTCTTTTCAAGATGCTTTCGACAATATGGTTTGTAATAACTACAACTATTGGAAGCTTTTTATGGAAACTTATTTACAAAGGTGGGATCTATGGGTGGGACGTAATCTCGGATGTTGAAACGGTTGTTGATTCGTATCGAATATTACATCTTTTCCCCCGTTATCTTTATGCATTCTAGCACTTTTACGGTCCTAAATGCCTATAATTATGGTCATTAACCAAAAAACCTTGGATTTGGATATATACATGCTTTGCAAGGGTTATTTGTGCTTTTGTAGGTATTGGAACGCTAAAAGTGAGGTTCGGTTGCATTTCAGAGAAGTTTCGTCGTCGAATGCTACTTCAAGGGCAATTTGGTCTTTTAAAACTCACTATTTTTTATGTAATGAAGTTACCAACATGTATATCATCAAATTATCTTTCCATGGCCACTAACCGTGCTTCATTCTGACTCCTTTTGTGGAAGTTATGGCCTTTTCCGGAAGGTTTCGATATTTTCTTCTACTTCAAGGGCATTTTGGTAATTTCATACTTCATAATTTGGAGGGTTTCAAAACATAATCATGTAGATAATTGAATTATCTTCGCGTCGGTTCTGACCACGTCTCATTTCGATTCCGTATGAGGGAGTTATAGTCATTTCCATGCAATGCGTCAAAATTGGTTCGGAGAGGAAAAGGGGGTTGTTAACAGCCCAAGGCAAATTCCAAAAGTGAGTCGACCGGTCCCAAAACTGAGGTCGATTGGTCCCATCAGATATGGACTAAAATTGACTTCTTTTGGATTTTTTGGCTTGGTTTTATTGGGGGTTTATTTTGGGGTGTAAATAGAATGTTATAGGCTTTTCTTTGGAGATATATTTTCATTTTTAGGTTAGAAGAGGGGATTTGTTGGGTGGATCTTCTCTCTCCTAGGGTTTGTACCATTTGGATTGTTGTAAGCACTATTCATCTTCTTCCTTATTTATTCAACTTGTTTTAGCTTGTTTCTTGCTTTCTTAATTATTTACATGCCTAGATAACTTGTTTTAGTATATTAATTTCTTGTTTGCTTAGTTAATTAGTTGTTAAATTAGTTTTATTCATGTGTAGTGAGTAGATAACGGGTTGGGATTGCGTTTCCTCCATTAATGGGCGTTCAGCTCCGAAAGTTAGGTTTTTGTGTAAAATTTCATTTAATTGAAACCTCGCGTATTAAAGTCGGATTATTATGCGTTTAACTTTCTTTGTCACCCAACGTTAGTGTTTATAGCAGTAATCCAAATTTAAGATGCGTGTGACCATTTTCTGTTAAATGTTTAATCTCGCAACTTTGGGTTAAATTCCTTATTGTGTGATGTTTATACTTAAATGAAAATGCTCGATTAAATGTTTTCGAACCGAAATTCTAATTATTAGTTGTTTAGCCCATGGTGGGGACACGATCCCGACTCTCGTTTTATTAATTCTAGTTTAGACTTAACTTCTTAATTTTTTCCTTTTCTTTATTTCCAACCTATCACCTTTTACACTTTTATTTTAGGAGTATTAAATCCTATAAATTCTAGCAACTCGTCTCTGTGGATTTTCGATACCCGACTTACCGCTATACTTGTATCGCAAGTGCAGTCGTAATTAAGATTTTTGTATTAAGGTGGTGAACAGAAAATAACGATTAGCGTTCTGATGCGACGCTACTTTTCACCCTTAATCAGTAATTCTAGACAACACTCTACAAAATGACGAGTTATGGAGGATGTGGATATCAAGTGTGAAGAAGCTTTATTTTCTTTGTGAACATTGATTAACAAGATTTAAATTGAGCATGTTTATGATTTGACATCAGCAAAGAAAGTGTTGGAGACACTTGCAAAGTTGTTGACTCGAAAGAATATGATGCGACTGTAGGTTTTAGAGAATGCAATTATTGGGTTAACTCCAAGTAATCTTTCAATTTCATATTATTTATTAAATTAGGAGTTTGATGTAAAGGAGCCCGTAAGCGATGCACGTTTACATCATTATCTTATCTGTGGTTTATGAAAATAGTTTATACCATTTATTTGTCACGTTTAAGGATGGTAAATTCATCCGTCGATCATTGATCTAGATAATCTCCTTTCTAACTAGGAAGATTTGTTTAAGTAAATGTCTTGAAAGTTTTCTTCTAATGTTAAACATGTGCTATTTACAAAGATAAGTTAAAGTATAAAAATTCTTCCAAACACTCGCCCAATGGTGGTAAGAAGCCAAGAGAAGAAGAGGAGTCAATAAGTAGTTCTTAAACGTGCTATAGCTATGGAAAGTTAGGGGGATTTCAAGCATGATTGTCGTGTGAAGGTTGCATGTTCTAGGTGTGAGAAATCAGGTTATATCAAGAAAAATTATCGTGTAAAACTTATTGGTGAAGATACAAACATTGTCCATGAAAACAAAGATGTTGATGAACCAATGTGGGAGCAACGCTTCTCTATTGCAATTATTGATCAACTTGATAGTGTGCCCATTGTTCTGAACATGATCAATGCACATAGAAACATTAATGTCTCCATTTGTGATGCCGCAATTTCAAGTGTTAGTGGGAAAACCTTTTATACTTTGATTTCTTTAAGAAAACCTTTATTTTAAAGTAAAATCTTGCTTCAACATTTTTTCGTAAAAATTATTGGTTTTTATTAATGAAATGATGTCCATCTAATGAAGTTTATAAGAACACTTGAAACAAAAGAGTTTTACCAACTATATAGAATAAATAACAATTTAAGAAAGTCCACATCATCATGTGTTATTACAAACCAAGTTTAAAGTACTTCCAAATACTTTCAAATAATGTAATCAAAAGTTTCATTCAAATTACACATTTAAAGTAAATAGTAAACAGAGCTCTGCTTGCATGTAAATCCTTCCTTGCCTTTCATGTTTTCCTTAAGTTTTTTTTCCCTTAAGTACGTGGGGGAGGTGCTGGCACATGGTGGGATATGAGCGTTCGCCCAGTAGGAGAAATACTAATAGAGTAATACATGTAACGAAGATTTATACACATAAAGTATATTTTAGCAATTATGAAATCATCAGTCATTTGACTAATTATTCTCATGAAAAATGAAATGTAACATGCAATTGGCACCTTGACCATGTAAACAGAGTGATAATCCCACTCACACTTAATCTTTCTTTTAACAATACCCATGTCCCGTTAATTTAACCATTAACATACTTTCACATTTTTTTCAAGTGGTTTCATAAACTTGGAGTTTTATTAATGAGTGTCGTGCTCAAAATCATCTTTTCACTTTCTTATTTGGGTACCAATCCATGAATGTTATATGAAATTTCCTCAACTCCCACCATACGAGAATATTCTACTGATCAGTTGTTTGGGTTTAAGAATTAAGCAGCAGTCTAGGGTTCCACAGCCTTCTTAAATTTTTTGGTTACCTCTGAGTGTTTTTTACTTATTATATAATCGTAACCCAATTTCCTTTCTTTCTCTTTTGTTCACTATTAAACTTTTTTCCTCTATTTCCTTTTCACATGCTTGTAATACCCTGTATTTTCGAAGATTTAAATAATTACGTGATTTATTATTATTGTGGGATTAATTAAATTAAAATGTGAGAATTAATTATTAATCCGGATTTAAAATTGAACATTTACTAGCATGACGATAAGTTAGTAATTAGTAATATTACTGTGAGAATAAGTAATATGGAATGACGATTTTATATAACTTACCATGAGAGAGAAATACGACAGTTTGGTATATTAAGTCGGGACACACGTGTGAGTCGTGTCAGGACTTATTAAGTGGAATAAAAAGGTAAATTATTTTAAGTAACTCATATGATCATTTCGAGTGCGCCATTGAGTCCGTAGGGGTTGAGATAGTCAGAAAACTCTACCCGGGTATTCTATTTGGACTCTGGGATATTTTTAGGCCAAGTCGGCACCCGGTAGGGGTAGTTTTGTAATTTGGATTTTTGGAGGAATTAAATGAACGAAAATTGGAGAAATAATATATCAGCTAATTGGGGACAATTAGGGTTAGGTTACACCAAAATCAAGAGAGAGCCACAATGGGTGAGGGAGAGCAAATTCCAAAGGAGGAGAAGCTATGTTCACCACCTTGCACAACCACCACCACCATCGTGTAGATCGAAACGCGAGGAACGCATCCATATCAACAACACCAATGGATCAGACCTTCGAAATCGAGGCAAGTTTTTATTTCTTGCTTTCTTTAGCGATAATTATGTTCATATTAGTCTAGGTTAATAAACCTTTGTTATGAAAGTTAATTTAGGTGAAATTGGAGAACTATATCATACACTAGGGATGATTTGCTAAGAATTTTAATACCATATGTAGATAGGATGATGCCTAAGAAATTAGAGTGATTTATATGAACCAATCTGGGCTTAATTTAGAAGTTAGGCATATTAATTTAATAACTATGGTTCTTGACAATAAAATTGGGGATTTCGAATTTTATGGATGATTGGTGACGATTTAATGATGTTAGATTATGGGAAATCTCATACACATGTTAGAATAATATTTGGTATTAATTGTTGGAGATTTGGGGCTTAATATTTAGAGGTTTTGGGGTTGAAAAATGGTGAAAAACGAGGTTGTCTAAGGTTGAAGACGAAACAGCCCAGGTCGCGAGATGTCGCTCGAAGTCGTTTGAGCGAAATTGGTTGTCACGCAAAGTCGTTCGAACGACACATGGAAGTCGTTCGAGCGAGATCCATTCTGGTTCGAGCGAGATTTCTAATTTTCAAAGAATTTACTATTTTGCCCCTATTTGTGTAAACAGTCAATTCGAGTGAGGAAAAATTAGTGTTCGATGAACCCAAAATAGTGCAGAATTATTAGGAGTTGTTTAGGTGTAATGATTTAAATATTTTGGATGGTGAGTTTACCTTGAAGATTACGAGAGAGAGATAATCGTAATTATAATTGCATCGAGAGTATTAAGTGATAAATACTTACGATATTATTTCTAACGATATGGAACTTATAAGAATAAAAATTAGTGGTTACTTTTGGGACTTCTTATGATTATGTATTAAGGATTTTCGGGTGACATATTATCCTTTTATATATTACGAGAGAGGGAATATAGAAACTTAAAATACGTTGATAGTATTTAGTGATGGTAATACTACGTATGGAATATGACATTTGGTCTGTGTGTATACCGTTTGATTTGATGGGTTGTGTGTATACCTATATTTGATATATTATGTGTATGACATACCTAGCTGCTTGCTATCATGAGGGGTTGGGTAGAGACGGTCTTATTTTGGGTGACCTTCGGGGGGATATTTGACTTGTATCTTAGAACATAGTATTGTGAAGACTTATTTATGAGTTGATAAGTTAGCTGACTATGGGAGCATAGGTATGTGCGTGACCCATAGGTATGTGAACTTTGTTCGCCACCAATATGTGTGATTTTGTTTATATTGTTCGTGGGAGATTTCTGAACCGATAGTCCTTATTTGAGTACGAGATGTACCGGGACATGATAACAGAGAATGCATTGCACTACAGGTATATCCTTGGGGTGCTGTGTTAGTATATATAATAGTGGTAGATATTTATATATAGTTGTGTTATACTTACAATGTGATATTTGTAGGCTATTAAGATTGGGTTAATACATATATAATAGTGAAAGATATATATGTATGCTTTTAGTACACCTCAGATGAGATAATATCAAATTATTAAGATAGTGAAATCTTCAGTAACGTAAATAGTAAATACTTAACTTTAGTGTGATAACACTTATTTAAAATGATAAATGTCGAGATCAAATACGAGATACTACTACGAGGGGTAACTAGTAGGATAAGCATTTTCCTAGTTAAGAGTGTGTCAGATGGCTAGGTTGGATTAGATGTATGTTAGGAGTGCACACTAGTCGAGAGGTGAGAATCTCATGTGAGAGTTCGAACTAACATGCATATGATACTTGCTTTAATGCAGTTTTAAATACGTACAAATAAATCTTTTTAAAACATCAGGCTCTGACCCGTCTCGTGTATTTCTTCTCTGTTTTGCTATATATATATAGTATGTATTAGTACAGGTGCCCAGCCACAGGGACACCGATTCTATATACTTGGATGGTTTGTCGAGATGCAGTTGTTGTGGAAGTTGCGGGTTATTGAGATTAGACGCTTCTCTCAGTTCATTCAATTCCTAGTTCAGATATCTCAGTTCGGGCAAGTGTCGCCCATTCTCATTAGCGGAGTTGTACTCAGTTTACTTTGTAGTTCCTTTTAGTTGGATTGAGTATTTATTATGGTTTGATTTGTGGCTTTGAACTGGAAGATTTTTATCCAGTCTTAATTATTTAGTAATTGATTCAGTCAGCATTCAATTCTTGTGTATTGTTTATAATTGCATGTTCATAAATTAATTAAATTAATTGTCTTCAAGTTTAATTGAAAAATGTTTTGACACTAGATTAATTAAATGTTAGGTAATTAATTGTATTTGAGTTTTCGACAGTGATGTTAAGAATGAACCAACCGAATATTCTGTTATAAATTTTATAAAGAGCTGATCACCCGATATTTAATTGGGCGGGGTGTCACAATGCTGATGAGGCCAAATACCCCGACACACTTTATTTCTAAGTTTAACACTTTATAAAAGTTTATTATCACTTTACTATAGACTTGGTATTTATTCTTTAGAAAAAACTATGATTATCCTTTCTTGTGAAATTTAATATTTGAGTTTAAGTACCCATATGCATACTTTATCACCCTTTTCACTATTTACCCACACTTATAAACTTGTATTTTACACATTTTACCTAAAATGATTCTTTTTTCTTTTACTTTACCAAATATGAGTTTTAACCACATAAAATACAACTCCTTTAACTAAAGTCCTTTAGTTTGAAAAATTTACTTATAAGTCCAACTTTTCATACTAAAATATCACTTTCATCATTCCAAGACTTATATTTATAATTCATTAACTTTGCACCTTTTATACTTTTTATTATCATTCTATGCATTCACGACATTTCATTTAGAACTAACTTCCTAAAATAATATTCAAGTTTACAAATATTAATACTAAATCCATGCTTTTCATAATATAATAGTTTTTGCCTAAAAACTATACTTTTGTCATTTCAAAACTTATTCTTACAATTTGATAAGATTTTATTTTAAACTTTGTATCCTTAGCATTTTATGTATAAACATCATTATATTTTATATTTTAACCCCCAAACTTTACTATTTTCACTTTAGTCCCTTAAACATTAAATTTTATAAACTTTCTTCACATGAAGTAACGTCATTTTATGTGATTAATATGCTGAGTTTTTCAACATTATTATTTCATATTCCATGGCTTGTTGAAATGTATTTTCAACATACTAAACTCATTTTTTATAACCACATATGATTTTGTCCATTAATGAATGGATTTACGCTAACAAAATTAATATATGCATCCTGATATTTCTTCATCAAGTTTAACTTAACATCTGATAAGGAATAACTAGTTTAAGCCTGATTTTATTAAGGAATAACTTCGTTAAACATTACAAAATTTTAACTCAATTCCAACTTCAACTTTTAAAAAATTTTATCATATATTTATCAACCTATAATCATGTGTAGTGATAATAAGCATAAATAGTCATTTAAATCATACATATGTATACATATAACGACCATGCTTGATTTTTAACTTGAAACTAGTGTAGAACCCTTACCTGTTGAAGAAGAGGTAGAAAGAAATTCCAAATAAGCTTCGTAATTCCAAGATTCTTGCAAGCTTTTTTCTTAATTAAACTCTTTGAATGCTCTCCTCAACTCTTCATAATTGAACGTTTAAATAGTTATCTTACAGGCATGGTATTTAGAGAGAATATAAAGGACTTTAGTCTACTTATTTGAGTAGGAAGACTAAAAACCTTGGTTCCCCAAGAACTCGGCAGAATTGAGGAGGTTTATGAGGAAAAATCCCTCACCCCTCTGTCATATAATGCTCCTAGACATGTTAAAATGGTCCCCGATTCCTCGATGATCAATCCACCATGCTAGATGGGGTAGGTAGTCTGTGTACATGGGCTAAATTCATGGGGTTAGGTTATCGTTTACTCTGTAACCTTATCCATGTTGCTAACTAAAAAGAGAAGTAAATGACAGGTACCGAATCGATTCAACACCCAGGCCGAATCGATTCGCCTTTGACACATGTGAATTTTTATCCTAATAATTTTTTGAAGTGTTAGTTCACACCAAGAATTATTATGTTAGTTTTGAGTTTATTTTAACCCAAGTTTACAACTATAAAAATTTCACGTAATGCAAAATTTTCAAAAATTTTGACCCTTTATTATTTTACAAAATTCGGTTTAAAGCGAGTAACTTAACTAACATGCATACGCGATAAACGACATTTTAAAATTTTTCTTCTTAATTTTATGTACAAGAATTATATTTAAATTAATTCCTGAATTTCTCATAACGCGATTTTTATTCCTTTAGAAAAATTCGAGCATCACACAATTGAATAGAAGAAGGAATGGATCATTGATTCATGTTGCTCACATCATATCACATGAGATGCTACATTGCTTTGCGATGTTCATCTCTACATCAGGAAGTGTTCTTTAATTACAACTCATAATTTAGTACATCTAATGCTTAAAGAAGGCCAAGTCAAGGTTGATATAATACCCCATAAATTTAAAGAATTTTTAATCAATTAAATCATTAATTGATTATGGAAATTAGAGAATTATAAATAATTTTATTGTAAGTATGAACTAGAATTTTATAATTATTTAAGTGAAAAATAAAGTTTTATTTATGTTTGTTTAAGTTGTAATATAATTTTAAAAAGTTATTATAATTATATAATTCATTTGATGCATGTTAGAATTTATTATGAATTATGGAATTTATTTGGTAAATTAATAAAGTGCTTGGGCCTAATTATAAATAAATAAATGTATGGGAATTAATTGTATTTATAGAATATAAATGGAAGGTTTGGCACAAAAGGAATTTTGGTTTAAGATAGAGGGTACATTGGTAATAAGGTAGTTACTTGGAGAAAGGTTTAAGGTTCGGGTTATTAAAGAAAGAAAGAGAAATGAATTAAAGTGTAATTAAAGAAAAATAAATATGGACACAAAGAAATTTTTTAAAGGGGAGGATTTTTATTAAAAGAATAAGAAATATTAGGGCGTGCTTTCATTCGTAAAGGAAGTACATTTTCTTCATTTTCTACAAAATCCAGTACCAATAAACCCTAGTTCCTCTCATTCCCAATAGAGAAGTTGGCCGTTAAAACTCAACCAAAAATTATGTGTTCCCAACCTTAAAAATATATCCTTTTATTTTGGCCAAAAATTAAATTTTGGGGAGGAGAATTTTTGGGACAACATTTGGTCAAATTTTAACGAATTTTTAGAGGGGTAATTAGAGACACTAATCAACCAATTCAAAGAGACTTTTCTCGATACAATTTCAATGCTTTTGAGGATTAATTTTAATTAATTAAGTTAAAATAGTTCTACTCTCTCCTCTCATGAAATAAATAGTACTTACCTAAAGAGGTTTTATAATTTCTAATATTTGTGCATAGATAATTAGGGTTTCTTTTACTTTGATCACACATTTATAAATTGTGATTTTTGGTGAATGAATTAATGAATCCCATTCATGAAATTGTATATTTGATTAATTTAGTATAATTTGATATAATTTGATTGTATTATGAATTGTACATTCTTAGTATAATTTTAATATTAAAGTAGAAAATTTTCTATGATTAGAATAATTCTAATTGTATTATGAATTGTACATTCCTTGTATAATTTTAATATTAAAGTAGAAAATTTCCTATGATGAGAATTACTTATTTCAGATTATTCTTTTATTATGAGATAAGGATTTTCCTCCTAACCAATTATCCTTTATATACTATAAAATGCACAAAAACACTAAATTCTTCTTTTTTATTAGAGTGCCCACGTGGATGTACATGTGGCATTTGATTTGAGTAGATACAATTAGTCTTTCTATCTTCTTAGGCTTTTCACTGTTTCCTTTCTAAACGTCTCTTTCCCTTCTACATATTCGTCTTCTATTGTGGTAAAATAGAGTAATAGAATAGAAGTATTTCAACCCTCCATTCCCTTACGCGAATCTTGCTTGAGCCATTATTCAATCCATCGAATCTTCGCTCGAATTTCTCCTTCCTGGGAGAAGACACACGCGTACTACTCTCTCCCTCCTTATGCGAATAAGACGAAGAGATCCCCTTTCTCATTGGAACAAGGGTTTAAGGCATGATCAAAATCACGGGTGGACGAGGATGAGTATGAGAGAGCTACGGTAGATGCATTTATCATTCCTCTATCGTCCAATTAAATGATAAGACCATTTCACTTTACTTTTTCAACTCCTTTCTGCAAATTTTCCTACTTTTTTTGGAGTTAATTATGTTTTCATTTTTTGTAAATTTAAGACTCAAATATCTATATGTAAGTTAATTGAGAAAAAAGTATCAAGCACTTGGGTACCATGTGTCCATGATTAATATCAATAAAGACACGACATGCACATACACAATTATTATCTTTATAATGGGAAATATAATAGACATGTATCGCATACGTGTCATGTCTTTATTGATGTTGAGCACGGACACGTGGTGCCCTATGTACAAGATATTTTTTTTTAAAATTTAATTATATTTAATTTGGTCATTTTTTCCTGTTTTTTATTTTATTTTCTCTCTTTCCCACCGCTTATACATATTAGTGATATTCGAAAGTGTCCATGTTGAAAACTTTACATGTTGTAATTTGATGTTAATTCAATGGTGCAAATTATTTGTTAATATAATGGGTTTTATCTGTACCCTCTATAATATGTTTAAGTCATGGTGGTCTTTAAATGTTGTCAATAAAATGTGACACTTAAGATATTCTCTAAAATTTATTCAGAATTTTTCTATGAATTTGATTTACTTATTTCTTTTATATTGGAGTATTACAATTTATAGATTACCCTTCATCTTTGTTATTATAATAAAGTGAGTTTATTATTCACTTTCCTATATTTATTTATGTAGAATATTTTTTTAAAATTCTATGTGGTTCTCTTTATGGATTATTGAAATGTTTTTCTTCCCTATTTGAAGTTTAAATAGATTTTGAAGAACTATCTGAACTGAGTTAATTTTCTAAAATATATTTTTATTTGCTATTATGTACAATCTTAATTTTGGGGGATATATATTTGTATTTGTTTAATTTTTATTCATCACATGGGGATTGTTAAATTTATTATGGATATCATCCTTATCCTTATCATTGGATGTTTGTGTTTTTTATTAGAAAAGAAAAAAATTATCCAAGTTGTTAATCACATTAATCTTACTACTAATATAAAATTAAGAATATATTTTAGTTCCATAATTTATATATATTATCAAAAATCTAAAGTGAATATTATATAATAAATTAAAATTTACCCATACATGCCTAGACTTTTTTAAGAGAAGTTTATAATTCTTCAATATGAAGTTAGGTTAAGTACTGAGTTTTCAATTATGAAATATTTGATTTCATCCTCTTAAGTTGTGAAAAAATAATTTTGTGAAAAAGATTGGTTGTTATTAATTAGCACTCCTTTTTTTTAAATATGTTTGCACAAAAGTGTTAGTAAGCAACATAGCTTCCCTTATTTTGATATGGTTAAACATTGTAACTTTGAGGATGTATTTTTTATTTAAATTATACAGTTCATTAATCTACGCGAACCCTCTTCTCTAATTGTTGCTATTTTCTTCTCTCTCAACAATTTATGGATGAAGTTTTATGATGTGTTAGATATCATTAAAAGAGAAGTATTGAAATAAAATTTTGTTTTCTACATTTTTTCCACGAATTTTATTTTATATACTCAAATCTTTCTCTTAAACGTGAGAGCCAAAATCATGTTACATTTATTCCTATAACAATGATAATAAATTTTATGTTTTTACAAAAATACAACGAATAAAGATAAAAAAAACGAGGGCGTTTGAATATAATTCAGTAATATTGTTTAAGTTTTTCACTCAACTATATAAATGTTCTACAATTGAATTTCTCTCATGTTTAAATATATTTCATATGAAATGACTATTACAATTGTCTAACTCGTGCATCGCACGGGTTTACACCTAGTTCTAATGTATAATGTGGGTAATAATTACATGTTGAATTCTCACTAATTAATTATGATAAATTGGAAATTAAAGATGGATTACAATTTTGATTAAAAGTTTGTGTACAAACTTAAATTCTTAATAGGAATTATATATTCATCTCTCTATAGTGTACTAAAGATTAACGAATTATAATTCTCCCATGTATGATAAAGAATCATTTCCCCTTGAAATTATATAAAGGTATAGGACTAGTGGGTAGTATTTGGACATATGTATGAATGTTGAAAGGAGCAGTAATCACCCCATGAATGATTAATATTCTAAACATAAACATATACTATATGTTGAGTTAACCTCACTATAGTGGACTTATGGCATTACCCTTACATATAAGCGGTAGATTAATAGTGATTAAAATATTCATGAAATGGTTTAGATAGTCTTAGGATAAATACAATGCGACTAATATTAATTAATAGGTTATGTCACATGACTCAATTTAGAGTCATAGTTTTTATATATTTTACTTTTCTATGGAGGTGGGCAGATTGGGTGTGTTGGTTTATACATATATGTATGCATGCCCATATCTCTACAGCATATTAGTTTTAGATACATCTAGGTTATGATATTATAGACATTCACATTGCTAATTAACTTTTATTATATGGGAAACGGTAGATTTTAATATATGATTGTTGAAAATGCATAATTTAATAGAGCTGACACTTGTAAGGGTGGAGTATAGTTGTTAATCTAATAATTGTAGATTTATTATTTATACTCATGATTGATAGTTTCATTACTTGAGTGCATAGAAATTATCTTGTTGTAGTGGGCCTTATTCTTCGCATTGTTTCAGGTGCTACAGTGTAGCCGACTTAGTTTCCCACTAGAACACATAGTCTTTCATTTCCAGTCATCACTGAATTTTGAAGATGTAGGTATTGAACTTATTTTTACTTTAGTTCATTTATGTTGAGAGATGCAACGTTTACTTGATTCCTAACATTTGTACTTAGTTTTGGAGACAATTTTGTTTTGAGAGATTTGAAATGTATCAGTTCTTGTCAAACAATGTTTACTTCACTTAGTAGCGGTGATTGACTCTTATTTATTATATAACAGTATTTGAGGACTTCTCATATCAATCTTTACCTTGCTTTATAATTATCCATTGACTCTTATTACATGATACAATGATATGTAATTGTTCTAACAACCTATGTAATTTTAACAAACCAACGTAATGATTAATAGTATATGGGGTATCACTGTTGAAAACTTGAATGGAAATGGATTTTCTTTAAGATATTTTTATCATGTTCCTGGATTGGAAAATAACCTTGTGCTAGTTTCATAAACAACGGACAAAAGGAATTATGTTCTCCTTGGTATGGATAATGTATAGTTTCTTGTGAACTTTAAAAGCCTTTATGTTTATGTTCTTTTATTGGGAAAATGAAGGAGTCTTTTTATGTTCTATCCGCGAGTGAAGCATATGTAGAAAAGAAAAGACAAAATTACAGTGTCTCACTTTGTCATGCTCTACTTGGGCATGTTGGTTATCTGTAAAAATGGTTATCACTTAAAAAGCTCTGATACCAATTTGTAAATGTCGTGTGATATTGATTTAAATAAATTCGCAAATTTCCAAGTTAACCTTATTTAATCAGTGTCAAATTGTAAACCAAATTAATTCGTCCCTAAACAAACATCTAGGTGTAGTGGATCATGCCAACATAAACAAGTATGAATTGCTGACTCACAGATTTTAGGAAAAATCCCCAAAGAGAAAAACCTTTTATTTCATAAATAATACTCACAATGATTACAAGTGAAATTTTCAATGAATTTACTGCAAAAAATTCTCATAGGCGACAACCTAAATCAGCAATTAATCAAGCTTGGAAGATCCTCAAAGACACGCAGTCCAGTTAGCCTAGGAACACCCCACGGGTACTCCCTTTAACACGTAATCAGATCAGCCCAGCACCTCCCTCAAGTCTCACCTAGATTAGCAGTAGGTTATCCTCCCTACAAGAGAAACTCCAACAAAACTGTATCTTAGGTTCCAAAATAATTCACTAAAAGATTGGTATTTTTATGAATTGAAAACAAAAGGATTTTAACCCTAAATGAAGAAGACAAAGGTAATCTGCTATTAGCAGTTTTTGTAGAAAGAAATTCGCCAGGTGCTCTTAACGAAAACAGAGTGGTTTAACACGCTTTATATAAAAAACTTCAGTCGGAGCGTCACTCAAACGAGATGGAAATTCGTTTGAACGAAACCTCCCTGTCGCTCTAACGACAGCTTCGCGCGACATGCCTTTGTCGCTTGAACGACATGCAATGGTCGCTTGAACGACAGGCAATGGTCGCTCGAACGATCAGCGTGTAAAGTAATCAAAACACAACCTTACCAAAATTCATCTCGAAGAGGCTTTGAATGTTGAAGAACTTTGATATTCGGGTCCATCTTCATGTATCTTCAAACTTGACATTTTTCTTCGATGGTTTGTAGCGGTATATGACATACATTAATGTAAACAAGACTTATAAAATATGTCCTTACATTATAAATTATTGCAATTGATTTCTAACAAGAAATTATTTGAAGTTGTGCCTATCCCAAAGTCTGTACAATAATATGTGATATGTCTAGGTTGTCAATATGGTAAATCACATCATCTTCCATTTAAAAAAATCTATGAATTGTGCATCACAGATGTTCTAGCTAGTGCACTAAGATCTCATAGGGACGTCGAGAACACAAAGATATTGTTTCTTTCATTATATGATGGTTATTATTGATGATTTCTCCCAATATAGGTAGGTTTATTTTTTGTAGAACAAAAGCGAAGATCTTTCTCACTTCATGCAACTCAAGTTGATCGTGGATATTGATTTTGGGTCTATATTAAATTGCTTGTGTACCGATAATGGGTGAGGTTTCAAACCACTACTCTACTGGTCGAAATTACAAAAACTCTCCTTTTGTGCAGCTACATGAATCTATTTTTAATTCGTTGAAATGTGAGGATACTGTCCAAGAAAGTGAGGGTCAAGGTTATCTTTCTAAAGAACATGTTCAGTAAGAGGGAGATAATAATCAGTATGATGGGATTCTACTTCGAAGATCAGTAAGGGAAAAGAAGCAACCTGATTACTTAAGTGACTATGATGTTCAACTGAATGCTTGCACTAGAATATCATGTTTTCATATAAGATATGCATGTGATGATAAGCTACAGTATTTCACTAATGCTCAATGTATTTTTGATTGGGTAATGTCTCTCTTCATCCCACTCTACCAATAATGTCGTCCCATATCCTAGTACATCTTATCTCCACTGGGATATACCGAAAAAGGGGACCCATGTGACTCTGTCACATGGTAATTGGTACCAAAGCTTGAGGATGCTGAGTTAATTACCTGAAAATGGGTAAACAAGTTGAAAAAGAAGGTCGATGGAATTGTCAAGGGGTATAAATCTTGTATCTTAGCATGGGGTTTCTCTCAACAATAAGGATTGGACTATAAGATTACATTCAACTCAGTTTCCAAGATGGTGAATATTTGAGTTATTATTTCTTTGGCTGCACGTAAAGGTTGATCAATTTAGCAACCTGACGTAAAAAGTGCTCTTTATGGTAATATGGATCGTGACATATTTTTGGAAAAACCATATGGGTTTGTTTCAAAGGAGTTTCCTAATCACATTTGTCACCTCAAGGAGTTGTATAGTCTAAAGTAAGTTTAGCGTTCTTGGTAGAATAACATTGCACGGTATCTTACATTTTTTATTTTTCCATCTATCGAGTCCATATTTGAACCCCTTAATTAAGGTAAAGTCCTCCACGTATACGATGCTTATTCTTTATGTTGATGATATGGTAATTAATGGTGATGATAATGATGAAATTGCATGTCTTTAAGATC
The DNA here is from genome assembly GCA_949130495.1 of Sambucus nigra. Lineage (NCBI taxonomy): Eukaryota > Viridiplantae > Streptophyta > Magnoliopsida > Dipsacales > Adoxaceae > Sambucus > Sambucus nigra. The sequence continues at coordinate 275,726,584 of OX422209.1, read as the reverse complement.
ACTTATTTGGTTGATTTGAAATGAAAAATATGTACGAAGCTAGAAGTTTCCTTAGTTTTTAAGTAGACCAAATTGATTGTTGTTTTATCTATCAACAAGATTATACGCATACTCTATTGATTCATTTTGGCATGGAGACATCGACCCTAATATCAATTCCTTAGGAACCATGTCTAAAACTCAAAAAGTGATGTAGGAGAACTATTAGAAGATCCAACCCCATTTCGCCAACTTATTGATATCTTGTTTTATCTAACTATCACCAGATCTGATATTGCATACTTTGTAGGTATCATAACTCAGTTTATGTAGCAGTCGCGTATGGGTCATCTTATTGTCGCCAAGTGCATCCTTCGATGCATGAGAGTTACTCTAAATTATGGGTTGATATACAAGAATGATGATAATTTTTCTTTGTATGGATTTCCTGATGCCGATTGGGCTGGTGACGTGAATGATAGACGACCAACCACATGGTATTGTTTATCTACAAATGTAGCCATTCTTTATTGGGGAAGTAAAAAGTAACGTGCGGTTTTTATTTTAAGTACAAAAGAAGAGTACATGGATGATACCATGGAAACAAAAGAGTGTAATTGGCTTAAGCGACTTATTAGTTAAATCACCTCTTCACTAGATTATATCATTCCCATCAAATGTGAAAATAAAAGAACTATTAACCTTACTGAAAATCCAGTATTTCATGCTCGCATATAGCATATTGAGACCCATCATCATTTTTTTCGAGAAAAAGTGTTAAATCAAGAGACTGTGTTGCAAAAAATGGGGACAAATGATCAAGTTACTGATATGATTGTCACAAACCTAGGTTGGGATTAGGTCCACGGGTCATGGACTTCATCCATGACCATTTTTTGTGACCAATAATAATGGTCACGACCTCATTCGTGACCCTAAATGAGGGTCACGATCTCTCATGTGGGATAATACTGGCTCCATGGTTACAAGCCTCGGTCATGACCCCATTGTCACCAACTTGGGCCATGACAATGGGTGGGATAATGTTTAACTTGGCTCATGACCCACATCTATGACCATAGGGTTACTTATTTGGGACCTAACCATAGGTGGAACAATGTTCAAATTGGGTCATGGCCCAAATTCGTGAGCCCCATTTGTTTATAAAAACAAATAAATAAATGGTCATGGTCTTGGACCATGACAATTTATTTACTTTAAAAAAGATTAGGTTGGATTTTTTTTAATGAGCATCGAAAATCATAGCAAGCATGAGGGGAATATTTTTTCATTGTCTTTTTCACTTGCTTTTTTCTTTTTGTTTTTTCTTGCTTACATTCTCTGCACATTACAACTCAATTTATATTCACTAATGGAACTCTGTATACACATTATTAATAACTTTAACCCTCGGGGAATTCTTGCACTATCTCTTTATGTACTCACCCTTTGAACTCCCTCAATAACTAATGACTTTCCATATTTTCAATCATTCCAAATAAAAAATAATTTTTATTTCCAACACCCCGTCTTAATTTTTAATTTCCATAAAACTTTTGAACTATTTAACTTCTCCCTTGAGGGCACTTTGTTGAACATGTATGCGTAGTATTTTTTTGACTTCCACAATTTTTCTTCATACTTTTGTCTTCAACCATTTCTTTGATGGTGTACTGATCGAGACTGATATGGTTTGATTTTTCATGCACGACTTTATTTTTTTTCTTTTCAATGGGAATATGATTCTTCTTCAGAACTTGAGAAATTTTTTAACCTCTATTCACCATAATTTTTAACCTCTTTGGGGGGGGGGGGGGGGGGGGGGGTCTTCAAGAATGGATATTTTTACTCCTCAACTTTTACCACTTGATGTTTTGGGGTTTTCATGAATTAAATTTTCTTCAACGTATTTTTATTCAGCGAGCGGCCTAACCATTGGAAATGTTTTATTTGAGGTCATTTGAATTTTTGCCACCGCCATTTTTTTTTGTAAAAAATGATACTTTTTTTCATCCTCAAATGTCGCATGATATCATATTTTCAATAGTTGTGCAACACTTAGTAAACTTTTGGTTAATTCGGGAACATAAAGAATATCATGAATCAATTTTTCTTAGTATCTTTTATTTGCACTACAACAACACCTTTACTTTTGATATTTTGAAATTGTCCATATGCAAGCTTCACTTGAGAATTATAACTTTCATCTAATTGCACAAAGAAATTTATTAGCGGTCATATGATTAGTGCACCCATTGTCTATAACACCCCGCGCATTCTGGCGTCGGTCGCCACCAAAATACGCCGAGAGTCACTAAATTAAATACCATTCTTAGCGTGAGATAGATATATGAGACATTTAAAAAATTTCCCATAAGAAAATATTCAAATATACCCAGCAAATATAACTACTCATGCCATATTAAAATCCATCACCATGTTATCTCCAAAATAAATCGAACTACAAAAATGAAATAACCCAACTGTAAATGTTTGGTTGAAACCATATACAACTGTGTAACTGATTGGCCCACCAAGTCCCTAAATAAAAGTCTCATAATAAAAGAGAAAGAATGAAATGTAAATCTAAACTACTAAGGCAACTAAAATAAATCTTCAGCCGTATGTCCAAAAATATCTCCAATCACTCCTATTCAACTACTCCAGTGCCATACCTAAAATATTAGTCAACGAAATGGGTCAGAGCCCACCGCATTAATACTAGCTACTCCTCCTAATTAGGATTCGTGAACCGAGGAAATAGCATTATAGAAGATAAACATCAGAATAGAGTATTTTAAATTAAACGAGATACATTGATATGCGAGTAAAAATAAACAACCACTATCCATCCACATAAATAAGTCACCCCAATTGTTTAAGTACAATTACTTAATATCATCTACGATCTAAACCATAGCTCTTATTCCTACTTAATTTAATTATCCAATTATTTTATTCATGTGACACTACTATGATCAGTCGACCACTTATCGGTCCTGCACACACTTTTGGCGCGCTTAAAGTTCTACGGATCACACCCATTCCACTCACTATAGTCAGTCAACCTGATTTCTGTTAGCTCTGCACATACTCGTGAGTTTCCACGCACGACACGTCACTATAGTCGGCATGTATTTTATCAGCCCCTCACATAGTCGTGGTACCAACACACAACCACGTCAATATAGCCAGTCAGCCCGTATTTTGTCAGCCCTGCATATACTCACGACGCAAATTAATTTTAATACCCGTTTATTATCTTACGCATTAATTCTCAGTTTTCTCAAGTTCTGATTATTTTGTATTGGCCACACCTTTATATTGAGCATAAATTCCTCAAACCACCTCTAGGCTCACACCTAGAGGTCTCCAATACACAAGTATCTCCTAACCTATCATTAGGAAGAATACCTATCAATAACTACAACCTAACCTCACACCTAGGCTAACGATCCAATGGAAATGATGTACAATTTAGCCCCACCCCAGAATTATTCATCGATAAAAACTCACACTAACTACTCCCATTCCTAAAAAGCATCATCAGTAACTAATGCCTACCTAATAGTCTCATACCTAGCAAGCAACCTAAAATAAAGTGAGAGCACTAACTACCCCAAAAATCCCTTCATATCCGCGGTGTCATATTTTTATTACGATTAATGAATCACATATGGCGTATTTTCAACTTATCATAACATTTTGTATATTAATCACAAGATCACTATTTATCCAAATTATGTACTTTTAAATTATAATATTAATTAGGCAATTCGTTTTCTCGTCAATTTATCGAATTTCGACTCACATGCATATTTTTGGGAGCATACAACAATAAATCTCTATTCTATAAGATACATAAAATTAACTTAATTTTATATATCGAAATCAATTTATAACATTCATACACTTTATTCTACAAGAGAACGTCATAAATTCTAAGAGAATCCCCAACCTCTAACCTAATCATGCAAGGGTTTCGATTCTTAAATTATATTAAAGATTTGAATAAAAATATTCCCTAATTGAGTTTTACTTTCCCTAATTAGTCTTTCTAATTTATTTTTAAAAAATAATAATTATTAGTGTTTAGGCAACATTTAAAACGCATAATACTAAAGGGGAACAATATAAGTAGTCATGTCTGTAAAGAAGTCATCTTAAAAATTTGGTTACACGGTTGCAATTCTATCACGAAAATAACAAAGACACGTTCTTGGACGATCTTGAGAAAACTTGGTTTAACTCTTCAAAACTTAGGTTGAGAATTGATTTAAATGGGTTTTAGGTTTTGTAGAAGATAGAGAATGAAATGATGGGAGTGTACTGATTTTTGAGAAGGCTCTTCAAAACTTGGGTTGAAAATTGATTTAAATAAGCTTTAGGTTTTGTAGAAGATAGAGAATGAAATGATGGGAGTCTACGGATTTTGAGAAGGATAAAATGTGTTTTAAAAGTCCTAAACGCATCACTTTATGTTTATATACCAAAAAGAATTTGAATCTTAATCAAACATAAACACTCAAAAATACATTACGGACGATCGGACCGTCGAAATTAGTTGAAAATTTTATATGTTGTAGCTGACAGCAAGACAAAACTGTTGTAAAGGCCAGATCAACCTCCAGTTTTATATAAAAAGTTAAAAATTTCCAAATTTTAATCCCTATTTAAATTCCCACTAAAACCCAATTTTTATATATAAAAACAAACAGTTTTACATACCAAAATTAAATAGATTCTAAAAATTATTTTTCCAAAATTTTTAATTTAACAAAGATTTCTACGGCTAAAAAATCACAGGGTGCTACATTGTCCAAGTACCAAATATTTGATAAATTATTTTCAACATTCATGCACCAAAATAATTGTTCTGTTTCATTTTATTCAACAGAATTAGTCTCCAATTAATTGTCTTTTTTTTGTACCAATAATCTCTTTCAGAGTGATTAGGGATCCTACATCTTTTGTACTTATATTAGCAATCTTTAGTTTCAAATCCATTTTTTGCCAAAATAATGGGGGTTAAATTTTCATTACCTCTCTCAATGTAAGACATCCTCTTCCTCAGCCTTGTCCATGGCCTCGATTGAAATTTTTACGATTTTGTAAAAAAATTTGACTCTACCTTAATTTTAGTTTTCAACCACATTATTTTTACAATTAACTTTTGATTGAAAAGCTTGTTCCAATGGTTCTTCAAAACATCTTCGTATTATTTTTTCATCCACCTTAAGAGAAACAGTTAATTCGTGTGATGATAATTTTGAAAAATCTTTTGACTCTTCAATAGTCGTAATAATGTGATCATTTTTTTGTGGAAAACTTTTTAAATTTTTTTCAACAATGCTTTTATTTTCAATGGTATCTCCATTGGTTCGAATTTTATTAATGATACCCTATACTCTTGAAAAAACACTTGAATTATTTCACTATCTTCCATCATCAAATTATCAAGTTCTCTACATAAAGATAGAAATTTAATGAATGTTACTTTTTTCGATTCTTAAAATTTCCCCTTCAAGATGTCTCGTGCTTCTTTTCGACTTTTTCGCACCAATTATTTTAGGAAAAAAATCTTATTTATTGCTTATTGAATGACGACTAATGCTTTGGCATCCTTCTTATTATTTTATTTGTACTCCTTTCGTTTTTCTTGAGTCGAAACTACAAGAACCTTTTTAGATTCTAGTTGATCATATCCTTTTAAAACGAACTCCATAATTCTTGCGTGATGAATAAAGTTTTCATTTGCAGACTCCAATAATCATAATGTTCTCCATAAAAAACGGAATTAAACTTTGTCCAATATTAAGACCACTTGCATTTTAGTTGTTAATCATGTGAAACCTTGGCACATAAGCTATGATACCACTTACTGGAAGTTGTTTAATGAGCGCAAGAAATCATATCAAGAATGGGGGAGATATTGTTTTTTCAGTTTCTTTTTTCTTTTTATTTTTTCTTGCATATATATTTTGCACATTACAACTCAATTTATACTCACTAACGGAACTCTCTGGACACATTACTAATGAATCAAACCCAAGAAACATTCTTACATTATCTCTTCATGTAGTCCCCTTTGAACTCTTTCAATAAATCTTCACTTTTCATATTTTAAACTTTTCAAATTACAATTTATTTTTATTTCCAACATTAAGATTATACATTATGAAGTCTTAAGATTATTTTTTATGGTACCGGGGCATTATTATATTTTCTTTATTGAAATTGTGCTAGATTCGGTAATATATATCTTATCCAAAATGATTTTTAATTTATTTATAGAATATATAAACATTAATTAAATATGCATGATAATCCGAAACACATAGAAACTTACAGGAATAATGCATGCAAAATTTATTGATTGAGGCAAGTGTTGAACGCTCTGACCTCATGGCGATATTTTCTCCACACTGGTGCTCTATGGACTCAATGGAAAACGTCTCTCAGTATACAACAATCTCGCTTGCAATAACAACACTTCAAATTACAAGTCACTGGTGAACTAATAATGAAGATATCTCTTTTTTATGGACTGAAAGTGAGACAGACTTTAGGTAGATTTTCTGTCTTGAAAACATACATGAAATGAATGAACAAAACACTTATTCATACTAAATAAGTGATGGTTAAAATTCGGTTGAAACATATCCCAACACCCAAAACGATTTGGATTAAAATAATAAAATATTGAATAAATTATGGGCCCAAAAATAATAAAATAAACCATAAAAAATAAACTCGTAAATAAATAAAAGAACCAATAAAATTACCCCCCCAAAGTTTGTACTATATGCAAGGCCCACGACCCATGACCCACGAGCTCGAGTCGAGCCGATCCGGACAGATCATGTCCGGTAAGGTGGGCGACAACGACCCTCGTGCGTGAGTGGTATTGTATGTCATCCCAAAACCATGTAAGTCATCGCTCCTTCAAAATGTTAGGATACCCTAATGGCACCCAACCTTTAAGTCAAAATGAGTTATAATATACTACACCCATTTTTCTTAATATTCTTGTGTGGGATAAGAGATTTAACATAACACTTCAGCCAAATTCCATGTTCCAAGTAGATATTTCGAGCTATGAATTCTCATTCATTAATTTATGGGTTTATGCATATGATTATACCACGGTATACTCCTTGCGGAGGAGAACGTGTTACCACCTAGAACCGTATCTAAAGACGTGTGGGCCCCATATTAAATTGACCCAAAAGTTTATCCAAATCTGATTTTGCCAACTCAATAAAATGTTATAAAATACCATAAATTCTACCAATCCCCCAGATGAATGAAATAAGTTGGATAAACATAAAAGACTATGCAAACACTAAAACAGATCTATCAAAAAATTACTCCATCAGGAGAGATAGCATTTGGCCTTGAATGTTCCCAAGTGAGAGACTATCAGATTTACTTACTAATCAGTGAACGCAATATCTTGAACTATTTAATGTTTTCTATAAATCAAGTCAATAGACTTCACACAAAAAAATTGGAACAAAGTTGGTTCTTTCGGTTGCTTACATTTTGACCCTGAACAATTCCTGGTTTCATGAGTGCTTCAGAGAATTTCATCCTTTCAATATTCACAGAAGCATACCCTTCGTACTCACATAGGTTACTTCCCATTAAGAGTATCTAATATACCCCACTTGAATTTTCAAAATATAGGATTCATTAAAAGCTAATATTATCCGTACTTACTTTTTAGGTAACAATGTTTTATCATATGAATAGGTATGAGTTTGAAACTCATCAGTGCTCTTTTCAAATAGTCAATCAAGATTAGATTATCCTTGTGAACCTAGATCTTGGAATCTTTAGTCATCTACGTATGGTTTCCATCAAGATAACTCTTTGTTTTGTAGGCTTTAATCCCATTCCTAAATAAACTATACAATTTCTCTTTATTCAACCGTTTGGTTAACGGATCCGCTATGTTGTCCTTAGACTTTATAGAATAAATGAAAATAATTCCATTAGGGTTCAGTTGTTAAATGGTATTATATCTTCGATGTATATGTTAAGACATACCATTACACATATAACTCCGTGCTCTGTCAATTGTCGATTAACTATCATAACGTATGCATATTGGAGGCACGAATTTTGGCCACATTAGTATATCATCTAAAACATTTCGAAGCCATTACGTGTCTTCTCCAGCTTTATCTAAAGCTATAAATTCTGAATCCATAGTGGACCTAGCAATATAAGTCTGTTTTGAGGATTTTCAAGAAACATCAGCACTACTAAGTGTAAATACATATTTACTTGTGGATTTGGAATCCTTTTAATCAGATATCCAATTAGCATCACCATATCCTTCAAGAAAAAATGGATATATAGTCTAGTGCAATCCATTATTAAGGCTATATCTTAGATATCTAAGAACCCTTATTATGTCTTTCCAATGGTCTTCACCTGGATTACTTTTATACCTACGAAATTTGCTAACTGAGTAAGGAATATCTAGCATAGTGCAATTCACGACATATATTAAACTGCCTATAATACGAGAGTCTCATATTCCAATTGAGATATATATATTTAGTATTTTTATATAAATGAAGATTTGGGTCAATGGATGTTTTATCAATGTTATCAAACCTTTATCAAAATTATCATGTATCTTTTAAATAAAATGAGATTGAGACAAGATAGGCCCATCCGATGTTATAAAAATTTTAATTTTTAATATGACATCAGCAATACCCCATATATTTCGTATAAAATTTACTATACAAGATTCTCTTAGTTGATTTGATGATATCTTTATTATTTCCAATAATAAGCATTTATCTACATAGTGACAAACATTGGCATAACCAATTTTTCATATTTTTAATGTAAACACGTTTATCACACTCATTTATTTTAAATCCATTTGACATCCTTATATTGTCAAATTTCTCATGCCATTGTTTAGGTGCTTGTTTTAATCCATAAAGGGATTTAACAAGTCTACACATTTTCTGAAACTTTAAAACTTTCTAGTTGTTCCATGTATATCTCCTTATTTAACTCTCCATTTAAGAAGGCAATTTTTACATCCATTTGATATATCTCAAGATTATGTAATGAGACAATAACTAATAGCATTATAATAGACGTTATTCTCGTAACAGGTGAGTAAGTATCAAAATAATCCAATCCTTCCTTTTGCCTATAGCCTTTTATCTCTAAGTCTGCCTTTTTATTTTTCAATTGATCCATCAACTTTCAATTTTCTCTTAAATATCCACTGGCATCCAAGAGGTTTACTTACATGTGGAAGTTCAAGAAACTTCCACGTATGATTTTGCATAATGGATTTAATTTCACTATTGATAGCCTCTTTCCAAAAAGCTTCTTCTGAAGTTGTCATTACTTTTGTGAAGTTACCAGTATCACTTTCTAAAATATAAGTTAGAAAATCTAGACCAAAGGGCTTAAAATTCTTTATCCTTTTGCTGCGTCTCGATTCGAGGGCATCAATTTTCTCAATATATTTATTTTTTACATTATCTTGATAACTACTAGATGCAGTATCATGAGTTCTTCAATAAGAATTAGAATCAATCACTTTTTTATTAGGTAATATATCTTCGAAGAAATACTCATTTCTAAATTCAATAACAGTATATATGTGTATATCAGGAATCTCAAATTTGTGTACAAGAAATAGATATGCACTACTATTAATTGTGTAACCAATGAGAATGTAGTCAATGATTTTTGGTCCTATTGTAATCTTTTTAGTATTAGGAACCACCAGCTTTACAGGACACCTCCACACTTTGAGGTAATTGTAAGCACGTGTTTGACCTTTCCACAATTCATATAGTGTCTTATGTCTTTTTTTATGAGGCATTTTATTAAGAAGGTAATTTGCAAAAAAAAAAAATCTTCCCACCACAAGTTCTGAGACAAATCCAAACTTATCAATATAGCATTCATCATCTCATTTAGTGTTTGGCTTTTACCTTCCACAATATTGTTTAATTGAGGTAAGTAAGGATCGGTAGTTTGATTAATAACTTTGTATTTTGAACAATTTTTTTCAAAAGGGGAATCATATTCACCTCCCTTATCACTCATAACTACTTTTATCTTTTTGCTAAGTGGATTCTTAACTTCAATTTTCGAAAAAATTTATCGCCTCATCATTGCTTCTAAGAAAGTACACATAATAATATCTTGTGCAATCATCAATAAAAGTAATAAAATACCTTTTACCACCTCCTGTTTGTACAAATTTCAAATCACATAAATCACTATGAATTAACTAAAGAGGGTTTGTACTTATTTTAACAGTTTTAAAAGGTGTTTTAGTGAAGTTTGATTCCACACATGTTTCACACTTGTGATTTGAGTTAATATTAAATTTTTGTATTGGGTTTAAATTAATTAATCTACGCTTAACATCGTAATTAACATGACATAACATACCATGCCATACATTACAAGACTCAAGCAAATAAGCAGAAGATACATTCTTGTTATTATTAATATGCATTATCGTCATTGCATTGAGTTTGAAGAGTCCATCGTGCAAATATCCTTTCGCCACATACATACCACTCTAAGTGAGTATAAATTTTGCAAATTCAAATACTAGTTTAAATCCCTTTTTACTAAGCAAGGATTATGAAACCAAGATTTTTCGAATGTATTAGATATGAAATACGTCGTGGAGAGTAAGTTCCTCTCCCGAGTTGGTCTTGAGTATAACTTTCCCATTGCTTTAAACCTTCAAAGTAGAATAATTTCCCATGAAAAGTTTCTCCCATGATCAGAGTGTTGGTAAGAAGTAAACAAATTCTTTTCAGAACATATGTGACGAGTGGGACCAGTGTCCACCCACCATTCTATATTGTTTCCCACCATGTTGACTTCTAAAACCACGATCGAAAGACTCAAATCATTAATATCGTTAGAAAGGTTCTCAACTTCAATGAGATTGTCTTGTGATGGCTTATGTTTCTTATTCCCTTGATTTTTTCAGTTACGATAATATTTAGCATGATGTCCTGGCTTGTCAAATACAAATCATTTTATATCAAACTTTTTAAAGTTTCCACCTTTAGGCCCTTTGAATGGACCACCTCGGTTCACACGTTTCCTTTTCTTGTTCTTGATACTTTGCCCTTCTTCCACAACATGTGCTTTGGATTCCATAAGATTTTTAGTTTTTTTTGTGTGTGAATACACGATTATCCTCTTCAATCCTTAATATCACAACCAAGTCCCAAGCCCCATTTCTTTACATTTATGTTTTAAATAATTTTTAAAGTCTTTCCACGATAGTGGTAATTTTTCAATTATTGTAGCCACTTAGAATGACTCACTCAATTCCATTTTTTCAAAAACATTTCATGATAAATCAATTGAAACTCTTGCACTTAATTAATGACAATCTTTGAATCAACATTTTTAAGATTCAAGAATCTACCGACAACAAATTTCTTGATTTCAGCATCTTCTATTTTGTATTTTTTATCCAAAGACTCTCACACCTCTTTTGCAGTTTTAAGAGAGCTGTACACATTATAAATGTGTTTTCCATATTGTTGATGGTATAATTTTTCATAGAAAATCAACATATTTTCATACATCCACTACAGCAATTACTTGTTTGTCGGTCACCTTCTTTCAAAGATAGTGCCTATTCATCAAGGATTTTAGCCAAGTTCAAAGTTGTTAGATAAAACAAAATTTGATTTTTTCAATGTTTGAAATCTGTCACTTTGGACTTCTCTGGTTTTTTACCATTTCCATCACGACTTCGTATAACAGCAACGGGCAATGCAGAAGTAGATGCCATTTGTGTTTTAAACAGAAATAATTATGTATTTATGACAGGATATATGAGTGGACAATTATATTAATATAATCACACAAATTTTATTAAATAACAACTTATTGATAATTCACATGAAGTAACACTAAACTATTTTCCTGAATAACAGAAAATAACATGCAATGTATATAAATAAATTTTATAAACATGCAACTATTAGATTTTTTATTATAAATAAATATTTTTCTTTCAGAAAAATAATCAAGGAGTATAAAAACAATAATTTTGGAACACAAAAAAAATTGTTACACATAGATTATTATGAAATTATTTATGTCATTAATTAGCACTGAAAATCATTCTGGAATTTAATAACAGTAAAGAAGAAATATCATCTTAAGATTGTTATAAAAATGATTTTTAATTTATTTACTTAATATATAAAAGTAATTAATATATGCATAATAATTCGAAACACATAGAAACTTACAGGGAAAATAAATGTAGAATATGTTTATGGAGGCAAGTGTTGAACACTCTGAGCTTAAGATGATATTTGCCTCTCACTCGTGCTCTACGAACTCGATGGAAAATATCTCCCATGATATAGAAATCTCATTTGCAATAGCATCACTTCAAATTGCAAGTCATTGGTGAACAAAAAATAAAGAATTCTCTTTTCTATGGACTCAATAGAGACAAATTTTAGAAAAAAAAAATGTCTTAGAAACATGTCTGAAATGAATGACAAAACCATTTTTTTATACTAAATAACACATGTCATAACTATTGGAATTAGGAAAACAAAATATTTGAACAGTCAACTGCTCAGAAAATATAGAAAACGAAATAAATTATGGGAGAGAAAATAATAACGTAAAAACAAAAAAAAAATGGACTCGAAAATAAATAAAAGTCCCAAAAAAATTGGCCAAAAAGTGTATACTTTAGGCAAGCCAATGCCTAAGGCCCACGAGCTAGAGCACGAGCACGAGCCGAGACGGATTTGACCGGGTTGGGTCAGATGGGCGACGGCGGCACGTGTAGGCTTGAATACCAACCCAAGACAATGTAATACATCCATCCTTAAAGGATTTGGGATACCCCAAGGGAACCAAAACTTTAAGATAAAATGGATTATAATATACTACACCCATTTATTTTATTCTTCCTATGTGGGAAGAGAACTTTAACATAACACTTCAACCAAATTCTATTTATCAAGTGGGTACTTTCATTAATTTCTAATTTTATACATTTGTGTATGCCACGTTATACTCCTCATAGAGGAGAATGAATTACCGCTTCGAATCGTCTCTAAAGACGTGTGGGTACGATATTGATCCTAAAGTTGACCAAAATATGATTTTGTCAACTCATTAAAATGTTATAAAAATAAAAATAAAAATAAATTCTAACAATCCCCCACATGAATGAAATTGGTTGAATCAATGTAAAATACTATATAGCCACTATAAGAGATATCTATAGAAAAATTCCAACATCGAGAGAGATAACTTTTGGCCTTGAATCTTACCTAGTGAGAGACAATAAAATTTTCTTACTAATTAGTGAATGCGATGTCTTGAACTGTTCAATGCTTTGTGTAAATTAAGTATACTTTAGAAAATATTTTTTCGAACAAAGTTGGATCTTTCGGTTGCGTTCATTTTGGTCCTAAACAATTCCTGATTTCTAGAGTGCTTTAGAGAATTTCAGCATTTTTAAGTTCTCATAGAAGCAGCCCCTTTACACTCATATAGGTGACTTCCCATTAAGAGTATCCTATGATACCCAACTTGAATTTTCAAAATATAAGAGTAATTAAAAGATAAGTTTATCTTTAATTAAAAGATAAGTTTATCGTTACTTACTTTGTAGGCAACACTGTTTTATCATATGAATAAGTATGAGTTTGAAACTCATTAGTGCTCTCTTCAAAGAGACAATCAAGATTCGAATTTCCCTTTGAACCTATATCTTGGGATATCCAGTCATCTAGGTAGGGTTTCCATTATGACAACTCATTATGTTGTAGACTTTAATCCCAGTCACCTTGATAAACTATAATCTTACTCTCTATTTAACCCTTTGGTTACCGAAGCTATATTGTCCTTAGACTTAATATAATCAACCGAAATAATTCCATTAGAGAGCTACTATTTAATGATATTGTGTATTCAACGTATATGTCAAGATGTTCCATTATACATATGACGTTATGGCATTCCACATGCCGATTGATTGCCACAATGTATGTATATTGAAGGCACATGTTTTAGCCACATTAGAATACCTCTAGTAAGTTTTGAAGCCATTTTATTCTTCTCTAGCTTTATCTAAAGCAATAAATTCAGAATCCATAGTAGACCTGACAATACAAGTCTGTTTTAAGGATTTCAAGACACAATAACACTACCAAGTGTAAATACATATCCACTTGTTGATTTAGAATACTCTCAATTAGGTATCACTTTAGTATCATTGTATCCTTCAAGTACAGTTATATATCTAGTGTAGTGCATTCCATTATTAAGGGTATATTTTAGATATCCAAGAACCCGTATTATGGATTTCCAATGGTCTTCACCTGGATTACTTGTATACCTACTCGATTTGCTAACTAAGTAAGCAATATTTGACCTAGTGGAGATCATGACATACATTAAGCTGCCTATAATATGAGAGTATTCCAATTGAGATGTAACATTTTCCTGTATTTTTATATTAATGAATATTCCGGTCAATGGGTGTTTTAGCATGTCTATCACTACCTTTATTAAACTTATCAAGTATATTCTCAATATAATGAAACTAAGAGAAGATAAGTCAAACCGATGTCTTAGAAATTTTAATTCCTAATGTAACATCAGTAATACCCATCAATTTTGTATTAAACTTACTGGACAAGATTCTCTTAGTAGATTTGATGATATCTTTATTATTTCCAATAATAAGTATGTCATCTACATAGAGACAAACATTGACAAAACCACTTCTTTGTATTTTTAATATAAACACATTTATCACACTCATTTATTTCAAATCCGTTTACATAATTACGTTATTATATTTATCATGCCATTGTTTAGGTGTTTGTTTTAATCCATGGAGGGTTTTAAAAAGTCTACACACTTTATTTTTTTGCCTTGAAATTTTAACCCTTCCAGTTGTTCCATATATGTCTACTCATTTAACTCGCCATTTAGAAAGGTGATTTTTGCATCAATTTGGTGTATCTCGAGATTATGTAATGGTGCAATAGCTATTAACATTCGAATAAATGATATTCTCATAAAAAATGAGTATGTATCAAAATAATCCAATCCTACCTTTTTCCTTAAGCCTTTAGTTACAAGTCTAGCTTTATTTTTTTAATTGATCCATCAACTTTCAATTTTGTCTTGAGTATCCACTTTTATCCAAGATGTTTACTTCCAGGTAGAATGTCAACCAATTCCCATGTATGATTTTGCATGATGGATTTAAGTTCACCATTGGTAACCTCTTTTTAGAAAGGGGCTCCTGGAGTTGACTTCACTTTTGTGAAGTTACTAGGCTCACCTTCTAACATTCAAGTTAGAAAATATGTACCAAATGACTTTAAGTCTTTATTCTTTTGCCTCGTCTAGGTTCGAGGTCATCATATTTCACCATATATTCAGTTTCTACATTATCTTGATGACTATTATATGTTCGTAAGTTATTTTATAAGAGCTTGAATCAATCATGTTTTTGTTAGGAAAAATATCTTCAAGTAAATATGCATTTTTATATTCAATAATAGTATTTACGTGTATATCAAGAATCTCATATTTTTGTACAAGAAATAGATATGCACTACTATTAATATCATAACCATTGAAAAGAAATAAATAGTTTTTTTATCCTATTTTAATCTCTCTACGATTAGGAATCATCACCTTTGTAAGACACCCCCACACTTTGAGGTATTTGTAAGAAGGTGTTCGACCTTTACACAATTCATACGCTGTCTTATATATTTTCATATGAGGCGTTTTATTAAGAAGGTAATTTATAGAAAGAAATGGTTCCCCCATAAGTTTTGAGGTAAACCCGAACTTATCAACAAAGCATTCATCATCACTTTTAGAGTTTGGTTTTTGCGTTTCGCAATACCGTTAGATTGAGGTGATAAGGAGTGGTAGTTTGATGAATAATTTCGTATTTTGAATAAAATTGTTCAAAAGGATCGTATTCAACTCCTCTATCACTCCTAACTACTTTTATCTTTATGCTAAGTTGATTCTTAACTTCTTTTATAATGTTAAAGAACATTTACCACCTCATATTTTCTTCCAAGTAAGTACGCATAACAATATCTTGTGCAATCATCAATAAAAGTAATAAATTACTTTTCCCACCTCTTGTTTGTACAAGTTTCAAAGAACATATATCATTACGAATTAACTCGCGAGGATTTGTACTTATTTCAATAGTTTTAAAAGGAGTCTTAGTCAACTTTGTTTCCACACACGCTTCACACTTATGATTTGAGTTAATACTAAATTTTGGTAATAGGTCTAAATTAATTAATCTACGAATAGTATGGTAATTAACATGACATAATATACCATGCCATACATTACAACACTAAAGAAAATAAGCAGAATATATGTTCTTGTTATTGTTAATAGGCATTACAGTCATTACTTTGAGTTTGAAGAGCTCATCGCTCAAATATCCTTTCCTCACATACATACTACCACTCTTAGTGAGTACAAGTTTTTTAGATTCAAATTGTAATAATCGGGATTTTCAAAACAAGCCCTAATCACCTACAGTCCTTGTTTCAACCCTTAAAAAATATTCAAATTCAAAAGTCTTCTAAGAAGATTGAAACTATATTTGATTCCCTACAACTTTACTAATTGACCTAGACGCCCTGAAGTTTTAATAATTATAAACTAGTCCTTAAAGACTTCAAATAAACATAACTTGACATATACTTCACTCCTAAACCTCAACTTTATATCAAATTACTTCTTTAGACCTCAACACAAATTATAATTTCATCCCTTGAAACTTTCTAAAATTATAAAATTACCCCTATACTTTGACAAAAGTACACTTTTAAGGTGATAAGTGCATATATATGACCAACAAGTACCAAACACCAAAGTTTTGTTAATTTCATAAAACCCCACATTCCAAATAAGCTCACACATCAGCACAAACAGCCAAGAATCACATGTTCACATCATGCACACATGTGAGGAACAAAATCCAATCTTGAAAACCTATTAATTTCAGTTCAAATTCAACTCCCTTTTCCACAATTGATCTCCCCTGCTCATATACTACAAATACCCCATGAAATTATCGGTTTAAACTCACTCAAACAGAAGTATCAAAACTCAAAATTTTCACTCCAAATAGGTACTCTATGATTTTATGTACTATATTCAGTTCTTTTAGTTTCAATCATTTTTTATGTTTTTATAATGCCAGACTCAAAATAACAGGAAAATTTACGTAGAAAACAAGCTCTAGGTGAAAATTATGAAGTTTCCCACACTAAACCTTGAGCTTCAATGGTGAACTTCCAAATAATGATAAAAACTCAGGTTTAAAGCTTTGAATGCATTTATTAGAACCTCTGGAACTCGAATGTAATGATCAAATGCCATGAATGTGCCTAAGAAGCTCGAATCAATTGAAAGTGTGTTTTGAACCAGATAACTAAAAATCTTAAATTCTCCCTATATAATCCATATCAAACCTTGAAATCAAAACCAAAATACTTCTACACATAGCAGAAAATAAACTATGTTCATAAGAATCCCCACCATATCGTTAAAATCCACGAATGTTAGGTCAATTTTTTAGTAAAACACACACTTATGTAACTTGAGATATGCTCCATCTCAATCCACAAAACCTATATATTTGACTCCTCATGAAAAACTAGGTTGAGTTTATTAAGAAATCATATCAAATAGTTTACAAATGAAAAATCTATTCAAGGTGAACCCTAAAATCAACTGTCAAGGGGAAGAAGGTGAACTTTTTTACTAGTAACCTTGACCTAGTGTGTGAGGGCGCATGGCCAATCAGAATTTTTTGAATTTTTTTTCAATATTTTTATTTTTTTTCTAGTCAAAATGATATAAGGTAAGGCCATGTTTGGATTAGCTGTATTACCCCATAATTTTAATGCTTTTTATTATTGGGATTAATTTAATTAAAATGGGAAATTAATTAGAAATTAATCCGGAATTTAAATTAATATTAAATAATCGTGACAAGGCTTAATATTTATTTGTATGAGAGATATATTGAATATTACTTAGTGAACAGGTAATAAAATTTTATTTATAGATTATAATTATCGTGAGTGAGAAATACGGCAGTTATAGTAAATTAGTCAGGACGCGCATGTTAGTCATGTCAGGACTTGAACTATGGGATAAAAAGGTAAATTGGAAATTGTGACACCCCGCCTAATTAAACCCCGATTGATCAGTCCTAAATTAAATTAGAACAGGTTTCTCAGGTGGTTCATTCTTAGCATCAAAGTCGAAACTTTTTAATTACTAACCACCTAAGTGAAATTAGACTGGTGCCAAGTTTTATCTTTCATTAATTTAATGAAATACTCATGCGAAAAAAAATTTCATTAATAATCACAAGCTAACTGAATCCAACCATCACATATAAATAAGACACTGGCCGAATAAACCATTGGTTAAAATCCAACACAAATGTAAATACAGATAAAAATGGATCTCAAGTATTTGAAATAAATGCTAAATAAAATCATGAGCAACATGCTCGAATATCTGATAGAAAATTCCTACACTAGGAATAGAAGGAATAGAGACGCCTATCCAAATCCTGAAACATCTACATATGCTGCAGAAGCGAACCCCTGGAATGAATGAAGCCCGGCGTCCCTGTGGCTGGACACCTAAAAGGTTTTGAAAATATTTTTATAGCAAGGGTTGGAACCCAAAATATTTTGAAAGCATTTATCAAATGATTAACTTGCAGTAATAAAATATGCATAAATGCACTTCATATTTTAGTTAGTGTCGCACTCCCTTGAGGACAGACTTACCCCTCAACTAATGTGCACACCTAACGCCTTCTTTATATCCCACCTAGTCCTCCATCCCGAAGCTGGATACTTGATATAACTCTTATCAACCGCCCTACTCAATCCTGAGTATTTTTAATGTATGACTTATAAGCTATTTATCGCCTTAACTTAGTTCATCATCTTTCCTTGAGATCCATATAACACTCACTAGTTAGATAAATAATACACTTTTCTCCATGTATTTAAAATTCATGTATATAATTATTTACCCCATTATGTACATACAATTATCTTACAACAATCACACATGTTGAATGTGAAATTAACCCATATATAATTAATACAATTCGCTACTGTAACAACCCTCGATTGTGGGAGGCTCATTTTATACTAATTTTACCGCATAAGGTAATTATATAAAATGTGGGGACTGGAGTAAATATTAATTTAATGAATTGAAAGTTAATATTTACTAGGTTGATGCATATTTACTGCATGTGAAAGTAAATAACATCGGGTTGCATGTCTGTAGTGTCATGTATTTTAAATGGCCTTTTAGTTTAAATGATTTTGGAACTCGAAATAATTTATAAAATTTTCGGATGCCACTTTAGAGGGTGTAGTTAGTCTCGGAAGGTGCAAGACAGTCAAAATAAGTGCCATATTGTATTTTTGTGTTTCGGGCACTTTTACCTGGTTTTAGCTTATACGCGTATTTGGGAGTCATTTTAATGTGGTATTAACCATTTAAGTTGGGAGTTTTAACCTAAGCCACGATTTTAGTCTTCTAAATCCCTTATTTTTCCCATTTTATGTCTTGAACATAGAGAGAGAAAGAGGAAGAAGATAAAAGGGGAAATGAGAGAGATTGAAGATGGAGGATTTGGGATTGCTTCTTCTCCAAATAAATCTGAGATATCAACCCTAAGGCAAGTTTTCTACTTGCTAATATGTGATTTAAGATGCATAAATTGTATGATAATTGTGTATTTCCATTTATGGTTTAAATGTAGAATTTGTGGGATTTAAACCCTAGTCTTGATTTATGTTGAAGAAATTGTGGGTTTTGATGGTTAATAATCATGTAGATTAGTTTGGGGTAGATTTTTGTTGTTGGTTGTGTATGAAAAGGAAGAGATTTGGGGTTTGGAGGATTTAGGGTTCATAACACTTCGTAGCCATTTTTGGCAATTTCGCAGGTCCGAATCGATTCGGCCCTTTGGGCGAATCGATTCGCTAAGGGGAATTGGCAGGTCTGCATAACCCGAATCGATTCGGGGTTAAGGCCGAATCGATTCAGTCAATTGCAGAAGGTTGGTTTGGTTGTCCGAACCGATTTGCTTTCTGGGCGAATCGATTCGCTAGGGCGAATCGATTCGTTTTCCTGCTGTTTTTGAGTTAATTTTATAACTCAATTTTAATCCTTTTCTTTAAATATAGGGACTAGGAACCTTCTTGAATGAAGTAAACTTAGAGTCCTAGAGTGTGAGATGATTTAGATGTCTACCCTACATTAGTAATGGGTTATGTGGGGATTTTTCCGGGGTTAGGCCTATTAATGATAAGGCATTCTTTTCTTCTATTTAATTATTATGAAAACTAGGAGATGTAGTGTTATGTTCGGGAGACCTTAGGAGCTTAATTAAACTGTACGAGTTTTGAGGGTTTATATTAACACCCCAAAAGAATGTTGGGAGACTTTAAAAGTTCGATTGAACTATGTTAACCTTGGTGGTTCATAATAACGCCATAAAGGGGAGTTTGGAGAATAAATTGAAAGTCATTTCATTCCTTCGAAAGATGATAACCTTGGGGTTTTAAAATAACCTCTTAGAATGCTTGGAGATAATGAAGAGTTTATTTACTCCTTTGAGGTTGTAGTGTTGATATAAGCTATCGTATGGCTCCGGATTATAAGCTCTATCTAGTACTAGAAGTAAACAGTAATGGTTTCGAATAAAAATGAAACATATAATGGAAGTGGTATTGATAGTAGTAAACGATAATTTACTTAATCATGAAACCGGTAAATAATGATTTACTTGATTTTGATATGATAAATAAAATGGATGTTACACACCTCTCTAAATACCATCTTAAGGGAAGTCCGCACGATAGGTGAAGCCCCCTGGCTAATGAATGCAGGGTGGATATAGTCCTAGGCCATGGGAGCGCTTATGGTTGTATATTTTTCTGCGGGGGTAGGGAGATTCCGGGTGTGGTCTTGGCTACCACGCAGGCTCATGGCCGCTTCCCGACGTCTTGCGATATAGGTGCCCAGGTTGTCTAATGATAGGCCTTGGAAGATGATGGTCATTTAGGGGCGCGCCCAGTGGGGAAACCCGGACGGGTGGTCTTAGAATTCGTTATATGTATATAATTATAACAGTTCATAATCAAGTGGGACTTGATGTATTTGATATGCCATATGGAGCATGATGGGGTGCCACATAGAGCACATATAAATGCCACAAAGAGCATTTGAAAATGATTATTTTCCTGATAAGGAAAGGATTTTTACAAAGGGTAAAATTGAAATATAATTGCCTTAAAGAGCAAAAGATTGTGTTTATAAATATATTTCCTGCTAAGGAAAAGATATATAAAATAATTAGCACCTTGGGTGAAGTCTTTAGTTTAATGCTTCTTATTTTTATTCCTGCTTAGCTTATGTTTTAAATTGTATAGGTAGCTTCTTATTTCTCTTTCTTCACGATTTATATTACATAACTGTCATACTCTTTATTCATCTGGTAATCATATAGAACCGGGCCCTAACCGGTTACATTTTCCTGTTGCATATTCTTCTTGTATCTGCTCAGGTACTCCGCCGCAAGGATGCCTGATTTGAATTCCTATTCCGATGTTTTCGACGAGCCGTGATACATTGCGGGAATTACGGGATACATTTGGTATAGATGCTTTCATTTTCATTCTAGTTAAGATCAAGTTTGTTATTCGGGCGAGAGGCCCAAGCTTTTGTAAATGTCTAATGAAATGTTTTAAGTAACTTATCGTACTTGTGTATCAGTTTTGTGACCGGTTACCTATTCGGTCTTTTTTTTTATTGTATTCTTGTTGTATTATTTATATATGTCTTGGGGTTTCCCTTATCTTTCAGGAATTGGGTTGTTTGTTTTCATTTATTTACTTTCAAATCAAAAATTTTGGCAACCCGTTTTCTGAAATTTTGGGTGGTTATCCTGGATGCTCTATATTTTTGTTATGATGCTGAGAATGATTCCATCCATGATTCCGTTATATTGGAGTATTGGGCTGGCCACCCCTTATTTTGGTGTGCGGGTTGTCACAGATGGTATCAGAGCATCAGGTTCTAGAGTCCTTAGGAATCTGTGTGGACGTCTTAAGTTTTCAGCGTTGCTCTTGATTTGATGTAAAGCCTTAGGATTAAGATCGTTGATTTTTCTTGTGAGATTTCGTCCTTCTACCATGAGGTAGAATCTATAAATCTTTTGCGTATTCGTGTGAGAATAATAGGTCGATAGAAGAAGGGCATTATGGGAAGGTGTGTGGAGAACTGTAAGTTGTGGTCGGGGAGGGGGACCGCTTTAGAGGTCGCTCCCTTCTTGTAGCACTTTCTTGTCTTGCTATTACGACTACACATTTCGGTTGATGTAGTTTCCCAAGTACCGCTAGAAGTAGGAAGTGGTACTAAACTTGAGAATTCACGCGATGTTATATTGAAATGGAGAAGTGCCCTGTAGTAGAATGGAGGAAAATCCTTCACCTATAGAAGAAGTGTTGTGGTGATGTTAATGTGGTTACTATATTCGTGGGTGCCAGAAGTTTGACCCATAGAGAAGCCCGGTGGATACTTGCAATGGCGAGTTTCTCTGGGATAACTGGACTGAGGAGAAGGTGGATTCCCGAATGTTCACAAGACGTTCGGTTAAAGACCAATGGCGAATATGGTGTTGTACGGTTAGAGAAACGAGATCATGCACCATGAAGTGTTAGGCTCCAAAATAGGTGTTGTTAACACTTCTGATGGAGTAAGAATCGTGAAACCCCATCGGTGGACACCCACCTGGGGAGGTTTCAATGAACTGAGGAAGAGGAGGCCATGAGCGTGTCCTCTTTTACTGAGAAAGTAAGAGGGACTGCATGGGCAATTATTGTTAGCCAGAGTCGGAATAACGGCTATGATGTGGAGTGTAGAACCACTCATTTTAAGCTTCGTTGAGCGGAGAGCAAGAGCAAGAGTAAAGTGCCTGGTTGGGGAGTTGGTGGAGATAATGTTGGTATGTGTAAGGCTCGAATATGGAGTCTGAGAACCATTACTATTGACTCGGAGTGCTTGGCACGAACTGTGGTGGGGAATTCTACCTTATAGGTGGGTAGTGTATATTCCTTAGGATAAGATTTAGTAGCATTGTGTCTACGATAGACTCGGGTGTGTATATTGAGCTTGTAGTAGTATTTACGCTATTATAGAAGAGTAATTGTATGACTTCCATGGTATGGAATTTCTGTCTTTTCTTCACTCGATTATGAAGCGAGTAATGATATTTTTATGTATATGTGTCATATGCGTTACTTGGTTTGGGTGTTCTATTGTTTACTTGCATTGTGTGTGGATGCTATGACTTATCTCCACGACCAACAAAGTTAAGTAGTAATGCATAGGAGGGGTTCCTTGTTTGGATTCCGCTTTTGCGGGACGCTCCACACGTGAACCTTAACGACGTTGGGAGTGGAGAGATGCCATATTTCCTTTCTCTTATTTCATATATAGAAGGCTAAGGTGAAGTCTAGAAGTAGAATCTTATTAGTAGAATTGCAAGTTAATTTACCGATCCCGATCATGTGTTTTAGACCGTCATATCTCGAGGACCGACGATGCGAGGTAGTAGTGTAACGGGAGGGTTCCTTGTCTGGATTTCGCTTCGGCGAGACGTCCCACGCATGAACCCGAGCAAATGTCGGAAGTTGAGTAAGGTCTTGGGCACTAGGGATATATTTAGTATTATATGCTTACGATTTAGGTAGGATATATATAGATAGACCTTAGGATTTTTTTTTTAGGATGTAAGACCTTGAGGGTAGGTGGTGTTAGTTTAGGAAAGCGTTAGGGAGTTGACCACGAATAAGTCGTGGGTTAACTCTAAATAGGGATTCGATCCCTAGGAGCGAGATATATGGGGTCTCGAGAGGTTTGGTAGGTTCGGCCGAAGGATATGAGGCATTTCTTAGAGATAATGTTACGTTGGTAACTTCATTTCCGGGGAGTTAATAAGGACGGGTGGATCTTCACTCCTGAGCCATGATTGTAAGCTCGAGAGTGAGTTTAATGAGTAAGTTCTGCCAGGATTGGGGAGTAATAATACTAGGGCATAGACTCACTGTTTATGCGTCGCACAAGCTTAAACTTGTGGAAAGTGATATCTCTTGCTTGAATTAAGAGTCATCGTGGTAGTGATCACCTTAAATAGATAAGGCACTACTTCCTGGGCAGGAAATTTGGTCCTTCTCGTAAGCAACAAGTTGTTGCAATATGTTGTGGGAGGAATCGAGTTGGTGCTCGGGGTTCAGAAGAACTAGTGATTTGATATTTTCTCATTTGCTAAGGAAATACGATTGGGCTAGTAGACGTGTCGAGTAGAGAACTCGTCAGAGATGAGGGTAATGGCAGGGAAGGCCAAGTAGAGTGAGTATGACTCAGAAGACTCTATAGCGAGAGCATTTCGATTTGTGATTTACAATTTCACCTACTCGTGCGAAGAAGAGTAGTGGTGGAATGAAGAAGGGTATTCATAGACGTTTGCATGGAACTACCGGCATCGAACTGGTCATGATACCAATTGAGAAAATTGGTGACCGTCGACCCAATCGTTGCTTTTCCGCCCATTATGGACGGACTACATGTAGAAGAGTACACTCCATTCTCGATGGGGAATGGTAGAATCGTGGGAGGTGCCTATTATAATAGGGTGGACCGAGACTAGATATTCGTGTCGAAGGTTTGGCAAAAGTTTTCAAGAAGAAATGGGAACCGTATGGAAAAAGGCGTATATCCTACCACCCTAAAGTGGATGGATGAAATGGAGGAAATTTACTTATGCCTAAAGGCATATTACGAACGTGCGCCTTAGTGTACATAGTAGATGGGGGCAGTAATGGTATGGATGGAGATTTTCGTGCAACCATTAGGTTTTGGAGTGGCCTTATGGATCATTTCCTAAGGCATGGTATTGTGAGTGGCCTAGCATGGTCAGTTGAGAAATTCGTAAACTCGTTGGATGGAGCCAATGGGTAATATGTTCCTTAGACTTGGAATGGTCTCAGAACATTTCTTTAGAGATTTGGCTTTTAAGCCATACGCCTTGATGAGATACGTCGATGCGGGGGATAGCTGAGTAGCGTTGGGGCTAAGCCACTTAGAGCCGGTATGGATGCCCCGAGGTGGGATGTAACTTAATTCTGAAGATTTGGCTAATTGTGCCGAGTCATGTGGATATCATGTTCCTCCATAGGAAGCTAGAATAGATGGTTAGTGAAGAGCGCCTTGTGCTGCTAGACTAGAGAACAAAAGATGATTGACTGAGATCGAAAGGGTCGACCTTAGTCTGAGTCCATTTGGGACGTTGCAATAACGAGGAGTTTGTTTAGGATGGTAGAATCCTAGTTTAGAGTAGTATACCCTTATCAGATTTGGGTATGCCCGAATTTTGGGGGCAAAATTCCCTCTTAAGGGGGGGAGTATGTAACAACCCTCGATTCTGGGAGGCTCATTTTATACTAATTTTACCGCATAAGGTAATTATATAAAATGTGGGGACTGGAGTAAATATTAATTTAATGAATTGAAAGTTAATATTTACTAGGTTGATGCATATTTACTGCATGTGAAAGTAAATAACATCAGGTTGCATGTCTGTAGTGTCATGTATTTTAAATGGCCTTTTAGTTTAAATGATTTTGGAACTCGAAATAATTTATAAAATTTTCGGATGCCAGTTTAGAGGGTGTAGTTAGTCTCGGAAGGTGCGAGACAGTCAAAATAAGTGCGATATTGTATTTTTGTGTTTCGGGCACTTTTACCTGGTTTTAGCTTATACGCGTATTTGGGAGTCATTTTAATGTGGTATTAACCATTTAAGTTGGGAGTTTTAACCTAAGCCACGATTTTAGTCTTCTAAATCCCTTATTTTCCCCATTTTATGTCTTGAACATAGAGAGAGAAAGAGGAAGAAGATAAAAGGGGAAATGAGAGAGATTGAAGATGGAGGATTTGGGATTGCTTCTTCTCCAAATAAATCTGAGATATCAACCCTAAGGCAAGTTTTCTACTTGATAATATGTGATTTAAGATGCATAAATTGTATGATAATTGTGTATTTCCATTTATGGTTTAAATGTAGAATTTGTGGGATTTAAACCCTAGTCTTGATTTATGTTGAAGAAATTGTGGGTTTTGATGGTTAATAATCATGTAGATTAGTTTGGGGTAGATTTTTGTTGTTGGTTGTGTATGAAAAGGAAGAGATTTGGGGTTTGGAGGATTTAGGGTTCATAACCCTTCGTAGCCATTTTTGGCAATTTTGCAGGTCCGAATCGATTCGGCCCTTTGGCGAATCGATTCGCTAAGGGGAATTGGCAGGTCTGCATAACCCGAATCGATTCGGGGTTAAGGCCGAATCGATTCGGTCAATTGCAGAAGGTTGGTTTGGTTGTCCGAACCGATTTGCTTGTTGTCCGAACCGATTCGCTAGGGCGAATCGATTCGGCCCTTGGGCGAATCGATTCGTTTTCCTGCTCTTTTTGAGTTAATTTTATAACTCAATTTTAATCCTTTTCTTTAAATATAGGGACTAGGAACCTTCTTGAATGAAGTAAACTTAGAGTCCTAGAGTGTGAGATGAGTTAGATGTCTACCCTACATTAGGAATGGGTTATGTGGGGATTTTTCCGGGGTTAGGCCTATTAATGATAAGGCATTCTTTTCTTCTAGTTAATTATTATGAAAACTAGGAGATGTAGTGTTATGTTCGGGAGACCTTAGGAGCTTAATTAAACTGTACGAGTTTTGAGGGTTTATATTAACACCCCAAAAGAATGTTGGGAGACTTTAAAAGTTCGATTGAACTATGTTAACCTTGGTGGTTCATAATAACGCCATAAAGGGGAGTTTGGAGAATAAATTGAAAGTCATTTCATTCCTTCGAAAGATGATAACCTTGGGGTTTTAAAATAACCTCTTAGAATGCTTGGAGATAATGAAGAGTTTATTTACTCCTTTGAGGTTGTAGTGTTGATATAAGCTATCGTATGGCTCCGGATTATAAGCTTTATCTAGTACTAGAAGTAAACAGTAATGGTTTCGAATAAAAATGAAACATATAATGGAAGTGGTATTGATAGTAGTAAACGATAATTTACTTAATCATGAAACCGGTAAATAATGATTTACTTGATTTTGATATGATAAATAAAATGGATGTTACACACCTCTCTAAATACCATCTTAAGGGAAGTCCGCACGATAGGTGAAGCCCCCTGGCTAATGAATGCAGGGTGGATATAGTCCTAGGCCATGGGAGCGCTTATGGTTGTATATTTTTCTGCGAGGGTAGGGAGATTCCGGGTGTGGTCTTGGCTACCACGCAGGCTCATGGCCGCTTCCCGACGTCTTGCGATATAGGTGCCCAGGTTGTCTAATGATAGGCCCTGGAAGATGATGGTCATTTAGGGGCGCGCCCAGTGGGGAAACCCGGACGAGCGGTCTTAGAATTCGTTATATGTATATAATTATAACAGTTCATAATCAAGTGGGACTTGATGTATTTGATATGCCATATGGAGCATGATGGAGTGCCACATAGAGCACATATAAATGCCACAAAGAGCATTTGAAAATGATTATTTTCCTGATAAGGAAAGGATTTTTACAAAGGGTAAAATTGAAATATAATTGCCTTAAAGAGCAAAAGATTGTGTTTATAAATATATTTCCTGCTAAGGAAAAGATATATAAAATAATTAGCACCTTGGGTGAAGTCTTTAGTTTAATGCTTCTTATTTTTATTCCTGCTTAGCTTATGTTTTAAATTGTATAGGTAGCTTCTTATTTCTCTTTCTTCACGATTTATATTACATAACTGTCATACTCTTTATTCATCTGGTAATCATATAGAACCGGGCCCTGACCGGTTACATTTTCCTGTTGCATATTCTTCTTGTCTCTGCTCAGGTACTCCGCCGCAAGGATGCCTGATTTGAATTCCTATTCCGATGTTTTCGACGAGCCGTGATGCATTGAGGGTATTACAGGATACATTTGGTATAGATGCTTTCATTTTCATTCTAGTTAAGATCAAGTCTGTTATTCGGGCGAGAGGCCCAAGCTTTTGTAAATTTCTAATGAAATGTTTTAAGTAACTTATCGTACTTGTGTATCAGTTTTGTGACCGGTTACCTATTCGGTCTTTTTTTTTTATTGTATTCTTGTTGTATTATTTATATATGTCTTGGGGTTTCCCTTATCTTTCAGGAATTGGGTTGTTTGTTTTCATTTATTTACTTTCAAATCAAAAATTTTGGCAACTCGTTTTCTGAAATTTTGGGTGGTTATCCTAGATACTCTATATTTTTGTTATGATGCTGAGAATGATTCCATCCATGATTCCGTTATATTGGAGTATTGGGCTGGCCACCCCTTATTTTGGTGTGCGGGTTGTCACAGCTACATGTATTTAATGACCCGTATATAACTATTTATCCCAATATATACGTAGAACCATATTACAACATTCACACATATGTTGAATATAGATATAACCCATCCTCCCGAGTAATAACTCACCGGATGTATTCTCTAAAGTTCTATCACACTAGTTCTACTCACATAACCTAGTTACCCCAAGTCAGAATAGCTCACTAACTCGGCCAAAAACATGAACATAATGGAGGCGTTCATATTCTTTCCCTGAAAGTGAGATATGCCCATCGCCCATGTAACGGACGCTATGACCTGGGTATATACTATCCCTACTCCTCAAGCTAGGGTATTCACCCACATCGCGCAACCTCCTCCGATAGCACTAGAGTATATATATTAATAATATCTAATCACTGATATTTATATGCACACACCATATATATACTATCGCACGCCGTATATATATAAATATAAAATATCCCGACTTTATCGTGTACTGAGTCCGTAACACTAGCCTATACTTTGTATCTCGAGTTTATGGTCCAACTCTGATTATTAATTAATTTGCACATTAATTAATTAAATTATTATTGATGTCACCCAACCAATATACTCGGGCTCGCTCTCGTGGCCCGAAATTAATATAACGCCCGATTCTAATCCCCGAATCCAAATTAATTAGCTTTTCATCCATAATTAATTTAAAGGAGTAGTGTCTCCCTACTACTATATCCGAACTTATTCACCCAGTTCATTATTTTATTTCTCATAATTTATTCTCAAATTCATACCTAAATGTTACACTTAATTACCCCACCTCTACCAGTTATATGCCCCTATAATTGTGAGGATAGTAGCCTCCTTGATTAAATTTTATCCTTTAATTAGACTTGGTGATAATTAAACTAAAGGAAAATCCCACCTAAAACTCCCAAGGCCAAACTGTCAAAAATTCCCAGCCATCGATCGATCGATCAAACAGGTCCTCGTCTTCTCCGACTTTCTATTTTTCCCATTAACGAATTCCTCTAACCTCCAAACTCCTCTATGGTTCATCTCAAGCACATAAAACATTTTTATCATATGGGAACATGATTAGGAACTCCCCTAGAATCTTAAACACAAACTAAATTTCACAAATCTCTACTTTTCCGAATTTGGAGAATTTCCGGGTCTTCACTCGTCCAGTCCCAATTTCATTTTTTTATCCCAAATTCGTTCATAAATTTCTACTTGGTTTTCACATCTGAATAAATTATCTCAATACTATGTAACATAATGAATTCCCACATTAATTTTTCATTAATTTCATTCAAGTGTGCTCTATACAAAACCCCCTTTTTTTGTACCCTTTTACACCTAAAACGAATTTTGATTTACACACCCAAAAATATGAATTGGATATCATAAATAAACATCACAACAAGTTAACCACTTGCCTTTGGGGGTTCGTTGGGTCTGATCCGTTGGTGTAGAGGAAATCTTGATGATGAACATTCAATCTGCTCCTTATTTTATCTATAAAAGATCCCCAAATTGGCTCTAACGGCTCCATCTCACTTTTTCCCACATTTCTTAGATTTAGGTTTATGTTTCTCTGTCGTTCCCCATTCTTAGATTTAGGTCTTAAAACACTAAATCCCGTTTTTAGCCTAATGGGCCAAGCCCAAGTGACCCAAATAGCCCCATGTGGTCCCGGTTATGCCTAAAAATGCCCCGAGAGCCGATTACTACCCCCGGGTACTCTTTTTTGACTATCTTGACCCATTCGGACTCAACCACACACTCAGAATTGTCATCCGAAATACTTTATAACATTCACCAATTTTGATTTCAAAATGCGACACACAAAATTTCGAACAATTAAACTTAAAGTAGCCAAATATAAATAATTCTTCCCACTCAAGTAAATTCTCCAAATCATAAATTTAAGTTTCTCCAATTTAAATATTTTTATATCTCCCAAAAATAATTAAATGCTAAATCCTCAAAATTACGGGGTGTTACATACTCCCCCCCTTACAAAGGAATTTGGTCCTCGAAATTAAGATAAGCCTAGCGCTCCAAGCTTCGAATATCACTATCTAGTCCTGAGCCTTTAAGATCGCTACATTTAGTTCTCCCGGTTCTAATTTTGAGTTTCATAATTATGCATTTTAATTACCTAGGGCGCCTATAGACCCTGTACCCGGGCTTAACTGCACGAAAGTTATCCTAATTAACCAGGGTTCCCATACACCCTGTGCCCGTAATTAACCACATGAAAGTTACCTGACTATGCTAGCCGTAACCCGTAATATAAATTCCAACCAGTAGTCATATCACATATGTGAATATTTGCCGAGGTACCCAACCCATGTACTAACGACCAAACATCTCCCCACTTCCAACATTACGCTAAGTTTCATGCATGGGACATCTCGCAAGAGAAATCCAAACAAGGAACCCCCCGATACACTATTACCTAACATTATCGATCATTGAGATCTGTTAGACCCTCAGTCCATAGCACATACCCCCAAATACTTGTCTCTTAACACAAAAGCATACACGCCTACTCTTATGCTACAAAAGACAATAATAAATACCGCGCCCTTACTATCAATAGTTCTTGTGCAAAATAAATCCCGAGCCATTTCTCCCTACTCAAAAGTAAATATAACCACCCTGATTCACTTCAGTAGACACCCCTACTTACCGGGATGAAATATGAGAACACAAAACCTTATTATGTGTCTATCGCACCACACAGTACAGCATAAATACACACATATATATGGTCTAGACGCCCTCTCAGTTGACACCTATTAAAAGTCATTCATACCCTGGTGTCGCGAACACCAAAACGTACCCTCACTATCCACAATAGTTGAAATCCATCACTATCCAACCGATGTTTGGAAAAATTATCTACCCTACTCACATAATTCTCGAAAGTAGTAACACCTCGCATAATATCAATCTCCTCTCTGTGTACACCCCCACTCTCTCGTAGTTAACACCAAAGAAATCTGCTACCCCATGGAAATATATATATGTAATGTGGTTGCTACAGCCAGCGCACCCACTAAATTCGACTAACCCGCGAAATCTAGTGAAAATAATTTTTTTAATGTGACACCCTCGCTGTCACTCAAAACATACCACATGCCCATAGGATAAAAAGATAATTACTTCCATACTCTAGCGGCAAAGGATGATCATTGGGTTCCTGAACGATTTCCCCCTGTCCGAATGCACCCAAGACTTGTTGTAGTGGTTGTACATCCAGAACCTCATCTTGTAGTTGACCCCTGCCTCGCTAAGGACAAACACTCTTCACGTGTCCCGCTTCCCCATAAATGAAACACCTCCTAATAAATTCACCCTTCCACTGATCCCTTCCTTACTGGCCTTGTCGGAAGTCCTAGCCACCCTGTCGATAGCCCCCAGATCTAAATCGTTTGGCTTGATTCCCCTGTCGAAAATTCTTCTCCTGATGTCCCCTATCTACTGTTGGGATACCCCACTGGTACTGTTCCCTCCTGCTTTACCCAACTGACTGGGTTCCACTCCCCTGCTACTTCCTTTCATATGGAAGCGATATTCCTGGCAGTGTAGGAGTGCTACATTAACAACGTCTGTATAAGATACTAATGTGGGATTACCAATCAAATGTTACATGATCCTCCAGACTAACCCATCCATGAACCTCGACTTCTTTCTTTATTCATCCGGTACAAAGTTTTCCAAACGAGTGAATTCTTCCTCGTAATCGGCCATAGAACAGTCTCCCTGAGTCACCTCACTGAATTTTTTCCTCATTTCGGCCTCAACTGCTGGCGGGAAATACTGGTGGTCGAACCGAACTCAAAACTCTGCAATTGTTAATGTATCCCTTTCCTCAACTGTCGTGATTGACTCCCACCACTATAGCATTGCTCCTACTAACCTAAAAGTGGATAGCATTTTCTTATGAACCTCATTGAAATCTACCATGCGTAGGTGACACTGAATATCTCTCTTCCACTAACATGCTACCGCCACATCTGAACCCCCTCGAAACTCTGGTCGATGCCTTTTTGAAAGACCACTCGTACTTGTTGCCATTCCAATGGCTCCGGGTGGGCCTGAACATCCAGTACCACTAACGCTTGTGATCGATCTCATGGAAAGTACTTTGCCATTGCGATCATCGTCGCTTCAACTGCCTGCAGTTACCTATGTAGTCGAAATAATATCTGGCAGTTACTGCGGTAACTCTGGCTCCTGATGAGCCTCTCAAGTCTCATCTCCCCCTGCTACCCTAGCTGCTCTCTCTCTCCTGGGAGGCATCTGAAATGCGAATTGAATCATATGAGTTCACCGTCAAGTATAAAGTAATTGGCAGAAGAACATAATTGCGCATACGTATAAGAATACAACAACCCTATGATAGGGCTATATATCAAAGAACGCTAAGCTGAAACGCAAAAATCCACACTGATCCTAAGGACACTAGAACCTGATGCTCTGATACCATCTGTGAAACCCTGCCTAATTAAACCCCGGGTGATCAGTCCTCAATTAAATTCGAACATGTTTCTCAGTTGGTTCACTCTTAGCATAACGATCGAAACTTTTTAATTACTAACCAACTAAGTGAAATTGGACTGGCGCCAAGTTTTATATTTCATTAATTCAATGAAATACTCATGCGGAAAAAAATACCATTAACAATCACACGCTAACTGAATCCAACCATCATATATAAATAAGAAACTGGCCGAATAAACCATCGGCTAAAATCGAACACAAATGTAAATACAGATTATAATGGATCTCAAGTATCTGAAATAAATGCTAAATAAAATCGTGAGCAACATGCTCGAATATCTAATAGAAAATTCCTACACTAGGAATAGAAGGAATAGAGGCGCTTGACATCCACATATGCTGCAACACCAAATCCCTGAAATGACCGAAGTCTGGTGTCCCTGTGGATAGACACCTTAAAGGTTTTGAAAACATTTTTATAGCAAGGGTTAGAACCTAAAATATTTTGAAAACATTTAGCAAATGATTAACTTTCAGTAATAAAATATGCATGAATGCGCTTCATATTTTAGTTAGTGTCTCACTCCCTTGAGGACGGACTCACCCCTCAACTAATGTGCACACCTAATGCCTTCTTTATATCCCACCTAGTCCTCTACCCCTATAACTCTTGTCAAACGCCCTACTCAATCTCGAGTATTTTTAATGTATGACTTATAAGCTATTTATCGCCTTAACTTAGTTCATCATCTTTCCTTGAGAGCCATATAACACTCACTAGTTAGATAAATAATACACTTTTCTCCATGTATTTAAAATTCCTGTATATAAATATTTACCCCATTATGTGATTACAGTTATCTTACAACAATCACACATGTTGAAAGTGAAAATAACCCATATATAATTAATACAATTTGCTACATGTATTTAATGACCCGTACATAACTATTTATCCCAATATATACATAGAACCATATTACAACATTCACACATATGTTGAATATAAATATAACCCATTCTCCCGAGTAATAACTCACCGGATGTATTCTCTAAAGTGCTATCACGCTAGTTCTACTCGCATAACCTAGTTACCCCAAGTCAGAATCGCTCACTAACTCGGCCAAAAACATGAACATAATGGAGGCGGTCATATTCCTTCCCTGAAAGTGAGATAAGCCCATCACCCATGTAACGGACGCTATGACCTGGGTATATACTCGCCCTACTCCTCAAGCTAGGGTATTCACCCACATCGCGCAACCTCCTCCGATAGCACTAGAGTATATATATTAATAATATCTAATCACTGATATTTATATGCACACACCATATATATACTATCGCACGCCGTATATATATAAATATAAAATATCCCGACTTTATCGTATACTGATTCCGTAACACTAGCCTATACTTTGTATCTCCAGTTTATGGTCCAACTCTGATTATTAATTAATATATATATGTACTGAGTCCGTATATATATATATATATCAAGGTTCTAAAAAACGCGGGGCGTGATCGAGGCGTGGAGGCCAAGCCTTAAGCCTTGGAAGCCTAGGCGGACCTTGGCGTAAAAAGGCATGAAAAGGAGTTTAGGTCTGTTTAATATATTTTAATATTTTTTAACCATAACAAGGCTATTAAAATACTAAACTTGTACATATCCTAAAAATATGTCTGCATATTTGCAAATAAAAATACTATTTGATTATTTTGGAGGAGATAATGGTCTGGTTTGTAAAAAAATCTTTAAAAGGCGATATCATTTTACTAAAGCATTGTTGTTTTTAGAGAAAAAGTACGCCTTAAGGGTTTTACCAAGCATAATGCGTCATAATCTTAAGGCGGGGCGTTTTTCCCAAGCCTCAAGCCTAGGCGGAGCCTAGGCGGATTTTTTAGAATTGTGATAAATATAAAATATCTCGGCTTTACCGTGTACTGAGTCCGTAACACAAGCCTATACTTAGTATCTCGAGTTTATGGTCCAACTCTGATTATTAATTAATTTGCAAATTAATTAATTAAATTATTATTGGTGTCACCCAACAAATATACTCGGGCTCGCTCTCGTGGCCCGAAATTAATATAACGCCCGATTCTAGTCCCCGAATCCAAATTAACTAGTTTTTCATCCATAATTAATTTAAGTGAGTAGTGTCGCCCTACTACTATACCCAAACTTATTCATCCAGTTCGTTATTTTATTTCTCAGAATTTATTCTCAAATTCATACCTAAGTGTTACACTTAATTACCCCACCTCTCCCAATTATATGCCCCTATAATTGTGAGGATAATAACCTCCCTAATTAAATTTTCTCCCTTAATTAAACTTGGTGGTAATTAAACTAAAGGAAAATCCCACCTAAAACTCCAAAGGTCAAACTGTCAAAAAATCCCATCCATCCATCGATCGATCGAACATGTCCTCATCTTCTTTGACTTTCTGTTTCTGCCATTAACGAATTCCTCTAACCTCCAAACTAGTCTATGGTTCATCTCAAGAACACTTAACATTTTTATCATATGGGAACGTGATTAGGACCCCCCCCCCTCCCCCTTGAACCTTAAACACAAATTAAATTTCACAAATCTCTACTTTTCTGAATTTGGGGAATTTCCGGGTCTTCACTCGTTCAGTCCCAATTTCATCTGTTTATCCCAAATTCGTTAATAAATTTGTACTGGGTTTTCACATCTGAATAAATTATCTCAGAACTATGTAAGATAATGAGTTGCCACATTAATTTCCCAATAATTTCATTTAAGTGTTTAATATACAAACCCCCCCTTTATTGTACCCTTTTATACCCAAAACGAATTTTGATTTACACATCACAAAAATATGAATTGGATATCATAAATAAACATCACAGCAAGTTAACCACTTGCCTTTTGGGGTTAATTGGGTCTGAGCCGTTAGTGTAGAGGCAAGCTTGATGAGGAGCACCCAATCCGTTCCTTGTTTTATCTCCAAAAGATCCCCAAATTGGCTCTAACTTCTCACTCTCACTTTCTCCCCAATTTCTTAGATTTAGGTTTATGTTTCTCTGTTGTTCCCCACTCTTAGATTTAGGTCTTAAAACACTAATCCCGCTTTTATCCTAATGGGCCAAGCCCAAGTGACCCAAATACCCCGTGTGGACCTGGTTATGCCTAAAATGCCCCGAGACTCGATTACTACCCTCAGGTAATCTTTTCTGATTATCTTAACCAATCCGGACTCAATCGCACACTCAGAATTATCATCTGTAATACTTTATAACATTCTCCAATTTTGACTTCAAAATGCGACAAATTAAAATTCGAACAATTAAACTTAAAGTCGCTAAATATAAATAATTCTTCCCACTCAAATAAATTCTCCAAATCATAAATTGAAGCTTCTCCAATTTAAATATGTTTATATCTCCCAAAAATAATTAAATGTTAAATCCTTAAAATTACGGGGTGTTACAAAAATGGGTCATCCAAATTGTCATTTCGAGTACGCAAAAGTATCCTAAAGGGTCAAAATAGTTAAGAAAATACATTCGGGCATATGTATTGGGTCTTGGGTCATTTCTTAGTCGACCCGAAAAGTGTAAAGTCAATTTTTGACCTTTTGATTTCCAGCCCATGAAGAGATATGGGATTAGCTACTTTAAAATCAACTATTTAGCTAATCAAATGGGCAATTGAAAAATCAAAGTGAGAGGAAACCAAAGGATAGAAAGTGTGAGAGCTTTTACGAGAAAGTGAAGAGTTTCTCAAGGAGGTGAAGGGTATTTGAGGAGGAGCAACACCTAAAGCCACTTTTCACCACTACTATACACCGCCAAAATTTAGGGAGAACGAGGAGGAGGAACTTACATAATCTTCTCCAAATAAAATTTAGAATCATCCTAAGAGGCAAGCTGTTTAAACTTTCTTAATTATGAGTTTCCTGAATTACATGCTAGATTATAGAATTTTTGGATAAAAACCCATGTTTATATGGTTTTGATTTGAGATAACATCATTTTCTATTATAGAACTCATGGTTAGGATTATATGGTTTGTTGATAATTTTTAAATGTGAGAAAATGATGTGATTATTGGAGATTCAACTATCTAACTAGAAATTAAGTGAACTCATACGAATCCAAAAGTCAGACGCATGTAAAACCGTTTTAGAAAAAGGACGAACGTTGTATGATAATTTTAGGACTTTTTTTAAGTGAAAATTGGTAGTGTGCTCATGTGTTCTTGTATGAAATCATGTTCTGAACAAATGTGTAGTTTTAAGGTTTTTCAAAATCGGATCAGAAAAGCATCAAATCATCATTTTATATTTTTAGGCAGAATATAACTTTATCAAGAAAAAAGATTATTGGGAAATAAAATATAATTTAGGCTTGTTATAATGATTTTGGGTTTTGGACTAGTAAGTATGGGTTGAGGGTATCTACTGAAATAATTAATTAAAGTTTTTATACCTTGCAGTTAACAAGATATGTTTGGAATATTGGGAAATGGGAATAAAATGTGAATTATTAGTTTATGGGATAAACTTGCAATATACTCTATGCATGTATAGGATGAGTGCATGCATATATTATATTGATTGTGATATTATGTGTAAAGAACATACCTACGATGCTTAAAATCACGAGACATTTCGCATCGTGATCACTATTTGTGCGAATAATGATGTGACCGATCATTTTGGTGTGTTAGGTATGAACGTATTCCAATGGCCTAGAACTATGTTCAAGAGTGAATTGTATTTATGGTTTAAGAGTGATTCTGAATCCGTAGTCCTTTTATTTAGTACGTGATGTATCGGGACTTAATAACAGAGTATCCATGCACCGCAGTTCAATCTAGGGGTGCTATATATATATATATATATATATATATATATATATATGATGAGAGTAATACATATATATGCTTATGAATTATTCTACTATTTGTGCTTACGTAGATGAGAGGGATAGTGGTATCTAAAATAACCTAAGTATGTGGAAACTTAATATCTAATGGTAAAGTTATAATTTTTGAAATGATATGGGTTATGCGATAATATATGATATGGGAATTACGAGTGGCACAACGAGCTAGTTCGTGTAGATATAGATATGGTTCGGACTAATTTGGTAGGGTAGTATAACCAAGACGGGTTAGAAAGATTCGTTAGGTTTTCACATTAGTTGAGAGGTGATGATCTCAAGTGACGGAACGTAAACCTAACATGTATATGGTATCTGTTAATTTTGCTTTTTAAACACTTGCTAAAATTTTCAAATATTTTCTCAGGCTTTAACCCGTTTTCTCCAAACTTATATTTTTGTAAAAACATTTTAGGTGCCTAGCCACGGGGACGCCATACCTAGGAGTTCTTATCATTTGATGGGTTGCATCTGTTGTGGAAGTTGTAGGATCTTAGTAGTAGACGCCTCCACACTTGTCACTTCCTTCTTATGAGTCACTTATTTCAGTCGGGCATGTTTCCCATTCATATTCAAATATTATTCAGAGATAGTGGATTTACATCTTTATTTTTCCGTGGATTGGACTAGAATTTTATTTCGTATTACTGTATTTGGGATTTAGGCTGGGAGTGTTTATTCCAGTCACACTTATTCATTTTGTCACTTTATTCTCTATGAGTTTAGTTATTTAATGGTGAATGTTGAAATAATTATTCATTTTTATTTTTATTACATGCTAATTTAAAAAAGAAAAAAAATTGGCATCAACTTCATGAATATTAGGTGGTTAGTAAATATTAAAAAGTTTTCCACAGTGATGCTAAGAATGAACCAAATGAGATACCAGTTTTAATTTAATAAAGGACTGATCACCCGGTATTTAATTAGGTGGGGCGTCACTGATGGTATTAGAGCATCAGGTTCTAAAGTCCTTAGGATCTTTGTGGCTTATTATGTTTCCACCGTGACGTTCTTTGACTTAGAGCCCTATTATTAGGATTGTTATATTCTTAGGGAGCATTAACGTCTTCAGTTAATATTGAGATATATTAAATTGCAGACTTATGAAAATTCCTTCTTATTGAGAAAATTCCTTCTTATTTCGAGTCCCTAAGAATGAGCAGCCAGAGCCTCAGCCAGCTCCTTCCCACGATACTAGGAATGTTGTCAAGGTGGCCTCTATAGTTTTACAAGCGGTTAATATAGCATTGGCTACAGTAGTACAACATGCACTACCCCAGGCATAGGTGGCGGCACCAGATCAGGCGCATTGGTTCCCTTCTACTTAGGAATGAGTTAGAGATGCCTTCCAGAAGGCACACCTTCCCATGTTCTAGGAGAGTTCAGATATCATTGTTTCCATCCAAGGGAAGAAGTATATCTAGAGGCACTTGAGGATTTATGAGTGCACTGACGTTCATATGTAGATTCTATCTACATTTAATCTTGTTGGAGGGATTTTACAATTATAATGACCCAATTTTCTTATGCCAATATATAATTATCTTCTTTCAATTTTATCTCACTTGCTATATAATAATGTTGTATTATTACATATTTGATATTCAGGATTCTTAATATAATAAAACCCATTATTAAATTTGAAGAATTAACTATAAAATGAGTCAAATTGATGTTTTATGACACGTCTTAAGCTAAATGAATAGTTTTAGGGTAGAAAATATAATTTTATGAATTTTTAAGTACTTATAGCAATTTGAGTTCTTTATATAACAATACACGTTTTTAAATATGAAGAATCAACTCTAAATTGGATTAAATCAAAGTCTTATAACCCATCTTAAGCAAAATGATAAAGTTTTGGGGTAAAAACTGTAATTTTATGAAACTCTAAGGACTTGGTTTTAATTAAGAAAGTTTATGGGATTAAAATTAAAATATAAAAATGACCATTTTGTAAATAAAATATTTCAGGTACCTCTAAGAAATATTGAAAATTTATCGTGTGAAATTACCAAAATGCCCTTTGTGTGTAAAATGACCATTATACCCCCAAACACCTTTTCATCTCATGCTTGACACCTCGTGCTTACACTTGTCATAAAAATAGATAAAGCTAAAACACCTGTCGTCGTTAGAGGAAAATCTAAAACACGTGTCGTAGTTCAGTGAATTAAGACTGCATGACTGCTCCGTTATGCGACACGTAAACGTTGACTCGCCATTGTAAAA
Source organism: Sambucus nigra (assembly GCA_949130495.1). Classification (NCBI taxonomy): domain Eukaryota; kingdom Viridiplantae; phylum Streptophyta; class Magnoliopsida; order Dipsacales; family Adoxaceae; genus Sambucus; species Sambucus nigra. The sequence goes on along the minus strand of OX422209.1, from coordinate 275,686,395 downwards.
GCTTAGTCAGCTAGACACGTGTCAACACCCTAATATCTTTGGAAAACTATAAATAAGGCCTTTAGGATCATTATAACATGAAATTCATTCAAAATATCAGAGAGAAATAGTGAGAGAAAGTATGGTGAAATTTAAGAAGAAGTTTTCTCTTAGTGATCTAAGACTCGATTTCTGTAACTTCGTACTTCTGTTTTAGGAGAGTACTCTGACTAAGGTACCTCTTTACTGATTGACCTGTATGGGGACATTTTATGATTTGGCCTAAGGTACCTCTTTACTGACTGACCTTTCCAGCTGGGTTATCGTCGGTGTGCCCAAGATAAGGCGGTGTAACGAACAAGTTCGATTGACCCTTAACTACTGGGAAATAATACGATAGAAGAATACAGTATTAGAGTTTACTTGGCCATTAAAATGATATGATTAAAAGAAAAAGTTACTGCCTTTGATTTGTTGCATCCGTTATATTCTGAGCTATTCATTTTTATATACTATCATTCCAAATTATATACTGTAAGTTCCTATCCATATATGTATATGCCTTCTCTTTTGATTTGAATAGGTATCAATTTTCTGAAAAACCTTGGAATGTCTAGAGATTGAACCTTATTCGGCTTTTAGCTGATGTTGTATACCTAACCAATTTTCAGGAAATAAGTAGGCTTGGAGGGAACGTAAAAGGACTATATGGAAGATTCATCTTTTAGATCTCTTTTTGTTATTTTTAGTAAAAAGTTGGTTATATCATATAGAGCATGTTTGGCTCTCTTGTAATAACTTTTAAATCTCGTCTTAAGTTGTAATTCGTTGTTACTTGTAATATAAATGAAGTTTCCTTTTAGAAAGCTCTGATGATGCAAGTCCTTTAATTTCAGTATTTTACGATTCATAACCATGTAATTGTATTTGCGTTGCATTTAATTAAGGAAACAATTTAAGCCAGAATATTTGTTTCCTTGGTGGTATGTCAAGACACTCGTTCCCCACTACTATTTTGGGACGGGGTCATGACAGAGGTGGTATCAAAGCATAGATTATGAACCCGTAGACTATTGAACATAAGTTTTGAACGTTATAAATTTTAAGTTTCCATACATAGGATATTGGGTGAAATATTCAACTTATATGATAACCCTCCATATGTTTTAGGTCTTATATAATTGTGTATATATAATTTTCCTTTTAATTTTCAATCTTGGGATAGTATAATACATCTTACATTTAGTCATGACTGTAGAAAATGACCAAGATGAGATCAACTGCGATAACTAGTGGTTCAAATATGGGAGTACAGAAAGGTGCATATAAGGAAATTGAAAGTCTAACAAGAATTGTGGAGGATCAGGTGAATAATGGAGCACCATGGAATCTTGAAGTAAGTAGTTATACTATTGAACATCTCAAGAAGTTGAATCCGCTATCTTTTAAAGGTACTCCTAACTCCACTAAAGCAGAAAGTTGGGTGATGCAAATGGAAAAGATGTTCGATGTTCTTAAGTGTACAGATGAACAATTTGGAACGTTCATTTTAGAAGGTGAAGCCAAACATTGGTGTAGAATAACTAAGAGAATATACGGGGAAAGGAATAATACCATAGGTTGGAATGACTTCTTGGTGATCTTCTACGAGAAATACTTTCCCGAAATGGTGCAAGACCAAAAATCAGCGGACTTCATGAGTTTGGTTCAGGGAAATATGATGGTTAGCCAATATGAGGCAAAGTTTATTGAGTTATCCCATTTTTCACCCCATGTTGTGATAACCAATGTTTTAAAAGCTAAGAAGTTTGAACGTGGGTTGAGGTTGAATATTCGTGGTCGAATTTCCATCTTGAAGTTGACATCATATAATGACGCGGTCATTAAGTCAATGATAGCTGAGAAGGATAGTGAAGAATATAATCAGGTTAGAGAGGGGAAGAGGAAGTTTGGAGAACAAAGAGGAAGGAATTCCAATAATAAACCCTTTAGGAATATACCCAATACAGAGCGACCTTTTGTAAATAAACCCTTTAATGTTGATAGATGACAACGATGTGGCAATATTCATAGAGGGCAACCATGTTACTTGGAGATGGGAAGTTTCTTTGGGTGTGGCCAAAAGGGACATAGAATGAGAGATTGCCTAAATAAAGGAAAAGCTCCGACAAAGACTTTTAATGACAACAAGGATCATGGAAGACAAGGTTGATTTTTTAATCTTTCCGATGCAAAGGCTTCTAATGCAGTAGTGTCAGGTACACTTTCTATATGTGCATAACCTTTTCAAGTTTTAATTGATCCTGGTTCTACCCATTCATTTGTGTCTGTACGTTTTCGTAATCGTTTTCCTAATATTCCTGAATCCTTGAATCATAGCATACACGTTTCTACTCCTTCGGGTGAGTTATTGATGGGAACATTAGTATATAAGTCTTACCCTATAGATGTTAGTAGTCATAAAGTATTCGCCAATTTGATAGTTTTAGACATAAGAGACTTTGAAGTCATTTTGGGGATGGATTATTTGGCATCGCATCATGCCAAGGTAGATTGTTTTGAGAAGAGAGTTATTTTCCAAATTCCAAACCAACCAGAATTCAGTTTTGAAGGAACTAGCATCTTATCTCCCATGTGCATTATCTCTGCAATCCAAGCTTGTAGTTTTCTTAAGAAGGGATGTCAAGGATTTTTTGAAAGTGTTATTAATTTACAATCAAAAACCAGATGATTTACCCAATATACCTTCTAGTAGAGAAATAGAGTTTATAATTGACCTTATTCCCGGAACTATGCCAATATCAAAACCACCTTATCGCATTGTACCTTTAGAATTAAGAGAATAAATGTTCATTTACAAGATCTTTTAGACAAGGGTCTTATTAGACCAAGTGTATCCCCTTGGGGTGCTCCACTGTTATTTGTTAAAAAAAGGATGGTAAGATGAGGTTATGTATAGATTATCGTGAACTAAACAAGGTGACCATTAAGAATAAATACTCGTTACCTCGTATAGATGATTTGTTTGACCAACTGTAAGGTGCGCAAATATTTTCTAAGATTGACCTTAGATCAGGCTATCACCAATTAAAGGTTAAGGAAGGTGATATTTCGAAATCAGTTTTTTGTACTAGATATGGTCACTGTGAATTTCTTGTGATGCCATTTGGACTAACTAATGCAACAGCCACTTTTATGGATATGATGAATAGAGTGTTCAGGAAATATTTGGATCAATATGTGGTTGTTTTCATTGATGACATCCTTATTTATTCCAAGAGTATTGAAGAACACGAAAAGCATTTGGAGATAGTGTTGCAAATCCTTAGGAAGGAAATATTATATGAAAAATTAAAGAAGCGTGAGTTTTGGTTGCCTAGTGTCTCTTCTATAGGACATGTCATTTCCAAGGAGGGAGTGTCGGTTGACCCTTAAAAGATCAAGGCTATACTAGATTGGCCTAGACCAACTAATGTGATGGAGATTCGTAGCTTCCTTGGATTAACCGGTTATTATAGAAGATTTGTTGAAGTATTTTCCAGTATTTCCAAACCTCTATCTATGTTAACACAAAAGAAGGTGAAACATGAGTGGTCTGAGGAAGTTGAGAATAGTTTTCAAGAACTTAAGAATCGATTAGTAACTACCCCTATTTTTACTATTCCTTCCAGGATAGGGGGATTTTTTATTTATAGTGGTGCTACTAAAAATGGTTTGGGATGTGTGCTAATGCAAAATGGAAAAGTAGTAGCTTATGCCTCGATACATTTAAAACCCCATGAGCAGAATTATCCAACCCATGACCTTGAATTAGCAGCTGTAATTTTTTTCTCTTAAGATTTGGAGACATTATTTGTATGGAGAGATTTGTGAGATTTTTACCGATCATAAAAGTTTAAAATATATCTTCACCCAAAAAGGATTGAATATGAGACAAAGGAGGTGGTTAGAATTAATGAAGGATTATGGTTTAAATATTCGTTATCACCCAAGGAAATATAATATAGTAGACGACGCTTTAAGTATGAAGTCTACAACAAATTTATCATGTCTCATTACAAATCAGGAACCTTAAAAGCCTTTTTTTAGGGTTCTAAGAGAGAGGAGAAATGGATGTTGCCAAGATGGCAGCCTCGTCAAGCATCCATCATGTGGATCCAAAGCCTCCTGATATACCAAATGTATGGAAGAAGTCATTCGCATCAGTGGTGGCTAATAATTCTTCAATAGCAACAAATGTTTCCATGAAAATACCAAGCACCTACAAAGGAGAGCCTGCATTTTTTTTTTCCAAAGAAGAAATAGAAACATTAGTACGTCCATTCAAGCTTTCCCTTATTGGGAAGTTTTCCCATGGAAGGCCTTCAATGGAAACAATCAGAAAGGTATTTCAAAGCTTTTCTTTAAAATGGCTACCATTAGTGGAGTTTGCGTATAATAATAATTATCAAATATGTATTCAAATGGCTCCATATGAGGCACTTTATAGTAGAAGGTGTCGTTCTCCTGTATGTTGGGTAGAAGTTTGAGAAAGAAAATTATTGGGACCAGAATTAATCCAGATCACAACAGAGAAGGTAAAATTGATACAAGACCGACTTCGAATCACTCAAAGTTGTCAAAAGAGTTACGTTGACAATCGATACTACCAACTAGAATTTCAAAGAGGAGATTATGTGTTCTTGCGAGTATCACCAGCAAAGGGAATAATCCGATTTGGAAAGAAAGGGAAATTGAGTCCAAGATACATAGGACCTTTAAAAATCCTTGAAAGCATTGGAGCTGTTGCGTATAGAATAGCCTTACCCCCCTGAACTCTCTAGTGTGCATAATGTGTTCCACATGTCAATGATGAAGAAATATATACCAGATCCAATGCTTATCCTAAGTCATGAACCTCTTCAATTTAGAGAAGATTTTTCATACATTGAGCATCCAATAGAAATTTTTTACCATAAAGATCAAATATTACAAACCAAGGTAATTCCACTGGTCAAAGTGTTATGGCGTAATCATTCCATTGAAGAAGAAATATGGGAGTGGGAAGATGAAATAAAGGATAAATATCCATAATTGTTTGTAAATTAATGTAAGTCAAGTTTGGGGACCAAACTTTTTATAAGGAGGGTAGGATGTAATGACCCCATTTTCTTATGCAAATATATAATTATTTTCTTTCAATTTCGTCTCACTTACTATATATTAATGTTGTATTATTACATATGTGATATTCGAGATTCTTAATATAACAAAACCCATTTTTAAATTTAAAGAATTAACTATAAAATGAGTCGAATTGATGTTTTATGACACGTCTTAAGCAAAATGAATAGTTTAGGGGTAGAAAATATAATTTTATGAAGTTTTAGGGACTTTTAGTACTCTGAGTTCTTTATATCACAAGACATGTTTATAAATATGAAGAATCAACTCTAAATTGGATTAAAGCAAAGTCTTATAACCTATCTTAAGCCAAATGATAAAGTTTTGGGGTGAAAATTATAATTTTATGAAACTCTAAGGACTTGGTTTTAATTAAGAAAGTTTAAGGGACTAAAATTAAAATATAAAAAGGACCATTTTGTATATAAAATATTTGAGGTACCTCTGAGAAATATTGAAAATTTATCGTGTGAAATTACCAAAATGCCCTTCATGTGTAAAATGACCATTATATCCCTAACACATTTCCACCTCATGCTTACAAATCTTGTCAAAATAGATAAATCTAATACATGTGTCGTTGTTAGAGGAAAAGTTAAAACACGTGTCGCAGTTCAGTGAATTAAGACTGTAAGATTGCTCTATTTTGCGGCACGTAAACGCTGACTCGCCATTGTAAAAGCTTGGTCACCTACACGTGTCAACACCCTAATTGTAATACCCCGTATTTTTGTGATATTTATTTTATGGGATTAATTAAATTAAATGCGTATTAATTAGAAATTAATCCGGGTTAAAATACTAGCGAGATGCGAGTTGGTATTTGATTATATGTGCATATATGATTATATATGAATTTTGAATTATGAAATTTGTCGTGAGATTGAAATACGGCAATTTGGAAATTTTGTTGAGACGCGTGTGACAGTCGCGTCATGGTATATAATTATGATAATTAAAAAGTGAATTTTATTTCTATAAACCGTATGGTCATTTTGAGTGCGCCAACGCGTCCGGAAGGGTCGAGATAGTCAGAAAACACTAGCCGAGGGTTTGGTTTGGGTCCCGTGGCATTTTTAGGCCATACCGGTAATTTTGAATTTAGAGGAATTAAAAGCTACGAAAATTGGGAATTAATATCTGATTAGGCATTAACCCACTAAGCCCACTAATACCCAAATAGACTACGGAGGTTATTGAAAGTTGTTCCTAAGACAAAACCCTAGCCTCCATAGCCACCATTAGACAAGAGCTTGTAGAGGGAGAGATAGAAGGATTCTGCAGAGAGAGAGGCTATACTTCATCAAATTCATCATCAAATCCAGAGTTACCATTAAGGCAAGTGATTTAATTTCGTTTTTATAGAGAATGTTTCTTCCATGTGTAGGAATTGATAAAAATCTGATTTGTTCTTGGGAGTTAATGAAAACCCATTAAATTTGGAAATAGAAATTACATTCTTGATGAGGAAATGGCATGTAGATTTGTAGTTGATGATTATTCTGATGATATTACAATTAGTGTGAAAACCAAAAACAGATTTAATTAGACTTCTAGATGATTTATAAATTCTAGGGTTCATGTGTTTGAAATTGGGGAAAATATGTAGAGATTTGATATTTGAATGATGTTAGGATGAATTAACACCCCCAAACATGTTAATATGTGACCTAAGGATGTTTAGGGACGATTAGGAACCTTAAACAATCGTTGGATTAATGTTTGGATGAGATTTGAGGTATAGAGAAATTGGAAAAGCGAGATAGGAATTTCTGGGCTTGAATCTGGCCACTCGTTAGAAGACCTACCCAGGTCGTTCGAACGAGCTCGCTCGAACGAGCTTCTAACGAGTTGACAGTCTGGGTTCTAACGAGAGTGATGTTCGTTCGAAGATTTTCGTTCGAACGAGATCTCGTTAGAAGACCCAGTTCGTTCGAACGAACTCTCATTCGAACAGCTTCGTTCGAACGAAGTCTCGTTCGAACAGCCTCGTTCGAACGAGACTTCGAACGAGTTGACAGTTTAGGCTTTTTAGCCTGTTTTGATCCCGAGTGCCCCGTAACCTTGTGTATAGGTAGAGATAGCCTTTCCTTGATGAGTAATTGATATATTTGGGATGTTTGGGATATAATGAGGAGTCAAACCTAGAAGTGTAGTTTTAACCTAACGAAAAATATGAAGTAGGACGTGAGTGTCTATTACGATGTGAGTTATTGACGGCCTAATTAAGTATATTAACCGGGAACATATAAATGGTGTAGTATTATATGTCAGTACGAGAAGAGATATGTACCAATATATTATGGTGATTACTAAGACATGTGCATACTTAGTATATGTATTGATTTTATGTGTATGACATACCTACCATACTTGCTATCATGGGAGCTTTGCGTTCGCTTAGGGCCCTCTAATCCTTGTGTTGCCCGGATTTAGACTGGTTACCTCGATGAACATAGGTCAGAGAAAGACTTATTGGGATGTTAATAAGTCTGCTGATCGTGGGAGCCCAGGTATGTGCGTGACCCATGTGATGTGACTGTGTTCGCCTCCATTATTTGTGATGTTGTTATCTGTGAACTATTCCTGAGAGATTCGGAATATGTAATCCTTATGTACGTGATGTACCGGGATGGATATCAGAGTATGTGTGCACCGCAGCTAGTTCTCGGGGTGCTTGTATTGTATATTTATGACGTGAATAATATACATTTAAATTAATGGGAACTTTCATGTTAATATTGTGAATATAATTATGGCATTGTTTTGAGAAAACATAACGAGTTAACTGATAGTGAAATATATTACATATTGAGAATCTGAGTTTAAGTAAAGCCCTCTATTTATTTGGTAACGTTAGAATGTAATATGGGAATCGAGTAGTAAGAGGTAGAACTTATTACGTTTTGGTTAGATATATGTGTCATTTAGATGGGTAATGTACGTTAGGAGTGCACATGTAGTCGAGAGGTGAGAATTTCATGTGAGTGCACGTCCTAACATGTATTTTGCACTTAATGTTTTAATGTTATTAAAACACTTGCTGTTTTCAAAATGTTTTCCACTTTCGGGCTCTGACCCATTTGCTTTCAAATCTATTTTTGTAAAAACCATTTTAGGTGCCCAGCCACAAGGACACCATGCATAGGATTCTCATTCAAGTGACGAGCTGTAGCTGTTTTTGGAAGTTACAGGACTTTGCTTGTAGACTCTTCATCTATCTTGACTCGATATTCATCAGTTATCAGTTGTAGGGCATGTCGCCCATTTCTTTTAGAGACATTTCATTTATTTCAGTTATTCAGACTTTTGGCATGTAATTATTCAGGATTCAGACTTGTAGTATTATTTTCCATTTGTTGGGATTGTTGTGAGGAGTTTTCCTCCGGATTTCTTATTATTGCTGTTGGTTATTTCATTACTTCGTATGGTGAATGGATTATGTTGACTCTTCCATTATTCTTTTATTGCATGTTATCCAGACTTAACTTAAAATTTGGCAACTTACATTTTAAATGCAAGGTGGTTAGTAATTATTAAAATATTTTCGACGGTGATGCTATTAACTGAACCAACTTGACATTTTGTATTAATTTAATAAAGGAGTAGCTACCCAGTATTTAATTAGTCGGGGTGTCACACTAATATATTTGGGAAACTATAAATAAGGCCTTTATGATCATTATTACACGAAATTCATTCAAAATATCATAGAGAAATAGTGAGAGAAAGTACTCAAAAATTTAAGAAGTTTGGTCTTAGTGATCCAAGACTCGATATCTGTAACTTCGTACTTCTGATTTAGGTGAGTACTCTGACATTGCTTGTGCATTTTAATTATATGATATTATGAAAACTATATATATATTTTGTGAAATGATTTTATTCTCAAATTCATTTGATACCGATGATTGATTCATTTGTGATATGTTTATATTTGTCCATATAGACATACCGATTAACATGATTATTGAAAATGATATTGAATATTGAAAATATAATTCAGCCTAAGGTAGCTCTTTACTGACTGACCTTCCAAGTTGGGTTATCGCTTGTGTTACCTAAATAAGGAGTTGTTGCAAACAAGTTTGATTGACCCTCAACTACCAGGGAATAATACGGTAGAAGAATACGGTATTAGAGTGTACTTAGCCATTAAAATGATATGATTGAAAGAAAAAGTTATTGCCTTTGATTTGTTGCATCTGCTTTATTATGAGCTATTCATTTGTATATACTATCATTCAAAATTATATACTGGAAGTTCCTATCCATATATGTATATGCCTTCTCTTTTGATTTGAATGGGTATCAATTTTCTGAAAAACCTTGGAATGTCTGGATATTGAACCTCACTCAGCTTTTAGCTGATGTTGTATAACTAACCATTTTTCAGGAAATAATCAGGCTTGGAGGGAACGTAAAAGGACTATATGGAAGATTCAACTTTTAGAACTCTTTTTGTTATTTTAAGTAAAAAGTTGGTTATATCATATAGAGCATGTTGGGCTCTCTTGTAATAACTTTTAAATTTCGTCTTAAGTTGTAACTCGTTGTTGCTTGTAATATAAATGAAGTTTCCTTTTAGAATTATCTGATGACATAATTCCTTTAATTTCAGTATTTTACTATTTATAACCATGTAATTGTATTTATGTTGCATTTAATTAAGAAAACAATTTAAGTCAGAATATTTGTTGCCTTGGTGGCATGTCAAGACACTCGTTCCCCACTACTATTTTGGGACAGGGTCGTGAAAATAATGGTGGGAGTCTGTTACCAGCATGGAGGAGAGAGATATTATGCCGATACAGGAGTTGTGGGAGCAGTTTGATCGCAAATACTTTTCGCCTGCCATCCAGATGAAAATGAGGATGAAATTGTTATATCTCATCCCGGAGGAGAAGACAGTGGTGGGGTATGAGGAAGAATTCATGAGGTTGAGTAATCTCATGCCAGGACAAGTGCCTACGGAAGGAAAAAAGATATAGCTTTTCACGGATGGTCTTACTTGGCGGATCCAACAACATCTATTGGAAAATCTTTCTTTAAGGACGTACACAGAGGTTTTGAATGCTGCTCTATTACATTTCCAGCATCACCGCTTCCACATTAAGGGGAGAAAACAAGCAGGGGAGTCAATCCAACAGTGCAGGACCGGAAGTGAAAGTGCCAGTGGGGCACAATCAGCTCAGATCCAATCTAGGTAGGGTGAGCAGGGGATCGTGCAAAGCGATTCAGATTTAAAGATTTTAGGAAGGGACAGGAAGGTTTCAGGCAGGGCTATCAGGGCCAGCAACAATTCCAATAGGGCCAATAGCGCCAATGGAGGGGTGGCAATGGCAAGAAGGGACAAAGATAACAGGGTCAGAGGGGAGCTAACTTTATGAGGAGGTGTTTAATCTGTAGTAAGAGATGCCACAAATGTCAAGATTACCCTAAGAAGGGCAGGGCAACGCAACAGCAGCAAGTTACTCACCAGGAGCCCTAGAGGCCTATCTTCCAAGTCTCTCTTCCAGTACTAGCATAGATGCCAGCATTTCTCGCCATTCCAGCTGTCCCAGTAGCCCCACCTCAATAAGGGAAGTTGTAGTATGGGCATGTATATAACGTCCACCAGGCAGAAGTTCATCAGGAATCACCCAGAATCGAGGGTTAGTTTTCTATCTAGGGGACTTTGGGGCTTATTTTATTTGACACAGGTCCTCCTCACTCATTTATATCTACTAGGTTTTCATAGACCACCGCTTTGTTAAATACAGCTGATAATACAGTTACATGTGTAGATTTTCCATTGGGTAATGGGACGCTTATATTATTTATATGTTGTGGAGTGATTATTAATATTGGGAAACAACTTTTACCTCCGACATGGTTGTATTAGACATTACAGAGTATGCCGCCATTATAGGCATGGATTGGCTAGTCGCATATAGGGCCATGATGATTGTTATAGTCTGAGTATTGTATTTGCCATACCAGGTCAGGAGATGTTTTTAATAGCTATGCCTCATCCTGAGGGAGGATCATCTACCCATTTATACTATATTGAGGAGGAGACCTTTAAAGATGTGGTAATTTCCCTAGATTTGATTATCTTCATTTGTGAGTTCGTCGATGTGTTTTAGGAGATACCGAGATTACCACATAGTAGGGAGATTAAGTCTATGATAGACTTAGCACTGGCACTCGACCAATAGCTCGTGCACCCTACTGTATGGCTCCTATGGAGATGAAGGAGCTACGGGACCAGATCAAACAACTTTTGGGGTAGGGTTTCATCTATAGGAGTAACTCGCCTTGGGGTTCTCTAGTGTTGTTTGTAAAGAAGAGAGATGGGTCATTGCGATCATGTGTTGATTATCCGGAGTTGAATAAATCAATGATACAGAATAAGTATCTGTTGCTCTGAATCGATAAGTTATTTGTTCAGTTGATAGGAGGTTCCTACTTCTCTAAAATAGACTTGATGTCAGGGCACTATCAGTTGCGTATCAGGGATCAAGATGTTTCTAAAACTACCTTCCTAATGAGATATGGATCCTATGAATTTTGGGTTATGCCATTCGGTCTAACTAATGCGCTAGTTGTGTTCATGGACTTGATGAATAGGGTGTTCAGAGAATTCTTGGATCAATTTTTCATTGTCTTCATAGATGATATCCTGATTTATTCCCAGACTGAGGAGGAGCATGCCAAGCATCTGCGTAGGGTTTTGCAGACACTACAAGAGCATCAGTTGTATTTTAAGTATGAGAAGTACGGATTTTAACGACGTGGGGTACAGTTTTGGGGACATATAATATCTCACAAGGCGATATCTATAGATCCGAGTAAGGTGTTAGCAGTGAGGGAGTCGTAATAACCCACGACACTAACAGAGATACGCAATTTCATAGGGTTAGCTGAGTATTACATACATTTTATTCGGGGATTTTTTACGATTGCGTGTCCATTGAAAAACTTGACTTACAAAAGGGTACCGTTCATTTGGAATGATGCATGTCAGTTGGCGTTCAATGATCTGAAGCGCAAGTTAACATTAATACCAGTCCTCGAACTTCGCAAGATGGGAGTAGAGTATCTCGTTTATACTGACGCATCCCTACAGGGACTAGGGGTGTGCTTCAGCAAGAGTATCAGACTATAGCTTATATTTATCGTAAGCTTAAGCCACACGAGAGGAATTACTCCCCCCGTGACTTAGAGCTAGTGGCGGTCGTGTTTGCACTTTGGATTTAGAGACACTATCTCCCAGGGGAGAAATTTTTCTTGTTCACAGATCATAAGTCACTACAATACTTGTTCACTCAGAGAGAGTTGAATATGCATCAGTGCAGGTGGCTCGAATTTATGAAAGACTATCAGTTTGATATCTAGTATCACTCGGGAAAGGCTAACGTGGTGGCATACGCATTTAGTCTTAGGTCAGTAGGTTAGGTGGCTTAGGTGTTAAATGAAAAACGGAAGGATATGGGAGATTAGGATGCAGTAGTCAGATCATTTATGTCAGTTATGACCGTTACACCCTAGATTGTAACGAGGGTGGTGCAGGACCAGGAAGCGGATCCATTCTGTTAAGAGAGGATTCGACAGCATTTAGCTGGGGGACCAGAGTCTTACTCAGTGAGTTCTGAGGGAGTCTTGCACTTCAATGGAAGAATGATTGTTCTAGAGGGGGAGGGATTGCGACACGCGGTGATGACAGATTCACATGGATCTCATTTTGCGGTACATCTTGGTAGGGATAAGATATACCAGGATATGAAGAGGCAATATTGGTGAAGTGGAATGAAGAGAGACATTACCGAGTTTGTCTCGAAGTGTGACACCTGTCGATTAGTAAAGGTAGACTATCAGAAACCAACGGGGTTTCTCCAGCCGTTAGATATTCCTATGTGGAATTGGGAGAGCGTTTCCATGGATTTTATAATTAGGTTGCCTACATCTCACAGGGTCACAATTTTATTTGGTGATAGTGGATCGATTGACAAAGGTAGCCCACTTCCTTCCAGTTCGGACGGATTATGCCACGGGACAAAACGCCCAGATCTTCATTGCTGAGATAATGAGATTACATGGGGTACCACTTGATATCATGTCCAATAGGGAAAAGATCTTCGTTTCTTATTTTTGGTAGAGTTTCTAGGAGGCCATGGGCACAGAGTTGCGATTAAGTACGGCCTATCACCCGCAGACAGATGGACAGACAGAGAGGACAAATCAGATGCTGAAAGATATGCTACGGATGTGTATCCTTGATTTTAGGGGAGGTTGGGAGAAGTATCTTTCACTAATAGAGCTTGTGTACAATAAATCTTATTAGTTCACTATTGGCATTACTCCATTTGAGGAGTTGTATGGTAGACCTTGTCGTTCTCCTACTTGTTGGCTAGAGGTGGGGGATAACAAGCTACTCGAGCCAGTTTATTCAGGATACTTCGGTCAGGATTGAGATGATTCGGAGTCGTATACGAGTAGATCATGATAGACAAAAGAGTTATGCCGATGCCAAGCGATTCTTTCGGGAGTTTAATTTGGGGGACCAGGTATTGCTGCGTGTATCTCCTATCGAGGGGATATTGAGATTTTGGAAGAAAGGAAAATTAGTGCCAAGGTACGTTGGGACATTTCCTATCATCGAGCGGATTGGGCTAGTGGCATATAGACTTGGGTTATCGGATCAATTGCATAGGATTCATGATGTGTTCCACATTTCTTCACTGAGGAGATATCTCTCGGATGAGTTAGCCCACACTCATATTGGTTTAGAGGAGATTTATTTACAGGTCGATGCTTCATATAAGGATAGGCAAGTCGCTATCCTAAACCATAGTGATAGGAGGTTGAGGTCGAAGGTAGTTCCAGTTGTACGGGTTTAGTGGGGGCATCAAAATGTCGATGAGTTTACTTAGGAGCGTGAGGATGAGATGCGCGAAAAATATCCAGAGTTGTTTCCACCAAGTATACTTTTTTATTCCAAATTTTGGGATGAAATTTCGATATAAGTCGGAAATATGTAATACCACGTAATTTTAATGATTTTTATTATTAGGATTCATTTAATTAAAATGGAAAATTAATTAGAAATTAATCCGGATTAAAAATAAATAATAAGTAAGCATGACAATGGTTAATATTTTGTATGAGATATATATTGAATATTACTTAGTGAACAAGTAATAAATTATTATTTATACATTATAATTGTCATGAGTGAAAAATAGGAGAGTTACAGTAATTTAGTCGGGACGCGCGTGTTAGTCGTATCGGGACATGAATTATGGGTACAAAGGTAAATTGTAAATGGATAATCCAAACGGTCATTTCACGTGAGTAAAAGTTTTCTAAAGGGTTGAAATAGTAAAAAAAAAAAAACTATATTCGAGCATATATATAGGGTCTCAGGTCATTTTTGGGTCGACCCGGTAAGTGAAAAGTCAATTTTTGACCTTTGAATTTCTAGCCTATGAAGAGATACGGTATTAGTTACTTTAAAACCAACTCTTTGGCTAATCAAATGAGGAATTAAAAAATCAAAGTGAGAGGAAACCAAAGGAGAGAAAGTGTGAGAGCTTTTAGCAGAAAGTGAATAGTTTCTCAAGAAGGTGAAGGGTCTTAGAAGAGGAGCAACACATAGAGCCACCATGGACCGACACCATACATCGCCTGAATTTAGGAACAATGAGGAGGAGGAACTTACATCATCTTCTCCAAAGAAAATTCAAAATCATCCTAAGAGGTAAGGTGTTTAAACTTGCTTAATTACGAGTTTGCTGAAATATATGCTAGATTATAGTAATTTTGGATAAAAACTTAGGTTTATAAGGTTTTGATTTCAGATAACATTATTTGGGATTATTTAACTCATTATTAGGACTATATAGCTTATTGATGATTTTTGAATGTGAGAAAAGCATGTGATTAAATTGGAGATTCAACTATCTAACTGAATGTGATTTTTGAATCTGAAAGTCAAACGCATGTAAAATCATTTTAGAAAAAGGATGAAAAATGTATGATAATTTTATAACTGTATAAAATCATGTTCTGAACAACTTTATATGTTTAAGTTATTTCAAAATCGGATCAGAAAAGCCTCAAATCGTCATTTTATATTTCAAGGCAAAATGCAACTTTATCGGGAAAAAGAATTATCCGGAATTAAAATATAATTCGGGCTTGCTATAATCATTTCGAGTTTTGGACTATTAAGGACGGGTTGAGGGTAGCTACTGAAGAAATTAATTAAACTATTTGTAACCTTTCGGTTAACAAGATATGTTAGGAATAATGGAAAATGGGAATAAAATGTGAATTATTAGTTTATGGGATAAACTTGAAATATACTCTATGTATGTATAGGATGAGTGCATGCATACAATATGTTGATTATGATATTATGTGTAATGAACATACCTACGTTTCTTGCTATCACAGGAGGTTTTGCGTCATGGGTGGTTTTATCCTGATCAGTCATTTTGGGGGATTTTAGACTCGTACCTTAGAACAAAGAACTTGAGGGTGATCACTATTTGTGTGAATAATGACATGACCAATCATTTCGGTGCGTTAGGTATGGATGTATTCCAAAGGCCTATAACTGTGTTCGCCTCCAACTTGTGTGAATTGTATTTATGGTTCAAGAGTGATTCTGAACCTGTAGTCCTTTTATTTAGTACGTGATGTACCGGAACTTAATAGCAGAGTATGCGCACACCACAGCTCAGTCTAGGGGTTCCGTATTAGTGTGTGTGTATATATATGTATGTGTGTGTGTGTGTGTGTGTGTGTGTGTGTGTGTGATGAGAGTGATACATATACATACTTATTAAATATTCTACTGTGTGTGCTTAAGTAGATGAGAGAGATAATGATATCTAAAATAACCTAAGTATGTGGAACTTAATCTCTAATGGGAAGGTTATAATTGGGGAAATGATATGGGTTATATGATAATATATGATATGGGAAATGCGGGTGGCACAACGAGTTATTTTGTGTAGAGATAGATATGGTTCGAACTAGTTAAGCATGGTAGTATAACTAGGACGGGTTAGAAAGATTCGTTAGATGTGGACATTAGTTGAGAGGTGAGGATCTTAAGTGAGGGCACAAAAATTTAACATGTATTTAGTATCTGCTAATTTTGCATTTTAAACACTTGCTAAAATTTTCAAATGTTTTCTTAGGCTCTGACCTATTTTCTCCAAACCTATATTTTTGAAAAAAAATTAGGTGCCCAGCCACATGAACGCTAGGACTAGGAGTTCATATCATTTGACATGCTGCAATTGCTCTGGAAGTTGCAGGATCTCAGTAGTAGACACTTCCACACTTATCATTTCCTTCTTATGAGACACTTATTTTAGTCGGGAATGTTGCCCATTCTTATTCAGATATTATTCAGGGATAGTGGATTTACCTCTTTATTTTTTCGTGGATTGGACTAGAATATTATTTTGGATTACTGTATTTAAGATTCAGGCTGGAAGTGTTTATTCCAGTCACAGTTATTCCTTCTGTTACTTTATTTTCTATGAGTTTCGTCATTGAATGGTGAATGTTTAAATAATTATTTATTTTTATTTTTGTCGCATGTTAACTCAAAAAAGAAAAAAAATTGACAACAGCTTTTTGAATACTAGGTGGTTAGTAAATGTTAAAAAAATTCGACCGTGATGCTAAGAATGAACCAAATGAGATACCAGTTTTAATTTAATAAAGGACCGATCACCCGGTTTTTAATTAGGTGGGGGTGTCACCATAGCCTACCCTAAGTTATGAAAAAATGAGGTTTTAACTCAGAAATATTTTGCCTAAATTTCAATTTTCCCCCTCCTAAATTTTTTAACTTATGAATTTGATCCACAAACTTTGTCTGTAAATACTTCAAAATATTTTAAGACAAAAAATTTCTTGCACTTAAGTTCAATTATGACCTTGGGGCTAGTATTTTAAAGTCCCGAGTTTTTACAATTAAACCCTCAGAAGTTTAAAAGATACAAGCATATTATAATAGTGCCATACTACATATTTTATTAAATATCATCGGTATTTGAATTTGAATATGGATAACTTTAACCCTTCTCACCTAATAATTGATATCATGTTCCTTATTGATTCAATTTACCTATGCGCTTTTGTGCAAATATTTAACTATAAGCCTTAGTATTAACTAGGAAGTAAACTGACATGTTATCCCATGAAACTTTCTATTTGGCCTAATGGTCTCAGATGATTGAGTGCCTGGATTTAATGCTACATACGTATGAGTGCCACTTTAATTTTGTGCATAACCGATTATTTTTCTCCAAAGGTTTTAGGATTATTATTATTATTATTTTGATTTTACTGGTGACTTAATTATTTATATACCCCTTACTGAACTGATAAGTATGGGATTATTAGTTCAAAGATCCTTGATTTTTTTTACATGATCCTTGATGAACTGGTAAGGATGGGATTATTAGTTCAAAGAACCTTGTTTTCTTTAGAAACTGATAAGTATGGGATTATCAGCTTTATTTCTTTAGCATCGCTAAACATTGATTCTATATACACTCCCACTCTCACGTATACATATACTTGTTATAGAACTGGTAAATCCTGCTTAGCATATTTGTGCTAATTCATTTTCTTCCATATGAACCCAGAGAAAGAGGATAATATCTCTCCCCTTTTAGTGATATATAATGGTCACATGTTTGCATACGTGACTGTGTGGGAAGAGAATAACCTAGATGGGAGAAAGAAGTGGGTCTTTTCGATTTTCTACATTCTAGTCTGTACTAAAAAATGTAACTCACACCCGCGATTGTGTCACCCTATGTAAACTACTTTAATAATGAATGAATTTATGTTATTTCGTCTTAACTTTAATTCGTTGCTTTATGTATAATTTTTGTTCATTCATACCAAAAATTAAGGTGTGACATAAATACAAGTTTAAATTCCTTCTTAATGAGCAAGGATCCTGAAACCATGTTCTTTTTAATGTATGGCACACGAAGGATTTCATTGAGAGTAAATTTTTCCCGAAGTCATCTTGAGTATAACTTTCCTTTTCCCTTCAACATTCTAAGTAGAAGAATTTCCCACAAAAATTCGTTCCTCGTGATCAGAGTGTTGACAGGAAGTAAACATATTCCAATCAGAACATATGTGACGAGTGGCTCCAGTGTCCACCCACCATTCCCCGACATTTCTTACTATGTTGACATCAAAAAACATGGCCGAAAGGCTCAAATCACTAATATCGTCAGAAAGGTTCTCAAGTTTAATGACATTGTTTTGTACAAGCTTATGTTTCTTATGCTCTTGATTTTTTGGTTACGATAATCTCTAGCATGATGTCCCGGCTTGTCAAACACAAATGAGGGATGGTCACGTCCCCAAGCCGTGACCCACACTAAGAAATGGTTACAACCCCCAGTCGTGACCCCTAGTGTGTGTGTGTGGTACTTTGTCATCCGTATGGTCACGACCCAAGTCTGTAACCAAGCTTGGAGGGAATTTTGGCATGAATATGGTCACAACCTAGTCACGGGCCAAGTTTGTGACACACAGTAGTCAGGGACTTGGGATGTGACCAGTTCCAAAGCATCCATGACTCAGTGTGGTAATGAATATAGTCATGACAAAAATTGAGATGGTCACGACCCGAGTCCGCGACCAACTGGTCCCAGACTTGGGCCGTGACCAACTGGGCATGACCATTCGCATGATTTGGTGTAGTGAAAGCATTCCCCATTAAAGTTTTTAAAGTTTCGACCTTTAGGCCCTTTAAATGGACCACATTGGTTCACATGCTTTGTTTTCTTGTTCTCCCTGCATTGCCCTTCTTTCACAATATGTGCTTTCACTTCCAAAGGATTTCTACTTTTCTTCTCGGATACACGATTATCCTCTTCAATCCTTAACTTCATAATTAAGTCATCGAGCCCCATTTGTGTACGTTTATATTATAAATAATTTTTGAATTCTTTTCAAGATGGTGGCAATTTTTCAATCATTGCAGTCACTTGTAATGACTCGCTTAATTCCATTTTCTCAGAAAAATTTCATGATAAGTCAATTGGAGCTCTTACACTTGATTAATGATAGTATTTGAATCAACCATTTTAAAATTTAAGAATCTACCGATAACAAATTTCTTCATTCTGACATCTTCTCTATCGTATTTTGTCTAAAGACTCTCACACCTCTTTAGCAGTTTTAAGAAGGTTATACACATTATATAATATATTTTTCAAATTGTTAAAGGATATAATTTTTGCAAAAAAATTTAGCATGTTTCCATGCATCCACAGCAGCAATTACCTTCTTGTCAATCTCACCTTCTTTTAAAGTTGTTGCATATTCATTAAGGAATTTAACCAAGTTCAATGATGTTAAATAAAATAACATTTGATGTTGTCAACGTTTGAAATCAGTCCCTTTGAACTTTGATAGTTTTTCACCATGTCCAACATTAGTTGGTACAACCGTAACAGACAATGAGAAATAAATATGTATTTATGACAAGATATATAAGTGGACAATTATATGAATATAATCACACAAATTTTACTAAATTACAACTTGTTGATAATTCACATGAAATAACACTAAACTATATTTATGAATAACAGAAAATAACATGTAGTGTATAAATATAAATTTTATGAATATGCAACTATTAGATTATATTTTCTAATTACACAGAAATATTTTTCTTTCAGAAAACAGGCAGAGAGTATAAAAACAATAATTTTTTAACACGGGATTTTTTTTGTAACTCTCAGATTATTATGAAAATATTTCTGTAATTGATTAACACAAAAAAGAATTTTGGAATTTAATAACAGGAAAAAAGAAACATCGTTTAAAGATTTTTATCCAAAATGATTGTATTTTATTTGCAGAATATATAAACAATAATTAATATATGCATAAATCCAAAACACATAGAAACTTACGGGGACAATGAGTGAAGAATTTAACAATTGAGGTAACTATTGAATACTCTGACATTAAAACGATATTTTCACTGCACTGATGCTCTGCAGACTCGATGTCAAACGTCTCCCAGGATATAAGAATCTCACTTTCAATAACAACACTTCAAATTGCCAGTCACTGTAAACAACCAATAAAGAACTCTCTTTTTGTATGGACTGAAAACGGGATAGAGTTTAGATAGATTTTGTGTCTTAATAATATGTCTGAAATGAATAAACAACCCGCTTATTAATACTAAACAGGTGGCGGTTGAAATTCGGTTAAAACATATGCCAACAGTCAACTATTGGGATTAAAAAATGAAATATCTGGACAGTCAACTATTCTAAAAATAATTTTTTTAAAAAAAGAATAAATTACGTGTAGAAAATAATAAAATAAAGTACAAAAATTGGACTCATAAATAAATAAAATTCTAATAAAATTGGCCCTAAAAGTTTATAATTTAGCCAAGCCAAGGTCCAAAGCCCACAAGCAGACACCGGATCGGGTGTACGACAGGGTGTGGGATTGAAAGTCAACCCAAGCCCATCCACGGGCTCGATGGCAAACGTTTCCTAGAATACAACAATCTCACTTTCAATAGTAGCACTTCAAATTGCAAGTCACTAGTGAACAACCAATGAAGAACTCCCTTTTTTATGAACTGAAAACGGGACAGAATTTAGATAGATTTTTTGTCTTAAAAATATGTCTGAAATGAATGACCGAAGCACTTATTTATAATGAACAAGAGGCGGTTAAAATTCGGGTAGAACATATCACAACAGTCAACTCTTGGGATTAGAAAACGAAATATCTGAACAATCAACTGTCCTAAAAATATTAAAAAACGGGATAAATTATTTCTCAAAAAATAATAAAAATAAACTACAAAAAATTGAACTCAGAAATAAATAAATAAATCCCATAAAATTAGCGCTAAAATTTTACACTATAGCCAAGCCAAGGCCCAAAGCATGTGCCGGGTCAAGCAGACGGAGACACGTGGGCTTGGAAGTCAATCCAAACCTATGTAAGTCCTCCATTATTCAAACTTGGGATACCCCAAAGGCACCAAACTTTTAAGCCAAAATTGGTATAATATACTACAGCCATTTTTCTTATTTTTTTTCTATATGGAACAAAAGCTTTAATATAACACTTCAACCAAATTTCATGTTTCAAGTGGGTACTTTAAGTTACTATTTCTCATTCATTAATTTATATTTTTACACATGTGAATATATCACATTATACTCCTCGCGGAGGAGAACGTGTTACCACTTCGAACTGTTCCTAAAAATGTGTGGGTTCCGTATTAAACTGACGCTAAAATTAATCAAAATTTGATTTTTTCAACTCAATAAAATGTTATAAAAATACCATAAATTCTAACAATATATTATGTCCTTTACATGCTTACACAAGAGTTAAGGTTTAAAAAAACTATAGTTGCACCGAAATTGTGCACCGGTTTTGTGCACGTACACAAAACTGGTGCAATATTCTGGTGTAAGTAGCATTGCTATGATGCGGGGCCGTTTTTACGCGCACAAAATCGGTGCATAATTCTGGTGTAAGTAGCATTGTTCTTAAGTTTAATGTATGACTTGCATGAAAACGCTGCGATGCGGGGCCATTTTTAATGAAATTGTTAAAATATACACTAAATACCAAATACTGTTTTCGAAATAATTAAAAAAATTATTACGTATAAAATTTTGTAAAACATACCTGTTGATACCAAAATTAATATGCTGACGTGGACGAATCATACGAAGACACTTGTCAATCTACGTGGTACAATAACAACGAGGAAGTTCATTTCCTCGACCAACTCATGTTCTCCCCGAGCAACGAGGATATACCGAGGAACTACAACACTCCGAGGTACTCTATCACTCCGAGGAACTCCTGAGCAACGAGCAACTAAGGCGGTGCACTCCGAGGAACTCCTGAGCAACGAGCAACTAAGGCGGTCCGAGCTGCATCTCGGCCGTAGTATTAACTGCCAGAATGTCAATAGTTCAACTATTCATTGAATGTTTATTATCTTGACACACACGCTGCATTAAATGTACTACCCTTTCATATGTATATCATTTAATGTATCAACCCATTCATGTACAGCCTAAGGGCTATAAATACCTTGTATCACCCTCATTCAAAGGGACCAGAATTTCTTGACAAAACTTGTAATCGAGAATTCCCAAACACTCAGCAATAACATAACAGTGGACGTAGGCCATTCTTATAAGGCTGAACCACTTTAAAAATCTTTGTCTCATTTTATTTATCTGTGATTGAATAATTAGAGCGATCTAATTTTTTACATCAACAGATTGGTGTCGTCTGTGGGAAACGACTGTTGCTATCGTTTTTTACCAAAAATCATTTATCATCAATGGCAGATAATCCAGAATCCAGTAATCGAAATGCTGGAAATACTGGAAATCCTCCAAATCCATCTGCACCTCCAGATCTGGCTGGAATTATGACGAATCTGGCTGAAGGACAAATCGCCATGCAAGAAACAATGAGGCAGCTCATTCAAACTCATCACGGAGGTGCACCTACCCATTCAAGGCAAAGGAGTGATCGTGGGCAATCGCGATCCAGGCGTACTGGGTCATATCGTAATGAAGAATCTAATGATTTCTGTTATCAACCTGGACGAACTTCATCGATACGGGCTACGGATACATATCAACATATCACCCTCACTACGGAGAGAACTAGCGCCCTAGAAATATTAAGCAGGGCATCTCCTTTCAGTCGGTTAGGACCAAGGAGAAATATGAGTCCACCTAGAGCCCCATCGAGAAGCTTTCGACCACCATCAGGTTTGAGAGAAGTATCAGCACAATCAAGACCAGTTACTCGTCGAGATAGATCTCAGGAAGCTACATCAGAACAATCAATTGCTCGGACTAAGCAGCCCGAGGAAGGAAATGAAGCGTGGAAGGGTTCCATTCAGCGATTGGAGGATAGACTTGGAGAAATGGTTAAAGAAAGGAATCCTTTGTAGAGAACTTTTGTTCAAGGGACACCTTTTGTGCAAGCCATTGTGAATTTTCCTACACCATCGAAATTTAAAGCACCTGTAGTGACCCCTAAATATGATGGAAAGACAGATCCTGTTCTTCATATAGAACAATACCAAGCTGCTACCGACATATATGCTGTCCTCGATGAGATGAGGTGTAGAGCATTTTTGGGAACTCTAACCGGATCTGCATAGATATGGTACAACAATCTTCCTCGGGGTAAGATTTCGACTTTTATCCAATTAGCCGAGTTGTTCATTGGTAATTTCTATTTTTGAGCAAAGTCGATAAAGCGAGTAGCGCACTTGTTAAGTGTTAGACAAAAATCAGGTGAGAGTACTAGAGATTACATAACTCGTTTCAATAACGAGAAGTTGGAAGTCATAGATTACGAAGAAAAGACAGCGATCACTGCTTTGATGAGTGGATTGCTGCCTAACAAGTTATATTATACTTTGTCCAAAGATCCACCTAAAACTATGTCGGAGTTGATGGCAAAAGCGGCCAAAATCATGAATGTCGAGGAGGCTATGGCTGCAAAGAAGAATATGGATAAAGAAACCAAGGTGGAAGTTGACAAATCTAAGAAGAAAGAGCAAAAAGGTAATGGTGGTGACAAGCACTCCAAGAATAATAGGACGTCATGGGAAGTCCTGAAGAAATATGATAATTATACTCCATTGAAGATGGGTATTAATCATGTTTTAGAAGAAATCAAGAATAACGAAGAAATCAAGTGGCCAGATAAACTGAGGACCAATCCTGACCTGAGGAATAGGGCCAAATATTGCGAGTTCCATAAAGATCATGGCCATACGACCAAAAATTACATAGCCCTTCAGAACGAGATTGAAACGCTCATCCGAAGAGGAAAGTTGTCAAAGTATGTAGATCGCAGAGGTGAAAGAAAGAATGATGATAGAACTAGAGATCGTTCCAAATCTCCTCGTCGGGCGGAGGAGAAAAAGAAAAGAGATCATGAAGATGATCCTTTGGAAGATCCCGATCTTCCAAAGAAGCCAAGACAGCCTGAACGAGAGGTATTTTCCATACGTTTTGGGTCAATTGATTGTAATGTTATAACAGGAGGAGATGCTGGAGGGGGAGACCTTACTGCAGAAAGAAAAGCCTATCTCGGAGAGGCTCAAGCCTGCTCATATATTCAACGAATAAATCTTGCCAAGGATGATCGTCCGAGGAAGGTAAATAAAGATAAGCTAGTTATTGGTTTTTTAAAAAACGATTTGGTCGGTGTTCTTTACCCTCACGACGATCCCTTGGTGATCAAAATGAGGATGAAAGATGTGGTGATTTCAAGGGTGTTGGTGGACAATGGTAGTTCGGCAGACATCATGTACTATTCATGTTTTGATAGTTTGAATTTGAAATTATCTCAACTGGAACCTTATCACAGACCCCTTCTGGGTTTTGCTGGCGAGAAAGTTTTTCCACTTGGGACGATCAAGTTGGACATATTCATTTGAACTTCGCCTGCTTGTCGAACAGAAAGAATACGCTTCTTTGTGATGGATAAGAATGTGCAATCAGCCTACAACATTATCATGGGAAGAGTTGGTTTGAAGAAGTTCGAAGCAGTTCCATCTACACTGCATCAATGCTTAAAATTCCTAACAAACTTCGCAGTAGGAGTTGTGAAAGGTGATAAAAAAATAGCTCGGGAATGCTATTATTCATCTGCCGAGCAAGAGGAGCCTGAAGAATCAAGGAAAAAGACTATTACCTACCAGGTGGAGGAAGGTACAGAAATTGAAACTCTTGATCCCAGGGATGAATCCCAACTTGTAAAAGGACAGGTAGTAGAATCTACAGAAAATATTATTCTGGACGAGGAGCACCCTGAGCGAGTAACTCAGATAGGTTCGTCATTGGATGCTTCAATAAAACAAGAGTTGATAATGTTCTTAAGAAACAGGAAGAAAACTTTCGCATGGAGTCATGAGGACATGCCAGGAATATATCCAAACTTCTTATGTCATGAACTCAATGTGAATAAGGAGATCAAGCATGTGAAACAGAGAAGAAGGGTATTTAGCCCCGAGAAGAATCAAGCCATATAAGAGGAGGTCGAGAAGCTCCAGAAAGCCCAATTCATTGAAGATGTGAAATATCCAAATTGGCTGGAAAATGTGGTGATGGTAAAGAAGAAAAACAATAAATGGAGAATGTGTGTTGATTTCACTGATCTCAACAAGGCATGCCCAAAAGATCATTTTCCATTGCCCAGAATTGACCAACTAGTGGATGCTACCTCGGGACATGAGCTGCTCAGCTTCATGGATGCTTACTCTGGCTACAACCAGATCAAAATGAAACATGAAGACAGGGAAAGTACTTCTTTTATTACCCCTAGGGGAACTTATTGCTATAATGTTATGCCTTTTGGTTTGAAAAATGCAGGAGCGACATACCAGCAGCTGATGAACAAGGTTTTCACCGAACAAATCAGTTGCAACATGGAAGTCTATGTCGATGATATGCTGATAAAAAGCAAGAAAGCTGCAGATCATCTAGTTGACTTAGCTCAGACATTTGATCAATTGGATAAATACCAGATGAAGCTCAATCCGACGAAGTGCACATTTGGAGTACGAGAAGGAATGTTTCTCGGATACATTATCAATCAGCGATGCATTGAAGCAAATCCAGATAAGATCAAAGCTCTTTTAGGGTTGCGATCTCCAACAACAAAGAAAGAAGTGCAGAGTCTTACAGGACGAGTTGCAGCGCTCAACAGATTTGTATCTCGAGCAACTGACAAATGCCTCCCATTCTTCAAAACACTTCGAAAAACTTTTGAGTGGACTGATGAATGTGAGAAGGCCTTTCAAGACTTGAAAAAGTATTTGGGAGCACCTCCATTGTTGTCTAGGCCAATAACAGGAGAGAAGTTGTACTTGTATCTAGCAGTATCCGAAAATGCAATTAGGTCGGCATTGATCAGATTGGAGAATAGAGTCCAGAAACCAATTTATTACACAAGTAAGGCTTTCCGAGGTGCGGAGATCAGGTACCCAAAATTAGAAAAATTGGCATTGGCATTAATTAAAGCAAGTAGAAGAATGAGGCCATATTTCCAGGCCCATACCATCATTGTGTATACCGACATGCCATTGAGACAAGCCCTTCACAAGCCAAAAAAATCAGGAAGACTGATGTACTGGGCAATAGAACTCGGTGAATATGATATTGTGTATGAACCGAGATCATCATTAAAAGGGCAAGTTGTAGCAGATTTTATAGCAGAGTTTACATACCCTGATACCCCCGAGGAACAAAAGTTGCTCACTGACCAACCTGTGGATGTTACAGGATCAACAAACATAGGTCCAGACCAACTCCGGTTGGTAAAAGGGCTTGTGGATGTAGAAGGATCATCAACTTCAAACTCAGATCAGCTCCGGTTGGTAAAAGAGCGAGAAGAGATGGTTAACGAGGAGCGAAAAGTGTCAAGGGAAGACGAAAAGAAGCAACAAATATTTCACCGAGGAACCCTGTCAGATAAGGAATTTGAAGACGGATTACCCATATGGAGATTATATGTAGATGGCTCATCTTGCACAGCAGGTTGCGGCGCAGGAATTATTTTGAGCACCCCAGATGAGATTGACGTGGAATATGCTTTACGATTCCAATTCAAAGCCTCTAATAATGAAGCTGAATATGAGGCCATGATAGCGGGTTTAAACTTAGCAAAAGTTATGGAAGCACGGCAAGTAATTGTATTAAGTGATTCTCAATTAATTGTAAATCAGATGACAGGAACATATGCAGTTAAAGGAGATTTAATGGCAAAGTATCATGCAAAGGTGATGGAGTTATTGATAGAATTTGATGCCATTCAATTGGTGAGAATACCGAGGATGGAGAATGTACAAGCAGACGCACTGGCCCGACTAGCATCAGCTACTCGTACCGAACTGCGAAAAACGATACCAATTGAAGTATTGGAAAGTCGGAGCATAGATGAAAACTTGACGATGAATGTTATTACCCTTGAATTAGGACCATCTTGGATAGATCCCATCAGGATATATATTGAAGAGGGAGGATTACCAGAGGATAAGCTTGCTGCCAAAAAATTGAAGTATAAAGCTGCTCGGTATGTATTAACTAATGGTATTTTATATAGACGAGGAATTATGGCAGGTTTGTAGAGATGTGTACATCCCTCCGAGGTGAAGGAATTGATTGAAGAAATCTATGAAGGGTCTTGTGGAGCTCATGTAGCAGGTCGAACACTTTTACAAAGGGTAATGACTCAAGGATACTATTGGCCAACGATGAGGGCTGATTGTATAGCCTATGCTAAGAAATGTGACAAGTGACAACATTTTTCCTCTATCCGACGAACTCCACAAGCATTATTGACACCCATAACTTCCCCTTGGCCATTCGCCATGTAGGGAATTGATTTGGTGGGACCATTGCCGACCACCCGAGGAAGATTTAAGTACCTCGTCGTTGCAGTAGACTATTTTACTAAGTGGGTAGAAGCTGAACCCCTCATCGACATGACGTACGAGAAGGTATACCAGTTCGTTTGGAAGAATATCATCTGTCGATATGGTCTCCCTCATGCCTTCATCACACACCATAGAACCCAATTTGATAACGAGGAATTTGCTGCTTATTGTCATCAGTCGAACATTTTGAAGGTCCATTCAGCACCAGGCCATCCTCAAAGCAATGAACAGACTGAAGTGACGAATAGAACATTGCTGAATGGTTTGAAGAAAAGGCTAAGTGAAGCTAAAGCTAACTGGATTAACGAGCTACAATCAGTATTGTGGGCTTACCGAACAACTCCCCGAGCAGCGACTGGAGAATCACCATATATGTTGGCATTTGGAAGTGAGGTTGTAATACCTGCCGAGTTAGGTCTCCCAACACACAGAGTGCTGAATTTCAATTCCCCAGTCAGTGACTTGATGAGAATACTAGATTTGGATATGCTCGAGGAAGTAAGAGAAGAGGCAGCCATTAGGAATGCTGCTTACCAACAACGCACAACTCTGTTCTACAATAAAAAGGTGAAGAAATGCGATTTAAAAGAAGGAGATTATGTGCTAAAGAAGGTCATTCAGAAGCAGAATAAATTGGAAGCAAATTGGCATGGACCTTACCAAGTTACAGAAGTTGTTCGACCAGGAACTTACCGAATAGCAACTCTAGAAGTAGAAGAATTCAAGAATGCTTGGAATGCTGAACACCTTCGCAAGTATTATCAATGATGTAAAATGTACAACGGTTCCATCAATATGAATAAAACGATGATGTTTTCACCATTTTCCTCTCCTTTGTTTGAAAGTTTTTTGGGGAATACTAGTGTTGTACACTACGCTGCTCGACAGCAAAAAGAAGACGATAGTTCGAAAGAACCAAAAAATATACTCCTTTGGTTAGGAGGCGTACACTAGCGTGACCAACTAAGGTTGGTAAGATAACTAGTGGACAAAAAGTTTGAAAGAACCAAAAAATATACTCCTTTGGTTAGGAGGCGTACACTAGCGTGACCAACTAAGGTTGGTAAGATAACTAGTGGACAAAAAGTTCGAAAGAACCAAAAAATATACTCCTTTGGTTAGGAGGCGTACACTAGCGTGACCAACTAAGGTTGGTAAGATAACTAGTGGACAAAAAGTTCGAAAGAACCAAAAAATATACTCCTTTGGTTAGGAGGCGTACACTAGCATGACCAACTAAGGTTGGTAAGATAACTAGTGGACAAGAAAGTTCGAAGGAACCTGATAGTTCAATAATCAACTACGGTTGAGGGAAGAACGATATCATTTTGAAAATAGGCCAACAAGTTGGTCGGAAGGTAAAATCATTCGAGAAAATACAAAGAATTTCAAACTGAACCAAGTATAGTTGGTCGGTGATCAACTATACTTAGTCGACGAGGATAAATTATCGACCATGGTTGGTCGGGCACATTTTATGAAAAAAAATTTACCAAGTATGGTTGGTCGGGGATAAAAACCCATGAACTGTAGTTGGTCGACGAATACAATTTAACAACCTTGGTTGGTTAGAAACATTTTAAACATTTTATACTCATTACTTTATTAAGTGATTGAGCAACATTGATATTTGTAATTTTGATTACTAAGTTGGTTGATGAACAACATCATATTGTTATCTTTTTAACAGATACATATACACAAATGTAAAAATGTTTGATAAACACAAGACAATTACAATATAAATTTGCAAACAAAAAATGAAATTCTTTCATTAAGATAAAAATATATTACAAGATATACATATGTGATAATTATTACATTGAAAAACCTATTCTATTTGTTTTTTTCCTTTATCTTTTGAAACAGGTTCCTCGCCGGCAGGAGGATCTTCTAAGCAAAGAGGAGAATTGATGAAATTAATATCTCTGAGCATTCTGACGTTCATCACAGAAGGTGTATCCAAGAGATGCTCTGGACGAGATAATTCAGTCTGAGAATGAAGACTATAATCGCCAAGATATTTTGAAATAAAACTCCGAGGAATGGAACGAGCTGGGATCCACTCCATATCCAATTTGAAAGGTGGCACAGGCAAATCTAGTAACCCTGGAGCATGATAATCCCATAAAAAATGCCCTTGCTCCAATTTCAGTATACCCAGGGCGTTCAACCACCCCTGCTTATAACCTTCATTATTGGCATGTTCAATTCGAGCATCTAAATGAACAAGGGCTTCATTGTATCCTGCCATCCAAAATTCCCTGGGCTGTTTATGGAATTGGAAGGTTAATCTATCCAATTATTCGTGAAGGCTCCTGGTAAAAACATCTTTATCATTCAAAGCAGACTTCATCGCAGTAAGTTGATCCTCCAAGGATAGGTTTTTCTTGGACATTTCAGACAGAGCCCGGTCTTTTGCGTTCAATTGGAATGCTTGAGTTTCTAAAGTAGACTGAGTGCGAGCCTCTTCAACATTACGGCTAAGAACTCTTGATCGACTCCGAGCAGCGACTGGAGAACTTTGCTCCTCGGCAATATTTTGAACAGCTCTTCCTCGCCCACGAGAACTTCTTCCTCGTCCCCGAGCATCCACAGGAATAACGGATTTTCTTAAGTTGTCCAGTTCTTGCCTTAATTTGGCATTCTCAACTTCTAAGAACGAGAAACCTTCGTTGGTAACTTGAACTAAAGCAGTGGAAGATGACGCTGCAGATTCATAATGTGCCAGCTTTTCTGCAAATTATTATTCTCCTGTTCCAGCAACTCAGTAATCTGCCTGCAAGCCTCAACTTCACCTTTTAAAGTTCTTTCCCTAACATCGTATCCAGTCAGGATCTTTTTATGGCCTGTGTCAGAAGAAAGTTGTTGATATCTATTTTCATATTCCTTGTGCAACAAAGCCATTGATTCATTGTACTGACCTTGGAGATCTTTTAAGGAATAAGTTCCTCAATCAAGTCGTAGTAGGCTACATTGTTGGCCACAGCTCGGTCGAGTAAATCTTTCAAGTACCGATAAGCCTCAATTGCCTGTTCTGAGGCATCATGGCCAAGGATGTCAGCAATTTCTGATGTACTAAGGTCTGTATGACCAGCCTTATAATATTCGTGACATTGCTGCATCAGCTTGGTATCATGTGCAGATATCAGTTCCATTCTAGCAACAAACTAAGGATGAGAAAAAGACAACAATCAACAAAAACAAATCATCAACAAGAGAGATGAACAAAAATGTATTTTATTAGATCATCAAAAGATTACATTGTTTGATTATAAGTGATAATAAAAGATAGAAATGATACCGAACAACTTCACACCTTTTCCTTGTCTCCCAAGACTTTCTCGGGAGGCTGGGACGAGGAGCTTGGTTGCTCGGAGGTGATAGCAGCTTGAACAGCAAGAGTTGAAATTTTCTCAGAAGGAGGAGGCATGGAAGAAATGTCCTCGTTGGCAGCAGGAAGAGAGGCAGGGACTTGATCACCTATGGCCATAGAAGATTCATCAGAGGCAGGCTCATCTTCTTCTTCTTCCACAATTGGTGGAGGAGGACCAGGGAGGTGCAACTGGAATAGCTCGGAATCATCCTTGATCTTCAATTCCTGTAGGGCAGCTACCCAGCCATCTCGGAAGTATTTCAACTTCCCATATTGAACTTGGGATGTCATCGCAGCAATCCCCTTATCCCATCCTTTATCCCAGCCTGAGCTGAAGGATTTTTTTAACTGCGAGCTTTCTTCTCAATTTCTCCGAGGAGAGCTTCGCATCCAATTCTTCTTTTTTGCCCTTGATATCTCGCAGGGCGGACAATTTTTCCTCTGCCTTCCTCAGCTTGTCCTCAAGTTCTCCAAAATTCTTGAGTTTGTCGTCATATTTCTTATGCTCGACCTCTAAACTTTTTACTTTATTCTCCAAACTCTTGGAGATCTCAGCCATTTTCACCTTCTCGGCCTCAACTGTAGCCAATTTTTTCTCCCATTCGGCTTTGTCCTCGTCATACTGCTGACGAGAATCCTTCAAAGATTGGGTTAAACCCAGCAGAGCATCCTCTATACCTGACGAGGAGCTGGAAGCTTTAATAGCTTCGTCTTTCTTCACAATGTTATTGAAACAGTTCACCAGCTGAAAGATGAGAAAAACAGTAAAGTCAATGAAAAAATACAAGTATTCAGAGAAAGAAAGAAATTCAGAATGTGAGAAATTTACCGAAGCAAGGTGACGAGTAGCTAGGGATGTCAACATATCCCTAGAAATATTTTCATCAATTCCTTGGACCTCGGGTATGATCCAAGTTTTTACCGAGCTCATTGCAGAGCTCGGAGGAATGATGGTTGGAACACCAACAACACCAGATGGTGGAGAAGAGACAGTTTCAGCCAAATTGATTGAGGATGATTTCCTCAATCTCCTCAAAGGAACTTCAGCAGTTTCAACCAAGGAAGAACTCTTGGTCGGAGAAACAGTAATCACTTCTACTGAAGCAATTTTCTTGCTCGGAGCCACTGGGGGCTTCTCGGCAGCTTTGGAAGGTGCAACATCCACCTTCTTAGTCCCTTCTGGGACATCAACTTTGCTTTTCTTGGCCCCAGCAGCCGAAGTAATGTCATCAAATAGAGTAGGAGGAGCTATTTTCTTGCCCATTTTCTGACTTAAAGGAAGATGAGAATCTGAAGAAGAATCTTCTGGAGTTGAAGCTGGCTCAATAGGGCGAGCAATATAAGAGGTTGTATAACTCTTATACTGTAGCAAATATGATGCAGACCTGATGTGCTCGTCTGCAACGTTCTTATGCAAACCCCAGATAAGTTTCAGATGCTTAATATTAACCTCTGATTCTTTTGGAGTTTTTCTTTTGCTATCAATTGCAAATAAATACATAATGAGATATCAGTTATACATTTTATCAAACATGATGAAAGAATAATTTCATAAGTAAAATAAAATGAAAAATAAACCTATCCCATTGCCATATGGGGGGCATCTGGGACCGTTGTATACTCCATCTCCAACTAAAGGGGCATATTGCCAATTTTTAATAACCAACCCATGTTCAAAATAATCTCTATTTGAGTCAGGGAGGTTAACTACAAGAGCCCTATTCAGAAACCTAGTTTTTAAATAATAGATATTATCTAGAGTGGCCCATTTATAGCAATACATAATTTTAGGGATCCCTATACGAGTCCCATGAGTTAGATTTAATTTGTACACCCCATTAATTATTCTCCATGAATTGGGGGCTATTTTTGCAGGGACAAGATCAAAATACTGACAAAACTCAAGACACAATGGGTTTGGTGGAAAAGAAAATCCACATTCAGCAATGAATAGACTGGGGAACCAATGTCCCTCAGCCAATCGAAAATAATCTAAAGGCTCAGAAAGAACCTCCAGAGTTACCCAGGAAGGAATGGAAAAATCGAAACGAAATTTCTCAACAGACTCCACAATATAAACCATACTGAATAAAAGAGATACAGAAGAAAGGAAGAAGATCTTACAGGAAGAAAGGAGGTATGTTGACAACGAACGAAAACTAGGATGAACGCACAAGAGAGAAGGAGAAAATAGAAAGCTTGAATGCAGGAAATTGGAAAAAGAAGAAGATGGTATGGTTACCTAAGAAGTTTAAATACTTTGCCTTGGGAAACGGCGAAGGAAATGATTACAAAAAAGAAACTATTGAACTTCCGACGGCTAAAAGGACAAAAAAGGGCACTAAGATCGAAGCGCTCTCAAAAGTTCGAAAAAAGGCGAATTCGTTGAACTTGAAAATAAATTCAAATACGATGCTCCTAAAACCCAGGAAGATCATTCAATATTGCCATAAACCGAGAAAGAATGTTCCATACTCCTCAAAGTTCGAAATATGAAACATTGAGGGCTTCTGTTGATACCAAAATTAATATGCTGACGTGGACGAATCATACGAAGACACTTGTCAATCTACGTGGTACAATAACAACGAGGAAGTTCATTTCCTCGACCAACTCATGTTCTCCCCGAGCAACGAGGATATACCGAGGAACTACAACACTCCGAGGTACTCTAGCACTCCGAGGAACTCCTGAGCAACGAGCAACTAAGGCGGTGCACTCTGAGGAACTCCTGAGCAACGAGCAACTAAGGCGGTCCGAGCTGCATCTCGGCCGTAGTATTAACTGCCAGAATGTCAATAGTTCAACTATTCATTGAATGTTTATCATCTTGACACACACGCTGCATTAAATGTATTACCCTTTCATATGTATATCATTTAATGTATCAACCCATTCATGTACAACCTAAGGGCTATAAATACCTTGTATCACCCTCATTCAAAGGGACCGGAATTTCTTGACAAAACTTGTAATCGAGAATTCCCAAACACTCGGCAATAACATAACAGTGGACGTGGGCCATTCTTATAAGGCTGAACCACTTTAAAAATCTTTGTCTCATTTTATTTATCTGTGATTGAATAATTAGAGCGATCTAATTTTTTACATCAACAATACCCTAAATGATAAAATAAAAATTGTAATTTGCTTCAAATCCAAAAAACTAATAAAAAACAAATATGTTGTGGTTTTCTTCGAATACAATGATATCCATAAAACATTTTTCTTACACACTCATGTTTAAAAAGTAAATTTACAATAAATAGAAACATAGAATCGGTAATTAGAACTAATCAAAAATTAAATAGATAAATTAACCATTTCTACGGGTTTGACGACCAGCATCTCGAACAATTAGAAAAACAAAGCCACGCGGTGCAAGATGTATCAGGGTAATAGAGTATGGTACTGCAAATTTGAGTGTTAACTGTCATAGCAGTCTCCAAATATAACATAACATATGAGTTTTTTTATACACTTTGAACATACCCATTATGATGGTCCAACAGCAAATGATATTTTATGGTGAAACAAAGAGATAATAGGAATGTGATGAACCTCACTTATTTTTTAGATAAATAAAAACAACAATTGAGTATTCATGCCTAAATTAAGTGGGTTTGATTGTTGAATATCAAAATTGAATAAGTTGAAAGAAATTGTTAAAAATGGCATAAAATTAGATCCATCCTAAAGGAATTGGAACAATTTCAATGAACAAAGAAAGGCTTACAATCACTAATGAAAATAGAATTTGACAAACTATATGAAAAGAACTTAAAATCTCCAATATCGCATAAAGAGAATACCTTGAAAAAGAGGTACAACCGGAAGAGTGCATATATTGGTGTTTTTTCCATAAGATTAACTTTTTCTTCATATAGTATACTAGCTTAGGAAGAGGGTTTTATTGGAAAGAGATATGAGAGGGACGGGTCATTTAAATAGTCATGAATTCATAGAGGTGTATTAGAATGTGAAAAGTTTTGAATTAAAGTATTCTAAATTTATAATTATGTGAAATACAAATATATTTAAGGAATTAATTTAATTTGAGTCATTAAAATTATACATATATTTTATTGTGAAAACGACAAATGTACACTTGATTCTCATGTCAACTTTAATTATATACTATAATTAAAATATGTAATGGTAGGAAGAAAGAGCAGAAGCGGGGTCTCGAACAACATGATGCTGCCCTTTCGTGCCACTTAAACGGTGTATGCATGTTAATGGCTCAGACATGTGGCATCCTATAAAGACAGAGTCTAATGATTTAGGAAGGTCTGAAGACTCAAGTGTTTAACAAAGCTCATAAAAAAAATAAAAATAAAGCTGCTTTTGGCTGTGGTTCAATATGACCTGATAAAATTTCAACACTAGTAGATAAACCTGATGTGGAGGCCTCATCCATGCTTGTCAATCTAACCCGCAGAAGAAAATTCATGCAAATGTTTGGGAAACTTATTGCAAAAAGTTTATCGAAGTCATGGGCGCGAAAATGACTCATTTGTAACCATCTCCCTGTCTGATGGGTCAGTTTATTCGGATTAAAATGATAAGATTTGACAATGAAACCCGAAATCCAGATGTGCTAGTCAATTACGGAAAGCATCTAAATTTCCATAATTGATGTGTGTCTCATCTTAGTTTAGCTTGGCGGTTGATGCACAACCAAGTATGTATAAGAAAATTCGGGGTCCAAACAGGTCACAATCACAAAATTAATGGATATACGAGACAGCTAAAAGTATACATAAATGAAGATTTTAGGTCTATTAAGGGTAGACTGGTAGTATAGTCTGTGCTATGCAGGGCGGTCCTAATGTTGATATTTCAAGGCATCACCATCACCTAATTCAGCCAATAGATTTAGAATACAAAAACAGAAGGTCTCTTGATTCTATTAACATATAACTCTCTTTTCTTGTTTTGGAAACAACTCTTGACTTTTTTTTTTTTTTATAAATTAGTAATGTTTTTTCTCTTTTTTTTTTTCCTTCTTGTAATTACTATTAAACTTCGAGTTTCCACCATTTTTATGTATCGCAATTTAAACAAATTTCACAATAGGGGTTCTTATTCATTCTTGCATTTTAGTTTGAGCCCAAAAAATTTTAGGTTAGCTCTCTCTCTCTCTCCCCCTTTATATATATATGAAAAATCTCTGAAATGGAACTTACTTAACAGATCTTTAAAAACTTACCATTTTTTAAAACAGAAAAAAATATATTTTTGAGTTGATTTTTTCTTATGGTTTTTAAATATTTCAAAGAACCGATAAAAAATCAGTTCAAAATAATTTCTTTTGCTATTTTTAAAAAATCCAATAAAATACGTTAGTGTTTAAGGTGCTTAAAAACACACATATTTTGACCATGTTTTTAAAATATTGAAAAAAAATTATTTTAAGCAAATTTTTTTATGGCTTCCTTGAAATATTTTAAAATCATAAGAAAACAACAAAAAAAAAAAATTGTTTGCTCTTTTAACAAAATGGCCATTTTTTTAGGTCTGTTAAGTGAGGTCCATTTTAGAGATATGTTGTGTGTGTGTGTGTGTGTGTGTGTGTGTGTGTATATATATATATATATATATATATATATATATATAGAGAGAGAGAGAGAGAGAGAGAGAGAGTGGTACAATATTCGATAATCATAAAAAAGGTTACTTTAATTCTATTAGCTCTCTATATCTATGCAACGCGCCGTATTTTTGAGCATTTAGAATTTGATTAATTTTGTTATCTTAAATTACACGTGTGACGTAATTTAATTGAATTAAAATATTATGTGTTTATTAAAATATTAACAAAGAGTCGTTCTTGAACAATCTTGAGAAAACACCAATTAAGCCTTCAAATATCGAGTCAAACACTTGATTAAGTTTGGGGCTAAAGTTTGTAGATGAAAGGGAATAATTTTGGAGAGATCCTCTCGTTGAAAAGTTTGAAAAAAAGTGATTTGAAGAGTCCATCCATGAATTAGTGGTGATATATAAAGGATTAAGAGTTTGATTAAGAAAAGAGTTTTAATCGGATACAAATACTAAAAAAAATATTTTGGACCATTGGAATTGGATAAAATTCGAGAACGAATTAGATGAAGATGAGAGGAAATTGCACAAAATATTTTAGCTCGATCTTTGTAGAGAGTTTTATGCTTTGAGGACTCTTCTATATAATTAAAACTCAATTAAAACTCCATTTTAATTCCGATTTTAATTTCTCTTGAAAATTTATTTTTCAAATATAAAACCAACATTTTAAATTAAAAAATTAATAAAATCCAAAATTTTATTTTTCTCCGGTTTCCAAAATAAATTTAAAAATTTCCATTAAAAAAAATACGGGTTGTTACATAATTCCCCACTAACAAGAAATTTCGCCCTCGAAATTCGACAAAGCTTATACGCACAAAATAATATAAGGCTCACATATGCCTACCCACAGCTGCCACGATTGAGCGCCCATACACCCAATCTTACCCGTACGATATCCCATGATAAAAAAATACGGTATATATATATCACCTATATATATACATATACTTAACTATGAAAATAACGACGTACCACGCGCTCTCGCGAATCACCACTCAATTCTATCTCCAAAAGTCATCCAAACACTAGAGTTCTCAAATTTCTTTACATCGCTAAAATCAATATTTACCATAACTAAAATCCGCACTAGTAGTACCCAAAATAACTCTCATCTCCAAAAATCACTTCCAAAGATATTCGCATAGAGCTTACTAATTCTAACCTTAATTTCCTCAACACAAAACTCCAAGTCATCTGAACACTAGAATACTCTAATTAACTCACATTATCAAAATCAGTACTCGCGACACCTATCGTCTGTTCTAACAAAATCCCCATCTCCTAAAATCACTAATAATTCTCCTCCCATCAAGATTATTACTTCTAATCATCAGTGCTTACCACATCCTCCTCGTCGATAACCTATCTCCAAAAACACCTCTAACATGTATGCTAGACCCACTATCTTAGGGAGTACGAATTTAACAAAGGGAATCAAAGATCGATAATGCGGAAGCTAAACGGACTCATAACCTACGAGACTTAAGACCATGATTTGATACCATCTGTCACACCGCTCAATTCTAGCGTCGGTCGCCAATAAAACTAAGTTGGATGCGAGTAAATAAATATAACTCTTAGCATGAAACATATATGAGACAATATATAATCCATCCACAAGATTAATAATTGATTCAATCCCAAATGATAATAACCAACTGAATGATAAAAGATCCACCACATACTAGACTTCGAATAAATCCAATCTCCAATAATATAAAACTGAATAAAATTCTACTAAGAATATCTGAATAAAATCGTACAACTGTGGAACCGAATGGCCCACCAAAATCATAAACCGAGTCTCAATTCAAATGCGAAGGAATGAAAAACTAGTCTATACAACTAAGCTCAACTAAAATACTCCAGATGGGCCTCCAAGATAATCTCCAAACATCCTGTTCAATAACTCCAGTACTAAAACCTGAAAATATTAATCAACGCACGTCATCAGAGCCCTGAGCATGAATACGCACTATTCCTCTCAAATAAGGTCTATGAACCCAGACAATAGCATTATACGTAATAAATATCACAATAGAGTATTTTAATTAAATGATATAATTAAACTTGATAACTATAAATCACTAACTACCCTCAGAAATCCCGATTTCAAAAAGCACACAAATATGATTTTAGTTATCCCACCGTCCCACGTTGTTAATTTACTTCAATTAACCCAAGTTATCAATTTTGCAATTATTTACGTTCTTACTTAATTAATTATTAGGTATGGTGGTCCTCCCGCCTCGGGTGATAATTCACCAAAATTCATTATAGGGGTCCTCCCGCCTCGGGTGATAATTCACCAAAATGTCACACTTTCCCTTGTCAATAGCTAGTCGAAATTCGTTTAAACCGTCGATTCCCCCGCAATATAACAAGGTTTCACACACAACACAACATAAATCGCCCAAGCTGACCCGGTTAAACTGTCGGTCACTGACACATTATGTCGCCACTAATTTTAATACCTGTTTTTTATCTTAGGCATGAATTTTCAATTTCTAAATTCACGGTTAACCAAAACCCCCACCGCTATTATACATGTGAGATCCTCATAATACCCCTTTGTATCATACCTAAGGGTCCCC
This sequence comes from Sambucus nigra, assembly GCA_949130495.1. NCBI lineage: Eukaryota > Viridiplantae > Streptophyta > Magnoliopsida > Dipsacales > Adoxaceae > Sambucus > Sambucus nigra. Next base: position 275,647,157 of record OX422209.1, on the reverse strand, counting down.
AAGTTATCAATACGTCCTACCCTATGTATAGGATGAGTTTCTAACTTAAATATCTACCTAGTCTCATGCCTAGGCTAGGGTAACGATGATAAAATATCAAAAATTAGCCCACCCCCAAAATGATAAAAATGCAACAATATACCCTCACTAGTCCCATACCTAGAAGGCGTAAATCATCTAAAGTTCTACCCACTAGTCCCATACCTCGAAGGTATCCTAGAAAATATAGGGAGAGAAAAATATTAAACAACCTATCGTCACAATGCCAATATTATAATACCAACAAGTCACACAAACAAGCATAATAATCATCGTACAAAACTACGCAAGATAGTCCAATTCAATTAAATCTTAATTTCACCAAAATTGGTCCCAATTAATTATTTTTGGAATAAACACTGAAATTCCTCATTAAATCATCATATTACAAATTTCATTATCTCGGCACAATTAACGTGAGTTAAACGCCCCAAAATCCATTGATTCCAAAACTAGGATTTTTCTACATGCAACCTAAACCAACAAAATCCAAAATTCTCTTATAAATCCTACGTACCCAAAGGTTATGAATATTATTCATATTAAAAGATGTCATAAAAATAGCCCCAAGTTTTATATGTCCACTTTCTCTAATTAAATTGCCAATTGTTTTTAAGAAAAGCATGAAATCTATCCACCTTGGCTTGGTCCAGTGGTAAGGAGGGTTTCTCTCTAGACCATAGGTTGTGAGTTCGATCCCTCCCCATGGATACCTTCCCTGAGGGTAAGGGTGGGCTCTGGGCCATGCGAGTATGCCGTAAGGTTCTGGATTCGATTCCCCTCGGATGCTAGACTTACATTGGTGTGTGTGTTAGGGTGGCTCTGGTAGTTGCACCCCCTTTGTTTAGAAAACACGAGAAAGTCAAATGGGCTCATTCGTGTGGAGGTTCAGGGTTAAAAAAAAGCATGAAATTTAGGTTTAGGAAACATTTAAAATGCATAATACTAAAGGGAATGAATAGAGTATTCATGCCTGTGATTTAGATGAATAAAATCTCAGTTAACAGGTGGATTCCTCTCAAAAAATTAGTAAAGAGTCGTTCTTGAACAATCTTAAGAAAACACCAATTAAGCTTTCAAATATCGAGTTAAACACTTGATTAAGTTTGGGGATAAAGTTTGCAGATGAAAGTGAATAATTTTGAAGAGGTCTTCTGGTTGAAAAGTTCGAGAAAAAGTGATTTGAAGAGTCCCTCCATGAATTAGTGGTGATACATAGAGGATTAAGAGTTTGATTACGAAAAGAGTTATAATTAGATATAAACACTAAAAAAATTATTTCGGACGATCGGACCATTGGAATTAGATAAAATTCGAGGATGAATTATCTGAAGATGAGAAGAAATGGCACAAAAAATTTCAACCCGATCAGATCGTCCAATTTTTTTAAATATTTTTCTGTAGAGAATTTTATGCTTTGAGGACTCTTAGAGAGTTTTATGTTTTGAGAACTCTTCCATATAATACAAATTCAATTACAACTCCATTTTAATTCCGATTTTAAATCCACTTGAAAATTTATTTTTCAAATATAAAAACCAACATTTTAAATTATAAAATTAATAAAATCCAAAATTTCATTTTTCTCTGGTTTCCAAAATAAATTTAAAAATTCCAATTTTAAAAAAATTGGGGTTGTTACAAAAAGTCCGCGTGGTCACGGGACCCCCGCTTTGAGAGCACAATGATATTCGCAAATTATCGTTGTGCTCTCATACCGGGGGTCCCCTGACCACACGATCGATTTCTACTAGTTACATTGGTCCTGTACGAGGTGTTGACACCGCTCACGGGGCCATTTGGGGGATGTTTCAAGGTTTCACCATTAAACGACTTGTTTTCAATCCTAAGTGTTGATATTCTAAAAATTACACCGTGCTCTCGAACCGGGGGTCCTGTGACCACGCGGTCGGTTCCTATGAGTTACATTGGTCTCGTGCGAGTTGTTGGTGCTGCTCAGAGGGATGTTTTGGGAGTGTTTCGGGGGTTTGCCCTCTAACGGCATGTTTTTAAGACTAATTGTAGATATTCTTAAAATTGGGCCATGCTCTTGGATCGAGGGTCCCGTGACTAGGCGATCGTTTCCTATGAGTTATATTGGTCCTATACGAGGTGTTGTCATCGCTCGCGGGGCCATTTGGGGGTGTTTCGTGGTTTCGCCCTCTAACGATATGTTTTCAAGACTGTGTAGATATTCTAGAAATTGGGTCGTTCTATCAAACCATGGGTCCTATGACCACACGGTTGGTTCCTATGAGTTACATTGGTCCTAAGCGAAGTGTTGGCGCCGTTCACGGGGCTGTTTGGGGGGTGTTTTGGGGTTTCACTCTCTAACGGTATGTTTTCAAGCCTAAGTGTAGATATTTTGAAAATTGAGTCGTTCTCTCGGACCGCAGGTCCCGTGACCACGTGATCGATTCCTATAAGTTACATTGGTCCCGTATGAGGTGTTGTCACCACTCACGAGGCCGTTTGGGGGGTGTTTTGGGGATTCGTCCTCTAAAGTCATGTTTTCAAGCCTAAGTGTAGATATTATGAAAATTGGGTCGTGCTCTCGGACTGGGGGGGTCAAGTTCCTACGAGTTACATTGGTCCTATGAGAGGTGTAGGCATAGCTCACGGGTCCATTTGGGGTGTGTATTATGTTTTCTTTCTTTAACGACATGTTTTCAAGCCTAAGTGTAGATATTATGAAAATTGGGCCATCCTCTTGAACCGAGGGTCTCACGACCATGAGATTGATTCCTACGAGTTACATTAGTCCCGTGCGAGGTGTTGACACCACTCATGGGCCCGTTTGGGCGGTGTTTCGGGGTTTCTCCCTCTAAAGACATGTTTTCAACCCTAAGTGTAGATATTCTTAAAGTTGGGTCATGCTCTCAGAAAGGGGGTCATGTGACTATGCGGTTGATTTCTACGAGTTGCATTGGTCCCGTGCGAGGTGTTGGCGTCATTCACGGAGCCATTTGGATGGTATTTTGGGGTTTCTCCCCCTAACAACATGTTTTCAAGCCTAAGCGTAGATATTCTGAAAATTGGGTCATGCTATCGGCCTGGGGGTCCCGTGTCCAATCGATCAGCTCCTATGAATTACGTTGGTCCCTTGCGAGGTGTTGGCACCGCTCATGTGGTCTCTTGGGTGTGATTCAGTGTTTCTCCATCTAACGACATGTTTTCAAGCCTAAGTGTAAATATTCTAAAAATTGGGTCATTCTCTCGAATCGGGGGTCCCATGACCAGGCGGTCGGTTCCTACGAGTTACATTGGTCCCGTACGAGGTGTTAGAGCCACTCCCAGGGCCGTTTGGGAGGTGTTTCGGGATTTCTCCCTCTAACGGCATGTTCTCAAGCCTATCTGTGGATATTCTGAAAATTGGGTCGTGCTCTTGGACCAGGGGTCTCATGACCACTCAGTCGGGTCCTATGAGTTACATTGGTCTTGTGCGAGGTCTTGGCACCGCTCACGGGGCCATTTGGGGGGTGTTTGGGGGTTTCTCCCTCTAACGGAATGCTTTCAAGACTAAATGTAGATATTCTGAAAATTGGCTTATGCTCTTGGACCGAGGGTTCTGTGACTATGCAATCGGTTCCTACGAGTTACCTTAGCCCCGTGCAAGGTGTTGGTGCTGTTCACAGGGCCGTTTGGGAGGTGTTTCGGCGTTTATCCCTATAGCGGCATGTTTTCAAGACTAAGTTTCTATGTTCTGAAAATTGGTCCATGCTCTCTCATCGAGGGTCTCGTGACCACGCGATCGGTTCCTATGAGTTATATTAGTTATGTGAGAGGTGTTGGCACAGCTCACATAATCGTTTGGGGGGGGGGGGGGGTCGAGGTTTCTCCTTCTAACAGCATATGTTCAAGCTTAAGTGTCGATATTCTTAAAATTAGTTTTTTATCTAGGATTAGAGGTCCTGTGAGCACGCTTTCGATTCCTACGAGTTACATTGGTCCCGTGGGAGGTGTTGATGCAACTCACGGGGCCCACTACACCAAAAACAATAATCTGGCACGATTTAAAACTGTGTCAGATCAAATCTTTCACGGTTTTGAACTGTGCCAGAATCAGGCGTTCCAAAATGGCCATTTTTTCTGGCATGGTTTAAAAGTATGCCAGAGTTGGCCAAACAGGAACACTTCTGGTACACTTTTAAACGGTGACAGAATTTGATATTTCTGGTACAATTTTGGTACAGTTTATAACTGTGCTAGATTGAGTACATTTTGGTATACTTTTAGCACTGTTCAAAACCGTGCCAAAATTTGATACACTTTTTGCACGGTTTTGAAATGTGCTAAATTTTTGGATCAAAGAAAAAAATTAATTATTTGAAAACAGAAAAATTCACAAATTGCGAATCTCGCATGAGAATTGATAAACTGATGTACATACAAACTTCACAACATTAGAAGTTTGAATTGTTCACACGCCAAAAAAAATTGGGCAGAGTTTCCTCTATTTTCTGGACATTCTAAAACATGTTAATATAAAATATGCGTAATGTAAATCCCACACGGCCATAAAAAATAACAATAAAATTACAAAAGCCCACATGACCATAAAAGTTAACAATAAAACTACAAAAGCCCGCATGACCATAACAAAAAAAAATAGAATCCTGAATATTAACGACGTTAAATAAATAATCCCCTATTTATAAACCATTGACTTCTTCGTGTGTTCCGCGTAGATAAAAGCTAACGATAAAATGTTATCCTGCAAAAAAAAGGATAAAAAAAGAGATGATATTAGTAACCAAGTAATTTTTAAAAAAAAACTTATTTAAGCTGAAAAATTGCATATATAAGTTATAATTATTATTATATTCTCAAATTGGAAGCCTCCTGACTACGTGATCAGTTCCTATGAGTTATATTGGTCTCATGCGAGGTGTTAGTGCCTCTTACGGGGCCGTTTGGGGGCTGGTTTGAGTTTACACCCTCAAACGACATGTTTTAAGCCTAATCTAGATATTTTCAAATTATCGTCATATTCTCAAACCGGAAGACCCGTGACTATGCGGTCAAATCCTACGAGTTATATTGGTCCCGTGAAAGGTGTTAATGCCTCTTCCATGACCATTTGGAGGCTGGTTTGGATTTTCACCCTTTAACGGCTTGTTTATAGCCTAATCTAAATATTTTCAAATTATCATCATATTTTAAAATCGGAAGACTTGGGATTACGCGATCAGTCCCTACGAGTTACATTGGTCTCGTACGAGGTGTGTATGCCTCTTACGAGGCCGTTTACGGGTTAGTTTGGGGTTTCACACTTTAACAGCTTGTTTTTAAAGCCTAATCTAGATATTTTCACATTATCGTCATATTCTAAAATCGAGAGACCCGTGACTACGCGATCAGTCCCTACGAGTTATAGTGGTCCCGTACGAGGTGTTCATGCTCCTTAGGGAACCATTTGGGGGTTAACTCGGGTTTTCACCATTTAACGGCTTATTTTTAAGTCTAATCTAGATATTTTCAAATTATCATCATATTCTCCAATCGGGAGACCCGAGACTACACGGTCAGTCCCGACGAGTAACATTGGTCCTGTGCAAGGTGTTTGTGCCTCTTACCGGAACGTTTGTGGGTTGGTTTGGGTTTTCACCCTTTAACAACTTATTTTTAAAGCCTAATCTAGATATTTTCCAATTGTCATCATATTCTCAAATCGGGAGACCCTTGACTACGCGGTCAGTCCCTATGAGTTACATTGGTCTCCTACGAGGTGTTCATGCTTCTTACGGGACCGTTTGGGGGAAGGTTTGAGTTTTCATCCTTTAATAACTTATTTTTAACCCTCTAGATATTTTTAAATTATCGTCATATTCTCAAATTGGGAGATTCGTGACTACGTGGTCATGAGTTACATTGGTCCCGTACAAGGTGTTCATGCTTCTTACGGAACCATTTGGGGACTGGTTTAGGTTTTCACCCTTTAATAACTTATTTTTAAGCCTAATCTATATATTTTCAAATTATTGTCATTTTCTCAAACCGGAGGACTCGGGACTACGCAATTAGTCCTTACGAGTTACGTTGGTCTCGTGCGAGGTTTTCATGCCTCTTACGGGGCCGTTTGGGGGTTGGTTTGGGTTTTCACCCATTAACGACTTGTTTTTAAGCCAAATATAGATATTTTCAAATTATCATCATATTCTCAAATCGGAAGACCCGTGACTACGCGGTCAGTTCCTAAGAGTTACACTGGTCCCGTATAAGAAATGAAATTACTCCTCTTAATGCATAAGATATGAATCCCCATAATTTTATAGCCCACCCATGTTTATAGTTTCAGTTCTTAGTTCAATGGGAATCTTAGGCTACAGGCAAATTTTAAACTCTCTTTCCTTGGGCATTAACAAATGGTGCCACGGTAAGACTCCGCTGTTAAATTTGGGAATATTGTAAAGTCTTACGATAGTGATTAACAAATGGTGGGATCACAAGGTGGCCCTGGTAAATTTGGGGAAATTGTGAAGCTTAAGCGAGAGTGCTCCATCTGCTAAAGGACAACTTCTAACATAAATGAGTTATAGTCTATAAGAAGATGCTGAACCTTTGCAACACATACCACCTTGTTAACTTTCCATCAGAATAACTTTCTACCTATTGTTAGCTTTCCATTAGATTTGACCTTATATTTTCTCCTTCTGTATAATTTATTTGTTGTGAATTTGTTTTTGAATATTTTATTTCTTTTTGTAACTTTGGGGATGAATTTATTCTATCTTTATGCACAAATGATTGATGAATTTAATCTAAATAGCGTTCTCTAATATAAAAAAAAATCACTGGCATTGCACGTTTCCCCTACGAGCTTCCTGGAGATCTCGACCCTTGACTGAATATGCATACCTCAACACCATCTTACCCCTTAGATGAAAATCTTTCATCCATGCCCATACACACGAGTAGATTATGTCTAGGGAAAATTTACTTTTTTCCATTTTACTAAGATAATAAGAATTCGTTCATACCCATCTATTGGATCATATATTCCTAATATTATTCAACCTAGTGCTAAAGATGGGTACATGCTACCTACCTTTAAAAAGGTCTAAATACATATGCTCATGAAACAATTAAAAATCATAGGAGTATTATTGCTTGTGGGGTATAATTAAAACAATAATCGACATTAAAACAATAATGCAATAGCATTGTTTGTTGCTTTTCAATTAAATACATAACGACTAAATGGAGGGGGTCTCACATAAGCATCATTACGCATCACTAACTTATTTCTCCTTTCACATAATCTAACCTAGTTTTACTTATTTTTAAAAAGGAAAGGAAGACTAAAAATGAAGGGATAAGAATAATTTGTTACCATATATATAAGTAGAAAAAAATGTTTAGGTCTAGTGTGGTAGATATGTGAGGGAATGAAGAACAAACCTGAGCTCTAAACAAAGAGATAGAGATGAGACCCATCCATGAATGCAAGTTATAAAAATTAGCCACAATACCATCTTTGCTCTGAAACTTTGTCCATATCCCAAAAATCCTACAAGCCAAAGCCACCCCTTGCAGACACATGTGCACTAATTTCTTCAAATTTCTTGAACCTGGCAACTATCTATGCACCAATATTGCTTAAACACCCACCAAGAACATAATTAATTTAACTGACCAAAACCCATATTCTTATATTACTTTCTTGATCCTAGAAAACATTGGTCGTTTCTTGATTAATATCACCTACTCCACTAATGAGAATGAAGCCAATCACCATTAGTAAAGGAAGAAGCACCTATTAAAAAATAAAACAATCCCATCATTTTTGTCACGACCCCGTCCCAAAGTTAGTAGGGAAAGAACATCTTGACATGCCACCAAGGTGATCAATATTCTGAATTTAGTCTGTCTCCTTAAATAAATACATCCACTTGGTCATGAATCATAAACTACTAAAAATGAAGGAATTACGTCATCAGAGCTTTCTAAAAGGAAACTTTATATAAGTAACAACGAGTTTACAACTTTAGATAAAATTTAAAAATCTATTACACGCTCTCTCTGATCACCAAACATTTTACATAAAGTAACAAAAAGAGATTTAAAAGACAAATCTTCAATATAATCCTTTTACGTTCCATTCGTGAGCCTAGTTATTTTCTGAAAAAAATTTACAACGTCATCTAAAATCCGAATGAGATTTAATCTCCAGACATTCCAAGGTTTTTCATAAAATAGATACCTATTCAAGCAAGAACAGAAGGCATAGATATATGTAGATAGGAATTTGCAGTAGTATATTTATATGTGAATGACAGTATGTTGAAATGAATAGATCAGAATAGAATAGATGCGACAATTCAAAGGCAATATATTTTTCTTTCAATGATATCATTTTCATGGCCAAGTACACTCTAATATCGTATTCTTCTACCGTATTATTCCCTGATAGTTGAGTACAATCAAACTTGTTCATCATAACACCTTATTTAGGTCACACCAGCGATAACCCATCTAGGAAGGCCAGTGAGTAGGAGAGGTCCCTTAGGTCGAATCTTATTTCCAATATTCAATGTCATTTTCAAAAGAGACAAATATAAAATATCACAAGGAATCAATCATCGGTATCAAATGAATTTTGAGAATAAAAGAAGTTCGCAAAAAATATATATAGTTTTCATAATATCATATAATTAAAACTCACAAGGAATGTCAGAGTACTCACCTAAAACTATTTTGAAGTTACAGGTATCGGATCTTGGATTACTAAGACGAAATTTCTTCTTAAACTCCCCCGTACTTTCTCCCACTATTTCTTTGTAAGCTTTTGGAGTGATTCCGTGTAATAACTAATCATATGGGCTATATTTAGGGTCCGTTTGATACATATTGGGCAAAAGTGTTGGCATGGCAAAATTTGCCAGGACAAATTTTGCCTAGACAAATATTTTTTTCTCACATTAGACTATCAAACACCAAATAAGGTAAAACAAGTTTTTTAGGCAAAACATTTTAATAACACATTTTTTGTCCATATTAACATATATAATAATAATAATAAAAAATATGTTTTTTTTTTAATTTTCGTCCCAAGTCTTATGTAATAAAAAAACAGTTTTTTCTTTTCTTTTTTGCTTCCTGTTTTTATTTATTAAAAATGTAACAAACTATATATAAAAAAAAAAGTTTTTTACGCCAAAACTACATACTAAAAACAGTTTTTACATTAAAACAGTTTTTAATTTTTACATTAAAACAGTTTTTACGTTAAAACAGTTTTTAATTTTTTTTACATTAAAACAGTTTTTATATTAAAATAATTTTTTGCATTAAAACAGTTTTTACATTAAAACATTTTTAAATTTTTTACATTAAAACAATTTTTTATATTAAAATAGTTTTCACATCAAAACAATTTTTAATTTTTTACATTAAAACATTTTTGACATTAAAACAATTTTTACATTAAAACAGTTTTTTACATTAAAACGATTTTTATGAAAAAACAGTTTTTAAACAGATTTTAATTTAAAACAGCTTTTTTAACTATTTAAAACAATTTTTAAAATATTCATAAATTTTTTTAAAATATTCATAACAGTTTTTTTTAATTATTTAAAATAGTTTTTAAATTATTTTTTAAAATATTAAAAGCGTTTAAGAAGTTAGCAAATTTGTTGTCAAATATTTCTCACCCATATAGCAAAGTAAAATTTGCCAACATGTTATGCATAAGAGGTGTTGTACATTGGCAAATAGCTTGTAGGCAAATTTTGCTATCAAACACACCAAATTGTAGGCAAATGTCATATTTGCCAACTTATTTGCCATTTTCCATGGCAAATAATGCTATCAAACGGACCCTTATTGTTTTTAAAAGGTATTTGGGTGTTGACACGTGTCTGGGTGACTAAGCTTCTATTTTAGTGAGTCGGCGTTGACATGTCGCGTAACGGGGCTGTCTTGCAATCTTTATTTCACCAAACGGTGACACGTGTTTTAGCCTTCTTTAAATGAATTACATGTGTTTTATCCTTATTTATATGGATGACACGTGTAAGGTGTGGTGGCAAAAGTACAGCACGAGGTGGAAAGTTATTAGGGGTACAAGGGTCATTCTACTCATAAAGGGTATTTTGATAATTTCACACCATACATTTTCAATATTTCTTAGAGGTCCTTGAAAATATTTTATTTACAAAGTGGTCATTTTTATATTTTCATTTTAGTCCCTGAAACTTTCTTTATTTGAAATTAGTCCCTCAATTTTCATAAAATCTCATTTTCTACCCCAAAACTTATCATTTAGCTTAGGATATAGTTTCATAAAATCCTCATATTGTTATTTTCTACCCCAAAACCTATCTAAATAGGGTTAAGATCTAAATAGGCATAGGTTTATTGTTAGGGGTGAAGTGTTGGTGGGGTTAAGAGAGAAGGAGAGGACAACAGTGAATAGAGAAATGAAGAAGAGGTGAGAGAGAAATATGAGGATTAAATTTTTTTAATCCTCATACTTGGGCATGATAGAGAAACGAAGAGGTGAAAGAGAAATGAAGAGGTGAGAGAGAGAGAGAGAGAGAGAGAGAGAGAGAGAGTAGAGAGTGAGGGAGACGGGAGATAAACAAATATGAGGATTAATTTTTTTTAGGGTTGTTTATATTTTAGTGAAGTGTACTCAATTTTGGCACACTTTTAAATAGTGCCAAATTTTGGCACTGTTTTAAAGTGTTCCAGATAGTCATTAAACCATACCAGAATTTGGCACAGTTTTAAACTCTACCAAAATTTTAATATCAAGGTGTGCCAAATTATTGTTTTTGGTGTAGTGGACATTTGGGGGGTGTTTCGGGGTTTTGCCCTCTAAGAGCATGTGTTTTAAGCGTACGTGTAGATATTCTAAAAATTTGTCCATGCTCTCCGATTAGGGGTCCTGTGACCACACGATCGGTTTCTACGATTACACTGGTCCTGTGCGAGGTGTTGGCGCCGCTCACGGGGCCGTTTGGGTGGTATTTTGGGGTTTTTCCCTCTAACAGCATGTTTTCAAGCCTAAGTGTAGTTATTCTGAAAATTGAGTCGTGCTCTTAGATCGAAAGTCCAGTGAGCATGCGGTTTATTCTTATGAGTTACATTGGTCCCGTGCGAGGTGTTGGTGCCATTCACGTAGCTGTTTTGTGGGTGTTTCGAGATTTTGCCCTCTAATGGCATGTTTTCAATCCCAAGTGTATATATTATGAAAATTGGGTCGTGCTCTCGGATCGGAGGTCCCGTTACCAGGCGATCGGTTCGTACGAGTTACATTAGTCCCGTGCGAGGTGTTGGCACCTCTCGCGGGGCCGTTTGGGGGGTGTTTCGGGGTTTCTCATCTAATGGCATGTTTTCAAGCCTAAGTGTGGATATTCTGAAAATTGGGTCGTGCTCTCGGACTGGGGGTCCCATGACCACGTGGTTAGTTCCTACGAGTTACATTGGTCTCGTGCGAGGTGTTGGTACCTCTCACGGGTCCGTGGGGGGGGGGGGGGATTTCGCCCTCTAACGACATGTTTTCAAGCCCAAGTGTAAATTTTTTTATAATTGGGTTGTGCTCTCAGATTGGGGGTCCCGTTACCACACAGTCGGTTCTTAAGAGCTACATTGGCCCCGTAAGAGGTGTTGGCACCACTCATGGGGACTTTTGGGGGTGTTTCGGGGTTTCTCCCTGTAACGACATGTTTTGTAGCCTAAGTGTTGATATTCTGAAAATTGGGTGATTTTCTCTTACTGGGGGTCCCATGACCATGCGATCGGTTCCTAGGGGTTACATTGGTCCTGTGCGAGGTTTTGGCACCGCTCATAGGTCCGTTTGGGGGTATTTCGAGGTTTCGCCCTCTAATAACATGTTTTCAAGCCTAAGTGTAGATATTATGAAAATTGGATCGTGCTCCCGAATCGAAGGTCCCGTGAGCATATGGTCGGTTCTTACAAGTTACATTGGTTCTGGGCGAGGTGTTGACTCGGCTCACAAGGCCGTTTAGGGGGTGTTTCAGGTTTTTACCCTCTAACAACATGTTTTCATGCCTAAATGTTGATATTCTGAAAATTGGGCCAAGCCCCCAGATCGAGGGTCCTGTGATAACGCAGTCAGTTCTTACAAGTTACATTGGTCTCGTGCGAGGTGTTGGCACCACTCACGGGGACATCTGATGTGTGTTTTGGGGTTTTGCCCTCTAACCGCATATATTCTAGCCTAAGTGTACATATTCTAAAAATTGGGTCGTGCTATCAGATCGGGGGAAGCGTGTCCACGCGGTCGGTTCCTACGAATTACATTAGTCCTATGCAAGGTATTGGCACTGCTCAAGGTGCTGTTTGGGGGGTGTTTTGGGGTTTCGCTCTCCAACGACATGTTTTCGAGCCTAAGTGTAGATGTTTTTAAAATTGGGTCATGCTCTCGGATCGTGGGTCTCGTGACAAGGTGGCCTTTTCCTTCGAGTTACATTGGTCCCGTGCGAGGTGTTAGCGCTGCTCATGGGGCCGTTTAGAGGGGGTGTTTCATGGTTTCATCCTCTAATGGCATGTTTTCAAGCCTAAGTGTAGATATTTTGAAAATTGGTTAGATTGGTCTCATGATAGGTGTTGACACTGCCCACATGTCTATTTTTGGGGTGCTTCGGGGTTTCTCCCTCTAACGGAATATTTTCAAACCTAAGTGTAGATATTCTAAAAATTGGGTCATGCTCTCAGATCGGGGGTCCCGTGACTATTCCTACGAGTTGAATTGGTCCCATGCAAGGTGTTGGAATCACTTACGGGGCCGTTTGGGGGGTGATTCAGGGTTTCTTCCTCTAACGACATGTTTCTTTGGAGATTTTGTGGAGTTCGATTTTGTTAAGGAGAGTGAGGGTAAGTAAGGCTTGTTATGCAACTATAGTTTGATTCCACTCTATCCTTGTCAAATGACATATTGTTGGTCGTAATTTCCATTGTAAAGCATAGACTTAATATGAGCAAGAAAGTTATCGTTGTGTGAAGAAAATCGAAGGTCGGGTCACAAAGATTTTCGTGACCTGGGCCATACCGTTCTCTGCTTCAATTATAAGATATGTCAATTGTAGAATTATATTATCTATAATGCCTAAAAAAGTGAGTTCTATTTTAGGAGTATTCGACCCGAAGTGACTCCTAACGGCATATTTTTAATCCTAAGTTTAGATATTTTGAAATTAACGTAGTGTTCTCAAATTGGGAGTCCCGTGATTATCCAACAACCAAAAACCAACAACAAGCCAACAACCTGTAATTATCACTTACTCCTTCCAACATATTATCCAACAACCAAAAATTATCTAACAGCCAAACCAAATAAAACCAAAATTATCTCGTACTCCTTCTATCATCTAAAATATTTAAAAGATAATTCATATAAATTTTATAACTACTTCAGTTACAGTAAAGAGTACCTGATTACTGAGATCCAAGAAGGCCATTAAATAGAGTCTTCTGAATTTGTGATTAGAACAAATTGATCTTGGATCCCACAACGTATTATTTTACATGTACATTTGTGATTAGTTTCTTTAATACAATCTTCATAAAATCAAGCTAATTTAACTTCATTTTATGAACACCGCATCAATGAAACTAATCACCAAATTTATATGTCCCGTAACACGTGGAAATCGAGATGGGTCATCACAAACTCAATTGACTCTATTCTCAAGCCGGACGTCTTGTGAAAGTAACTAAAAATTCGACTGAATAAAACATATTATCGAAAGTTAACTTATATAAATCATATTAAACATTCGTAAAAGTAACTAAACATTCATATACACGCTCACAAAAATACACACACATATGAACATACACACATATATACATACACATACACACATATACACATGTACATGCACATACACACACATAGGGTTTACCTTTGAGATTGAGAGAGAGATGTGGGCCAAAATTACATTCGTAAAAGTAACAGAACATTCATACATCCAAGTAAAGCGCTAATATAATGCCAACATCATGATATGATATAAATAAGATTGACAGGGATTACATAATATTTTGATACTCAATCTTTCTCTAAATCAACCAAAAGATCCTTCAAATTAGGGTTGTCATCAAGAGCTTACTGGAACTATTTTGGAGCCGTTAATGCATCCACTTCAGTAGTCTTACCCTTTAGTGCATGCACAACAATAGACAAAATACCATTGTTTATGCACTTTGATTAGAATACCTTCTTTACTTTCTGAAAGGCACATATAAAAGACTCGTCGACTATGCGATCTTTACTATCCAGCTTTGATAAATCTACCATAATAAGTTAGGAGTGAAGATCAACTTTCCAATCATTCGTTGTATCCTCCACCTTTACCCAATCATAATAGAATACAATTTCTGTGAAATCTAAGTAATCAACTTCTATTTTTTGTTCTATTATCCCATAATAGGTTCGCACCATATTATTTGGATTTTTATCACTTTTGCTAACGATACATGTGCCCAAGATAGAAATTGATATTCCACTATTCTGCGTCAAAAGCTTTTCCTAATATGGATATGAAATGAAATCAGAACCGTTGGTGCAGAATTTCTTAAACTCTTTCGCACAAAAATTAGGGACTTTTTCTAGGCGTACAAGCCTCGAAGAGACATAACCTCTTTTTAGAAGCTGCATTTATTAATGAATATGTATTAGGGCATGTTTTTATCACACACGAATTAATATGAAGCTCCTTATACTCTTGACTCACTTGAGTCTGTATTGTATAAGTGTTCATCTAGTTTGGAAATTGTGACAAAATTGTGTTTATCCTAGAAACCAAAGAACCTCAGAGTTTGGTTTGCTATTTCATTTCTCTTGCTTGATTGATCTAGATAATTTTACCAACACTCACACACAGTAGAATTGCATTCATACATTTCATATTGAATATAATTGTGTGTATATACGTTGAGTGTGTTTAAATCCCTAAAATTGTTTTTTAATATTTTTTTTGGGAATTTATAAACTTTTAAAATAAGGTTTTTATTAATTAAAATTTGTTTTTAAAAGTTTTAGGGTCAATCTGCAATTATGTATTGGTGGTTATATTGGCTGAATGTTTGCTTGGGTAGAATATGAAAGCGGCAGAGACTTCAGGGTGCATTTGCAATTATGCTTAGACACGCGTTTGTTAACCCATTTTTGCCCAACATTTGTTGCATCCTTATTGGTTGCATTTGTGTTTCTTCGAAGAGAGTAAACCAGTGTTGGTTAACATCCCTTCAATCATTTTTATCAACGATCTGCATGCGCTCCTACATAATCCATGTGAACCTTTTTTGAGCCAATCAGGAGTGTTATAACCACCGCCTCTGTTTAAACCGTTTGATCAAAGTCAATCATACAAGACCAGATCCTAGCCCTTGATCTTGGTTTGTGTTCTCGAATCTTCTTTGCCTACTATAAAAGCACCCTTACCCTCAGTCATCTGAGACTTTTGCCACTTTGTTCATTCGAGAGAGAAGAGAGAGAGAAACCAGAGTTAGGAAACCCTAACCCTAATTCGTCCAAAACTATTTTCAAACCTTAACCTCTTTCAAAACCTGTATATACCAAACACAACCTTGAGTGTTTGAGAGATTTTGAGTGATTGGTTTGTTAGTTTTGTTGATGTAACCTCTTCATTCCCAGATCTTGTTATCAACTTAAACATATTTTTGGACCTGTGTTTCTTCTTTTATAGAAACCTTAGATCTAAAACGTTTCATGTTATATTACACATAGATCTACATTTTTAGTTTCTCATCTTGAGAAAACATTTTTTGATTTGGTTCTGTAAATGTTTTCAACTTCAAAATCAACAAAATATTTTTCTATTTCTAGTTCTCTTGAAACAAGACCTTTGACCTAGTTTGGAATCGCACTTGGTGATTTTCAATCTCAAAAATATTTTCAAAAACTGATATTGATTAAGATCTTGATACGTCTTCTGAGAAAGATAGCCGTGGATTCTGGGATTATTGTAAAGGTCAAATAAGGTTAAGTTTTGTGAGAAGAGAGAAATAGAAAATCACAGCATATAGTTCTTATATGTAATTTGTTAGGATAGGTTGTATGAAATAAGTGTGTGTGCATGCATGCATATGTTAGAAAGCACATCCACAAACACTGTCACACTACCACACTAAAAGTGTTGGTAATAAGATCTCAAGAACGAGAGTTGACGTAAAGGACTTGAACAAATTAGAAGTTAGCAAACTGGGAGAATAACATCAACAATCAGAACTACAGAGCAGTTATAAGGACACTAGTGGGTACATTCCTAAACTTATATAGGTCTAAGTTTTATGCATGTTTGTTATATAGTTTGTAACTGTTAAAATTTGTTTTAGTGGAATTTTTGGTTTACTTCGTAGAGGGAGTCATGGATGTTTCCTCAATTGGGTGAGGTTTTACCACGTAAAAATTCTTGTTCTTAATCTTTCTACATCTCCTCATCTAATTCTTGGTTGTGTTGTGTTTAAAGTTTTTTAAACTGATTTATTAAACCTGTTAAAAATCTTGAACACATCTCGTACATAATTTTTTAAACACATCTTGTGATTCATTAGTTTTGATTTGAAAGAAAAGAGTTTCTTCAAAAAACTGTTCAGAGTTAATTAAATAGTTTAATTTTATATTAAACGGATTTAGTAAAAGATTTTCAATTGGTATCAGAGCTGTGTAAACTTCTTTTAAAGAGATCATGTGTTTCTGAAATTATTTTCTAAAAATCAAACATGAACGAGAAAAATGAAAGATTTGGTAACTTGGCCAGACCTCCTATCTTTGATGGAACTAATTTTGCTTTCTGGAAAGTAAGGATGATTGCTTTCATTCAAGGAACTTTGGGAGATGATGTCTGGGACATTGTTGAAAATGGATACATTTTCCCTACTAAACCAGCCAATGAAGGAAGTAATGAGAGGGTTAAGAAAGTATTAAGTGAGTTCACACAAGAAGAGAATCAAGTTTCTCGCAACAATAATAAAGGAAAGAATGTCATATTTATGTCCATAAATGAACATGAGTTCAAAAGAATCTCATCATGTACCACTTCTAAGGAAGCTTGGGACATTTTGGTTACTGCTCGTGAAGGTGACCCTAGAGTTAAGGCTGCTAAAATACAAATGCTCATTCAACAATATCACTCGTTAATTATGTCTGAATATGAGTCATTTGATGACTTCTATATGAACTTGACTGATATTGTGACAAAACTTCATGCTAATGGGATAACATATGACAGACATGAAATTGTATCTAAAATTTTGAGATCATTACCACAGAAATTTGATAACAAAAGATATGCTATTGAGGAAATGTGTGACATAAATCTCACTCCTGAATTACTCAGTAGTAAATTATGAACTGTGGAAATGGAATTAGAATTTAAGAAACAATTAACCCAGTCCCATAGGAAACAGACTAGTTCCAATCTGAGCTTTTCTTCTAAGTTTATTAAACATGAGTTTAACATTCCCAATGATGACTCTGGTGAGGAATGAGATATAAAGAGTTTGGACAATCAGATTGCCTTAATGTCAAAACAGTTTAAGAAAATTATTAAGTTTAGAAACAACATGGAAAACAAACAAGGCAAGTCCAATTATCCAACTCACTCTAATCATAAACCTCATGAGAAAAGTCAAAACAAACATCACAAGGACTCTCACACTAGACCTAACAGAGACCTTAAGAAAACTGAATGCTTTAGATGTGGAAAACTAGGACACATTGCACAAGATTGTAGAGTTAACTTGAACACTCAAAATAAACACGCTAGAGCCAACATTTGCAAGACATGGGATGATTCAAGCGACTCTGAAAATGAGAAACCTGAGTCATCTGATGTTTTTTATCCTTGCATGTCTTTCTTTGCCAAGATTATCTATAATGATGATATGCCTATGTTTGTTAGTGAGGATGAATCTACTTACGTTGTTGCGAATCATGTTGTTACTGGTTTAGATGCTTTAATTACTGAGAACATTGCTATTTCTACCTCGGGGTGTGTGAGTCAAAGGAAAAGCGATAATGACGATGTCAATGAGTGTGTGAGTCCAAGAAATAAAGCCTTAGGGGTCACTTCACACACTAAACTTAGTGATTCGGACAATGACGATCTCCCAGATATTCACATACTTTATGTAAAAACTCTCAAGAAAAGCACTAGACTAGAGAAGATTGTGAAAGATCTCACCAAGAAGTTAGAAGATCTAAGCCTGATGGTCAAACTTAATGCTGAAGAGTATACTACCCAATGTCTAACTCATGAAAGTGAAATAAAAATGTTTGATCAAAAATTGAGAAATTTAACTGAAACAAATGAAACTCTGGAGAAAAAATACAAAGGGACATTGTTAGAATTGGAACAAACTAAAGAAAAGACAGCAACTGTTTTCAAAAAATTTACAAAATTTGAAAATAACTCAAACTGTTTTGATGGATTTGTTGCTGAATCAAAAACCAATTCTGATGATCGAACTGGAATAGGGTTTTCCCCAATTTTAAGACACAAACAAAATCTTTTGAACCTATCAAGTTTGTGTCATGAGGTAAATGACCTATTGAAATCTGCCCAGACTTTCATTATCTAAAAACTGAGTTTGACTCAAAACATCAAAATTTTGACATTGCGGAATCAAGTTTCTCTAAACATGAAAGTTCACCAAAGGATAATTATGTTTTCCCTTCATTAGGAAGAATTAATCTACATTCAAAACTGTTATATCTAGGAATAGGGTTCAACCTCAAAATTCCTTAAAGACAATGTTTAGAGATTTTCCTAAGGATACTCCTACCTTGAGCAACCTTTATTGCTCCTACTGTGATATATACGACCATTTTTTTTATGGTTGCTATGCTAGAAGACTAGTTAAACTTGTCTGTAATCCTCCTATTTATCTAAACTTTAACTATTCTAGGAGAAGCCGCAACAATTATGTACTGCCTAGACAACCAGACAAAAACTCTAATTATAGGAAGCGAAAGACCAAACCTAAAAGAACATTCCCTAGAAGGATTCCTAAACACTTTCCTAAGCCAAATGCTCATGTGTTTCATCAAATTCAAAATCATATGCAAAATATTTTTCAACAAAAATCCAATGCCCGCAAATTTTATCAATTGAGAGAAAATAAACGCAAAATGAAAACAAGAGCAATTTGGGTTAGAAAAGATGATCTATTACCCCAGATGAAGTGTAACATTGTTATTACTGCTTTAAAAGCTGAACACACATCGTCTGGTTAGTATTTAGACTCTGGATGTTCTAAACACATGACTGGGGATGATACAAAACTCTTAAACAAAACTAGCTTTGCTGGAGGAAAAGTTATTTTTAGTGATGGAGTATCATCTCAGATCATAGGTAAAGGGACTCTCCAAGAAGAAGGACGTCCTGTTCTTGAAAATGTTCTTCTAGTTAAAGGTCTTAAGGCCAATATACTTAGTATATCTCAATTTTTTGACTTAGATCATACTGTTACCTTTTCAAAGAATAATTGCAAAATTTTAAATGAAAAAGGTAAATGCATAATTACAGGTTTCAGGACTCCCGACAATTGTTATACTATGATGAATAATTCTGAAATCTGTAATGTTGCCAGAATGGATGACAATGAGATATGGCATAATAGGATGCGTCACATAAATTACGATAATCTTAGTAGATTGACTTCTCAAGAAATAGTTAGATGAGTTCCAAAAATCAAATATATTTCAAATATTGTCTGTGGTTCCTGTCAGGAAGGAAAAATTGTTAAAGCACCTCATAAGAAAGTCAAAGATATCCTTACCTCTAACCCCTTAGAGCTCATCCATATGGACCTAATGGGTCCCTCTCAAACTATTAGTCTATGTGGACACAGTTACATTCTTGTTATGGTTGATGACTTCACTAGATTTACATTGGTAGCCTTCTTAAAACAAAAGTCAGACACTTTTCAAAGTTTTTTAAAAGTACTTCTTCGAATTGAAAATGAGAAGGACACTCAAGCAAATAGAATTCGTACTGATAGAGGTGTAGAATTCAAAGACACTAGTATAATAGAGTACTGTGACTATAATGGTTAAAAACATGAGTTTAGTGCTCCTAAGACTCCTCAACAAAATGGTATCGCCTAGATAAAGAATCGTACTCTTTACGAGATGGCACGTGTTATGTTACATGCCAAGAATTTGCCTAAATATTTTTGGGTAGAATCTATTCATAATGCGTGTCACATTATCAATAGGGTCTATCTTAGAAAAAATTCCAAACAAACCCCTTACGAACTTTGGTATAAGAAAAAGCCCAATCTTAAGTACCTTAGAACATTTGGTAGTACTTGTTATGTATGCAAAGATAGGGAACACTTGTCTAAATTTGAGAGCCGGGGAGATAAAGCTATTTTTCTAGGTTACTCACCTAACAGTAGAGCCTACCGTGTTTATAATCTTCGCACTAAAACCTTGATGGAATCCATAAATGTAATTGTAAGTGACACTACTATAGAGAGTAAGACTGGTGAATCAACTATTGAGGAAGAGCCTACAAATGTTTTAGAAAATGACTCTCTAGAAATAGATTACTCATTACCAATTGAGATACCTAAAGTACCTAACTGGGTTTCTAAAGACCATCCCATGAATAACGTTGTTGGTAATCCTAATGAGCCTGTGCGTACAAGATCTCAATTAAGAAATTATGCACATTATGCATGTTTTGTTTCCCTTGTGGAACCAAAGAATGTAAATGAGGCATTGAATGACTCTCACTGGATTTCTGCTATGCAGGAAGAACTTATTCAATTTGTTATTCATGATGTTTGGTATCTTGTACCTAAGCCTAATCATAAAAAGGTTATTGGCACACGTTTGATTTTTAAAAATAAGTCTGATGAAAGTGGGATAATTATTAGAAACAAAGCTAGATTAGTTGCTCAAGGATATTCTCAAATTGAAGGAATAGATTTTAACGAAACATTTGCTCATGTTACTCGTTTAGAATCTGTTCTCCTTCGTTTTGCCATAGCTTGCCACTTGCATTTTACACTCTACCAAATGTATGTCAAATTTTCTTTCCTTAATGGAATATTGACTGAAGAGACCTATGCAGAAAAACCAAAAGGGTTCATTGACCCTCAATATCCAAATCATGTATTTCGTCTTAAAAAGGCTTTGTATGGCCTTAAACAAGCTCCTAGAGCCTGGTATGAGCGTCTTTCCATCTTCCTCTTAGATAAAGGTTTTAAAAGAGGTGGAAATGATCAAACCCTATTTGTCACACATTTTGGCAAACACATCATTATTGCTCAAGTGTATGTTGACGATATTATCTTTGGATTAACTTCTCCCTCAGAAGTAAAATCCTTCTCTGAGATTATGCATAAAGAGTTTCAAATGTCTCTTATGGGGGAGTTGCAATTTTTCTTAGGTCTTCAAGTCAAACAAAATTCAGAAGGATTATTTGTCTCGCAATCTAAGTACGCTTTAGAGATTGTAAAAAAATTTGGCCTTGAGAGTGCTAAAGATGCAAAAACTCCCATGAGTACTACGGTAAAACTATCTAAAGACGAAACTGGAAAATCTATAGATCCAACTCTATATCGTAGTATGATAGGAACCTTGCTAGACCTTACTGCCTCACATCCTGATATAATGTATGATGTGTGTGTATGTGCTCGTTATCAAAATAACCCTAAAGAGAGCCATCTATCTTCTGTTAAAAGAATCATTAAATATGTAAAAGGCACTCTAAACCTAGGACTTTGGTACATTAGTGATACACCAAGCACTATAATTGGATACACTGATGCTGACTGGGCTGGGTGTACTGATGATAGTAAAAGCACATCAGGAGCATGTTATTATATAGGTAATAATTTGGTAGGATGGAGTAGTAAGAAACAAAACTGCACATCACTCTCAACAGTTGAATCTGAATACATAGCCGCTGGAAGCTGCTGTGCTCAATTAATTTGGCTTAAAAAAATTCTAAGTGATTATGGTATTCAAGAAAACCAATTGCATCTCTATTGTTATAATTAAAGCGCGATCAATATCTCTGAAAATCCTGTTCAACACTCGCGAACAAAACACATAAAAATAAGACATCACTTTATACGCGAATTGGTTGAAACTAAGGAATTAGAAATCAATTATCTTCCTACTGATTTGCAACTCGCAGATATGTTTACCAAACCTTTAGATTACAATCGATTTATTTCTTTGCGTAAATCTATAGGTATGGTGTGTGCTTCTTAATCTCTTTGATCTCTATATTTTTTCCCTTTGTCTATTTGAGACAAAATGGGGGAGAAATTTGAGTCTAGTGAATCGTTTTACATATGCTAAAGAGCTTGATCTTAGTGATTCATTGCCGAATTCTGTACAGTTATTCTCAACAGTTGTAATAGGGTATTCAATTGTAAATAGTTGAGTTATGTACTTTTGATTTCTAGGAAATGGGTAGATAGAATTTTTTTGGAATAAGTTTCCTTAGTCGTGTTTCCCTACGAGTTCTAGATGACTCAAAGGAGATTTTGTATCATATTTCCAAAGGGGGAGATTGAAGCACCTTATACTCTTGACTCACTTGAGTCTGTATTGTATAAGTGTTCATCCAGTTTGGAAATTGTGATAAAATTGTGTCTATCCTAGAAACAAAAGAACCTCTGAGTTTGGTTTGCTATTTCATTCCTCTTGCTTGATTGATCTAGATAATTTTACCAACACTCACGAACAGTAGAATTGCATTCATATATTTCATATTGCATATAATTGTGTGTATATATGTTGAGTGTGTTTAAATCCCTAAAATTGTTTTTTAATATTTTCTTGGGGAATTTATAAACTTTTAAAATAAGGTTTTTATTAATTAAAATTTGTTTTTAAAAGCTTTGGGATCAATCTGCAATTATGTATTAGTGGTTATATTGGCTGAATATTTTCTTGGGTAGAATTCGAAAGCGGCAGAGACTTCAGGGTGCGTTTGTAATTATGTTTAGACACGCGATTGTTAATCCATTTTTGCCCAACATCTGTTGCATCCTTATTGGTTGCATTTGTGTTTCTTCGAAGAGAGTAAACCAGAGTTTGTTAACAGCCCTTGGATCGTTTTTATCAACGATCTGCATGCACTCCTACATAATCCATGTGAACCTTTTTGAGCCAATCAGGAGTGTTATAACCACCGCCTCTGTTTAAACAATTGGATCAAAGTCAATCATACAAGACCAGATCCTAGCCCTTGATCTTGGTCTGTGTTCTCGAATCTTCTCAGCCTCCTATAAAAGGACCCCTACCCTCAGTCATCTGAGACTTTTGCCACTTTGTTCATTCGAGAGAGAAGAGAGAGAGAAACCAGAGTTAGGAAACCCTAACCCTAATTCGTCCAAAACTATTTTCAAACCTTAACCGCTTTCAAAACCTGTATATACCAAACACAACCTTGAGTGTTTGAGAGATTTTGAGTGATTTCTTAGTTAGTTTTGTTGCTGTAACCTCTTCGTTCCCAGATCTTGTTTTCAACTTAAACAAATTTTTGGATTTGTGTTTCTTCTTTAATAGAAACCTTAGATCTAAAACGTTTCATGTTATATTACACATAGATCTACATTTTTAGTTTCTCATCTTGAGAAAATATTGGTTGATTTGTTTTTGTAAATGTTTTCAACTTTAAAATCAACAAAATACTTTTATGTTTCTAGTTCTCTTGAAACAAGACCTTTGACCTAGTTTGGAATCGCACTTGGTGATTTTCAATCTCAAAAATATTTTCAAAAACTGAGATTGATTAAGATCTTGATACGTCTTCTGATAAAGATAGCCGTGGATTCTGGGATTATTGTAAAGGTCAAATGAGGTTAAGTTTTGTGAGAAGAGAGAAATAGAAAAGCACAGCATATAGTTCTTATATGTAATTTGTTAGGACAGGTTGTATGAAATAACTGTGTGTGCATGCATGCATGTGTTAGAAAGCACCTCCACAGACACTATCACCCTACCACACTAAAAGTGTTGGTAATAAGATCTCAAGAACGAGAGTCGACGTAAAGGAATTGAGAAAATTGGAAGTTAGCAAACTTGGAGAACAACATCAACAATCAGAACTGCAGAGAAGTTATAAGGACACCAGTGGGTACATTCCTAAACTTATATAGGTCTGAGTTGTATGCATGTTTGTTATATAGTTTGTAACTATTAAAATTTGTTTTAGTGGAATTTTTGGTTTACTTCGTAGAGGGAGTCGTGGATGTTTCCTCAGTTGGGTGAGGTTTTACCACATAAAAATTCTTGTTCTTAATCTTTCTACATCTCCTCATCTAATTCTTGGTTTTGCTGTGTTTAAAATTTTTTAAACTGATTTATTAAACCTGTTAAAAATCTTGAACAGATCTCGTACATAATTTTTTAAACACATCTTGTGATTAATTAGTTTTGATTTGAAAGAAAAGAGTTTCTTCAAAAAAATGTTCGGAGTTACTTAAATAGTTTAATTTTATATTAAAAGGCGTTAGTAACAGATTTTCATAATAACCGCACACATAAGATGTGAAATGTACCTCTTTTGATACCCATGCCCTAAAATCAGTTGTCATGCAATTTTTCCTTTGATTTTTGGCAATTTCTTTTTCGTACTTTCTATCAGAAAATTGTAGAGTTTAGATCATAAAATATAAAAAACATATAATTAAAGAAGAAGAAGAATTCAGCAGATACTCACTCTCTCCAATCTTCGACTTCATCTTACGATTCGAACACATAACGAGTTGCTTGATCATACGGTAGATTTGTGAGTTTCACCTCTTTAGGGTCCTAAGCGGTAATTCCTCCTCAAACTTGTCAGGTTCCTTGATCACTCGTTCTCCACAAGGATTGAACCTCCTCACCTCTTGTTTTGGCATATTTTCCCTAAGGTATAGCGATGATTCCATCTTTACGTATTCTTCAGTAATCAACCCTCAAATATACCATGTATTCTTTAGGTAATCTTTGAAAGTTTTCATCAAGCGCTCAAAAGGATACATCCAACGATACCTAACAGGACCATATAATAAAGCTTCATCGCATAAATGCACAAGAAGGTGGATGCTGATATCAAAGAACGATGGAGGAAAATATTTCTCTAATAGAGAAACTACCTTGCCTAAAGTTGATTTCGCAGCTTGAATGTGCCTTTTTTTTTACCACTTTTGCACAAAGTAGGATAAAACATAAATTGACATGTATAATTGCCTGACGGAGATCTTTCTGTTCAGAAAGGCAATGCTGAAATAATATAGGTATTAATTAGACGATTACGTGCAAGTCGTGAGTCTTGCACTATTTCAAGTCATTTCTTTGGTAGATTACTACCCTACGAAAATTACCAGAATAATCGATTGTAGTCTTCAAGTTTAATAGCGTGTCTAAGAGGATCTTCTTCTCACTAGTAAACAAAGTGAAAGCAGCCCGGTGGGTAGAAATTCTTCCTGTTGTAGGATCATTTTTTAATCACGGGTTTTTCTTTATTTTCATCTCCTGTAGATCTAGGCGGGACCCTCTCTATCTTTGGAATGAGATCCACCTAGACATGTTCCTATCAGATGTTCTGTAACATTCTTCTCTATGTGCATCACATCAACTACATGCCTTACATGATGATCTTTCTAATACGGAAAATCATAAAATATTAATCGCCTGGACCATAGCTTCATTTTACTAGGGTCGTTCAAATTCCCCCTTGCTTTACGCTTCATGTTTAAAAATTGGGGGTGTTTTCCTACGTACATATTCCTCGCAATTGAAGCCATCGCTTTCTCCTCAATTTTCTGACCAGAAAGCCGAGCAGGTGGCGTTCTGTGCTCGTAACTGACAGGCCAAAAGTTAGACTTGTCATTCCTAAAAGGGTGACAGGTCAGTAGAATTCTACAATGACCCGTGTAACTCATCTTACTACTATGTTTTAGCCAACAAGATTTATTTTCCTCCCCACATATGGGACATTCATAATAACCATGAACATTACAACCAGATATGGTCCCATAAGCTGGAAGGTCGTGGATCGCCCACATCACCATTGCTTTAATTGTGAACTCTTCACCCTTATGAGAGTCAAATGCCATCATGCCTTAATCCCACAACTCTTTAAGTTCTTTGATTAATGGTGCTAATAATATATCAATATCATCACTTGGAGCCTTAGCCCGGGTATCAACAAAGACAACAATGTGAACTCCTTTCTCATGCATAGTGTCGGAGGGAGACTTAAAGGTCACAAGATAACTTGACAATAACTCTGACTAGTACATAAATCATCGAAAGGGTTAAACCCATTTGGTTAAGATTGTAAGAGGAATTTTTCGCGGTTCCTTTGCAAATTCAAGGTGTTGTGCATTTGAAATTTACCAGATGGGTGAATCAAGTGGATGACGCATCATATTCCCACCCACCTCACATTGAGTGTGCCATGTCATGGCCTCCGCTATCCATGGTACAGTAAAAAACCTTTTTAACCATGGCCCAAGTGTAAAATACTTCAAAACCTTTTATGGGACTTGCTAGCACTTGCGATTATTTATATCTTTGTCCTTTTTATTCTCACAAACCACATATCTAGGCTCGTTGCATACAGTACATTCATCCTTATCTTCGTGCATGTTATGGTACAATATGCAATCATACTTGCATGCAAGAATAGATTTGTACTTCAAACCCAAACCCTTCAAGCTCTTCTTCATGGTAGGATAATTGTCTGGTGACGTGTTCTCTTTTAGGAGAATATCTTTAACCCACTTAAGAATTCTGGTTACGCTATTCCCAAACAAACAAAATTGACTCTTCAAATTATGCAAACCAATCATTGCATATAACACCGCGTGATCTTCATCCCAATCTTTATACAACAGTCTAACCGCATCCGTTTTCAACCGTATGCATTCCCGATCTTCTGGAAGTTCAACATTAAAGTTTTCATTTAGTTGTCCATAATGCACATTATCCGTATCCATAAGTTGGTGGTTTTAACGGTTGTGGAGTCTGTAAACATCATCAATTAAGTTGGTCAATGTATGATGTGTTGGTGAATCATGTACCACTTCAACTCATTAGTGTTTCATTACGCGATCGGGTACCGACAATTGTTTTGGAACATAAGGTACATTTTTCATCATGGTATGTCCATATTTTATAGTCTTGATAGATTCCCCACTTTATTAAATTAAACTCAACATATTCTAATGACTTATATTTTTCGTTCATACAACGGGTGCACGAACACCAAATCTTATTTCTTTAAATATTTTTAAAAGCGTATTGAACAAATTCTTGAACACCATTTACATGATAATTTGAAATTCGGTTAGTCTCTCCCATCCACTATTCGTATAGTGGGAAATCCTTGTAATGATCTTCAAATTTCAGTTATGTGGTAATAGGTAAAAAAATATTATTACAACTGAAGCAATGCAAAAATATTATTTAAACTAAAACAAAACCAATATTCCTAAACTGAAACAAAACCAATATTCTTACAACCAAAACAAAAAAATGTTATTACAACTAAAACAAAACAAAATATTATTTGGTCTTTTCCAAAAAAATAATTGGCCAAGAAATAAAAGAGTAAGCATAATTCCTCATTCCTAGACCTTCCCCTCCGTCAACGATCACAAGTACATCTCTGCAGCCGTTGCATATTTGATAGACCAGTATTTGAGCCTCACTCGTCTCCAAAGGTCGGTTGTGTACTCGTGTTTCGGAAATCTTGGAGATGAGTGTGCACACCCCAACAACCCTCTTATTTCTCATGTATTTGAAATAGTACTTTTCTCCATAATCATCGTGAATTGTTAATGATGATCTAAGTCCCGTGCGATACAGAGGCACGGGGAATGGTAATGTTAAAGGAGTCGGCATTTGGAAGGTGAATGTTGGATGTGGCGGCATTTGGGAAGGGAAACTTGAAGGGGGGATAGGGAAAACCTTGAGGAGGAGGGTAAGGGTAACCTTGAGGAGGAGGCATTAGGATCCCATAATTTTTAAAAAGGGACACAAGTTGCCCAATTTGATTCATTAACATTCCCAGGTTATTTTTTATATCCTAGACATCCCCATCGGTCTTGAACTGTCATTCCTCATTGGATGAGAAACGATCATTGAAATTTTGTTTTTGGCATATGTGAGCCAACACCTCTCATCCTCCCCCTTTAGTCTTTTCCAAAAGGTCTGGGTCAGGGTATCATTTTTAAGGTCAAAGTCATCATTAGGGTTCAAACCTGACTAACTACTGATGGCCTCTATTAATTCTAGCGTCTCAGCCAAGTGCGGTCGGAATTTATTATCTTTTCCCCATCGAGCATGATGAATAAGTTGGACAGATTTAGTTTTTTACCTCATCTGGACCATCATTTGTCCTACTCGCCCATTCATTCTTCAAATCCTTTTGACTTGGTTCCCAGCCTGTGGATATCAATTTTTTGTGGCCTATTTTTTTTTTTTTTTGCTCCCTTTGGACCAACCTTTTCTACGTCACCTCATTCTCCAAAAACTTATTCCACATATCCACAAAAATTTCAACATTGGGAGGAACTCTTTATTTCAAAGACAAAATATCAGAGCTCGTGGCTTCCTTTGGGAAATGTTTCTTCCGAAGGTTTCTCATGTATGTCCTCAATAATTCAGCAACCTGAGACAGAACCTTATTCCTAAATCGATCAGGAAATGAGAAACACTTGTAGAGTTGATCGCATCAACCAGGTTCTAGTTGTGTGTCCCACTAACTCCCACATTCATTTTTCCCAATGCCAAAGACCGGGATTTAAAGTTTAGCATGTTATTCTTATCACCCTTTGGGTTATTCCCCAAAAGGGAGAACCTAATGGGCTTCTTTTGGACTGAGAATGAGGCATCGAAAACGTTGGATGGGGGATATGGAGCAACCTGAGAGCTGGATGAGGGCGCCAAAGCAGGTGCAGTTAGACTTGGTGTGGAAGGAACCATTTGTGGAGTTGTGTATTTCTCACCAATTGGTGTTAAGAATTAGGGTTGTGCACGAGATGGTGAACCTCTTTGCGGTGTCCCCTCGGCACTTGGATCCCTTGGGTTTTTCCCCCTGGCATTATCTACAAAAATGAAAAACCATAAGTGACTAAAAAATTATAATAAGAAATTATAATTAATTAATCAACCTTATGACTATATATATATTCAAAGTAAGACTTTAGAATATGTTCAATGTGTCTGATCTCCATCCATTCGGTATTAGTTTTTAAGAACCTATGAATTTTTGCACATGGACAACTAGGAGGAAGGGTATCTATGATTGATGTGTAGATATCCATGACATGAACTTGGAATCCCATCATTTTGAACTTGTTGGCAAAATTCAATTTAGCGTGCATATGTCCCGAGACATCATAGTCTATAACAATGCTATCTGTACGCAGTTGTATCCATAAGGAGTGGATTTATTTTTCTTCCTTCTCCAATAACATAACCAAGGTCAGGTCTATGTCAGGATTATGTATGTGAAATATATTTTGTATAACGCCGTCCCAGTTTTCTTGTAGGGTAAATAGATTACGATCGAACATGTCTTCTTACTGGAGATTCACTCCACGATTTATAAGGTAGTTAAATTGTTCAATATTTTTTTTTAATACATATAAATAGTAGTACCCTCTATATGACTCTCACTAATAAAAGAGTTGCGTGTGCAGTCCAATTGCAACCTCTTCAACTCTTGTTGCCAGTGATCATCACCGTGCCTCATTTTTCCTGAGAAAAATATAGGAGGGTGTGAATACGAGTCCTACAGTTAAGGTATAAGGGTATATTAGGGTATATTAGTTTGATTAATGTTTTGAGAATGGAAAGGATTTTGAGTATATTAGTTTTATTGGGTTGCGAAACCTAAAATATTCAATTAATTTCAAACTCTAAATAAATACCAAGCCCTAAATGACAATACCCATAAATAATGCAATTTATTTTAATCCCTAAATAACCACATTAAGTCAATACTAATAATACTCGACTCTAAATAGATTTGAATCCCTAAATGACAATACCTTTAAATTTTGCAATTTATTTTAATCCCTAAGTAAGCACATTCAGTCAGTACTAATAATGACAATACCCTTAAATAATGCAATTAATTTCAAACCTGAAATAACAATTCCCAATCAATGTTAATAATACCTAATAAATTTCAATCCCTAAATATAACATACCCAATCAAAATATGAAATTGTAAAACATCCCCTTTTCTTGGAAAAAAATGTATATAGAAATGCACACATATACACAAACACACACACACACACACACACACACACACACACACTCACACACACATGTACACATGCACACAAAAATACATAGACATACACACACATATACACACGTACACACACATACATAAAAATACACACACATTCACACATATATACATGGGTTTAAATCAGAAATACAAAAAATAAGGTTTACCTTTGAGATTGAGAGAGAGATTTGGACCGAAATTAGTATTTGAGAGAGAGAGAATGAAAATCGCATAGAGAAAGAGATAGAGATTGAAGCGAAAAGAAATGAAATGGAGGTAGAATGTGTTTAGTATAAAGACACTCGTCATGACCTAGAGACGGGACCCAATACCATGACCCATAATTTTTTTCGACATCAGCGTGCAGGCAACCATGTGGTCACGACCCTCAGCTGACCACGGCCCAAAACTGTGACCCAGTTAGTGTGTATTGTGGCCTTGGTCATGGACCTTATTTATGACCCCACCGTGACCAAACTGGGTCAGAGATATGGTTACACCAAATTTTATGTGGTCACGACTTTGGGACGTGAACAGCTGGTCAGGGCTTTGGGCCGTGACCCCGGGGGGTGACCATTCACAGGATTTGGTGTAGTGGAAATAATCCCACACAACAACGACTCAATGGTGTATCTCAGTACTTATGAGTAAATACATCATTACTTCTTTGTGTGCAGCAAAATCAGACGACTCATGTCTCTCCAATAAACCTAAAATGACGGTGTATATTAAAGCTTGCTAAATTTCCCCTTACTTTATTTCGACTTTAATTTGAACTCCCATTTACCATTACATTCTTATCTATCATTCTTCGATTACAACTCTTTCTCCTGCAACCATAATATTAGTATTCCTCATCTACGCTCACGTTTTCACTCCTCTCTTTGTCACGTCTAAAAAGGTATGTTTTTTTAGAGTTTGTTAGAGGGTTCACCTCATTGATCTATTAGTTTAACTACTTTTCTTCTTTCCATATTTTTGTTTTTAGAGTCCGTTGTTTGGTTTTATTAGTTGTGATTTAGGGATTTTCTTGGTGGCCCATTGATTTAGCATTTGTGGTAGTACTAATCTATTGGATTGTTTTTCATCATCAGGTGACATTTTGGGGTTTCAAGTTAGGGGTTTTCTATGCATTACGAAATTTTTAAAATTATATTGATGATTGTGTTTCTAAACTATTCTTCTACAACCAATATTAATCATTTAGATCAAGTAGTTTTGCACTTTTTCCATAATATATAAGTGACTTTGTTCTTATATTTGTTTTCTTATGTGGAATGCCCTCACTTTGAGTGATAATATTTAATTATATGTTGAACTTTCTTTAATATGCAGTTGTGTTTATTTGGAGCTCATACATTCATGATTCTCTAAACAATGATTGTGTTTAGAGGTAGTATGATCTTGCTTCCATACTTTGCACACCATGTTTGATAAAATATCCCTGTTGTATGTTTAAAACAACTTAGTTGGTACATTATTTCGTGTTTTTTAAAACGTTTAAGTTATTGAAATTGGCCATTTCTACAACGTATATATTCCTAATGTGTGTATGTTTAAACCTAGAAAGTTAAAATTATTATTGAAGTTGTTTTGCTATTATGCAACTTTGTTATGTCCTTGATTTGTGAAGATATGGGCACAATATGTCTTTTTTTAGGGTGGTTCTCTTTAGTTAAAAGGTATACCTTGCTTGTTGTGACGCAACTAGTATTCTTACAAGTATCTTAATTTTTTACATCTTTCCTTAATTAATGTTTAAATTTGCAGATTAACCAAACATTATTTTCTTATGTATCTCAGTTTCTATTTATTCTCCTTTACAACTTTGCAGCAATGCTATTAAATGGATTGTTACTTTATATTTTATTAGGGTATTATCAAATTTTTTCATAGATTATTTATTGGAATTGGTAGGGGAGGGGAGCATATAAATGGGTTTTCTCATGCCCTTATTTATTCAGTGTTAGAGGTTTTATGTTTAAACTATTTTTCTTTAGGCTCCTAAGTGAAACTGGCATAGTGTCAATTAATAGGTTTCAGAAGTGTTCTTTATCAATCAAATGTTCATCTTAGAGTTGATATTCGTTTGAAGGTTTTTTAATGTAGAATTACTTGTAACACCCCGACCCGAATATATGGGTTACCTGTAGTCAACCCGATTCGACCTGAGAATTAGGTGTGAAGTGCAATGAAACAACCTATACAATGTTGCTAATTCAGTTTTATTTTAATTATCATTTCACTTATTTAGCATGCAATTACAATTTCAAATTAAGCTACGTAAGGGACCCATGGGGAGCACCCCTAAGTCTAAGCATACAGAGCTACTAACGTAATGTAAAAGAAAGTACTTACATGTATAGTGCGTTCAAAATACGAAATCTCACCCACCCTATAATAACAAAACGAGGGAGTGAGCCAAATGCTCAGTGAGAAATATACAAATGAAGTATAGAATCGAATGATAAAAAGAAGATTCTAACACGTCATATTTACTTGCACATGCAACTACCTTGTATACATATATAAACTTACGTATACATATACTTAATGCATGAAACAGTTTACTTACGAAAAACCTTATTTATCCAGATTAATTCACCTTAATTTTTTCAAAGACTTTCTTTTTCTCATTTTTGACATTTCTCACTTTATTTAACACACATGGTTAAATACTTGAACCAACTACACTTGGTTTGATCGAAATCCATTTCATTACCAAAATTACCCTTTTCATTTTAATCAATCCACATTAGTAATTTCATTGAAAACCACCCTTTTAACAGACGTGGACATTGTGTTATAAAGTACTCTTTTAGCCTTTGAAAACCTTTTAGAACACATTATTGTGTTAATTATGGGTTTAATCACTTAGATTGCTTAATCACCCATTTACCCACTTACTTTACATTTTTCCTTACATTATAGAGATTAAATAACTTCTCACTTACTTGGTCATTTTAACATTTATCGAAACATTTATTAATTAATTCAAGTTAGGTTTCACCACACAACCCATTTCTTTACATGTGCCTTATTCCTTTATCTTTTCTCGAAATCTTCCAATTAGTGCATACTTCAACGGGCTCCTTACCGTCGGCTTTGGCCAGTTATTTTGGGTCTCCCCAGGGTTTCGGTACCTCTTTAGTTATCCCGGTGTCATCCGAGTTCCTTTACATGCATTTTAACATTTTACCAATGTCCACATTATTCTTTATTTTCCTTTTACCCGGTCGAAGCCAAAACCCGTGGTTACACTGAAAAATTATCATTTCATGTCCTTTGCACTTTAACCTTGATTTTATTCAAAAATATTATATTCATTTAGGACCAATTTGTGTAACACATTTTCCAACTTTTTTATTTCATAAAAATGTTTCACTTTAAGTAAAATTACCATTACATCCATTTGTTTCCAAACTCATCTTTTACTCCATTTCCAAAAGTGTTAATTTTTCCAAAACACTATTAAGTTACCCATACTAACTTCTTGAGTGTTTAACACCCTAACACCCTTTTAACCTTGGAGTAATATTCTTATTAATTGGAAACACCTTTATTTCACTATTTCCTTTCCAATTTCATAAGCGTTAATCTTTTACAACATAATTAAGTTATGCACACCAACTTTCCAATCTTTAACCATTAACACTTATTCAACACCTTTACTAACCATCTTTCCAAATTATACATGTCTTTACTTTCTTTATTCAAGAAATCTAATGATACATAAATACTACTTTTATAAGAAAATACCATTTTTCGTTTTATCAATACATATAGTCTTATACTCTTACATTCATAACACTTTTAACCCCCTTTTCATACACTCTATAGACTAGAATTTATACTTCTCTTATTTCTTGTTTAACTCTTCAAAAACTTCCTTAAACTTGTTGGCATAATTGTTATCAAAATGCTACAAGTTTCTATACATGATATGATGGATTTTAAATCCTAAAATCCTACTAATGGGTTAAACATGCATTTTCTTTTAGAAATTAATCATAACTGTAAAAATACACTTTCAAGGCGTAAAATGACATTCAATTTATTCAAAGTCAACAAATGTCCATTTTCATAAACTTTATATTTTTGCAAGAAAATTTGAAACATGATTTCACTAATAAGTGCTTATTTTTTAACATTTTATTTCATAAAATGTTTAATATCAATCTTTTTAGAAAATACACCGTCTTCATAAAATACCAACTTTTAATATTTCAAGACTTTCAAATATTTATTCATCTTATATTTTCAATAGAATAATATTTTGCCAACATTTTTATTTCATAAAAATGCTCAATGTTATTTATTTCACTTGTCTTCCATCATTTAATCAAATAGACCCTACTCATGTAATCTAACAACAAGACTACAAATATACAAAATATGGTCTTAATACTAAGAGTAAGATTTTCCAATCTCTAAGGACTCCAAATAGTGGTAGAAAGGTTGGTGTAGGAGGAGAAACTCCCACCACTAAATGTGGCCTCAAGGGGTTATCAAATTAATAGTTCAAAATGCTCCATTTGTTATCCATTTAAACTTCCAAGACAAAATCCCTCTAAATTCCATGAAAAATCTCACCATCTTCTTCAAACATCCCTCCAAGACTTCTTCCTATTTTGTAGCTATACCTCAACAATGATGGGAATGGGTCTTATAGGCTTGAATACGGTGCAATACACTAAGAATGTGGTGGGCTATAGTGGTGTAATGGTGGTTTAAGGTGAGTAGAGGTCCATCCATGGTGGAAGACCACCCTTTGATCACCCTCTCATCTTCTTCTATCTCCAAACAACAAAAGAAACCCAAATACACCATTATAAAACACTCTAAACACCTTAAATTCCCATTTTCCCCAATCTGGGCTCATCTGAGCTCGAAAACTTGAAGATCCAAGGGCTAGAAATATGACAACATATAAGGGGAATCTGATTTAAACATTTTCAAGGCACGTCATTTCAACGACACAAGCCTCGTTTGAATGACAAGTCCATCTCATTCGATAAATGGCTTCGCGTAACCTTCTACTATAATGTATTCCTATCTCGCTCGAAGCTTTGCTTCGCGTGACCTTGGTGCAACATTGGGTCTCGCTTCTAATGACATCCATATGTCGTTATAAAGAACCCCTTTTATATTTTTGTATTCTCTTCAATTTTGACCCACAATTTCCAATAATCCTCTTCAAACCTTGCTCCATTTTAATTTATATAATAATTTAAATGAAACACTAAGGCAGGGTATTAAAAACCTCCCTCCTTCGGGAATTTCATCCCAAAATTCTTGATTCGTTAATCCTTAGGCTTGTGGGGTTCACCAACTTTTATTCTAAGACATAGAAATCCTCCAAGACAAAATCATTAAAGTTCTCAATACTAAGGTCACCCTATGTGCCTCCATACGAGGTTTGTCACCAAACAGTCAACATGTGACATGCTCTAATGCTCACCATCTCTCTAACCAATATTCCACATAATCCACTTCAAGCCTCCATTCACTTTATAATAGAGTCCAAAAAATTTCTAACACCACCTTTCCTAGTACCCAAGGCATACTCGCACCTCCACGAGAAAATTCTTTATAGATATTGACACTCACCCAATGTGAATCGTAATACAACCAATCCTCGTATTCAATATCAAAATCAATTTTATTTTAGGTTGTACATCTTACGTCCCCCAAAATTTCAGGATATCCTGACTACACAACTGGCATGAGCTTGCCAATCACGATACTATGTCATTTTCTCACTCCAAAGAGTAATATTCTTACCAATTCATCATCATGTTCTCAACTTACACCTTCCGATGTGTTACTTTGATGATCCTAGTAATACCCTAGGCGTCTCCGCTAGAGCCTCACTTAAATACACTCACCATGGTAAGTACACCGTATGCTAAGCTCTCTTTTATTTCTAACACTATACCATATCCTGACGTCATCATCCCGCTCTTTTCAACTAGAGACACTGACTATCACTCCATCCAGTCGAAAGGCCTCTAATCCTAAGAAAGATCAATACTACAAGCAAACTGTGTGGCCTAAAGTGCAGCCACTCGTACACAGAACTTTATGCAATAGCAAGAATACCTCAGATGGGGCGCACCCAGTTACCGAGCTGCATTGACCACACCCAGTCCACCGTGCACTACCAGGCCTAATTGCGTAACACTATGACATGGCACCAATCTGAGTCACCACATGTGTGAGAATACCTACCCCCGATTACCGAAACTGAAAGGGACACATAAGAGTCAGAATGAACAAAAAACCATCCCAAGAAATTTCACCCATAAGCATATGACGATGATTTATGAAAGCGAACCTACGCCATATGCTTGAAGTCATGTCACTCATTCCCAAAGTTATCATCGAGCACTAATACTAGCCACATACACTAGCTTGGGTCACTAGCCGTGACGAATTGAATCACAACCATTCATTCTTATAACATGAAAGCAATATACGAATCGATAGTCCTCTAAGAGGTCGATGCCCGACTTCCCTCCTTGGGAGCAAGGCCCTAACCTTCACATCTTTAGTGTAAATTAAGCATTTCTATTGGTGGGTACCTCATTCCCTTGTCTTCATTGACCTTATCTATTTACTGGCGATGACATCACTAATTTACTACACCTAGGTTATTTTTTGCCTTATGATATCGTAATTGAAATCCTAAATTCCCATAGGCATTGTTTAGTTCAAGTGAGTAATTCACCCTATCATGTCCTTTGAACACATAAGGTTGCCACCAAGCTTACTTCCCGGTTCGACCCACACAAAACTCATGTAAAGACCACACCCATTGCCATTGGAATTCTAAGGGTAGCAAATATCACACAGGGATACATTTTCTAATCCGTATCGGCTTGGCGAGACGTGCCAATAACTAGTCCTGACTGGCTTAGGCTACCCTAGCATATACCATCGACAAGTGCCAATATTATAATCATGTTTTGATGTTACCCCACCTCGATTATCACCTCCAAGTCTCCACATGGCGCCATCGCCCTAAATCTCGAATATATTTCCTAGTACATCTCGAACCCGAGTATCAGAACACCAATACTTGTCATTCCATGACATCCGATCATCACTCCTATACTACACTAGCCATCACCCTACCTTAAGGATTACACTACCCATCTGTTCCAATTTGGGAAGCCACACCCAAAACGTACATTATATGACCAATAATTTGGGATCATCACCTAATCCTCAACATAATCTTTACCAGGATGCTAATTCTCTTTCATACCGGACTCAACTTGTCTATCAAGGACACCTAACACAATTTATTTAACTTTCCTCAAGACCTTGAAAGATTTCATCATCCATGCCTTTATCAATATAGGTGTGATCTACAAACCTTTCAATACCCACATCATGATCACTCGGTGATCGCAAAGACACTAGTCTACGAGCTTCTAACTATAATGCACCTTAACCATCAAACATCTCAGGGCATCACAACATTAGATCTCTATACCCAAATATGCCACACATAATTAGTCCTATGGGCATTCCAGTATACCTTTAAACCACACTCACAATAAGATTACCTCGCACCTAGCCATCACTTCGACGCCCAAAATGAATCTTTAGACTTGAACACTAATCTCATCTTTCTCCCAAACAGTTGTGACCAGAGTCCATATACCAAACCAAAACTAATGCTAATAAGGGTTATGGCAGGAAACAGGACGTCGCCTATAACCTATAAACCTTAAAGTCTTCCTCATCTAATCCCCAATGAATGATTAACCATGTCAATTAAGCTATCTCACAGTAAAAACATCACGCCATGTGCTAATATATAAGTTAACATGACTATATAGATCTTAGTAGGATATGGCATATCGGGTACTGCCTATAAATACCAAGGCCTACACAACGGATGCCATGAGGGATCCTATTCCTCATTACCACATAAAAAATCAAGATACATTAAACACAAGTCTTCTAACAAGGGACCCAATGCTTTATCACCACAGAATCAATACCTATAAATGATGCTCAGTCATCTAACCTCATTATATGTAATACACAAGTTTTAAGAGTTGGGTCGCAACGAACACTACTCATTATTGCCACAACCAAGGCTACTCTCATCATCAAAGTTACCACGCACTACATCTCACGCAAAGGATTGCGGTGTTTCCACTATTAGCCTAAATAACTTCATATCTTCTCGAGACTACAATCAATTGCGACATTAACCCAAGGATAGAATTTGCCAAATTCCATTAATCGGCATTAAATACCCGTTAGCGCCGTACCAAAGGGTTATATACTTTTTAATTACCAATCATCGGTGCTTAGTCACGACACCTTCACCATCAACTTCTATTGTTAACCAGATAAAATTTGTTCCACCTGCCCAATGGGTGTCATCTCACTATATTGACATTTCAAAATATTCTACATCATCAAGGATTGCAACATAAGAACTTCACACTAACAACCACGGTTTCACCACTATTGGCTTGCCTGGACACCCGTACATTACTAACAAATATGGAAGTGATTAATAGCTATCAACTTGATCCCGTGTAACTTGACACTGACTTACTTGTAGTGCTAACCTCTTTGACTCTATCATCGAGAACACGAACTAAACTGTCACCAAACTAGCTTGACCGGCCCAAACCAACACTGACATCGAAATATCCAATATTGACCTCACCACGTCACTCTCGAAAGGACCCTTGAACCTAGAGATCCGATACCATTTGTAATGCCCCGACCCGAATTTTTGGGTTACTCATGGTCAACACGATCCGACCAGAGAATTAGGTGTGAAGTGCAACGAAACAACCTATATAATGTTTCTAATTCAGGTTTTTTTAATTAACGTTTCACTGCTTTATAATGCAATTCCAATTTCAAATTAAATTATATTTGGGACTCATGGGGAGCACCCCTAAGTCCAAGCATACAGAGCTACTAACGTAATGTAAAAGAAAGTACTTACCTCTATAGCGCCCTCAAAATAGGAAACCGCACCCATCTTATCGTAACAAAATAAGGGAGAGAGCCAAATGCTCAATGGGAAATATACAAATGAAGTATAGAATCGAACGTCAGAAAGAAGACACTAACACGTCATACATACGTGCAAATACAACTACCTTGTGTGTGTGTGTGTGTGTGTGTATGTGTGTGTGTGTGTGTGTGTGTGTGTGTGTGTGCATAAAATAGTTTGCTTACGAAAAACCTTATTTATCCAGATTAATTTACATTAGTCTTATAAAAGACTTCCCTTTTCTCATTTTTGACATTTCTCACTTTATTTAACACACACGGTTAAATACTTGAACCAAATACACTTGGTTTGATTGAATTCCATTTCTCTACCGAAATTACCCTTTTTATTTTAATCAATCCACATTAGTATTTTCATTGAAAGCCATCCTTTCAACGCACGCGAACACTGTGTTAGAAAATACTCTTTTAGAATTTGAAAAACTTTTACAACACATTCTTGTGTTAATTATGGGTTTAACCACTTATGTTTCTTAATCACCCATTTATCCACTTATTTTACCTTTTTCCTTACCTTACGGACATTAATAAACTTCGCACTTACTCATCCATTTTAACCTTTACTGGAACACTTACTAATTCCTTCAAGTTAGGTCGTATCACCCAACTCATTTCTTAACCTGTTCCTTATTCCTTTATATTTTCTCTAAATCTTCCAATAACCGCATACTTCAACAAGATCCATATCACTGGCTATGTGCACCTTATGCTCTAGCCACTTATTTTGGATCTTTCACCCCAGGTCTCCGGGCCCACCTTAATTATCCTGGTTTCATCTGAGTTCCTTTACGTGTGTTTTAACATTTTACAAATGTACATATTATTTCAACATTTCTTTTACCCGACCGAAGCCGAAACCCGGGGTTACACCCCAACTTATGTTACATTGGAAATTATCATTTCATGTCCTTTTCACTTTAACCTTTATTTTATTCCAAAAATCAAATTCATTTAGGACCAATTTCTGTCACACCTTTTTCAACATTTTTATTTCATAAAAATGTTCCACTTTAAGTAAAATTATCATTTTACCCATGTGTTCCAATCTCATTTTTACTCCATTTCCACAAGTGTTAATTTCTCCAAAACACTATTAAATTACCAATACTAGCTTCTTAAGTGTTTAACACCTTAACACCCTTTTAACCATGGAGTAATATTCTTCTTAATTGAAAACACGTTTATTTCACTATTTCCTTTCCAATTTTATAAGTGTTAACCTTTTACAATATTATTAAGTTATACATACCAATTTTTCAATCTTTAACCATTAACACTTATTCAACACCTTTACTAACCAGCTTTTCAAATTAGACATTTCTTTACTTTCTTTATTCAATAAATCTAATTACACTTAAAGACTACTTTTATAAGAAAAATACCATTTTCTTTTTATCAATACATGCAGTCTTATACCCTTACATTCATCACAATTTTAACCCCTTTTTCACACACTTTAAAGACTAGAATTTCTGTTTCTCTTATTTCTTGTTTAAACCCCTCAAAAACTTCTTTAAACTTGTTCACATATTTATTATCAAAATACTACAAGTTTATATTCATGAGAAGATGAATTTTAAATCTTAAAATCCTATTAATGGGCTAAACATGCATTTTCTTTTAGAAATTCATCACACTGGAAAAAAAATATAATTTCAAGGCATAAATGACATTCAATTTATTCAAACTCAACAAATGTCCATTTTCATAAACTTTACATTTATGCAAGAAACTGTGAAACATTATTTCACTAATAAGTCCTTATTTTCAAACATTTTATTTCATATAATGTTTAACATCAATCTTTCTAAAAAAATACACCATTTTCATAAAATACCAACTATTAAAATATCAAGACTCTAAAATATCTATTCATCGTATTTCTAATAAAATAACATTTTATCAACATTTTTATAGTGTTAAATATTATTTATTTCACATGTCTTCCATCATTTAATCAAATGCACTCTACTCATGTAATCACAACAAGGCTACAAATATACTAAATAGAGTCTTAATAGTATGACTAAGATTTTTCCACCTCTAAGGACTCCAAATGGTGGTAGAAAGGTTTGCATAGGAGGATCAACCCCCGCCTTCAAAGGTGGCCTCAAGGGGTTGTCAAATGCATCCTCCAAAATACTCCATTTGTGATCCATTTAAGCTTCCAAGCCAAAATCCCTCTAAAATCCATGAAAGCTCCCATCATCTTCTCCATAAATCCCCCCAATACTTCTCCAAAATTTGTAGCTCCACCTAAACAATGGTGGGAATGGGTTTTGTAGGCTTGAATATAGTGGAATACACTAAGAGGTGGTGGTATATGGTGGCGCAATAGTAATTTAAAGTGAGAAGAGGTCCATCCATCGTGGAAGACCACCCTTCTCTCACCCACTCGTCTTCTTCTATCTTACAACAACAAAATAAACCCAAACACACCCTTATAAAACACCCCAGACAAATTAAATTCCCATTTTTCCCAATCTGGGCTCATTTAAACTCGATAACTCAAAGATCCATGGGCCAGAAATTTGACAACACATAAGGGAAATATAATTTAAACATTTTGGAGGCACATCGTTCGAATGTCATGAGCCTCATTTTAATGACATGTCCATCTCGTTCGATGGATGGCTTTGTGCTACCTACAACTATAATGCAGTGTGATCTCGCTCGAAGCCATGCTTCACGTGACCTTCACGTGACATTGGGTCTCGCTTCTAATGCATCCCTATGTCGTTAGGACGACCCTTTTTATATTTTTTATTCTCTTCAATTTTGACCCATAATTTCCAATAATCCTTTTCAAACCTTGCTCCATTACGTTTTATACAATAATTTAAATGAAATACAAGGGCAGGGTATTACATGACTTTTCATTTTGGGTTAGATATTTACTTCAATGATCACGTGTACTATGCGTAATTATAATTCCACAAAGATATATCAATAATACTGATTTTTTTACATTATGAGGAAAGAAGTGATAATATTTTTGGGATGAATCATTTATATTATGTGTATTCAAAAAGGATATAAAGTTTAGAAAAAGATAAGGTGGATGTTGTTGGACAATGTGATTTTGGCACAACCTTGAACCATCGATGTTAACTTTTTGGTGTTATGGAACCAATTTTCCACCCCGTGCCTCACGAAGATTTTCTAGGGGAAAAAGTCCTCAAATGACTGTGTTTACCAAGAATTCTAAAATGGCACTCACCTAGGAACCTAAAAACACATTTGAATAAATAAGTAAGGGGCCATTACTTCTTGAAAATAAAAAAATAACATATTCCGAACAACTTATCTCCATAAATTGGTCCAATCATATACAAAAAATAATAATAATAATAAGAATAAGAATAAGAATAATAATAATAATAATAATAATAATAATAATAATAATAATAATAATAATAATAATAATAATAATAATAATAATAATAATAATAATAATAATAATTGAACCAAGATTATGTGGCTATAAAATATTAATAAATTGGTTACATAATAACCCTGGTTTAGAATTATATTTTTTATCAAAAAATTTGATTAATTTCTTACATTTATATATATTCAAGTTTTAGCATGTCGATTTTGACATGAGCATGATTTCTTGTTACAAATTCGTGATGTTAATACAATGCATGTTTTATGTTATTGTACCACTTTCAAAATTTTCACCTATAATATATATAATTAATAATAAATTTAAAATTAGAATTAAAAAGTTACTTTTGAATTTTTGTATCTTACCATGTAACTTTGCCTTTGCCTCTTTGATAGGAATTATTTTGTCTCAAATTAATGCTTTCATCACAAGAACTTTTTTCCAAATACGATACATGAATGTTGATATATTGGAAAGTTTATTTATTGATAGCGTCATCATGCTAGTTTTAATCATTATGTTTTTTTCGTAAGCAACTTATAATATGGAAAATAAACTTTCAGTTTCATCGTGCCATCGGCACGGGTAGGCTGTAGTATGTGTGTGTATATTTATAGGGGTGTGTGTATGCGGAAGAGGATGAACGAATCACACTTATTATTCTTATAATGAACAATTAGTGTCGGGTTAATACCGATGGTGCATTGATGTATTTTACCTACATATGATTTCCATTTATTGTTTCAAGGTGGGGCCCACACCATGGTATGGTACATGAAAGCACATTTTGTACTAACTCGATACAAACCATTGGTAAGTGTATCTACCATATTTGTTAGTTTCCTACAATATGCTATACATATCCCAATATTATACACGATACACAACGTTGATGATAAAAATGAAAATCCATTATTGCAAAGGTGTATCTCAAGTGCATGATTGTGTAAAGCGATACTATCAACACACGTAGAGATACAAAGTCTAAATATGTGGATCGAGTTTAAAAAAAATCATTATCAACAAAACTCTAAATCCAAACTCTTTATGATTTTTTTCTTAATCGTTTGAAAATGAGGGGAAAAAGGTAACAAATCTTGGTATTTTTTATAATTTTTTATATTTGGTTTATGTTATTTTTTAGTATGTTCATATATGAATGTAATGATAAAGGACTGCCTTAATGGTCACTATCTCATGATCATCTTCATGTTATTGATAAATGCATTATTTCATATATTTTACACCCAAATCTATGCTTTATTAGACCCATTTCATTATATTTAACAAGTTCTTAGGGTCATTTTGGTAAATAAAGGAAAATTGCAAGAACAATTGAATTCAGGATCAAAATTGTAATTTTTAGGAAAAAGGGCCTTTCGGTAATTTATAATTTTATTTTTCTAAAATCATGAGAAAATTTCCAAGTGTCATTTTTATAGGTAGTCATGAAATTTTGTCGAATTGAAGACCAATTGGATATGATCATTAAAAAGTTGATTTCACCCTCATTAAAAAAGATTTTTTGAAGCTTTTTGTTCTCCGAATTCCAAAAAAGGGTGTGCATGCTCCACCGGTATAGAGTAAAGTCCTTCAGAGGGGAACCGTATATCTCATCACAATCTGAAACTAACGGAGGTGTGGTGTTTGTTTTCAATAAGTTGTTGGGGTGATTGCAAAAGAGTTATTGCCAATCAAAGAGAGACTCACTTTTACTCAACTTCTACCACTCCACCATTAAAAATTAAGGGCTAGGTAGGGGTTTTGAAGAATAATCCACTGGGGTAATTTTTAGCATCAAATTTATCTCTATAAGGGAAAATTTTCAATCAAGTCATTTGTATACATTGGTTTACTCTTTTGTCAAAATACTTAGGTTTAGTTTCTGTCATTTATTTGTAACTTAAGCCTATGATCCGAGACACACAAGTGACTACAATTTGCTTCTACATCATTGGACATGTTGCATGTATCTTGAAAAGAAAGGTATATGATTTTAATGTGTACAAATATTCATTATTGTATTTAAAACTTTACTCTATG
This sequence comes from Sambucus nigra, assembly GCA_949130495.1. Lineage (NCBI taxonomy): Eukaryota > Viridiplantae > Streptophyta > Magnoliopsida > Dipsacales > Adoxaceae > Sambucus > Sambucus nigra. The sequence goes on along the minus strand of OX422209.1, from coordinate 275,602,361 downwards.
GAATTTCATATTCTTATAATTGATTTTGAAATTTTGATATTTGAAAAATCACCCAAATCACATTGTATATGTTGTTCAAATAAGAATATAATGTCGAACAAGAGTTCAAATGGGGTTACATATCTCATTCAAATGATTCTCATACGATCCTTGGTCTATTCAATTTAAAAATATCATTTGACAGTCTTTTAGATATCATTCGAATGAATTTTACAATGTCGTTCGAATGAAGTCTGATCTTATTCAATCGAGTTATGTAAAGTTGTTCGAATGATATTTACATCTCATTCGAATGAGTTTCTCGAATTTCAAGAAAACCGTTTTTGAATTTTAGTAGAAAAAATTCTTTTTTAAGTACTAAATTTTAGTTTTTGTGACTTAATTTTTTATTCCCGCAATTTTTAAACCTCTATAGAACAAGAAAATTATTCCTTAACAAATCCATATACCTATTTGATGATTTTGATCATATTTTCCAGATCAAACCCACAAGCTTCATTCTTCATATTGTTGGTATGGTGAACTCCAAATGGTCGAGGTTATCGTAGGAGTCCGAGACATGGATTTATTGCCAGGCTAACACTGGACTACACAGTGACTATAAGCGAAGGATTAAAAATCATAGGCTTTAGGAGTCACGTTGTTATAATTCATTTTTGTCTTCTATAATACCTTGGTTTATTTTGGAATTTGTCTAGGCCTATTTATCCGAGTTTTTTTCTAATTGGGTTTTCCTCGTACATCGTGTCTTTTATGTGATTGTGATTGATGCTTATTTACCTTATTAATATTGTATTAAACTTATGAATTATGTTAGATAAGATCAAAATTGGTAATAATCTGATCCGCGTGTTTTACAAGGATTAGACTAAATTTGTTATAAATAGGTAACATATTAATCACTGTATTATTCTATTTCATTCCTAATTAGAAAATCGGACTTTCAATTGGATCAGAGAAGGTGCCTATAGGTTATTTGGGCATGAATTATGGGGAATTTCATATGGAGTCAAAAAATAGACTACATATGTTTGATTGTGTAAGATTATGCATATTTTAAATCCCATATGAAAGTTACACTTAAATCCATATATGAGAGAGTTTGGATGGTTGTTGTTAGATGGTGGAGTCCAGCCATAACTGTTGTAAGAGACCATACTATCCCTAAACCGATTGAGAGTTTGAGCGAGGATGATTATAAGCTATCTAATTATAATTATCATGGACTCAATACTTTGTTTTGTACGGTCTCATCGAAGTAGTTTATCCAAATGATGATGTGTGAAATGTCTAATGAGGCATGGGAGATACTCTAACTCACTCATAATGGAGTGAATCCCACGAAAGCTTCCAAGATTCAAAATATCACTATTCAATTTGAAACCATCCAATTGAGTGAAGGTGAAACATTTGATGAGTTTATTTATGATTATCTAACATCATAAACTTGTCATTTAATTTGGGAGAGACGATTCCTGAAACTCAGGTTGTAAAGAAAATATTAAGGACCTTAATTGAAAGATTTAATCCAATATTCGCTATCTTAAATTCCTTACGAATTATTGGCACCATAAAACTCGAAGAGGCTGGTATTGACATATAAATATACGAACTTACCATGTTTCCTTAAAATAAAAAGACCAAAAATAAGGGAAATCCTTTCAAATCGCAGACAAAGAGACATCTTTCTGATGAGTATAACATTGATCCTGATAACATTGTCTTATTTCCTATAAAATATAAAACAATTCTCAAGTTTAAGAAATAAAATTCAATATTTTTTAAACAAAACTTTTAGAAGAAAATGGGTAATATGAGGGGAAAGAATTTATTGGTTATGACTTTAAGAAGAATAAAAATGAATTTTTTTAAAGAGGTGATGAGGAGAAATTGTTTGAATGGGAGCTCGTGACCATATGGAATTTGTGTGTCCCATGAAGCTTAAGATACAGGGCAAGAACAAAGTTATTTATAATGCTACTCGAAGAGATAGTGATGTTGAGTCAAATAATTCAGTTAACTATTCAGTTCATAAATAAACTTCACTGCATTCATAGCTTGTCATGTGAGTGACTCAAGTACATCTTATTCTGATGAAGAAAATTTTATGCGTGACGACCTTGACATTTGGTCAAATCTTACCCATAATAGTGAAAATAATGGTGATCTAAATTATGGAGATGAGGATGAAGTTAATCTCCAATCCCTCTTTTCTGGTCTCTACACTGAGTCCTTGAAAATTTAAAGTAGGAATAAAAATTTGACTACAAATGTGTTAAAGCTTGGAAATGAGTTAAATGACTTGAATGAGACTGAGGCATTGGTGATTCAACTCGAGGTGATTAAAGTTTCTTTGTGTGGGAAACTTATTATGGTGGAGAAAAATAAGGATGACTTCTTAATAAATTCACAATTCTTACGAAAGATTTTCACGACTCTTTAGATATTCATGAGAAGATAGATGTTGAATATGTCACTCTAAATAAAGATCTTATGCTTTACCAGGATGTCAAAGTTACTCTTTAGGCTGCTCCAATAAGATGAGGAAGTTATTTATTGGACATGTCCTAGGTCATAATGACAAAATGGATATAGGTTTTGGTGATGCCTAAACTTCAAGTTCTAAGTCTAAATATGAAACTAATGTTGTGTTTTACAGATATAACCTCAACAAGACTTACCCTACAAAAGATAAACCCTCTTACGCAAATTAATGAGATAAAATCCGTTCAACCTATATTTGTACCTATTAGAAATGAAAGGGGCATCTTATAGACTTTTCCTAAAATCTTGAGAGGGAATCTCATAATGATGCTCTCACACCTCACAATGGCCAATTATCTAGTTTGAGAGAACACTGTGAATATCTAGTCCACACTTCTAAAGGTTTAATGCAAGAATTACAAAGGTTATCCAGCCTAATGGTAATACTTTCAAATCAAAAACTAGTTATAATAAAATAAAGAGGAAGAAAAAGACAACATCAACTTTGGTTGTTAAGAAAAACGCCACAAAATCTATTGTTGTACATGTTAATCTCAAGGATCATAATGCCTCCAATGGTATTTTGCAAGTGGATATTCTAAGAACATGACTCGTGATAAGTCTCTTTTTTACCAAAATTGAGGATCACATGGATGGAAAAATCACCCTCAGTAATTGGAGTCAGTTTAGTGTGTTGGGACGTGGGACCATTGGGATTTATATGTTCCCAAATCTATAAAACATTTTTTGTGTTGATGGGTTAAAATCAAACTTGATAAGCATAAGGCAATTGTGCAATGAAAATATTGTGGTAAAATTTAATAAAATAGAATGTTGTGTCTATAATGAAGCTAGTAAGATTCTACTACAAGGTGTTAGGAAATTAGATAACATTTATGGTGTCATTAATAACTCATTCATCTCCAACAATAATCGGGTACCGCCTGTAGACCTTTGGCATAAAAGATTATGTCATGTGAATTATAGGGATCTGGACAGTATTGTGAATAAGACCCTAGTTCATGTCTTACCGTCTCTAGGAAAACCAACTTTCGATTTTGGTCCATGCCAACATGGAAAACAAAATAAGATATCACATAAGCCCATTTATTATAGTTGATACACATGGATGTCATGGGTCCCATGCGTACAGCGAGAATTAGTGGTAAAAAGTATGTCATAGTTATGGTTGATGACTTTTTAAGGTATTTTATTATAGGATTCCTTAGAGAAAAGTCAGATGATGTTGAGTTTCTGACAACCAAGTGATGTGTCCTTCAAAATTAACATAGTATCACGATTAATCAAATTGAAAGTAGTAATGGCACGAAATTCATTGATGCCCGTATTAGAGAGTTTTACGATAAGATATGCATCAAACATGAATTTTCAGTAGTATACACCCCTCAACCAAAGGGAATGGGTGAGCTAAAGAATAGCACTATTAAGAATATGTCAAGGTCCATGCTTCTAGATCGGAGTATGCCATGGTGGTTTGGGGTAGAGGAGATTAACACTGTATGCCACATGGTGAATAAGGTTTATCAATGTCTGCACATAACTAAAACTCATTATAAATTTTGGACTTGTAAAGCCTAATCTATCATATTTCCGAGTTTTTATGAGTCCTTGATACATTATTCATGATAGAGAGAATTTAGGTACAATAGAGTGTATATGGTTTATAATATTAAAATCTCTAAGATCATTGTTATACCCGGAATATGGTATGACTCATGGACCAATAAAATTATGATAGATGGATTCATTTCTTCTAGAAATGAGGTCAACTTAGTTACCCACTTGGCCGACCGGGGCCATTGTTATTGGCCCTAGTATCACGGACAGTGAGTTCAGCCCAACCAACTCATAATAGATTAATATGGTTATAAAACTTCGGCAAAGTAAGCATGTACTGTGTGATTGGATTATGTCAGAAGCACACACAATGTGGGGGAGATAGTCAAATATTTCCCCATGTTATTTCTAACAAACTTCGTCATTGTTCTATCACTTTCACGTAAAAGGTGTACCTTCTTAACCTATAAAGGGATGACATATGTCCCTCTCTATTCTCTCCCTTTGGCAGCGTTTAAATATAATGTTATCCCTCATTATAAATGTATCAAGATATTATTTTTGTACCGTTATGATGTCCAAGTCTAGATTGAACTTTAGGGCCTGTAACATCCATTCATCTATGGATTTTTCCATTTGAATCAGTACATTAGACACCAATACCCATAAATGTAGGCACCTCTTTGGGTCAAACCATATAAATTTGGTTTCATTATATTTATCTCATATCTCTCTATTGTTTGCTCTATATTATATTTTCTATGACTTTATATATTTCTGTGGAATTTTTAGTAGTTAGTAGGCATTTGATAGGGCTAATTCTGGATACTAGTTTTAGACAATAGGATATCGGCACCCTCTGTGGGAACTGGAAATCCATTTGTTTCTCTTGATCATTGTTGATTTATAAAACTCGAGGATTCCCAATTATGAGAAAACAGTGAATCACAATTCGATTCATTTATGCTTCGTAAGGTTATAGTCTACTAATCTGCAAATTCCTTCTAATTATCTTTGATTCCTTGAATACTCTATTGGATTTACTTTTCATGCTTCAAATTTGTTTTTTATGTAATTATTGCTATCGCCACTGTCATACTCTGTTTTTGGTATTATGGTACTCAATTTTTTGCAAATTATGTGAACATGGGACAAAACCTATAAAGTAGTTGAACCGCTAAGGCGATTCCGCCTTCCACCCTTGTGGGTATAGATGACCTACAAGGGATATTGTAGAGTGATAGTGAAGGTGATCTAATGGACCAATTTATATAATTAAATACCAATCACACAATTCAATTTTTAATAAAATTTTATCTTCAATTAATTTTTGTGTAATACGAGATGATTTTCAATTTTTATTTCCAAGCCAAGCATGAAAATAAACACGAGATGAGGGAAAATCCCTAAGAAGGGAAAATGATTTTTATATCAAGATTATTGAGAGTTTTTAATACAATTGACTTACAAAACACTTAGATACATTAAGTTAGACGCGCAGAGTCTTCAAAACTTCAACAGATACGACTCATCTCTAAAGTCGTCCATAGGTAGGGATCTACCCTCGGTATCCACCGATCAGCCTCATCTTCTTCTTTAGCCATGAAACCTTATTCCACATTCTTAGTAGTAGAGAAAAGTCTCTACAGAGTGATTTTAGCAAGAATCCTTCTTATTATAGGTATTTTGATATTGAATAATTCTCGGGGGTGAGGAATATGATATGAGGTTTTTTATTATAAAAAGAGAACTCAAAAATGGCGTTTTCCTATGTGAAAAGAGTTCTTAAGGTATCTGATCCCATTCATCCTTTTTATAAGAAGGTTAGATAAAAAGGATAATCACAAAAGATTTGGGATAGATATCATTAAAAAACAAAAATTCACCCATTCATTCGAACAAAAGGGGATATCATTCGAACGACACATGTAACTCGTTAGAATGACTTCGAATGAAGCCTTCTTATGAGATTCCATAGGAATGAGGAAAATGCATCATTTTAATCTCGTTTGAACGACTTAAATAAACTCCTTCGAACGAACGACATTAACGTTTGAACGAAGCGTCATTTTTCCGGCAAATTTTTTTAATAAAAAATTTAAGCCCGTTCATGTAAAAATTGCCTCATAAATAATAAGTAAACCCATAAAATATTCAAAAGCCTTTTACCACTTACGATCACAATCTTCTACCATGATTTTTATGACAAACCAATCTTCTAATCTCTTTGGTCTTCAATAAAGACTTTGAATACTAAGAAGTTATGTCGGTGTCGTGTTTGTGTAATGGAATACACCCAAAAATAAAAATAAAAATACAAGCAATTAAAATTTTGCTCTCACAAATCTCCCCCTTTGTCTATTCTAGTACAAAACACAAACTTAAGACAAATTTAATCCTAATAAAATAACTACCCTCCCAAAATTACAAAAAGAGGAATGTAGAAATTGTGCAAGTTTTCAATGAATCTGATTTTTCCTTTGGCCAGCTTTGTCCTCATCTTGTGTGGGTCTAAATGATCATCATCCAATAAGAACGTCCTACACCCATGAGAAAAACAAAGAAGATACCACGATGTATAGAATTTTAAATCGAAATAAAATCTCCCCCGTAATTTGTTCCCCCCACCCCCTTTTGTCCTTAATAGGCAAAGGAGTTGAAATTGGTCGATAAATATAGGCATTACATGAAGAAGTAAGACATCGTCACAATTATAAGTAAGAAAGCATAGGTGATAATAATCTCAAAAGGGAATATGCACCAATTATTTTTGAAAATATTCATTTTCTCAAAAAAAATTCATAAGTTGTTTAAATGTAACACACCATGAATTAACACTAAAATATCTGAATCATGAATTCAAAAAGTTGGGGTGTGATCATTTTCCACAGGTTAATCAACATATATAGTTATAACATGCGTGCACGAATTTTTGAGACACTTCTAGCAAAATATCTCAAAGTCTGCCTTAGGTGTAAAAATTATGAACTCGTGTGAAATTGACTAAACTTAATTAACATGTCATGAACATAAATGGTTCTCACACCAATGATGACAAACTATGTAATGTTTTTTCACTACATTTTAGTTTGTGCAAAACCGATTGATATTCAACTATAACTCCCTCAAAATCTCACATAACTAAGAATAAACTCTCAATTATTTTTGAAGAAATTAATGCTCATATGTAGCAAACCATCAATTAATTAAAAATTTGTTGGGTACTTCTGTTTTCATGTGCCTCTAGTCTGTTTAGGCTCTTTTATGCAAATGGTGGCATTTCCCGCAAATATATTTAATCTTTCGCAGCCCCTTTCCATTTCTTAACATTTAACAATATTTTTCAAAAATTGAGGTAATTCGGGAAATGGTTCTTACATGCACAACCTTTTATCTCGTTTTTACATTTGGTTCGTTAAAAAACAAAATTGAGATGAGAACATCATATTCAACAAGTGATAAGTAAGTGCAATGTTCAAACAAGTTCTTGCACGTGTACGTTAAATGAGACTAGGACTCAAACATGTAGAAAGTAGTAATCAAATAATAACGTAATGACTCCACACATTGTTAAGCACATTAAGAAATGTTGTCATGTCTCATAATACTATGGAAAAATCACGTGAAAATATGGAATGAATGAGTGATCCAAACATCTTAAATGTTCATCCATATATATGGTGAAAAAGAAATACAAAACTCTTTTGGCCTTTTTACAAAAAATTTCATCAAAATAAAAGATTTTTGTCTTTTTCACCTTTTTCATAAAAATAAAAAATCATTTTGTAGTTTGCAAAAATTTTCAGAAAAATAAAACTCTTTTAAAATTTTTCTAAAAATATCAATGCGAAAATATAGATACAATGATATCACAATGATAACACAATCTAGCCATACGAATATAAGATATAAACATTATAATCATCCAATATTAGAAACAAGTCTCAACCTCAATCATTTGGCCCGCAAGAGTTCTCAAAAGGAGAAGCCGTCGTATGAAATTCCTCCATCAAATATTGTGAAGTCTTGACTAAATACTCTACGTTTTCTCAAAAACTCTCAAAATATCTATGGTGGTGTGCGATATCATGCGGAGTAACACGTGTGGGAGTACATGTGGTAACATATGTAGGAACTCATATGGGATCATACTATGGAACATACATATGCTAAGCTTTCACTAGTTTAAAGTATAACTCTCTAAGGTGACCTCTTTATTTGTAATGGGTACAAACATAAAGGGGCTTGGTCCACCATGCTCAAAATTTCTGGAACAATCTATCATAGGTTTCCTAGGTGGGTTAGAATGAGGGCCATATGGATCCATCACAAACTTGGGAACTAGCTCGAGTACAACTTTGGAAATGGATGAATGGTCATTATCTATAACTGGCCTCTCAACATTACCTAAAACGAGATCAAAGAGAATATTTCCAACCTTCTTTGATCTATCCTTTAAATTTACCTTGACCTCAACATGGACAGGCAGAATGTTCCCCAACTTAGAATAAAAGCAAAAAGATTATAATGGGGATATTTTATAAATCCCCAAGTTTCATTTCTTTTGAAGTTTATGAAATAGTTGTAATGGGTATATATATAAATCCCCATATTTAAGTTTTCACTCTAGTGTATTGGTCCCAACCACTAGATATAGGTAAGTAAGGGTTTGTATGCCATTAGAGAGGATTCTTCTCTAATTTGAAAATTAATAAAATTTATGTGGGTACTATCCCTCTTTGTTAAAAAAAAATGACCTTGGCCTCCCGGGAACGTTCCAGATCAATCTCGAGTTAGGATACCCAGGCTTCAAGTTTCCCACGAGTCTCTAAAGAAGATATGAGATATTTTGTAAAACTAGCCACGATGTTGGGCAAACCGGTATTCTCCCTTCCTAAAACAATAAACTACTGACAAAAATAAATTTTTACCTTCTCGAGTTGACTCATCATCACCTCACAATCTTTCAAGACTTTCAGTTCCTTCTCCAAATCTAACACCCTAAGAGACAAATCTATATTGAGCTTCTTCATTTTTAAAGTCTTGATGTAAATATCACTAAAAGCTTTTTGGACATCACCTTCTCCCTCACCTAAATTCTCATTACCACTCTCACTTTCTCCAGAATGACTCAAAACATCACTGAGGCTTTTGTGTTTAAATATGTCCTCATTTTCACGAGGAAAACTAAAAGTACTAACTTCACTAGCTATGAACGCAATGAACGGTTCATGTAATGATTATCCTCCTGAATTAATTTACTCGGCGTCATTATTGCTAAGAGTGACCTTATTAGCAACTTTCTTACCCTGTCTTTTTAGCCAAGTGGGACACTCATCTGCCTTGTGCCCGTTTCCCTCACACTCATAGCAGCTTATCTCATCTTTCTCATAAACCTTCTCACCCTCATTCTTATTTTTATTTTTCTTAAAATCTTTATTTTGGAAGACTTTGCTTTGGAAAAATTGAGATTTTTTTTTATTTTTTTTGTAAAAAGGGCCAAGTCATCCAACTCAAAATCAAATTCAGACTCAATCTCATAAAATTTCCCTTTCTTCTTCTTCTTAGTCTGAATTTTCAAAGCAATACCTATTTTCTTAGGTTTAATAGTTTTAGGACACATATCTTTATCATATGTTTGAAGATCTCCTACAAGTTCTTCTAACCCAAGAGTATTTAGTATCCCTAACGAATTTAGCACAGTGTCCTTAGGAATATAGAGGGCAGGCATGGATCTCAAAATTTTCATAACAACTCGCGTTTCAGGAATTTTCTCACCTAAATTAAAAATATAATTAACTATGTCTGATAAACATTCAAAAAACCTCATCCAAAGATTCAAACTATAGCATAATAATCGTCTCAAACTGTGTGGTGAGGTTATGTATCTTAGAGTCTTTAACAACATTGGTTCCCTTGTGAGTGAGGTGGAGGGTATCCCAAGCTTCTTTAGATGTGGTACAAATCATAATGCGGTGGAACTCGTTGGGGGTGACGGATTCAGAAATAGCACTTAATTCGCGAGAGTTGTAAGTACTCCATTTAAATTAATCCTATGTTCAATAAGTGATGGGTTTGAGACTTTCGACATTATCAATATTCATTATGGGTGGAGTCCACCCTCTTTCATAAACCAATCACACATGTTCGTCAATTGCTTTTAAAGTGAACATCATTTTTTATTTCTAGTAGGCATCATTTGAACCATAAAAAATGGCCATTCGATTATACAAATTATTCATTAAGTCCAGGATTTTTAAAGATCAATCATTTTTCAGAAAACTGATATCAACAATTTTTTTTTTGAAAAAGGATCATGCGATAATTTGGAGTAACCTGCTTTGATACAAATTTGAGAGTGCACGTGATCTAATTGACCAATTTATATAATTAAATACCACACGCACACTTCAATTTTTAATCAAATTTTATCTTCAATTAATTTCGTGTGCATACGAGATGATTTTAAATTTTCATTTCCAATCCAAGCATTCAAATAAACACGAGATGAGGAAAAATCCTGAAGAAGGGAAAAACCTTTTTAATTCAGTAATACTGAGAGCTTTTGTCGCATCCGCGATTCCGTACTTTTATGGTAACCAATGGATACTAAAAGAAATAATTGAAGGAAAGAGGAAATTAAATTCTTTATTATAGGGAGATGCTATCCATATTATTATATTATACGTCTAAAATAAGAGTAAATACATCCCTACTCATACATGCCACACATAACAGGAGAAAATTATTGAAATATAAGGGAATCATATAAACTGATAAGTTTTAGTATAGACATTCCAGTGGGGACTACCATCCTTGTTTGCTACTGCCCACATTGAAATTATTTTCGAAGGTAAAATGAAGTAAAAGTTAATAGGTGCAGGTGACCTTTCGTCTTCTTAAGCTCAATGCCTATATGGAAGGAAAATAATTAAGCAAATATGCGAAATAGATAATTTTATTTCTATCCAATATGTGAGTAGCATGTATTGTCAGAATATAAGTGGAATTAAATTATGCAGTTATTATAGATAGAAATAAAATTAAATATCATAGAACTAGCAGGGGTATACTGACATCTATTAATATGTAAAAGAATAATATGATGAATTGAAATTGATTATATTAAGTTAAAACGGTAAGGGTTCAAATTATAACCAGATAACTCATAAATTATTAGTTATAGGGGCTCAAACAACGTAGTCATACCGTTACAATATCACCCAAAGAATATAATACATCTGGGCAGGGACACTCATACGTATGTATCAAAATAATAACTAGGCACTCATCATCTGAATGATACAGTCCAATTGGAACTACCATGGTATACCGGGGTCTAATACCTAAATCATAAGTTATGCTACTAGAGTTTCACTAATAAAAGGTAAAAAAACTACATGGCTTATTGCAATTTAATCAAATAGGATGCAGGGTTATACAACAATTAAGGGTGAAAAGCAATTTAGTGGTGTAATGAATTTAGAGGTTGTAACGGTGTATCAGGTTTTATGAATAACTGAGATATCGATATAATCAATATTCACGATAAATAAGAACTATACAAAAGAGTTCATAATCAAATTATCATACAGTAATACAAAAACACAGTAGTTTACAAAGACATAAGTTCAATTGTTTATTATCGAAAATAGAATCACCTACTTTGAAAATACGGTTTGCAGTTTTGTGCATCTATCTCAAGGTGGTTGACTGGATAGTCTGAAATCAGGGAGAGTATAAGGTTCAATAAGGTACATGTGGGGTTTCTCAGGGGTAAAGGGCGCCTTTTATAAGGTTCGTGGGGGAGAGTTCATTGGTGGAATTGGATGTGGGTTTTAACCTGGTTTGTAAAAGTTTCAACCAAGGTACATGTGGTTAAATGGGTACCTTGTATACTCCACGTGGTACATACCATGTTGGCAGCCTTGTTTGTCCCACGTCAGCAAGGAAGTAAGTGGAAACAAGTTATGTTTTTGGTTTGGTCCTTAAATAGTTTTAGTTTAGACTTTATGGCTTATACGTTAATTTTTTTTCAAAAATATTGCTTTATGTGCAATTTCTCCAACTTAGGGGATTGGTTTATAATATTCCTGTAAAATATAAGTTATTTGGTCGAACTTTAGGTTAAATTGGGGTTTAATTGGTATAGGAAACATTATAATAATATATTTCTCTATTCAAGTGTATCTTGATAATTTTGACAAAGTCTAGGTTTTCCTAAAAATTTTAAAACTTTGGACGGACTAAATATCTATTTGGGGTAGGTTTTTTATAATCTTTCCACCTAAAAATTTTCGTCCTCGAAATTTCTTGTGAAAAGAACGGGGTACTGTTGTTTCGTAGCGTCTTCTCTTTCCAAAGTTTCTTCTTTAATTCTTTGGTGCCGCCAAAGAACTTTGACTAGTGGAATGATTTTATATTGAAGGACCTTCTCTTTTCGATCGAGGATTTGGATAGGAACTTCCTTGAATTCATGGTTAGGGTTGATGGTTATACCCTTCCAGATGATAACATTAGTTGGGTCGGGTATACACTTTCATAATTGGGAAGCGTGAAACACATTATCTATATTGGATAATTCGGGTGGTAACTCCAAACGATAGGCAACTGGTATAATACGTTCAATGATTCTAAAGGGACCAATATAGAGGGGTGCTAACTTTCCTCTTTTTTAAACCGATTTATTCACTTTCTTAGGGACATATGCAAGAATACTTGATTATCCACTTGAAATTCTATATGCTTTCTTAAGCTGTCGGCATAACTTTTTTATTGAGTCTAGACTGAATGCAATATTTCTCGAATAAAACATATCTGCTTTATATTTTGGTGATAATTTTTTATCCAAGTATACGATTTTCCCCTGATTCGTTCCAGCATAGGGATGATCGACATGGTCTTCCATAAAGAACTTCATAGGGGGTGGTCTGAATGCCAGTTTGGTAGAGAATTTGATTAATGCTAAGTGGTTGTTCCATGTACGTAGAAAATCTAACGTTTATATATCTTCATGGGTTTGAATTACTTGTTCAGATTGTCCATAAATTTTAGGATGGAAGGCGGTACTTAAATACAGTTGAGTTCCCATTGAGGCTCGTAAGCGTTGCCAAAATTTTCCTATGAATCGGGGGTCTTGTTTTGAAACAATAGAAAGAGGTTTACCATGGAGTTGGACAATTTCTAAGATATAGAGGTCACTAAGTTGTTGGAAAGAATTAGTGGATCAATTTGGTATCAAATGGGAATATTTTGTAAGATTATTGTCGATAACCCATATCAAATTATAGACTTGAGAAGTTCAGTGAAATACACTACACCAAAAATAGCAATTTGGCACACCCTGATATTAAAAGTCTGGCACAGTTTAAAACTGTGCCAAATTTTGGCACAGTTTAATAGAAATTTGGCACACTTTAAAATAATGCCAAAATTTAGCATTGTTTTAAAGTGTGCTAAAATTGAGTACACTGACTAAAATATATAATACCCCCCCAAAAAACGTTAGAGAAACATATTTGTTTCCCGCTCTCTCTGTCCTCGTTCCCGCTCTCACCCCTCTTAGTTAAGCTCATTCTCTCTCCGTCCAACTCTCTGTCTCAGTTTGGTGCTCTCTCTCTCTCCGACCATCGCTCTCTTTCTCCGTTCAGTACGTTGCGTTATCTCCTTTCAGCTCCATCTCTCTTCGCTCATATCTCTCACTCCATTCATCCTAATCAGGTAATTTTTAAAAGCATCTGTATTTTTTTAACCTAGTTAAAGTATCAGATTGAATTCTAGAGTTTATGCAGTTCGTGATTTGACTCGTGTTTGCATTTTTAGGATTTTATATAAACATTTTTAAATATTTATTGTGTTTTTTTAATGTGTGAGTTTTTGGTACAAATTGAATGTTGATAATGAGTCAATTTCCTATATTGCATTTGAATGTTCATTTGAAGTACAACATGACGAAAAGGAGAAAAGAATGCCTTATTAAAATCTTAAATTTGTATTCAAATTGTTGAATGTATGATCAAACCAGTCAACATAGTTTTTAATATTTTTGGATTTCCATCAAGCTGAAATTTTGCATTATTGTCCAAATGTTAAAGCCTTTAAATTCGATTTTGCAATATTTAAGTATGTTCTCTGTTCATCTTTGTTATGGATGAATTAACCATGTCATGAGTGTTCCTTGTACTATATTAGATTTTAATTTTAGAAAATTACAAAATCATCGTGTACCACTACATTTAAAAAAAACTGCAAAAAGATTTTCTTAATCGCTTCATTAAAAAAAGATTTCCCAAATCGATACATAATTAGGACTCAGAGAAGTTGTCCTCGCTAGATGTGCACAAGGCTCCCGCCATTGCGGGTACCGGGGGTTAGATATAGGTAGTCTTATCCTTAGCATATGCAGCCTTGCCCCTCGGTAGGTGCACTTGAAGGAAAATATGAAAGATGTTCCAAATGCCTCATATATTGTGTATCCATTTGGTACATTCTTTTGGAGGAAAACTTTTTTGGTATAAACATGTTGTTTAAGGATTGTTTTAACATTAGCCCTTTAAATTTTCCATGCATGTATAGGGACCACTAGTTCACGGTGTCCATCTGATATCGATGGGTTCATATTATATCTATTATATATTGATAGGTATGTTTTATTTATGACGGGCAGAAGAACTCCATTGGAATATTTAAATTATCTAACATTTTTGGGAAAAGACGTGAACTAGTGCCTAAAATAGCTGGTGGTGAAGCTAATATGGAGAGTGATAGTAGTGATACTGATGAAGATGGAGAAGGGGATGATGGATCTGGGACGCCAGTTGTAACACCCCGTAATTTTATGCATTTAATATTTAATTAATTCGAGAATTCTAAATTACTTGTGTGTCGTAATTTTAATTGAATTAATTATGGTAATATTAAATTAAATATTAATCGGGGAGTGAATGGTTAATAGTTAGGGAAACTTAATTACTAAGTCAATAGCAATAATTTATTTAGGTCATTTCAGGTATTAGTGACGGGGTATGAACTTATCTCAGCCGGGAGTTGGTATAGACTAATTTGGGTGTGAGATAAGGATTTTTATAAATTAATTTAGATGCCAATTCTGAGTGCATGGTTGAGTTTGGATGGGCCGAGATAGTCAAAAAAGTGTACCCGGGGGTAGTACACGGGTCACGGAACATTTTTAGGCATAGTCGGGCCCACACGGGGGTATTTGGGTCACTTGGGCTTGGCCCATTAGGCAAAAAACGGGATTTAGCCAAATTACCTAATTAAAAGAAAAAGGAGAACGACTGATGTGAGATTAGAAAATACTTAGTGGGAGAGGAAACCCTAAGAAGCAATTAAAGGCAATTTGGGAGACAAAGGAAAGAGCCAAAGGGGCGTTTCATCTTCAACCTTGAGATTCACAGCTTCAAATCAGACCCTACGAAACAATAAGACAAGTGGTTAACTTGTTGTAACATTTAATTTGCAATGTGATTCATATTTATGTGATGTGAGAAATCAAAATTCATTTTGGGATTAAGGGTGTACAAAAATGGGGGTTTTGTAAATCAATCTCCTGATTTCGAAATTGTGTAGGAATTTATGTATAATTTGAGATTTGTATATATCTGGTAAGATATGTAAACCCAGACGAGTTAGGAAAGAATTTGATATAAATATTTGATGTTGAAATGGGTTAACGAATAATACGGGTTTTTCCCCAATTTAGAAAAATAGTAAAGAATGGAAATTAAACTATGTTTAGGGACTTTATGGGGGTTCCTTATGAGGTTGTTGGTATATTATATTGATGAGAGGTCTTGGGTTAGACTGTAGACGATGTTGGGGATTTGAGTTTTTCGTCCATGGCTGAAATAGAGACCTAGGTAAGATGAAGACCTGATCGATCGATCGATCGATGGTTCAGGATAGATCGATGGTCTGGGATTTTTGGCAATTCGGCAGGTTTATATATATAAGGTGAATTTAATTAAAAATTTATTTCCATACCTTATTTAATGGGAAATAAATATAGGACATACCATCTAATTAATTATGAGGAAAAAATAATTGGGATTGGAGGAAATTTATGTGTGACACACTATGGTTAAATTTTGGAAAGAATATTTCAAAATAATTAAATACGGATAAAGTGGCCAAGTCTGGATATATTGGTTAAGCGATACCAAAGTGTTGGATTAATCTAGAGTGAGACTCGGATATTATTTTATTTCGGGGAACGAGAGCGAGTCCGAATATATTTGTTGGAGCGACACCAAAAGTAATTTATTATTTAATAATCAGAGTTGGGCCATAAACTCATAATAAATTGTATATGCTTGTGTGACGGACTTAGTACATGGTATAGCCGGGATGTTATATATATATATGGTGTGTGCATCAATATCAGTGGCTAGATATTGTTATTATATATATTCTAGTGCTATAAGGGGAGGTTGCGCAAAGAGGATGAATCCCCTAGCTTGAGGAGTAGGCGAGTATATTCCCAGGTCATAGTGTCCATTATATGGGTGAGGGGCATCTCACTATCAGGGAAGGAATATGACCGCCTCCAATAATTATGTATTAACCAAGTTAACGAGCGATTCTGACTTGGGGTAACTAGGTTATGTGAATATACCTAGTGGGATACCACTTTAGAGAATATGCATCCGGTGAGTTATTACTAGGGAGGATGTTCTTTATTAATTATTATTTCAGCATATTTGTGAATATTGTAATATGACTATACGTATATAATGAGGTAAATAATTATATACGGGTTAATTAGTACAGGCTGTGAGTTGTATCATATAGCGTGGATGTAAAAGTGATATGAATATAAAAAAGGGAAATGATTAATTAAGTTAATGATGACAGTAACTTAGAAATCATAGGTTTTGGCATACTCGGTTAGAGTAGGGTGGTTGCAAGGGGTATTTCGATTATCTAGTTATGGGATAAATAACTAAGGAAATTAATTAAGGCGTTAGTAGTGAACATTAGAGGAGGTGTGAGGATATTCTCAAGGGAGTACGACACTAACTAAAATATGAAGAGTTTGCATACACATTTATTACTTCAACTTAATCAATTGCTAAATATTTTCCAAATGTTTTGGGTACTAACCCTTGCTATAAAAACTTTTAAAAACCTTTTAGGTGTCCAGCCACAAGGACGCCAGACTTGACTCATTCCAGGGATCCCTTGTTGCAACACATGTGGATGTTGCGGGAGTTTGATAAGCGCTTCGTTCTTTTCATTTCTAGTGTAGAATTCCTATCAGTTACTCGAGCATGTCGCTCACTGTTTTATTCAGTACTTATGTCAGACTTGTTGAGATTTATTACTTGTCTTTACTTTTGTTGGTTTTGAGCCGATGGTTTATTAGGTCAGTTATTTAAATGTGAATGGTGAATTTCAATTAATTGTGATTGTTTAAATTATTTGTTTTCCCTTATGAGTATTTCATTAAAGTAATGAAAGATAAAACCTGGCACCGGTATAATTTTCTCACTTAGGTGGTTAGTAATTAAAAAGGCGACAGTGATGCTAAGGATGAACCAACTGAGAAACATGTTCTAATTTAATTTAGGACTAATCACCCGAGGTTAATTAAGAGGGGTGTCATAGATGGTATCAGATCATCAGGTTCTAGTGTCCTTAGTATCTGTGCGGCTTGCTACGTTTCAGCGTGGTGTTCAGTTATTATAGAGCCCTATTATTAGGACTGTTGATTCATTTCCGGCTTTTGAGATATCGTATTTTTCTGTTATTTGATTTTTTTATAATTCTGTACTTATACGATTTGATCTATTTTCAGATGCCATCATAGAGGTAGAAAGCGGAGAGGGCTAAGGCTAGGGATGAGTTAAGGGAGGCTCAGCAGAAACCATAGGTACCGCCATCACCACCCCCACCCGAGTTGATCTCCACTACTCAGGTGGCCATGATAGTGGCCCAAGAAGTTGGGACAATAATGAGGGCTATGGAAGCCCATTTTCCTCAGCCCCAGGCACCACCTACCGTGGCACCAGCAGTTCAGGCTCCAGTGAGGATACCGTCTTGGCAACGAGTTAGGGAGACCTTTCAGAAGGGTCACCCACCCGAGTTTCGGGGTAGTACCGATGTAGTAGAGGCTTGTGACTGGAAGAAGAATATTCAGCACCATCTACGGATACTGGAGTGCAACGATATACAGAAACAGATTCTTGTTACCTTTCATCTGTCGGGGGAAGCCTTACAGTGGCGTGAGTCAGTCACCACCGCTGAGGAGAGGGATTTGATGACGATATCTGAGTTCTGGGTGAGGTTTGATCGCAAATACTTCCCACCAGTGGTAAAGGCTGAAATGAGGAAGAAGTTAAGCGAGCTAGTACAGTGTGACCATTTAGTGGAAGACTATGAGGAATAGTTCACCTGTTTGGCGAACTTTATGCCAAATGAGGTGAGCGACGAGGAGCGAAAGAAGTCGAAGTTCATGGATGGCCTAACCTGGAGGATCAGGCAGTAGTTAATTGGTAATCCGGCGTTGGTGACATATAAAGATGTCGCTAATGCCGCTCTTGTACACTGCCAGGATCATCGTTTCCATGCGAAGGGGAGGAAGAGGGTAGGGGAGCCGAGCCAGTGGGGCAAGGAAAATATTGGTAGTGACACAAGTGGTACTTAGCAGCAGACTAGAAGTCAGCAAGGGAACCAGGCTAAGAAATTCAAGCCTGGTGGGTTACGATCGTGGGGACAGGGATTCAGGCAGGGCCCGATGGTCCCAAATCAGCAGCATCAAGTTCCTCATGGACGTCAGGGCCAGGCGAGCAATGGGGGAGGCCAACAGGGTCAGCCACGTCAGGGCCAATGATAGGGGGATGATCAGAGACGCTGCTTTATTTGTGGCCAGATAGGACACTTCAAGGGGGAGTGCCCACAAAGGGGCAGAGGTCAACAACAGGGTACCCAACAGGGGCAGCAGGCTCAGATGACGCCAGCAGCACCAGCTCCACCAGCCCCACAGCAGCTTGGGTAGATGCACTACGGGCGTGTGTATAACGTCTGGGATGTTCCCAATCCTCCATCACATCAAGCTCTACTAGCGGTTGAGGGTATGTTTCCCATCCATGGTGATGAGGGTAGTATACTTTTTTATATGGGAGAATCTCATTCATTCATTAAATCTACATTTGCTAAATGGGTCAGGTTACTAGAGATCGCGGGTAGTCTTCGTATGTGTGTAGAGTCACCAGTAAGCAGCGGGGAATTGATTCACTCTATTTTTTGGGGGGTAGACATTTTGATTGGGAGGCTTAGTTTAGCGGCGGACCTCTTAGTGTTAGATATGGAGGGGTATGATGTCATCCTAGGTATGGACTAGTTGGCAGGTTATTGGGCAACTGTGGATTGTTATGAAAGGACAATCGTATTCTCCATTCCGAAATAAGAGATGTTTCTAATAGCGATGCCTCTACCTGAGGGAGGGTCGCACACACACTTGAATTATATCGAGGAGGAGACCTCACAGAAGGTGGTAGTTTCATTGGATTCGATTGCGGTAGTGAAGGACTTCGAGGATGTGTTCCAGGAAATACCAGGGTTGCCACCTAGTAGGGAAATCGAGTTTGTAATCGATTTAGCACCGAGGATGAGGCCGATTGCTCGACCACCTTACCATATGGACCCTTTATAGATGTGTGAGTTGAGAGAGCAGATTTAGCATCTCCTGGGTCAGGGTTTCATTCGGCGGAGTACATCACCGTGGGGGTGCACCGGTGTTGTTTGTAAAGAAGGGGGATGGTTCACTTCGATTGTGCGTGGACTATAGGGAGCTGAACAAGGTGACGATAAAAAATAAGTATCCGTTGCCTAGGATTGATAATTTATTTGACCAATTGAGAGGGGCATCTTACTTCTCCAAAGTCAATTTGAGGTTAGGGTATCATCAGCTAGGTATCCGAGAGAAGGATGTTCCTAAGACTTCTTTCCTATCGCGGTACGGATCTTACGAGTTCAGGGTGATGCCATTCGGTCTCACCAATGCTCCTGCAGTGTTTATGGATCTCATGAACAGGGTTTTCAGAGAGTACCTCGACCAGTTTGTCATCGTGTTGATTATTGACATTTTGGTCTACTCGCGTATCGAGGAGGAGCATGCAGAGCATCTGCGT
Organism: Sambucus nigra; assembly: GCA_949130495.1. Lineage (NCBI taxonomy): Eukaryota > Viridiplantae > Streptophyta > Magnoliopsida > Dipsacales > Adoxaceae > Sambucus > Sambucus nigra. The sequence goes on along the minus strand of OX422209.1, from coordinate 275,582,148 downwards.
ATGGCTCTACAGACGCTACGGGATCACCAACTTTATGCTAAATTTAAGAAGTGTGGATTTTGGCTGTGGGAGGTACAATTTATTGGTCACGTGGTGTCAGACCGGGGTATTGTGATGGATCCGAGTAAGGTGTCGGCAGTGAGAGAGTGGGGACAGACCACGACACTGATCGAGGTGCGCAACTTTATGGGATTGGCCGGTTATTACAGGAGGTTCATTAAATGATTCTCAAAGATTGCGGGCCCTTTGACGAATCTGACTCAGAACTGGGTGCCTTTTACTTGGAGTGATCATTGTCAATTATCTTTCAACGAGATGAAGGACAAGTTGACATCTGTACCCGTACTTGCTTTGTCGAAGGGAGGACTAGAGTATCGAGTTTACACTGAAGCATCCTTACACGGACTTGGGGGTGTGCTTTAGTAGGAGGAAAGGGCTATAGCTTATGCATCCAGAAAGCCAAAGCCCCATGAGAGGAATTACCCCACTCACGACCTAGAGCTAGCAGCGATCATTTTTTCTTTAAGGATATGGAGACATTATCTTCTAGGAGAGCAGTTCACTTTATTCACGGATCAAAAGTCACTTCAGTACCTCTTCACACAGAAGGATCTGAACATGAGGCAGAGGCGGTGGCTAGAATTCGTGAAAGACTACCAGTTTGATATTCAGTATCATCCTGGTAAGGCGCATATGGTGGTAGATACATTGAGCCGGAGACCAACTAGGGATATATCAGAAGTCTGGAAAGCGAAGTGGAAAGAGCTTTGATATGAGGATGATGTAGCCAGGACCTACATGTCAGCTTTATCCATCACACCAAAGATCATTATGGGAGTGGTTAGGGCTCAGGCGGAGGACTAGATCTGCCAGGATAGGGTACGCCAGTTGTTAGCCGAGGGAGCTGAGGGTTACTCGATTAGCTCAGAAGGAGGCCTACGCCTAAATGGTAGGTTAATTGTGCCAGAGGATGAGGATTTGAGGCACACTGTTATGACAGAGTCCCATGGTTCGAGATTTGCGGTACATCTCGGCGGGGATAAAATGTACCTTGATATGGGGAGGCAGTATTGGTGGGCAGGAATGAAACGGGACATAGTAGAGTTTGTCTCGAAATGTTCCACATGCCAGCACATGAAAGATGACCATCAGAGACCATCAGAGATGCTACAGCCACTAGATATTCCTGTGTGGAAGTGGGAGAACATCTCCATGGACTTTATTACAGGGTTACCTGTATCGCCGAGAGGTAACGATTCCATATGGGTCATTATAGATCGGTTGACCAAGGTGTCCCACTTCCAGCCGATTCATACAGACTTTGAGATGATGCATTATGCGCAGCTATTCATAGCGGAGATTATTAAGCTGTATGAGGTGCCGATAAATATTGTGTCTGATAGAGACAAAAAAAAATTGGACCATTTTTGGCAGAGCTTTCAGGAGGCCATGGTCACAGAGTTACTTTTGAGTACAACCTATCACCCACAGACCGACGGGCAAACTGAGAGAGTCAACCAGATGCTGGAAGACATGCTAAGGATGTTAACTCTAGACTTTGGGGGAGGATGGGAGAGATATCTTCATTTGGTTGAGTTTGCGTATAACAACTCTTATTAATTCACGATCGACAAGGCACCGTTCGAGGCACTTTACAGGAGACCTTATCGTTCACTCTGTTAATTAGAGGTGGGGGACAATAAACTATTGGGATCGGAGATTTTCCAGGAGATGTCTGCCAAGATAGAGTTGATCCGAGGGCGGATTCGGATAGCTCAGGATAGGCAGAAAAGTTATGCTAATGATTCACGGAGGCATGTGGAGTTAGTGGTTGGGGATCAGGTATTAGTCCGGGTATCCCCTATCAAAGGGTGATGAGGTTCGGCAAGAAGGGTAAATTAGCACCAAGGTACGTGGGACCTTTCCCTATTATTGAGAGGGTGGGACCGGTAGCATATAGATTAGGATTGCTAGAGCATCTTCAGCGGAAACACGACGTCTTCCATGTGGCATCGCTGAAGAAATATCGAAGGAGCAAGAGGGCCTTTTGGTATATTCCACTCGAGGAAATTGATTTACAGCCAGACATCTCATATGAGTAGAGACCGATGGCTACTCTGGACCGTAGTGAGCATAAGTTACGATCCAAGGTTGTTCCACTAGTTAGAGTACAGTGGGGTCATCACAATATTGACCAGTCTACCTGGGAGCGGGAGGAGGATATGCGGGAACAATATACAGAGCTATTCACCACAGGTATGACCTAATTTCGGGGATGAAATTCCTTTGTAAAGGGGGGAGTATGTAACACCCCGTAATTTTATGCATTTAATAGTTAATTAATTCAGGAATTCTAAATTACTTGTGTGTCGTAATTTTAATTGAATTAATTATGGTAATATTAAATTAAATATTAATCGGGGAGTGAATGGTTAATATTTAGGAAAATTTAATTACGAAGTGAATAGTAATAATTTATTTACGTCATTTTGGGTATTAGTGACGGGTGACGGGGTATGAACTTATCTCAGTCGGGAGTCGGTATAGACTAATTTGGGTGTGAGATAAGAATTTTTATAAATTAATTTGAATGTTAATTCTGAGTGTATGGTTGAGTCCAGATGGGCTGAGATAGTCAGAAAAGTGTACTCGGTGGTAGTAAACGGGTCATGGGACGTTTTTAGGCATAGCCGGGCCCACATGGGGGTATTTGGGTCACTTGGGCTTAGCCCATTAGGCAAAAAATGGGATTTAGCCAAATTACCTAATTAATAGAAAAGGGGGAACGACTGATGTGAGATTAGAAAATGCTTAGTGGGAGAGGAAACCCTAAGAAATTGTTAAAGGCAATTTGGGAGACAAAGGAAAGAGCCAAATGGGGGTTTCATCTCCAACCTTGAGATTCACAGCTTCAAATCAGACCCCACGAAATCATAAGGCGAGTGGTTAACTTGCTGTAGCATTTAATTTGCAATGTGATTCATATTTATGTGATGTGAGGAATCAAAATTCATTTTTGGGATTAAGGGGGTACAAAAATGGGTTTTTTGTAAATCAATCTCCTGATTTCGAAATTGTGTAAGAATTTATGTATAATCTGAGATTTGTATATATCTGGTAATATGTGCAAACCTAGAGGAGTTAGGAACAAATTTGAGATAAATATTTGATGTTGAAATGGGTTAACGAATAATACGGGGTTTTCCCCAATTTAGAAAAACAGTAGAGAACGGAAATTAAACTATGTTTAGGGACTTAATGGGGGTTCCTTATGAGGTTCTTGGTGTATTATATTGATGAAAGGACTTGGGTTAGACTGTAGAAGAAGTTGGGAATCTGAGTTTTTCATCCATGGCTAAAACAGAGACCTGGGAAAGACGAAGACCTGATCGATCGATCGATCGATGGCTGGGGATCAATCGATCGATGGTATGGGATTTTTGGCAATTCTGCAGGTTTATATATATAAGGTGAATTTAATTAAAAATTTCTTTCCACACCTTATTTAATGAGAAATAAATATAGGACATACCATCTAATTAATTCTGAGGGAAAAATAATTGGGATTGGAGGAAATTTATATGTGACACACTATGGTTAAATTTTGCAAAGAATATTTCAAAATAATTAAATACGGATAAAGTGGGCGAGTGCGGATATATTGGTTGAGCGATACCAAGGCGTTGGATTAATTTAGAGTGAGAGCTAAATAATTTGGAGTCGGGGATTTAGACTCGGGTATTATTTTATTTCGAGCCACGAGAGCGAGTCCGAATATATTGGTTGGAGCGACACCAAAAGTAATTTAATTAATTAATGTGAAATTAATTAATAATCACAGTTGGGCAATAAACTCATAATAAATTGTATAGGCTTGTGTGACGGACTTAGTACACGGTATAGCCGGGGTGTTTTATATATATATATATATATATACGGTGTACGATAGTATATATATGGTGTGTGCATTAATATCAGTGTCTAGATATTGTTATTATATATATTCTAGTGCTATAGGGGGAGGTTGCGCGTAGAGGATGAATCCCCTAGCTTGAGGAGTAGGGCGAGTATATTCCCAGGTCATAGTGTCCATTATATGGGTGAGGGTCATCTCACTTTCGGGGAAGGAATATGACCGCCTCCACTGATTATGTATTAACCAAGTTAACGAGCGATTCTGACTTGGGGAAACTAGGTTATGTGAATATACCTAGTGGGATAGCACTTTAGAGAATATGCATCCGGTGAGTTACTACTCGGGAGGATATTCTTTATTAATTATTATTTTAGCATATTTGTGAATTTTGTAATATGACTATACGTATATAATGAGGTAAATAATTATATACGGGTTAATAAGTACAGGATGTGAGTTGTATCATATATCGTGGATGTAAAAGTTATATGAATATAAAAAGGAAAATGATTAACTAAGTTAATGATGACAGTTACATAAAAATCATAGTTTTTGGCATACTCAGTTAGAGTAGGGTGGTTGCAAGGGGTATTTCGATTCTATAGTTATGGGATAAATAACTAAGGAAATTAATTATGGCGTTAGTAGTGCACATTAGAGGAGGGGTGAGGATCTTCTCAAAGCAATGCGACACTAACTAAAATATGAAGAGTATGCATACACATTTATTACTGCAAGTTAATCAATTTCTAAATATTTTTCAAATGTTTTGGGTACTAACCCTTGCTATAAAAACTATTAAAAACCTTTTAGGTGTCCAGCCACAGGGACACCAGACTTGACTCATTCCAGGGATCCGTTGCTGCAGCACGTGTGGATGTTGCGGGAGTTTGATAGGAGCTTCGTTCTTTTCATTTCTAGTGTAGAATTCCTATCAGTTACTCGAGCATGTCGTTCACTATTTTATTCAGTACTTATGTCAGACTTGTTGAGATTTATTACTTGTCTTTACTTTTGTTGGTTTTGAGCCGATGGTCTATTCGGTCAGTTATTTAAATGTGAATGGTGGATTTCAGTTAATTGTGATTGTTTAAATTATTTTGTTTCCGCATGAGTATTTCATTAAAGTAATGAAAGATAAAACTTAGCGCCAGTCTAATTTTCTCACTTAGGTGGTTAGTAATTAAAAAGGCGACAGTGATGCTATGGATGAACCAACTGAGAAACTTGTTCTAATTTAATTTAGGACTCATCACCCGGGGTTAATTAGGCGGGGTGTCACACCAGTTTTACGTGTAATTTTTATATTATTCATGTTTATTCTTTCGTGTTAAATGTTGCGATAATTTTGTAATAAACTCCGTCTAACTAAGTTTATTATTGCAATTTTTATATGTCTATAGTGTCGAAAGGTGTTTCATGAAGGATGTGTTAATAGAATATGTGCCATGACACAAAGCCCCCACATATGTGCATCTTGGGCAGATACCCCCACATATGAACTGTTATATAACTGTTATATTAACAGTTATATAACATTTTCCCAAGGCGATGGTGAAGTAGTCAGTAAAATATGACATTAGAATGTTTACATTCATATTTGTTCATATAAGTAACTTCTAACTTCTCAGTTGTCGTAACACTAACTATGCTCTATTTTGGTAGACTAATTTCAACAATGAGAATTTTTATCAAATGCAAATATTTGATGAATTAGTTGTACTTATCGGTCTTGTTTTTTAGGGGAAGTCCCCAAGAGAAAATGAAGGTACTAATGTATATTCCATATATTATTTATTGCATCTCTTGTATGATGTTTATAGACTTAAGACTTTTAAAGGTTTGATTGGGCATAAATATTGTATATTTATCCCCCTAATTTCAGTACTTTTGTGAACCCGAATGATGTAACATATATGGATTTGATTCACTTTTATGCTTCTAACCTTCTTGGCTAGTATTGCATGTTTCGTGCTTCTCCTATTGGTTTTACAGGTTAATTATGCAAGCAGTGCAAAGGAGGAAACAAGACTGTGCAAGAAAAGCTAAGAAGGCAAGTTCAAGGGCATGTCGGTAATTTTGCAGCCCGATCCGGGAGAAGAAGTCAACTGGGAAGTTTAAGAGCTCGGAACAACGAGAACACTGGAAGAAACGGCACCCAAATCCGAGCTACGGTTGAAAAGTTATGCTCAGTTGAAGTTGAAGAAAAATCCAAGAAAAGAAGAGAAAACCCAGAAAAAAAACTAAGTGTTGAGAGCCAGGCCAGGAGAGTACATGCGAACCCCACCCCGAACCGGTTCGGAGGGGCGAACCGGTTCGCTGTACCTCCGAACCGGTTCGCTGTACCTGACACGCGAATTTTGTGTTTTATTCTGTTTTATCTCCAAGTCTCCTATTAGGTTTAAAAGACTCAAAACTTGTGGGGAACGTAGGCATTAACCTAGGAGCAGCTTTTAGGGTTATTTAGAGAGAGTTTTTGATAGAGAACAAGGTGAGAAATATCTAGGAACATCAAGGGCACAATTTACTTCAAGAATTCATCATTTCGGGTTTGTTTTTATCAGTTCTAAGTTAAGATTCTTGTTCCTCATTATTGTTCTTGCATGCTTAGTTTTCCTAATTGATTCAACTTGTTTTTGCATTTACAATACGTAGTTACATGTTTATATCTAGTTTCATCATGAATTCATGCACATGCAACGTCATTATTTCATGCGTTAGTCAAGTTAACATGTCCGGCTAGGTTTTTCAAGGTTGGGATGCATGAACCCAACCTGATGTGTTAGTGCGTGTCTATAACGTCGATCCGCTGAATTTAATGATTAATTTAAATCGTATCGCGTAATTTCTTAAGAGTTGTAGATCTTTATATCTCGTTTGCCTCTGGGTACTCGTGATGATTTAGAGTACAATTTGAATGTAATTACTGTGATACCGATTTACTCATCCTCAGATTAGGTATGACGCGGGCTTGAACCTCGTATACATAATGCTTGGGAGTACTAAATTCCGGGTTTGAATTAATCGGATAAATTTATGATCAACGTTATCACTGCATTACACTAGGGTTGGGGGATTGTATTCCCATCCTAGTTTCTCATCATTTAGTTGAAAGTTTCAGTTTAATTCTTCATTCTTCATTTAGATAATTTAGTTAATTGCATTTTTCATTATAGTTTCATAATTGCATTTAGTGTAATCAATCCCAAAAACAAAAATCAAATCTTTTCCTTTCTTTTTAGAGTCATCGTTAGGATTCCTCCGTCTTATCCCGTCGTCACAACTTCGTTGTCCTTTTTCCCTGAGGATCGATACCCGACTTGTCGGAATTATTACTTGAACGATAGGCTTGCACTTGAGCCTAGAGAGCACACACTTTAGATACACATTCTGAGTCGTGTCAAGTTTTTGGCGCCGTTGCCGGGGAATTAGGTAGACTTAGGATTAGATCGAGTTAATCCAAAACTTTGACCAAAAATTCAAAAAAATAAAAAAAATAAAAAAAAATCCAAAAAAAATTAAAAAAATAAAATTCCAAAAAATTTCACAATCATCATCTCTCCTGAACTTAATGCAAAATTCTGAAGCCACTCCCACACCCCATAATACTCCAACCAGTATTCACGAAAATCCACTTGTTGAGTATAATCCTGACAGTCCCCACACTCCACAAGCCCCACAGTTCTGGATCCCACCTCCCACACCGTCACACTCCATCTCTAGCAACACTCCCTTCTCCTTCGTAGGACACACGTCGTGCACACCCAGTGAGAACGCCGAATCGTCGAGTGAGAGAGAGATGTCACAGCACAGTAATGCAACTACCGGTGAGGAAGAGCCTCCGTATCGCCCGTTGAGAGAATTCTTATATCCCGAGCGCACTGTCACTCCGGGATGCATTATACTCCCGTATAATGCCGGGCAGTTTCGTTTCAAAAATGGGATGATCCAGACGCTACCACATTATCACGGTATGGATTCTGAAAAGCCATACCTCCACATAAGGGAATTTGAGGACGTGTGTGATACTCTCAACGATCAAACCTGCACACAAGAGGTAATCCGCCTCAAACTCTTCCCATTCTCGCTTAAAGATAAAGCTAAAGCTTGGCTATGGTCTTTACCTCCAAGCTCGATTCCATCCTGGAATGAGCTACAGTCTAAATTTCTCAAGAAATTCTTCCCAACACATCGAACAATCTCTATAAAGGCTCAAATTCAAGCATTCAGGCAACAAGAAAATGAGCCTTTCCATCGATGTTATGAACGTTTCAACGAGTTAGTGGCTTCGTGCCCCCATCATGGATTTGATCCATCGAAAATCATCTCCTTTATCTATAATGGGTTAAATCTTAATTCTAAACAGCTTGTTGAAACTATGGGAAGTGGTCCATTTGTCGATCTAGATGCCCATGACGCTGATCTTCACATGAGGTATGTCGCCGAGACTACCCAATCCTGGGATACCTCTGATCCGAACGCTCAAAACCGAAATCGACAATCTACCACCGCTCCGTCGACATCCGGTATATTCCACGTAGATAAGAATTCTATGTCGGACTGTCGGTTGGACACCATTGAGAGAGGACTGCGAGATTTATGTGAGGTAGTTGGATCCATCAAGAATCCCGTCGAAAAGGTGTGTGCAATTTGTGAGGCGGGACATTCAACTGAGGAATGCCCGACGATACCCGCCTGCAAAGTAATATTACAAGAGCAAGTTAATGGTATAGTAGGCTTTAAGGGAAATTTCGGTGCCCCGCACGGAAATTCATACAACCCTTCGTGGAAAAACCATCCCGGTTTTAGCTATGGGCAACAACACGCCGCAATGAACCCTCCTTCGTATGTTGCCCCTCCTCCGCCACAACAGTTTCAACAAGCTCCACACATGCAAGGACATGTGCAAGCACCACCACATCATGGAAATTACATCCCGCCACAGCGGAGAACTCTCGAGGATACTGTGAATCAATTCATCGCAAGCCAGGCCGCAACCAATGCCAAGTATGACCTTCTCATTGGCGACCTAAATGCAAACCTGTCTAAGATACAATCCTCGTTGAGTGTCCAAGAGAAGGGCAAATTCCCTGCCCAAGGCCAACGACCTCCCCAAGGTCAAACTAGTGTTAGCTCCACATCCACTGAACATCAGGAGCAATGTCAAGCAGTGACCACTCTTCGTAGTGGAAGAGTCGTTGATTTATCACCTCCTCCACACGACACAACAAAAGACAAGGAGATTTCTCCCGGCACGAAAGAGGCCGAAGATGTCCCCTTGGACGAGAGTGATAAGGAAGACACTAGTGAGCCTGAGGTGGTAGTAAAACCACCCTCCGCAGCACCATTTCCTCGAAGATTGATTCCTACTCAAAAAGGGAATCCACGTGATGAAGTGCTAGAAGTTCTAAAGCAAGTGAAGCTGAATCTACCCTTCCTTGATGCCATCAAACAAATTCCAGCCTACGGCAAAGTTATCAAAGACTTGTTGACGGTAAAAAGGAGGATGAAAGTTAAAAAGAACGTCTTTCTAGCTCAGAACGTGAGTTCCATTCTGCTAAATGATCTCCCGCCTAAATTTAAAGATCCCGGTGCACCCACCATATCATGCATCATTGGAGATAATAAAATTGAGAAAGCCTTACTTGACTTGGGAGCAAGTGTAAACATACTTCCTTACTCCATTTATAGGCAACTTGACTTGGGCGACCTCAAGCCCACAAAGGTCACTCTCCAATTGGCGGATCGATCAGTGAAGATTCCACGAGGCATAGTCGAGGACGTGATCGTCCAAGTTGACACTTTCTACTTCCCGGTAGACTTTGTCATTTGGGACACGGATCCCTCCTTTAACTCAAGCAACCATGTTCCCATCATCCTTGGTCGCCCTTTCTTAGCTACCGCTAATGCAATCATCAACACAAGGAATGGGCGAATGCAGCTCACCTTTGGGAACATGACATTGGAAACCAACATCTTCCACATAGCCCAAAATGCAGGGGAGGAAGATGATCTTCACGCGGTGAGCCTCATAGATGAGGTAGTAGAAGAGTACTTCGAGGAAACTTTTTGTGGCTACGCCTTAGAGTCATGTTTAGCGACGAGCTATGAGTGTGAGGGGACGTCTACCCACTTCGAGAGGGATGTTGGAAGGTTGAGAGAATTACTCGATGAGAGTGCGTCGGACGAGGACGTGAGAGAGATTGATTGGGTTTCTAGATTCGAGGAACTACCTCCGAGGGATACACATATGGCTCCCTCCAGTGAAAAATTTCCAACCCTCGAGTTAAAGAAACTCCCCTCCCATATCAAATATGCATACCTAGGAGAGGATGAGACATTTCCTGTTGTTATCTCCTCTAGCCTAGACGAAGGGCAGGAGGGCAAATTGATTAAAGTTCTGAGGAAGCACCAGAGTGCTTTTGGTTGGTGTATAGCTGATTTGAAGGGGATAAGTCCTTTGATTTGCACCCACAAGATCCATCTCGAAGAGGATGTCAAGCCCTCTAGAGAAATGCAAAGAAGACTAAATCCCAATATGAAAGAAGTTGTGAGAACCGAGATCATCAAACTATTGGATGCCGGGATTATCTACCCAATCTCGGATAGAAAATGGGTGAGCCCTATTCAAGTTGTCCCGAAGAAGTCGGGTATGACTGTGATTGAGAATACCAAGGGAGAGCTTGTTCCCCAACGCACCACCACAGGTTGGCGTGTTTGCATTGATTACCGGAAACTCAATGCGGGAACAAGAAAAGACCATTTCCCCTTGCCATTCATCGATCAAATGCTTGAGAGAGTTGCGGGCCACCCTTACAATTGCTTCCTTGATGGTTATTCCGGATATAACCAAATTGAGGTAGATGTACTTGACCAAGAGAAGACGACTTTCACTTGCCCTTTTGGTACGTTTGCCTACAAACGTATGCCATTTGGCCTGTGTAATGCACCCGCGACCTTTCAAAGGTGCATGTTGAGCTTATTTAGCGACATGGTCGAGAGAGGACTCGAGGTGTTCATGGACGATTTCAGCGTTTTTGGCACCTCTTTCGATCATTGTTTAGAAAAATTGGAAAAAGTACTTACCCGGTGTGTGGACAAGAACTTAGTGCTGAATTGGGAGAAGTGCCATTTCATGGTCACTGAGGGAATAGTTCTTGGTCACATAGTATCATCCAAGGGCATAGAAGTTGATAGGGCTAAAATAGATGTCATAGCTGATCTTCCCCCACCGAGATCGCTTAAAGACGTGCGCTCATTCTTGGGTCACGCCGGGTTTTATCGAAGGTTCATTAAGGACTTTAGCGCCATCGCTAGACCCTTAAGCAACCTTCTCATGAAGGATAACCCGTTTGAGTGGACCGAGGCATGCCAAAGCTCCTTTGATAAATTAAAGAACATGATCGTGTCCGCTCCCATCATGATAGTTACGGATTGGTCCCTACCGTTTGAACTTATGTGTGATGCAAGCGATTACGCGATTGGGGCCGTTTTGGGCCAACGTAAAGATAAGCAAGCTCATGTCATCTACTACGCTAGCCGGACCCTTGCCGGATCTCAACTCAACTACTCTACCACGGAGAAGGAGTTGCTAGCGGTAGTCTTTGCCCTTGATAAGTTCAGATCGTATCTCATTGGTTCTCCTATCACTGTCTTCACCGACCACGCGGCTTTAAAATATCTACTCACGAAGAAAGACGCCAAGCCGTGCCTCATAAGGTGGATCCTACTCCTACAAGAGTTTAATCTCTCCATCAAAGACAAGAAAGGAGTAGAAAACGTCGTGGCCGACCACTTATCTCGGCTCTCGTCCGGCGTACCTAGTGATCCCATACCCATAGACGAGCACTTTCCGGATGAGCAATTATTTGCCACCTCTTCCTATCCCTGGTTTGCGGACATAGTAAACTATCTAGTCACGGGAGCCGTCCCTCCCAATTGGACACCGCAAGATAAGAAGAGGTTTCTTACTTGGTCGCGCATGTTCTTTTACGATGATCCCTTCCTTTTTAAATATTGCGCCGACCAAATCATCCGACGATGTGTACCGGATGACGAGATTCCAAAGGTCATCCAGTTTTGTCATTCGGAAGCATGTGGAGGCCACTTCTCGGCGAAAAAGACGGCCGCTAAAATTCTGCAATGCGGTCTCTATTGGCCCACAATCTTCCGGGATGCAAATGATGCATGCAAGTCATGTAATAGGTGCCAACGAATGGGAGCCATTTCTAGACGCGACATGATGCCCCTTACCCCCATACTCATCATTGAAATATTCGATTGTTGGGGTATTGACTTCATGGGTCCCTTTCCCCCATCCTTTGGTTTCCTATACATCCTAGTCGCGGTAGACTACGTTTCTAAATGGGTAGAAGCTATAGCTACTAAGACTAATGACAATAAAGTGGTGATAAAGTTTCTACAGGAACACATACTTTCTCGCTTCGGAGCACCGAAAGCGATAATTAGCGATAATGGCACGCACTTTTGCAATAGGCCATTTGAGAAGGTCATGAGAAAGTATGGGGTCGTCCATAAGGTTGGGACGACCTATCACCCACAAACGAATGGGCAGGCCGAGCTAGCGAATCGGGAGATCAAGAACATTCTTGAAAAGACCGTCAATCCTACCCGGAAAGATTGGTCCCTTAGATTGACCGATGCACTTTGGGCCTATCGTACCGCGTTTAAAAATCAACTTGGAATGTCCCCTTTCCGTTTTGTGTATGGCAAACCTTGTCATCTTCCTGTTGAGCTCGAACACAAAGCGTATTGGGAAATTAAGCAATTGAACTATGCCTTGGACAAGGCCGGTGAAGCCCGTAAGCTACAATTGATTGAGTTAGAAGAACTACGCAATGATGCGTATGAGAATGCCAAAATTTCAAAGGAGAGGATGAAACTTGCTCATGATAGCATCATTCGAAGAAAAGAGTTTCATCCCGGGCAAAAAGTTCTTCTATACAACTCTCGGCTTCACCTCTTCCCAGGCAAGTTGCGGTCACGATGGTCTGGCCCATTCGTGGTAAAGAACGTTTTTCCCCATGGAGCTGTTGAACTAAACGATTTAAAAGGGGAAAACACGTTCAAGGTAAATGGACAACGCCTAAAGCCATACCTAGAGGCGTTTGTGGATGAGGTCGACACGATTTGGTTGTCGGACCCTGTTTACGGGGTCAATTGAGCTAAGCGAGTGAGGTCGTCGCACCCCCGACGCGTATGGGGTGATTTTGTGTGTAAAATAGTCGTGTGTAAATAGGTTAGTTAGGAGTCTGGAGCCTGCGTTGCATGAGAGATAGGTTAGCACGTTTTTCGAGGGTGCTAGTACGCTTTTCAAGGTCGTATTCGAGGAAGTTTTTGAGAGCCCGAGGGTCTAGAAGGGTTTTAGAGGCCGTATGCACAAGTTAGGGGATGAGAGAGCACTTAGAAATGGAGAGAAGAGTGAATTTCCTCGATTGGACCAGCCTGGTACCCCCGAACCGATTCGCTGTACCCCCGAACCGGTTCGCTTTACCTGCCAGATTCTCCCCCCCTTTTCTCCTAGTTCATTCCCTTTCCCTCCATTCTTTTCCCCTTCTTCCCCCTACGTTTTTCTTCCCTCCAAATCCTTCCCTCCTTCCCAAATTCATCCCAATTCATTCCCTCCACCTTCCCCTTCCCAACCTTTCATATTTCCCACCAAAAACACACCCCTTCACACCTATAAATACACCCCACCCCTCCTCCATTTTTCACACCAAAACATTCTCCCTCACTCTATTCTCTCCCATATTTTCTCCCATATTTTCTCCCTCTCTCTCCCTCTTTTCCATCAAAATGCCGCGCCGCCCCGCTCCCCGCCCAAGGAAATATGATGAGACCACCATACTTGATGACCCGGGTAGGGGGGTATTCCGATGCGTCCAAGAACGCCACTGGTCCGAGATCTACTTCTCCTCCACACGCGCCATTCACATCGAGCGCTTCGTGGATTGGGACACCCTTCCGGGCGAAGTCACCGCCCTTTTTTACCGCCGTGGGTGGTGCTCTTTCCTCGCCCCGATGAGCAATAACGTTTTTGATACCGCCATTCGTCAATTCTATGCGACCTTGGTTCGCAAATCTTCCACACTTCACGAGGCGTATCTCGACGGTATCACCATTCCCTTCTCGGCAGCTCTCATTGCACGCAAAATGCGTGCCAAAGGGGTGATCCTCCCCATGCCCTTCCAATACCCGAACAATGGTGCCCCACACTCAAAAGACGAATGCGTTGCCCGCATGGCACCCGGTGCGGAATGGACACGCGAAACCTTCCCCATTGGTGGTTTGGCCGCCACGGTCCGCTTCACTCACATCATTGTTTGTGGTGCCATCCACCAAACCACCAATGACTCGGTGGTCCGGTCCCGTCACGCCAATTTCCTCTACTATTTTTTGGACCCCGAGAGCACCATCAACCTTGCCCAAGTCTTCTACGTGGATATCCTCAATGCCGCCTATGACGAGAATGGCAAGGTGGCACTCCCATACGCCCGTTTCATTACGGAGCTCTTGATGGATGCGGGAGTGGATGAACCCGGAAACCAAATTCGACTTCCTCGCCCCGTAAGCGGCACGTCCACAACTCGAAGTGAGCGCCAAATGCGCGTGGCTCACCCCGACCGTCCTATTCACGAGGAGGACGTGGCCGAGGAAGCTCCCGATGACCCGATGATGGATGTAGACGAGGAAGAATTCGAGGATGAGGAGGATGATTCTGATTTCGAGCCCCCGGGGGCAAACTTCGATAGGCGCATTTCGGCGGTTGAGGCCCGTCTCGACGGGTTCATCAACCAATACAATCAAGACCAAGCGGACTACCGAAGGGACACCCGGATGATGTATCAACTTCAAGTCCATCTTCACCAGCTCAACTTTGGCGGTCCTCCTCCCCCCTTCTTTTATGACCCATATGACCCGAATGCACCAAGCTCCTCCCACCCACCTCCCCCATGAGCTTTTATTGTTTTTCTCTTTTGGTTTAATTGTTAGTGGTGGTAGGGATTGCACATTGTTCACAGTTGTTTACCCATTTCTTATGTAACACAGGCTTCTCTTGGTTATAATACAATCTTGCATTTTTTCATATTTGTTTGTTTTATTTTTCCGCACTTTTTATTCGCCTTAATTTCGATTTTAGTCCTTTTTGCTTGAGGACAATGCAAAAGTCTAAGTTAGGGGGGGTCACAAGTGCGCATTGCTAAAACTTCACAAATTTTCAAAAATGCCCAAAATTTCCAAAAAAATCATAAAATTTTAAAAAATCCAAAAATATTTTTGTTCAAAATAAATAAAAATTGGAATTCAAATTTTTCAAAAATTTCATTAAAATTCAAATTGGAGTCTCAAATTGTAAACATCCAACATACACAAAGCCGAAATTGACTAAAGATGGAAACTGTGCGAAAATTGACGACTTAACGAATAAATGTAGAGATTAACAAACCCGGTGAGATTCGAGCCTATCACGTTTTGCGAGATTTTAAATCAATCCGAGTTAATTGTTAACTCAAAGTTCTTTTTAGCGCGTAATAAGTTGTCAAGGATCTTAATTCTTTCATTTTGATCGGTTTTGAAAAATATGTGCAATGTTGCCTTGAAAATCGTGCCAAATTAGTCTCTAAACTTAAATTCACCTCGAAACGCATATGGTAGCGCAATTGACATTTTGGACAATGAAGTAGGCCCTCGTTTGTCACCCAAAAAATATTGGCCAGAAAAAAATAGCGAAAAATTACTCTTTGCAACCCAAATTGAGCCGAATAATTTTCCCTTTCATTTGACAACCCGAAAAACCCAAAATAGCCCGGAATTGTGAAAAATGAAAAAAATTCAGAATTTAAGTCCGAAAAGTGCAACAAAAAGGGGCAAGAAAAAAAAAATAATTGAAATGAAAAAAAAATAGAAAAAAATGAGCAATAGCCCGGAAAATGCACAAATGGACATCACGAATGACTTTTCCAATTCCAACCTTCCATACCGCCTTTATTTTACCCTATACACCCTACAACCCGAAAAAGTCCTAACCGAGTCCAAATTGCGAAAATTGATTACCGCGTGGAGAGCTAAGACACCAAAAGATAATATAAGAGGTTAAATGCGCGAAATAGAGGCGATGTTCCCATTTTTAAAACCGTAATCCGTTGAAGAGATCCCTCCACCAAAAAATTTCCGTCTTTCTAATTGCATGCGTGTATTTGCTTCCATTACATTTACTCCTTATATCACGCATGTAGAGAGAATAGCCATAATCTGAGAGATTCGTTTGTGAGTACATTCCGTGAGAAATTGAAATCAAAACGAATTTTCGGATAAGTAATGTAATGATCAATCGATGAAAATTGGCGGTTATATTTTCGGCTTCGCACACACACACTACGATTTGAGACTTGTAAATATGACTTGATGATGACTATTTTATGGTAAAGTTTGAATTGTACAATTTTTGCGTATTTTGAATTTTCTTTGAGTCGAATTTTGTGGGTATATTCACTGCAAACCCTCACGAGACACAACTCGTCCTACTAGGGTAACCTAGAGGTTTAAAGGCTTGTTGCATATGCTAAATGCAATCGCTTGCCCGCGAAAGTGGTATTCTATCCCAATAAAGTCCTTGAAGTGTCCTTAACTCTTACTTTCATTCTTTTACATTGCTCGGGACGCGCAAAGTTCTAAGTTAGGGGGGTTTGATTGGGCATAAATATTGTATATTTATCCCCCTAATTTCAGTACTTTTGTGAACCCGAATGATGTAACATATATAGATTTGATTCACTTTTATGCTTCTAACCTTCTTGGCGAGTATTGCGTGTTTCGTGCTTCTCCTATTGGTTTTACAGGTTAATTATGCAAGCAGTGCAAAGGAGGAAACAAGACTGTGCAAGAAAAGCTAAGAAGGCAAGTTCAAGGGCATGTCGATAATTTTTCAGCCCGATCCGGAAGAAGAAGTCAACTGGGAAGTTTAAGAGCTCGGAACAACGAGAACACTGGAAGAAACGGCACCCAAATCCGAGCTACGGTTGAAACGTTATGCTCAGTTGAAGTTGAAGAAAAATCCAAGAAAAGAAGAGAAAATCCAGAAAAAAAACTAAGTGTTGAGAGCCAGGCCAGGAGAGTACATGCGAACCCCACCCCGAACCGGTTCGGAGGGGCGAACCGGTTCGCTGTACCTCCGAACCGGTTCGCTGTACCTGACACGCGAATTTTGTGTTTTATTCTGTTTTATCTCCAAGTCTCCTATTAGGTTTAAAAGACTCAAAACTTATGGGGAACGTAGGCATTAACCTAGGAGCAGCTTTTAGGGTTATTTAGAGAGAGTTTTTGATAGAGAACAAGGGGAGAAATATCTAGGAACATCAAGGGCACAATTTACTTCAAGAATTCATCATTTCGGGTTTGTTTTTATCAGTTCTAAGTTAAGATTCTTGTTCCTCATTATTGTTCTTGCATGCTTAGTTTTCCTAATTGATTCAACTTGTTTTTGCATTTACAATACGTAGTTACATGTTTATAGCTAGTTTCATCATGAATTCATGCACATGCAACGTCATTATTTCATGCGTTAGTCAAGTTAACATGTCCGGCTAGGTTTTTCAAGGTTGGGATGCATGAACCCAACCTGATGTGTTAGTGCGTGTGTATAACGTCGATCCGCTGAATTTAATGATTAATTTAAATCGTATCGCGTAATTTCTTAAGAGTTGTAGATCTTTATATCTCGTTTGCCTCTGGGTACTCGTGATGATTTAGAGTACAATTTGAATGTAATTACTGTGATACCGATTTACTCATCCTCAGATTAGGTATGACGCGGGCTTGAACCTCGTATACATAATGCTTGGGAGTACTAAATTCCGGGTTTGAATTAATCGGATAAATTTATGATCAACGTTATCACTGCATTACACTAGGGTTGGGGGATTGTATTCCCATCCTAGTTTCTCATCATTTAGTTGAAAGTTTTAGTTTAATTCTTCATTCTTCATTTAGATAATTTAGTTAATTGCAGTTTTCATTATAGTTTCATAATTGCATTTAGTGTAATCAATCCCAAAAACAAAAATCAAATCTTTTCCTTTCTTTTTAGAGTCATCGTTAGGATTCCTCCGTCTTATCCCGTCGTCACAACTTCGTTGTCCTTTTTCCCTGAGGATCGATACCCGACTTGTCGGAATTATTACTTGAACGATAGGCTTGCACTTGAGCCTAGAGAGCACACACTTTAGATACACATTCTGAGTCATGTCAAAGGTTATAGCTGTCTGATGAGAAATAGATTTAACTGGTATGGACCTTAATGAGATAATTTCTTTTGCTTCTTACCATATTTTCCTTATTATATTGATATGTAGGAGATTAACGTTCTATTGACTCTAAATCCACGTAGTCATTCTCTACACTCATCATAACTTACTTTTTAAGTATATCTTCTTTATTTTTAGTGCAACGCTTTTGTAGGCGAAGGGATTATTGCTTATGCACTATTGATGTTTTGATGTTAGGATTTATTGCAGAGTGAAAATCATATTTTAAGATTTATTGAAAATATGTGTCAGATTTTAGGATTTGGGCCATGATAATGTAGTGGTGAATTTAATAAACTTTAGCAAGTTGGAACTGTTTTAGAATATAATGAGACATTTTAAGAACTTAAGTTCTTGATTGTAATGAAGAATAAGAATTTAACTGATGAGTGTTTTGTGTTGAGCTTTCTAAGTGGTCTAAATGAGCAAATTACATCCCTAGTTAATGTGTTTCATCCCACCACTTTGATCCAGACCATTTATCTAGCAAGAATGCAAGAGGAAAATCTGGAGAGCACCTTCAAGATATTGAAACTCAAATCCAATAATACCCTATTTCAACAATCCAAAACTAACTAATCAAAGTGATCTCCAGTAGTTCACTGATCTTTGAATGTAATTACTTGTTTATTTTCTTGATTCTAGGTAGCCCTGTTGTTGGTGGTGACAAAGTGAGTGCATGTTAAGTTGGCAAGTGTCTTATGGACGAGGGGAAGATATTGGGGCATCTAAGTATGATTCACAAGTCTCCCACAATAAACATTCCATTGCTCACTAATGTACTAGAGGTATGCCCTCTCCCTGATATCTCTCGTTCTTATTCTGTGTATCTCAGTCATTTCTTATATCTCTCATTCTTATTTTTGTACAATAACTGTATCTCGAGTATATTATTTGTTCCAACCAAAGACTTCAGTCCAAACTCTATTGCACGTGTTCTTCATAAGGGGAATTTGGTCCAATCACATATTCTTCGTAATAAACTCCCCCTAATTTCTAAAAAAAATATTTTCTTAAGAAGAACCACTTAAAAATATTTATGAACGTTAGCTTCCTCCAACCATTTGAAAATTTGATATGATGATATTAATATCAGAAGTCAGAATACATAATCCTCATTTTTGACACTTTGCTTTCTATTTTTTTAGGGCCTTATATTACAGAATACGTAATTCTCCAAAGCATTGGTAAATCTATGTAAGTATCATTTTAAGGGCCTTGTATTACATTATGTGAGCTTTAGCGATGCTTTCGTGAGTGTATCTCAAATTATTATATAAGTGAGGGTGTAATATGAATGTTCAAATAATAGTGAGGGTGAAAATAAAAAAAGTATTCGTATCTTGATCTATGTTTTCCTTATGTAGATTTTATTAGAGATATGAAGACGATGGAATCTGTAGGCTTTCTTGAAATCGACACACGAGCTCCACAGGTTTGTAATTTTTTTATGTTTATGTTCGATTGATTCAACTTGTGGTTATAGTTGTTTGATTAAAGTAGATAGAAAGATTAGAAAACATACACGTTTAATGAAAAAAATTATTTCCTTTTTAGACAAGTGAAAACTCAAACTAGCTCCCAAACGGCTTCGTAAGAGGCTCGAACACCTTGTACGGGACCAATGTAACTTGTAGGAACTGATCGTGTAGTCACGGGTCTCCCAATTTGAGATTATGACGATAACTTAAAAATATTTAGATTAGGCTTAAAAACAAGTCGTCAAAAGAGTGAAAACCCAAACAAGCCCCTAAACGGTCCCGTAAGATGCACGAACACCTCGCACAGGACCAATGTAATTTGTAGGAATTGACCATGTAGTCACAGGTCTCCCGATTTGAGATTATGACAATAATTTAAAATTATTTAGATTATTATTAAAAACATGATGTTTGAGGATTAAAACTCAAACCAACCCCCAAACGGTCTTGTAAGAGGCACTAACACCTCGCACGGTGCCAATTTAACTCGTAGGAATTTACCGCGTAAACGTGGGTCTCTCGTTTTGAGAATATGATTTAAAAATATCAAGATTAGGCTTAAAAACAAGCCATTAAAGGTTGAAAACCCAAACCAGCTCCCAAACGGACTGGTAAGAGGAATGAACAACTCGCACGGGACCAATGTAACTTGTAGGAATTGACTGTGTAGTCACAGTTCTCCCAGTTTGAGAATATGACGATAATTTGAAAATATCTAGAGTATGATTAAAAATAATACGTTAAAGGGTAAAATCCCAAACCAGCCCCCAAACGGTCCCGTAAGACGCACGAGCACCTCGCACGGGACCAATGTAACTTGTAGCAACTGACCGTGTAGTCACGGGTCTGCCAATTTGAGATTATGATGATAATTTAAGAATATTTAGATTATTCTTAAGAACATGACGTTTGAGGGTGAAAACTCAAACCAAAGCCCAAATGATCCTGTAAGAGGCATTAACACCTCGCACGGGGTGAATGTAACTCGTAGGAATTGACCGCATAGTCACGGGACATATGATTTTAAAATACTATGATACTTTGAAAATATCTAGACTTTGGCTTAAAAGCATGCCGTTAGTGGGTGAAAACCTAAACTAGACACCAAATGGCCCCGTAAGAGGCACGAACACCTCGCACGGGGCCATTATAACTTGTAGGAATTGACCACGTACTCACGGGTCTCTCGGTTTGAGAATATGATGATAATTTAAAAATATCTAGATTAGGCTTAAGAAAAAGACGTTAAAGGGTGAAAAATTAAACCAGTCCTCAAACGGCCCGGTAAGAGGCACTAACACCTCGCATGGGACTAATGTAACTCGTAGGAGATGACCACGTAGTCTCAAGAATTTTGATTTGAGAATACAGTAATAATTTTAATTCGTATATGAAATTTTTCAGTTTAAACAAGATTTTTTTTTAAATTACTCGGTTACTAATGTCATCTCCTTTTTGTATCTTATTTTTTTGCAGGATAACATTCTATCGTTGGCTTTTATCCATGTGGAACACACGAAGTCAATGGTTTCCAACAAGGGGATTATTTACTTAAAGTCGTTAATATTCATGATTCTACTTTTTTGTGTTATGGTCGTGCGAGCTTTTGTAATTTTACTGTTAGCTTTTAAGGCCGTGCGGGCTTTTGTAGTTTTATTGTTAGCTTTTATGGTCGTGCGGGCTTTTGTAATTTCATTGTTATATTTTATAGTCATGCGGGCTTTATATTACGCAGGTATTATATTGACAGGTTTTAGAATGTCCAAAAAACAGAAGAAACTCTGTCCAATTTTGTTGGTCTGTGAACTATTAATACTTGTAATATTTTGAAGTTTGTTTGTACATTAGTTTATCAACAACTTTCGAGATTCGCATTTTGTGAATTTTCTTGTTTTCAAATAATTTTTTTTTCTTTGATCCAAAAAATTTGGCACAGTTCAAAACCGGCCCAAAAGTGTATCAAATTTTGGCACGATTTTGAATTATGCCAAAAGAGTACCAAAATGTACTCGATATGGTACAATTATAAAGTGTGCCAAATATAAGGACACAAGTCTCCGATTGAGTCTTAATGTAGTGTTGGATCAATTCCGGACAAAAACACTTGAGTCGTAGGATAAAGTTCTTTAGCATCCTTCAAGCCTATGACCTGTTACAGTTGAAGACGTTATGGCCCACATTTCAAGAAAATATCTTTGTCGCGTTTCAGTGCCTCGTTTCACGTCATCAACATGAGGATTTCATAGTCTCCAAAAGGTAATAATCCATCCATATATATATAGGAGCATGGAAATTTATTTTGGGTGTTAGTATTTTTTTCTTAATTTTTTTTGAATTCATAGTTCTTAAGATTTTGTTCTCGGACACCTTTCCATAGAAAAATCATATCAAATCCAAAAAAAATCAAAAAAATACAAAACTGGCGGCCACGTGTTCGAATGACCACGTTAGAACGAGATTTCAAACGAAATTTCAGAATTTTTTTCTATTTTTTCGTGAGAAGTTTCATTCGAAAATACTCATTCGAACGAGATTTCTAACGAAAAAACAGCAGGAATAGTTTTAAGCCAGTTTTTTCACTCTCCCACTACTTTGCCCCACTTCCTCTTTGACATACTTCTTAAGTACAGGAACTAACTTTTTAAAGATAACTTTTTCACATTCTAAGAGTCTTTTGAGAGAAAAACTTTTAAGAAAAAGTTCCACGTTTTGTGTTTGATTTTTATGGATTAAATTCACCAAAAAACACATACACACCCATTTGTTTAGTTTATTCCAAATACCTATTGATATATCATTGCTTGGAGAGTTTTGGCACCTGGTTTTCTCTATGCCAACAAGAAGAGAGTTTGGGTTCTTCTCTACCCCAAAAAGAAGAAAATATTTTTGCGGTGTTCTCACTCGAAAAAAGGCTTCACGTGTAGGTTGACGGTGACCATAGCCCCATCGGTGGAGTCCGAGACTGTGGAGGAGTCCACGGTTATTCACTAGGTAGAGCTTGAAGACCGAACGAGCGTGTCAAGGCTTGGATGGACTCAAGTCAGTTTGTGTAAGTCCTCTTGTGTCGAGTCTTTGTAAAAACTACCATACTTAGTGAATTCGTGGCTAGGCTCGTCCGAGGTTTTTCCCATTTGGGTTTTCCTTGTACATCGGCGCGTCGTGTGATATTGTTTAATTTTATCTTACTTAAATCACATAGATGCATGCTTAAGTAATTCAAGATAAAATTTGGTTTATTTATCACACTTATGTTCTTTGGTGTTAAAATATATTTGGGTGAAATTGAAATTAATTCAATTCGAAGATAATTTATTTTGGTAAAATTTGGTTTGGCCTAATTTGCAAAAATGGATTAATCTTGTTAGGAAAATTTCTAGGACTTGAATTGAAATATTTGGTTTAAGTGAAAAATCCATTTGTCCTTTAATTTATTCACTTTGTGTTTCGTTTAATTTTAATTTGAAAGAAATTTAAATTTGTTGTAAGTTGTGTATATGTTTGACCATCTTTATTCCGCACTTTAAGGAAATTCATTTTGAAAATTTTAAAATTAGGGGCCTATCGTAGTTTCAAATTGGTATCAGAGCCGGAGTGATAATTTATTGCATTAAGGTCCTTTCAAATATTTTTGGCTAAAATGGATTTTTCCCCATTTTTAAAATTTCTTATTTTCGATGGTTCCAACTACGCGTATTGGATAGCGCGCATGAAATCAGCACTTGGGTCTATCTATGAGAGGGTTTGGTTGTCAGTCGTTAATAGGTGGTCGACACCTACATATTTAGTTGAAAATGAACGTGTTCCCAAACACACCGATAGATGGAGTGAGAATGAATTTAAACTTGCAAACTTTAATTCCCGTGGTTTAAATTCCTTGTTTAGCGCGGTCACACCGGATGAATTTTGATGCATTATGACGTGTGAAACCACTAAAGAGGCTTGGGATATTCTACAACTCACTCATGAAGGAACTAGTGTCGTAAAAACTTCTAAACTCCAAAACCTCACCACTCAATTTGAAACCATCAAAATGAATGAAAAAGAAACTTTTGATGAATTTTACGCTAGACTTTCCGATATAGTTAATTCATCTTTTAATTTGGGAGAGAAAATACCCGACAACCGAGTAGTAAAGAAAATTTTAAGGTCCCTATCCGATAGATTTGTTCCTAAGGTTCCCGTGTTAAATTATTTACCCACTTTAGCCTCTACAAAATTAGAAGAGCTCGTAGGTGATTTACAAACCTATGAACTAGACATGTTCCCTCCAAAACTGAAAAGAAAATAGATAAGGGCGTTGCTTTGAAAGCCCGAAAGGAGGAAAAACAAGTAGTAGAGAGTGAAAGTGAGAGTGACGCGGAAGATATGGCTATGTTTGATAGGAAGTTTCGAAAATTTCTTAAATTTAACAAAGATAAATTTAAAAACGATTTTAAGAAATTTGAAAATTCTAAGCATGACAAAGCCGAGAAGATCCCTAAAACGTTTAATGAAAATTTAAATAGGGACGAGTCAAATAGATGTTACGGTTGTGAGGGTTATGGCCATAGGGCGAAAGAGTGCCCCACTAAACTAAGGAGAGAGGGTAAGCAACCAATTTCTTATAATGCAACCCTTAGTGATAGTGATAAGGAAGAGGGACCCGATTCCCCCACTAAGCCCAACTTTGTGGATTTTATGGCAAGTCATGTGATTGAAAGTGAGCACTCCTTTAGTGATGAAATGTTAACACATGACACTTCCAAGGCCTTTTTTTGTGAATCCTAACGAGATGATGGTAGTGAGAGTGGAGAAGAAAGAGAGAGTGAAAGGGAAAATGAGGTTGATGTGAGTGAACTTCAAATTTATTTTCAATAATTATATAAAGAATCTATTAAATTAAAAAGAAAAAATTTGAAGTTAGAAGCTAGTTTAAGAGAGCGTGTCAAGGTCATTGATGAGAGTGCGTTAGTGGAAGACCTTAGGACATGTGAGATAACTCTTCGCAAGAAGCTTGAATATGTAGAAGGCGAGAGAGATAGCCTTAAAACATTAATGGAATCCTTGAAAAAAGGAGCTTCTTACATTTGAAGAGAGCAATGTTTTATTAGAGTCTAACATTTTAGAATTAGAAAATAAATTAAAAGACTCTAGTAAAGTCAAATTTGATTTGGAGTGTCGTTCGGAGAAATTAGATAAAATATTAGGAACGGTTCATATAAAAAATGACACATGTGGTTTAGGCTTCGATACTTGTAAAGAGGAAACTCTTAAATCCAAAACCAATTTTTTAGGTGAATCCTCAGGGAACAATGTCATAGATCATTCCTTAGGAAAGTCTTTTCGCCGAGTCTTTACGTGCTCACATTGTGGTCGAAAAGGTCATCTTAGGAAGTTTTTCTTTTATCTTAAACGAGGTCCTAGAAAATCCCAACGTAAGGCAACCGAGGTAGCCAAGATTCCTACACCACGTGATCTTCATTCTTCGTTAGTTTGGGTTAGGATATTCGACTTGGTAGCTTTACAAGATAGGATTTTTTATTCTCATTTACTTTCACATGCTTCCTCCCTTGCTAAATCTAAAGGTTGAATGTGTTAGTTGTTTGCATACTTTAGCTTTTGTGCTTTATACTATATTATCATGCTAATTGTATACTTCTTAATCATTTTTCTAGTCATTTCTTTATCACATATCACATGCTAGAATTCTGATTTTTGTTTATCTTTTGTATTGTAGTTCTTTCATTTTAGTTTGCATTAAATAAAAAATACAAAAAGATTTTTGTTTATCATTTGTGTTTCATTTTTTTTTGTAATTTAGGCTTAATAAAAAATACAAATGATTTTTTTTTGTCTTTTGGAGTAAATATGTTTGTTTGGATTAAAATTTTCAAAAACTCAAAAAGATTTTTTTTTTTTTTTGTATTTTAGTTTGACATACTCTATGTGGCATATACTTGTATTTGAATCCCCTTATTTTTTTCTCCCATGTGGCTAGAACTTTTGGTTTATATTGTCAATCCTTAAAATGTTCTTTACTATGCTTACATGGAGAAATCTTAACTTCACATGTTATATTTGAGCTTTGTGAGGTGTTCTCCTATCAATCTTGTCATCTACATGTTATGTGACCTAGGAGGACTAGTGCATGTTAAAATCTGTTGCACGTAAGATTTGTGTGGGATATAAAAATATTGTATATATATATGTGCACAGGGAAAGGCTCCGAAAGTAAAAATCATCCTTTGCGAGTAAGCCACCGTTTGCTTGGACCTAAAAGAAATACGTGGTCCAAAGGCCTAAAAAAATAATGGCATTAAAAGAAAATATTTTCCATGGCCTATTTGTTTAAGTTTGATATTGTCATTCAATAAAATATTGCGCTTAAATTGAGGGAGTGTGGATGGTATATCAACGGTTTGCACAATGTCCATTTATCCTAGTTGTACTTTCAATGTCATTACTCTATTGGCTTGTAGAATCATCAAAATTCTAGGCTTGTATGCATTGTGTATGTTTGTTCATTGAGTTCAATCTATATTATCACATGAGGTTATATTCAAATGTGATGAAGTTTACAATCAATTGAGAACTCCGTGAACATATTTTAAGTGATTGGGTTTAAATTTAATTGTTGCTAGTTAACACCTCAACACTTCCATTTCCATATGACACATTTTTTCCATACGAGTATGAAAAACTTATTGTATTTTGTGACATGTGTGGTGTCTATACCTATATATATGTGCGTGTGCATGTGCGTGTATGTGTGCGTGTGTGATATTCATTATGTCAACATATATATGGTATTTTGTTCTTTGCCTCGATTTCTAGTCCACCTATACTTTGATTCGTAATTGGTATCTATCTTGTTGCGTACATTTTTTGATATCACATGTTAGAATCTTATTTGTCAAATTGGTATCATTTTTTTTCGCATCATACTTGCTATTCATTAATATTTGTATGGATTAGTTATGTTATTGTTGCCCATATACTTTCATATTCTTATCACCTTATGCATCATCTTGTTTATTAGTTCTTTTATACTTTGCTTATTCCTGAACAAAAAGGGGGAGAATTATAGGGGAGAAATGGTATCTAATCCTATAATAATCGTATCTTAGTTTGGGTGATTTAACTTAGGGGGAAACGTCTTTCTAAGTAGGTCATTTATTTGATAAAGGGGAGAATTAATTTAGGGGGAGTATTTATTTTAATTACATTTAATATTTTGATATTCCCTATGCGTTTAATGTTTTGCTTAAGTGTGTAGGTTTTATTCTAAACAGCAACTTTCATTCGGCAAATATATTGTTCCTTGGGTTTTCGAGTCAAGCTTGTAATTTTTTTTTATGGGATGTGTTTGAGTCTAGTAAGAGCTAGACGGCCCTTTAAGATTTTGTTTTGGTTTTTCTCCCGGAATAGCCAAAGGGGGAGATTTGTAAGGAAACAAGCCTCTGATTGAGTCTTAATGTATTGTTGGCTCAATTACGAACAAAAACACTTGAGTCATAGGATAGAGTTCTTGAGCATCCTTCAAGCCTATGACCCGTTACAGTTGAAGACGTTGCGGCCTGCGTTTAAAGAAAATATCTTTGTCTCATTTCAGTGCCTCATTTCACGTCAACAACATGAGGATTTCATAGTCTCCAAAAGGTATGAATGCATTAATATATATATATATATATATATATATATATATATATATATATATATATATATATATATATATATATATATATATATATATATATATATATATATAATGGAAATTTATTTTGGGTGTTAGTATTTTTTTGTTAATTTTTTTTGAATTCATAATTATAAAGATTTTGTTCTCGGACACCTTTCCGTAGAAAAATCATATCAAATCAAAAAAAATCAAAAAAATACGAAACTGGCGGCCACGCATTCGTATCAAAATTATCTAGAGTCAAGGTTTGAAATATCGTTAGAAAAGTCGTTCAAACATCCTCATTCTAACGATATTTCAAATGAAATTTTAGAAATTTTTTTCTATTTTTTCATTAGAAGTTTCGTTCGAACGTACTCGTTCGAACGAGATTTCTAAGGAAAAAACAGTGGGAACAGTTTTAATCCAGTTTTTTCCACTTTCCCACTACTTTGCCCCACTTCCTTTTTGACATACTTCTTAAGTGCGGGAACTAACTTTTTGAAGATAACTTTTTCACATTCTAATAGTCTTTTGAGAGCAAAACTTTTAAGAAAAAGTTCCATGTTTTGTGTTTGATTTTTATGAATTAAATTCACCAAAAAACAAATACACACCCATTTGTTTAGTTTATTCCAAGTACCTATTGATATATCATTACTTGGAGAGTTTTGGCACCTGGTTTTCTCTACACCAACAAGAAGAGAGTTTGGGTTCTTTTCTACCCCCAAAAGGAGAAAAGTTTGTTGGGGTGTTCTCACTAGAAGAAAGGCTTCGCGTATGGATTGACGGTGACTATAGCCCCATCGGTGAAGTCTGAGAGTGTGGAGGATTCCACAGTTATTCACTAGGTGAAGGTTGAAGACCGAAGGAGCGCGTCAAGGCTTGGATGGACTCAAGTCAGTTTGTGTAAGTCCTCTTGTGTCGAGTCTTTATAAAAACTACCCTACTTAGTGAATTCGTGGCAAGGGTCGTTCGAGGTTTTTCCCAATTGGGTTTTCCTCGTGCATCGGCTCGTCGTGTGATATGGTTTAATTTTATCTTCCTTAAATCACGTAGATGCATGCTTAGGTAACTCAAGATAAAATTTGGTTTACTTATCACACTTATGTTCTTTGGTATTAAAATATATTTGGGTGAAATTGAAATTAATTCAATTCAAAGATAATTTATTTTGGTAAAATTTGGTTTGGCCTAGTTTGCAAAAATGGATTAATCTTGTTAGGAAAATTTCTAGGACTTGAATTGAAATATTTGGTTTAAGTGAAAAATCCATTTGTCGTTTAATTTATTCCCTTTGTGTTTCTTTTAATTTTAATTTGAATGTAATTGAAATTTGTTGTAAGTTGTTTTTATGTTTGAACCATCTTTATTCCTCACTTTAAGGAAATTCATTTTGAAAATTTTAAAATTGGGGGCCTATCGCACATTCACCAAAAGTGTGTCGAAAATATAAAATTCTGGCACAGTTTTAAAGTGTGTCAGAAATGTTCTTGTTTGGTCAAATGTGGCACACTTTTAGACCGTGCCAGAAAAAAATGGCCATTTTGGAAAACCTGGATTTTGCACAGTTCAAAAATGTGCCAGATTATTGTTTTTGGTGTAGTGAATCCACTGACAAAATCAAATGAACTATATCCTTTTTTGTACCTGACCACTAATATTGTTATTTGAAAGTCTGATACATTTTGGTGCTTTCGAGATGAATCGTAAATTTGCAATGGTGGACTTCTTGTAGGATTTCTTTCAGTAATGAGGATATGAAAGGAACACATATTCTATTTTTTAATTTTAATCCTCGCTTGGGGTCCAAAGTCCAGTCTTTTCTAGAAAGGTTATTTTGAAATTTTTGCTTTTGAAATTTCAAAAATTCATCTTGGTCCTTGAAATGAATGATTTTCTTATTCAGGATGAGGTTACCCACGATGTTTCACAGGACAATTTGGGTTTCAAAAGAGTCTCTCTATAGGTTGCAATCTCGTACGGTTTCTAAGAATACAAACACACTGTGGAGGTTTCCCTTGGATTTTTGGCTCAAGGCATCAACAACTACGTTACCTTTTACAGCATAATAGAATGGATTAAATTTAAAATCTTCTAAAATATCTATCCCTCGCCTCTGTTTTGAGGTTTATATCCTTTTGAGTGAAAATGTTCTTAAGGATTTTATGGTCATAGAACACCTAAAATTCTTCTCCATATAGATAATATATCCAAATTTTCAGGGCAAAAACTACTACTGTTGATTCCAAATCATGTACCGGATAATTACGTCCATGAATTTTTAACCCATATTCGATCACTTTTCCTTGTTACATTAACACACAATCGAGTCCTTATAAGGAAGCGTCGGTATAAATGTCATATTTGTTATTACTGGACGGAATGGTCAGGAATTTTTCCTGAGTGTATGAAAATCTTGTTCACAGTCGTAGGTCCATAAAAATTTGACATCCTTTCGAGTCAATCTCATAAAAGGTAATGAAGTTTAGGAAAATTCTTCTATGAGACATTGATAATATCCGATAAGTCTGAGAAAACTGTGTAATTTCGTAATGATAGTGGGTTGAGTCCAATTAAGTATGAAAGTGGTTTTGGTCGATTTTACCTGTATTCCTACTTTGGTGACTACATGTTCAAGGAATTTCACCACTTTCATGAAGAAGTCACACTTGCTCTGCTTGTCATAAAGTTAACGTTTACGAAGAGTGTTCAATACTATGCATAAGTATTACTTTGTTCTACCCTGGTCTTGGAATAGATTAATATGTCATCGATAAAGATGATTATAAACAGATCTAGAATAAGGAAAAATACTCAATGCATTAAGCCTATGAAGGTGACAGGGGCATTTGTCAATCCAAAAAACATGAATAAGAACTCAAAATGGCCATATCGAGTTCAGAAAGCAGTCTTGGGTATATCTTCTTCTTTGAAATGAAGTTGATGATAACCATATATTAAGTCAATATTTGAGAATATTCTTGATCCTCATACTTGGTCAAACAGATCTCCTCTTCTTGTCAAAGGGTATTTGTTTTTTAGGGTTACCTAGTTTAATTTTCGATAATCAATGCATAATTAAAAAGTTTCGTCTTTCTTTTTCATGTACAGAACTGGAGCTCCCCAAGGTAATGTACAGTGGCATATAAATCCTTTCTTTAAAAAGTTTTCTAGTTGTGTTAGGAGTTCTCACAACTCTAAAGCAGCCATACGTTAAAGGGGTATTGAAATAAGAGAGGTATTTGGTAACAAATTGATAAAGAATTCAATCTCTCGAGGTGGGTCATTCCGGGTAATTCTTCAAGAAACACATACTTAAATCTATCTAAGATGGTGGAAAGGGAGGAAGTTTCCTTTTTACCTATTTGAAAAAATAGGGGTTGCTGGGAATTTCAACCTTGAAAATGGAATGAAGGTTGATGGGGTGGTTTGAATGGTACTGTCTTTGCATAACAATTAATATGAGCAAAGTTTGGGGATAATACGTCTATCCATATGATTAAATTAAACTCGATTAGATCAAGAAATATTAAATCTATGTCTATAGTCTTGGATAAAAAAAAATTAAGATGTGATGCTTACAAATCCTATCTCAAACAAACATTTTTCAAGTTTGCACTCTTATGGTAAAAGGATGAGCTAACGGACTAGAAGATAATTGCAGATGAATCATACATGAATGACTAATGAAAGAGTGTAGATTTGGAATCAAATAATATATATACTAAAATATTATATAAAGGAAGATTACCTTCAACCACACCTTTGAAATTTGGATTTTTCGTTGGGATAAGGGAGAATTTTCGACCTTGGGTCCTATTAAGTGGTTCTTTCTTCTTCTTCTTGTGGAAATTTTTTTCAATGAACGATTAAAATTATTGGTTGGATTCTTGAAAAAATGAGTGGTAAAATTAGGAGAGGTAGAGGGAGGAGACATTTGTACGAAATGGCATTGGGGCCTAAGGTGTCCTACTTAGTTGCATTCATGACAACACATAAAAGGTTGGTTACTGTTATGATGGATTTGACTGAAATTTTGACCATCCTTGGGCTTAATGTAGGGATGACCTCACTGATTCGATTAGTTTCTAATGACATAAGGATTCCATGGAGGAGTTGAAATTAGGGTTGTGTTACTAGATGTTGGATTCTTTTCTTTAAGGGAAGCTACTTCGACTATTCAGTTAAACTCACGGATCTGCAAAGGAATAATATAAGATTAGATGTTCTGGCGTAACCATTGTTTAAAATGCTTCCATTTCTTGATTTCTGTATTGACGTATTCTTGAGCATAATGTGATAATTTTGTGAACTTATCCACATTGTGTCCATCCCTCCCAGTGTTTTTCTCCTCTCCATCTCAGGGGTTGGCGCTCATGCGCGCGATGGGGAGAGAAAGAAAGGTCTCATGCCCTTTCGAGGAACGCTTCGGCCGTCGTCGATATGGGGTGATGTAAAGAGATAGAGTCGCTATCCTATTTTTCATAAAACATGCAAAAGAAAATGTTGTCATCTCGTGAGAACGACATCAAACACAAACCGATGCTTGCGAAATAATTTAGATCAGAGGTTTGGGGCCTAAGTTACGAAATGGTAAGGTGTTAGGCACTCATACCGCCCTTTTGGTCTCTCATGGGCTTATGTTACTATTCTCCTTAATTTCTTGACGAAGTGTGTGTGCGTGTATATATAAGTGGAGATCGAAATCACTCGACTCGCATCATGAAAAAGACAAAGTGAGGTCATCCATAGGAGTGTTCCCAAAATAATAATTAAAAATATGATTTATGTACTTATCAAGATATTGATCATTACAATGAAACGATAATATTTTTTAAATAAGACGCAAATATGAATCACCAGTATGATATATGTAGATAATATGTGGATAAAATAAGAAAAAAATAGGAAAACAAGAAAATAGGACTCAAGTCTCGGGTTTTAGCCTGAGATGCCTATTTAGCCTGTAAAGTCATCAAAGTCCACGTAGTTATCATGCACCGCGAGGGTGGGATTTATCCCATAAATTCAAACGAGGATTTTATTATATGTGTGTGTAAGAAAGATTTGTTTTTAGTTTTAAGAAATATGATTAAAAATCCCTTTGGAATTTATACGTGTGACCCTTTTTTCTTGATTTTTTAATAAAAAATATATTATGTATAGTAATACTAATAAAGGATTGAATATTAATATGTTTATGATCTAAAGTAAAAGCTAAATTAAGAACTTATATAACAATGTGAAAATAGAGTAATTTAAAGAGTGAAGAATGTTTGGACCTTCTTTGGAGACTCAAAGCTTCATCTTGATTGTTGATGAGCTTCCTTGCAAGTGGGTGAAGAATGTAGGGGGGTTTGCTAAATTGGGTGTGAAAGTGATGAAATGAAAGGTGAAGAAACGTTTTAAATAAGGAAACCTTGCAGATTTAAGAAAAATGTTGATAAGAGCACTAAAGTTGATATTTCTGAGATGCCTTTCAAAGTGAGATCATTATCTCTTTATATAGGGTTAAGGGACTGCCGATTAACATTATCCTTGCCCTGCCTATCGACAGGTAACCCTAGATATACAGCCGATAGGTAGGGAAATGGACCTTTAAATTGGCAGTCTCGCGAAGATTTTCTAGAAAAACAATCGTAAAATGCAATTATAAAGTCTAAATTGTGCATGGGGCATACCGTTAGAAAGGTTATTCAGATACCTTTGAGCCGTTCCCAGCAACTAGAGTTGACTTTAGGTCAAACAAGGCTTGGAAGCACCCATCGGTCATTTGGACAAGAAATTGCCGAACGATGACGGATCGTTCTTCCTAATCGTAAGTTCTAATCGCGCATGGGGTGGACCATTGGAAAGGTTATGAGAGGAACTTCAATGTTCCAAAGAGCTTCGCCCGGTTTGAAGAGTTGACTTTGGTCAAATGGGGCCTGAAAGCGCCTGATGACCTTGTGGAGTAAAAAAGGTTGTTCGTCCATACGATAAGGTTGATTCGTACACGAGGTGGACTCTTATAAAGGGTATTTGGTACCCTTTTAAGATTCATTCTGTCCGGTCAAGCTAAAGAGGTGACTTTGGTCAAACAAAGCCAAGGAGCACCCGGTAGCCTCCGAAGCAGTTTTCGAGGGAAAACGGATCGTTCATCCTAATGGTTATGCCATTTTGTGCATGGTGTGAACCTTTGGAAAGGGGTTTCAGTGCCCTTCAAATATTCATTGAGCTTTCACTCTGAAGATGAAGCTAATTGGGGTCAAATCGGGGCCCGGGATCACCCGGTGGTCTCCAAAATAGTTTTTGATAGTAAACTAGCTCTTTCGTTCGCACCGTTATGCCAATTCGTGCACGAGGTGTACCATTGGAAAGGGTATTCAGATCCCTTAGAAGATTCATTAAGCTTTTGCTCTGAAAACTAAGTTGAATAGAGTCAAATGGGACCCGAGAGTGCTTAATGGCCTCTAGATCAGTACTCGATGTATGACCTGGGGTTTGTGGTAAATAGGGAGTTGCTAATAACCTAAGGAAGAACTTGGGGGGGTCCTAGAATGTGGAGTCTACAGAGCCCCTCGATGGGTGATCTTGGAATAAGTCAAAGCCCTCGAATATACACCACATGACGTTTTTAGAAAGAGGTAAATTTTGTAGACTAGAGGGATAATGATGTAATGCCCTGGCCCGAAATTATGGGTTACCTGTATTCAAACCCAATCCGACCGAGCGTTAGGTGGGAAGTGCTATTGTTAGTCCAGTTTTATTTTAATGAACATTTCACTAGTTTAGCATGCGATTCTAGTTTCAAAATAAACTACATGAGGGACCCATGGGGAGTACCCCGAAGTCCAAGCATACATAGCTACTAAAGTAAAAATAAAGAAAGTACTTACCTGTATAATGCTCTCAAAATATGAAACTGTTCCCCACCTCTCATAAAAAAGCGAGGGTGTAAGCTAATTCCCTGTGGAAAATATACAAATGCAGTATAGAATCGAACGAAAGAAAGGAGACTCTAACACGTTATGCGTACGTGAATATGCAACTACCTTGTATACATATACATATACCCATACTTAATGCATAAAACACTTACTTCTGAAAATCTTATTTGTCTAGATTGATTTACCTTAATCTTATAAAAGACGTTCATTTTCTCATCTCTGCATTTGTTGCTTTATTTAACACACACGGTTCAATTCTTGAAACCACTAATCAAATTGGAACCATTTCTTACCGAAATCACCCTTTTCATTTTATCCAACACATATTATTATTTTCGTTGAAACCAACCCTTTTAATACAAGCGAACACCGTGTTAGAAAATACTTATTAAATCTTTGAGAACCTTTTACAACATATTCTTCTGTTAAATATGGATTTAACTGCTTAGGTTTCTTAATCACCCATTTACCCACTTACTTTACCTTTTTCCTTACCTTATGGACATTAATCAATTACATATTTTCTTGTCCACTTTAAACTTTATCGAAACATTTATTAATTCATTCAAGTTATGTTGTATTAATATATTTCATCACGCAACTCATTTCTTGACATGTTCCTTATTCCATATCTTTTCTCAGAATCTTCCAGATACCATATACTTCAACGGGATCCACATCGCCGACTATGCGCACCATATACTCTAGCCAGTTATTTTGGGCCTTTCACCCCAGGGCTCTGGGTCCTCCTTAATTATCCCAGTGTTATCCAAGTTCCTTTTAATGTGTTTTAATATTTTACAAATGTCCACATTACTCCACTTTTCCTTTTTACCCGGCCAAAGCCAAAATCCGGGAATTACACCCCAACTTGTGCTACAATTTAATATTTTACCATATCATGCCCTTTACATTTTAACCTTGATTTTATTCTAAAATCATATTTATTTAGGACCCATTTGTGTAACACTTTATCCGACATTTTTATTTCATGAAAATGTTCCACTTTAAGTAAAATTACAATTTTACCCATTTGTTTCCAAACTCATTTTTTACTCCACTTCCACGAGTGTTAATTTTTCCAAAAACACTATTAAGTTATCCACACTAACGTTTTAAGTGTTTTAGCACCTTAATACCCTTTTTAACCTTTGAGTCGTATTCTTCTTAATTGAAAACATTCTTATTCCATGATTTCCTTTACAATTTCATAACTGTTAATCCTTTACAACATTATTTAGTTATAAACACTAATGTTTCCATGTTTATCCATTAACACCTATTCAATAACTTTATTGATAATTTCCTAAACCACACATTTCTTTATTTTCTTCATTCAAGAAATCCATTTACTTTATTTTACATGTAGTCTTACAACTTTGTACTTATCATACTTTTAACCCCTTTCACACACTTTAAGGACAAGAATTTCTACTTTTCTTATTTCTTGTTTAAATCCTACAAAATCTTCTTAAACTTATCTATACACTAAGTGCTAAAATACTACAAGTTTATATGCATGAGAACATGGATTTTAAACCTTAAAATCCTATAAAATGTGTTGAACACATTTTTATTTCTAGAAATTCACTAAACTTGCAAAAATACAATTTCAAGACGCAAAAGACATTTTAATTTCTTCAAACTCAACAAGTATTTTTTTTTCATAAAATCTTCATTTTTGCAAGAAACATTATTTCACCAATGTTTACCAAAATAAATAATTGTTTTCAAACCTTTTATTTTATAAAATGTTTAACATCAATCTTTCTAAAAAATACATCATTTTCATAAAATACTAACTTTTATACTTCAAAACTTTTAAATATTTATTCATTCTCTATTTTCAACAAAATATCATTTTTTCAACATTTTTATTTCATAAAATATTTCTTATTTAGTAGACATAATTTCATCATCTAATCATATGCATACTACCCATGTAATCTAACTACAAGACTACAAATAATGAAAAACATAGTATTAATACTAAACATAGATTTTTCCACCTCTAATATCTCCAAATGGCGGTATAAATGTTAATGTAGGAGGAGAAAATCCCACCTTCAAAGGTGGCCTAAAGGGGTTTACCAAATGCACCCTCCAAAAAGGCTCTAAAATGTGCTCCATCCCAGCTTCCAAGCAAGACCCACTTTAAACTCCATGAAAAACCATCTTCACCATCTCCAAACAACCCCCAACTCTTCCCCAAAATTT
This sequence comes from Sambucus nigra, assembly GCA_949130495.1. Classification (NCBI taxonomy): domain Eukaryota; kingdom Viridiplantae; phylum Streptophyta; class Magnoliopsida; order Dipsacales; family Adoxaceae; genus Sambucus; species Sambucus nigra. The sequence goes on along the minus strand of OX422209.1, from coordinate 275,545,624 downwards.
GTAGCTCTTCTTATACCATTGTGGAAATGGGTGTATATGGTTCAAATATGGTGGAATATACCATAAAAATGGCGCTTTATCATTGTATTATGGTGGAGGAGTAGTGGTTTTTTATGGGAGGAGGTTTAAGACCACTCAACTCTCTATGTATCTTTATCCTTCAATTTTTCCCCACAAATAACCCCAAACACATCCTTATAAAATACTCCCAAAGCCTAAATTCTCGTTTTAACCAATCTGGGTTAATCCGGGCTTGAGAGCTCAATGATCTAATGGCTAAAAATGTGACATTGCATAAGGTCAATGTAATCTAAATATTTTCTATTTACTTCATTAAAATGAAAATTTCAAGTCATTTGAAGGACTTCTCCATCTTGTTCGAAGTTTGGTTCGTGTGACCCTTTGCGTGACCAGTCACAGTAACGCAGTGGCCTGTTATTCGGAGCCCTACTTCTCGCGACATCCATCTTTCTTCTAACAATATAGGAATGTCGGTAGAACAACCCCTTACAGTCATTTAAACGACCCTAAAATTTTCCATTCTTTTACTTATTAAGTTTTTGAACCAAAATTCTTCTTATAATCATCATTAATCCTTGTTCCAAATAGTTTATGCATAATTTATTTGGGTTATTGGGATAGGGTATTACAAACTTTCCTCCTTGGGGAATTTTGTCCCTGAAATTCTCGATATTTTAATCCTTAATCTCATGGGGTTCACCAACTTCTATTCTAAGCCGTAAAATCTTACAAGGCAAAATCATCTAAGTCACAACATTAAGGTCGCCAAATAATCAACATGCTCGATGCTCACTATCCCGTTAACCATGAAATTACACAATCGACTCCAAGTCTCCACCCGCCTTATGATCAAGCCCAAACCATTTCTAGCACTACTTATGCTAGTACCTAAGGTATATTGTTGCCTCCATGGGTGAATCCTTTATAGAAGTCAACACTAACCCACTGTGAACTATAACACAATTAATCATAGTATTCGTCATCAAAAATCCGTTCCATCTTAGGACCGTACACCCTATGTTCCATAAATTTTCAAGTTATCCTAACTACAAAACTTGCATGAGCTTGTCGATAACCATCCTATTCTATTCTCTCACTCCAAGGATGAATATTCTCATTAAGTCATCACCGTACGCCCAGTTTACACCTTTCGTTGTGTCACTCTGATGGACCAAATACTATCCTAGGTGTCTCATCTTTCAGTACTCGGTAGAGTCTTACTCTAATCCACTCACCATGGAAAAGAAACATAGTATGCTAAGTTTTCCTCAATTTCCAATACTTTACTATATCCTCAAGTCATCATCCCTCTCTTTACAACCCGAGCTACTGAATGTCGTGCCAGCCAGTCGAAAGTCAACTAATCCTAGGAAAGATCAATACTACAAGCAAACCATGTGGCTGAAAGTACATACACCCATATATAAAACTTTATGCAATAGCAAGAATACCTAAGATGATAACCCCAATTACCGAGCTTCATTTACCATACTCGGTCCACCACACTCTCCCAGGCCCAACCACGTCGTACCATGACATAGCATATGACAACCCAAATATAATTATGATAAATTCTATTTAAGTTATGGTTACCTTATGTGATATGGATAATTTTATTATTAATATATATAATGTTATATTATTATGTTTAGCCTAATCCTACCTTCATAAATCATGAAATACCGAATTGTTTATAAACATAAAATTTCAAAGTTTCGATAGGAATGTTCATGTTGGAAACTAGTTTTGACACTTATAATATAACAATTGACTCAAGGTGAAAACTATATAGTCATAGATATATGAGTTATGTTTGTAACACAATAAATGACGTATAAAACAGATCTCCGAGTAAGAATTTATATCAAATTTACGAATGAGGGTAAATCTATCCATTTTTTAAAAGGGTAATTTGTCTTTTAGTAAGACAAATGGATTAATTCGATTAGATGGAAAGTAAGGCAACTCTTTCCGAATTAAACCTCTCCATATCACCTATTTCTTAATCAAATTTTACCCTTGGTTCAGTTTTGGATATTTTTAGCTTGATGAAAGAGAATTGTGAAGTTGAGGAAGAAAAATGTGAGGAGAAAATTTGGGGAAAATCCATAGAAAATTACATAAGAGTCCCTAAGGTAATTCTATCCATAAATCTTGTTTATTTTCTTTTATTAATGATTAAAATGATACAAATCACCAATTATTAACTAAACTTTCATGCCTTGATGTATATGTATGGATAGATACATAATTGAAGGAAGTTAAAGGTGTAAATCTTTTATATTGCCTTGTCTTGAACCCTTGTGTGTTCAAACATTTATAAGTTTTTGTATACTTACTTAAATTGAGAAATTCCAGTTGTATATGAATCTAGACTCACATATTCAAAGAATATCCGAAAAATATAATTAAACTCCTTGTGGTTAGACCTTGGTGATGGTTCTAAATCTGTACATATGGATATGCCATGAGTTTGATAAAACTTTTGAAATAGCAAATGAACTCTGAAAATTATGAAACTTTAATTTTTTATTATTCAATACATGTATTTAAATTGGGTGGAATATCATAATATGTTATGATGTATAAAAATTATGAACATTCTTGGAAGTTGAGTTAATGATAGAGGAGCCTATAGGGCAGATTTGCTATGTAGTAACGAAATGGGCATATTTTGCTCTATAAAACTTGAAATGATGTGCCATCTTTTGTATTAGAAAAGTATTATGATAAGGATTGAATTTCCAAGAAGGAATTAAAGTATTTTTTGCTATGATTTGGATATGTTAAATATTTTATCATGAACTTAGATGGAATTTCATTTATGACAAATGATTATAATGGAATTGTATAACGCATATGAATTGAGTTACATTTAAGTTATTCTTTGGATTATCTATATTCTTATGATGATACTAATATTATAAGAGTGATAGGAATGGATGAGGAACCAGTCGAACAAGTTCCAGATAAAGGCAAAGGAAAAACCCATTAAGTGGCCAAGGTGAGTGTACTCACTGGAAAGAGGTATTTGTATATTGATATGGATATGATCAAAACATTACGAATATGAAATTGTTCATTTCAGTTTATAGAAATGGGATGTAACTCCCCGATTGGGAATCAGAGAGAATTGTCTATTATAGACAAGGGGTTACTCCTCGACCAATAATGGGGGAGAATTATATATTACAGATAAGGGGTTACTCCTCGACTAGGAATGGAGGAGAACTGTCTATTGCAGACAAGATATGTGAATCATGATTCAGAAAGTTGAATCATTCATTAGTAATGGACCGGATAAGTTTATACATTATTATATGAATATGCTTTATTGTATTTAATTGTATGCAATAGTGTAGTAGTGATGCATTCACTGAGTGTTTTTGCTCATGGTTTCTATGATTATGTTTTTTGGGTATTGTGATGTCACTGTCAAATCTAGGAGTTCAGGTGGGGTTAGCAGGGTATGCATAAAATCATGATTTTGGTCAAATGTAGATGTGGTAAAACTGAGCCTACTTATCTTTTAAGTAAGTTTGAATAAACATAATAACTTTAAAATTGTAAAAAGTTTTTAGTTTTACGAATTCATGTTGACGACTCAAAAGGGATACTCGTGTTTATTATTTGGTTAAGGCAATTATGGTTCAACTCACTTTGACTTTCAAAATTACTTATACGTAACTGGGTTGGTTTGTGTTATGGCACTAATCTGAGTCATCATATAGGTGAGAATACCCATTCCCGATTACCAAAATCGAAAAGGGACAGACGAGAGTCAGAACGAAAAAGCATTCGTCTCGAGAAATTCACCCATAAGCGTCTGACTCTAACGTATGGAAGTGAACTTGCACCGTAAAGTTGAAGTGATGCCTCTTAATCCTAGGGTTCTCATCGAGAAAGAATTCTTGTTACATACCCCGGCTTGGGTCATTAGCAGTGGCGAGTCAAATCACAATTATTCATTCTCACAATAAGAAAGAAATTTACGAATCAGTGGTCCTTTAGGAAGTCAACACCCGACCTCCCTCCTTGGGAGCAAGGTCACACCTTTCACATTATTGGCATACATGAACCATCCATATTAGAGGATACCTCATGATCTAGTCTACATTGACCTTATCCAATCACTAGTGAAGACATCACCAACTTACTATACCTAAGTTATCACCTACCTTATCATATCATGATCAAAATCCCAAACTTCCATAGTCATTACTTACTTCAAGAGAGACACTCACCTTTCCATGTCCTTTGACCATACAAGATAGCCCTCAAACTTAACTTCGATTTCTACAAACGCTGAATTTTTTTCACGACCACCCCTGCCTCCATTGGTATTCTAAGTGTAAGGACATAATCTTGTGATTGTCCGCTAGAATCTAGGGAGTTTCAGAGTTATCATATATCATAGTTGATATGTCGTATACCTCTACATTGGCACGTCTACACAAGATCATCCATGATGGCCACTATCTGAATCATTAACATCCCTCTCTTCAACACACACCCATCATCTTAAAACGTGCAATGTTCTAGTTTAACCGATCTCCACTAATCCACTACGTTAATGGTAAAATTCTTATTTTGAGTTCTTAAAATTTGAAATTATATTTGGGAGGTTTATTAAATAAATTTTATAATTGATTGAAGTTTATCAAAAACAAGTCTAGCATTTAAAAATACTCATTTTTTCTTAAAGTCGTTTAAATGAATTGGTCATGTCATTCAAATGACATGGACATGTCACTCAAAAAGGTAACACAATGCTTGATTCTTCTGCGCATCAAATGACAACATATTGTTTTGGTTTTTGATCCGTTGTTTCTTAGGTCATTCGATCTAGGATCAAACAACATCTCTATGCCTTTCTAACTACATTCAGTTGTCATTCTAATGACATGTCGTCGCCTTTATTTTTTATTTTGCCTATAAATACATGCTCTTATTAGGTATTTTGTAAGACTTTTTAACTCTGCCTTCTGCAGACCTACTGTAACTTAAGTCTTTGTATTTTAAAGACCAAGCCCATTTTGATTCACTCACTCCTCCTTATATATGTTTGTGAATCTTTGAGAAACCCTTATATTGATATTACCCAATCTTGGAATGGTACTTATGGAGAAGAGAAACTATCTACATTGCTGATTCTTGGAGTTCTTACGGGAGCTCTTACTAAAGACAACGAACTGAGGCTTGTGGGTATTCGTCTGTCAAAAACATTGTATTTATATATTTACATGTAAGTCGTGGTTTACAATAAATAGTGAAATAAAGGTTTTGCCCCTTTTAGCGGATTTTCTTGAAATTTCTTTTGTGATTGTTGGATTGCATGCTAGATAAGTTTACTGCTTTCAGTGACTTATGTGCATGTTTAGGGTTTCATTAAAACTGGTGATAAATTTGGAGTTTAATTAAATAATTTAATACATTAAACCAAAGCACACTCTCAAATTGGTATACCGTGCAATTTTTTCGCACAACTTTTCTGGATATCAATTTTCTAGAAAAAATTATTTTTGAAAAAGCTAAGTTTAATGGTTAACCTATATAATCGAATGCCATTTCTTGATGGTACAAACCATGCTTATTAGAAAGCGCGCATGAAATTAACCTTAAAGGCTATTGATGAACGTGTCATGTTAATTTTTGAAAGAGGGTGGACTCCTCCCACTGTCACCATAGATAACGTGACCAATCTTAAACCTGTGTCTAAATGGATTGAGGATGAACTTAAATGGGGCACTTATAATTCAAGTGACCTTAGTGCAATTTCTGGAGCCGTCTCACTCGACGAGTTCCGACATATCATGACATGTAGCACATCAAAAGAGGCATGGGATATCCTATAACTTACACATGAGGGCGCAAATGTCGTTAAGGCTTCCAAACTGCAAAATTTAACTACTTAGTTTGAAACTATGACCATGCTTGAATCTAAAAGTTTTGATGAGTTTTATGCACGTCTGTCAGATATTGTTAATAGTAGCTTTAATGTTGGTGAAAAAAATTCCTCACACAAGAGTAGTTAAAAATATCGAAAGTCATTATTCTTAATTCTTTAGGAATGTTAGATTTTCTTAGGTCAAAAGAGATTGTAGGCGGCCTTTTTTTTGGGAAAATTATAAATTTTATTCAATAAGGAGAAACAGCCTCTCCATACGTGGCCTTAAAAAGCAATGAGATAACTTACAAAATAAACAAACTTAACTTTCCTACAAAGATAAAGAGGAGAAGAAAATCTAATACAATGGCACCCCATCACATCTATCTTGCAAGCTCCTCTGACCATCTTCGGCACCTCCTCAATACTTTTGAAAATTTGACCTCTGGATGTAGAAATACCCCAATTAGCAAGACTATCTGCTACCATGTTGGACTCTCTATAACAATGTGAAATGGAAAATTGAAATTGGGTCAGCATACCTTTAATTTCATTAACAATATTTAAGAACTTCCAAGGAGGCTTCCAACCATTACCTATCACCTTCATCATCATGAGAGAATCAGACTCAATTTGGATATTATCAAACTGAAACTTCAAACACAGGCTAATCCCCATTTTTAAACTAAGAAACTCTACCTCAATATTTGAAGCAACATCACCTGGAAAAGCATAACCAAACATCACCTGGCCTTTCTCATTTATTAAAACTCCACCATAGACACTAGGACCAGGGTTGACCTTTGAAGCACCATCTACTTTCTGCTTAAATGAACGAGCAAGAGGGGGAACCTATTTAACTAACACAAGAACTGCAGTAGAAGTAACAGAAGATATATTAAACATGTTTTAACTCCTACATCCAAGCAGGCCTTTGAGAACTTCATACCAGTACAAACATTTTAGATGAAAAAGATTGAGTTTGAGATTATAGTCTGATGCCTAAACTTTATCACCTCAAATAAGTGTTTGTTTCTAGTACACCTCCCAGCATACCACCATTTGGATAGATTTACAAAGAAATCTTTAATAATCTCTACTACCAGCTCTAAACCACAAACTTAACAAAGAAGTGGACATGTTATTTTTATCAATCTTTATTCCCATAAGCTTAGAGAAGAACTCCCAAACCTTGCTTACCTCTGGACACTCTAAAAACAAATGATGAACTGATTCAGTATTTTCTAAGCAGGCCTGACATCTAGAGATCAAAGGAATACCCAACTTTTGGATATTGTCATCTAAAGGCAGGGCATTTTTGAGAATTTTCCACATATAAATTGAAATTTTCCTAGGCAAATGAGGGTCCCATATAGTAGCAGCTAATGTAGAACTAGCATACTTTGAAGAGATAACCTCACAAGCAGAAGAGAAAGTAAACTCTCCACTATCTGAAGCCTTCCAAATCCATTTACCTTCCATGAAAACCATGTTATCTAGCGCCACATCTTTAATTTTCCTCATATTTCTCTAAGCTAAAGATCCCCCTTGTTTATAATGAGAGCACGAGTTGTACTTATTCCGCATATAAGCAGTCCACAAAGATTCCTCAGCATAAAATTTCCACACCAATCTAAGGCTAGAGGCCTTTGTAAATATGTTGAAATCTTTGAAACCAAGACCCCCTGCATTTTTTGGTTTACAAATTTCTTTCCAATTGGACCAATTGTGGTTCCAACCATCATTATCATTACCACCCCAGAAGAACCTGATGAACATTTTGTAGAGCTTTGAGAAGATAGCTTTAGGAGGTTGTTGAGACGCAAGCAGATATGAGGGGATAGAAGATAGGAATGATTAATGAGAGAGTATTTACCCCCGCTGGATAATAATTTACCCTTCCAACCTTATATTTTATGCCTGATAGATTCAAAAAGGGGAGTATACAAGCATACCTTGTTTCTGCCTTTAAAAAGAGTAGATCCCAAGTATTTAATAGGTAATCCAGAATAAAAACCTATAGAGCTCCTTCTTTAAATATACATTTTCTGATCATCAATAACACTACTTTTAGTCTTATTGATTGTTTGGCCAGAAATAGCAGTGTACTCTTCCGTGAATCTCATCAAATTATGCAAGCTTATTTTATCACCTCTAGAAAAAATAATAACATCATCTGCAAGGACAGGTGTGAAATAAGAGGGCTTCAACTTGGAGAGTAATAGTTTTGCATCTTCCTATCCCTCAATAATTTGTCAAGGCCTCTACTCAAAAATTCAACTGCCAAAATGAATAATCTAGGGGACAGAGGCTCCCCTTTCCTCAAACCTCTAGATGATTTGAAATAACCCTTTGAAACCCCATTGATAAGGATTGAGAACCAACTATTTGAAATACATCTCCAAATCATATCAATCCATCTTTCCCCAAAACTAAAGGACCTCCAAACCTTGATTAAGAATAACCATTGTACTTTGTCATAGGCCTTCTCGATGTCCAATTTGATAATGACATTGCGCCCATGGATTTTCCTGCTAATATTATAAACCATCTCTTTTATTAACATGACATTGTCTTGGATATATCTCCCTCTTACAAAACCACTTTGATTTGGTGATATAAGCTTTGGGAGAAAATGCCACATCCTATTATTACAAAATCGACATATTTCTTGAAATGGTTAAACCCAAAGAATAAGGGATTACACTTAAGGCCTATTCTAGAAAGAGTGAGGAGTCGTCTAGGAAGAGAGAGGAGTCGTCGAAAGAGAGAGAGGAAGTTTCGTCCAATTCTGAGTATGACTTTGACTTAGATGATTTAGCCCTTTTTGAGAAAAATTTCAAGAAATTTATCAAACTAAAAAGTAATGGAAATTTTAAAGATAAAAAGAGTTTTGAGAACAATAAAAATGGGAAGAAAATTGAAAAAGATAAAAATAATGGCCCAAAGAGAGAAGAAAATATATGTTACGAGTATAATGGGAGTCATCACAAAGCATATGAGTCCCCAACTAGGTTAAAGCATCATGGTAAGGGAAAAGTTGCCTTAACTGCCACCCTTAGTGATGAGAGTGAGGTCGAGTCAGTGTATTAAGGAGAAGAATCACAGCATGAATGTAACGACACCTCATTCATGGTGAAGGACCCCCAAATTTTAAATCTTTAAATATGAATTCCTTTAATGCATAAACTAAGAATAAATTTCCTCACAAATTAAAAGTAAAGTAAACCAAATTTTAATTTTCTCAAAATTAAAATTATACTTGAAATCAAATTTGTGAATTTTTACTTTAAGCCTAAAAATTCAATTTAACTCAAGTCCTAGAAATTTTCCTAACATTAATTAATTCAATTTATAATTTAAGCCAAACCAAATTTTATCCAATAAAATTAATGACTTGAATTAAATTAATATCTACCCAAATTAAATTAGCACCAAATTAAATATACCAATTTTATCTTCTTATCTAAGCATGCATCTAATGTGATATTGAAAAAGATAAAATAAGTAAACAACCACTACTCCGCGATGTACGAGGAAAACCCCACAACAGGAAAAAACCTCGGATGACCCCTAGCCTTAAGTCCTCTAAGTACGGAATTTTACAAATACAAGATAGATAACTTACAAAAATCGACTCAACTCCCTACAAGCCCCAGACATGTCTTCTTGTATCAACCTCTGCTTAGTCGAAAATCCTGGAGTCCACCGGAACCTTGGAATCCACCAATAAAGCTTTTAGGAACAACTGTCAACCACACATGGTGCTTTTCACCATGTGAGAATTCCGCAGCAAAAACAAGTCTTCTACTTTTAGGGATGCAGAAGTAAACCCAAACTTATCTTTTTTGAGGTGTAGAGAAAAATTCGGTGCCAAACACTCCAAACAAAGATATATATGAAGAAACTTGGAATAAAAAAACTATGGGTGTGTAAACCTTGATTTTGTTATAAGGATTAAAGCATTTTAACAAAAATCAAAGGGACTTTTTATTGGAATAATTTACTCTAAAAAACTATCTTAGATGTGTGAAAAAGTCTTGGAAAAAATTCTGGTCCCGAAGTATATTTATTGGGCAAAAAGATAGTGAGACAAAAGGTGGGAAATTGGAATAAAACTGTCAAAAAACTGTTCTCGCCAATTTCGTTCGAACGACTTTACTAACGATGTTCCAGTGCGAAAAAAGAAATCTCGTTAGAAGTCTCGTTCCAACGACCTTGGAATCTCGTTCCAACGATATACCAGTTCGTTCGAACGACTTGTCAGAAAATGCAATATTTATTTTAAGTCCAGAACTTTTTATGAAAAGTTCTAAAAAATATTTTCTGAGTAAAAACAAAGTCGTTAGAACTATTTATAAAATACAGCCAATAAATTTTCAAGCTCCTATATATATATAAAATGCATTCATACCTTAGGAGCATTGGAACCAATGTTGTTGACGTAGAAACGAGTCACAATAAACCTGACATATGATGAAGCTTTATAATCTTGGCTACTACGTCTTCAACATACACGTCATAGGCTTGGATGAATACACTTGAATACTATCCTATGACTCAAATATTTTTGTCTGGAATTGATCCAACACTACATTAAGACTCAATCGGAGACTTGTGTCCTTACAAATCTCCCTCTTTGGCTATTCCGGGACAAAAAACCAAACAAAAATCCTAAAGTGTCGTCAAGCTCTACTAGACTTAAAAAAATATCCCACCCAAAATAAAAATTACATAGCTTGACTCAAAAACCCAAGGATCAATATCTTTTCCGATGAAAGTTGCCATTTAGAAGAATTCATGCGCACTTAAGCAAACTATCAAATGCATAGGGAATAAGAATATTAAATGCAAAAGAAATACTCCCCCAAATTAATTCTCCCGTTTATCAAATTAATGACCTACTTAGAAAGACGTCTCCCCCTATGATAAATATCCCAAACTAAGATACGATTACAATATGATTAAATACCATTTATCCCCTATCATTCTCCCCGTTTTTGTTCAGGAATAGGTGAAGGATAAAAACTAATTTAAACACAATGAAGCTTAGAGTGATAAGAGCATGAAAGAATATGGGCAACCAAATCACAACTAATCCATACAAATAATAATGAATACCAACAAAGATGCAAACAAAATATGATACCAATGTGATACATAAGATACTAAGCATGTGATATCAACAACAATATGTAAAAAGATAGATACCAATTATGAATTTGAAGCATAGATAGACTAGAAAGCGAGGCGCAGAAAAAAAATACCATATATATGTAGACATAATGGATATCACTAACGCACACGCACATATATATACGTATAGACATCATACATGACACAAAATACAATAATCTTTTCACACTCATATAGCAAAAATGTGTCATATGGAAACGAAAGTGTATGGGTGTGAACTAGTAACAATTAAATTTAAACCCAATCACTTAAAACATGTTCACGGAGTTCTCATTCGATTACAAACTTTATCACATTTGAATATAACCTCATGTGATAATATAGATTGAACCCAATGAACAAATATACACAATGCATACAAGCCTAGAATTTTGATGATTCTACAAACCAATAGAGTCATGACATTGAAAGTAAAACTAGGATAAATGGACATTGTGCAAACCGTTGATATACCATCCAAACTCCCTCAAAATAAGCATATATATTTTAATCTTTTGAATGAATAAATCAACTATAAAAAATAGGCGTTGGAAAATATTTTATTTTAATGTCATTATTCTTTTAGGCCTTTGGACCACGTATATCGTTTAGGTCCAAGCAAATGGTGGCTTACTTGCAAAGGATGATATTTCTTTCGGAGCCCTTCCCTGTGCACATTCATATATATATCATTTTTATATCTCACACAAATCTTACTTGCAACAGATTTTAACATGCACTAGTCCTCCTAGGTCACATAGCATGTAGATGACTAGATTGGAAGGAGAACACCTCACAAGGCTCAAATATACATGTGACTTTATAATTTCAAGTGATCTCGTTCATGTGCATTTAAAATGATGGGATTTGGTAACTAATGAAATGCTAGACATAGAATTCCTATGACTTCTTTTAAGATCAAAACAAAATGGCCTAAGGTGACCTTTCCTACCATAATGTAAGCATGAGAAAACACGAGGAATGACACCTAAGCTGTGACCTTTTCTAAAGTCTTTGGATGAAGTTGACCCTCTAAAACAAACAATGGTCTTAGTTTTAGCAACATTAATATTTGAAAAAGATGAGCTAGAACCATTACAACTACTACTCGAGTCTTGTAAATCATTTTTCATTTTTAAAAATTTGGACTCAAGTAAAAAATTAAACTCCCCAATTTTATGGGACTCCTTCTTTAAATTTTCTATAACTCCTAGAAGGTTATCACGCTCCCCCTCAATGTGAGCAAACTTATCCCTAAGAGTCTTTTCTCGACTATCACTCTCTTTCTTGGACATATTTAAAATATTAAAATTGTAATTTATGTCCATGAGCTTTTCACGACAAATTTCTTTTTGAGATAGTGAGGTTTGCAAAAGTTCAATTCTAGATTTAAAACAAAAAATTTCATTTTCAAGAAACATAATTCTATTTGTAAATCTCACATTTAATTCTCTTAAATTTTCATTACACTTATTAAGTCCATTAAACTCCTCACAAATATTAAAAACTTCATTATCATTAGAAAAGGAAAAATTATCATTACGACGTCCCGTCGAGAGATACAAAACAAAAATGAGAGTGAGTCAAAAATGAACCACCTAAAAATACAAGGAGCACAAAACTTATAAAGTCGGGAAAAAAACGAATCTTTAACGCGATAAATCAGCGCTCCGGCTCTGATACCAATTTGAAGGACCCCCAAATTTTAAATCTTTAAATATCATTTCCTTTAATGCATAAACTAAGAATAAATTTCTTCACAAATTAAAAATAAAGTAAACCAAATTTTAATTTTCTCAAAATTAAAATTATACTTAAAATCAAATTTGTGAATTTTTACTTAAAGCCCAAAAATTCAATTTAACTCAAGTCCTAGAAATTTTCCTAACATTAATTAATTCAATTTGTAATTTAGGCCAAACCAAATTTTATCCAATAAAATTAATGACTTAAATTAAATTAATATTTATCCAAATTAAATTAGCACCAAATTAAATATACCAATTTTATCTTTTTACCTAAGCATGCATCTAATGTGATATTGCAAAACATAAAATAAGTAAACAATCACTACGCCGCAATGTACGAGGAAAAACCAACAACGGGAAAAAACCTGGGACGGCCCCTAGCCTTAAGTCCACTAAGTACAAAATTTTACAAATACAAGCCAGATGACTTACAAAACTCAACTCGACTCCCTTCAAGCCCCTGATGCATCTTCTTGTATCAACCTTTACTTAGCCGACATTCCCGGAGTCCACCGGAACCTTGGAATCCACCAATGAAACTTTTGGGAACAACCGTCAACCACACATGGTGCCTTTCACTATGTGAGAATGCCGCAGCAAAAACAAGTCTTTTTCTTTTAGGGATGTAGAAGTAAACCCAAACTTCTTTTCTTTGAGGTGTAGAGAAAAATCTGGTGCCAAACACTTCAATCAAAGATATGTATGAATAAAGTTGGAATAAACAAACTATGGGTGTATAAACCTTGATTTTGTTCTAAGGATTAAAACATTTTAACAAAAATCAAGGGGAATTTTTCTTGGAAGAATTTAATCTCAAAAGCTATCTTATATGTGTGAAAAAGTCTTAGAAAAAAGTCTGGTCCCGAAGTATATTTATTTGGCAAAAATATAGTGGGACAAAAAGTGGGAAAATGGGATAAAACTGTTCCCGCCAATTTCGTTCGAACGACTTTACTAACGATGTTCTAATGCAAAAAAATAAATCTCGTTAGAAGTCTCGTTCGAACGACCTAAGAATCTCGTTCATACGAGATTCCAGTTTGTTCAAACGACTTGTAAGAAAATTCAATATTTATTTTAAGTCCAAAACTTTTTATGAAAAGTTCTAAAAAATATTTTCTGAGTAAAAACAAAGTCGTTAAAACTATTTATAAAATACACCCAATAAATTTTCAAGATCCTATATATATATAGATATAAAATGCATTCATACCTTAGAAGCATTGGAACCAATGTTGTTGACATAGAAACGAGGCACAATAAACCCGGCATATGATGAAGCTTTATAATCTTGGAGGCTACGTCTTCAACATACACGTCATAGGCTTAGATGAATACACTTGAATACTATCCTATAACTCAATTTTTTTTGTTTGGAATTGAGCCAACACTATATTAAGACTCAATCGAAGACTTGTGTCCTTACACATGGCTAGTCATGTGAGTAATTCTAGTTCACCTCATGAAGAAGAGTTAGCTACTTTAAAAGAACACCTCGACAGTGAAAACGATGTGAGTAAGGGTGAGGATGCTGCAAGTGAGAGTGCATGTGACCTACAACTCACCTACGCCGTGTTATACGCTGAGTCCTTTAAAATGAATAAGCAAAATAAAGGGTTAGCAACTAGGATCATTGAGCTAGAGAAGGATTTAGGAGTGACGATAGAGAGAGAGAGAGTGTCCTATGTTATATGTTTGAGAGAGATAGAGAGAGATTTTTTAGAGTGGGAGAGTAGTTTTGAGAAAGAGAAAGGGGATTAACCAAACAAGTGGCTAGTGAGTGAGCTCCTTGCATCCGTGGAGACTCGAAAGAAACTTGAAGCCCTTTTATCCCAACTCACTCATGATCTTGAGAGAGCCCGGGAGGTCAAGGTAAAGAATGAGGACATATCTAGAAAGATGGGAAAGATTCTTCTCGTCCCCGCTTTAGGGTTTGGTGAGAGGCAGGGATTAGGTTTCGACGATTCTTCCACATCACATGTCGCTCCTAAATCGATTCTTGAATTCATTGTGAATCCTTATGGACCTCAACCAAAACCTGAACGAAAGTTTAGACAAGAAAAGAAAACCAAGGTCAGCCTAAGACTATTTATTTTTGCACTTATTTCAATAAAAAGGCCACCTTAGAGAGTTTTGATACAGTTTGGGTAGACTCAACGTACACATACTCATTTGCACTACTTTAGTGATTTTACTAGAATTAAAGATAAGGTTGAGTGTCTTGTCGTCACTTCTCACAGTTTGGTGGAAGTGTTCCAACATATGTCTTTGTCGTCAGTGGATACTTCTAATATCCCGACTAGACCCAACAATGACAAGGGTAAATAAAAAGTCACTACTTAGGTTCCTAAGCAGGAAGAGAAATTCCTTATTTTCCTTGTAGCTCCTAAGGCTCATATTACCTCCCAGTGGTATTTTGACAGTGGTTTATCCAAGCATATGACTACTAAAATCTCATTGTTTACCAGCCTTGAGGATCATAAGGACGGTAAAGTCACCTTTGGAGATGAGAGTAAATCTATAATTATAGGACGATGTAAAATAGAGATACACAATTTCACCAAGCGAAATAATGTTTTATACGTCAAAGGTTTGAAAGAAACCTTGTTTTCATTAGCCAGCTTTGCAATGCAGACTTTGTTATAAAGTTTGATCGGAACGAGTGTAACGTTTATGATCAAGCCGATAAACTTCCACTATAAGGGGTGAGGACATAAGATAACTGTTATGGTATTGTGCCCAAGTCCTCATTTGAGTGAAACATCTCCACAATATCTTCTATTAATCTTTGGCATCAACGCCTAGGTTACGTTAATTATATAGATTTGGAGTTTAGCGAAGAAAGACCTAATACATGGCTTGTCGTCACTTGGAAAGATGACTTCCACGGTTTGTGGTCCTTTCCTACAGGGAAAACAAGTCCGTAGACCTCATCAAAATTTGATTTCCAATGCCACTATACGCGTGCTTAAGTTGATTCACATGGATTTTATGGGTCCTACTCGAAGTGAGAGTCTGGGTGGTGAGAGGTATATTCGCGTGATGGTAGATGATTTATCTCATTATTCTATAGTTGGTTTCTTGAGGGAGAAATTCGATGTTATAGAGTTTTCTATGACCAAGTGTCGTATCCTGCAAAATCAACACGGTGTCACTATTAATAGAATGCGTAGTGACAATGGCACATAATTCAAATAATCAAAAGTAGATCATTACTGTGATATCCTTGGAATTAAACATGAATTTTCGATCGTGAAAAGTCCTCATCAAAATGGGATTGTTAAGAGGAAAAACCGGACGATTAGAGAGATGGCTAGATCTATACTTCTAGGTTATAGAGTTTCCAGGAGGTTTTGGCCAAAGGTGGGGTATACCGTTCTCCATAAGGTGAATAGGGTATATTTTCATCCACACACACTTCAGACGCCATATGAATTGTTGACAGGGAAGAAGACCAACCTTTCGTATTTTCGTATTTTTTGGAGTAAACGCTACATCCCTAGAGATAGAGAGTAATTAGGAAAGTTTGATTCCCAAAGCGATGAGGGAATTATGTTAGGATATTCATCAACGAGTAGAGCATACCGTGTTTTTAACTTGAGTAGCTCTAAGGTTATGGAATCAATAAACGTCATGATTAAAGATGACGAGTTGTCGGTGTTTTTTTATTATGACCATTTGTATGAGGATTATACACCCCCTAGTGATGATCCCATTGTTCCTCACACACCTAGGGTTGACCCTACTCCTTACATAGGCGACGCACGTGCTTGGGTTCGTAAGAGTTATGGATATTCCGCCATTTTAGGATATCCCACCTTAGGGGTCAAGACTCACGCTCAGTTAGAGAACGTTGTTAGGTTTCTGTGCTATGTCCAAAGTCGAGCCCAATAATTTCAAAGAATCACTCAAAGATGAATATTAAATATCCACTATGCAAGAAGATTTGTTTCAGTTTAGAAAGAATGGTGTCTGGGAACTTGTTCCCCGACCTAGTGAGAAGAATTTTATTGGTACTAAGTGGATCTTTAAGAATAAGATGAATGAGATGGTATTTATATACATAATATGGCTAGGTTGGTTGCTCATGGCTACACATAGATTGAGGGTGTAGACTTTAAGGAGATATTTGCTCCTGTTGCGAGTCTTGAGTTTGTCCGCCTTCTACTCACCATCGCATGTCATATACGCTTCAAGTTATATAAGACGGATGTCAAGAGTGCCTTTTTGAATGGCAATCTACAAAAGTAGGTTTATGTGGAACATCTGAAAGAGTTTGAAGACCCTAAGGATCCAGGACACATCAATTATATGAGGAAAGCCCTGTCTGCTTTGAAGTAAGCATGGTGTGCTTGGTACAAGAGGTTTACTTTCTATCTCTTAACCCGTGGCTGATTTGAAGTAAGCACGTCGTGCTTGGTATAAGAGGTTTACTTTCTATCTCTTAACCCGTGGCTTCAAGAAAAGGGGAAAACATAAGACATTTTTTGTTACAAGGGGAGAAGGTGATATTTTGGTTGCCCATATCTATATGGATGACATAGTCTTTGGATCCACGTGCTCTAGCCATGCTCATGACTTTGAGGAGGAGATAAAGAGTGAGTTAGAGATGAGCATGGTTTGTCATCTTACATTCTTCCTTAGTCTCCAGGTTCATCAGCTAGAGGATGGGATGTTCATCTCTCAATCCAAGTATGGAAGGGACCTTGAGAAGAAGTTTGGGTTAGACTCCGCTACACATTTTCTCACCCCCATGAGTACCTTGATGAATATTAACAAGGACATAGAGAAAACCTTATATCGGAGTATGATAGGTAGTCTTTTCTACTTTACTATCGGTCATCCCAATATAGCCTTTAGTGTTGGAGTCTGTGCGCGATATGAGGCATCCCTGAAAGAGTCACACTTACACGCTCTTAAATGTATTATCAAATACATTAATGGGACTCTATCATATTGAATTTGGTATTCCTTTGATACGGATGACCATTTATCCGCCTATTCGGATGTTGATTGGGTCAGGGATGCGGATGGATGTAGGAACACTTCGGGTGGGTGTTTCTATTTTGGTACTTCTCTTGTCTTGTGGATGAGTAAGAAGCAGAACTCCATCTCTTTGTCCACTGTGGAGGTTGAGTACATCACCATCGGGAGTTATTGCACGCAACTCTTGTGGATAAAGAATATTCTAGAGGATTATAGGATATCATAGGACATCATGACTATTTGCTCTAACAACACGAGCATGATACACATATCCTGCAATCCATTCTAGCATTCATGCACCAAACACATTAGGATATGCGAGCACTTTATCCCAGAACTAGTAGAGGAAAGGGTCATATCCTTGAGCTTTGTGATGACCGAGCGCTAGTTAGTTGATATGTTCACAAAACCTTTAGACTCCCCTAGATTTAAGAGTCTTAGGAAGTCTTTAGGTATCTACACAGTTGACTAATGGGTGGTTTGTGTGTCTATTATAGGATGATTTTTCATATACATATGATTGGTTCCTATTGCTAGATTATATCATTTGAATTATTCTTGTATTGATATTTTTCTTTTTCATATTTTAGAAAAATCCAAAAATATTTTCATATTTTTTAAAAAATAGGAAAAATACAAAAATATTTTTGGTTTTTAAGAAAAGTGAAAAAGACAAAAAGATTTTGTTTTTATAAAAAAATTTGGAAAAAAAACACAAAAGGATTTTTGTAATTTATTTACACCTTTTATGGAAGAACATTTACGATGGCCAAGTCACCACCTTATTCCATTACTCACGTGACTATTTGGTAGTCTTTTGAGACACAACTTCATTTCATCCATATGCTTTGTAATGTTTGGAATCAATGAGATGTAATTAGTGATTACTTTCTAGTTGTTTGACTCATTGTCTCCTTTAATGAACACATGCACGAATTTATTTGATTTTTTTACTTGTCTATCACAAGTTGGTCAAATGTTTTCATCTCCATTATGTCTTAAAATGAACCAAATACTATAAAAATGAGTCAATAAAATTAGTGCATGTAAGAACCGTTGCCCGTGAGGATTTAACTAATATTGAAAAGATAATAAGTGAACATAGAAAAGGTCTATAAGAGGCATGTGAAATCGTCAAGAAAGCCATCATTTGAAAAGAGATCGGTAAAAAATTAAGGCAATAAAAAGAAATATATGCAAAAATGGGGCCAATAGGAAATCTCTTAAAAAGAGAATTTAGAACCTCAATAAAAAATGCATTATTATTTATAAGGGACTTTGGTTGGAATTCAATGGGTTTGCACATCCTGACAAAGTCTCGAAAAAGCATTATATATATTTAGACGCTATTGGTGTGGAAATCATTTTAGACTTTGATTTGTCGATTAGATTGAGTAAACTTCATAAAAACTCATCCTTTTACACCTAAGGACGATTTTGAGTTCATTCGTTAGGAGTATCCAAAATTCATCATGCACATGTGATTATGAATGTTTGAGTTGATTTTCCTATTGAATTTGTTTACAACCATAGACTTACGTTTTCGTCGACTTGGTTATCTTAGTGTAAATTCATGGTGTGATTTTATTTTTTCTATATTTTTTTGTGAGAAAAATTTTGAAAAATTCAAAAAGAGAAGGTTCTTTGTTTGTGACACACTCTTTATTTATTGTTTATGTTTTCTTTCCTTGTATATTTGGGACATCATAAAATGGGGAGAACGAAATATGGGGGAGTGGGAAAGTTTGATTATTTAATGATTTGCTTGTGCTTAATTAATTTGTCATTTATGCTTATCATTTTATTTCAAACTTTTGCGCGTCACGAGTATTTGTTTCTTGTCTCATGTGTGTAGGTAAAATTTGATGATCATATATTTGACACACCCTGATAATGACAAAGAAACCTTGGAGATATAAAGTTTTGAATATTTTGAAGATTTTAAGACATGTATTTTGATATTTCATTTGAGGGTTTTAGGGGATATTAGATTTTTTGTCTTAGGGATTTTTTAGGGTTGCATAATTCGGATATTTTTATGTATGTACCGGCATAGACATAGGGGAGATTTGTAAAGACATAATCTTGTGATTGTCTGCTAGAATCTAGGAATTATTGGAGTTGTCCTATATCACAATTGATATGTCGTAAACGGCTACATTGGCACATCTATCGAAGATCATCCATGACAGCCCCTATCCAAATCATTAGCATTGTTCTCTTCATCACTCACCTTTTACCTTCAAACGTGCGACACTGTAATTCAACCGGTCTCCACTACTCCACAATGTTAACGGTAAAATTCTTATTTCGAGTTCTTAATATTCGCAATTATATTTGCTAGATTTTTAAATCGATTTTATAACTGATTGCATTTTATCAAAAATAAGGCTGGCAATTAAAATTAATTTTTTTCACTTAATGTCGTTCAAACAACATGGACATGTGGCTCGAAGAGGTCACGCAGTGCTCGTTTCCTCTACACATCAAACGACCACGTACTATTTAGGTTTTTGATCCATTATTTCTTAGGTCATTCAATCTAGGATCAAACGACATCTCTATGTTGTTTGAACAACATGAAGTTGTCATTCAAACAACATGTCGCCACCTTGATTTTTATTTTGCCTATAAATGCTGCTCTTATTAGTTAGTTCGTAAGACTTTTTAACTGCGCCTTCTGCAAACCTCCTGCAACTTAAGTCTTCATATTTTAAGTCCAAAACCCATTTTGATTCAGTCAAACATCCCTATATATGTTTGTTAATCTTTGACAAACCCTTACATTGATATTACCCAATCTTGGAGTGGTACTTGTGGAGAAGAGAAGCTATCTCCATTGTTGATTCTTGGAGTTCTTACGGGATCTCTTGCTGAAGACAATGAACCGAGGCCTGCGGGTATTCTTCTATAAAAAGAATGTTGTATTTCTCTATGTACATATAAGTCGTGGTTCACATTAAATAGTGAAATTAAGGTTTTACCCCTTTCGGGGATTTTTCCTGAAATTGCGTTTGTGATTGTTGAATTGCATGCTATATAAATTTACTTCCTTCAATCACTTAGATGCATGTTTAGGGTTTAATTAAAACTGGTGATAAAATTGGACTTTAATTAAATAATTTAATACATTGAACGGAAGCGCACGCCCACTAAAGGTAGTAAATACCACACAGGGATACATCTTCTAACATGTACCAGTTTGTCAAGACATTCCAAGACCTAATACTTACATTGCTAAGTCTACCCTAGCGTATATCATCGACACGTTGACATAATAATCATGTTTAAATGTTACCCCTGCCTCTGTTGCCATTTTCAAGTCTCCACATGGCGCCATCACTCTAAGTCTCGAATACATTTCCTAGTACATCCTGAAATCGAGTATCACCACACCTATACTAGTCATTCTATTGCATCCGAGTGTAACTCCTATAATGACACAACTATCACCCTACCTTAGGGATCACACCACCCATATGTGTTGATTTGGGACTCCACACCTAGCAAGTATACTATACAACTAGCAATATGGGCTCATCACCTAAACCTCAACACAATCGTTACTAGAATGTTAATTGTCTTTCATACCAGACTAACTGGTATCCCAATTACACTAAACACATTCCATGTAACCTTCTTCAAGACCCGATAAGATTTCGTCATCCATACCTCTATAATTAGAGGTGAGCTCTACAAACCTTTCAATACTCACATCACAATTTACTCGGTGATGGCAAAGACACCAGTCTATGAGCTTCTAGCTCTGGTGCACCTTAACTATAAAACACCTCAGGGCACCACAATATTCGATCTTTATCCTCAATGACGCCACACACAAACTTTAAGGCCCTAAAACATGATTCGTAAGGTTAATTACATGACCAAGTATAAGTTATGAGTTATAAGTTATAAATTGGTTATGTGTGTTAAACATGTTAATTATCATGTTTAGGGGATGCATGCTCATGTGAGATATATGTGGTTTATATTAGATGCTAATCAAGCTTATGATCGGGAATACCATGTATATAGCATATGATTAGTTATTTGGTTAAATGCATCATAAATTATGTTTTCAATTCATGATTATGTTTATAAAAGTAAATTAGGGTGTTCATACGAAATTGGCAATGTTTGGTCGCCAAATGTGAAAGTTTTGAGATTTTCGGTAAATTGCTACTTTCCTGTTCGAAGCCCAAATTAGGCATACTAGTTTATGATTTTGGGAAAACACAAATTATGAAAGTTGTAGATATATGAATTAATGTTATAACACAACAAATGGTGGGTTAAATGGAGGCTCGTACAAGAAGTTATACCGAAAGTACAAAACAAGGGCAAATATATCCATCCCTTAAGTGACGTTTGTCTTATTAGCACACAATGTGCTATTTTTTGATTGGTTAAAGGGTGGGGGATAGTTTGGCCGACTTAAATTTGTTAAAACAACTCACTTGTTCAACCAATTCAGCTATGAACAAGAGCTTTGCCTAGAGAGAGAGAAAGAGAATAAAGTTAAGGAAGAAATCTTCGAAAAATTTCTATAAATCAAGGAATCCTCGTAAGGTAATTACTTCTTTATTAAAGTTGGTCACATGGATGAGTTCTACACTTGGCATATTTTTATTTTTGATTTGGATAAATATTTTAATGATACCCGTATTGCCTAAGTTTATTAAAATAAGTATGGGTTAAGAACATAAGTTAGAACTGGAGCTAGGATCGTAAATGCATACTTTAAAGTCCTAAATTTACATCATTTTTTCGTAAAGCATTTTGATTTAGGAAATTTATGTTTATGATGTATATTTCTGCTAAAATATGTTTATTATATGTTTCCATGAATTATACCCAAGGTCGAGGTTATGTATGCTTAAAAATGTTAAGTTATGCCTTAATGTTCTATTTTGATCTAGTTATGCTAAAAATGGTTTAAATCATGGAATACTTATTGGAATTGAGTGATTCAAGTTGAAGAGTAAAATATACTCATACATGTATAACATATCCGTAAATTGTGTAAAAACATCAAGGAATGAACCTTTTGTGATAGTTTGAAGTTTTGGTTTAAAATCTGCCCTAAAGGAGCAAGAATACATACCAGTTGTTTGACGTTTTGCTCGACATAGTAAATGAGCCCTAAAAATTATGAAACGTTAATTTTGTATTATTTAATTGTTTGCTGATATTGGGTGAAATATCATGCAAAGTTATGATTTATAAAAAAAATATGAAAACTCCTGGAAGTTGAAGTTGTGTTGCTGTTTTTCTTGAGAAACGCTTTGAAAAAGGTGTAATAAAATGGGCATAACTTTGTCTAGCGAATTCGTAATTTAATTTCGTAAATTGTGTTCGAACCTTAATTATTTAGGTGTTTTAGAAATTTGAAGTATCATATTTATTTACTCCTTAGTTATTTATGATTGACCAAAGGATGTGATGTATTACTATGTTTAATGTTAATTAGTGTATTCAAATACTAATGACGTTGACTTGTTAGGTGGGGAAGCAGCTAATACTACCATACCAAGGAAGTAGCTTGGTATTAATATTAGTACCACATCCAAGGTGCGTGACCTTCCCTATGAAATATAAATGCTTATATTTTCATATGGAAATGTGTAGTTGAATACATGTGTTATAATGCTTATGGAGTGATGTTGAATTTATGAAACATATGCATGTGATTAAAAATGTGAAGCAATGTTAATTAATGCTATGAACTGTGGTGGGTCCTTTATCTAATGTTAAGGACTGTGGTGAGTCCTACGGGATGTGGCGGTCCTGTTAATCCAACTTAAAGGTATATGTACTCGGGCCTAATAAAGGGACATGGTGGTTCCCAATAACTGTGGTGGGTTAATTGGATGGTGGTGGGTCTAGGCTTGCGAAAGTTTCACAATTATTGTTGGGTTATAGCATTAGAACAAGATAAAAATGGTTATTCAATTTCGTTATATTTGTGGTATATGGTAATTCACTAAGCCTTTATATCTTACACTCCTTTAATGTTTTGTTTCAGGTATGCTTATCATTTGGAGTTCACTGCCAAGTTAGGATCTTAAAATGGGGGAGTGACAAATATCTAATATGGTTTGAATGTCAAGAAGCATTTTATGTAAATGTTAAACTAAGGATCTTGGGTATGTAAAGTTGTATGGTACTTATAAGTTACATGTAAAGGTTGTTATATTTTCATCTACACTTACCTTTGGAAAAAAAATCTTATGCTATTTTTCCTGAGAGATTTAAATTAAAGCATTGTTAAAGGCAATTTATCTCTAAATAAAATGATGAGTTTAACTTAATTAAGTCGGGGCGCGACACACAATTTGTCCTATGGGCACTTCAAAGTGCCAATGAACTACTCTCACACTAGGATTAGCTCTCACCTAGACATTACCTTGGCGGATAAAATGAGTCTCTACACCGAGATAATCATCTCATCTTTCTTCCTAGTGGACGTGACCAATAGCCACAAACCAACAACAACCAACGATACTAAGGGTTATGTCAGGGTACAGGACGTCGCTTACAACCTGTAAACCTAAAGGTCTACCCCACCTAAACCTAAACGAATGCTCAACAATGACAACTAAATTTCCTCACTATGTAAACGTCACATCATGGCCTAATCTACAAGTTAACACACATATCTTGGTAGAATATGGGACGTCTGGTATTGCTTACAAATACGAAGGCCTACACCATATACGCTGCATGATATCCTATTACTCAATACCACATTATGACCAAGATACACTAAACCCAAGTTCCCAACCAAGGAACTCAAATACTTTCTCACCATGGGATAAATATTTATAAACGCCATTAGGTCATCTAGTCTCCATACATAAAATACACAACCTTAATGGCTAAATTGCCAAGAACATTGCTCACCGTTACCACTGCCAAGGCTACTCTCACCATCAAAGTTATCACACAACACGTCTCGCACAAACAATCACAGAATTGCCATTATTAGCCTACACAGCTTCGTGTGTTCACTAACTACAATCAATTGCGATATCACCCCAAGGAACAAATTTTTCTAATTATGTTACAGGTGTCAACTACCCGTAAGTGCTACACCTAAGGGCTATATACCTTTCAATCACCAATCATTAGTGCCTATACCCAAACCATCAACCTCTACCGTTGACTATATACAACTCGTGCCACTCTGCCCAATGGGCATCATTTCACTCTATCGACACCCCAAATGATTCTATGTCACCAAGAATTCAACATAAGCACCCGACACAAACAACCACGGTGTCCCCTCAATTAGCTTGCATGGATAATCGTAGCATGGAAGCAATTAATAAATATCAACTTGATCACGTGACACTTGGCACCAACTCACTTGTCGTGCTGAGCTCTTTAACTTTATCGTTGAGGAAAGAAACTAAATCGTTATTAGACTAGCGTGACCAACCCAAACCAACATCGATGTCGAAAGATCTAATGCCGACCTCACCATGTCACTCCCAAAAGGATCCTCGAACCTAGAGCTTTGATACAATTTGTAACGCTCTGACCCGAATTTATGGGTTACCCATAATCAACCTGGTCCAATCGAGCATTAGGTGTGAAGTGTAATGAAACAACCTATATAATGTTTCTAGTCTAGTTTTATTTTAATTAACATTTCACTTGTTTGGGATGAGATTCCAGTTTCAAAATAAACTACATGAGGGACCCATGGGGAGCACCCCTAAGTCCAAGTATACAGAGAAACTAAAATACAAATAAAGAAAGTATTTACTTGTATAACGCTCTCAAAATACGAAACTGCTCCCCACCTACCGTAACAAAGTGATGATATGAGCCAATGCCCAGTGGAAAGTACACAAATGCAGTATAAATACAAACAGCAAAAAGGAGACTCAAACATTATGCCTACATGAATATGTAAATACCTTGTATACATAAACATATACCCATACATAATGCATGAAACAGTTTTACTTCCGAAAATCTTATTTATCCAGATTAATTTACCTTAATCTTATAAAAAACTTCCCTTTTTTCTAATCTTTGCATTTCTTGCTTTATTTAACACACACGGTTCAATACTTGAAACCACTACATTTGATTTAACCGGAACCATTTCTTACTGAAATCACCCTTTTCATTTTATCCAACACATATTCGTATTTCCGTTGAAACCGACCCTTGCAACACACGTGAACACCATGTTAGAAAATACTCATTTAATCTTTGAGAACCTGTTAAAACACACTCTTGTGTTAATTATGGATTTAACCTCTTAGGTGGCTTAATCACCCATTTACCCAACCTTACCTTATGGACATTAATCTATTACACATTTGCTTCTTAATTTTAATCTTTACCCGAACATTTATTAATTCATTGAAGTTAGGTTTTATTAACACATTTCACAACATAACCCATTTCTTGACATGTTCCTTATTCCTTTATCTTTTCTCGGAATCTTTCAAATACCGCATACTTCAATGGGCGCCACACCGCCGGCTATGCACACCATATGCTCTGGCCAATTGTTTTAGGACTTTCACCCCAGGGCTCCAGACCCTCCTTAATTATCCCAGTGTCATTCGAGTTCCTTTTAATTTGTTTTAATATTTTACAAATGTCCACTCCACTTTTTCTTTTTACCCGACCAAAGTCAAAATCCGGGGATTACACCCCAACTTGTACACTTTGAAATTTTACCATTTCATGTCCTTTACACTTTAACCTTGATTTTATTCCAAAATCATATTTATTTAGGACCCATTTGTGTAACATTTTACCCCAAATTTTTATTTCATAAAAATGTTCCACTTTAAGTAAAATTACCACTTTACCCATCTATTTCCAAACTCATCTTTTACTCTACTTCCACAGGTGTTAATTTTTTCAAAAACACTATTAAGTTATCCACACTAACGTTTTAAGTGTTTTAACACCTTAACTCCCTTTTTAACCTTGGAGTCATATTCTTCTTCTTTGAAAACGTCCTTATTCTTCCATCATTTTCTTTACAATTTCACAAGTGTTAATCATTAACAATATTACTAAGTTATACACACTAACTTTTCCATGTTTATCTATTAACACGTATTCAATACTTTTATTAAAAATTTCCTAAACCACACATTTATTTACTTTCTTCATTCAAGAAATCCATTTATACTTAAGACTACGTTTATAAGAAAATACAATTTTCTTTAGTTTACATGTAGTCTTAAAACTTGATACTTATCATACTTTTAACCACTTTTTGACACACTTTAAAGACACGAATTTCTACTTTTCTTACTTCATGTTTAAACTCAAAAAAATCTTCTTTAAACTTGTTTATACAATTAGTGCCAAAACATTTAATAATGTTTAAACTTGTTTATACAATTAGTGCCAAAATACTACAAGTTTATATGCATGAGAAGATAGATTTTAAACCTTATTAAATGGGTTGAACACATTTTTCATTCTAAAAATTCATCATACTTGCAAAAATACAATATCAAGTCATAAGAGACAATCAATTTCTTCAAACTCAACACATGTTTATTTTTCACAAAATCTTCATTTTTGCAAGAAACATTATTTCACCATTTTTTACCAAAATAAATCATTATTTTCAAACATTTTATTTCATAAATTTTTTAACATCAATCTTTCTAGAAAATACACCATTTTCATAAAATACTAACTTTTATACTTTAAAACTTTAAAATATTTATTGATTCTCTATTTTCAACAAAATATCATTTTTCCAACATTTTTATTTCATAAAAATGTTTCTTATTTACTAGACATATTACATCATCTAATCATATTCATACTACCCATGTAATCTAACTACAAGACTACAAATAATGCAAAATAGAGTTTTAATACTAAAGATATATTTTTCCACCTCTAATAGCTCCAATGATGGTAGAAACATTGGTGTAGGAGGAGAAACCTCTACCTCCAAACATGGCGTCAAGGGGTTTATCAAATGCACCCTCCAAAAATGCTCCAAAATGTGCTCCATCCAAGATTTCAAGCAAGACCCGCTTCAAACTCCATGAAAAACCATTTTCATCTTGTCCAAAAATCCCCCAACACTTTTCCAAAATCTATAGCTCTTCTACCATGGTGGAAATGGGTGTATATGGTTCAAATATTGTGGAATATACCAGAAAAATAGTGTTACTCGTCAACCAAACAACCAAGACTTGGAATGATACAAAAGAGTGGTTATTCAATCCCATGCTGGGTTTTTGTTTGGGGGAACGACCATGTTACACCAACTCCTAGATGGATGAAAATTGAGTAGAGGAGTTTTCCTCCCTCCTTCCCTCCTTGCGTTTACTGCATTACTTGTTTCTATTGTTTAGGCATCAAGAAACATCCCTTTTACTACAGCACATTTTGTAACCATATGCAATTTAGTTCTTGATGCCATTGCAGTTAGACCTGACAAAATGAGGCACGATACGATAACACGATACGAAGTTATAAGTTAATAGCTGGACCCTTAATGAGTTCGGATCATATCGGTACCAACCGGATAAAACATGATAATTAACGAGTCGGGTTAGGATTGACCCCCTTCACCCATTAATACCCGATAAAACCCATTATGATCCATTAATTTAAGTAAATAATATATACTTTTAAAACTAATAAATAATTTATGTAGCATAATGTTAATTTGATCATAATGAATTTTACTAAATGAGAGATTTAGTAATGTAAATTAATTAATGGATCTATCTGAGTTTAAAAATGTGATAATATGTCAACTTGTATACAATTCAAAATAATTCATTATCTTAATGGGTATTAACGAGTAAACATGACACGATAACATAACAAATCAGATTTGGATATGATATTTTCACACGATAAAAAAGTCGTCCGTTTATACACGAACCCAAACGACACGAACACTACTCAACACGACCCATTAACAGATCTAATTGCAGTTGCTAATGTACAACAAGGGTGACTAATGAGACTACAGTGCTTTACAAAGAAAAATTGGGATTGTTTTGGGCATAAACCATAAATTTTTTTTTTTTTGGGGAGGGGGGGGAAGTTTACCAATTAGTCCCGTTTACTATGGATATAATTCAATAGGTCCTAATATTGTGATAGAACCTAATAGGAAATATCCCCTTCAAACATAACTTAATAGAAAGATCCCCTAATTTTTTCCTGCCAAAAAGTGAATTTTA
Source organism: Sambucus nigra (assembly GCA_949130495.1). NCBI lineage: Eukaryota > Viridiplantae > Streptophyta > Magnoliopsida > Dipsacales > Adoxaceae > Sambucus > Sambucus nigra. Next base: position 275,516,606 of record OX422209.1, on the reverse strand, counting down.
AAGGAATTTTAGGATGCACAATTTTCTTGAAAGAGGGTTCAATGTTGAGGCTACTAGCTTTTGGCATGACATGTGGGGCAACAAAACGGGCAACAGATCCATTTTGTAATTCGCTCAGCTCTGGACTTGCAAGTGTTTGTACTGCTTGTTTCGATTTGTTAATGAATTTACAGACTGAGCCTGCGAGTTGTGTACTAAGTTGAGAGAAGGTTTTTTTATTCTTAAATTTCAGGCTCCCGGCTATGCATGTTAACCCAGGCACAACACCACTAATTTAAAAGCTCATGCATTGTCTGCTACTTATCTAGGATGCAATCTTTTTGCATACAAGAGACTATGAATTGAGTTCTGAAATTTTATTAGAGGAATCTGGAAGCACAAGGTCACAAGTATAGATTTTCTTGCATATTTCTTTATCTTAGCTTACATTTGGTATGGTTAACACAGTAAATTAAATTTGTTTGAATGATGAATTTTTTTCATCATTTTAATGTGAAGGCCCCCTTGGCATTTGTGTTCAGCTCAAAATTGAAGATATCCTTTTGTATATATATTAGTCGAGGAGAGATGTATTACTAATTTCGCAATTATTATAAATGGGGGTAATACAATTTTTTATCTGGGGAATACGTTACAATTGGAGCAACTTGTTTGGCAACGATATCAGCACCCTTTCTTTCAAAACCTTTGAAATGGCTTGAATGGTGGAAGGCGTTGTCCGACAACAGCCACCAATAAGTTTAGCGCCTGAATCACGCCATCTTGTAGCAAACAACTCAAACTTATCATCATCAAAAGACTTTGATGGCTGTAAATCCAAATCAATCGTAAGAACAATATTAGTTAGTTCAAACATCATGTAAAGAGAGAAAGAGAGGGAGCTGTATTGAAACACTGTGATAACTCACCAGCCATCTCTTAGCTATGCCATCCCAGATTTCACCACTGTTGGGATACACGACTATGATCTTTCCAGTTAACTGGGGAAGAAAAACATATGGATGAAGAAAAAATGTATTTCAATTTTCAAATCACCCTCAAAATTGCAATATTGATCAACTGTACATATATATATATATATATATATATATATATATATATATATATATATATATATATATATATATATATATATATAGAGAGAGAGAGAGAGAGAGAGAGAGAGAGAGAGAGAGAGAGAATTTTTTCATTATAATTATCGAATTCTGATTATAGTGGAGTTTTCAAGGTTTATGAATACCTTTTTGAATTTCTGGATGAGACTTTGAACAAAATGGGGTGGTGCACAGTTAATTCCAACTGCTGCAACCTTCTTACTCTTCTGAATTACATCAAGGCACTCCTTAAAGCTCTCCCCAGACGGAGCATTTTCACCATCCACAGAGCTGAAACAGATCCAAGATGGAATTTGGACGTTTTCTTCTTCAAGCACCTCTACACAGGCCTGCAAATTGAAACTTCAGAGACTGGAATGCTATCAAGTTATTTACACCAGGGTTAAAAACTAGATGTTTGGCATGAAGACGACCCATCCTAATATTAAATATCCAATTGGGCCACTCAGGATTTTTGTTACGTGGCTCATTTTTTAATTTTCTTTATTTGAAAGAGTCTTAGGTTGTTAGGGATAAGGCTAATAAATAGGAGAGAATTAGTCTTCTCTTGATATGTTGCTAATTAACGTTAATTTTTGTTTGTTGGTAGAATTTCTTGTTTTTTTTTGGCAGATTTCCTTTGTTTATGGAAGATCTGTTGTGTTCTGCACCTATTTAAGTTGAATGAAATTTGAATAAAGGGGTATGACTTATCTTTGAAATCTTGAGTTCAACCTTGAGTTGTAACTAGTAGTGGCAAAATGTGGCCCAAATAATAAAACAACCCATATTAGCCCAAGCATCTAAATATGGGGCCCATGTTTAAAAGCTATGAGTTAAATATGGGGCCCATATTTCAAAGCTATGAGTTAAATATGGGGCCCATATTTCAAAGCAAAAAATCAAATATGGAGCTCAATTTTAAAAGATATAAATCAAATATAATACTCATTTTAAAAAGTTATGAGTAAAATATGAGTTTTTTTTATATATACCTCGAATTGTAATACTTAATTTAGTAGAAAAATAATGGGTTGGCCCAACCCATATTTGGTCCGTCCATATTTGGCCCGACCCACATTTAACCCAACCCACATTTGGCCCAACCCACATTTAGCCCAACCCATATTTGACCCGCCCAAATTAGGCCCAGCCCATAATTTTGCCAGTGCTAGTTGTAACAGAGGCAAAGGTTCCTCAATTAACCGCCTGCTAATTATCCCACATCCAACATAGGTTCCAACAAACAAAAGAGGAAGGCTCCTCAGTACCTACCAATCTCCATGTCTCAAATATATTACATAGGCCCCTTTTGGATAAACTATTTCAGCTGATTATGCCTTCCACAAATTTAATTTGTAAAGCCATTCTTGTGTAAAGAGCCCTTATATTATATAACCCACAATTCATATTTCACTGACATAATTATATTCACAATGGGAGTTACACAAATGATACACGGATTCCTATTTATGCATTGATAGTAGTAACTAAACAATTATTCAGCGAAAGAAAACTTAACAGCTTCCAACCAAAACTATTTGTTTTATTTATTTATTTGTTTACTATTCCCTCCGTCCCAAACTAATAGTCGTTTTCCTTTTCTGGATGTAATCAACGGACCATATTCACAGTAGCGAACTAGGCTTGATATTGATCATTGATCAAGTGAAGCCTTAAAAACCGTCATTTTCAAGGCAGATGTCGGCTGGCCTTAACCCTACATATGTAGAGGTTGCTCTCATGTCTCGAATCTGAGACCAATTATAGCTTGGGCGAGGGCAAGTAGGACAAATTATTCTATGCCTGAAACTTAGAAGAGAACTACACAAGAAATATGTCTCAACTTTTGACCTCAAAATAAGTCAAATAATCATTGAAACTAAGATATTTTCAAACTCGGAAAAAGGATCAATCCAAACGCATAAATCTGGAAATCTAGGATATAAATTTTATAAAGGAAAACAGGGGGAAAAAACAGGGCATTTCTCCCCTTATAAAATGAATCAGAAAAGTGAATGAAAAAATGTAAAAAGGAAAAGGGAATTATGGCACCTGATACCATCTGACATACATGCAAACAAAGTTGGTGTTCTATATTGAAAAAAAAAACATTAGCTTAGTGATAAGCAATTTGGTCATATTGACGTAAACTACACGTCGAAACGCTCCTAAAAATATCTAACACACACTTTTAGATAGAGAAATACTCTTTTCTATTCAAAATTCAAGTCTACCTCAACTGAGGCTTACATGGGGGTATTTAAAGGGAAGGAATAGCATAAGCTCCAAGCTAAGGCCCTAATTACAAAAAATGCCATTATTACTCCTTACCTTTAAATACTAAAGCAAAACAAATGAAAATACAAATAATAAATGAAAAGAAAATAAAATGACTAATAAAATCCTAAAATATCCTAAAATAGGGCCCATTTTCATCACTCTCCTCTGCTTCGAAAAGCTCGTACTCGAGCATAGGAGATGAACGGTAAGAAAGCAACGCAACCATCAAAGAGCTCCTCACTACGAAGAAGAGTCGTTCTCAGAAACGCCCCTTGTACCGACTTGCAATAATTGGGAAGAAGTTGGGAAGAAGTTGCTCAAATCAAATGTTTTCGACTCGCGAAAGTGCGTGCGAGTCACCCAAACATCCTCGACAAAAATGTCAAAAAAATCCCTAATACACAACCCAATTTCGTCGTTTTTTTTTCTTACAATCAACCGGTTTGGGAGGGGACTTTTTATCGTTGATTTGACCCAATTGGGTGTATAAGTGAGACAGAATGATTGGGTGGAGCAACCAATCTTTGACTACCTGCCGGTAATCTTGAATTGAGCCTTGGGGGAGAATCGGGGCGAAAACGTAATTTTTTTTTTATGTATGGAGTTTGAAAAAAGGGTGGGTTGGGGGATTCGGGTTGGTGGTGGAGGAATTTTGTAGGGTTGGAGGTTAGGGTTTAAAAATTGTGGATTGGATTTTAAAATGGTAGGTGAAACCCTAGAAGAGGGTTGTCTTGGATCTTGAATGGAGCTTGAATGGAGGGTTTATGGAATGGATTTAAGTTTTTGAGGAAATTAGGGTTCAAAATTTGGGTTTTCGGGGTAATGGATTTGGTGTAGAGGGTGGGGTAGGGCAGGGGTTGGGGGTTCGTTTTTTAATCTCCTCGTATAGTTGTTCGGATCTTCTTGGAGCCATTGATTGTAGCGTATGAGTTTGATAACAAAAATACACCGATACACCAACACCAATGTGGAGCGACGCCCGCTCTGATACCAATTATGTCTATGGTGATCCGTAGCGACACGTGGCGCGTGATTGTGCTCCCGGGAGAAGACTATCTTTTATTTTCTATTTTTAGTTTACGGCAATATTGTCATTTTCTTTTATTTTTAGTGTTTAATTAGTCTCCAAACATGTTTGGGGCTAATGAGTCATTTTTAGTTATTAGTTGTCCATTTTTGTCTTCTTGGATATTAACTTGGTTAGCAAACTAACCTCTACTATAAATAGGCCCTTGGCCCGCATTTGTAATCACAACTTTAATATTGAAAAAAGAATATAGAGAGAAAAAGAAACCCTTTTTCTTAGTTTAGTTTTTTTTTTGTGTGTGGTGTTGTGTAGTTAGTAGTTGGTGGTGTGTAATTGTGACAATAATGCTTCCGCATTCTTAGATTCACATCACATATACTTTGTTGTCAATTTGTGATCCCTAATTCCTTAATTGGAGTTTGTCTTAGACTCTAGTGACATAATTTCTGCAGAGTTGATAAAAAAGCACACCTGAGCTTCTAGTTTATTGGGAATGGTCTCAAAAGCCAGCATATCTGGACCTGCTTCCACAAGAACTTGCAATCTTCGGCGATGAAAATCCTTCAGCTTATTTAAATTCACATGCGGTCCATAATACCCACTACAGACAATAGATAGAAGAAGGTTAAAAATTGTAACACAATACTAACGAAACTTGTCGTCTGAAATTTAATTATAATTATCATTATTGAAGAACAAGTGCAACTAATTGGCACTTAAGAGTACGTAGTGTATATCATCCATTGCAGTGAATGAATTCACAAGGACTGTGAGGGAAGTAGCACCTATATTCTGAGCCATCAGCAAGATAAGCACCATAGCTTCCAATGGATGCTGCAACCAGAGCACGACGATAGCCATGTCCGGGGACCCTTCTCACAGCATCCCAGAACTTATCACGGGCATCAACGGCCAATTTCACACTCCTTTTCAGAATCAACTCCGCTTCTTCAATGGATAGTCCTCGGGACAGAAACCCGGGAATAGTGGCCTGTAATCAGGGGACAACATATATAATAAATGTAGATACGTAAATTCATATGCAAGACACAGAAATCGCTTTGGCAAAAATGAAAATCAACCTCCCAAGTCCCCATTTTGCATGTTTAGGACAGAGGGAGTAATATACATGATCACAACATCCCATGTCCTCAATTTATCATGTTTTAATCTGACTAACTAGAGTAGCATGAAGTCAATAGGAACAATTGGCCAAAGGGTGAAAAATGAAATAGCCTGAACGCACATACAGAGATTCTACTCATTGAATCCAAAAGTAAAAGAAGCAAGAAATAGCTCTAAGAAATACTTTCATTACAAAATTTACATAAAAAAAGGCATGTTTCAAGTGAACTATATATACATAGAAACATTTACACGGACACATACACATATTTCTATCAAGTGCCAACTTCCATAATAACTCCCTTCTAATATTCACACTCAAGAATGTAGATATTACCCCGCTCTATGATGTGTTTTATATAAATTCGATTAAATGGTTTGTCAACAAAACAAATTTAGTTGGGCTCCCTGTTTTCTTATGCCTCTACATAATTTGCATAACATTGCTTCTTAAACCATCCACATTGGGCATTTAAGGATTTTTTTAACAAACAGGATTGTTTCTCAAGAGTTTGAAAGAACAAATGTATTCCCCTACAAAATATCCATTAAACTGAAGCTGGAGGAATAGGCTGAGCTTCTGTTTAATGTATTCCCCTATTCCTCGTGCATCTCAATCACATGTTCTTTTTTAACACCAGGACTACCCCATTTTAAATTTTTCCCAAGGCCCTACTTAAGCTTGAGCTTGTGGATGGTCTCATATTCAACTAACATATTTGAAAAGTGGATACTAATTTCTAAGCACGTATAAACGCGTCCTTAAAACAAGTTAAATCAACAATTAATTTATGGAGACGTGTTTGTATAAAGTTCAGAATAATGCACAAACCTGATATGAAGATGTTACCAATATATCAGCACCCGCCTCCAAATATTCCAAATGAACCTACACACACACAACACATTACATTATATATACCATATCCAAAACTATACATACATGCCCAAATATATTTATGTATATTCTAATGAGGTTCAAAAAAACCACCAAAAATGCATATGTATAGAAAAAGAGAAATACCCTTTTGATAAGATCGGGATCTTTGATCAAACAAAGAGCACTCCAAAGAGGGTCGTTAATATAGGCGCCATGTGTTTCAAGCTGCGTTGCAAAACCACCGTCAATGACGGCGCAACCACCTGCTTTTTCTATGAGATCATCTAACAATGCCGTTGCTTTTTCAATACCCATTTTTCGTTCTTTAAGGAACCAGCTGTAATGGGAACAAAGAGAGAAGAGAGCACATTGAAAGGAGGGTTATAGAGGGGTTTAAAAAGGAGAGCCGGCGGTGGACTTAGTTGGCAAGCTTAAATGTGAATGCGGACGGTTATGCTGTTTATGTTCTGACTCGGCTGTCACTTGCCTGTTTTTATCCTCCTTATTCTATCAAGCCTTTTTTTGTGTGTGCTTTTGTGAGTAACTTGGTCTTAAATCTTGGTTCATCTACTTCCCTACTTCAAGTATCATAAGTTTATACCTACTTTTTTTTTTTTGTGGGGGTGAGAAACGGTCATTTTTTTCATCTTGACTTTATCTCAAATGCTATAATTACCTATTTCATTGGAAAAATATTTTATTTAGAAGTCATCAAATGTTTTCTATTTAGAACGTCTATATATATATATATATATATAATATTATCTTTATTACAAATTAAGAGTCTGAGTTTGAAGTTAAACTTTTTAAGAATACACATTAATATTTAAATTTTATTTTAGTATCATGAAATTTGGGGTTTTAGTTTCAAAAATGAACTTTCTAGTTGGATGTTTCTAGTGACAATTATAGGCGCGACATAACTTTGTGTCACGGTCCTTGATCGTGATAACTCCCTTTTACCATGGTATTTTTAATCATAAAAATTTGGTCAAACATAGGGGTGATCAATTTCTTCTCATTGTCAAAACCGTAACAACACATGACTTTTCACAGTCCTATTACGATCAAAAATTGTGAAAACATGAGCCTTGTCATAGTCTTGTCGCGGTCAAGGACCGTGATAATTTTTTTCTTGTCATAGTCAATGATCGTGTCAACACAGGCCTCGTCATGGATAAGGACCCTGTAAATTTTTCTTTTGTTACGCTCAAGGACACTGACAAATCTATAATCCTAAAAAATAAATGTTGGGCAGTAGCTATTGCCCAGTAAAAACTTGCTTCAAAACAGCGAAAAATAATCTATTTTTGTTAAAAAAAAACAATAACCAACCACAGTATAATATGCATTTAAAATTAATCAAACTAAATATGCAATTAAATAAAAAAACAATAAATTAAATCAGATACAAGTTTAATCACGTGAAAATAGCAGTTTAATTACAAATCATAAATAGCAAAATACAGAAGCTTAATAATGCTCTAGGAGAAAAGTCAACCAAATGACAAACGACTCCATCATGTCGTCGATATGTCGAACATTACCTTATCTTCCAACTATAAGGCCTCATCCTCTTTTCTCAACAACACCTCAAACACTTTGACCTGGGATTCGTAACGCTACAGTGGATTGTTGCGCACTATGGTATCCTCAATGGCACTTAGATCTTTCTCTCCCTTAACAATTCGTGATCCTCCACCTGTGTCACAGATATGGACTTTCTTGAAAGACTCAAGGGTTCCATATGGACAAGATAAAAATAAGCAAACCGATAGTTTTAAATTTTATAATTTTAAGTTCAATTAAACAAATTAAACAAGCAAACATATATATATATATATATATATATATATATATATATATATATATATATATATATATATTTCAAAATAATTGTTTAATAAAAATGTTTTGAATGGCATTTGAATATTGTATAATATTATCTTTATTATAAATTTAGAGTCCAAGTTTGAAGTTGAACCTTTTAAGAATACACATTAATGTTTATATTTTATTTTAGTATCATAAATTTTGGTGTCTTAGTTTCAAAAATGAACTTTTAGGTTGGATATTTCAAAACAAATAAAGCACTTTGAATTTATGGACTTTTTAAAGTTTTTTTTTACTTTGACCCCTAATATAGCATGAAAATTAGGCATAATCCCTCAATTTTTAAAAAATTAGACATAACTCTCATCGTCTAACAGATTGCTAACACTGTTAAATAACTATGATAATTGATAATTAGACGTTACCCTCTATTAGTTTACCAAGATACACTCCCTGAAAACTTCATCTTCTTTCTCCAACTAACAACTTATAACCTTATTTTCAAAATCCTAATAAACAACACAAATGTGAATCAACCAATGATTTGAAGCCAACACAAATCAATGATCATAATCACACATTACCATATCCTTGAACAATTTGTATCATCTCAATTCGTACCATATGGGGAAAAATCAATTTCTGACATTTGAGATTCTTCCTTGGCGTTTTGAATAAACATAGCAGCCTCGTTCACATTAAACATGCAATCGGAGATGAAGGCGAAAACTTTGACAAATAAAAAATAAAAAGTTGACGAATTCTTTTTCTGCAACTCTCCGACAACTCCTCCGACGAATTTATCCTCTTTAGTGGTATTTTCCCAGCGAATGATTTTCAGACTTGGTGGTATTAATTTCACTAGGCTTCATCAATCTTCAATAAGAGTTGTTTATAATTATAATCGGGTACATACTACTTATCCTAGTTTGGGTCTTGTTTATTCATCAATGGGTTCTAATTTTTATTTAACTTAAATGGGACATGATGTACATATTATTGCATCTCTTACAAAGTCGCTAAGTTATATTAACTAGAATCTCCACTAAAATTTACAATAACAAAGATTTGGGAATCGATTTGTGCCCAAATGGCATAAATTTGTATTATACAAATTTTTCAAAGGATTAGGATTATTTGACTTGGATCGTTGATTTGGTGATTAGGGTTCTTAAAGTTCAGGTTTCCAATTTAGGGTTAGAAGTTGTAGGTTGGAGGAAAAATATGAATTGATTAGGGAGGGTATTTTGGTCTTTAAACTAATGGGGGTAAAGTTTAATTATCAATTATCAGAGTTATCCAACGATATTAGCAATCTATTTGATGACTTGGTTTAAGTATAATTTTTGAAAAAGTGAGGGGTAATGTCTAATTTTGGTATTATCTTAGGGGGCAAAGTAAAAAAATTATAAATTAGTATTCCTAGCTTTTTCTATTCCACATATAGGATAAGTAACATTTTCATTCCATTTTTTATACCTAAAACAAAAAAATATGGATTGGGGGAAATAATGCTCTCGCCTCACTAATGATAGGAGAATTAAGAAAATTTGAAAAATAGGAACCATTTTTAGAAAGAAAAAAATATTTAGTGTCATGAAAGAATAAGCACTAATATTTTAAGGACTAATGCGACCATATTTATTAAATTTATGACGTAGAGAATAATTATGATGAGAACAATTTCATGATTCTAAATTTAGAGTTATTATTCAAAAATTAACTTTCTTAAAAATTAATTCCAATATTATCAATTAAAAAATCTAGGTTTTATTCGAATATAATAATTATAAAAGGTAAAATCCTACTAGTTAAAATTTAACATAGAATGATCGAAAAGAGTAAAGAAATCAAGCGCACACAAAAGAGCAAGATGTATATGGCTCGGCAATGTGCCTATATCCACGAGAGGTTTTTCTTTTTTATTATCAGAGTTTCAATACTCGTGATTACATTCTCATTTTCTATGGGGACTAGGTTAATATTTACAAGAGGATGTAATTGAGTTATTAGGGACCTCAATCACTGTGATAATTATCCACAATTGATCGGCCATATCATTTTCCTTGATTATCTCAGGTCGATTACCGTCAGCAATCTCTATCTTCGTGGATAGGAATGTTTGATCATTTCAGTAGGGCCCATGCACTCCTACCACATATAATAGATTATTTTTCTCATAATTTCACCTAAAACTTTGTAGCTGATTGAGGTTGTGAAAGTCTGTTCTGGATTTCAAAGGAATTCATTTTGTGGGTCATGAATGGTTTTGATCATCCAGTTATGATGTGGTCAGTGGGAACTGAGGTAATTATCTTTGTTAATAAAGAATCGTTATGCACGTTAAGTGTTAGGGGCACGCTAGTTTTTTTCCCTACTCATTAAAGTAGTAGGTGGTCAACTACACCAAATCACCCGAATTGTTACGGTAGAAAACTGTGACAATTATATGCACGATAAAACTTTGTGTCACGATCCTTGATCGTGATAACTCCCTGTTGTCACGATCTTTTTAATTATGAAAATTTGGTCAAACATAGGGGTGATCAATTTCCTGTTACAGTCAAGGACCAAGACAACACATGACTTGTTACCTTCCTATTACAATTAAAGATCCTGATAACAAAAGCCTTATCACGGTCAAGGATCACGATAATTTTTCTTTCATCACGGTCAAAGACCATGAAAAAACTGAATCAAAAAAGATAAATGTTAGGAAGTAGCTACTATCCAGTAGAAAACCTGCTTCAAAGCAGCCAAAAATAACCAATTTTTGTTTAAACAAAACAACAACAACAACAACCAACCATATTATAATACACAATTAAAATTAATAAAACTAAATAGACAATTAAATAAGTCAAACCAAATTAAATCAAAAACAAGTTTAATTACGTTAAAATAATAGTTTAATGAAAAATCATAAGTATCAAAATACAAAAGCTCAATAACTCTCTAAGAGAAAAGTCAACAAAACGACAAACGACACCACTACACCGTCGATATGTCGAACACTGCCTTACTCGTCCAACCACAATACCTCGTCCTCTTTTCTAAACAACACCTCAATCACTATGACCCCGGACTCGTAAGGCTGCAGTGGACTGTTATGCACTATGGTGCCCGCATTGGCACTTAGATACTTCTCTCCCTTAATAATTTGCGATACTCCACCCGTGTCACGAATATAACCTCTCTTCAAAGACACAATGTGTTCCATATGGACAGGGTAAAAACAAGTAAATAATTATTTTTAAATTTTTCAAATTTATTTTTAATTTAATAAATTAACCCGATTAAAATTAGTACTAATTAATTGATTATTTTGTTAAAATAATTAACTAATTTTATCATAACCTAAAGCATGCATCTAGGTTAGTATGGAAGATAAAATAAATCAATCACACACAACACTCGATGTATGAGAAAAACCCACAACAAGAAAAACCTTGAACAACTTGGCCATGCAAAATCACTATGTACATAATTACAAAAGGACACGACAGTAGACTTACACAATCGACTGGATGCCCTCGTAAGCCTTGACGCTTTTCATTCTTTCTACCTCTGCATAGTGATACACAAGATTCCACCCATAAAGATGACACAACGCATGGGTCCACATCTACCTCAATATCCACTGGTAAGGCTCAACAACCATCACATAATATAGAGTCCACCTTATGTAAACAACCCATGTACGAAATCTACCGCACGAAATATGTTCTCAACAGTATGAAGAGAAACTAAACTTTGGTGCACAAAACAAGATATCAAAGAATATATGAAGATGAAACTTGGATATTAAACTAATTGGGTGAAAGTAGGGTTATGGAGGCTCTTGGATATGAATTGGAAAATTTTTTTGCCAAAAACTCTCCAAGAAGACAGATGCCAACACTCCTTTATATAGAAAAAACGTTTTCCAGGTGATCCATTTTTTGAGGACTTATTTAATGAAAACAAGAGGTCATTCAAATGAAACAACATATCTCGTTTGAACCAAACTAAACCTCATTCGAACGAACATGCTCATCTCGTTTGATCATACTTTGAACGAGCTTCAAATGACATTTACTACGTTAGACAGGAAATCTTTGTTTGATCCTCGTTTGAAGGTCGTTTGGATGACATAATCATATTGTTTGAACGAACGCCATCAAATTGTTCGAACGACTTAAACCCACAAATATTTTTTTCTTTTAAAACCTTTTCAAAACAACCCTTAAATAATATTTTATAAAGCACTTTTAGAATAACACCAAATTATAAATATCCAACGATAAAAAATATACACATTCATACATGAGAGATCCTTGAACATTTTAGATGAAACATGGAACGATGATATAAGCGCTCTAACTTGGACACTATGGTCTTCAAACAAACATGTCATAGGCTTGAAAGGTAAGCATACTCAAGGCATTTCCTATGACTCAAATGTTTTGTTCAAACAAGGAATAAACCAAAACATACAAATTGACTCGATTCAGAAATGTATCCATATAAATCTCCCCCTTTGGCTATTCTAGGACAAAACAAAAATAAAAAACTATGGATCATCAAGTTTTTTAAAAGACTCAATCCACAACCCCAAAAGGGAAAAAGTGCAAACACTTGACAAACTCACGTTAAGTAGCTTTGCTCTTGTGTAAACTCCATGGCATTGTTGAAAACCTACACACTTAAACACACCTTCAAATGCAAAGATAATATATAACAATATAAATTCTCATAAGAATAAACCATCCTCCTTTGTCTAACAATCTCTACCTCTGTTAGGACGTCTCCCTTCTGAGGTAAAAATCTCCTCCTGGCTATGAAGATTGAGACACAATTTCTCCCCCTTTTTGTTTAGGAATGGACAAAGATAAAAATGCATAATAAAACCATTTATACCTAATATAACCATTTATCCACCTAAATGAAATAAGGGTAGGGATAAAAGAAAAATAAGTATATCATGCAGTAGTGTAAAGTGTAACAATAAACAACGAACATAACATGGCAACACAAGCATAAATAATCCAAATAATAAACAAATAATACCAATTTTGATGCAAGAACTTAAGCATAAAATATCAATATAATCATAAAGTCATGTCAATTTCAAACCATTTGAAACTTAAGAATAACATATGGCCTACATGGACTAAATGAAAATATAAAGACTCAAAACAAAAGATACCATATATATAAATATGCGAAAGATACCAATGACCCACGGGCATAAATATACAGGTATAAACATAAAAAAACAAGACACAAAACACTTAAATTATTCACACTATCATATTATTGATATATCTAAACAAATGTGGTATGGGGTGAAGGGACGTGAACTAGCACAAAACTAAATATGAACCAATCATTCAAATTATATTTGAGGAGTTCTATTTTACTCATTAACTTTATCAAACAAACATTTTGCCTTATAGTGACAGATAAAGTGAATTCACAAATGGACAAACAATCATAATGTTCACTGTTCTAGAAAATATTAATGATTCTCAAATTCATCGCGCCAACCATAAATTAACTAGGACTCATTGTGCAAGCCCATTGATCTTTAACTTATAACACCCTCAAAATTATAGATATATCATTTTTTCACTCTCATTTTTTAGAAGATATCAATTTGAAGAATCAATGCAAAACTATTGGCCTTGGTAATTCTATCTTTTCTTTTGCCTCTTAATTTTTTAGGCTCTTGCCAACGGTGTCCTTTCACGCAAGGAAGATTTATCCATTCATAGCCCTTTTTCATGCTGTGACACCCCGCCTAATTAAATACCGGGCGATCACTCATTTATTAAATTAAAATCAAGGTGAACAGTTGGTTCATTCTTAGCATCACTGTCATAAAAATAACTTTTCCAATTTAAACACCCTAATTAATTAAGCTAAGTGTCAAAACCATTTTTAAACATTACTTTCCAAATTTATTTTAAAAACAAAAATTTAATTTATTACAACAATACAATATTAAAGAATCACACCACAATAATCCTGGAACATATAATCCAAATAATTTAAACATTCAACAAATAATCCCAACTTTAAAACTTAAAGTAAAACATCCAGACAGTAATAAATCCCAAAGTGACAATACTAGAAATCTGATTCACAATGTCCAAATAAACAACTGAATAATGGAAATGGTGACACATGACCCACTAAATGAATGTGCTAGGAGTGGAGTCAAATAAATGAAGTCGCCTAAGCAAGAGGCCTGCAACTCCCACCTAAGCTACAACGCGTTCCTTCCAAGAGATCCTAAGCAAGACGCCCCTATGGCTGGGCACCTATAATATATACATATATATACAAGGGAGAAAGAGAAATAGAAACGGGTCAGAGCCCGATAGTGTATATGATTTAAAATTCGTTTAGCAAGTATTTAAATTGTTTACAGGCCAATGCAACAACATATTAGTGCGACACTCTCTTGAGAAATTCTCACCTCTCTCCTAATGTGCACCCCTATCGTACTAACCTTCCCAACGGATTATCTATCTTATACCGCACTAAATTTTCCAATGATTTAACTTATCTTAGGTTACTCGTAAGATTTAAAACTGAACGATGTAATTGTTTAAAAGGAAAGTCTCATTTGATAACAAAGCTCTCTTTTTAACTTTATTTATTAATAAAGTTTCCCAGTGTCATATTATACTTTTCAAACAAGTATTTCCAAATTGAAGTCAAGATTCATTTCTTACTTACCATAACACAGTAGACAGTTCCAAATTTCAGAATTTCATATATATATTAAATACTCGTATAATATATATATATATATATCTTCTAACAGCACCCCACATAAAAATTATGGTGCGTGCATACTCTGATATCCAATCCCCGTATCTCTCGTACTAAGGGAAATACAAGCTCGGAATCACTCTCGAACTGTATTAACACATACACAAACAATATTGAGGCGAAGCATAGATTCCAAGTCTCTAAGAGGATAGCACATGCCCCCACGTCTCTTAGGACCGTCTGAATTATTGATTCGATAGCCTGTACCAAGGATATCTATCTTCTAGGGTACAAGTCAATATCCCCCATAAAGGTCCCATCAAGATAAGACTGTCCCAGTGAGATAACCTCAGGGATAGCAAGTATTTAGGGCACGATTTTCACACATAGATAATATATGCATACACAATCATATAACTATACTAATATTACCATATCAATTTTAGGTACATCTCAAATCCCATAGTTATGATATTTATCCTCATATCTCATTATCAGTTATCACGTATAACGGTTCGTCTCTAACTTTAATTCGAGGTATTATTCCAACTTACTACGTAACACTCATGGACTCTATCCTCCCAAGTATAAAAATTCAGTAGGTATTCATCTATTTTCCATCGTAACCATTTTACGTAATCTCTCCCTTTAATACAAAATTTTATCGTCCCTTAGGTATAAACACTCCAAAAATATAGATTTCGCCTTACATTAAAGGTCTCTTATTCATTAATAAATCCTACTGGTCATCTTTATCTTCCAAAACATTTTAATAAGGGTGTCCAAGGATTATTTCTCATTAAATTGAATTCAACTAATTTAAAAAAGGGGAAATATAAGCCTGCTAGAAGGGGTCGATCGATCGAGGTCTGGGGCTCGATCGATCGAACTTTCGATCGATCGAAGCTCTTGGCTCGATCGATCGATTAAGCAGGTATGGCGAATTCTGCAGTTACCAGTTACGGGTTTTCTCACATAACTCCATCCAAATCCAAACTTTTCATCCCCAAACGTCCAGAAATTTATACTACTAATAATATAAATCCATTCCATACATCTTTTACGTAAAGCATGCAAATTTCCATTAATAATCATGGATTAACAGGCCAAAATTCATGCAAATCTCAAGAACCCTAGAAATCTCTTTAATATGGTTCTAATCAATCTTTTCCAGAATTTTCTCCTTCTAAAATATCAAAATTTCGTGGTTGAATCTTCTACATGTGAAGGGGTTTCCAGAATAACATTTAAACCATTACTACATGCGATTTCCTATCTCAAATTTGGTTTTCTTCCATAAAACTCATCCTAATCATCCCTAGACTAACATGAGTGATGCATTAACGAAATAAGCAAGATAAACACTTGCCTGGGATTTTCGACGTTCTGGTTTGATGATGAATTTGGTGTGGTTGCGTTCCCCATCGTGCGATCTACGTGTTGGTGGTGGTGGCGGTGGCGGTACAACCGGGTGAATCGTTGGCCTTGGATTGCTTGGAAAAGCCTCTCCTTCCGTCTCCTATGGCCGTCACATGTATTTGGTTATTTTAACCCTAGAAGATAACCTTAGACATATGATATATCCTTTGAATTTTCGTGGGTTTAATTACCCAAAATGTAAAATGTCCAAAATGCCCTCTCGGGGTACTAATTAAGCCTAAAAACGCCCCGAGACCCAAATTAAACCCCCGGGTACACTTTTCTGACTATCTCGACCCTTCCGGACACTTTAGCGCACTCAAAATGACCATACGAGTGACTTATAGTATATTCACTTTTATTCATCAATAGTTAGTCCTGACGCGACATGGGTGCGTCCCGACTCAAATTTCTAAAATTGTCATTTTATTCACTCGTGACATTTAATATAACCAATATTATATATTACTTTGCTCATTAGTAATATTTAACAAATTTCCCATAATTACTAAATCTCATCACGTTAATAATTATAACATAATTAATTTCCGGATTTATATTAAATAATTAATTCACATTAAATTTAATAAATCTCCAAATTAATATAGCATAAAAATACGGGGTATTACATACTTCCCTCCTAATAACGGAATTTCGTCCCGAAATTCGAAAAATAAGGCGTACCTGGTAAAAATAAATATGGGTATTTCTCGCGCATATCTGCCTCGCGCTCCCAAGTGGACCCCTCCACATTATGATGCTCCCATTGGACTCATACAAGTGGAACTACCTTCGACCTCAATCTTCTCTCGCTATGGTCTAGGATAGCCACTGGTCTCTCCTCGTAAGAGCTGTCAGGCTGTAAGTCTATCTCATCTATCGCAATGTGGGTACGGGCCATATCATCCCGAAGATATCGTCTCAACGACGAGATGTGAAATACATCGTGAATGCGATGTAAATGCTCTGGCAGTCCCAATCTGTATGCTACCGGCCCAATCCTCTCGATGATGGGAAATGGTCCCACGTACGGGGGGGGGGGGGGGGGGGGGCAATTTCCCTTTCTTCCCGAACCTCATTACTCCTTTCATAGGAGACACACGTAGTAACACTTGGTCCCCCACATTAAACTCCCGAAAGAACCGTTTCGCATCGGCGTAGCTCTTCTGCCTATCCTGGGCTACTCGAATGAGACTCCTGATCATCTCAATCCTCACAGAGGTTTCCTTAATTACCTCTGGTCCTAGAAACTTGTTATCCCCCCACCTCGAGCCAATAAGTTTGGGAATGACAAGGCCTTCTATACAAAGCCTCAAATGGGGCCATGCCAATCGTGAACTGACAAGAGTTATTATAAGCAAACTCTACTAGTGGAAGGTGTGGCGCCCAACCTCCTCCAAAATCAAGAACACACATGCATAGCATATCCTCCAACATCTGATTAGTACGCTCTGTCTGTCCATCTTTCTGTGGGTGATAAACTGAACTCAACCTCAATTCAATACCCATAGCCTCCTGAAAGCTCTCCCAGAAATGCGACACAAAAATCTTGTCTCTATCTGACATAATATTCAGGGGCACTCCATGTAATCTAATAATCTCAGCAATGAACAACTGAGCATATTGACTTGTGGTATAGTCTGTCCGCACCAGCAGAAAATGAGCCACATTGGTCAAATGGTCTATAATCACCCAAATAGAGTCGTGGCCCCGCTGTGATGTAGGCAACCCCGTAATAAAATCCATGGAAATACTTTCCCACTTCCACGCGGGTACTTCCAATGGCTGAAGCAACCCTGACGGTTTCTGATGGTCCACCTTTACCAGCTGGTAGGTATAACACTTGGACACGAACTCAGCGATGTCCTTCTTCATTCCACTCCACCAGTATTATCGCCTCATATCCTGGTACATCTTATATCCTCCAGAATATACCGCAAATCGAGACTCGTGAGACTGGGTCATCACTACATGACGTAATTCTTCTCCTTCTGGAACCACCAATCTCCCATTAAATCTCAAACCCCCATCAGAACTAACATAATAGGACTCAGCACCATCGGCTAAAAGTCATAAAATCTGCTCCTGGCAACACGGGCCTGTGGTCTGTGCCTGTATCACCCTCGTAACAATCTCGGGTGTCACTATCATAACAGATATGAAGGAATGGGCTACTGCGTCCTGGTGGCCTAACTCCTTCCACTTTGCTTTCCAGACGTCCGCTACATCATCTACCGGTCTACGGCTCAATGCATCAGCAACTACATTGGCCTTCCCCGAATGATATTGTATGTCGAACTGATAGTCCTTCACAAACTCTAACCATCTGCGTTGACGCATATTCAGCTCTCGCTGAGTGAACAGGTATTGCAGTGACTTGTGGTCTATGAACAAACGGAATTTCTCCCCCAATCAATAGTGTCTCCATATCCTCAATGCAAAAACGACCGCTGCTAACTCCAGGTCGTGGGTGGGGTAATTCTTCTCATGCGACTTAAGCTTATGGGAGGAAAAATCTATAGCCTTCTCTTCCTGCTGAAGTACTCCCCCAAGTCCCCGTAAAGAGGCATCGGTGTAAACCAGGTACTCCACACCCGACTTCGATAAGGCAAGGACTGGTACTGAAGTAAGCTTATCTTTCAGCTCGTCGAAAGCCAATTGACAAGCACCATCCCAAACAAATGGTACCCCTTTGCGAGTCAGGTTCGTCAATGGACCCGCTATTTTGGAGAATCCCCGAATGAATCTCCTATAGTATCATGCTAACCCCAAGAAACTACTGTCCCCACTCCCTCACCGTTGACACTTTACTCGAGTCAACTGCTATCCCCTATTCAGAAACGACATGCCCCAAGAACTGTACTTCTCGTAACTAGAATCCACACTTCTCATACTTAGCATACAACTTATGCTCTCGTATATTCTGAAGAACCTGTCTCAAGTGATCGGCATGCTCCTCCTCGGAGTGTGAATATATCAAAATGTCATCTATGAAGACGATGACAAACTGATCCAAGAACTCTCTGAACACTCGGTTCATTAAGTCCATGAATACGGCTGGAGAATTTGTGAGGCCAAATGGCATCACCTTGAACTCATAGGATCCATATCTCGTCAAGAAAGCAGTCTTTGAAATATCCTTCTCCCTAATACGTAGCTGATGGTACCCCAACCTCAGATCTATCTTCGAAAAGAAAGTTGCTCCCCTCAACTGGTCGAACAAATCATCGATTCGAGGTAACGGATACTTATTCCGTATCGCGACCTTGTTCAATTCCCGGTAGTCCACACATAACCTCAGTAAGCCATCTCTCTTCTTCACAACTAAGACTGGAGCGCCCCAAGGTGAGGTACTCCTGCGAATGAAGCCCTGACCTAACAGCTGCTCTATCTGATCTCGTAACTCTTGCATCTCTACCAGAGTCATACGGTATGGAGCGCATGCTATCGGTCTAGTATCCGATAATAAATCTATGACAAAGTCTATCTCTCGACTGGGGGGTAGGCCTGGTATCTCCTGGAATACATCGGAATACTTACGAACAACTAGGATAGAGTCTAAGGGAATCACAACCTCCTTAGAGGTATCCTCCTCTATGTAATACAAATGAGCGGTCGAACCTCCCTTTGGGCGAGGCATCGCCACTACAAACATCTCTTGCCCCGAAATGGAAAAGACAATACTCCCACCAAAACAATTAATCATGGCTCTGTAAGCTGCGAGCCAATCCATACCGATAATAACATCATGCTCATGCATATCTAAGACTAACATGTCTCCAGGTAATACCAAGATACCAATCTCTACCCCCACTCCCCGACATATAAAGAAAATAAGTGAACCACTCCCCAGTGGTGAGTCTACACACGTCATCGTGCTCTCTGTTGTGGCTAACAACCCTAAGGCCTTCGCAAAATGCGTAGCTATAAAATAGTGCATCGCCCCAGTATCAAACAAAACTCGACCCATAGTACCATGGATAGGAAACATACCCTCAATCGCGGGTGGTGCCTGTGGAGCTGCTGCCTGGTGGACGTTATAGACATGTCCATACTGTAACTTCCCCTGCTGCACTGGAGCTGCTGGAACGACTGGTAAAGCTGGAGCTGGGAGGGCAGCTGGAAAAAGTGGCCTCTGTGGCTCATTACGGGCACCCTGCTACTGTGGGGCCCTCTCTCCCTTCGGATAATCGTGGCGCCTGTGGCCATGCTTATCGCACCCAAAACATCGACCCTTGAAGTTACCTCCCCTCTGACCCTGCTGACCACGGCCCTGCAGGCCGTTACCACCACACCACTGGCCCTGTTGGCCCTGGTGGAAATGTTGTTGGCCTTGTTATTGGCCCTGCTGGCCCTGCTGATTAGGCTGGCCCTGCCTATAACCCCCAAATCCCTATCTGGAATCACCTGAACGGAATCGCTTAGCAGGGTCCCCCTGATGGAAACTCTGCTCGTGCTGACGAGTCTGTCCTTGATATGGTGCTCCACTAGCACTACTACCCCCGGTCCTGCTCTGCTGGTTGGACTCTCCTGCTCTCTTGATTCCCTGCAGATGGAAGCGATTATCCTGGAAATGTAGTAAAGCAGCATTGAGTACATCAGTGAAAGTACTCAGAGATAGATTCCCTATAAGGTGCTGACGGATCCTCCAAGCTAACCCGTCCACAAACAGCATTATCTTCTTACCCTTAGTGGGTGCCTCATCTGGCACTATGGTGAGAAGTTTCGTGAACTCCTCCTCATACTCAACAATGGTAGAATTCTCCTGTTTCAAGTTTAGTAGTTTTCGCCTCATCTCAGTCTGTACGACGGGTGGAAAGTACTTGCGGTCAAACCGCTCCCAAAATGACTGAATCGGGATCGTGTCCCTCTTCTCCAAAGTGCTGGTGGACTCCCACCACTGCAAAGCGACCCCCACCAGCTTAAAGGAAGCCAACAACTGTTTCTGTACGTCTGTGCACTCATACATACTAAGATTCCACTGGATGTCTTTCTTCCATTGGCTGACGATGATGATATCTGAACTACCAGAGAACTCAGCGGGATGTGCCTTCTGAAAGGCATCCCTAACCCGCCCCCATGAAGATGGAAGCTGTGCAGGTACTGGCGTCACTGCCTGAATCTAGGGTGGAGCCTACTAAACCACCGCTAGCGCGGTATTAACCGCCTGAGCAATAATAGCGGCTACCTCATTAGCATTCATAGTACCCTGTGACGGAGCTGTTAGCTGCTCGGTTTGGGCATGCCTATCCTTTGGTGCACATCTCGGAGGCATCTGAAATGTGAAGAAATTTATTATTCTACACTTATTATCAAATCTCAAATAGCTGAAGACGTAAACATTAAAGCAGGAATACAACAATCCTAAAATAGGGCTCTATAGCAAAAATGTTAAGCTGAAAGCGAAATAAGCCGTACAGATCCTAAGGATACTAGAACCTGATGCTCTGATACCACCTGTGACACCCCGCCTAATTAAATACCGAGCGATCACTCCTTTATTAAATTAAAATCAAGGTGAACAGTTGGTTCATTCTTAGCATCACTGTCGTAAAAATAACTTTTCCAATTTAAACACCCTAATTAATTAAGCTAAGTGTCAAAACCATTTTTAAACATTACTTTCCAAATTTTATTTTAAAAACAAAGATTTAATTTATTACAACAATACAATATTAAAGAATCACACCACAATAATCCTGGAACATATAATCCAAATAATTTAAACATTCAACAACTAAATCCCAACTTTAAAACTTAAAGTAAAACATCCAGACAGTAATAAATCCCAAAGTGACAATACTAGAAATATCTGATTCACAATGTCCAAATAAACAACTGAATAATGGAAAGGGAGACACATGCCCCACTAAATGAATGTGATAGGAGTGGAGTCAAATAAATGAAGTCGCCTAAGCAAGAGGCCTGCAACTCCCACCAAAGTTGCAACGCGTTCCTTTCAAGAGATCCTAAGCAAGACGCCCCTGTGGCTGGGAACCTGTAATATATACATATATATACAAGGGAGAAAGAGAAATAGAAATGGGTCAGAGCCCGATAGTGTATATGATTTAAAATTCGTTTAGCAAGTATTTAAATGGTTTACAGGCGAATGCAACAACATATTAGTGCGCCACTCTCTTGAGAAATTCTCACCTCTCTCCTAATGTGCACCCCTATCTTACTCACCTTCCCAACGGATTATCTATCTTATACCGCACTAAACTTCCCAATGATTTAACTTATCTTAGGTTACTCGTAGGATTTAAAACTGAACGATGTAATTGTTTAAAAGGAAAGTCTCATTTGATAACAAAGCTCTCTTTTTAACTTTATTTATTAATAAAGTTTTCTAGTGTCCTATTATACTTTTTAAACAAGTATTTCCAAATTGAAGTCAATATTCATTTCTTACTTACCATAACACAGTAGACAGTTCCAAATTTCAGAATTTCATATATATATTAAATACTCGTATAATATATATATCTTCTAACAGCACCCCACATAAAAATTATGGTGCGTGCATACTCTGCTATCCAATCCCCGTATCTCTCGTACTAAGGGAAATACAAGCTCGGAATCACTCTCGACTGTATTAACACATACACAAACAATATTGAGGCGAAGCATAGATTCCAAGTCTCTAAGAGGATAGCACATGCCCCCACGTCTCTTAGGACCGTCTGAACTATTGATTCGATAGCCTGTACTAAGGATATCTATCTTCTAGGGTACAAGTCAATATCCACCATAAAGGTCCCATCGAGATAAGACTGTCCTAGCGCGGTAACCTCAGGGATAGCAAGTAGCGCGGGTACAATTTTCACACATAGATAGTATATGCATACACAATCATATAACTATACTAATATTACCATATCAATTTTAGGTACATCTCAAATCACATAGTTACGATATTTATCCTCATATCTCATTATCAGTTATCACGTATAACGGTTCATCTCTAACTTTAATTCGAGGTATTATTCCAACTTACTACGTAATACTCATGGACTATATCCTCCCAAGTATAAAAATTCAGTAGGTATTCATCTATTTTCCATCGTAACCATTTTACGTAATCTCTCCCTTTAATACAAAATTTCATCGTCCCTTAGGTATAAACACTCCAAAAATATAGATTTCGCCTTACATTAAAGGTCTCTTATTCATTAATAAATCCTACTGCTCATCTTTATCTTCCAAAACATTTTAATAAGGGTGTCCAAGGATTATTTCTCATTAAATTGAATTCAACTTATTTAAAAAAGGGGAAATATGAGCCTGCTAGAAGGGGTCGGTCGATCGAGGTCCGGGGCTCGATCGATCGAACCTTCGATCGATCGAAGCTCTTGGCTCGATCGATTGAAGCTCTTAGCTCGATCGATCGATCAAGCAGGTATGACGAATTCTGCAGTTACCAGTTACGGGTTTTCTTACATAACTCCATCCAAATCCAAAATTTTCATCCCCAAACGTCTAGAAATTTATACTAGTAATAATATAAATCCATTCCATACATCTTTTAAGTAAAGCATGCAAATTTCCATTAATAATCATGGATTAACAGGCCAAAATTCATGTAAATCTCAAGAACCCTAGAAATCTCTTTAATATGGTTATAATCAATCTTTTCCAGAATTTTCTTCTTCTAAAACATCAAAATTTCATGGTTTAATCCTCTACATGTGAAGGGGTTTCCAGAATAACATTTAAACCATTACTACATGCGATTTCCTATCTCAAATTTGGTTTTCTTCCATAAAACTCAACTTAATCATCCCTAGACTAACATGAGTGATGCATTAACGAAATAAGCAAGATAAACAATTGCCTGAGATTTTCAACGTTCTGGTTTGGTGATGAATTTGGTGTGGTTGCGTTCCCCGTCACGCGATCTACGCGTTGGTGGTGGTGGCGGTGCAACCAGGTGAATCGTTGGCCTTGGGTTGCTTGGAAAAGCCTCTCCTTTCCTCTCCTATGGCCGTCACTTGTCTTTGGTTGTTTTAACTCTAGAAGACAACCTTTGACATCTGATATATCCCTTGAATTTTCGTGGGTTTAATTACCCAAAAATGTAAAATGTCCAAAATGCCCTCCCGGGGTACTAATTAAGCCTAAAAACGACCTGAGACCCAAATTAAACCCCCGGGTACACTTTTCTGACTATCTCGCCCCTTCCGGACACTTTAGTGCACTCAAAATGACCATACGAGCGACTTATAATATATTTACTGTTATTCATCAATATTTAGTCCCGACGCGACACGGGCGCATCCCGACTCAAATTTCTAAAATTGTCATTTTATTCACTCGTGACATTTAATATAACCAATATTATATATTACTTTGCTCATTAGTAATATTTAACAAATTTCCCATAATTACTAAATCTCGTCACGTTAATAATTATAACATAATTAATTTTCAGATTTATATTAAATAATTAATTCACATTAAATTTAATAAATCCCCAAATTAATATAGCATAAAAATACGGGGCATTACACATGCACACTCATATTTTTAATAAACCATCTAACTCATAGGCTATGGTTCTTACATGCACAAATTTTCCATAGTTAAAATATATGAAATTGACAAGAATGATGGAAGAACACCTCACTTTGCTCATGTAACATATAAAGCTATAATGCAAAAGAGATCGTGCACATGTGTATTGAGGCATATGTAAAGTGAATCCATTGAGAAAATCATTTTTAAACTACTCCATGCAAGCATGATTAAGAACAATCCAATTATTGAAATGATAATCAAATTTCCTGTCCATATAGGTACATGCAAATAAGTGGATTCAAACACACCGATATGACACAAAAATTGTGTAAAACTAAACTACACATAAACAAAAATCTTTTTGAGTTTTTAAATATTTTTCAAAATAATGACACCGCTTGAAAACAAAACTCAAAAGACAAAAAAAATATATTTTTTTAATAATACCCAATAAAAAAAATCAAAATACAAAAGACTTAAACATTATACAACTAGTAATAACATATACAACATGATGTATAAAAGCTAGTGTATAAAAACATTTAAACTCAATCAACAATTAGATTTAGAAGTATCATGTTCAATCATTCGAGAATCAACAAGTCTAATTTTTAAAGCCTCCAATTATGATTTCCTAGCCCACATATGACACGACACTCATGCATTTTGGGAACCTCGGTGGCTCTAGTCTCAGACTTTTTAGGGCCTTTTCTATGATCAAAGAAAAAAGGACTAAGGTGACCTTTCCTACGGCAATGTGTTCATGTATAGACATGAAGAATGCTACCTAAGGGTTTACCTTTTCTAACATCCTTGACTATGGTCGAATCTCTCATAATCTTGGTCTTAGATTTAGTAGCGGAAGAATTTTGATCATCGAAGACAATCCCATAATTATCATTTTTTATTTGAATGGTGCCTAACATTTTATCCAACTTTGTCGACCTAGACTTCAAATCAATTTTAACATTACTCGAGTCTCTCAATCTCTCTTTTAACTCCACAATCCTGAACTTGAGCAAGTGGAAAGAGTCGTTAAAAACTAGGCAATCATTTTTTAAAATGTCCATCAAATCATAAAGGTGATATCGTTCCCCCTTTAACAAATGCGAGCTTCTCCCTAAATGTCTTATCACATTACCTAAAATCCTCAATCAATATGCTATCATAATTCCTTATGGTAAGTTCTCTCAATTTATCGAAAGTTAACTTGAAGCTCACTCACCTCCTCTTCTTCTTCTTCTTCTTCTTCTTCTTCTTCTTCTTCTTCATCATCATCACCACTCTTTTCACCATAACTCACTTAGTATCCACAATTGGCCTAGAAATACTCAAAATTATGAAGACTTTTCATTAAGTCTTATAAGGTTGGACATGAATTCGATTTAATTATGCTTTATAGGATAATTAGATTCCTCTTCTGATTCATAATCATTAAAGGTAGCATTATATGCCTTAGGATTTTTTACCTCCTTCCTTATCTTAGTGGGATACTCAGAAACCCTATGGAAATAACCCTCACACCCAAAGAAACTATCTGAATAACCCCTCTAAAAATTATCATTATATTTTTTAATGAACTTTATAATGTTGTTAAACTTGTTTTTCTCAAACTTCTTTTCATCTTTCGATTATTTTTCAAACTTGAGAAAATTTTGTGAACTTCTTTACAAATATGGCCATATCATTAGAATCATCATCCTAAATAAGTGTTCCCTCATTCCGGACATTCAAAGCAATGCCCTTATCTTTTTTCATATTTTTGGAGGAAAACATCTCGAGTTCATAGATTTGAAGATCACCCACAAGATCTTCAATTTTTGTAGAGTCTAGAGTCATCGAAGAATTAGAAATAGTCACTTTAGAATTAAATCTTTCAAGTAAGAACCTAAAGATTTTCTTGACTACTCGGGTTTCGAGTATTATTTCTCCTAAGTTAAAAGACGAGTTCACAATATTAAATAGTCTAGCATAGAACTCATCAAATGTTCCATTCTCCACCATCCTAATGGCTTCAAACTTGGTGGTGAGGTTTTGGAGTTTAGAATCCTTAATAATACTAGTTTCCTTATGGGTTAGTTGGAGTATATACCAAGTTTGTTTGGATGTTTCACACGTTAAAATATGACGGAACTCTTCCGGTGTGACCACAAAAAACAAAGAATTTAAACCACGTGAATTCTAGTTAGATAATTTTTGCTCATCCTTATTCCAAATTCTACGGGTATAAGAACACGAAGTTCATCGCCAAAATTGTGGGTAGGTTTCACCCTTTAATAACAGCTAACGATACCCCCTTATTTATATCCTTAAGTGCTGATTTCATACACATTTTCCAGTACCTGTAATTAGACCCATTAAACATCGGTGACCTAGAAAGTGACTGAACCTCCATATAAAAATTGTGTGGATTCATGCCTAAATAAATTATAGAGACCCTCTCTGATACCACTTGAAAGACATAAGGGTTCAATATGTACAAGGTAAAAATAAGCAAACCACTATTTATAAAAAATTTAAATTTAAGTTCAATTAAACAAATTAACCCAATTAAATACAGAACCAATCAACCGATTATTATGTTAAAATGATTAACCAATTTTATTATAACCTAAAGCGTGCATTTAGTGACTATAGAATATAAAATAAATCAATTACACATAACGCCATATGTACGAGGAAAATCCACAACAGGAAAAACCTTGGACGACCCATCCATGCAAATACATTATGTATAGAATAACAAAAGGACATAATAGTAAACTTACATAATCGACTCGATGACCTTGCAAGAATTGATTCTCTTCATTCCTTCTACCTCTACATAGTGACATGCAGGAGTCCACTCGCAGAGATACCACAATGTGTGAGTCCACACACACCTCGATATCCTTCGATAAGGCTTATCAATCGTCATATAATACAGAGTCCACCATATATAAACAAATCAGACATGTAATCCACTGCACAAAATAGTTTCTCAACAATATGAAGAGAAACTAAACTTTAGTACACAAAATAAGATCTCAAATCATATATGAAGATGAAACTTGGATCTTAAACTAGTTTGGTGAAATTAGAGTTTTGGAGGCTCTTAGATATGAATAGGAATACAATTTTACAAAAAACTCTCAAAGAAAATAGATGCCAACACACCTTTATATAGAAAACACATTTTTCAATGTGATGCATTTATTAAGGACTCATTTGAATGAAAACAAAAGGTTGTTCGAATGAAACAACATATCTCGTTCAAACCAAACTAAACCTCATTCGAATGAATATGCTAATCTCATTCGATCAGACTTCGAATGAGCATCAAATGACATTTACTATATTAGACATGAAATCCTCATTTAATCATCATCTGAAGGTCGTTTGGATAACATAAGCATCTCATTCGAACAAACACCATACATTTGTTTGAACTACTTAAACCCCAAAATATTTTTTTCCTTTTAAAACCTTTCAAAACAGCCCTCAAATAATATTTTATAAAGAACTTTAAAAATAATACCCAATTATAAATATCTAACGATTAAAAATATATGCATACATACATGAGATATCCTTGAACATTTAACACGAAACATGGTACGATGATATAAGTGCCCTAACTTGGCCTCTATGGTCTTCAAACAAACATGTCACAGACTTGAAAGATAAACATACTCAAGTCATAACCTATAACTCAAAAGTTTTGGCCAAACAAGGAATAATCCAAAACATACAAATTGACTCGATTCGAATATTTGTCTTTACATCTCTCCCTAGCTGGCCGAAATGGAGTTGGGATAGTGGGGTTAAGGGTACAATATATATCATAAAGGTATGATGAGTCGACCACCATTGGTGAAGGTGAAGGAGTTTCAGTTCCCTCGTCAGCCTTCTCCTTACCCTCTCCTTTATCATTTGCATTTCCCTTCCCCTTATCCTTGTAGCATGCCCGTTTGACCCATTTGAACATATGATTCATGGTTTGTTAGAGATTTTTCAACTTTGAGATCGTCTCCGACATGTAAGTGTCGACCTAGAGGATAAGAAACTATGACTAGAAGCAAGTCCCGTTAGCCTCGACTTTCTTATCTGGGAGATGACATCTCGAGTATAGCCTTTTCTATCTCGGCTCAAAACTTAGCATGGTGCATCGATACTCAGATATAACATTTCATATATATATATATATATATATATATATATATATATATATATATATATATATATATATATATATATATATATATATATATATAACGTACCTTTTGAGTGAATGAAAATGTTGCGTGTGTGTGTGTGGGGGGGGGGGGGTTAACCTAGGAGCGAAAAAGAAAGAGAATCGGGATGATGAGAAAGAGGAGGGAAACATAAAATATTGACTGAAAAAAGGATTTTTTTCATCCCTAGCTCCTTAGAAGATGACATGTCATCCCTAGCTCCTTAGAAGATTACATGTCACCTAGGAGGAAGGTTCCCAATGTGATGGGAGATATCATTTGACCAACCTCCCCCACTGCCCATGCATCCAAGAGAAAAGAGGTCAGGGGGGGGGGGTATTTGATCCTATTGTGGTATAAGACTCCCTAAACAAGACACAACCCTAACCTGCAAAGAAGAGTAAGTCAACTAACGACCTTATGATCCATCCCACAACTTCTATGCTTTAAAATATAAATGCTAAAAAATGCATACCCGGTCCCTTAGCGAGGGCCAAACTAAGTTGTTAAAGTATATATTTACAGTTCTATACCACAATATTTGTTTGTGATATCATCCTGAGTTTTCTTCAAAGTGTTTACCTTTGTAGCGTGAGCCGATTTTTTTCATGGTAGTGTCCCCTATGAGGTGGCATCGTAAAAAAGAGCTTCGTTTGTAAGTGATCGTATTCGTAGGATGCTCGTAGAGGTTTGTCTCTATTTTTAGAGGAAGAATTTTTTTCAAAAAGTTAGATCTTCTCTCAGGATTTTGGACAAAACTCGAGATTCTTAGATACTCGGGGTCAAAGAAAGATAGAAAATCGGATCAATGTTGGGTTTTGGGGTATTATTTCTAATGTGGTGGGACCCTTATTTATAGCTTCCAGGTTGGAGACATCAATCATGCGATTGAAGCCTTGATTAATCGTGCAGTTGATTTATGGGGACAAGTGTGACTATGGATGGGTTTTAGTGGGACAAGTGTAGCGACAGATGGACTTTGAAGGACACGTGTTGTTTTTTATTAACCGTGTGATCACAACATCAACAATGCAGTTGATGGTCTGCTATGATAATCATTACATTAAGATTTTCAACCGTGCGATTAACGAACCTGTCGTGCAGTCGAAGGCAATTTCAACCGTGTAGTTGAAAAATTGAACTGGTTTGGATTTTCACAGTTTTGTGCTTGTGGCTTGATATTTTGGATATTTATAGTTTTACCCACTTAATATATATATATATATATATATATATATATATAGAGAGAGAGAGAGAGAGAGAGAGAGAGAGAGAGAGAAGGTTTCAGAAGTGAACCTAAAAGATGAAAATTATAATAAACCTTGACAAAAAATACCTAACAAACCATTAATTTTAATTGTTATGTTGTAATTGGTCCGCGCAAGCGGCAACGGACACACGTGTTGATCGAATATTTTTTTTACACCTCACCCCCCATATCTAATTTATTAGCTAAAAAATATGGCACAGTCCTTTAGTTGAGGTATCTGTGTCTTATGGTTTATTGTTTCTTCTATGGGATCTTGCTTAGATACAACTTCTTGAATATTGCTAGGTAGTTTTTTTTGGATGGACGACTCTGAATTTCTTAGTTTCGAAAGTTTCAAGGGTGATGGTATCCGAGGATAAACTTCTGGTGTTTGAATATAAGTCGTTTTGCTCAAGTTTTCGATGAATTTTTTCATGTCACATTTTGATCCCATTGAAAGAAATATGAGTCAATAAATTAACAAGATTGGAGAAACCCATCGCTCAACCCCCTGGTTCAATACATGACCACCCTTTACACTATCAAGTCCAAACACTACCATCACCAACTCCATCAATAGAAAGAAGTTATATTTGATAAATTAGACATTTATTGGAAGGTTTAACAGGGTGCGGGGGGGGGGGGGGGGGAGTGGGGTGAGGTTTAAAAAAAATATTTGATCGACACGCGTATCTGTTGCCGCTGGCCCGGACCAATTACAACATAAGAATTGAAATTAATGGGTTGTTGGTTTTTTTGTTAATGCTCATTAAAATGTTCATATTTTAGGTTCACTTATGAACCTCTCTCTCTCCTCTCTCTCTCTCTCTCTCTCTCTCGAGAGAGAGAGAGAGAGGTTCCTGTGCACACTAAGTTTGCACATCATTTTTTTTAATAGTAAAAAAATATTTTTGATATGATTTTTATGTGATATTTAAACATTTCAAGAGACCCATATAAAAAAATCAGTTCAAAAAAACTTATTTTGCTATTTTTAAAAAATCGATCAAACTTTCGCTACTTTTAAGCACTTTAAAAGTTGCGAAAGTTTGACCGATTTTTTAGAAATAGCAAAAAAAAATTGAGATTATTTTTTTATATGGGTCTATTGAAATGTTTAAATATCACATAAAAAAATCAACTCAAAAATATTTTTTAATATTTTCAAAAAATTGGTGTGCGCCAGTACGTGTGTAAACTTAGTGTGCACATGAGCCTACCTCTCTATCTATCTATCTATCTATCTAGACACACACACACACACACACACATATGGACCAATTTTTTAAAAATCCAAAAAAATGTATTTTTGAAAAAAAAATTGTGTGGTGGCCACCGGAATCGTACCAAGAAAAATCAAGAAAACCTAGTCGATCGGGGCCCATGCGTGATCGACCGGCGCTAGTAGTAAGTCCCATGCATTTTTTTCGCACAATAGCAGCAACCCATGGCTTCCATGGCTGCACAATCCTAAACTATATGCCAAGAACCCAACTGCCATTTCAAACACCAGCTACGTAATTGTTCCACCACTTGCAAAACCGAGACCCACTAAGACCTCCATGTCCAAAAATGGTGAAAAAAAATCAAGAAACAAAATCTCCATTAATGGCCAAGCCAAGAACCATTTCGATATCGTAAGTGTTTTGCGCAATCCAAAGCTCCATAATCGTGTGTTCAATTTAGTCAAAAGCATCCTAATTTGGGACGAACCCAAAACCTGAGAAAAACCTGAGCCTAGGGCCAAATCGCCATTTTTGAAATGGGTTTGCTGCAAAAAAAACGAGTTGGGGACACAAGGGGTATTATATGAATTGTTAATGAAGGAGAAAAGGAACATGGTGGGTATTAATGAAATTGTTATTTTTCTTATAATTCTTTTCCAATTAAAGGTCCGTATTTCCTTCGTTTGGAATCCAATTCATGCATCATTCATGGCCACATGAAGCTTGGACTGAGGGCTATAACTTTCGTGAATACTTCGGGCCAAAATCCCAAAGTGTAAAATTACAATAGTGCCCCTGAACATGCGAATCGCGACGGAACTTTTTCGAAATGCGCTCAAACTTCATACTAAGTACTTTAATACCTATAAAAGTTCAATTATACCTCAAATAAGATGCTAGCATATAAAACGGAGGTTGTCTGATTAACGAGCATAATTATAGGCATTAAAGTACCCGAGGGGGCTAAAATGCCTAAGTTCGAGGGTATAAATATGCAATATTCTAT
Organism: Sambucus nigra; assembly: GCA_949130495.1. Lineage (NCBI taxonomy): Eukaryota > Viridiplantae > Streptophyta > Magnoliopsida > Dipsacales > Adoxaceae > Sambucus > Sambucus nigra. The sequence goes on along the minus strand of OX422209.1, from coordinate 275,483,968 downwards.
ACGAATCAACACAACAGAAGACTTACCACACATACTCGAAGACCACACAATCCTTACTATTTTTTATTCCTTCTATCTCTGCTCAGTGACACACAGGAGTCCACCTACGTAGATATAACAATATGTGAAACCACACATGCCTCGGAATCCACCGATCAGGCTCAGCACGCACATGGAGTCCACTACGTGTTAACCAGCAGGCACATAATCCACCACATGAAATAATTCTCAATAAGATATAGAGAATAAATAATGGTGTCAAAACCCAATCTTGAAGCATATATAAGAGGAATCTTGGATCTTAAACTAGTTGGACATAAACTAAGGTTTGTGTTTTGAAAATTAATTATGAATGATTAAGGAAAACTTAGAGATTTTTTTTGGGAAGAGTTTTAGCACTCAAAATCATGGAAAATGTTTCACCCATAACTGCTGCTCCGCACTCTTTAAAAGGTGGGAATTCCGAGAGCATGAGGTAGTGAAAAAAAGTATATGTTTTAAGAACGCATCGGGTCGTTCAAACGAGATGGTACTTCGTTCGAACGATGGCCCCATTATCATTAAAATGGCTTCGAACAAAACTTCAAATTCCAGCAAAGGTAAAACTAATATCATTCGAAGTTCGTTAGAACTCGTTCTAATGGGATACAATATCTCGTTTGAATTACATTAAGTGTCCTTCTAACGAGATTGTGAAAAATGCATATTTTTTCTAAAAAATATAAAATCATTATGAAAAGATTTTATAATAATCCTAACACCCAATAATAAAATATCCAATGCTCCACATAAATATGCATTTATACTTGAGAGATCCTTGGAACTTGATGATGAAACATGGTACGAAACACTGCATGATGATGTGCTTTCTTTAGCTCGATTGTTACATCTTTAACAAACACGTCATAAGCTTGAAATTTCATTAACTCAAGTCCTAACGTATGACTCAGCGATTTTGTCCAAACATGGAATTAAGCCAAAATACATACAAATTGACTCTATTGGGAACTTGTCATTACAAATCTTCACCTTTTGGCTATTCCAGGACAAAACCAAATATAAAAACTCCTATGGGCTATTAATATCAACGAACATACTCAATACCAAACCTAAAAAGGAAAAATTACAACTTGAGAGACACACAGTTTGAATAGCTTTGTTATTGTATAAACTTTTCTGCATCGTTGCAACCTTGCACACTTAAACATATCATCAAATGCAAAGGGAAAATATAATAATATAAATCCTCATTTGAATAAACCACCCTCCACTTTTGTCTAACAATAGATACCTATGGTAAGACGTCTCCCCTAAGGCAAAAATCTCCCTCAGACTTGAAAGATGAGATACCATTTGTTGATGTCAAAAAATCGCAGATAAAATATAAAATTGCAATGAAATATTTAAAAGAGTGAAACAAGATTTTAAAGCGGTTCGGCTATGTAAGAAACCCTACGTCCACTGTTATGGTGTTGATTTCAGGGATTATAAAAAGCTACGTATTCATGTAAATAAGAATATTCTAAAATCTGTTCTATCTTACCTTTGATGAAAGGAATACAACGTATTTATAGTGACCCGATATCAAGGGTTATAATGTCAAGGGATGGAATGCCTTTATACATTTAAGCATTTGCACCTGTACATAATGAAAGTGATGATTGGTTGTATGAACCACGTGTAGTAATACTCTTGGTATGGTGATGTTTCATTAATCTTGATGGTCGGCATTCTTTATATTGGTCGTCATGCCTATCGAGCTACTATCTACTGATTAGAATTTTGGCTACGTAAGAGGACAATTGTTCACTTCTGATTGGTCCACCTAGGTGCATAATATTTTGTATCAACAGAAGCCCCAAATGCTCTATGCTTGATTCTTGCATGAAAGTATGGAGCATTGAATCCTAGAAGTAGCTCGGAGTATTTTTATGGTGCTTAGTTGGTAGCCGACCTCCCACAGTTATGAAATTTTATCGGTACTGTTTGAAGATGAAATTTTTGTAAATAATTTGAATTTTAGAGGACCACTAAAGGGTAAATGGATATTTTACATCCTCTATATTGTGAAGCCATTGAAATGTCAATTGTTGGTACGTTTAATCATTACTTTCGCTATTTTTTAGGTAAGCTATAAAAAGTGGGAGGCTTTTCCAGATTTTACCTTACCCCAAATATTCGAACTGTAGCCGCTATTTTTGAGCTTTTACGCGATCGTTTGTCGTCGTCTGTCCTTTGCTTCCATAGTTCTTGCTGAATCCTCAACCTTCTATAAGAATTCTTTTTTTCTCTCTCTCTGTTTTTCTTCATTTTCTTTCTTTCGGAGTCACAGTTCACATAGTTGATGATGATTCTCTAGAGGAATTTAGGGAAGAAAAGAAAATCCCATCTTGGGTTGATTTAGAAATACCCCACGATCCTATAGAGATATATTCTTTGGCCGAGGGTCATTGGATCCCAACATTATTTATAGCTGAGTGTGGTTCACATTTCCACCAAACCTTTTTCTTCTACACTTCTACCAATATTTAAAATCGTTCCAGTAAGAGTAGATCCTAACACCTGGAGAGTTGTTAATGGTGTTAATAGATTGAATGAAATCTATAAGACCCATATTGGGATTCCAGAAATCATGTTTTGCTATAAATGGTCTATTACATGGGATAGCGCATATTACTTGAAAACCAGACAAGCCAATAGGGCTTTAGTGTTGAGTTTTTCTGATTCCAATAAGGACTATTGGGATCATGCTTTAATAGTTAAGAATTGGAAACATGATCCCCTTGGGAATGGAGTGTACCATGGTCCCAGTTGCCCTCAGTCAGGGAATGTGATAGGTTGTTATTTTAGTTCTTGCTTTTCTTTACTAATTTCTTTCTGATGTATGCTAACTGTTATTTTTTATTGCTTTATTGTAGACGAACGTAAGAGAAAGTTCCCCAAACGGAGTGAAGTAAATTTAAAGTATTCAAATTCTTGTGGGGTATTAATCAAAGTACATGAAAAGATCATCCACAGTCAGCTTTTGTATTGTTAGAATATAAAAGTTCCATAACCTCTTTTATATCTTGGCCAATAACTATTGCACCTTCAATTGTAATTGATTTAGTGAGGGATCCAATGTCTACTTCCTCTACTACTGAGTCTCCTGGTTTTGGTGTTGAAGTTACTAATGGTGGCACTTCTTCTTCTTTTGACTCTAATCTTCCCATTTTTATCAACATGGGAAAAAGGAAAATTCCTAATCTTCTAGAGGAGGACTCCACTACTGGTGACAAGAAACTAGTTGATAATAATGCACAAAAGAAGAAGGTTGAGGCTAGAAAGAAGCCCCCAATCACCAAAGGTGATGAGTTTCCTCTTAAGAGACTAACGAGAGGTCCTGCTGATAAACAGTTTGAGAAGGTTATTGATGACTGATTCGGCATAAATTCTTCATATTTATCCCCTTAATTTCGGTATTTTTATGATCTCGTGCGGTATAAATAACTTGGATTTGTGTCATATTTATGCTACTAACCCTTTTTGGCAAGTATTTCGTATTTTGTGTATCTCTTATGTGTTTTACAGGTATTTCATGCAAGAAAGATGAAAAAGAGAACTCAAAATTGTGAAAGAAACCAAGAATCGGGGAGTTGAAGGACATTTTTGTAATTTTTCAGCCTTATTCCAGAGGTGGGGCCAACTAGAAAGTTTAAGATCTTTCAATTACAAGAAAACTGGAAAAAACGGCACCTCAATCCGAGTTACGGTGAAGAAGTTATGCCCATTTGAAGTTGAGAAGAAATTCAAGAAAAAAAGCTGTTAGACCCAAACCGACCGGCCCGCCCATTTGGCACGCTCCAGATCCGTTACTAAATTAGTCACGCTCCAGATCCGTTACTAAATTAGTCACGCTTTCTAGGTGTGACAAATTGGCAGATACGGGATTTTTATTTTGTGCTTATCTTTTAGCCAAAAGAGTTTTATGTTTTGGGGACTCTTCTAAACGACCCTTAGCCTATATATTTAGTCATTAGGACTCTTTTTATTCAGATTTCATTCATGTAAAAGATCCATAATAAGTAGGAACATCAAGGGATTATATTGCTTCAAGATTTCATTGTTTCGGGTTTGTTTTTCACGTTTTAATTCAAGATTCTTGTTATTGTTCTTGCATGCGTATTTTCCGTAGTTGATTCAATTCATTGCTGCGTTCATAATATATATTTACATGTTTAAATCTAGTTTAATCATGAATTCATACACATGCAACGTTATTATTTCATGCATTAGTCCATTTAACATGTCCGGCTAGGTTTTAAAGGTTGGGATGCATGAACCCAACCTGATGTGTTAGTGCATGTGTATAACGTCAATCCGATGAATTTAATGATTAATTTTGATCGTATCGCGTAATTTCATAATAATTATGGATCTTTATATATCGTTTGCCCCGGGGTACTCGTGATGATTTAGAGTACAATTTGAGTGTAATTACCGCGATACCGATTTACTCATCCTCAGATTAAGTATGACGCGGGCTTGAACCTCGTATACATAATGCTTGGGAGTACTAAATTCCGGGTTTGAATTAATCGGATAAATTTATGATTGACGTTGTCACTACACTACACTAGGGTTGGGGGATTGTATTCCCATCCTGTTTTCTCATCATTTAGGTCCAAAAAATTTTTGATTCAACTCTTCATTCCTCATTTAGATAATTTAGTAGTTGCATATTTCATCATAATTTCATAATTGCATTTAGTTTAATCAATCCCAAAAACCAAAAATCAATCTTTTCATTTCTTCTTAGAGTCATCGTTAGGATTCCTCCGTCTTATCCCGTCGTCACAACTTCGTTGTCCTTTTTCCCTGAGGATCGATACCCGACTTGTCGGATTAATACTTGAACGACAGGCTTGCACTTGAGCCTAGAGAGTACACACTTTAGAGACACATTATGAGTCGTGTCAAGTTTTTGAAAAAAAAAATGAAAAAAAAATGAAAAAAAAAAAAATAAAAAAATATTTTTTGAGTTTTTAAATTAATTTTAAAAGAAAAACAACTCAAAAGAAAAACAAAATCTTTTTGTATTTTTCTCAATAAAATTGAATAAAAGAAAAATCAAAATAAAAAAGATAAACTTCATACAACTTGTAACTCGATATAATCATGAAGCACAAAAGCTAGACTGTGAAAACATGCGAACACAATCAACCATTAGATATAGCACGGAAGATATCAAGTGCAAGCAATAAAGAATCAATTAGTCTAACATGTAAAGCCTCCAAATCAGTTTTCCTAACCCACGTAGGTGTTAAGTGATGTTCTAGGGTTTTGGGAACCACGGTGACTCTAGACTTACACTTTCTAAGACAATTTTTATGAACAAAGCAAAAAAGCCAAAGGTGGTGCATGTGTAGAAACGAGGAATGTTACCCTTGGATTACATTTTCAAACATTCCTAACAATGATTGGGTCTGTAAAAATAATGGTATTAGCTTTAATAGAGGAAGCATTTGGAATATCGAAGCCAATCCCACATGTGCAATCTTTGATTTGGACGGTGCCTAACATCTTAGCCTACTTTTTCTATGTGAATTCCAAATCAAATTTGAAATTGCTCAGGTCTTTAAATCTCTCTTCTAAAAACACCATCCTAAATTTGAGTAAACCACGAAACTCTTCAAAAATTAGGGAATCCTTCTTCAAAATCTCTATTAATCCCCGAAAGCTATCTTCCCCCACCCTAAACAAATCCAAGCATTTCCTTCAGAGTCTTCCCATGGGCCATAAGATCCTCAATAAATCTAGAATCATCATTACCTATGGCACGTTATTTCAAGTTATATTCCAACTTTAAGTTTTCTTTTTTCAATTTCATCATTTTCGCATACAACTCAAGGAAGGCAACTTGGAGTTCACTCTTCTTCTTCTTCTTCTTCTTCTTCTTCTTCTTCTTCTTCTTCTTCTTCTTCTTCTTCTTCTTCTTCTTCTTTCTTCTCCAATATATCTATCATCACTCGCTTGGTAATCACATTTAATGGCCTCAAAAGTGTCATTCTTAGAATTATCTTAATGGGAAGATTTTTCATCAAGGCTCACATGACTAGCCATGAATGCGGTGTAGTTATGCTCAATGGGTGAATCAAGTTCTTCTTTTGAATCACTATCACTAAGGGTGACATTGTACACCTTCGATTTATTGCTCTCCTTTCTTAGTTTAGTGGGACACTCATCTTACCTATTTCCATAACCCTCGAACCCAAAGAATTTATCCGACTCGACCCTTTTAAAATTATCATTAAAATTTATGGGGAAATGATCGGCCTCGTTATACTTATTTTTATCAAACTTCTTTACATCTTTCAATTGTTTGTCAAACTTGAGAAATTTTCTAAACTTGTTCATAAATGTGTCCATATCACCAAAATCGATGTTGGACTCATCATTTGAAACTCGTGTTTCCTCCTTCTGAGATTTCAGAGCAATGCTTTAGTCTTTCTTCTTCTTTTTGGAAGAAAACATGTAAAGTTCATAAGTTTGAAGATCATCTACATGATTTTAATGTCTCTTAGACTCCAAAGTACCCAAAGAATTTAAAATTATCACTTTTGAATCACATCTTTGAGGCAAGGACCTTACAATTTTCTTAACTACGCAGGTTTCGAGTATTTTCTCTCCTAAGTTAAAAGAAGAGTTCGTGATATCTGACAGTATAACATAGAACTCATTAAATAATTCACTCTCTTTTATACTAATAGGTTCAAACTTAATGGTGTTGGAAGCCTTAACAACACTAGTACCTTCATTAGTGAGTTGGAGTATGTCATAAGCCTCTTTAAACATTTCACATGTCATAATACGACAGAACTATTCCAGTATGACCGCATAAAATAAATCATTCAGGCCACGTGAATTATAGTTGGACAGTTTAAGCTCATCCTCACTCTAGGTTTATACTGGTTTGGGAATCCTATAATCACCAGCTAAAGTTATGGGTAGGGACTAACCTTTAACTACTACTTGCCACACCCTCTCATCTAATGACTCGTGTTGATTTCATATGCACTTCTCAGTACGTGTAGTTAGAAACATAAAGAACTAGAAGCCTAGAAAATAATTGATTTTCCATATTCAAGCCTAAATAAGACCTAACATGATAACTTAGTGAACCCGCTCTGATACCAATTTGAAGGTGAAAATTAGGAATAATATTTTATGGGATGGTTCAAATACACTCAAACTAAATTTTAATTGGAATTTTTCAAATTAACTTTTTCTTAGATAAAATTAATTCAAATTAATTAAGCACAAATTAAATTTTTTTGAGATTAACCAATTTTATCATATTTCTAATCATGCATCTAGGTGAGTATTGTAAGATAAAAAAAATCGGCTGCAATTTCTAATGTACAAGGAGAACCCAAATGGAAAAAAACATCGAACGATGTAGCCTCACGAAATCCACTAACTATGGAATTACAAAAGGGAACAACAAAAAACTTATGAAATAGACTTGACGCCCTCGCAAACCTTAATGCTATCCGTTCCTTAAATCTTTGCTCAATGATAGGCTGGAGACCACCCGCATAGCTACAACAATGTGTGAGTCTAGACACACGTCGGAATCCACCGATAAGGCTCAATAATGGTCACACAAATGGAGTTTACCGTATCTAAACCAAATGGCATGATATCCACCACATGAAACAATTCTCAACAAGATGTAGAGAATAAACAATGATGCTAAAATACGATCTCAAAGCATATATAAGATGAATAGTGGATCTTAAAATAATTGGGTGTAAACTAGGGTTTGTGTTTTGAAAACTTAATCATGAATGATTAAGGAAAACTTAAAGAGCTTTTGGGAAGAGTTTTAGCACTCAAATGCATGGAAAAAGTCTCACCCATAACTGCTGCTCCACACTCCTTAAAATTGTGGGAATTCTGAGAACATGGGGTGGTGGGAAAAAACTATAGTTTTTCAAAAAAATACATCGGGTGAGATGGCACCTCGTTCAAATGATGACCTCATTCTTATTCGAACGGCTTTGAATGAAACTTCTAATGAGATTCTATTGAAGGAAAAACTAATCTTGTTTGAAGTTCATTAGAACTCTTTCTAACGAGGTACAAGATATCATTCGAACGATATCATATGTCATTCTAATGACCTCGTGAAAAAGCATATTTTTTTTCTAAAAAATATAAAATATTTTTAAATTGTACTAACACCCAATAATAAAATATCCAAGTCTCAACATAAATATGCATTCATACATGGGAGATACTTGGAATGTTGATTATGAAATGTGGTATGGAAGGTGATTAACTCAAGTCCTAACTTATGACTCAACAATTTTATCCAAACACAGAATTAAGCCGAAATACATACAAATTGACTCGATTGAAAATTTGTCCTTATAAATAGATTAAGTGTGAGCGTACGATAATTTAAAACATTGAGAGGGAGAATGATTTGAAGAGTTTAGGAATATCTCATGATTAGTTAATCTTGTTAGTTAATGGTAACTAACGAAGGATAACCTCAGTGCATATGTGATTTTAAAAAATTGAAAAGGGGAAAGTTTGAAGATTTTAGGATTATCTCACGACTAGTTAGTCTTTTTAGTTAACGGGAACTAATGAAGGATAGATTAAGTGTGAACATGTGATAATTATAACATTGAGAGAGAGAAAGAGAGAGAGAGAGAGAGAGAGAGAGAGATCCAAAGAGTTTAGGATTATCTCATGACTAGTTAATCTTTTTAATTAATGGGAACTAGCGAAAGATAGCTAAAGGATGAATGTATGATAATTAAAACACTTAAAGGGTTATAGCTCCAGAGAGTTTAGGATTAACTCATAGCTAGTTAATCACTTTAGTTAACTAAAATTAACAAAAGATAACTTTAGTGTGAACATATGATAATTAAAACACTGAGAAGGAGAGAGATCCAACGAGTTTAGGATTATCTCATGATTGGTTAATCTTGTTAGTTAACCGTAACTATGGAAAGATAGCTAAAGTGTTCACGTGTGATAATCAAAACACTGAGAGGGAAAATGCTTTGTAGATTTTTGGATTATCTCACAACTAGATAGTATTTTTAGTTAATGAGAACTAACTAAAGATACATTAAGTGTCAACGTATGAAAATTAAAACACCGAGAGGGAGAGAGCTTCAGAGAGTGTAGGATTATATCACGATTAGTTAATCATTTTAGTTAATGGGAACTAACAAAATATAACAGTGTGAACGTATGTTAATTAAAAAATTGGGAAGGAGAAAGGTCTGGAGAGTTTAGGATTATCTCATGATTGGTTAATCCTTTTAGTTACTAGTATCTAACAAAAGATAGCTTAAGGGTGAACGTAGGACAATTAAAATACTCTGAGAGAGAGAGAGAGATATTCGGAGGGTTTAGGATTATCTCATGTATGGTTAATCTTTTTAGTTAATGGGAACTGATGAAAGGTAGCTTAAGTGCAAACGTATGATCTTTAAGACATAGAGAGGGAGAGATATCCGAAGAGTTTAAGATTACCTCATGACTAGTTAATCTTTTTAATTAATAAGAACTAACGAAAGATAGACAAAATGTGAAAGTATGATATTAAAACACAAAGAAGGAGAGCGATCTAGAGAGTTTATGATGATATCATAATTGGTTAATCTTTATAGTTAACGAGAACTAATGAAAGATAGCTTCAGCGTGAATGTATGATAATTAAAACAGTGAGAGGGAGATAGCTCTGAAGAGTTTAGGATTATCTTATGACTGGTTAATATTTTTAGTTGACGGGAACTAACGAAAGACATCTTAAGTTGGAACGTTTGGTCATTAAAATAATCTAAGTGAGAGAGCTCCAGAGAGTTTAGGATTATCTCACGATTGGTTAATATTTTTAGTTAACGCGAACTAACAAAAGATAGCTTAATTGTGAATGTATAATCATTAAAACAATGAGAGGGAGAGATCTCTAGAGAATTTAGGATTCTATCACAACTGGTTAATCTTTATATTTAGCGAGAACTAACGAAATATATCTTAAGTGTGAATGCGTGATAATAAAAAACTAAGAGGAAGTTGTCATTTATTTTTATATATGTATTGCATATTTTTTGCATACAGTTAATCATGCTAGGGTTAGAGGATTTGTTATTAGGGTGAGGGTGGCTTAGACGATGGTATCGATGTTTATGTGGGCCTTTGTTTATGTTGTAGGACTTTGCTTGCTGTTGGATAGACTACGGATGGGGATATTCTAGAGGTGTATGGTGATTATGGTCTTATTAGGGGAGCGTTAGTGGAGTACCACCAATACTTTCCACATATCGGTGGAGGGGATGGCCATGACTTCCTTGGACTTCTTTTCTTTCATTGGGATTTCTTTTATAGGGGACTGTTCTTTGACTATTATGAAAGCTGAATTGTTTGCAACTCTAGGGATAAAGACCGTCCCCATTCGCGGGGAGTTCATTGATGCCATTATCTCGAGTTCTCATTTAGAGCAGGCAGGGGACCCCATGCTTGATGTTCTAGCTAATAGGAGGTATGTAAGGCACCTTTTATTGATGATGATGGGGGAACTTTTGGAACTAGTAGGATTAAGAAGGATTAACTTATGGTGGCTCCCCTTTTTTTTATTAAGTTCACACATATTCAAGGTTATGCATGGGGGAGGATGGTATTGGAAGAGATGTTCCGGTTCATGTCCCTTTATTCGAGGTTTGATACTAGTAGCTTCAAGGTATCTCTTATTTGTGGAACGTATGCATCAGTTAGTTTTACACGTCTTTCATTTATTTTACTTAAATGATCTCCATTTTATACTTATGTTGTATTTTGTTTTTATTGGGTAGTTTTGGTTTTTGTCTAATGTTTCTATGTCCACAGGGAGGCCTGGGATTAAGAGCCAATGGACAGGATTTTCCCTCACATCTCTAAGAACATATGGGGGAATTTGATATTGGTCCTCTTTCTAATCTGAGAGACGGAGAGGATGTTTATGCGAGACATGGTGGAAAATAGGTTAAGTTTTATTATATCTATCATACTTTAATCTTTTTTCCATTTTTAGGTATTTATGTATTTTTTCCTTCCTCTTTTTCATTTTAAAGTGTCGTGGGAATTGACTTGCCATGTTTTTAATGTGAGCGATGTTTCTTGGGTGTATATTGGTTGAACGCTACTCCTTAAGGATCTATACATGGATCTCTTTTATCTAGGGAATCATGTGAGGCAACACTATATGTGTGAGTTTCCATTACACATATCGTCCCCCCTTCTACCGTATGAGACACATTGAGGGGTTAATTGAGGTTAAGCGTTGGGCATTCTGGGATGGCTTTATAATATTTAATTTTTTAGAGATGGCTTATATTATAGGGATTTTATGGAAAGGATATGGTGAAAAAAATCCAAGCCCCGTGTCTCTTGAGGCTTTATTAGCATGAGCAAGGGTAGTGACGACAGCGGGAGAGTTATCGATGATGGATGGGAAGCAGATGGCACCAAAGGGAGGACAAGAAGTCAAGGGGGATAATGATTGAATTAAGACTTCCATGGTCATACTTGGGACATCATTCGAGGGAGGTGGTTGAGTGACCATGGTAATATCGGAGGATGATAAGGATGAGGACGAGTTTGAGGGGGTAGAGGGTTATGACTAGGGTGGAGAATTTGTTTTTGGATATATTAGTTGGTTTTCCTAGGACCTGGGGGGATCCTTATGGGTATGGGGTGGATCCTCATTTGAGGCCTGAAGGGATGAGCCCTTTGGGGACTACCTTTTTGGGGGTGTGTATGGATCCTCGTCTTTTGGGGGAGGACAATTCCTCTTTTTGGAGGGGAATGAATTTAGTATATACCTCTGGGCCTATGAATTCTGGGATTGATAAGGATTTTTATCTCAAGGCAGATGGAGGCCTAGGCATGGCGTATGCAGGAGGAGGTAGATGTTAAGTTGGCTTGGGAATATGTTGACAGTTGGGAGCAGGGTAGGATTGGAATAAAGAGGGATATTGTGATTCATATTGCTGAGATAGAGTTTCATCTGAGTATTGCTAAGGTATAAGTCCAAGAGGCTAAGGAGAGTACCCGTGCGACTGAGGTGAGAGAGAAGAAGGTGGAGGAGGGACCTCAGGGACATAGTTAGGAGGGGGTATTACCCAGGGAGATTCTCATCTCAAAAGAGTGACCATTCCTCTTTTTCCAGCTGACTTGAAGACCTTTCGAGATGGTTTGTCAGCTATCATTAATGTTCCTCATTTGATGGATATTGTAGACAATTTATTGGTGGGCTATACGCATCATTAGGGAGTGATGAGGTGTATTTTTATTTTTTGTTCTTTTCGTACGCCTTAATTTTTTCTTTATTTCTATTATTCATATTAATTGTTCCTTTTGTGTATTTTTATCCTAGGAGATGGTGGTCCTGGCATTTACCTTCAAGGCGTGGTGTCTCTTTAGTCCTCACTTGATCAGAAATTAGCTTATTCAGTGAGCATCTTTGGTACTATGGATTCATTCATGGTGAGGACCTAGTCCCGAATATCTCAGTCTCATACCCACATAGTTGTACTTTCCGAGGGGGTTTCAGATTCATGTGCGGTGTCAATGAATTATCCTCCAACTGGATCATTGCCCCTCTTCTAACTTATCCTAGCCATAAGCGACAAGAGGAAGTGGTGACGGGTGATGGTAATGGAGGGGATGAGGCAAAGTGGGACAAAAAGTCATGTGACGATGAGCAGTAGGTTTTAATTAGGCTCGATGGGCGGCCTGTCCCCATAGATTCATGCATTTGGTTTTATTTATTAAATTTTCACCTTATCGATGTGTATACTTATTTATTTGGTTTTTTAGGGATTTTACTTCGAATTTACCATTTTTTCATATTTTTATTTTATTTCTCTTGTTTTATTCACGCATTAACATCTTTATCTGTTATGAAAGAAAATAATTTAAGTGATTGGAAATGATGAATCAAAATAGTAGGTTTGGTGTTAATTAAGTTATAGGGTAAATACTATAGGTTTACAAATATGCATAAGAACAGAGTGATCCTAAGATATATTAATCAAATAGTGGATAAATTTACATATTTATGCAAAAACAAAGGGGATATATATGGATGTTTAAAATAATTAAAGTGCCCTATCTTTTTGAAACTTTTCTTTTGAAGAGAGGCGTCTTTAAGTTCAGTTGGTATGTTATTTAGGTGATTGTGTAGACTTTGGGGAAATGGGGATTCCTTTTATTTTTGGTGAATGGTTGGACATTCCTCTGTGTTGCTTCAGATTCGGACTGTTTGTCTTTATCTAGGGTAACATGAGTGTTTATGGGAATATCTTCGAGTCCATTTGCTGATGATTTTTTCCCTAGACGTGTTTTTTTAAGGATGATATTTTCGGTGTTTATTTTTAAAAAGAGGTTTGAGGTGTGATGTCTTTTCTAAAAGGATTATTTTGATATATTCTTTTGAGGAATTAGACTTTATGTGTTGTTTCTTAAATAAGGATAACTTTGTAGAGTTCCAAAAAGCCTTTTGACACTATTTTATTCCTTGACGTTCATTTTATTTCAACTGTGCTGACTCCTTAAGAGCGAGGGCACAATGATCGTAAACATGGATTTCTTATGGGAGATTTTTCATGTTTGTTTAGACCGGACCCCAATTAATATCCCGGGTTGACTACGTATCATCAACTTAAAGACAATAGTGCGTTTGTATTTTAATGTCTCTGATAACATTTAGAGAGGAGGAGTAGGTCCACGGAGTTGTTTCAAAATGAAAACGTTGGGGGCCAAAGTTTTTAGTTGAATCGAAATGAGTGGTTAATGACTCAAGTGGTCATTTTAACATAGGGTTAGTAGTGTGTTTTGTTCCATTTGTTTTTCCTACATATTTCGACTAATTTCTTTTGTTCTGAATCAATTTATTTCCCTTATCCACAGGTAGGCTTAAGAAAAAAATAATAATTTAACGGGTTGAGATTGAAAGGTTGGAAAAATGTGACTCTGTTGAGATCATCTAAGGCAGTCACCCCATCGGAGTTTATTTTGGTGATGAGGTAAGGTCCTCCCCAGTTGGGTGTAAATTTCTTCCGAGAGTCTGTCCAGGTTTGATATTTTCCTTTAGGACTAGGTCACCTTCTTATTTGTTTTGCTTCTTGGCCCTATTATTAATTGTACAGGCAATCCATTGGGTATAACTCTCATTGTGATAAGCGATCTTTAGTATCTTCTTATCGAAGAAAGTTAGTACATTGTAGAGGGATTATACCCACCTAGTTTTGACTACTTGGCTTTGGAGTATAACCCTTAGTGGGAGTATCTTGAGTTCTATGCGCGAGAATTATTTCGTGCAATAAACCAATGAGTAAGGGGTAGCCCTATAGAATTCCTTTCCTTAGTTAAATAACCTTAGAGATCATACACGAATTTATCTGACCAAGCCTTTTAAGTGTTTTTCATCTTACTGATGATGTTTTTGACATTTTTTTAGCATCTTGACTACTTCGCTGGTTTAAGGTTTGTAGGGGGAAGACTTATGTTTAGTAATCCCATATACATGTAATAAATTGAAGACCTTTTTCTTAAAGTGAGAACCATTATCGGATACCAACTCATGGGGCTTTTCGAAGCATCATATGAATTTAGTTACCTTCTTGGCATTGAATACCAAGTAAGATTTAGCTTCAACCCACTTGGTGAAGTAGTAGATGGTGACCAAAATGTATTTTTTCCTCATGGAGGCCGTAAGAGTCACTTTTCCTATGATATCTATCCCCTAGGGTGAAGAAAGGTCATGATGAGGTCATGCAATTATAGCTCTCAAGGAGGTAGATGTTGCTGTGGGGCATAAGTTGGAACTTGAGGCACCTTTTGACATAATCCATATAGTCCTTTTGAGTGGTAGTCTAGTTATATGACTATCAGGGTATTTTTCTAGAGAGAGCATATCCACTCATGCGTGGGCACATTTTCCACTATGGACTGTCCCTTATTTCAAGGGTTCGTCCCCTGTTACATATTTTGGGTGTACTTCGTTAAACTCTTTCTTATGGAGTTGGTCCCTGCAGATGATGCATTAGGTTGCAAATTGTCTTAGGGTGAATAGATCGATTGGAGTGGAGTCCATTGGGTAATGGTTCTTATTTAACAATTTCCATATGTCGTATTTCAATATTGTGGGTTACATTATTATTTCCTTAATAAAGTTGACCTCAAAGCAGCATGACTTAGTGCTTCAGCTTGTTATGATGAACATGATCTTTGTGGTCCCATCTGGAATGTCTATTATTTAGTCTAGGGTGATGAGTGCATTCACAAAGTTCTTTTTATCCTTAAGGAGAAATTCAAATTCAAAATGCTCGAATCATGAATCCACATCTTCTAGGTAGGCATGGTAAGGTTATACTTTATCATCTCGGGTCCTTTATTTTCCTGGTATCTTACTGATGACTAGGTTTAATTATTCGTAGGATTTTATCTCGGTGATTCCTATTTTAAGGTGATTTCAAGACCCGTGATATGAGCCTCGTATTTGCCCGTGTTACTGGTGCACTCTTAGGTGAGTTTGATAGATGTGGGGAGTTGATGTGAATCGAGGAATATTAAAAGCACTATGATGCCAAGACCTATTTTATTGGATACCCATTCAAATTAGATTTCTCATGTTTGTTTATCGTCCGAGGAAAAGGAGTCCTTGTTTAGGAATTCTACCTCATTCTCTCATTCTTCATTAGACATGGGTTGTCCTTCAAGGATTCCTGAGATGGATTATCATTTGGTGGTTTTATGGGTGACATACATGATTTCAGATTCGATAAATAATAGTATCTATTTGAAAATCCGATTAAAGAGAATGAGTTTCCCAAATAGGTATTTGAAGAGGTCCAACATGGAGATGAGTCGTATGTTGAAGGATGTCATATAATGGTAGATTTTATGGGTGATCCATACTAGTAATATACAAGAGTCTTTTAAGGCGGTGTGTTTGAGATCATAGGATACTAACTTCTTACTGACATAGTAGATGTAACAGTCCTTTCGATAACTTCCACATATTGGACCAATATGTCTCTGACAGTCGTGTTAGTTATAGTCATGTAGAATAGTAAAGGTTTCTCCGATTTAGGAGGTACGAAGATTGTTGGGTGAGTGAGGTACTCCTATATTTTCTCAAACACTTATTGGAATTGAGTTTTCCTTAGGTGAATCCTTCCTGGCTAGTTGGAAGATGGGGTTGCAACTGTTGGTAAGTTGGTTGATGAACTGACTTAGACTTCTTTCTCTATTTTTTTAGGGGGGTCATCTCTCGTATGGGATTGAACCTATCTAGGTCTACTTCAATCTCATCTTCGCTGACAAAAAATCCATGGACTTTACTCTTGGTGACCCCGAAAATACATTTATGAGGATTTAGCCTCCTTTTAAAAATGTGAAGCCCTTGGAAGAATTTTTGGACTGCCAAAATATGCCTCTCATAAACCTTAGATTTGATGATCATGTCATCTACAAAAACTTCCACTCCCTTATGTATGAGGTAATGAAGTATGGATATTTCTATTCTCTAGTTAGCTACCTCTCCATTCTTTAGATCGAAGGTCATAACCATATAACAGTATGTTCCATAGGGGATGATCAGCCCTATTTTCTGTTAGTGGTTGGGATGATTTTTTATTTGGTTATAACCAAAAAATACACCTGTAAATGATTTGAGCACGTTAATAATTGTGTTGTCCACCAGTAAGTCTACACGTGGTAGAGGAAAATCTTTTTTAGGGCAGGCTGAATTAAGATCCCTATAATCCATGCACATTCGAACCTTTATTTTGGTTTAGGGTTCGGTCACGTTGTTCACTATCCATATTGGGTATTCCATTTGTTGGATGAATTCGAGGCTAAGTTATTTCTAGACTTCTTCCTTAACCTTCAAGTACCATTAAGATATCAGTTTATAGAGGCTCTATTTAATGGGATTTGTGCCAGGGAGAGTTTTTATTTCGTACAAAACGATGGGTGGGTCGATTATGAGAATTTCAGCATAAGACCAATCAACCACATCAACGAAATTGGCGAGGACGTCGGTGAACTCTTTATGTTCATTATCACTAAAGGAGGACCCTATTTGTGAGTTTTAAGGAGTGCCTAAGGTTATGGTCATTGCATCATCCTCGTTCGAAGACATATGTATATTCTGAGTTTGGTCAAGTTTTTTAAGTGTTTTAATTCTTTTAAACATGGAGAGTCATCATTATTATGTATAAGGTTCAATCCATTGTTGGATTCATGATCACATATGTAACGTATCTAGACGAAAAATAGATATCATAATTTATTATGCCATTAAAGAAAGGAAAGAAAGCATTGATAATTGTAGAAAAGTCTTCGTTATAGACGGATATAATAAAAGAGGGGATGAGGGGGGACTCAGTTTTTAATAGGGCAGACTTAAGGGCTTTCGAATAATGAATGACGGTATGCATCTGATGGAGGTGTAGTTATTCACTGTAGTCATTACCGTGATGTTGGTAATGATGTGGGATGAATTCTTTCAGAGATCATCAGTTAGGCCTAACATAGGGTTAGTGTAGGGAAGGGCCATTGAGAGGGATTGAATCAAGTTTTGGTTGGTCTCCTCATTTCATTAATAGTTCTCGAATGGTGGATAGGTTGTATCTATATATTCGACCAAAGGCAGTGTCTTTAATGAAGTATTTACCTAATATAGTATGCGGAGGTAGAGATTGATCTCTACGATATAGAACAATCTTCCCTTCTCCATTGTGTTACCATCAAGAATTAAGGTGGTGTCCTGCTGGAAGACTTTAAAAAATGGATCATTTTATTTATATGATAATTGGGTTTCAATAAATAAATTATTATGGTGGATCTACATAGGAGATTTAAGATCTCATACCATTGTAGTTCCTTCTGTCTTAAACTATAGAGATTTGATCTCTTTCATGTTACACCGATACGTGTTGTATATCTAACGGTGCGACGACCAAGAAATCGAAATGAATTTTTTTCAAAAATCTTAGCAGTGTGAAAATAAGATCTTTCAAATTTTTTATTTCTTTCAAACTCTGGAACCCGCAGAAATAATTTTAGCTCCATCCGACCAATGGTTCTCAAGATATGAATTCGATAAATAGACATAGTGACGTGTTGTAAATTTATTTGGGCAGATGAAATCGTGTGTTCTTGATTTAATTTCATCCCCAAACCTTCATATCCGTGAATCCAAAAGTATTAGATTAGGTTTTTTGTGTATTGGAATAGTTTCTTGAATATTGAATCAACCTTCTTGATTCAATTCCAGATCTAATCTGTTTTGATAGATCTGCTTCATGAATCATTGTTTCATAAAAATGCATGAAGAAGGCGGAACAAATGATCTCTGAATGACTTGAAATTTATCTTACCTCTTTTTTTTATCTATTAGGAACCCGTGGTTAAAATTTAATAATTTTTGGACTTTTCAATTGATGATAATCAATTTTACAAAATGAGAACTTTCAAAGAGTCTTGAGATCTTCCATGATATTCCTTTAAGCCAATATATGCCATTGGTGTGTGGCCACCAAAGAGCACAACCCTACTACTCTTTTTTAGGTATTTCTCTGATATATATATATATATATATATTGATCCCATACTTATTAGGATACAAGGGGTTGCTTATATAGATTAGCATAGGGACCCCAGAGGAAATAAGAGACTAGTTTCCTATCGAATTAGGAGTACTAATTAAACTCTATGATTAATTCCATAATTCTATAAGTTATTATTCATTCCACTAAATAATAAAAACTGCACTCTAGCATACTATGTCAAAATTATAATTTTGAGCTCCTCCTTATTAAATTCTTAGCAATCTCTTCACGTTAAGATTACATATACCCGTCAGTTAAATTAAATTTTTAACAATTATATATAATCGACCTCTTAGAAATTCCTTGAGACCACCTGCTTAACTTATTTGATATGTTGAATATTTATACCCACAGGCCAAGTTTGATATGATAAAAACTTAAAAGCTACATCAATAGGGTATCATAAATCTCTATACCGAGATGTGGATCCATTCATAATTTACTTTCACCATACACTAATCACCATTACCCAATCTATCGAGCTTATTGATCCATAAATCAATATCACCCAATAGGTCAAAGTAATGAACAATTGATGCATGTGTCCATCAATTATTTTTGAATTAAGAGCTTAAGCACTAATAATAACCATGAGATGTGCACTATCTTATATAGTTAGTATAAAGACAATTATCTCAAATTGGTCCCTTTCAATACACACAAAGTGTCCTAGCACAATAAGTCAAAACTATATTATTTACTGTAATCAAGATAAACCTACTAAAATATTGGGCTATAATCCTACCGATGGTGTGTCCATCTCCGCCTAAGATTGTGAACCATACTTATATTCTACCAGAATCGATGATCTAATCTTTTGTGTGTAAGTCGAACTCTACACACCAAATCATCTACTATTGAGAATAAAAGGTACCTATGCATAAATATATAAATAATATGATGCAAAAATTACTTGTGAATATTCTCATAAAATAAACATACTAAAATTCAATAATTAACCATGACTAAGGTTCTAGCCCTAACAATCTCTCACTTATAATCAAATACATGGAATTGTGCATCTAAAAGTTATACCTCAAACATAAAGTAAGACGCTTACTGGTTATCAAAAAATCCATTTACAGCCATAAGAAAAACCTTTCTATATAATTTCTTATACAAGGCATACTATACACTTTTTGGAACCTTAAATATAGTTGAATTAATGAGTTAGTAACCTACAAGTTACTTATCTCTTTATTTGGCATCCTAATATATATTCAGAAATTTTTTAGGTACTTGAATATATATTCCACGAAAACCAAATTCTAGAGTTATACAATTTCAAATCTAAAAGAGCGAAAGTCTTTCTTGGAATATTGGATAACAAAGTCTCGAAGGAACAATATCAATATGATTTATTAGATAAGTCAAAATACTTTCTTTTTAGTGATCAAATGATAATTTGATCCCAAAAATGTAATAGGATTATAATATTTTCATATTGAAATTCTTAGACTACCACACTCTAAGTGTACACGACAACGATAAATATATCCATACATCTAGTAAATAAAAATACCACCACGCTTCTATCACTCCTTTTGTACACACTAGACATATCCAACCATATATCAAAATCATGGATTTAATTACCTGCCTTATTATTGCTGAATCTATATGGTACTAAATATCATTATGTTTCCAAGAATGTTATGCATCCTTGTGAAGGAATGCCTTATTATAGTTACAAGGTTAGCTATCTTTTTCTCTAAGGGTCACGATGGGTGGCAACCCTAAGAATAAGAAAGTCTCCCACCATGGAAAAGTTACCCCTTTACAGTTGTACAAATTGTGATACGTTTATATGGTTTTTACAATTATGAGAATTGACAATACTCTCACTATGATAAGGTAGTAGAATGCCATACTCATTTCTTTGTGATGATTCCACCTATAATGATGGTATGAAAGAATTTCACATAAGCCTATTAGACATTCATTTGTTCCAAAAAATGCTTTTGGGAATGTGGTCTAGAATATAAATTTAAACATTTGTTCTTATTTCAACTTGTCAAGTTGTCTTCTAATACAAGTGTTTCAATACCCGTTACAGATTTCACATAATTGAGTTTGAAAGCAATCCCGAATCTTTAATGGGAGTAAGAAAACTAACTTGGAAAAAATCTTGACATATGTGTATTTATATCTCATGAATAATTCAACATGAACCTTATCACGTTTGAAAATAAAATATAATTTATCTCTCTTTACCACACTGTTGATACCAAAATTAATATGCTGATATGGACGAATAATATGAAGACACGTGTCAATCTACTTGGCACAATAATAACGAGGAAGTTTCATTTCCCCGACCAACTCATGTTCTCTCCGAGCAATGAGGATACACCGAGGAACTTCAGCACTCCGAGGTACACTAGCGCTCCGAGGAACTCCTGATCAATGAGCAACTAAGGCGGTCCGAACTGCATCTCAGCCGTAGCATTAACTGCCAGATAATCAACAGTTCAATTATTCATTGAATGTTTATCATCTTGACGCACACGCTGCATTAAATGTATTACCATTTCATATGTATATCATTTAATGTGTCAACCCATTCATGTACAGCCTAAGGGCTATAAATACCTTGTATCACCCTCATTCAAAGGGACTAGAATTTCTTGAGAGAACATATACTCGAGAATTCCCAAACACTTAGCAATAACATAACAGTGGACGTAAGCCATTCTTATAAGGCTGAACCACTTTAAAAATCTTTGTTTCATTTTATTTATCTGTGATTGAATAATTAGAGCTATCTAATTTTTTACATCAACAGATTGGCGCCGTCGGTGGGAACGATTGTCATTATCGTTTTTCACCAAAAATCATCCATCATCAATGGCGGATAATCCAGAATCTAGCAATCGAAACGCTGGAAATACTGGAAATCCTCAGAATCCCTCTGCACCTCCAGATCTAGCCGGGATTATGACAAATCTGGCTCAAGGAAAAACCGCCATGCAAGAAATAATGAGGCAACTCATACAAACCCTTCATGGTGGTGCACCTGCACGTTCAGGACAGCAAAGTGGTCAGAGGCAAACCTATTTACTTTCTTCACGATCCAGGCGTACTGAATCACGTCGCAATGAGGAGTCTGATGATTTCTCTTATCAACCTGGGCGAACTTCATCAATAAGGGCGACAGATACTAATCAACATATCACCCTCTCTCCAGAAAGACCCAGTGCTTTAGAAAGACTGAGTAGGGTGTCTCCTTTCAGTCGATTAGGCCCTAGGATGAATAGGAGCCCACCTAAGACCATGTCGAGGAGTTTTTGACAACCATCTTATCTAAGAGAAGGATCAGCACAATCACGACCGGCTGCTCGTCAAGATAGATCTCAAGAAGCTACCTCATAACGATCAATTGCTCGAACCAATAGGCCCGAGGAAGGAAATGAAGCGTGGAAAGGATCTCTCCAACGGTTGGAGGATAAATTAGGAGAAATGGCCAAAGCAAAGAATCCCCTACAACGAACTTTTGTTCGAGGAACACCTTTTGTACAGGCTATTGTGAATTTTCCTACACTGTCAAAGTTCAAAGCACCTGTAGTGACCCCCAAATATGATGGAAAGACAGATCCTGTTCTTCACATAGAGCAATATCAAGCTGCTGCCGACATCTATGTCTTTCCCGACGAGATGAGATGCAGAGCGTTCTCAGGAACTCTTACTGGAGCTGCCCAGATATGGTACAACAATCTTCCTAGGGGTAAGATTTCAACTTTCTTTTAGTTGGCCGAATTGTTTATTGGCAATTTCTATTTTGGAGCAAAGCCAGTAAAACGAGTAGCACACTTGTTAAGTGTTAGACAAAAATTTGGTGAGAGTACTAGAGATTACATAACTCGTTTCAATAACGAGAAGCTGGAGGTCACAGATTATGAAGAGAAGACATCAATCACCGCTTTGATGAGTGGGTTATTGCCTAATAAGTTGTATTATACTTTGGCGAAAGATCCACCTAAAACTATGTCATAACTGATGGTAAAAGCGGCCAAAATCATGAATGCCGAGGAAGCTATGGCTGTAAAGAAGAATATAGATAAAGACACCAAGGTGGAAGTCGAATAAAGAGCATAAGGGCAATGGCGGTGATAAACGCTCCAGAAATAACAAATCATCATGGGAAGTCTTGAAGAAATATGACAATTATACTCCTTTGAAAATGGGTATTCATCATGTCTTGGAAGAAATCAAGAACAACGAGGAGGTAAAATGGCCAAAGAAATTGAAGTCAGATCCTGATTCGAGGAGTAAGGATAAATATTGCGAGTTTCATAAAGATCATGGTCACATGACCAAAAATTGCATAGCTCTTCAGAATGAGATTGAAACACTCATCCGAAGAAGAAATCTATCAAAATATGTTAATCGGGGAGGTGAAAGAAAAAATAATGACCGAGCTAGAGAGAGGTCTAGATCTCCTCGTCGAGCAGAGGAGAAAAAGAAGAGAAACCATGAAGATGATACAAATGATGACCCCGACCTTCCCAAGAAACCAAGACAGCCAGAACGAGAGGTATTTTCTATACATTTTGGGTCATTTGATTGTAATGTCATTACAGGAGGAGATGCAGGAGGAGGATACCTTACTGCATAAAGAAAGGCTTACCTTGGAGAGGCTCAAGCTTGTTCATATATTCAGCGAATAAATCTGGCCGAGGACGATCGTCCGAGGAAGGTAAACAAAGAGAAACTGGTCATTGGCTTTTCAAAAAATGACCTAGCAGGTGTTCTTTATCCTCACGATGATCCTCTGGTGATTAAAATGAGGATGAAGGAAGTAGTGATTTCAAGGGTGTTGGTAGACAATGGAAGTTCGGCAGACATCATGTACTATTCATTCTTTGACAGTTTAAATCTGAAATTATCTCAATTGGAACCGTATCATAGACCCCTCCTGGGTTTTGCTGGCGAGAAAGTTTTTCCACTTGGGGCGATTAAGTTGGACATATTCATTGGAACTTGGCCTGCTTGTCGAACAGAGAGAATACGCTTCTTTGTGATGGATAAGAATGTGCAGTCAGCCTACAACATCATCATGGGAAGAGTTGGTTTGAAGAAGTTCGAAGCAGTTCCATCTACAGTGCATCAGTGCTTAAAATTCCCAACAAATTTTAGAGTAGGAGTTGTGAAAGGTGATCAGAAAGTAGCTCGGGAATGCTATTATTCGTCTGCCGAGCAAGAGGAACTTGAAGATTCAAGAAAAAAGACTACTACCTACCAAGTGGATGAAGGTACAGAAATTGAAACACTGGATCCTCGAGATGAATCCCAACTTGTAAAAGGACAGGTGGTGGGATCTACATAAAATATTATTCTGGATGACGAGCACCCTGAACGAGTAACCCAGATAGGTTCTACGTTGGATGCTTCAATAAAACAGGAGTTGATAACTTTCTTGAGAAACAGGAAGAAAACTTTTGCGTGGAGTCATGAAGACATGCCAGGAATAGATCAAAACTTCTTATGTCATGAGCTCAATGTGAATAAGGAGATCAAGCCTGTAAAGCAGAGAAGAAGGGTATTTAGCCCCGAGAAGAATCAAGCTATTCAAGAGGAGGTCGACAAGCTCCAGAAAGCTCCATTCATTGAAGATGTGAAGTACCCAGACTGGTTGGCGAATGTGGTGATGGTAAAGAAGAAAAACAACAAATGGAGAATGTGTGTTGATTTCACTGATCTCAACAAGGCCTGCCCAAATGATCATTTTCCATTGCCCAGAATTGACCAACTAGTAGATGCTACCTCTGGGCACGAGCTGCTTAGCTTCATGGATGCTTACTCTGGCTACAACCAGATCAAAATGAAACCTGAAGACAGGGAAAGTACTTCTTTTATTACCCCTAGGGGAACTTATTTCTATAATGTTATGCCTTTTGGTTTGAAAAATGCAGGAGCGACATACCAGCGGCTGATGAACAAGGTTTTCATCGAACAAATCAGTTGCAACATGGAAGTCTATGTCGATGATATGCTGACAAAAAGCAAGAAAGCTGCAGATCATCTAGTTGACTTAGCTCAGACATTTGATCAACTGGATAAATACCAGATGAAGCTAAACCCGACGAAGTGCACATTTGGAGTACGAGAAGGAATTGTTCTCGGGTACATTGTCAACCAGCGCGGCATTGAAGCAAATCCAGATAAGATCAAAGCTCTTTTAGGGTTGCGATCTCCAACAACAAAGAAAGAAGTACAGAGTCTTACAGGACGAGTTGCAGCGCTTAACAGATTTGTGTCCCGAGCAACTGATAAATGCCTCCCATTCTTCAAAACACTTCGAAAAACTTTTGAGTGGACTGATGAATGTGAGAAGGACTTTCAAGACTTGAAAAAGTATTTGGGAGCACCTCCATTATTGTCCAGGCCAATAACAGGAGAGAAGTTGTATTTGTATCTGGCAGTATCAGAGAATGCAGTCAGTTCAGCATTGATCAGATTGGAGAATGGAGTCCAGGAACCAATCTATTACACAAGTAAGGCTTTCCGAGGTGCGGAAATTAGATACCCAAAGCTGGAGAAATTGGCATTGACATTAATTGAAGTAAGTAGAAGAATGAGGCCATATTTCCAGGCCCATACCATCGTCGTTTATACCGACATGCCACTGAGGCAAGCTCTTCATAATCCAGAAAAGTCAGGGAGATTGATGTACTAGGCAATAGAGCTCGGTGAATATGATATTATGTATGAGCCCAGATCATCATTGAAAGGGCAAGCTGTAGCAGATTTTATAGCAGAGTTTACATATCCTGATACCCCCGAGGAATAAAAATTGCTCGCTGACCAACCTGTGGATGTTACAGGATCAACAGACGTAAATCCAGACCAACTCCGGTTGGTAAAAGAGCGAGAAGAGATGGTCAATGAAGAGCGAAAAGCGTCATGGGAGGATGAAAAGAAGCAACAAATATTTCACCGAGGAACTCTGACAAATAAGAAATTTGAAGACGGGTTGCCCATATGGAGATTATATGTAGATGGCTCATCTTGCACAGCAGGTTGCGGGGCAGGAATTGTTTTGAACACCCCAGATGAGATTGACATGGAATATGCTTTGCGATTCCAATTCAAAGCCTCCAATAATGAGGCTGAGTATGAAGCCATGATAGCAGGTCTTAATTTATCAAAGATTATGGAAGCGCAACAAGTGATGGTATTCAGTGATTCTCAATTGATTGTGAATCAGATGATGGGAACGTATGCGGTTAAAGAAGAAATAATGGTCAAGTATCATGAAAAGGTGATGGAATTTTTGGCAGAATTTGATGCCATTCAGTTGATCAGAATACCCAGAATAGAAAATGCACAAGCAGATGCACTGGCCCGACTAGCATCAGCTACTCGTACCGAGCTGCGAAGAACAATACCAATTGAAGTACTGGAAAGTCGGAGCATAGATGAAAACCTGACGATGAATGTTATTACCCTTGATTTAGGACCATCTTGGATGGATCCCATCAGGGTATATATTGAAGAGGGAGAATTGCCATAGGATAAGCTCGCTGCCAAAAAATTGAAGTATAAAGCTACTCGGTATGTATTAACTAATGGTATTTTATATAGACGAGGAATTATGGCAGGTTTGCAGAGATGTGTACATCCCTCCGAGGTGAAAGAATTGATTGAAGAGATCCATGAAGGGTCTTGTGGAGCTCATGTAGCAGGTCGAACACTTTTACAAAGGGTGATGACTCAAGGATACTATTGGCCGACGATGAGGGCTGATTGTATAGCCTATGCTAAGAAATGTGACAAGTGCCAACATTTTTCCTCTATCCGACGAACTCCACAAGCATTGTTGACACCAATAACTTCTCCTTGGCCATTTGCCATATGGGGAATTGATTTGGTTGGACCACTGCCGACCACCCGAGGAAGATTAAAGTACCTCGTCGTTGCAGTGGACTATTTTACTAAGTGGGTAGAAGCTGAGCCGCTTATTGATATGACATACGAGAAGGTATACCAGTTCATTTGGAAGAACATCATCTGTCGATATGGTCTCCCTCATACTTTCATCACAGATCATGGAACACAATTCGATAACGAGGAGTTTGCTGCCTATTGTCAATAATCAAACATCCTGAAGACCCATTCAGCACCAGGCCATCCTCAAAGAAATGGGCAGACAGAGGTGACAAATAGAACACTACTAAATGGTTTGAAGAAGAGGCTAAGTGAAGCTAAAGCTAATTGGATTAATGAGCTATAATCAGTATTGTGGGCTTATCGAACAACTCCCCGAGCAGCGACTGGAGAATCACCATACATGCTGGCATTTGGAAGTGAGGCTGTAATACCTGCCAAGTTGGGTCTCCCAACACACAGAGTGCTAAATTTCAATTCCCCAGTCAGTGACTTGATGAGAAGATTAGATTTGGACATGCTCGAGGAGGTCAGAGAAGAGGCAGCCATTAGGAATGCTGCTTATCAACAACGAACAGCTCTTTTCTACAACAAAAGAGTGAGGAAATGCGATTTAAAGGAAGGGAATTATGTGCTAAAGAAGGTAATTCAGAAGCACAATAAATTAGAGGCAAACTGGCATGGACCTTACCGAGTTACAGAAGTTGTTCGACCAGGAACTTACCGAATAGCAACTCTAGAAGGAGAAGAATTCAAGAATGCTTGGAATGCTGAACACCTTCGCAAGTATTATCAATGATGTAAAATGTACAACGGTTCCATCAATATGAATAAAACGATGATATTTTCACCATTTTCCTCTCCTTTGTTTGAAAGTTTTTTGGGGAATACTAGTGTTGTACACTACGCTACTCGACAGCAAAAAGAAGATGATAGTTCAGACCCACGACCAACTCCGGTTGGTAAAAGGGCGAGAACAAATGATATACTCCTTTGGTTAGGAGGCGTACACTTACGTGATCAACTTCGGTTGGTAAAAGAGCTTGTGGACAAGATAGTTCGAAAGAACCTGATAGTTCGAGCGTGATCAACTTTGGTTGGTAAAATAGAGAGAACAAATTATACTCCTTTGGTTAGGAGGCGTACACTTGCGTGATCAACTTCGGTTGGTAAAAGAGCTTGTGGACAAGATAGTTCGAGCGTGATCAACTTCGGTTGGTAAAATAGCGAGAACAAATTATACTCCTTTGGTTAGGAGGCGTACACTTGCGTGATCAACTTCGGTTGGTAAAATAGCGAGAAAAAATTATACTCCTTTGGTTAGGAGGCGTACACTTGCGTGATCAACTTCGGTTGGTAAAAGAGCTTGTGGACAAGATAGTTGGAAAGAACCCGATAGTTCAAACTCATGATACTCTGATTGGTAAGAGGGCAAGAACAACATTCTTAAAAATGCCAATTTTGGCTGGTTAAGAAACAAAATATGCCAATTTATGTTGGTCGGAAAGTAAAATCATTCCAGAAAATACAAGAATTCCAAACTGAACCAAGTATAGTTGGTCGGTGATCAAAACTGTAATTGGTCGACGAGGATAAATTATCAACCTTGGTTGGTCGGACTCATTTTATGAATTTTTTTTACCAAGTATGGCTGATTGGAGATAAAAACCCATCAACTGTAGTTGGTCGACAAACACAATTTAACAACCTTGGTTGGTTGGAAGCATTTTAAACATTTTATACTCATCACTTTATTATTAAGTGATTGAGCAACATTGATACTTGTAATTTTGATTACTAAGTTGGTTGATGAACAACACCATATTGTTATCTTTTTAACAGATACATATGCACAAATGTAAAAATGTTTGATAAACACAAAACAATAGCAATACAAATTTGCGAACAAAAATGAAATTCTTTCATTAAGGTCAAAATGAATTACAAACTACATGTGTACCAACTATTACATTAAGATCCCTACTCTATTGGTTTCTTTCCCTTAGCTTTTGAAACAGGTTCCTCACCAGCAGGAGGGTCTTCCAAGCAAAGAGGAGAATTAATGAAGTTAATATCTCTGAGCATTCTGACGTTCATCACAGAAGGTGTGTCCAGTAGATGTTCAGGACGAGATACTTCGGTTTGAGAATGAAGATTGTAATCACCAAGGTATTTTGAAATTAAACTCCGAGGAATGGAACGAGCTGGGATCCATTCCATGTCCAATTTATAAGGTGGCACAGGCAAGTCTAGTAATCCTGGAGCATGATAATCCCATAAATAATGTCCTTGCTCCAATTTTAATACACCCAGGGCGTTCAACCACCCCTGCTTATAACCTTCATTATTGGCGTGTTCAATACGAGCATCTAAATGAACTAGAGCTTCGTTGTATCCAGCCATCCAAAATTCCCTGGGCTGTTTATGGAATTGGAAGGTTAATCTATCCAATTGTTCATGAAGGTTTTTAGCAAAAAGGTCCTTGGTATGTAAAGCAGACTTCGTCGCAGAAAGTTGATCTTCCAAAGATAGGTTTTTCTTGGACATTTCAGACAAGGAACGATCTTTTGCATTCAATTGGAACGCTTGAGTTTCCAGAGTAGACTGAGTGCGAGCCTCTTCAACATTACGGCTGAGAACTCTTGATCGACTCCGAGCATGTGGAGAATTTTGCTCCTCGACAACATTTTGAACAACTCTTCCTCACCCACGAGACCCTCTTCCTCGTCCCTGAGCAGTAGTAGAAACACCATATTTTCTTAACGTATCCAGTTCTTGCCTTAATTTGCCATTCTCAACCTCTAAGAACGAGAAACCTTCATCGGTAACCGGTATTAAAGCAGTGGAAGAGGAAGCTGCAGACTCATACTGTGCCAACTTTTTCTACAAATTATTATTCTCTTGTTCCAGTAACTCAGCGATCTGTCTGCAGGCCTCAACTTCACCTTTTAGGGTTCTCTCCCTAACATCGTACCCAGCGATGATCTTTTTGTGACCTGTTTCAGAGGAAAGCTGTTGATACCTATTCTCATATTCCTTGTGCAACAAAGCAGTTGATTCATTATGCTGACTCTAAAGATCTCTAAGGAATAATGAAGCTCTTCAATCAAGTCATAGTAGGCCACGTTGTGGGCCACAGCTCGGTCAAGTAAATCCTTTAAGAACCGATAAGCCTCAATTGCTTGTTCTGAGGCATCATGGCCAAGGATGTCAGCAATTTCTGATACACTCAAATTTGTATGACCAGCTTTATAATATTCATGGCATTGCTGAATCAGCTTTGTATCATGTGCAGATATCAGTTCCATTCTAGCCACAAACTAATAATGAAAAGAAGACAACAGTCAACAAAAACAAATCATCAACAACAGAGATGAACAAAGATGTATTTTATTAGATCACAAAAAGATTACATTGTTTGATTACAAATAATGAAAGATAGAAATGATACCGAACAACTTCACACCTTATCCTTGTCTCCCAAGACTTTCTCGGGAGGCTGGGACGAGGTGCTTGGTTGCTCGGTGGTAACAGCAGCTTGATCAGAAGGCGTTGGAGTTAAAATTTTCTCAGGAGGAGGAGGCATGGAAGAAATGTCCTCATTGGTAGAAGGTAGAGATGCAGGGACTTGATCACCTATGGCCATGGAAGATTCATCAGAGATAGGCTCATGTTCTTCTTCTTCTACAATTGGTGGGGGAGGACCAGGGAGGTGTAGCTGGAATAACCCAGAGTCGTCTTTGATCTTCAATTCCTGCACGGTAGCTACCCAGCCATCTCGGAAGTATTTCAACTTCCCGTATTGTACTTGGGATGTCATTGCAGCAATCCCTTTGTCCCATCCTTTATCCCAGCCAGCGCTGAAGGATTTTTTTAACTGCGAGGTTTCTTTTCAGTTTCTCCGAGGAGAGCTTCTCGGATAGAAGATCCTCGGCAGTCTTTAACTTCACATCCAATTCTTCTTTTTGGCGCTTTACATCTCGCAGGACGGACAACTCTTCCTCTGCCTTCTTCAGCTTATCTTTAAGCTCTCCAAAGTTCTTGAGCTTGCCCTCATATTTTTGATGCTCAATCTCTAAACTTTTCACCTTGTTCTCCAAACTCTTGGAGATCTCAGCCAACTTCACCTTCTCAGCTTCAACTATTGACAAATTTTTCTCCCAGACAACTTTGTCCTCACTATACTACTGACGAGAATCCTTCAAGGATTGGGTCAAACCCAGCAGAGCATCCTTTACCCCCGACGAGGAGCTGGAAGCTTTAATTGCTTCATCTTTCTTCACGATGTTGTTAAAACAATTCACCAGCTAAACAAAGGAAAAAGTGATAGGTCAGTACAAAAATACAAATATTCAAAGAAAGAAAGGAAATTCAGAGTGTGAGAAATTTACTGAAGCAAGGTGACGGGTAGCTAGGGATGTCAGCATATCCCTAGAAATTTTTTCATCAATTCCTTGGACCTCGGGTATGATCCAAGTTTTTACTGAACTCATGGCAGAGCTCAGAGGAATGATGGTTGGAACACCAACACCACCAGCTGGTAGAGAAGAGATGGTTTCAGTCAGATTGGCAGTTTCAGCCAAATTGACTGAGGACGATTTCCTCAATCTCCTCAAAGGAATTTCAGCAATTTCAACCAAGGAAGAGCTCTTGGTCGGAGAGATAGCAGTCATCTCCACAGGAGCAACCTTCTTGCTCGGAGCCACTGGGGGCTTCTCGGTAGCTTTGGAAGGCGCGACATCCACCTTCTTAGTCCCCTCTGGGACAGAAATTTTGCTTTTCTTAGCTTCAGCAGCAGAAGTAGTGTCATCAAATAGAGCAGGGGGAGCTCTTTTCTTGCCCATTCTTTGACTTAAAGGGATGTGAGAATCTAAAGAAGAATCCTCTGGAGTTGAGGCTGGCTCAACAGATCTAATCACAGGACGAGCAGTATAAGAAGTCGTATAGCTCCTATACTGCAGCAAATATGATGCAGACCTGATGTGCTCGTCTGCAACGTTCTTATGCAAACCCCAGATAAGTTTCAGATGCTTAATATTAACCTCTGACTCTGTTGGAGTTTTTCTTTTACTATCAACTGCAAATAAATACATAATGAAATATCAGTCATACATTTTGTCAAATATGATAAAAGCATAATTTCATAAGTAAAGGAAAATGAGAATAAACCTATCCTATTGCCATATGGGGGGCATTTAGGACCCTGGTATACTGCATCTCCAACCAAGGGGGCATATTGCCAATTTTTAATCACCACCCCATGTTCAAAATAATCTCTATTTGCATCAGGGAGGTTAACTACAAGAGCCCTATTCAAAAACCTAGTTTTTAAGTAATAAACATTATCTAAAATAGCCCATCTATAGCAATACATAATCTCAGGAATCCCTATACGAGTTCCATGAGTTAGATTTAATTTATACACCCCATTAATTATTCTCCATGAATTGGGGGCTATTTTTGCAGGAACAACGTCAAAGTACTGACAGAACTCTAAGCATAAGGGGTTTGGCGGAAAAGAAAATCCACATTCAGCAATGAATAGACTGGGGAACCAATGTCCCTCAGCCAATCTAAAATAATCTAAAGGCTCACAAAGAACCTCCAGAGTTACCCAGGAAGGAATGAAAAAATCGGAACGAAATTTCTCAACAGACTCCACAATATAAACCATAGTGAATAAAAGAAATACAGAAGAAAAGAAGAGAATCTTACAGGAAAAAGGAAGAGCTGACAACTAGCGAAGGAAAAGATGAACGCACAAGGGAGAGAGAGAGAACAAAAAGCTTGAATGCAGAAAATTGGAAAAGGTAGAAGACGGTATGGTTACCTAAGAAGTTTAAATACTTTACCTTGGGAAGCTGCGAAGGAAATGATTACACAAAAGAAACTAATACGCCACCGGCGGCTAAAAGGACAAAAATGCACGAAGATCGAAGCACTCATAAAAATTCGAAAAAGGCGGATTCTGTGAATTTGAAAGAAATTCAAATATGAAGAAAAGGCTCCTAAAACCTAGGAAAGTCATTTAATATCGCCATATACCGAGAAAGAATGTTCCATACTCCTCAAAGTTCGAAATATGAAACATTGGGGGCTTCTGTTGATACCAAAATTAATATGCTGATATGGACGAATAATATGAAGACACGTGTCAATCTACTTGGCACAATAATAATGAGGAAGTTTCATTTCGCCGACCAACTCATGTTCTCTCCGAGCAACGAGGATACACCGAGGAACTTCAGCACTCCGAGGTACACTAGCGCTCCGAGGAACTCCTGATCAATGAGCAACTAAGGCGGTCCGAACTGCATCTCGGCCGTAGCATTAACTGCCAAATAATCAACAGTTCAATTATTCATTGAATGTTTATCATCTTGACGCACACGCTGCATTAAATGTATTACCATTTCATATGTATATCATTTAATGTGTCAACCCATTCATGTACAGCCTAAGGGCTATAAATACCTTGTATCACCCTCATTTAAAGGGACCGGAATTTCTTGAGAGAACATATACTCGAGAATTCCCAAACACTCAGCAATAACATAACAGTGAACGTAGGCCATTCTTATAAGGCTGAACCACTTTAAAAATCTTTGTTTCATTTTATTTATCTGTGATTGAATAATTAGAGCTATCTAATTTTTTACATCAACACACACCATTAGTGGAAGAAGCTTGCGGCATTATCATCACATATATAATTTGAGATACTAACATGTAATTATGAAATTACTGAATAGGTAGTTATATAATTATACCAATCATGATAAACTATTTCTAATATCTTTGTAGCTATAATACCTCCTAGTTATTTTCCATCTAAACCATGTTCATTAAGTAGAAGTACCTACACTTTTGATGAATGTAAGAACCCATCTTCTACCATTTTATAATACATTTAGATAAAATGACTTGGGTATTTGGTGCTATTGATATATTATGGTTTACAGATAATAATCTTATCACTTCAGTGACAAATCATGGATATTATTCAAAAACTACTATGAGATTTATTTTGTAATGATTATCCTCTTTAGTACTAAAGATGGATATATTTTTTATTTGTTTGTTACCATTAACAATATATATGTTATTAAAATTTAAAATATCCGTCCATAAAAAGAGTAGAAGCTGAACCAATGTTCCTTCTATTATTACATACTTATAAGCAATCATCTAAAATTAATCTCTAATTATCAAAACAGAGACTCACGTCTCCCACTGCAATTACAAATTCCCATTAGTAGATAAATTCACCTATCACAAGTTGACTCATTTCCTGGAATCAATGATTAATGGCTCATGTGTTTACAATCTAGATTACTATAGAACAAATCATTAAACATTATTCAACTCTTTTCAAATAAAATGTATCTAACTTGATATTTTAAACAACATAATCTTATCAATTCTTACTAGTGTTATGAATATTCTTAATAATTCCACTTGCGATTACACAATTCAGTAACTGCCTTTGAAACCTAGCATTGCTTTAATTTTGACGTACTAGTTTCTGATTTGACTTGAGCTTGTATCCACCCTTCGGCTAAGGAGTGAACATATTTCAATAACTTTAATAATTTTATGATATCCTAATAAAACCTTTTGTTAGAAAGGATATCGACATGGTTTTTCTTTTCAATTTTACCTCCTTAGATTTCTAATTCCTTCAAGTGAAAATAACCATCAAAACATAATCTTATAACTAGAGTTGTATCAATCATATTGATATTCCTTCAAAGTCATTCATGGCAACCTGCCTAACTATATGAGCCTGATTATCAGACATTGGATGCGTGATAATCATCATATCATAGGCAATGGACACCAATTAATACTGATATCACAATATATCTGGGTTAATGAACAATTCATATTGTGTCGTCTCATTAATCTTGTCTAGTTGTATTCTACATTTCCTTTCAAAAATCTTATAACGTGACTATTCAATACAATAATCTGAAAATACACATATTCGTTTCTCTACCGTCAACACTATGTCCAATTAAAATTCGGTCATTTTAATTATTACCATAAGGTATATAAAATGGAGTGCGAAACGAGTGGATATTGGAGTTAATATTTAAAACTAAAGAATCAAATAATAAAGAATATATTAAGACAAACAATTAACTTTGAATTCAATTTAAAGTGGGTTACCTCTACAATTTTATAAGAATTCGTTTGCATCCCAAGTACTGTTTGAATAACATTCCTCTTTGGAGAACCCCCTATCCATAATCACATTAGGCAGTCCAATTCATTTAATTTTACTATCTAGGAAAATGCTATGCCGAATAAAATTTATAGCTCACAATTTTATTCCACAAAATAATTCCTGTTTGAAAAACCTACTATAATTGTGTGTCTAAGTGTATACCACCAAATAATTTTAGACTATCCCATATCATATATAAAATTTGGGCAAACAGAAATTTTGACACGCGCTAGTTACCCTGTATTTTTAAAATATTAAAATTTAACTTGTCTTTTTGATAACCATCACAAAAGTTTTAAATTACAAAATGGGAGAGATATTTTTTCTCAAACAAATCCTGCGGTTTCCACCAACGGTCTACAGGTTTTCAATAACAACCGGGTCCTCCAAAATTGAATACTAATGATTATGGTAATTAGTGAAAATTTCGTTACGAGTAATTTTGGGTTCATATTCATATGGGCGGCACACTTCTAATAAATAAAGATTCTAAATTAGCTTATATTCACAAAAGATATCCAAAAATTTAATTTATATTTTCTAATTACACATATTAAATATCTAAAATTAAAAAAATAAATAAATTAAACATATAACCATGGAGACTACTCAATTTTAAATTGTCCAATTAAAATAATGAAATTTTTTGATTTATTTATTCAAATTAAAGCAACCAATTTTCATATTTTAATTATCCAAAAATAATTAATTTATTTTTAATTAAAATAATTTAAGAAATTAAATTTAATTTGAGTAATAAATAAAACCCATTAAATTTAATAAATTTAAAATGGAACTACCAAAATTCTATTTCCAAGAAAATCGAGATTTAAGGTCGTGTCCAATGATAACTAGCTTTTTGCGTGTTTGTCGTTGTTGTTGAAGCCAAGTTAATCAAAACCTCACATACCTACAAAATATAATAAACTCAAGTGTAGTGGTAAGTAAGGGTATCAATCCACTTTCTAGGGAGTAAAGCAAATGGAACGAATTCAATTGTAATTCACTATTTATTTTCTTTTTGTGCTTTTTCACTTTTCTAATTTTTTTTAGCTTTTTCAATATTAAAACAATAGGGTGAGGTGAGGTCTAAACTAATCTAAACAACTAACTAAAAAGTGACTAAAATGAAAAATTAAGTCTAACACTAAAAATAAGAGATAAAGTGAGGAAAATAATTGTGAGAACAATCAAGGAGTGGGATTACACCACAAATTTTAATTATTCTAATTAATTAATTTAATTATTTGAATTCTCCCAAATTAATATTAAAATTACAAACCAACTCTCGTTGCAAGTGTAATTAGAATAGTAATCTTTTAGAAAATTAAAATTAACACCTCACAACTCTAGAAAATTAGATCAACACTCCTTTTAATTAATCACCCGCTAGGATCGATCAATTAGACTTTATGTCAATCTTAGAAATTAAATTTAGAGTTGAAATTCAAATGATAATACCCCACTTAAGAAACCCCTATCTCTAGTTCGAATCTAAAATGGGTATTATCACTAGAATTTCGATTTTCTCTCGAAAATCATTTACCCTCTCTCGAGGCGTAAATCTAAGGGCGAGGGATCAAAATTAACATTCAAAGGGATATTTCAAGTAAGCAAACTAATTAAACTAAAATAATATCAAATAAGGGTTTCACCCCACCCCTTGAAAGGGGTTTTAGCCTAACATGGTATAAAATATGACAAATTAATATTCAAAGGCATAAAATAATAAAAGAAGAGAAGAGAACAATCAAACCAAATCTCTTTGATTATGTTGAACTCCAATCCTTGAAATTGAAGCATACACCTCTTAATTGATCTTCCAAATGATATGAAATCAACTATCTACTCAATTAATTCTCTAACAATATTTAATCTCACAAATATCTAAAAATAAAAAATGAAAAACTATTTACAAAAATTTATTTTCTAAACTAAACTATCTCTCTCTAGAATTTTCTCTCTACAAAGCTCTTCCCTAGAATTCCAACAAATGGGTCTTCTTCTTCATTTTATATGCAATGGAGCAAAGGGGTACAGTTGGAAATTGGTTAGGGTGTGCACATGAGGGGTGTGAGGTCATGTGGGTGAGGTTGGGGAGGATAAAATCTGATTTGTTAAATGGGGGTATAATGGGTATTGGGGTTAGAAAGGTAGTTGGGGGGTATTTTGGGTAAAAGGTGGTAAGTTAGTTTTGGCACATGTGGGTTTTTAATGGGTTTGACTTGGTTTGGAATTGGTTTTTGGCAGATCGTGGCTTGGCTTGGGGATATGGGAAATGGGTATGGTTTGGGAGAAGGAAATGGGTTGGAGTGGTGTTTGGATTCGTGTAGGTGCGGGTTAGGTCCGTGTGTGAGAGAGAGGGAGAGACCACGGTTTGGAAGGGTTCCAGTCATGGGCTTTCGCCGGAGATGGTGGGGCGAGTTCGATTGGTGGCCGGAGCGGTTGGATCGAGAGAGTCGCGACCGGGGAAATGGTCGACGGCGCTGGGTTTAGGCAGGAGGTCGGTTGGGCGGTGGCGGGAAATGGGTCGCGATCGGCACTGACGCCGAGTTGTGGCTCAGTGGGCAGGGTGAGATGGTTACGCCGGTGAGGTGGGTAGGTTTCGAAGGGGCCACCGCCGGCGGTCAGGGCCGGTAGAGGTTAGGGGATGTTGGGTATTTATGGTGGTTGGAGGAGAGGGAGGTGAGATGTGTTTGAGATGAGAGAGAAAGTGTGGAGGTTGAAGATGACTAAGGTTAGGATTAGGTGGGTGAGGGTGTAGGCTAGAAGAGTGTGGGTGAGGTGGTGTTAGGTGTAGGATAAGTGTGTGTGTGTTATTTGGACCCTTAATAAAAATAAAACTAAAATCTAAGTAATATAATAAAATTTATAAAAACTAAAAATCTAAAAATTAAATTCCTATACTAAAAATTAAAATCAAGATTAAATAAAAATAAAACTAAAAAGAAATAACAATGTAAATCTATTAAACTTAAAAACTAAAGTCCTAAAAAAAAAATGTAATAAAACTAAATTCCTAAAAACTAATCCTAAAAAATAAAATAAGATAAAAACTAAAACTAAAAACTTAGTAAAATAAAATAAAATTATATTAATAAAAATAGAAATAAAATATAAAAATAGGAAATAAAACCTAAAAAATGCTAAAATAATCCTAAAATTAAAATGACTCAAACTAAAAATCTAAAAAATTAAAATAAAATAAAAACGGAACAAACCAACACACACGGGTTTAGGGTAAGTTTGGCTAGGTTTAGGCTCGGGTTAGGGTACGGGAGAGGTAATTGGGGTAGAAGATAAGGGTATTTAGCTCCATTAAAATGCACAATTGCCTTGAAATACGCGCTTGAACACCGCAACGTGCATTAAACCTACATATTAAACATTTAAGCGCATAAGACCCATATTGTCGAGAAATAGCAACTAAAATACAACTATTCGGGGTATAAAATGTACAGTTTTGGGTGCTTATCATCCAATAATATTTGTCTATGTTGTCCAATGTAATGGGTTTGCTAAAATTAATTAATTTTAACACGCTATTAGATAAAACATAAATATTAAACAAGAACCACAATCATAATAGAATACAGAAGGCAAGAAAACTAAAAATAGGTCCATCTCCATTATGTTCTATAATTCCTTGTCCCGTGTTTTCTTTGACTCTAAGAATCCATCCCATGTAAGGAACAATACCAACTAGGAAATCTAAGATGATTCAAAATTTACCCATACTTTGTCACCACAACTAAAATACTCCCAGAGGTTGCTCATGCCAAAACAACACATATCGCACTACCGCGCCATGTCACCAGGGCGCCATGTACGCCTACGAATTGTATTGTGACATCTCTGTGTCATTTCTTAATCACTAACTGACACTCCCATGGTCTGTTACGAAACAAAAAGAGTCCATCAAAACTGTTCAAAGTGTTTTTCGATAAATCTCATTCATTCTAAAATTTATCTTCGGTGTACAGCTCAAAAATCGATGTAGATTCCTACGAACTCAAAAATTACATGTAATAATTACAACCCAATCTAATGAATCAAAAGTAAAAACAAATTATTACAACCCAATCGAAGACAGAAAAATAACTACATATAAACCAGCATAGGATCCAATCATGTTTTTAGATATAAAAATATCGTTTTACGTGGAATTTAAATCGGGATTAAAATTTGGAAATTATAACTTTTTTGTATAAAAATTGAGGGAGGATCTGATCTAAGTCCAAAAGTCCAATAGTCAGGATGAGGATTTACGAAGCTTAGGCGAGGTGATGTGTGGTGAGGCCCGTTGACCTATTGATGTGTTATTGAAAAATTATATTAGTATAATGCTCGGATGTCGCATTGAACTTGAATTGAGATTCGTATTCTTGCATTTATTCACCATTATTGTTTTGAGTATCTATTCTTGTCATATTGTATACTTTCTCGTATTTTTTTTAGTGGTATGTTAACGTGGATTTTGATGCTATGGATTTTCGAAGGATTTTAGAGCACGAGGTTTGGAGGATTTTATTTTTATATAGCTTGGAAGTATAATTTATTTGGAGAGCTTAGTATTATTTTTGAGTGAAATTTAATTGTAATTATTTTGAAAATATAAATTTTGGATTCATTATATATATTTTGTGAACTATAGATACTCTATACTAATTGTTGAGGTTTTAGTTTAGTTTTAATCGTAGTAGTGCCTAGTGTTTGAGCGGTGTATTACAGATGGTATCAGAGCTTATGTATACGACAACCCCCGGGTCTAGCATGCGGGTTAGACGTGTTTCATTGGACATGGGGAGTTTTTGTTGAGGACGTGGTAGGCATCAAGGTTTGGATTCGAAATCTTAATTTGAGGATGTTTAAAATTGATTTGAGGACTTTAGTGTTATGATTATTTTTGAGAGATATAATCGAGTAGTGGTTCGTAAGAGAATGTGTGGAGAAATACGCGGGTAGGATTAGGTGTATGGGCGCCTAATCGAGGTATTTTATGGGTAGGAATATGTAAGCCTTATTTTGTTTGCACGACTTTACGTTTGACGTTTACACTTCATCAAATTTTGAGGACGAAATTCCAGTGTTGGTGGGGAAGTATGTAACACCCCGTGATTTTTTAGCCGTAAAAATCTTTGTTAAATTAATTTTTTTGTAAAAATAATTTTTTAATCAATTTCATTTTGGGGTAAAAAAATGTTGGTTTTTAGATATAAAAATAAGGTTTTAAGTGGAATTTAAATCGGGAATAACATTTAGAAATTATAACTTTTTGTATTAAAACCGGGGGAGGATCCAACCTAAAGAGAAAAAAACAAAAATTGACCTTCCGATCGAGCTGAGTTTTTTGCACAGCTTCCTCTCACCTTCAGTTACAACGCTTCCAAATTTCAGCCAATTCCAACGGTTCGATCGTCCGCAATAATTTTTTTAGTGTTTGTGTTTAAGTAGGACTCAAATTATTTTTGGTGTATAAACATAAAGTGACGAGTTTAGGACTTTTAAACACATTTTAGCCTTCTTAAAAATCAGTAGGCTCCTCTATTTTCATCTTCTTCCATCTACAAAACCCTAGCCACATTTAAACAAAGATTCTACCCATGATTTGAAGGCTTATTTGGTGTTTTCTCGAGTATGGGTTAGAACGATTTTTTATTGTTTTTGTGCGAGGAATGCAGTGGAATGATTAGAATTTTGAGGAAAAACATTATGAGTTTCGTGTGATGATTTTAAGGTACATAGTTTACGCAATATTCTCGTTGAATCTTATGAGAATAGTCATTTTGTTCCACATTTATTTGTACTCATACTGTTTATATCATGACACTTATTGGAATCTAAAATATTGATTCAATTTGAGATATTATATTTGTTGATGTGCATGGTGTCATGAAATTTTTATGTGACATGAAGAATGGTCACCGACCAATAGTCCGAAAGTTCAATAACCAGGATGAGCCTTTACGAAGCTTAGGTGAGGTTAGATGAGGCCCGATGAATTATTGATGTGTTATTGAAATATTAAATTGGTATAATGCTCGGATGTCACATTGAACTTGAATTCAGATTTGTATTGTTGCATTTACTCACTATTATAGTTTTGAGAATCTATTCTTGTTATATTGTGTATTTCCCTGTATTTTTCTTTTAGTGGTAGGTTAGCTTGGATTTTGACGCTTTGGATTTTTGGAGGATTTTAGAGCAAAACGCTTGGAGGATTTTATTTTTGTATAGCTTGGCAATGTAATTGTTTTTGGAGAGCATAGAATTATTTTCAAGTGAAATTTAATTGTAATTATTTTGGAAGTGTAAATTTTGGATTCATTATATTTATTTTGTGGAATGTAGATGCTCTATACTAATTGTTAAGGTTTTAGTTTAGTTTTAATCGTTGTTGTGCCTCGTGTTTTGTGCAGGGTGTTACAGTTATACCGACCCATATCGTAAATCTAACGGAGTGATGTCCACGGAATCGAATTGATTTTTTTCAAATATCTTAACAGCATAAAAATAATATTTTCGATGCATTTTTATATCTTTTTGCCTCTAGAATCCTTAAAAAAATTCCATCCCCATCCAATCAACGGTTCTCAAGTTATGGCTCTAATAAGTAGATGACATGTCGCGAATTTGTTTGGACAGATGAAATCATGTGTTCTTGAATTGATTTCATCCATAAAACTTCATATCAATGAATCCCAAAGTATTATATTTGGGTTTATGTGTATTGGAACCTTTTCTTGAATCTTAAATAAGACTTTTTAATCCGTTCTTGATTCGATTCCAGATCTAAACTGTGTTGATAGATTTGCTCCATGAATCATTATTTTGTAAAGATGCATGAAGAAGGAGGATCAAAAGATCTCTGAATGAATTAAAATTTCTCTTACCTCTTCTTCTTGTCCATTAGGAACCCGTAGTTATAATTTCATAATTTTTGGACTCTCTAATTGGTAGTAAACAATTTTACAAGATAAGAGCTTTCAAAGAGACCTCTAGATTTTCCATGCTATTCCTTTAAGGAAATAAATTTCATTGGTGTGTGGGAACCAAGGATCATGACCTTACCACTACTTTTCTGGTATTTTTCTGATCTATATTGATCCCACACTTATTAGTAGACAAGGGATCTTATATAGACTAGCACGGGGAACTATGGGATATATATGAGACTATTTTTTTTATAGAATTAACAATCCTAATTAAACTCTATAATTAGATCCATAATTCTATAAATTATTATTCGTCCCACTAAAGAATAATAATTTCATTTTAGTCTAATATCTCAAAATTATAATTTTAAGCTCCTTGTTGTTAAATACTTAATAATCTTCCCATGTTAAGATTACATATACCCATTGATTAAATTAAATTACTGATAATTATATTTAATCAACCTCTTATAAATTCCTTGAGACCGTATGCTTAATTTATTTGATATCTTGGATAATTAAATCCACCGTTCGATTTGACATAATAAAATCTTATAAGCTACATATCAAAAGGTTATCATCTATCTCTATACCAAGACGTGGATTATATTCATAATTAATTTTCACCATACACTAATCACCATTAGCCAATCTACCAAGCTTATTGATCCATAAATGAATCTCACCCAATAGGCAAAAGTAATGAATAGTTAATGCACATGTTCCTTATTTATGTTCGGATTAAGAGCTTACGTACTCATAATATCCGTGAGATGTGCATTATCTTATATAGTCAGTATAAAGACAAGTATGCCAAATTGTTTTCGTTCAATACACATAAAGTGTATTAGCAATATAAGTCGAACCTATATCATTTCCTGCAATCAAGATAAACCTACTAAAATATTGTTCTACAATCCTACCGATGGTGTTTCCATCTTCAACTAAGATTATGAACCATAATTATATTCTACAAGAATTGATGATCTGATCTTTTGTGTGTAAGCCGAACTCTACACACCAAATAATCTACTATGTAGAATAAATGACCTTATGCATAAATATTTAAATAATATGATACAAACATTACTTGTGAAGATTCTCATGAAATGGACATACTAAAATTCACTAATGAAACATGACTTCTAGTATTCAACCCCAAGAGTACTAGGCATGGAAGCGTTTCACGAGGCTTAAGTCTAAGGATCCCAACATGGAAACCAAATGATATATTAAGGTAATAGGGAAGGTAGTTCTCATTTGGGATCTAGTTTAAGGGTCTTTCTTTCCTCCTCTATGACCTATGAGATGTTGAGTTCGTTGTAGTTAACCTTGTGGATTTTTTTATAATCACCATATAGTCCTTCCTTATAGAGGATTTCCATCCTAGGTTGTAAGGATTTCTTTGCTTCATTCCACCAAGGCTCTGGGAGGCCATGATAAGGAAAGTCTTCCTCTTGTCAACGAGAATGATGATTCCCCCCATTATAGGGGCCTTTGGGACAAGAGGTTTGGGCTTTATCAATAAGGATGTATATAAAACCGACTTTTCTCTTCTGTTCTGTGGTTATAATGGATTTTAAGGCTATTGTTGATTTTTCCCAAGTTCAAATCTTGGCATGTATCCCATTTTGTGAATATTAGGGCGACTAAATTGTGAATAATCGGGTTCGCTTCTATCATGTGAGTAAGTGGGATGACTCGAAATCCACTGAAGCAGATGTCGCTACTGTTGTGATGGGTGTCTAAGAGTGGAATAGTGCTAGTGTTGGCAATTTTGGCCCAACCATCACCCCCTTGGATTGTAATGACCTCGGTGTCTAATGAGAATCTTACTTTCATATGTAAAAAAGTAGGCGGTGACCCAAGGGATGCATTTAGGCTCTTCCTTCTAGGAGGTTGAAATTGGTCGGGATGTTGAGTATTTAAAAATTTACATTGAATTTGATGGGCCCTACTATGAGTATGAGAGTTTCGTCTCCCGGCACCTGTCGACGAGTATTATCATAGGCCTTAATGGCTGTAAAAGAACGTATTAATTTTAAGGCGATGTATCCCATACCGATGGCGGTCCTAAGTCGGAATACATTAATGGTGGACTCTTTCTCTATCAATACCATGGGTACAATATTTCCACAAGCTTCGGTAGTGATATGTAGTGCATACCGATGATTGTGGCCCTCCATGAAGATATACTTATTAGAAAATATGATGTACTATTAAATACTAATGGAACTGATAATGGTGGGTATTTCTATCGTTGTCACGTCTTGAGGTACAAAAGTTTAAGATAATAAATGGATAAGGCTGGCTCAATGCTATCAAGATGTGTCCAGCACTTCTCAGATGGTAATGTTAACTGATGTTCGATGGACTTTCTCCTGGATCTTATTATTTTCCTTTGGAAGGGAAGTGACAGTTACTTTAACAAGATCCCTCTCTTTGTCGATGGGATTCAGAAGAGTGGAGTATTATCCAAATTAGGTTAGTAAGTCAACTACCTTTATAGGTAGAGTAAGAGGTCCTCTAAGGATATGAGAATAAATATATGTGGTGTTGGATCCGGGACCATTACTTCGGTCCCATCGAGGATTGGAGTCTATTTTGGGTAAGTGGGAAATGTTTTCTGAGTTTAGAGGAGGGACCTAGATATAGTGTCATCTATCTAAAGTACTGCTATGTCAAGGTTAGGAATAAGAATTTCTATTATCGAGCGAGGAGTTGATCTTCCATTTAGTTAGGAGTATCATAAGGTGACCCCATAGCTGTGGATGATCCTGACCATATGTAGTTATCCGAGATGATCTCTTAGAGTTATTCATTATCAGAAAAGGATTTAAATGTTTTAAAATTTATCTCTCTTACTATTTTTATAGTGTCACAATATATGTCCCCTTATAATACCGATAATACTCATATTTTAGTCCCAAGAGTGAGAGTCCCTCAACAAACCTAGAAGTGGATAATACAGACTCCATGTACTAAAGACTGTTAAAATTCCCTTATGCATGG
Organism: Sambucus nigra; assembly: GCA_949130495.1. Lineage (NCBI taxonomy): Eukaryota > Viridiplantae > Streptophyta > Magnoliopsida > Dipsacales > Adoxaceae > Sambucus > Sambucus nigra. The sequence goes on along the minus strand of OX422209.1, from coordinate 275,439,239 downwards.
TTGTGTAGAAGGGGGTTGATCAGTTATGTACCTAAGCCATATGAATATCTCCAAGGGGCAAGACCTTCTGGCAGTGGATGGCCTCGACGGGTTATCTCATCTTGGAGTTTGATGATGCCAACAATGTAGTCTGAATTCATATACATGGTTTAATAGCTATGTCCCACATTGGTTTGGTGATTTATCCATAATGACATCCCGAGTACAAATAGGTCGAATGTCAGTTGTAGGATGAGTAGGTCTAGATCACTATAAGGATCGACGAGATCTTCACTGGGTATCTCTTAGGGGTAAGTCGACTTCAGGTGGATTGGGAAATACCTCAATAGATCTGGAGATGATGTATTGTATTTTTACTAGTAAATCATCCCACCTGGTGGGTAAGATGCCTTGGTATATACTGACACTGGGGTGTTAGAGTTTTCCCTCACTATTTAAGAACTTAAGGGGTGGACCTTCATACAAGAGACTTATCTCGAAATTATCTACACTGTAGCCTCATCTTTTTATATGTCTGGCTCAGTGTCTATGTTGTTCAAGGCGGTCGACTGTAAGGACACAAATTTCCAATTGAGTCCTTTGTAGTTTTGTCTCAATTCCGAACAAAAACGTTTGAGTCATAGGATAGAGTTATAAACCATCCTTCAAGCCTATGACATGCTAAAGTTGAAGACGTAGCGGCTAAGTTTAAAGCTTCATCAAAATGCCGAGTTTAATGTGCCTCATTTCTACGTCATCAACATGGTTCCATTGCTCCTAAGGTATGAATGCATTTTAATATATATATATATATATATATATATATATATATATATATATATATATATATATATATATATATATATATATATATATAAGAGCTTAGAACAATTCATATTTGGTATACTTTGTTTTTAAAACTGTTATTTATTTTCAGAAAGATTTTATTAAAACTTTAAAATAAAGTATATAAAGTTTTTTGGGCTAAAATCAAATTTTTATACTTTCTGGAAGTTCGTTCGAAATTGTCATTCGAACGAGTTTTTCGTTTGAACAATAATGTCGTTCGAATGAGTTTGCCAATGAGTTCCCATATTGGTCATTGGAATGTCGTTCGAAGTATCATTTGAACGAGAATCATGTTCCAACGAGATTTCCAACAATATTTCTAATGAGTTCACGCTGGAACTTCATTAGAAGGCTCGTTCGAACAAGTTTTGGCGGGAACAGTTAATTGACAGTTTTTGAGCAGTTTTTCCCACTTTCCCACTTCTTTTCCCACTAACTTTTTACCTGAATATGTAAGTGCGGGACCCAAGTTTTTTAACTTAACTTTTTCACATCTTCCCATCTCCAAGAGAGAGTTTGAGAGCATAATTCCAGAAGGAAAAAGTTCATTGTTTAAGTGTTGTTGTTTTGCAAGAAAAATGTTTTAAACACTTGGTTTACACCCATTGTTTATTAATTCCAAGCTTCCATATATATACTTTGCTTGGAGTGTTTGGCACCGATTTATCTCTACATATTGAAGAAGAGATTGTTTGGGTTTACTTCTATATCCCAAAAAGAAGAAGTTTGTTTTTCTGCGGCATTATCACATGGTGAAAGGCACCATGTGTGGTTGACAGTGTACCTATTGTCTCATTGGTGGATTCCAAGATTCCGGTGGAGCTCCGGGGTTGTCAACTAGGTGGAGGTGTTTAAAAGAACACGCGTCAAGGCTTGAAAGGGGTCGAGTCGAGGAAGTGAGTCATCTGTCTTGTAATTTTAAAACCATACTTAGTGGACTTATGGCTAGGGTCGTCTGAGGTTTTTTCCCGTTGTGGGTTTTTCCTTGTACATCGCGGCGTAGTGATTTATTATTTATTTATCTTTTGCAAAACTCACCTAGAACACATGCTTAGGTAAAAAGATAAAATTTGGTTTAATCACTACTTATGTTTAATTTGGTGCTAAATTAATTTTGGATAATGTGTAGTTAATTCAAGTCATTAATTCAATTCGATAAAATTGGTTTGGCCTAATTTGGTAAAATTGAAAAATATGACTTATGCAAATTTCTAGGACTTGGGTTAATTAATTGTGTTTAAGTGAAATCAAATTGTGTGTGTGTTTAATCTTATTTCACTTTGTTTAATTTTAATTTGCAAAGAAATTAATTTTTTTTGTTCAATTAAACCATCTCACGCTTTCGCATCTGATAAAAGGAAATTACTCTTTTTGAAGTAAAAAGAATTTTAAAATTGGGGGCCTATGCCTTTTCATCGACTTCTTCTGCGGTGGCTTTATACCTAATCCCAAACTTGGAATCTCGAGTGTTGGGAGCCTCGAATGATGTATGTCCTTGCTCATAGAGGTATAACCCTTTTTTTGGGGAGTGATACCATTATGCCATAATTTTCCAAATTTAAATGTTAAGGACAAACTCGACTCCAGGCTCTAGTGAAGTATTTTCATCTATAATTAGGATCTAGTCGAAGAAAAATTTAATTCCCTGCTTCAAAAGGTGAGTATAGTAGATATGTCTGGGTTTGATGATTAAGGATTATGAGATTGGTTTCGAGCCTTCAGAGGCAGTATATACCCAAGTAGAGTTTTTCTTAGCTTTTAGGCTGATCAATCGAGAAGGGTCGTTGATACTATCAGTTTATGTTCAGATTATACTAATGGTGGGATTAGGGGACTCGTGGTTCTTCCTCCCAAGGAGGTAATTGAAGGAAAGCTTCATATCGCGTGTTATGCATCGTGGAATATGATTTGAGCTGACAAAAGTCACTAAAATTATTGGAGTTGACTCCATATTTCCATTGGGAGACTTGGGTGAGGGACATATACTATCGAGTTAGATTTAACTCTCACTTGAACTTATCGAGCAGCGTCCTTATAACTTTGTAGATCTAGAACTCAAATCACACTAGATAATGCTGACAATATATGACATGTGATCCCAGATGCAAATGGATAAACCTCTTTTCAGGGATTTAAAAAAATAAAAAACAACCATCTAACCACCAATACTTGTTCATACTGTGATGTTTATGGACACTGTCTCAATGAATGTTTTAAAAAATGACTGTATAAGCAGGTATATAAATCACAAGTTTACAAAAACTTTAACTATTCTAGACATAATAGACATAATTATATGCCTCCTAAACAGCCCAATTAAAACTCTAACTATTGGAATAGAAAAAAAATATCTCACACTAAAAATAAATCTAAGAGAAAGGGTTCTAGATCTACTTCTAAACCATGAGCCGTATCTTTTGGTTTAGAAGTAGATCTAGAACTATTTCTCTTAGATTTCTTCTTAGTTTGAGATCTTTTTTTTTCTATTCCTATAGTTAGAGTTTTCATTGGGCTATTTAGGAAGTATATAATTGTTTCTGCTCTATATAGAATAGTTAAAGTTTTTGTAAACTAGTGATTTATAAACATGCTTATACAATCGTTTTTAAAAATAATCATCGAGACAGTGTCCATAAACATCACACTATGAACAATATTGGTGGCTAGACGGTTATTTCTGATTTTAAAATCTTTCAAAAGAGGTTTATCCATTTGCTGGACATTTACCTTAGGTCTAACTGCAATAGTTTTCCATTCAGGTTCAAATCTCCTTACAGGGGGCAAACATATTTAGCCTTAATTTTAGCAGTAGGCTTTGGATAATTTTTCATCAATATGTCTAGACCTTTTTGCTTATTCTCAAAATCAATTTTTAAGGCTTGAAAATCAGGACACAGATCAATCGGTTTTTTTCCAGAAGACAAAAATTTTACATTTTTCAAAGTTTTGGTTTGTGCCTTAGTTTTTTTTTATCAAAATCTATGCCTGTTTTGTCGTCAGAATTGGTTTTATTAGAGGCAACACAATCTTCCAAACAATTATAATTGTTTTCAAACTTAGAATTTTTTTTAAGACAGTCGAAACCTTTTCTTTAGATTCTTCTAATTCTATCAAAGTTACCTTATATTTCTTTTCCAAAACTTAATTTGCTTCATAAAGTTTTTTAATTTTTTCAATAAAAACTTTAGTTTTCGTTTCATAGGCCAAACACTGATTAGTATAGGCATCAGCGTTCTGCTTTACCATTGGGCTTAAAGTTCCTATTCTCTTAGTTTACTCCTTGATAGTCCTTTCTAGTCTGCTGTTATTCCTAAGGGTCTTAGTGTAAAGTGTGTGAATGTCAGGCAGATCAACGTTTTCGAACTCATCTAGTGCAGTGTGTGAGTTGTCTCCTAGCATTTTATTTGTTGCAACACCCATTTAGTTAGTCATTCGAGTGATCTCTTTGACTCACACACAACATCGAAGAATTATTACTAGTATCATCAATAACATTTTTTTCTAGGAAAAGAGCAGATAAACCAGTAGTTGTTACAACATTATCCCTCATAACAGATCTAGGCATAAAAGCATCAGAATCAACATTATTTTTAGGCATATCATTAGCATAAATAATTTTAGCAAATAAATCCATACAAGGATCAAAAGAATTGGAAGACTCAGGATCATCTTCAGAATCACTCGAGTCATCCCAAGTTTGTCATATATTGGCCTTAGCATTGTTATTATTAAGTCTAACTCTACATTTACTAGAAAAATCACTTAGTTTCCCGTAACGATGGCATTTAACATTCTTCATATCAGTTATTGGTCTATTATTATTATTATTATTATTATTATTATTATTATTATTATTATTATTATTATTATTATTATTATTATTATTATTATTATTATTATCATTAGTGTTGTGTTCATCTTGATTTCTCTTACGAGGTATATTATTAGAATAATTTGAATAAGAAACCTTCCCTTATTTAGAAGCAACATTATTTATAAACTGCAAAATTTTCTTAAAATGTTTGGACACGAGGGCTATCTGATTATCTAAATTATCTAAGTCACAATATTTATCAGAGTCCAAATCAATGTTATGTACAACAAACTATGGTGTGGTCATTTTATACTGAAGGACTACATTGGGACTGGTGTGTCTCTTTTGATTATTAGAAAGATGCTTTTAAATTCTAGTTCCATTTCTACAGTCCTAAGCTTGCTGCTAAGGAGTTCAGGGGTCAAATGGGTCATCTATATCCTCAATTGCATTACGTTTGTTATCCAACTTGGGGGAAGGGATCTAAGAATTTTAGAAACTATTTTTTTCCTTTAATACATAATTCCATTATCATGTAGTTTAGTAATAACACCAGTCAATCTAATATAGAATTCATTAAAAGTCTCAGTTTCAACCATAACGAGAGTATCCTACAGTTCTATTAACATATGGATTTGGCTACCTTACCACGATCATCTGTCATAACTAACGTGTCCTAGTCTTCCTATCCCTAGACGTTGAACATATGGCTATCATTTTAAATTCATGTTCATTAATAAACATAAATTTGGCATTTTTCCCTTTATTATTGCATAAGGAGGACAATTTTTCTTCCTTGGTAAATTCATTGAGGAGTTTTTTTAATTCTTACATGACTACCTTATGCAATAGGCTTAGTTGGATGAGTATATCCATTATCAATGGCATCCTAGGAATATTCTCCCAATGTCCCTTGGATGAAGGCAATAATCCTTACTTTTAAGTAAGGAAAATTAGTTCCATCAAAGAAGGGAGGCCTGGACAAATTTCCAACACGCTCAAATGTATCATCCATTGAGATTTTGTTTTTTAAAACAGTTTCAAAGCACATGATCTAATAGATTTTAAAATACAAGTACTCAACTCCGATACCATATGAAAAACCTTACTAAGTTGTTTAACACAAGTTAAAACAGTTAAGTAAGTCCCGATCTACTTTTTGAGTAAACTCTTTTATAAAATAGGACAGTAACACAAGATGTGTTTAAAAATTATGAACAAATTATTTCAGATTCTTAGAAATAAGTTTTAAAATTAAACCCTAAGTCTAGTTTGCAGAAGTAGTAGTGAAGAAATAAAAACCACACACAAGAGACAATATTTTTACATGGTAAAATCCCAAATTAGGGGAAACATCCACGATGACCTCTATGCCACAAAACGAAAAATCCAATAAAATCAAACAATAGTTACAATATTACAAGCACTAAGCATGCATTCAAGATCCTAAGACTAAGATAAAAATGTACCTATACGAGTTCCCCTCTCAAAGGTAATTCTGATCTAACCTATTTGACCTTCCTAGTAGCTTCTTTTCCTTCATTCTTGTTCTTTGTTTATAGTGGCTCAAACAACTTAAGATCTCACAAATGAACCACACTAATTATATGTTCGTTTGAGAGTGACAATGATAGTGATGTAATGGTGACTACATGTAAATATGCAATTCACACCACTAAATACTTATACAAATAAATCCTATCAAATTACACAATTTCTATATGACATGCAAATAGTTCAAATCTCTCTTAAAATCAGACTTCAGAAACTATTTTCAAACTGAAAAAGTATCTTTCTGAAAAATAGATTTTATCGTTTCAAAACTTATTTATGTAAACTTATATTTTTGAAACAATGTTTTTCAGATTTGAGATTTTAGATCACAAGAAGTCTCTTTTTCAAAGAATTTGAAAATAGAGAGTGTATCTAAGAAATATAAACATACATAACAAGATCTAATAAATAAGAGATAACATAAACCCTAAAATATATCGTGTGATATATCTCATAGAAAATCTTGCAATTTCTAGAAAGAAAAGCACGATCCATAATGACACGTGGTTCCCAAGAGAGATAATGAGTGAAGAGGGTATTCAAACTCAACCAAATACAAAACTCATAAAAAAAACTATATGATTCTAACTCTCAAATGGTAGGTTTTCTGGTGTAAATAAAAATTTAAGAAGGTAATTGGTTTTTGGAAGAAAACCTATGGTTTTTGTATTACAAAGATCGATTTCTCTCTCTCTCTCTCTCTATATATATATATATATATATATATATATATATATATATATATATATATTCGCTTCTCTATCTAACCTCTCTCCTCTATTTTTTCTCCGAAGTTAGACGAATGAGCAAAGTCTTCAAATGGCTGACCCAAGGAGCCTATTTATACTGGTCATAGAAGGATCCAGATGTTAAAAGGAAATAAAGGGTTGGTATTGCTCATTGTGCTAAAAATCCCGCCTAGGCTCCGCCTAGGCACGCCTAGGCTTGAGGCTTAGGAGAAACGCCCCGCCTTAAGATTTTGACGCCTTATGCTTGGTAAAACCCTTAAGGCGTATTTTTTCTCTAAAAACAACAATGTTTTAATGAAATGATATCGCCTTTTAAAGATCTTTTTGCAAATCGGACCATTATCTCATCCAAAATAATCAAATAGTATTTTTATTTGCAAATATTCAGACATATTTTTATGATATGTACAATTTTAGTATTTTAATAGCCTTGTTATGGTTAAAAAAGAATAAAATATATTAAAAACACCTAAACGCCTTTTCACGCCTTTTTACGCCAATGCCCGCCTAGGCTTCTAAGGCTTAAGGCTTGGCCTCCACGCCTCGATCACGACCCGCGTTTTTTAGAACCTTGGTATTGCTTTAATGATTTAATTCTAAATCTAAGGGTTGAAATGGCACTGTACAAACACTTTCTCTGATTGGCCCTAAACAATATCACATGGATCACTTCAAAACACAAGCATGTCGTATATTAAAATGATCCAAAGGCTAATATTGTTCCTCACTTCTAAGACACATAGAAAGCACAAATGTAACCAGTAGTGTGGTAGCACGTGGGATAATCCAATAGGCTATAAAATGCGTGTTTTTAAACTTTCAAAATTCCAATTTGTACCCACAAATGTCTTTGCCAGTTTTATACTCTACCCTAGCATATTTTTAAGGAATAATAATAATTCAATTAAGCCCATAACATTTTAAAACATAATTTTAATTATTTTAAAATCTTTTAAAAATGCTTTAAAAATGTTTAAAATTTCCTAAAAATATATAAACACTCGTGCACACACATTAACACCTATATGCATTAATTGTGTCCTATAGTATGTTCAAGAGATAAGATTACTTACCTTTTTAGTAGATGCATTATTCTTGAACTAGATGATATTTGATGATGAAGCTTGCGTATACCTTGGAAGGGATGCTCGTGAAAACTAATCATATTTTGTAACCATATCCAAACTAGTTGATTCGTCACATATTTCCTCCCATTTAATTTAGTGATCGACATCCTATATGAGGGGGTTAGTAGTTTTGGTTCTTTTGAGAGCATAAATTTTGTAATAAGAAGCAAGTTCGGGCTGTAGTGATTGGTCTGTAGGAGTATACGCATATGATGAAAAGGTCATCGGGTTGATGGTTGGATTAATATCAGTAATAATTTTTATCTCTAGTGATGGGTTGCTCCGAGGGGCTGCAATTTGGAATGGGGAGTGAGTCCTTATTATTTATTTATGATGAATGGGGATTATTAGGGCGGAGGGTGTGACACCCAGACTAATTAAATACCGGGTAGCTACTCCTTTATTAAATTAATTCAAAATGCCAAGTTGGCTCAGTTAATAGCATCACTGACGAAAACATTTTAATATTACTAACCACCTAGTATTTAAAAAGCAAGTTGCCAAATTTTAATTTAAGTCTGATTAACATGCAACAAATGTAATGAAGAAATAAACAACACCATTCCCCATACTGAAGTAAAATGAATAACCATCACATAACAGTAAATAAAGTCTGGAGGAAAAACTCCTCACTACAATCCCACAACTGAAATAAATAAACTGAGACAATACATGCTAAAGTCTGAAAACTGAAATGTAAAAGATGTCTCTAAAGAAATGGGCAACATGCCCTACAACTGATAGATGGTGACTCTGGAATCCAAAAGATAGAAGCGTCTACATGCAAATCCCTGTAGCTTCCACAAGCAGCTACAGCTCGTCACCTGAATGAGTATCCTATGCTTGGTGTCCTTGTGGCTGGGCACCTAAAATGGTTTTACAAAGAAAAAGAGATTTGAAAAGCAAACGGGTCAGAGCCCGAATGTGGAGTTATATTTTAAAAACCTGCAAGTGCTTTAAAAACATTTAAAACATTAAATGCAAAGTACATGTTAGGACGTACACTCGCATGATATCCTCACCTCTCGTCTAACTGTGCACTCCTAGCGTAAGTACCCATCTATAACGACCCATACTACTAGCTAACTGACAACATAACTAGCTAGACTGCCAAAGGTTCTACCCATATTACTCGGTTCCATTTAACATAACAACGCTCGTAATTAAATAGAGGTTTAACGTAAACTCAGTTACTAAATATGCCATTGATATAACTATCAGTTAACTCATAATATATCTCGAAACAATACCGTAATATTTTTACAACATTAAAATGAGGATTCCCATTAATTTAATGTATATTATTCATATCATAAATATACAATACAAGCACCCCGCGAACTAAGCTGTGGTGCACACATACTCTGCTATCCATCCCAGTACATCACGTACATAAGGATTACATATTCCGAATCTCTCAGGAATAGTTTACCGATAACAACATCACAAATAATGGAGGCGAACACAGTCACCATCACATGGGTCACGCACATACCTACGCTCCCATGATCAGCGGACTTATTAATATCACAATAAGTCTTTCTATGACCTATGTTCATCGAGGTACCAGTCTATATCCCCCCCGTAGGCACACAAGGATTAGAGGGTCCTAAGCGAACGCAAACCTCCCGTGATAGCAAGTATTGTAGGTATGTCATACACACAATCCATATACCAATACTAAGTAAACACACATCTTAGTAATACCATATTTTAATCGTAGTACTATTCTCATTCTCGTACTAACTCGTAATTATCACTATATATGCTATACCGGTTTATAATCATACATGCCATAATTAATTCTCACGTCATAGTGGACACTCACGTCTCGACCCAAATCGTCCATGTAATACAACTCTCGTATGTAAATTTCTCCTCATAAATACCCAAATGTCCCAATCCTATCATTACTACATATACGGAATGATATCTATATCCTCGAATCAGTTTACGGAACTCCAAAAGTCAAAACAGTCCAAAATGGCCCAAACTGCCAGCTCGTTAGAAGTCTCGTTCGAACGAGTGTTCGAACGAGTTTGGACTGTCATCTCGTTAGAAGTCTCGTTCGAACGAGGCTGTTCGAACGAGATCCCAGTTCGTTCGAACGAACTGTCCCTTCTAACGATATCTCGTTCGAACGAGATATCGAATGAAATCCCTACTCGTTAGTAACGACTGGTCAACTCGTTAGAAGCTCGTTCGAACGACCTGGGGGCTGCTTCTAACGACTGACCAGTTTCGGCCCAGAATTTTCCCAATTCATTTTCCATCCATTTTTACTCCTCAAACCTCTTCTAAAATTCGTTCCAACAATATATTGAGTTCTCTAATCATCCTCAAACATGCCAAGGTGCTATACTAACATCATTAAAGGGGTTTAATACCTTCTAAACATCATTAAATCACAAATTTCTACATAAATTCCCAATTTTGTTCAAGAACATAAACCCTAGGTTCTTCTCATCAAAATTTCCCAGATTTTAATCCGTTTATACATCAAATAGATATGAAATCTCTGAATTAAATCTTCAAACAATGTTTCTACATGCAAACCTATCCCAAAATTAAACAACAATCTTCCAATTTCATGGGTCTTCTTTTAACTCTTATATAAGATTGATTAACAATGTTTCTAACATGGAAAAAGCATTCACTGCATAAGGAATGTAATTTAAATCACTTGCCTTGATTTGATTTCTGATTTTGGTGTAGGTTTGATGAAGTTTTCTGCAGAAATTCCTCTCTCCAAGCTCCTTCTTCAATGGTGGCTTAAGGTGGCTAGGGTTTTGATTTGGGAACTTAGAAAACCTAAATGATAACCTACGTAGCTTTCTAGGTTTATATGGTTTGGTTAATGGGCTTAATGGGTTAAATCCACATCAGATTTACATCTCTAATTTTCGTCACTTTTAATTCCTCAAAATGTAAAATTACCAAAATACCCTTTAAGTTGCCGGTATGGCCTAAAAATACCCCGGGACCCAAACTATACCCCCAACTAGTGTTTTCTGACTATCTCGACCCTTTCAGACGCGTTGGCGCACTCAAAACGACCATACGGATTATAGATTTTAATTTCACTTTTTATTATCAAAATATTATACCGTGACGCGGCGGTCCCACGCGTCTCAACAAAATTTCTAAAATGCCGTATATAAATCTCACGACAAATTTTATAATACCAAATACATATATAATCATATATGCACATAATCAAATACCAACTCGCATCACATTAGTATTTATAACCCGGATTAATTTCCAATTAATACGCATTTAATTAATTAATCCCAAAAATAAATATAGACAAAAGTAAGGGGTATTACAGAGGGGTCTATGTCTGGGAGGGACGTGTGTGATATAGCGTTAGTATGAAAGTTGGGGTGAAATGGAAGAAGGTTGTTCATCACATTGGAAATTGGTGGGATGAGGCTCCATGCATCTATGAGGTCTTGTATTTCATGCCGGATGGCCCAACAATTATCAGTGATGTGGATGGATCCTTGATAGAAATCATAGTGGGAGTCGTCTTGATAGTTTTTATTTGGGTTGATAGGTGGTGGACAAGGATTGAGTGGCTTAAGGAGACCATTTAGTTTTAAGATGGTGAAGACCGGCTGAGAGGGGCATGTAGACTCGTGGGGTGTCTCTTCTAGGTTTGAACTACTTTTGGTGGAGGGAGAGTTCAATAATTTTTGGGAGGTCCGCTAGTTGATAAGTTGCAGCAGTGGTGACCATGGCTTGAGAGGCATTGGGTCTTGGTATGATCCGATTTATGTACTCACAACCTTGGTGGTGATGTGGGATACCAAAGCTCGAGGTGAGATCTTTATAATGGAACTTTTAACGGAATTTGGTTGCCTTTGTTACCAAAATCTCCTTGATTTTGCATCCTATCTGATTGAAGGATTTTAAGTCAAAGTTCTAGGTATGCCCAAATTCTCTCTGTACTTCCTTTCATATCTTCTTGATCACAATATCTATTTGATCATTTTCCTTGGGACAATTAACCATGTGGCCAATTTTTTTTCTCCATCGAGTGACGAATGTACTGAGGACATCTCCTTTCCTTATTTTAGAGTCTCTAGGTACTTATGGGTGACGTCGAGCTCCTCATTATTTTCACACTATTTGAGAAAAGCATGATATATGTTATCCTAAGTTTGGTGGTTCCTTCATGCTTCAAACCTGTAAACCAGGTGAGTTCCCCTCTGGGTAGAGCGGAGGAGAAAATTCTCTTTAGAACCCCTAGGTCTACATTACAGAATTGGATTTTGACATAATAGTTAGATAGATGTCATAACGGTAGCATATTCCTTTGTATGTCGTAAAGACGGGCATTTTGAACTTTTTAAGAAGTCAAGCTTGGGGATGAAGGGCCATATTTTTTATGTTGGTCAACTCATCACTACACCAAAACTGGCGATTGGTCACGGCCAAAATCCCTGACCAAAACTGTGGGTCGCGGACTTGGGCCGTGACCATTTCGGGCGTGACCATTTTCGTGGGTCGCGGCCCAGGTTCGTGACCAAAAAAGGTCACGGCTGAGAGGGGTCACGACAGATGGCCGCGGACTTGGGCCGTGACCCATACCGTGACGGGTCATGGCTCTCATCCGTGACCCACAATCATGACAAATAAGTTGCGTTCAAAGTCCGCGGCCCACGTCCATGACAAAAAAATAAAAAAAAATTCATCGCGGCCGTCTTCCGTGACCCACAACCGTGACAAATTGGTCGCTGACTTTGGCCGCGACCCACGACCGTGACAAAAAAATAAAAAAACAATTGGTCGCGACTCTTATCCGTGACCCACAACCGTGACAAATTGGTCACGGCCAAAGTTCGCGACCCACAACCGTGACAAAAAAAATATAAAAAAATGGTTGCGGACTTTGGCCGCGACCATTTTTATGCACGACGAAAAAAATAAAAATGGTCATGGACAAAGTCCATGACCATATTTAACTATAATTTAAAAAAAATGTATTTTATTGGTCCAATCCTAAAATTGGGGTTCCTGTGACTGCACCGTCGGTTGCTACGTGTAACGTTGGACGTGTACGAGGTGTTACAAATATTTATTATTGGCAAAACAATAAAAAAAAATCACAAATTGCGAATCGAGAACATTGTTAAGAAACAAATATATATACAAACTTAAAAATATTACACGTCTTAATAATTCACAGACCAAAAAAAATTGGGCAGATTTTCCTCTATTTTCTTGACATTCCAAACCCTGTAAATGTAAAACCTGCTTATTATAAAGCCCGCACGGCCATAAAATTAAACAATTAAATTATAAAAGCCTGCACGGCCATAAACTAAACAATAAAAGCTCGCACGGCTGTAACACATAAAAAACAAAATCCTGAATGTCCACAACATATAAACAATCTTCACGTTGTAAACCATTGCCTCCTCCATTTGTTCCGCGTGCAAAAATCCTACAAATGATAGGATACATAAAAAAAATATCAGTAACCGAGTAGTTTTACAAAAAATTTAAGCAAGCTGAAAAATTGCATATATGAGTTAAAATTATCAAGATATAACTATTTTTATGCCTAAGTCTAAAAATATGAAAATTATCGTTGTATTCTCAAATCGTAAGTCCCGTGGCTGCGTGGTCAGTTCCTACGAGTTACATTGGTCCCGTGGGCGGTGTTGGTGTCACCCACGGGGCCGTTCGTGGGCCATTTCGAGTTTTCACCCTCTAACGCCATGTTTTTAAGCTTAAGTTTAGAAATATGCAAATTATCATCGTATTCTCATACCGGGAGACCCGCAGCTGCAGGGACAGTTCCTACGAGTTACATTGGTCCCGTGGGAGGTGTTGGTGCCACCCACGGGGCCGTTCGGGGGTTGATTCGAGTTTTCACCCTCTAACACCATGTTTTGCTTATGTCTAGAAATATGCAAATTATCGTCGTCTTCTCAAATCGGGAGTCTCGCGGCTACGCGGTCAGTTCCTATGAGTTACATTGGTCTCGTGGGAGGTGTTGGTGCCACCCAAAGGGCCGTTAGGGGGCTCTTTTGGGTTTTCACCCTCTAACGCCATGTTTTTAAGCCCAAGTCCAGAAATATGCAAATTACCATCGTATTCTCAAATTGGGAGTCCCGAGGCTACGCGACCAGTTCCTACGAGTCACATTGGTCCCGTGGGAGGTGTTGGTGCCACCCACAGGGACGTTCGGGGGCTGTTTTGGGTTTTCACCCTCTAAAGCCATGCTTTTAAGCCTAAGTCTAGAAATATGCAAATCATCGACGTACTCTCAAACCGGGAGTCCCACGGCTGCGCGATCAGTTCCTACGAGTTACATTGGTCCTGTGGAAGGTGTTGGTGCCAACCACGGGGCCGTTCGGGTGTTGTTTCGAGTTTTCACCCTCTAATGCCATATTTTGCTTAAATCTAGAAATATGCAAATTATCATCGTATTCTCAAATCGGGAGTCTCGCATCTGCACGGTCAATTCCTACGAGTTACATTGTTCCCGTGGGAGGGGTTGGCGCCACTTGCGGGGCGGTTCGGGGGCTGTTTTGGGTTTTCACCCTCTAACGCCATGTTTTTAAGCCTAAGTCTAGAAATATGTAAATTATAGTCGTATTCTCAAACCAGGAGTCCCTGGGCTGCGCGACGAGTTCTTACGAGTCACAATGGTCCCGTGGGAGGTGGGTGTGCCACCCACGGGGCAGTTTGGGGCTGTTTCAAGTTTTCACCCACTAACGCCATGTTTTTAAGCCTAAGTCCAGATTTATGCAAATTATCATCGTATTTTCTAACTGGGAGACCCGGAGCTACGGGGTCAGTTCCTACGAGTTACATTGGTCCCGTGGGAGGTGTTGGGGCCACCCACGGGGCCGTTTGGGGTTGTTTTTCGAGTTTTCACCCCCTAACACCATGTTTTTAAGCCTAAGTCTAGAAATATGCAAATTACCATTGTATTCTCAAACCGGGAGTCTCGCGGCTGCGAGGTGAGTTCCTACGAGTTACATTGGTCCCGTTAGAGGTGCTAGTGCCACCCATGGGGCCGTTCGAGGGCTGTTTTGGGTTTTCACCCTCTAAAGCAACGTTTTAAGCCTAAGTCTAGAAATATACAAATTATCGCCGTACTCTCAAACCGGGAGTCCCGCGGCTGCACGATCAGTTCCTACGAGTTACATTGGTCCCGTGGGAGGTGTTGGTGCCACCGACGGGGCCGTTCCGGAGCTATTTTGGGTTTTCTCCCTATAAAGCCACATTTTTAAGCCTAAGTCTAGAAATATTCAAATTATCGTCGTATTGTCAAACCGGGAGTCCCGGGGCTACGCGACCAGTTCCTACGAGTCACATTGGTCCTGTGGGAGGTGTTGGTGCCACCTATAGGGCCGTTCGGGTGTTGTTTTGAGTTTTCACCCTCTATAGCCATGTTTTTAAGCCTAAGTCGAGAAATATTCAAATTACCATCGTTTCTCAAACCGGGAGTCCCTGGGCTACGCGGTCAGTTCCTACGTGTCACGTTGGTCCCGTGGGAGGTGTTGGTGCCACCCACGGGCCGTTTGGGGGCTGTTTCGAGTTTTCACCCTCTAACGCCATGTTTTTAAGCCTAAGTCCAGAAATATGCAAATTATCGTCGTATTCTCTAACTGGGATACACGCGGCTGCGAGGTCAGTTCCTACGAGTTACATTGGTCCCGAGGGAGGTGTTGGTGCCACAGACGGGGCCGTTCGGGGGTTGTTTCGAGTTTTCACCCTGTAATGCCATGTTTTTAAGCCTAAGTCTAGAAATATGCAAATTACTGTCGTATTCTCAAACTGGGAGTCCCGCGGCTACGGGGTCAGTTCCTACGAGTTTCATTGGTCTTGTTGAAGGTGTTGGTGACACCCACGTGGACGTTCGGGGGCTGTTTTGAGTTTTCCCCCTCTAACGCCATGTTTTTAATCCAAAGTCTAGAAATATGCAAATTATCGTTGTATTCTTAAAACTGGGAGTGCCGCGGTTACGCGATTAATTCGTACGAGTCCCATTGTTTCTGTGGGGATGTGTTAGTGCCACCCACAGGGTCGTTCGGGGGCTATTTTGGGTTTTCATCCTCTAACGCCATATTTTTAGGCCCAAGCCTTGAAATTTGCAAATTACCGTTTTATTCGTAAATCGGGAGTTCTGGGGCTGCGCGGTCAGTTCCTACGAGTCACATTGGTCCCGTGGGAGGTGTTGGTGCCATCCACGGGGCCGTTCGGGAGCTGTTTCGAGTTTTGACCCTCTGACGCCACATTTTTAAGCATAAGTATAGAAATATACAAATTATCATCGTATTCTCAAACCGAGAGTCCTGCAGCTGCGGGGTCAGTTCCTACAAGTTACTTTGGTCCCGTGGGAGGTGTTGATGCCACCCACGGGTCCGTTCAACAGTGGTTTCGAGTTTTCACCCTCTAACACCATGTTTTTAAGTCTAAGTCTAGAAATATGCAAATTACCATCGTATTCTCAAACCGGGAGTCCTGCGGCTACGTGGGGAGTTCCAATAAGTTACATTGGTCCCGTGGGAGGTGTTGGTGCCACCCACGGGGACGTTCGGGGGCTGTTTCGAGTTTTCACCCTCTAACGCCATGTTTTTAAGCCTAAGTCTAGAAATATGCCAATTATCGTCGTATTCTCAAACCGAGAGTCCCGGGATTACGGGATCAGTTCCTACGAGTCACATTGGTCCCGTGGGAGGTGTTGGTGCCACCCACGAGGTAGTTCGGTGGCTATTTTGAGTTTTCACCCTCTAACGCCATGTTTCTAAGTCTAAGTCTAGAAATATGAAAATTACCATCGTATTCTAAAATCGGGAGTCCTACGGCTGCGTGGTCAGTTCCTACGAGTTACATTGGTCCCATGGTAGGTGTTAGTGCCACCCACGCGGCCGTTCGGGGGGCTATTTCAGGATTTCACCCTCTAAAGCCATGTTTTTAAGCCTAAGTCTAAAAAAATTCAAACTACTGTCATATTTTCAAACCGGGAGTCCCAGGGTTGCACGGTCAGTTCTTATGAGTCACATTGGTCTCGTGGGAGGTGTTGGTGCCACCCATGCGACCGTTCGGGGGCTGTTTCGGGTTTTAACCCTTTAAAGCCATGTTTTTAAGTCTAAGTCTAAAAATATTCAAATTACCATTATATTCTCAAATCGGGAGTCCCGGGGCTACGGGATCAGTTCCAACGAGTCACATTAGTGCCGTGAGAGGTGTTGGTGCCACTCATGGGGCCGTACGGGGGCTGTTTCGCATTTTCACCCACTAACGCCACCTTTTTAAGCCAAAGTCTAGAAATATTCAAATTACCATTGTATTCTTAAATCGGGAGTCCCGGGGCTGTGCGGCCAGTTCCTACGAGTCACATTAGTCCCGTGGGAGGTGTTGGTGCCACCCACAAGGCCGTTCGGGGGCTGTTTTGGATTTTCACCCTCTAAAGCCACGTTATTAAGCCTAAGTCTATAAATATACAAATTATCATTGTATTCTCACACCGGGAGACCCGCGACTGCGCGGTCAATTCCTACGAGTCACATTGGTCCCGTGGGAGGTGTTGGTGCCACCCACGGGGTAGTTCGGTGGTTGTTTCGAGTTTTCACCCTCTAATGCCATATCTCTAAGTCTAAGTTTAGAAATTTGCAAATTACCGTCGTATTATAAAACCGGGAGTCCTACAGCTGCGCGGTCAGTTCCTATGAGTTACATTAGTCCCGTGGGAGGTGTTGGTGCCAACCACGGGGCCGTTCGGGTGTTGTTTCGAGTTTTCACCCTCTAACGCCATATTTTTCTTAAATCTAGAAATATGCAAATTATCGTCGTATTTTAAAACTGGGAGTCTCGCGGCTACGCGGTCAGTTCCTACGAGTCACATTGGTCCCGTGGGAGGTGTAAGTGCCACCCACGGGGCTGTACGGGGGCTATTGCCCGTTTTCACCCACTAACACCATGTTTTTAAGCCTAAGTTTAGAAATATTCAAATTACCGTCATATTCTCAAATCGGGAGTCCCGGGGCTGCGCGATCAGTTCCTACGAGTCACATTAGTCCCCTGGGAGGTGTTGGCGCCACCCACGGAGACGTTCGGGGGCTGTTTTGAGTTTTCACCCTCTAAAGCCACGTTTTTAAGCCTAAGTCAAGAAATATGGAAATTATCGTCGTATTCTCAAATCGGGAGCCCCGCGGTGCGGGGTCAGTTCCTACGAGTTACATTGGTCCCATTGAGGTTTTGGTGCCACCCACGGGGACGTTCGGGGGCTGTTTCTCATTTTAAACCTCCAATGCCATGTTTTTAAGCCTAAAAATATGTAAATTACAGTCCTATTCTAAAATCGGGATTCCCCGAACTGCGTGGTCAGTTTCTTTGAGTTATATTTGTCCCGTGGGAGGTGTTGATCCCACCCACGGGGGCGTTCGGGGGCTGTTTCGAGTTTTCACGCTCTAACGCTATGTTTTTAAGCGTAACTCTAGAAATATGCAAATTATCGTAGTATTCTCAAACCGGGAGACCCGTGGCTGCGAGGTTAGTTCCTATGAGTTACATTGGTCCCGTGGGAGGTGTTGGTGCCACCCACGGGGACGTTTGGGGCTGTATCGAGTTTTCACCCTCTAACGCCATGTTTTTAAGCCTAAGTCTAGAAATATTCAAATTATCGTCGTATTCTCAAACCGGGAGTCCCGCGTCTGTGTGGTCAGTTCTTACGAGTTATAATGGTCCCGTGGGAGGTGGGTGTGCCACCCACAGGGCCGTTCGGGGCTATTCCGAGTTTTCACCCTCTAATACCAAGTTTTTAAGCCTAAGTCTAGAAATATGCAAATTATCATCATATTATCTAACTGGGAGACCCGCGGCTGTGGGGTCAGTTCCTACGAGTTACATTGGTCCCGAGAGAGGTGTTGGTGCCACCGAGGGGGCCGTTCGGGGGTTGTTTCGAGTTTTCACCCTCTAACCCCATGTTTTTTAGCCCAAGTCTAGAAATATGCAAATTACTGTCGTATTCTCAAACTGGGAGTCCCGCAGCTATGGGGTCAGTTCCTACGAGTTACATTATTCTCGTTGGAGGTGTTGGTGCCACCCACGGGGACGTTCGGGGGCTGTTTCGAGTTTTCACCCTGTAATGCCATGTTTTTAATCCAAATTCTAGAAATATGCAAATTATCGTCGTATTCTTAAAACTAGGAGTGCCGCAGCTACGCGGTTGGTTCCTACGAGTCACATTGGTTCCGTGGGGATGTGTTAGTGCCACCCACAGGGCCGTTCGGGTGCTATTTTGGGTTTTCATCCTCTAACGCCATATTTTTAAGCCTAAGTCTCAAAATTTGCAAATTACCGTTTTATTCGTAAATCGGGAGTCCTGGGGCTGCGCGGTCAGTTCCTACGAGTCACATTGGTCCCATGGGAGGTGTTGGTACCATCCACGGGGCTGTTTGGGGGCTGTTTCGAGTTTTCACGCTCTAACGCCACATTTTTAAGCATAAGTCTAGAAATATACAAATTATCATTGTATTCTCAAATCTGGAGTCCTGCGGCTGCGGGGTCAGTTCCTACGAGTTACATTGGTCACGTGGGAGTTGTTGATGCCACCCACGGGTCCGTTCAACAGCTGTTTCGAGTTTTCACCCTCTAACACCATCTTTTTAAGTCTAAGTCTAGAAATATGCAAATTACCATCGTATTCTCAAATCGGGAGTCCTGCGGCTACGTGGTGAGTTTCGACAAGTTACATTGGTCCCGTGGGAGGTGTTGGTGCCACCCACGGGGACGTTCGGGGGCTGTTTCGAGTTTTCAACCTCTAACGCCTTGTTTTTAAGCCTAAGTCTAGAAATATGCTAATTATCGTCGTATTCTCAAACCAAGAGTCCCGGGGTTGCGAGGTCAGTTCCTACGAGTTACATTGGTCCCGTGGGAGGTGTTGGTGCCACCCACGGGGTAGTTCGGTGGCTGTTTCGAGTTTACACCCTCTAACGCCATGTTTCTAAGTCTAAGTCTAGAAATATTCAAATTGCCATCGTATTCTAAAATCGGGAGTCTTACGGCTGCGTGGTCAGTTTCTACGAGTTACATTGGTCCCGTGGGAGGTGTTAGTGCCGCCCACGCGGCCGTTCGGGGGCTATTTCAGGTTTTCACGCTCTAAAGCCATGTTTTTAAGCCTAAGTCTAAAAATGTTCAAATTACCATCATATTTTCAAATCGGGAGTCCCAGGGCTGCACGATCAGTTCCTACGAGGCACATTAGTCCCGTGGGAGGTGTTGATGCCACCCATGCGGCCGTTCGGGGTCTATTTCAGGTTTTAACCCTTTAAAGCCATGGTTTTAAGCCTAAGTCTAAAAATATTCAAATTACCATTGTATTCTCAAATTGGGAGTCCCGTGTAATAATCCGCGTAATTTTTGGGGTTTTTTCAAAATAAAGAGGAAAAATAATGTTTTTGATAAAATTATTTTTATTGCTCAAATATGTTGGTTATTATTTTTAAAGTCGAGAATGTCAAACGGTTTCGAAAACGGAGTTAAAACGGATTTTAAAATTATTTTTAAATGTTTTTAACTCTTGGAGTTGTTTTGATTTCCAACTCTTCATTTATTTACCTTAATTAAATGAGTCTTTTGGATTCCAACTCTTCATTTCTTTGCATTATAAAAGGAAGTCTTGGGCAAGCCTTTTAACCTAGTTTTGGCGCAAATTTTGGTAGCAAATATATTATATATTCCTCTTCTTTTTATATACACATTGGCCCTTGAGATTTATCAGTTCCAACCTTTGGTTAGAGGTTTTCTTAGGGCTATTTTGTTGGAGGTTCTTGGAGGAGCTTTTGTAGATCTTTTGTGTTGATCTTGAGGATGTGATCATTGGTTTCTCATTATGGTTTGAGGTATGGGGTTTTACACGATATGCTCCTTAAATCTCGCGAGTGTCATTCTCTTTGAATTCTTGTTTAATTGAACTCATATTTGAATTGATAAATTCATTGAAATCTGGAAAATAATTGTTGAAATTATTTTGATTCATGTGGTATCATTATATTGTTGTTGAGCACGTTGTCATGAGATTTTAATATGGCACGGATGTTGGGCACCCGCCAAAATTCCTGTTTCTCGAGCTATGACTTGATAAAGCATATACGTATGTGGTGAGGCCTGGTGACCCGGTTAAAGTGTTGTTGAGAAATTTTATTGATGAAATGCTTTGGGATTTGCATTTTGATTTGAATATTCGTACTCGTGTTGTTACGTTTTATTCATCGCTAACTTATATTTGTTGAGCATCTTTCCTGTCGTATTGTGTACTTCCCCATATTTTCTTTTAGTGGCAGGCTAGCGCGGATTTTGGGGCGCTATGGAGATTTATTTTAGCGAGGATTTTTTTGGGAAATATTTGTATTATTTTGATGTATAGAGCTTTGGAGATTTGTATTTTTATTCGAGTTATATAGTTGTAATTTTAATTCGAGAGACTTGTTGTAATTGAAGAGATTGAGATTTGTAGTTTCTCTTTTGTTGTTGTGGGACTTAGATGCTCTATACCTTGTCACTTGTGGATTTAGATTTATTTTATCGCATTATCGCTCCGTTTGCTCTCCCCGGGCCGACGAGGTGTTACATCCCGAGGCTACGCGATCAGTTCGAACGAGTCACATTAGTCCCGTGGGAAGTGTTGGTGCCACCCACGGGGCCGTACGGGGGCTATTTCGCATTTTCACCCACTAACACCACCTTTTTAAGCCAAAGTCTAGAAATATTCAAAATGGCCATTGTATTCTTAAACCGGGAGTCCCGGGACTGCGCGGCCAGTTCCTACGAGTCACATTAGTCCCGTGGGAGGTGTTGGTGCCACCCACAGGGCCGTTCGGGAGCTGTTTTGGATTTTCACCCTCTAAAGCCACGTTTTTAAGCCTAAGTCTAGAAATATGCAAATTATCATCGTATTCTCTCACCGGGAGTCCCACGACTGCGCGGTCAGTTCCTACGAGTCACATTGGTCCCGTGGGAGGTGTTGGTGCCACCCACGGGGTAGTTCAGCGGTTGTTTCGAGTTTTCACCCTCTAACGCCATATTTCTAAGTCTAAGTCCAGAAATATGCAAATTACAGTCATATTCTAAAACCGGGAGTCCTACGGCTGCACGATCAGTTCCTACGAGTTACATTGGTCCCGTGGGAGGTGTTGGTGCCAACCACAGGGCCATTCGGGTGTTGTTTCGAGTTTTCACCCACTAACACCATATTTTGCTTAAATTTAGAAATATGAAAATTATCGTCGTATTCTCAAACCGAGAGTCTCGCGGCTGCGCGGTCTGTTCCTACGAGTCACAATGGTCCCGTGGGAGGTGTTAGTGCCACCCACGGGGCCGTACGGGGGCTATTGCGCGTTTTCACCCACCAACGCCATGTTTTTAAGCCTAAGTTTAGAAATATTCAAATTACCGACATATTCTCAAATCAGGAGTCCCGGGGCTGCAATCAGTTTCTACGAGTCACAGTAGTCCCCTGGGAGGTGTTGGTGCCACCCACGGAGACGTTCGAAGGCTATTTTAAGTTTTCACACTCTAAAGCCACGTTTTTAAGCCTAAGTCTAGAAATATGGAAATTATCATCGTATTCTCAAACTGGGAGTCCCACGGCTGCGGGGTCAGTTCCTACGAGTTACATTGGTCCTGTTGAGGTTTTGGTGCCACCCACGGGGACGTTCGGGGGCTGTTTCGCATTTTAAACCTCTAACGCCATATTTTTAAGCCTAGAAATATATAAATTACCGTCGTATTCTAAATTTTGGGAGTCCCCGGACTGCGTGTTCAGTATCTATGAGTTACATTGGTCCCGTGGGAGGTGTTAGTTCCACCCACGGGGGCGTTCGGGGGCTGTTTTGAGTTTTCACCCTCTAACGTCATATATTTAAGCGTAACTCTAGAAATATGAAAATTATCGTAGTATTCTCAAACCGGGAGACCCGCGGTTACGAGGTTAGTTCCTACAAGTTACATTGGTCCCGTGGGAGGTGTTGGTGCCACCCACGGGGACGTTCGAGGATGTATCGAGTTTTCACCCTCTAACGCCTTATTTTTAAACCTAAGCATAGAAATATGAAAATTATCATCGTATTCTCAAATCGGGAGTCCCGCGACTGGCTGGTCAGTTCCTAAGCGTTAGATTGGTCCCGTGGGAGGGGTTGGTGCCACCCACGGGGACGTTCGGGGGCTGTTTCGAGTTTTCACACTTTAACACCATATTTTTAAGCCTAAGTCTAGAAATATTCAAATTACTGTCGTATTGTCAAATCGGGAGTCCCGCATCTGCGTGGTCAGTTCTTACGAGTTACATTGGTCCCGTGAGAGGTGTTGGTGCCACCTACGGGGCCGTTCGGGGGCTGTTTCGGGTTTTCACGAACTAACGCCATGTTTTTAAGTCCAAGTCTAGAAATATTCAAATTACCATCGTATTCTCAAACCGGGAGTCCCTGGGCTACGCGATCAGTTCCTACGTGTCACATTGGTCCCGTGGGAGGTGTTGGTGCCACCCACGAGGCCGTTCAGTGGCTGTTTCGGGTTTTCACCCCCTAACGCCATGTTTTTAAGCCTAAGTTAGAAATATGCAAATTATGGTCGTATTCTCAAACTAGGAGACCCGCGGATGCGAGGTCAGTTCCTACGAATTACATTGCTCCGGTGGGAGGTGTTGGCGCCACCCACGGGGCGGTTCGGGGGCTGTTTTGGGCTTTCACCCTCTAATGCCATGTTTTTAAGCTTAAGTCTAGAAATATGAAAATTATCATCGTATTCTCAAACCGGGAGTCCCGGGGCTGCGCGACAAGTTCTTACGAGTCACAATGGTCCCGTGGGAGGTGGGTGTGCCACCCACGGGGTCGTTCGGGTCTGTTTCAAGTTTTCACCCTCTAACGCCATGTTTTTAAGCCTAAGTCTAGATATATGAAAATTATCATCGTATTCTCTAACTGGGAGACCCGCGGCTGCGGGGTCAGTTCCTACGAGTTACATTGGTCCCGTGGGAGGTGTAGGTGCCACCCACGGGGCCGTTCGTTTTTTTTTCGAGTTTTCACCCTCTAACACCATGTTTTTAAGGCTAAGTCTAGAAATATGCAAATTACCATCGTATTCTCAAACCGAGAGTGCCACGGCTGTGGGGTGAGTTCCTACGAGTTACATTGGTCCCATTGGAGGTGCTGGTACCACCAACGGGTCCGTTCGGTGCCTATTTCGGATTTTCACCCTCTGATGCCACGTTTCTAAGCCCAAGTCTAGAAATATACAAATTAACGTTGTACTCTCAAACAGGGAGTCCCGCGGCTGCGCGGTCAGTTCCTACGAGTTACATTATTCCCGTGGGAGGTGTTGGTGCCACCCACGGGGCGGTTCAGGGGCTGTTTTGGATTTTAACCCTCTAAAGCCACGTTTTTAAGCCTAAGTCTAGAAATATACAAACTGTCGTCGTATTCGCAAACCGGGAGTCCCGGGGCTGCGCGACTAGTTCCTACGAGTCACATTAGTCCCATGGGAGGTCGGTGTGCCACCTACGGGGCCGTTCGGGGGCTGTTTCGAGTTTTAACCCTCTAACGCCATGTTTTTAAGCCTAAGTCTAGAAATATGAAAATTATCATCGTATTCTCTAACTGGGAGACCCGCGGCTGTGGGGTCAGTTCCTACGAGTTACATTGGTCCCGAGGGCGGTGTTGGTGCCACCGAGGGGGCCGTTCGGTTTTTTTTGAGTTTTCACCCTCTAATGCCATGTTTTTAAGCCCAAGTCTAGAAATATGTAAATTACTATCATATTCTCAAATTGGGAGTCCCGCAGCTACGGGGTCAGTTCCTACGAGTTACATTGGTCGCGTTGGAGGTGTTGGTGCCACCCAAGGGGACGTTCAAGGGCTGTTTCGAGTTTTCACCCTCTAACGCCATGTTTATAATCCAAAGTCTAGAAATATGCAAATTATCGTCATATTCTTAAAACTGGGAGTGCCGCGGCTATGCGGTTGGTTCCTACGAGTCACATTGGTTCCGTGGGGATGTGTTAGTGCCACCCACAGGGCCGTTCGGGGGCTATTTTGGGTTTTCACCCTCTAACGCCATATTTTTAAGCCTAAGTCTCAAAATTTGCAAATTACCGTTGTATTGATAAATCGGGAGTCCTGGGGCTGCGCGGTCAGTTCCTACGAGTCACATTGGTCCCGTGGGAGGTGTTGGTGCCACCCATGGGGCCGTTCGGGGGTTCTTTCGAGTTTTCACCTCTAACGCCACATTTTTAAGCATAAGTCTAGAAATATACAAATTATCATCATATTCTCAAACCGAAAGTCCCGCGGCTGCGGGGTCAGTTCCTACGAGTTACATTGGTCCTGTGGGAGGTGTTGATGCCACCCACGGGGCCGTTCAGCAGCTGTTTCGAGTATTCACCCTCTAACACCATGTTTTTAAGTCAGTTTAAAAATATGAAAATTACCATCGTATTCTCAAATCGGGAATCCTGCGGCTACGTGGTCAGTTTCGACAAGTTACATTGGTCCCGTGAGAGGTGTTGGTGCCACCCAAGGGGACGTTCAGGGGCTGTTTCAAGTTTTCACTCTCTAACGCCATGTTTTTAAGCCTAAGTCTAGAAATATACAAATTATCATCATATTCTCAAATCGAGAGTCCCGGGGTTGTGGGGTCTGTTCCTACAAGTCACATTGGTCCCGTGGGAGGTGTTGGTGCCACCCACGGGGTAGTTCGGTGGCTATTTTGAGTTTTCACCCTCTAACGCCATGTTTCTAAGTCTAAGTCTAGAAATATGCAAATTACCGTCGTATTCTAAAACTGGGAGTCTTACGGCTGCGTGATCAGTTCCTACGAGTTACATTGGTCCCGTGGGAGGTGTTGGTGCCACCCACGCGGCCGTTCGGGGGCTATTTCAGGTTTTCACCCTCTAAAGCCATGTTTTTAAGCCTAAGTCCAAATATTTTCAAATTACCGTCATATTCTCTAACCGGGAGTCCCGGAGCCACACGATCAGTTCTTACGAGTCACATTGGTCCCGTGGGAGGTGTTGGTGCCACCCACGGGGCCGTACGGGGGCTGTTTCGCTTTTTCACCCACTAACGCCACCTTTTTAAGCCAAAGTCTAGAAATATTCATATTACCATTGTATTCTTAAACTGGGAGTCCCAGGATTGCGTGGCCAGTTCCTACGAGGTACATTAGTCCCGTGGGAGGTGTTGGTGCCACCCACAGGGTCGTTCGGGGGCTGTTTTGGATTTTCACCCTCTAAAGCCACGTTTTTAAGCCTAAGTCTTAAAATATGTAGATTATAGTCGTATTATCACACTAGGAGTCCCACGATTGCGCGATCAGTTCCTACGAGTCACATTGGTCCCGTGGGAGGTGTTGGTGCCACCCACGGGGTAGTTCGGTAGTTGTTTTGAGTTTTCACCCTCTAACGCCATGTTTATAATCCAAAGTCTAGAAATATGCAAATTATCATCGTATTCTTAAAACTGGGAGTGCCGTGGCTATGCGGTTGGTTCCTACGAGTCACATTGGTTCCGTGGGGATGTGTTAGTGCCACCCACAGGGCCGTTCGGGTGCTATTTTGGGTTTTCAACCTCTAACGCCATATTTTTAAGCCTAAGTCTCAAAATTTGCAAATTACCGTTGTATTCATAAATCGGGAGTCCTGGGGCTGCGCGGTCAGTTCCTACGAGTCACATTGGTCCCGTGGGAGGTGTTGGTGCCACCCACGGGGCCGTTCGGGGGTTCTTTCGATTTTTCACCTCTAACACCACATTTTTAAGCATAAGTCTAGAAATATACAAATAATCATCATATTCTCAAACCGAAAGTCCCGCGGCTGCGGGGTCAGTTCCTACGAGTTACATTGGTCCTGTGGGAGGTGTTGATGCCACCCACGGGGCCGTTCAGCAGCTGTTTCGAGTTTTCACCCTCTAACACCATATTTTTAAGTCAGTTTAAAAATATGCAAATTACCATCGTATTCTCAAACCGAGAGTCCTGCGGCTACGTGGTCAGTTTCTACAAGTTACATTGGTCCCGTGAGAGGTGTTGGTGCCACCCAAGGGGACGTTCAGGGGCTGTTTCGAGTTTTCACTCTCTAACGCCATGTTTTTATGCCTAAGTCTAGAAATATACAAATTATCGTCATATTCTCAAATCGAGAGTCCCGGGGTTGCGGGGTCTGTTCCTACAAGTCACATTAGTCCCGTGGGAGGTGTTGGTGCCACCCACGGGGTAGTTCGGTGGCTATTTTGAGTTTTCACCCTCTAACGCCATGTTTCTAAGTCTAAGTCTAGAAATATGCAAATTACCGTCGTATTCTAAAACTGGGAGTCCTACGACTGCGTGGTCAGTTCCTACGAGTTACATTGGTCCCGTGGGAGGTGTTGGTGCCACCCACGCGGCCGTTCGGGGGCTATTTAAGGTTTTCACCCTCTAAAGCCATGTTTTTAAGCCTAAGTCCAAATATGTTCAAATTGCCGTCATATTCTCAAACCGGGAGTCCCGGAGCCACACGATCAGTTCCTACGAGTCACATTGGTCCCGTGGGAGGTGTTGGTGCCACCCATGCGGTCGTTCGGGGGCTATTTCGGGTTTTAACCCTTTAAAGCCATGTTTTAAAGCCTAAGTCTAAAAATATTCAGATTACCATCTTATTCTCAAATTGGGAGTCCCGGGGCTAAGCGATCAGTTCCAACGACTCACATTAGTCCCGTGGGAGGTGTTGGTGCCATCCACGGGGCCGTACGGGGGCTGTTTCGCATTTTCACCCACTAACGCCACCTTTTTAAGCCAAAGTCTAGAAATATTCAAATTACCATTGTATTCTTAAACTGGGAGTCCCAGGACTGCGTGGCCAGTTCTTACGAGTTACATTAGTCCCGTGGGAGGTGTTGGTGCCACCCACAGGGTGGTTCGGGGGCTGTTTTGGATTTTCACCCTCTAAAGCCACGTTTTTAAGCCTAAGTCTTGAAATATGCAAATTATAGTCGTATTATCACACTGGGAGTCCCACGACTGCGCGATCAGTTCCTACGAGTCACATTGGTCCCGTGGGAGGTGTTGGTGCCACCCACGGGGTAGTTCGGTGGTTGTTTTGAGTTTTCACCCTCTAACGCCATATTACTAAGTTTAAGTCTATAAATATGCAAATTACCGTCGTATTCTAAAACCGGGAGTCCTACGGCTGCATGGTTAGTTCCTAGAGTTACATTGGTCCTGTGGGAGGTGTTGGTGCCACCCACGGGGACATTCAGGGGCTGTTTCGAGTTTTCACCCTCTAACGTCATGTTTTGTTTAAGTCTAGAAATATAAAAATTATTGTCATACTCTAAAGCCGAGAGTCCCGCAGCTGCGCGGTCAGTTCCTACGAGTCACATTGGTCCCGTGGGAGGAGTTAGTGCCACCCACGGGGCCGTACAGGGGCTGTTGAACGTTTTCACCCACTAACACCATGTTTTTAAGACTAAGTTTAGAAATATAAAAATTATCATCGTATTCTCTAATTGGGAGACCCGTGGCTGCGGGGTCAGTTCCTACAAGTTACATTGTTCCCGTGGGAGGTGTTGGTTCCACCCACGGGGGCGTTTGGGGGATGTTTCGAGTTTTCACTCTCTAACGCCATGTTTTTAAGCGTAACTCTAGAAATATGCAAATTATCGTAGTATTCTCAAACAGGGAGACCCGCGGCTGCGAGGTTAGTTCCTACGAGTAACATTGGTCTCGTGGGACGTGTTAGTGCCACCCACGGGGACGTTCGGGGCTGTATCGAGTTTTCACCCTCTAACGCCATGTTTTTAAGCCTAAGTATAGAAATATGAAAATTACCATCGTATTCTCAAACCGGGAGTCCCGCGTCTACGTGGTCAGTTCTAACGAGTTACATTGGTCCCGTGAGAGGTGTTGGTGCCACCCACAGGGCCGTTCGGGGGCTGTTTCGAGTTTTCACCAACTAACGCCATGTTTTTAAGCCTAAGTCGAGAAATATTCAAATTATCATCATATTCTCAAATCGGGAGTCCCTGGGCTACACGGTCAGTTCCTACATGTCACATTGGTCCCGTGGGAGGTGTTGGTGCCACCCACGGGGCCGTTCGGTGGATGTTTCGGGTTTTCACCCCCTAGCGCCATGTTTTTAAGCCTAAGTCTACAAATATGCAAATTATCATCGTATTCTCTAACTGGGAGACCCGCGGATGCGGGGTCAGTTCCTACGAATTACATTGGTCCCATGGGAGGTGTTGGTGCCACCCACGGGGCGGTTCGGGGCCGTTTTGAGTTTTCACCCTCCAACGCATTGTTTTTAAGCGTAAGTCTAAAAAAATGCAAATTACCATTGTACTCTCAAACCGAGAGTCACATAACTGCGGGGTCAGTTATTATGAGTTACATTGGTTCCGTGGGAGGTGTTGGTGCCACCCACGGGGACATTCGGGGACTGTTTCGAGTTTTCACCCTCTAACGCCATGTTTTTAATCCAAAGTCTAGAAATATGCAAATTATCATCGTATTCTTAAAACTGGGAGTCCCGCAACTGCGCGGTTGGTTCCTACGAGTCACATTGGTCCCGTGGGAAGTGTTAGTGGCACCTACAGGGCCGTTCGGGGGCTATTTTGGGTTTTTACCCTCTAACGCCATGTTTTTAAGTCTAAGTCTCAATATTTGCAAATTACCGTTGTATTCTCAAATCGGAAGTCCCGGGGCTGCGCAGTGAGTTCCTACGAGTCACATTAGTCCCGTGGGAGGTGTTGGTGCCACCCACGGGGCCGTTCGGGGCTGTTTCGGGTTTTCACCCTCTAACGCCATGTTTTTAAGCCAAAGTCTAGAAATATGCAAAGTATCATCGTACTCTCAAACCGGGAGTCCCGCGGCTACGCATTCAGTTCCTACGAGTTACATTGGTCCTGTGGGAGGTGTTGGTGCCACCCACGGGGCCGTTCGTGGGCTGTTTTGAGTTTTCACCCTCTAACGCCATGTTTTTAAGCCTAAGTCTAGAAATATGAAATTATCGTCGTATTTTCTAACTGGGAGACCCGCGGCTGCGGGGTCAGTTCCTAAGAGTTGCATTGGTCCCGTAGGAGGTGTTAGTACCACCCACGGGGCCGTTCGGGGGTTGTTTCGAGTTTTCACCCTCTAACGTCATGTTTTTATGCCTAAGTCTAAAAATATTCAAATTATCATTGTATTCTCAAACCGAGAGTCCTGGGAATGCGGGGTCAGTTCCAACGATTTACATTGGTCCCGTGGGAGGTGTTGGCGCCACCCATGGGGCCGTTCGGTGGCTATTTTGGATTTTCACCCTCTAATGCCATATTTTTTAGCCTAAGTCTAGAGGTATGTAAATTATCATCCTATTCTCAAACCGGGAGTCCCGGAGTTGCGTGACCAGTTCCTACGAGTTACATTTGTCCCGTGGGAGGTGTTGGTGCCACCCACGGGGCCGTACGGGGGCTGTTTCGCATTTTCATCCTATAACACCATATTTTTAAACCTAGGTCTAGAAATATTCAAATCACTATTTTATTCTCAAATCGAGAGTCTCGGGGCTGCGTGGTCAGTTCCTACGATTTACATTGGTCCCGTGGGAGGTGTTGGTTCCACCCACGGGGCCGTTCGGGGGCTTTTTCGGGTTTTCACCCTCTAACGCCATGTTTTTATGCCTAAGTCTTGAAATATGCAAATTATCATCGTATTCTCAAACTGGGATTCCCGCGGCTGCGCGGTCAGTTCCTATGAGTCACATTAGTCCCGTGGGAGGTGTTTGTGCCACCCATAGAGCCGGTTGGGGGCTGTTTTGGATTTTCACCCTCTAAAGCCACGTTTTTAATACTAAGTCAAGAAATATGCAAATTAACGTCGTATTCTAAAATCGGGAGTCCCGGGGCTACGCGGTCAGTTCCTACGAGTTACATTACTCCTGTGAGAGGTGTTGGTGCCACCTAAGGGGCCATTCGGTGGCTATTTTGGGTTTTCACCCTCCAAAGCCACGTTTTTAAGCCTAAGTCTTGCAATATGTTTTTTTTTTAAAGGGCAAGGTCCTGAGATTTATTAAAATACAGGTAGAAAAGCCCTACCTGGGTGGCTTGAACAAGCTAGAGAGAAAACTAAGCATAAAGGCCTGAAAGATTTCTAGAAGATCTAATGGAAGGAAATCCAAGATAATCCAGCTTAAAAGCTCCTCTAGCAAATTTGGGAAGATCCATAGGCTTAGAGAATGTTTCGTAACCAAAAGAATTGACTCCATAATTGGCTAAGTGATCTGCTACTTGATTTTCTTCTCTCCAGACATGAGAAAAAGTAAGACTATAGGAATTGCCTTAATTTCCTCTATTATATCAATAATAGACCAGGGAGGCTTGAGAATCTTGCCTTTCAGGATGTCTATGGCGACCTTGGAGTCTGATTCCACTATAACCTTTGGGAGATGCAGGGATTGACAAACTTTGATGCCTCGAAGAATGGCCAGACATTCAGCTCTTGTATTAGTCATATGAATTTCCTTTGAGGAGAAAGCTTGAATAAATATCCCATTGTGATCTCTAATGATACCACCTGTGCCTGATATGCCCGGATTGCCTTTTGAGGCCCCATCAGTGTTGAGCTTAAAAAAAGAAGTTGGAGGATAGGACCATTTAACTATGAAAATAGATGGGAGAGAAGGAACATATCTGAGGCAAAAGGAATCTTGGACATCTGCATGAAACTTGAAGGAAGACTTAAAAGTGGTTTTTGAAGAGCAGACTTTGATTAGATCGATCACATTTTTAATAATTTTAGCGCTGCTCATGTGACCTCCGTCATAGATACTCATGTTTCTACTTAACCAAATTTCCCATAGGATGCATCAAGGGGTCAACAAATGTAGGAAATCAAGGAAATCTTTGTTAGCTTTGACCAACCACCATGACATAAGAGCTTGGTGCAGAGAGTATAGGTTGACCTTGATGCCAAATAAGTTACTGAAATGAGTCCAGGTTGACTTTGCAATTGGACCCTCCAAAAAAAGATGATTAAATCTTTCAGAGTGTTGACAGCAGCATCTGCAGAAAGAGGCAATGTGAATGCCTTTGAGTTGAATTGAATCTTCAAGAGGGATTATCTGGTTGATACATTTCCACATGAAGCATGACAATTTGTGAGGTATTTCTTTGGACCAGATGAATTTGCATAAAAGGGAGATGGACTTTGATTGTCTTATGCATTCCCAAGCCGATTTTATAGAGAAGTCTCCATTAGATGTGAGCGACCAGTATTTAACACCATTAACTTCGATGGAGGCATTTTCTGCTTTGTCTTGAATCATCTGAATTCTTTTGAATGTTTGAGAGGATTTTCCTATGGAAGTATTGAACATGCACTTAAGGAAAACAGAACACAAACTATTAGAGTTAGAAATATTCCACCATAGTTTCATTGAGAATGCTTTGATGATGTCTGACAGGTCTTTGAAATCAAGGCCTCCTTCTTCTGCGGGAAAGCAGAGATCTTCCCATTTTTTCCAATGATGCCTTTTACCAAATTCCTTGGAGGATCCCCACAAGAAATTGTTGAACATATTGTTGATGTGGGAGATGGTTTTTTTAGGAGGTTTCAACACAGCAATGCAATGAATAGGGATTGAAGTTAGGACAGAGTTAATGAGAGATTTCCTTCCAAAAAAGGAGAGAAGTTTCGTTTGCCAACCCTCTATTCTAGAGGCTATTCTGTTTGAGATGCCTTCAAAATAACAATGTTTTGATTGGCCATAATATATAGGGCAACCAAGGTAAGTGATTGGGTTTTTCTTTAATCTGAATGAAGTGACTTCTGCTATTGATCTGACAGAGCTTCTTCTGATGGAGTGATGCACTGTGAAACTGCATTTTTCATAATTTACCACCTAACCAGTCGCTTTCTCGAATTGCTTAAGTAATTTCATAAGAGTTTTCAAGTTATTTGAGGCCCCATTGGTGAAAATGACAGTATCATCTGCAAAACTTAAACAGCTGATTACGGGGCAGCCTTTAGGATGGGAGAAGGATTTGAGTTTGTTAGTGAGCATGAGCTTGTGAATGCCTAGATTCAGCACATCAGCAACAATCACAAAAAGGGCTGGAGATATGGGGTCTCCTTGTTTAAGACCCCTATGAGATTTAAAGAACCCCCCAACATGGCCATTTATAATTGTAGAGAACCAGTTATTCGATAAAATCCTCCAAATTCTATCTATCCAAACTTTTGAGAAACCCATCTTTCTAAGGACTTTGATCAAAAAGAACCAAGATACTCTGTCATAGGATTTTGAGAGGTCTAATTTTATCACCACATTTGGACCATGGGTTTTTTTCCCAAGCAATGACATAAGCTCTTTTGCCATCAAGATGTTTTCTGAAATTTGTCTCCCTTTAATAAAACCTGATTGGAAGGGACTAATAATAAGAGGGAGAGTGGAAGAAAGTCTAGTTGCCAAAATTTTTGTTAAGATTTTGAAGCAGAAGTTACATAGACTAATAGGCCTGTAGTCTGCACAGAGCTTGGGAGATTTTGACTCCGGGATGAAAATAAGATTGGTGCTAGTCCAGCTTTTAGGTAATTCCCCCCCAGAGAAGAAATGATGAACTGCTTGGAAGTGGTCTACTTTAATGATATCCCAGAATTTTTGGTAAAAGAGACCATGAAAACCATCAGGTCCTGCACTACTGTCTCCATTGAGGTCAGAGATAGCTTGAAAGATCTCAAGTTCCTCTGGAAAAGCATCAAGAGTTAGAGAATGAGATGGAAGAATTTTGGCATCTATGACCTCCAGAAGCTCATCTTCATTCTCAATCGCAACAGCCTGAAAAAGGCCACTGTAGTGATTAATAAAGGTTTGTTGAATACCATTCTGATCTTCTAACTAATTACCATGATCATCTTTAATTCTGTGGATCTGCAGCCTAACATGTTTAGCTTTAAGAGAAGCGTGGAATAACTTTGAATTGGAATCACCCTCATATAACCATCTTCTTCCCATTTTCTGTTTCCAGAATTCTTCTGCTTGCTGAAGAGCTATTTTCAGGTTAGCCGTTGACTTGGATAGTTGCTCCCTATTTATCTGAGATGGGGAGGACTCATAGAGAATCTCTTTTTCAAAAACTTCTGTTTCCAAACGAGACACCTGGGGCATGACATTTTGAAGGTTAGCTTTGTTCCAGCTTTAGAGATCCTTCTTGAGCCTTTGAATTTTAGCTGAGAACACTCTAAGAGGGCTGCCTGGGATAGGGAGGGACCAAGAATCTTCAATGACTTTTCTGAGATTAGGGTGAGAACACCACAGGTTAAGGAATTTAAAAGGTTTGGGATGGGAATCAGATTGGTGTTTGATAGTGAATAGCAGAGGAGAGTGATCTGAACAAGACTTATTTAGGTGTTTTAATGAAAAGTTAGGAAAAGAGGAAAGCCATTCTAAGGAGACAAGACCTCTGTCCAATCTAGACCAAATTTTACCTATATCTCTGAAATTATGCCAAGTATAATGAGGACCTGAATAACCCACTTCAAAAAGACTCGCATTAGAAATGAATAGATTGAAATCAGCTACTGCAGAATGATCAATCTGATTCCCCCCCCTTTTTATCTCCACTGTTGCAGACAACATTGAAATCACCCATAATAAGCCATGGCTGGTGCTCAGAGATATTTTTATGAGACATTAGAGAATCCCAAAGACCTAGTCTTTCTCCTCTAGAACATTTTGCATAGATAATTGATAAATAAACATCTTTGGGCAGCTGGGGGTGTGATATTTTCACTAACAAGGATTGATTGTCCATTTGCAAAACTGAGCAGTTAACTCCAAATCGCCAGAGAAACCAAATTTTGCTGTTGGTATTAGAAATACCCCCATCAAATTTGATGATTCTTCTGAAATATTCAAGTTTGTTTGCTTTTGCTTTTGGCTTTAGGATGGCAATGAAAGGAAGCTGGTGGCTTTTACAAAGAAATTTTATTCTTCTTTTTGATGGTTTGTTGGATAAACCCCTGATGTTCCAGGATAAGAAATTAATCATTGGTAGTCTGCAGCTAAAAAAGTTTGAGTTACCTTGGAGGCTGCCCTGGTGATTCTTTGAAACATTGGATCTCCTGGATTTGCAAGTTTATGGGAAGACTGCTTTTTAAAGGAAATGGCTGACTTGGAAGAGTCCTTACTTTCAATAGCTCCCATCATATTTTGCTTGGCTGCAAGTCTATGAGATAAGTTTTTGGAGAACAAAATGAATTCATCTATCAATGGGGAATGGTTGGATCTGGCCAAGGCATCTTCATTATCAGAGAATGCTAGATCATTATGCAAAATGGTTTTAGGAGCTTTTGGGGAATTGGCAACTGATGTGGATTTGATAACTGTTTGGGGATGAACATCTAGCTGGAGTGATTCTTGATCAAAAACGCAGTTGGTGGGGCTTGGAGATTCTGGGGGAGAGAATTCAGGGACTGAAACAGATAATAGAGGGTGAATGATCATGGCTAGTGGGTTGAAATCTGGAGAAGTTGATTTATTTTGGGCTGATTTGACAGGTTTGGTTGAGAGGGCTGCAGTAGAAGTGGATATATTCTTTTGGGTTTTTGGGAGTAAAGGTAAGGGTTGGCTGATAGGAGGGGCATTTATATAAGCAGGTTGAGATGGTTGGTAGGGGAGGTTTAAAATTGTAGTACTTTGGTTCGAAGTTTGGCCACTGTTGTTCTGATCAATGTTCAAAGGGTTGAACTTGACTTGAAATTTGTTAGTTGGTTTGGGAATAAAATATGGGGTAGGAGAACAATTAGATATTGGCATTTTTTCCTTCCTTCTTTGTTCAGCCGCTGATGTGGAAGCTTTGAGTAAAAGACAATCAGATGCATCATGACCTAACTTTGAGCATGCCTTACAGTAGGGAGGGATGTTTTCATAATTTATTGGTTGCCAGAAACCATCATCTCCGCAACCTATCCAACATCTATCAGGGTGATCTGTGAGAAGATTGAGTTCCACACAAACTCTAGCCACACTAGGTCTATTGCCATTAACTGTTGAATTATCTAACTTGAGAGGTCTTCCAACCACCTGTGCAATAGAATATAACGAGGATTTGGAAAAGAAATGAATTGGAAGGGATGGTAAAGAGATCCAAACCGGGGCTATGGGACTTTCGATATCAGGTCTGAAGGAGGGGCTCCATTTGAAGCATCTCATGGGATATTTGCCAAAAAACCATTGACTTCGCAACCAGAGCCTTGTGAAATCTTCTTCAATGTAAAGTTTGATCAGGATGTGTTTTTGATCAATGAGTCCAATATTGAAAGCTCCTTTTAGGCTCATAGAGTGGAATATTTTCCTTATATCATCAATGGGGGGTCTGCCGTGTGAAAACTTGCCTACCAAAGAGAATTTATATGGTTCGGCTAGTTTTTGGATGTCAGCATGTGAGAACCGAATTGCAGGCTCACCTTGATGGGAAGATATAGGAAGGAGAGGTATGTCATCTGAGCAGGTAGAATTCTTGAGGACTGCTGCAAACGATTTCTTAAGTTGGCAAGTTGGATCTGGAGGTTTAGGAGGGAGATTGAGGGTGGACGTGAGGTTTGCCATGCAACCCTAGAAAGGGTAGTGTTGGCGGCTAGAAAGCTTTGACGGAACTATAAGAATACTAAGTCTTGCAATATGAAATTATCGTCGTACTCTCAAATCGAGAATCCCGCGGCTACGCGGTCAGCAGTTCCTACGAGTTACATTGGTCCCATGGGAGGTATTGGTGCCACCCACGGGGCCGTTCGGGGGCTGTCTCGAGTTTTCACCCTCTAACGCCATGTTTTGTTTAAGTCTAGAAATATGCAAATTATCATTGTACTCTCAAACTGGGAGACCTGCGGCTGCAGAGGAAGTCCCTATGAGTTCCATTGGTCTCGGGGGAGGTGTTGATGCCACCCACGGGGCCGATCGGGGGTTATTTCGAGTTTTCACCCTCTAACGCCATGTTTTTAAGCCTAAGTCTACAAATATGCAAATTATCGTCGTATTCTAAAATCGGGAGTCTCGTGACTGCGAGGTCAGTTCCTACGAGTGACATTGGTCCCGTGGGAGGTGTTGGTGCCACCCACGGGGATGTTCGGGGGCTGTTTGGAGTTTTCACTCTCTTACGCCAAGTTTAGCTTAAGTCTAGAAACATGTAAATTACCATCTTATTCTCACACCAGGAGACCCGCGGCTGCGGGGTCAGTTCCTACGAGTTACATTGGTCCCGTGGGAGGTGTTGGTGCCACCCACGGGGGGATTCGGGGCTGTTTCGAGTTTTCACCCTCCAACGCCATGTTTTTAAGCCTAAGTCTAGAAATATGCAAATTACCATTGTACTCTCAAACCGAGAGTCCCATAACTACGGGGTCAGTTCTTATGAGTTACATTGGTCCCGTGGGAGGTGTTGGTGCCACCCACAGGGCCGTTCGGGGGCTGTTTTGGATTTTCACCCTCTAACACCATGTTTTTAAGCCTAAGTCTACAAATATGTTAATTATCGTCCTATTCTCAAACCGGGAGTCCCACGGTTGCGGGGTCAGTTCCTACGAGTTACATTGGTCCTGTGGGAGGTGTTGATGCCACCCACGGGGCCGTTCGACAGCTATTTTGAGTTTTCACCCTCTAACATAATCTTTTTAAGTCTAAGTCTAGAAATATGCAAATTATCGCCATATTCTTAAACCGGGAGTCTTGCAACTGCTTTGTCAGTTATGCAAATTATCGTTGAGGTTTTGGTGCCACCCACGGGGACGTTCGGGGCTATTTTGCATTTTAAACCTCTAACGCCATGTTTTTAAGCCTAGAATTATGTAAATTACCTTCGTATTCTCAAATCGGGAGTCCCCGGACTGCGTGGTCAGTTTTTATGAGTTACATTGGTCACGTGGGAGGTGTTGGTTCCACCCACGGGGGCGTTCAGGGACTGTTTCGAGTTTTCACCCTCTAACGCCTTGTTTTTAAGCGTAACTCTAGAAATATGCAAATTATCGTAGTACTCTCAAATCGGGAGACCCGCGGCTGCGAGGTTAGTTCGTACGAGTTAGATTGGTCCCGTGGGAGGTGTTGGTGCCACTCACGGGGACGTTCGGGGCTGTATCGTGTTTTCACCCTCTAACGCCATGTTTTTAAGCTTAAGTATAGAAATATGCAAATTATCATCGTATTCTCAAATCGGGAGTCCCGCGACTGGGTGGTCAGTTCCTAAGCGTTACATTGGTCCCGTGGGAGGTGTTGGTGCCACCCACGGGGACGTTCGGGGGCTGTTTCGAGTTTTCACCCTTTAACGCCATATTTTTAAGCCTAAGTCTAGAAATATTCAAATTACCATCGTATTCTCAAACCGGGAGTCCCGCGTTTGCATGGTCAGTTCTAACGAGTTACATTGGTCCCGTGAGAGGTGTTGGTGCCACCCACAGGGACGTTCGGGGGCTGTTTCGAGTTTTCACTAACTAACACCATGTTTTTAAGCCTAAGTAGAGAAATATTCAAATTACGATCGTATTCTCAAATCGGGAGTCCCTGGGCTACGCGGTCAGTTCCTACGTGTCACATTTGTCCCGTGGGAGGTGTTGGTGCCACCCACAGGGCCGTTCGATGGCTATTTCGGGTTTTCACCCCCTAGCGCCATGTTTTTAAGCCTAAGTCTAGAAATATGCAAATTATCATCGTATTCTCTAACTGGGAGACCCGCGGATGCGGGGCCAGTTCCTACGAATTACATTGGTCCCGTGGGAGGTGTTGGTGCCACCCACGGGGCGGTTCGGGGCTGTTTCTAGTTTTCACCCTCCAACGCCATGTTTTTAAGCCTAAGTCTAAAAATATGCAAATTACCATTTTACTCTCAAACCGAGAGTCCCATAACTGCGGGATCAGTTCTTATGAGTTACATTGGTCCCGTAGGAGGTGTTAGTGCCACCCACAGGGCCGTTCAGGGGATGTTTTGGATTTTCACCCTCTAACGCCATGTTTTTAAGCCTAAGTTTACAAATATGCAAATTATTGTCATATTCTCAAATCGGGAGTCCCGCGGCTGTGAGGTCACTTCCTACGAGTTACATTGGCCCCGTGGGAGGTGTTGGTGCCACCTACAGGGACGTCCGGGGGCTGTTTGGAGTTTTCACCCTCTAACGCCATGTTTAGCTTAAGTCTAGAAACATGAAAATTACCATCTTATTCTCACACTAGGAGACCCGCGGCTGCGGGGTCAGTTCCTATGAGTTACACTGGGCCCGTGGGAGGTGTTGGTGCCACCCACGGGGGGATTCGGGGCTGTTTCGAGTTTTCACCCTCCAACGCCATGTTTTTAAGCTTAAGTCTAGAAATATGCAAATTACCATTGTACTCTCAAACCGAGAGTCCCATAACTGCGGGGTCAGTTCTTATGAGTTACATTGGTCCCGTGGGAGGTGTTGGTGCCACCCACGTGGACGTTCAGGTGCTATTTTGATTTTTCACCCTCTAACGCCATGTTTTTAAGCATAAGTCTAGAAATATGCAAATTATCGTCCTATTCTCAAATCGAGAGTCACACGGCTGCGAGGTCAGCTCCTACGAGTTACATTGGCCCCGTGCGAGGTGTTGATGCCACCCACGGGGCCGTTCGGCAGCTATCTTGAGTTTTCACCCTCTAACGCCATATTTTTAAGTCTAAGTCTAGAAATATGCAAATTACCATCGTATTCTCAAACCGGAAGTCCTGCGTTTGCGCGGTCAGTTCCTACGAGTTACATTTGTCCCGTGGGAGGTGTTGGTGCCACCCACGCGACCGTTCAGGGGCAATTTTGGGTTTTCACCCTCTAAAGCCATGTTTTTAAACCTAAGTCCAAAAATATTCAAATTACCGTCATATTCTCAAACCGGGAGTCCCAAGGCTGCACGGTCAGTTCCTACAAGTCACTTTGTTCCCGTGGAAGGTGTTGGTGCCACCCACGCGGCCGTTTGGGGGCTATTTTGGATTTTCACCTTCTAAAGCCACGTTTTAAGGCCTAAGTCTAGAAATATGCAAATTATCATTATATTTTCACACTGGGATTCCCACGACTGCGCAGTCAGTTCCTTCGAGTCACGTTGGTCCCGTGGGAGGTGTTGGTGCCACCCACTAACGCCAAGTTTTTAAGCCTAAGTCTAGAAATATTCAAATTACCTTCGTATTCTCAAACCGGGAGTCCCGGGTCTGCGGGGTCAATTCCTACGAGTCATATTGGTCCCGTGGGAGGTGTTGGTGCCACCCACGGGGCCGTTCGGTGGCTGTTTCGAGTTTTCACCCTCTAATGCCATGTTTTTAAGCCTAAGTCTAGAAATATGCAAATTATCATTGTACTCTCAAACCGGGAGTCCCATTCGGGGGCTATTTCAGGTTTTCACCCTTTAAAGCCATATTTTTAAGCCAAAGTCTAAAAATATTCCAATTATCGTCGTATTCTCAAACCGAGAATCCGGGGCTGCGTGATCACTTCCAACGAGTCACATTGGTCCCATGGGAGGTGTTGGTGCCACCCACGGGGCGGTACGGGGGCAGTTTCGCATTTTCACCCACTAACGCCATCTTTTTAAGCCTAAGTCTAGAAATATTCAAATTACCATTGTATTCTCAAACCGAGAGTCCTGGGGCTGCGCGATCAGTTCCTACGAGTCACATTAGTCCCGTGGGAGGTGTTGGTGCCACCCACACGGCCGTTCGAGGGCTGTTTTGGATTTCACCCTCTAAAGCCACGTTTTTAAGCTTAAGTCTAGAAATATGCAAATTATCATCGTATTCTCACACCGGGAGTCCCGCGACTGGGCGATCAGTTCCTACGAGTCACATTGGTCCCGTGGGAGGTGTTGGTGCCACCCACGGGGCCGTTTGGGGGCTCTTTCGGGTTTTCACCCTCTAACGCCTTGTTTTTAAGCCAAAGTCTAGAAATATACAAATTATCGTCGTACTCTCAAATCGGGAGTCCCGCGACTGCGCGTTCAGTTCCTACGAGTTACATTGGTCCCGTGGGAGGTGTTGGTGCCACCCACGGGGCCGTTCGGGGGCTGTTTCGAGTTTTCACCCTCTAACGCCATGTTTTAAAGCCTAAGTCTAGAAATATGCAAATTATCGTCGTATTTTCTAACCGGGAGACCCTAGGCTGCGGGGTCAGTTCCTACGAGTTATATTGGTCCCGTGGGAGGTGTTGGTGCCACCCACGGGGACGTTCGGGGGATGTTTCGCCTTTTAAGCCTCTAACTCCATATTTTTAAGCCTAAAAATATGCAAATTACCATCGTATTCTCAAACCGGGAGTCCTCGGGCTGCGTGGTCAGTTCCTATGGGTTATATTGATCCTGTAGGAGGTGTTGGTTCCACCCACGGGGGCTTCTCGAGTTTAACCCTCTAACGCTATGTTTTTAAGACCAACTCTAGAAATATGCGAATTATCGTAGTATTCTCAAACCAAGAGACCCACGACTGCGAGGTTAGTTCCTACGATTTTCATTGGTCCCGTGGGAGGTGTTGGTGCCACCCACAGAGAAGTTCGGGGTTGTATCGAATTTTCACCCTCTAACGCCATGTTTTTAAGCCTATGTATAGAAATATACAAATTATCATTGTATTCTCAAACCGGGAGTACCGCGACTGGGTGGACAGTTCCTAAGAGTTACATTGGTCTCGTGGGAGGTGTTGGTGCAACCCACGGAGACGTTCGGGGGCTGTTTCGAGTTTTCACCCTTTAACGCCATGCTTTTAAGACTAAGTTTAGAAATATACAAATTACCGTCGTATTCTTAAACCGA
This sequence comes from Sambucus nigra, assembly GCA_949130495.1. Taxonomy (NCBI): domain Eukaryota; kingdom Viridiplantae; phylum Streptophyta; class Magnoliopsida; order Dipsacales; family Adoxaceae; genus Sambucus; species Sambucus nigra. The sequence continues at coordinate 275,397,401 of OX422209.1, read as the reverse complement.
GAGTCCCGCGTCTGCGTGGTCAGTTCTTACGAGTTACATTGGTCCCGTGAGAGGTGTTGGTGCCACCCACGGGGCCGTCCGGGGGCTGTTTCGGGTTTTCATGCACTAACGCCATGTTTTTAAGCCTAAGTCTAGAAATATTCAAATTACTATCGTATTCTCAAATCGGGAGTCCCGCGGAAGCCTAGTCAGTCCCTACGAGTTACAATGATCCCGTGGGAGGCGTTGGTGCCAACCACGGGGACGTTCGGGCTGTTTCGAGTTTTCACCCTCTAACACCATGTTTTTAAGCGTAACTCTAGAAATATACAAATTACCATCGTATTCTCAAACCAGGAGTCTTGCGTGTGCGTGGTAAGTTCTTACGAGTTACATTGGTCCCGTGAGAGGTGTTGGTGCCACCCACGGGGACGTTCGGGGGCTGTTTCGAGTTTTCACCCTATAACGCCATGTTTTTAAGCCTAAGTCTAGTAATATGCCAATTACCATCGTATTCTCAAACCAGGAGACCCGCGGATGCGGGGTTAGTTCCTACTAGTTTCATTGGTCCCGTGGGAGGTGTTGGAGCCACCCACGGGGACGTTCGGGGCTGTTTCGAGTTTTTACCCTCTAACGTCATGTGTTTAAGCCAAAGTATAGAAATATGCAAATTACCATCGTATTCTCAAATCGGGAGTCCCGAAGCTGCGTGGTAAGTTCCTACGAGTCACATTAGTCCCGTGGGAGGCGTTGGTGCCACCCATGGGGCCGTACGGGAGCTGTTTCGTGTTTTCACCCACTAACGCCATGTTTTTAAGCCTAAGTCTACAAAATATTCAAATTACCCCATCGTATTCTCAAATCGTGAGTCCCGCGGCTGCGCGATCAGTTCTTACGAGTCACATTAGTCCTGTGAGAGGTGTTGGTGCCACCTACAAGGCCGTTCGGGGATGTTTCAGGTTTTCACCCTCTAAAGCTAGGTTTTTACACCTAAGTCTAAAAATATGCAAATTATTATGGTATTCTCAAACCGGGAGTCCCGGGGCTGCGCGGTCAGCTTTTACGAGTTACATTGGTCCCATAGGAGGTGTTGGTCCCACCCACGGGGACGTTCGGGGGCCGTTTTGAGTTTTCACCCTCTAACGTCATGTTTTGTTTAAGTCTAAAAATATATAAATTACCTTCGTATTCTAAAATCGAGAGACCCCCGGCTGCGCGGTCAGTTTCTAAGAGTCACATTGGTCCCGTGGGAGGTGTTAGTGCCACCCACGGGGCCGTACGGAGGTTGTTTCGCATTTTACCAACTAACACCTTGTTTTTAAGCCTAAGTTTAAAAATATTCAAATTACCATCGTATTCTCAAACCGGGAGTCCTTGGGTTACACGGCCTGTTCCTAAATGTCACATTGGTCCCGTGGTAGGTGTTGGTGCCACCCACGGGGTCGTTCGATGGCTGTTTCGGGTTTTCACCCCCTAACACCATGTTTTTAAGACTAAGTCTAAAAATATGCAAATTATCATCATATTCTATAATCGGGAGTCCCACGGCTGGGTGGTCAATTCCTACGAGTCACATTGGTCCCGTGGGAGGTATTGGTGCCACCTCGGGGCCGTTCGGGGGCTGTTTCGGGTTTTCACCCTCTAAAAGCTAGGTTTTTAAGCCTAAGTCTAGAAATATGCAAATTAACATCGTATTCTCAAACTGGGAGTCCCGAGGCTGCGCGGTCAGTTGCTACAAGTTACATTGGTCCCGTGAGAGATTTTGGTGCCACCCACGGGGCCGTTCGGGGGCTGTTTCGAGTTTTCACGCACTAACGCCATGTTTTTAAGCCTAAGTCTAGAAATATGCAAATTATTGTCATATTCTCAAAGCGGGAGTCCCGCATCTGCGCGATCAGTTCCTACGAGTCACGTTGGTCCCGTGGGAGGTGTTGGTGCCACCCACGGGGCCGTTTGGGGGCTGTTTTGGGTTTTCAACCTCTAAACTCTCGTTTTAAGCCTAAGTTTAGAAATATGCAAATTATCATCGAATTCTCAAATCGAGAGTCCCGCGGCTACGCGGTCAGTTCCTTCGAGTTACATTGGTCCCGTGAGAGGTGTTGGTGCCATCCACGGGGACGTTCGCAGGATGTTTCGAGTTTTCACCCTCTAACGCCATATTTTGTTTAAGTCTAGATATAAAACAATTACCATCGTATTCTCAAACCGAAAGCCCCGCGGCTGCGCGGTCAGTTCCTACAAGTCACATTGGTCCCATGGGAGGTGTTGGTGCCACCCACGGGGCCGTACGGGGGTTGTTTCGCGTTTTCACCCACTAACGCCATGTTTTTAAGCCTAAGTATAAAAATATTAAAATTACCATCGTATTCTCAAACAGGAAGTTCTTGGGCTATGCGGTTAGCTCCTATGTGTCACATTGGTCCCGTGAGAGGTGTTGGTGCCACCCACGGGGCCGTTCGGGGGTTGTTTCGGGTTTTCACGCACTAACACCATGTTTTTAAGCCTAAGTCTAAAAATATGTCAATTATCGTCATATTCTCAAACCGGGAGTCCTGCTGCTGCGCGATCAGTTCCTACGAGTCACGTTGGTCCCGTGGGAGGTGTTGGTGCCACCCACGGGGTCATTTGGGGGCTATTTTGGGTTTTCAACCTCTAAAGTCACGTTTTAAGCCTAAGTCTAGAGGTATGCAAATTATCATCGAATTCTCAAATCGAGAGTCCCGCGGCTACGCGGTCAGTTCCTTCGAGTTACATTGGTCCCGTGGGAGGTGTTGGTGCCACCCACGGGGACGTTCGCGGGCTGTTTCAAGTTTTCACCCTCTAACGCCATATTTTGTTTAAGTCTAGAAATATGCAAATTACCATCGTATTCTCAAACCGGGAGTTTCGCGGCTGCGCGGTCAGTTCCTACGAGTCACATTGGTCCCATGGGAGGTGTTGGTGCCACCCATGGGGCCGTATGGGAGTTGTTTCGCGTTTTCTCCCACTAACGCCATGTTTGGAAGACTAATTCTAGAAATATTCAAATTACCATCGTATTCTCAAACTGGAAGTCCCTGGGCTATTCGGTCAGTTCCTATGTGTCACATTGGTCCCGTGAGAGGTGTTGGTGCCACCCACGGGGCCGTTCGGGGGCTGTTTCGAGTTTTCATGCACTAACACCATGTTTTTAAGCCTAAGTCTAGAAATATGTAAATTACGGTCGTATTCTCAAATCAGGAGTCCCGCGACTGCGCGGTCAGTTCCTACGAGTCACATTGGTCCCGTGGGAGGTGTTGGTTCCACCCACGCGGCCATTCGGGGGCTATTTCAGGTTTTCACCCTCTAAAGCCATGTTTTTAAGCCTAAGTCTAAAAATATTCAAATTACCGTCAAATTCTCAAATCGGGAGTCCCGGGGCTGCACGGTTAGTTCCTACGAGTCACATTGGTCCCGTGGGAGGTGTTGGTGCCACCCACGCGGCCATTCGGGGGCTGTTTTGGGTTTTCACCCTTTAAAGCCATGTTTTTAAGCCTAAGTCTAAAAATATTCAAATTACCATCGTATTCTCAAATCGGGAGTCCCGGGGTTGCGCGGTCAGTTCTAACGATTGACATTGGTCCCGTGGGAGATGTTGGTGCGACCCATGGGGCGTACGGGAGCTGTTTCGCATTTTCACCCACTAACGCCATATTTTTAAGCCAAAGTCTAGAAATATTCAAATTACCATTCTATTCTCAAATCGGTAGTCCCGGGGATGCGCGGTTAGTTCCTATGAGTTACATTAGTCCCGTGGGAGGTATTGGTGCCACCCACGGTGCCGTTCAGGTGCTGTTTTGGATTTTCACCCTCTAAAGCCATGTTTTTAAGCCTAAGTCTAGAAATATGAAAATTATTGTCGTATTCTCACACTGGGAGTCCCATGACTGCGCGGTCAGTTCCTACGATTCACATTGGTCCCGTGGTAGGTGTTAGTGCCACCCACAAGGCCGTTCAGTGGCTGTTTCGCGTTTTCACCCACTAACGCCATGTTATTAAGCCTAAGTCTAGATATATTCAAATTATCATTGTATTCTCAAATCGAGAGTCCCGGGGATGCGGGGTCAGTTCCTACGAGTCACATTGGTCCCGTGGGAGGTGTTGGTGCTACCCAAGGGGCCGTTCGGGGGCTATTTTAGGTTTTCATGCACTAACGCCATGTTTTTAAGCCTAAGTCTAAAAATATGAAAATTACCATCGTATTGTCAAATGGGGGTCCCGGGGCTGCACGGTTAGTTCCTACGAGTCACATTGGTCCCATGGGAGGTGTTGGTACCACCCATGGGGCCGTTCGGTGGCTGTTTTGGGTTTTCACCCCCTAACGCCATGTTTTTAAGCCTAAGTCTAGAAATATGCAAATTATCATTGTATTCTCAAATCGAGAGTCCCGCGGCTGCTCGATGAGTTCCTACGAGTCATATTGGTCCCGTGGGAGGTGTTGGTGCCACCCACAGGGCCGTTCGGGTGCTGTTTTGGGTTTTCACCCTCTAATGCCATGTTTTTAAGCCTAAGTCTCGAAATTCGCAAATTATCGTCGTATTCTCAAACTGGGAGTCCCGTGGCTGCGTGGTCAGTTCATACGAGTTACGTTAGTCCCGTGGGAGGTGTTGGTGCCACCCACGAGGTCATTCGGGGGTTGTTTCGAGTTTTCCCCCACTAACGCCATGTTTGGCCTAAGTCTAAAAATATTCAAATTACCATCGTATTCTCAAACCGTGAGTCCCGGGACTGTACGGTCAATTCCAATGAGTTACATAGGTCCCATGGGAGGTGTTGGTGCCACCCACGAGGCCGTACGGGTGTTGTTTCGCGTTTTCACCCACTAACGCCATATTTTTAAGCCTAAGTCTAAAAATATTTAAATTACCATCGTATTCTCAAACTGGGAGTCCCGGGGCTACGCGATCAGTTTCTACGAGTCACATTGGTCCCATGGGAGGTGTTGGTACCACCCACGGGGCCGTTCAGGGGCTGTTTCGGGTTTTCACCCCTTAAAGCCATGTTTTTAAGCCTAAGTCTAGAAATATGTAAATTATCATCGTATTCTCAAACCAGGAGTCCCGCGGCTGCGCGGTCTATTCCTACTAGTCACATTGGTCCCGTGGGAGGTGTTAGCACCACCCACTGGGCCGTTCGGGGGCTGTTTCGAGTTTTCACCCTCTAAATCCAGGTTTTTAAGCCTAAGTCTAAAAATATGCAAATTATCATCGTATTCTCAAACCGAGAGTCCCACAGCTTTGCGGTCAGTTCCTACGAGTTACATTGGTCCTGTGCAAGTTTTAGTGCCTCTCATGGGGCCATTCGGGGGATGTATCCGGGTTTTGCTATCTAACGCCATTTTTTAAGCCTAATTCATTATATATGCAAATTATTGTCCTATTCTCAAACCAGGTGGCTCGTGATCGCACGGTCAGTTACTACGAGTTATATTCGTCCCGTGCGAAGTGTTGATGCCTCTCACGGGGCCGTTCGGGGGCTATTTCCAATTTTGGCAATCTAAGGCCATGATTTTAAACCTAATTCCTTATATTTTCAAATTATACTCGTATTCTCAAACCTACAGTTCCGTGATCGCGCGGTCAGTTCCTACGAGTTACATTGCTCCAGTGAGAGGTGTTGGTGCCTCTCATGGGGCCGTTCGAGAATTGTATCGGATTTTCACCATCTAACGCCTTGTTTTTAAGCTTAAGTCATCATATTTTAAAATTATCATCGTATTCTCAAACCGGGAGTCCCGTGATCGTGCAGTTTGTTCCTACGTGTTACATTGGTCCCGTGAGAGGTGTTGGTGCCTCTCACGGGTCCGTATGAGGGTTGTTTCGTATTTTTGCTATCTAACACCTTGTTTTTAAGCTTAAGTCCTAGTATTTTTAAATTATCGTTGTATTCTCAAATCGGGAGTCCCGTGATCGGAGGGTTAGTTCCTACATGTTACATTGGTCCCGTGAGAGGTGTTGGTGCCATGTTTTTAAGTATAAGTCTAGACATTAGCAAGTTATCATCGTATCCCGTACTCCTTCTAATTATCCCATACTCCTTCTAACATACTATCCAACAACAAGTCAACAACCAATAATTATCCAACAACCAAACCAAACAAAACCAATAATTATCCCGTACTCCTTCTATCATCTAAAAGATTTAATAGATAATGTATATCAATTATATAACTACTTTAGTTAAAGTAAAGAGTACCTAGTGTGTAATGAAGAATTGGTATGTAATAAAGAACTGGTATCTAATTGGTATGTAATAATGTATATGAGCATTCAATTTCTATAAAATTGGATGAATAAATAAAAAATATCATAAAGTTTACCATGATATGTGTAGGTAGTAGCGTTGCACCCCTATCCGGATGCTCACTCACTGTGAAATATCAAATCTGAAAAAATATTTACACTCCGTTAAAATAATTGGTTAATTTAAACACTCCGTTAATTTCAGGGACAATATGCCGTTAAAATATGAGGGTCACTATGACGACATATTCCCCCTGAACCGTTAATTCCAGTGGCACTATGAGGGTCTGGTTAGGTTAATTTCAGGGGCACTATGAGGGTTTAGTTAATCCAGTAGAGAAAGGACTCAAGTTAGGAACATGAAACAAAGAAAATGACTGTAAAGTTAGTATAGTAGATCATAATATTCAAGAAACAAATGTAAATATAATTTACTTATTAACTTGCATAGTTTCAATCTGCCTCAAAAGAGACATAGTAGATTCAGGAACTTGAGTAATCAACTCTGCAACCATTTCCTATAATGTACTTTCTACGAGGTTTTCCATTAACCATATAATACAAAAAGGAAAAAAATGATAAAAATAAAAATTAGGACTAAAATACCAAATATACTAAAATAGCTCTAGAAGTTCAGCTAAAATCGATTAATATGAATATTAACATCCTAAAATCTAAATATGTGATATAAATTGGCTTAACCAAAGTTATTTTTTTTACTAATATTAACAACCTAGTAGGTTGTAAGACTAAAGTTTCAAAAACATTATCTCACACTATTTTTACTTTTACATTAGCTCTGCCAAAATATTGTCCCAAATTCAAATCATATAAATTATCTATATATACTATATATACTGAGTATAAATTGTAAAGACATGTAAACTATATATACATATATTAATGGAATCTACATAAATTAATGGAGAAAAAGAATAAAATTTACCTCGGAGAGAGCTGGGGCAGAGCTAGGGCGGAGCTGGGGCGGCTGCTGCTAGGGAGGAGCTGAGGAATACATGTGTTTGACTAACCTCCTTAGTACTCCAACCGATTGACGAGAGAGAATTGCCATGTTTTAGCTCTAGGTCATCAACAACTGACGAGAGAGAGAGAGAAGCAGGAAAATGAAAAAATGAAATTAGCGCGCCTCTTTATTTTCTATGAATGACCTGGTCACGGCCTAAAGTCGCGACCCACCATCGCAACCCACCACACCCTTAGAGCTCTGCCTGCGACCTGATTGACGAAGAATGGTCAGGGCCTACAGCCGTGACCCCCTTGCGCGACCTACATCAGCTATCAAATGAGGTATGGTCATGGCCCGTAGCCGTGACCCATACCAAGACATGGTCATGGCCCAAAGCCGTGTCCCTCGATCTGTGATACGCGACCCTTCTCATCCACCCTATAGTGCTTTAATGAGGTATGGTCACGGACCATAGCCATGACCCATGCCCAGAAATGGTCACGGCCCTAAGCCGTGACCCTCAATGTGTGTACTCACTTCTTCCTCATGCCATGGGTCACAAACTTGGGCTGTGACCCATCCGTTACCAAGCTTGGAGGGAATTTTAGCTCGAATTTTGGCGCCAAGATGGTCACGACCTGGTCACGATCCAAGTCCGCGACCACTGTGGTTACGGCCCAAGTCCGTGACCACTTCCAGAGCATCGATAATTTAGTGTGGTAATAAATATAGTCACGCCAAATATGGAGGGGGTCACGGACCAAGTCCGCGACCAGCTGGTCGCGGACTTGGGCCGTGACCCACTGGGCGTGACCATTCGCAGGATTTTAGTGTAGTGCATCCAAGGTTTGAATCTTGCTAATGGATTCCTATAGGAGACGTAATTAAGTTTGGAACTATAATATCTCGTAATTTATAGGAGGAGCGACCTCGTTGACTGACAGAGGAGATATTGATTCAACTCGTAGGGGAGCCTGATAGGAGGGATAAAGATACTCATGTTACTAATGGTATTATTAGAAGAAACCATGAGGATAAAATGGCACCTGGATGTGGGGAACGTCGACATTAGAAGGGGAGACAGTTTTGGTATTGGTGTGGGTGGGTCCTGAGGGTTTGTCAATATCATCTCGACTACCACTGCTAGAATACTAGTGTTGGGTAAATGGGGATGGAGTATGTTTTACCCACTTCTGGGTGTAGAAGTATCCTCATGGAGGAAGATGTGTGCTTGGAAGAATGCACGAATGTCAAATTTCACACTAATTTGGGAAAGGGTGATACACTATAATTACCGCAACACCCAATCAATCACTAAAGGAACCTGATCTTAATCTGTAGACATGAAAATTACCCTAGAGAAAACTTGACAATCTTGGGTAGGAAGTTGACTGATAAAGACTAATTGACTAGATGAAGAGATAATGCTAGTTTCTAGGGTAAGTTATTTATGTGAATTTCTGTTCGTAATATTAGAACTAGGAGAGGCACCTTTATTTACGATATTTTTAGACAAAAGTGACTAACAAAAAGACGATACATAAGGGGGAGAAGGATTCACGTAGGTATGATTTCTGTTATGCATTTATTTTATCTATTTTTAACCATACTTGTACGACATTTTTTTTTTCGTATTATCTTCTAATGATAAGAATTGAGTAAAGTCCCGTTGGATTTGAACGAACTTAGGTAAGCTCTCGACTTGCATACGAGGGTCGAGGAAGTAACATATCGAGGAATGTTATTTTCTCAAAAATAAAATATAGGTGAGGGAACTCAATATAAGTGAATTCTTCTTTCGTAATAACTTACATATTCATACTGTTTCATCTTCCATAAAATAAGGGAAGACAGTCAGCATAGAATCTGAGGGGTTTAGACCAGTCTCTGACTGTCTAACAATTTTGTCAAGTGAACGACCCATAAGTATTTGTTCTTTTTGTGCAATACGCTGTGTACCTAGAGTTTTTCTCTATATACTAAAAGGGATATGAGACTCAATGATCAGTGGATATATTTTCATTTCCACGACGTACACGTGGACCCAATTTATCATAGTACTAAATATTTTTGAAAGACTATTGGATATAGCCCAGTACTGAACGAGATCCAAACCTTCCCTATCACCAGGACTTTGGGATCGATAGAGGAGTCGTCTGATATATCATATGGGTGGAAAAAAGAGTGAGGAAAGTCATTGATAACCACCATTCTGGTAGACTGTTTTTAGCCTCGTTATTAGAGGGTTTAAACAATATGAAAATCAAGACTATGTAGTGGGTGGTGAAAATAGGTAATATTTATTTTTATATACTTTAACGTTTATTTTATCACAAGGTCCTTCGCGTGTCCCTATATGTTTGGATAAATGTATAATGATATACATGGTAACCTAAGCACGTATCTACAATTTGGGGGACTCTAAAACTAAGGACTTTAAATATATCTAAAATGTGAGTAAAGTATTCATTAAGGAGTGAGATATTAAGTATTTATAACGGAAGCATATGGATTGTTTGACTAGCTTGATGTATCACCAACAGAGTCACCACTATGGTGTTATGGGCCTCGAATGGACTCGAGGGGGAGAGGGACGTGAGTTAGGTGTGTGTAAGGGAAGAATAATACACCAGTCTGCCTATGAGTTTAGTGTGTGTTCCCTACACGGACGCGATAGTTCTTATCTCTCGGTCCGCTATTTCCCTCGAGGTCAAGTTCGTTTTGATTGTTCCCCTGGAAGTTGTTCGACACCATATATAGTTTGGTTGCATGCCCCTATTTAGGCTTAAGACTAATTCACCGTGAAAGGGATTATCGATTGTTCATAGCCCCTAGTTTATTTTATATAAAAACAAACAAAATGGGAAGGGTTATCCCTTTCAAGCTTACCCTAAGGCTGGTTGAGGATAATGAATGATCCAAAAAATTTTGGCATCGGTTCGGGGACATGGTTATGAGTAAAAAAGGTATTAGGAACCCCATTCGTTCTATATGGTTCCTTATTTATATACTTATTTTCACATTTTACACTTAGAATTACATTTAGTTATTTTAGAACATGTTGAGAGACCTTAATTTGAGAATCCCCTAAAACATAAATAGATGCTTAGGTATAAAAATGGCGTTAGTGAGAGGTGTCGGAATGTCACTAAATCGATTTAGGTACACAATAGTTATTGTGTGCGAATAAATGAGTAGTCGTTGATGTGTATTTGTAAGTGTACGAGAAGTATCATCCGTATTGCACTTATGTAATCGTGTATCTTTGCGATCAAAGTCTACGTCATTCATTTTTTGTGGTGAGCAATATGGAAAGGTTCCAATGTGATAGGTGTGCAAGTTTGAGGACTTGACTTGAGAGAGAAAGTATGTTTGGGAACCAAGAGGATGGATCCAATATGGATTTATAATAGGAGTGGACCCAAAGTCACTGAAAAATACATTCATATCTATTGTCGGGTGATCAATAACTCTAAGGTGTTGCTGAAACTTGAGGTTGGTTTGCAAGTGTAAAGGATGCATAATTTTATACATCCTTAATTTTCTGTGGGTACTTGGGTAGTGAGGAGGGGGTTGTGTTAAGGATATAATATGTTGATCCAAGAGTCTAATTTTAAGATGACAGTTTGGGATTGGAGTGAACTAGATTTCCCTGACAGAGATCTATGTATCCCTTATAGAAATGTCTATAATCCCAGAAGTGTCATAGGGCCTCTAGTTGATCCAAAGTGATAGAGTTGCACACTTCATATGATAAATGGGGTTTGTACGAGAGATAGAGGCATCCCTAAAGACAATAGGCCCAGAGACATATTATGAGGCTTGGGCTCACGAGTGCAACTCTGTATTTTGCCTACGTGCTCAGGAGATTCCAAGATCAAAGCCAACGTAGTTCCAACAAAGGGGGCATATTAACGAGTGTAGGCTGCCGAATAATGGGTATAAATTATACATCATTGTGGTATTAATGGATCCTAGTCCTTTATATGGCATTTTTGTTATGAGCTGGAGTGATATTTGTATGCTAAAAATACGTAGTCAAAGATAGGTAGTCGACAAGTATTCTAAGAAAACACGTATTCACGCGTGCCACCATTGAGATGGAAATGTTCGGTTAGATAAGTGGTTAAAGTATTCTAATTTTAGACTTTGGTTTTAGCAAAGGTTCAGAGTAACTCAATTCATGGATACTTTCCTGAGAACGGTTTTAAAAAGTAAGTTTTCTTCTCATAATTAGTTGTAGCGATTTTGATTAACATTATTTAACATGTGAGTATGTTATCTTACTCAACGAACAAAGATGCTAAAGAAAGTATAGGATATAAAATATAAACGATGTAAAATGCATGCTCGGTTCCCTGATGGGGTTCAAACCAAGTTGTTCAGGAAGATATGTACATTTTAATATCTTAATATTTGTTTAGGATATCGACTTGTGTTTTCTTTAGAGTGTTTTATCTTATCGTGTGAGACGATTTGTTCTGGGAAAGTGTCTCCAATGAGGTGGCACCATCAGATAAAGCTTTGTTTGGAAGGGATCATCTTTTCGGGATGCACGTAAAGATTTGCCTCTATTTGTTAGAGGGATCGAATTTTTAGGAAAGTCATAACTTCTCTTGGGATTCCAAACTGAACTAGAGATTCTTAGATGCTCGGGGTTGAAGAAATTTAGAAAAACAAATCCATGTTGGGCTTTGGACAACTGTTTCCAATGGGGGTGGGACCCTTATTTTTAGTTGTCTAAAAAAGGCTGTGTGATACTAATTAAATTATTTATTAAAACACTTATTTAATTAGATGTCTAAATTTGATCAAACAAAATTCAATTTTAGATCAGCCCCTAAACATGCATCTAAGTGTCATAAAATCTTTCAAACCATGCATGTGAAACAAAGACGACAAATTCAGGAAAAAATCCATTTCGCGTAAAAATCTTTTTTCAACACTTTGAAAAGTTTACAAGACCATTAACTTACATACAACCTGATAATCGCCCATAAGTGTAATGCACGGTGTCTTCGTCAAACCTTCAAAGCTACGAGAGACAGTGAAATACCCTCCAGGTGTCGATTCGTCGTCTTCGGCTCATCCACACGCAGAATAACTACACTCGGTATCCACCGATCAGATATGGATATGCCTTCTCCACAAAGGTTGAACTACAACAAAGTATGGTTTAGGTTCCACAAAACAACTCACACAAAAGATATTGGGATTTGTGAATTGTAAAACAAAACTTGAACCCTCAAAAATTGTTAAATAATAAACCAAAACACTCAAAAATGTATTCTATTCAAAACCAGTGTTTCTCCACACAAAATTCGAGAAGCCTGACACCCAAATTATATTAAAAATCATGGCGGTGACATGTCAGCAAAAAACACATCTCGTTCGAACGACATACATCGTCGCTTGAGCGAGATACGTTCTCGTTCGAACCATGTACGGTATCATTCGAACCACAACCTACATGTATCCCAAAAAACTTCAGTCTTTTAAATATCTTCGAAACCTCAAAACTTAAGACTGTTTACGAGATCAAAAACATTTCTCCAAAACTTTTATGATTTTGAAAAATTAAAAATCATTTCAAAAATCATTTAAACTTTTATAAAAATATCCCAACACTTTTAATGTAAAATGTAAATGAAACTTAAAATCATTTTACCAAATTCATCCTTGTTGGGCTTGAATGTGGAAGTCTTCTTGAAATTCGGATTCTTCTTTGAAGATGTAAGATTCTCAATCCTATGACGACTTGAGCAACTTATAGCGACGACATGCTAAATTGTGATGGATAATGTCCTTACATTGTCAGACTAGGGACATCAAATATGAGGTAGAATCCTTGATCAACCATGTAGTTGATGTATGGAAATACGTGTCATTGTGGATGGGTTTCAATGGGATAAGTGTAGGGAAATATTGTCTTTGGGGGATAATTGTTGTATTTTTATCAACCGCGTGGTCATAGCATTAACCGTGATGTTGTTGAACTGAACTGGTTTGGATTTTCACACTTTTGTGTTTGTGGCTTGATATTTTGGATATTTTTATTTTTTCCTCTTTTTTATCTCTCTCTCTCTCTCTCACACACACACACACACACACACACACACACACATATATATATATATATATATATATATATATATATATATATATATATATATATATATATATATATATATATATATATATATATATATATTAGTGTTACCCTATAGCTAGGATATTTATACTTTTACCTTATATGATTTTGGGGTGTTATGGTTGAAGAGGTAAACCTCAATTAAGGATCAAGGTTCCCACACTAGGGATCCTCTATTGTCTTTTGCTTGCCATGGGCAATATTTTATGCTTTCGTGTTATGTGGACGAAACATCTAACCTGAGAGTATCAAATACAAAGGGAAATAAATTCAATAATGAATTTTGATAATTGAAGAGTCTATTTGGATGCATATAATGAAATGACTTGCTTTTAGTACTGGCATGTCACTTGGAGCGATCAAAGCTAATTGAATTAATAAAATAAGCAAAAGATTAACTACCAAATGTAAAGATTAATAATCAAACTAAAAGTTGACTTAAAATAGAATTTCTTAAGATTGGATACATTCCAAGCTCGAGGTATCTCCCTATACTATAACGTTTCTAGGTGATATCCCCCTTGGAGATCTTCTTTGATATCTTTATATAAATCCTACCAGTTCATTCCTAGTTTCCTACATGCTAGTTTTTTTTACGCTTCAGGCAATCTTTATTAGGACATAATCTTCGACCTAGAACTTCCTTAAATTCACGCCCTTGTTGTATTGTGTTTCTAAATACCAATGGTAAGATGCCAACCCAATTAGGTATTGATATCTCCTTTCACGTGTCAAGAAAATCTTTGTACTTATAATTTCATCGTTCAAACATTGGTCAGATATGGTTGTTCTCATGTTCGGCAATCCTAACGCTAATAGTATGATGGATTTCATTATATAAGCTAAAATAAAGGGTGTTTCCCCAATCGACCACCTTAGAGTTTTTTGATATTCCTAGAGGAAGTGGGGGATTTCATACACCCATGAACCTTTTCCCTACTCTAAGCTACCAAAGTGGTGTAGTGTTTTATTTCATGGTTGCTACAAATTTTCTAGAAGGGTATACTTTTAAACTATTCCCTGTTATCGATGATTAGGGTTCTTATAACACCAAAACGGGTAATGATGTTCCTCCAAATAAACATGGTCATATCGACATCTCTGATGTTATCTTGTGATTTCACTTCAATCCATTTAGTAAAATAATTTGTGTCCACTAAAAGGTATTTTCTATTTGTAGGAAAGATAGGCAATGGTCCCATGATGTCCAACCCCCACTGAGTAAATAGCCATGGGTTGGTCAGAGTTTTGAGGTCATTGTAACGCTGGTGAAGTAATATCAAGACCAACTCAGTTTTTTCACTTTTTCACATAGGAGGTGACGTACTTATCGGTAACCTTATTTAATTTCTCTTAATGCTAAAGACCTTCCTCCAACATGGCTTTCGTGAATTCCTTAATCCAGTTTATACAAGACTTAGTCGACATCGTTGGGAGGGAAACATTAAAGATATGGTCAGATAAATGATATCATGTAGAGAATTCCTCTATGAGATAAATAACAATGAGAAAATTTAACCCTAGTTTGATGGGCCCCTCGTTTGTCTAGGGGAAACACATCTTACTATAAATACTTATCCATTCAAGTGGGAGCTTTCTCCACGGTAAGCACCTAGTCGAAATCTTATTTCATCTAAATGTTTGGTTACTCCAAGTACTCTATTTATATCGCTCTCTCGAGGTCAGATTTGACTTATAAATCCAAATTGTCTAGTATGTTTGTATGGTTATTATTATCCATTAGGAATTGTCATATTTGTACATGTTGGAATCAGGCGACCAATCCTCGAGCCTTTTCAAGGTAGGACGACATACGTTCATCTATGGTTTTGTAGTCTTCTTGCATCTAATTAGATACCAACCTTGGGTCACAATATACGTCAAGGTGAATAAATCTCAGGGATAATTATTCCTTAGTCCACTTAAGAGAGCTTGGTATTCTACCTAATTATTCGATGCCTTAACGCTGAGTCGAATGACTTGTTCGAGGATGGTGTGATTTGAAATGACTAAGACTATCCCAATTCCTTCCCCTTTTTATGTTGGATGAAATGTCTATATAAATGGTCCATATATCATGATGCTATGTTCTTTTCATGGCCATTTGATCATCAAACCTGGGGTTCTCCTCAAGTTTATGTTCTTCGATGAATTTTGTAATGAAATATGCTAAAACCGACACCTTTATTAAGATTTATGGTCGATAATTGATATTAAATCTCTGCATTTCCATCCACCAATTATACATCCATTAAGAGAGGTGGACCTTTTTAAGGATTGATTTTAATGGAAAAAGGTTATGATTATGATAAAATGTTCCTCAACGTAGTGTTTTAACTTGCGCGAGGCAATCACTAACGAATAAGCTAACTTTTTTCAGTGGAAGATATCATGGTTCGGCATGTGGAAATGTTTTACTGAGGTAGTAAATTTAGATTTAGCGATCCTCATCCTCTCATACCAAGGTCGAGGTAATCGCATGGTCGGATACTGAAAGATACACGTAAAAAGAATTCCTTAAGTAGGGAATTATGATTACGGGTGGTCGACTGAGACAATTTCTTTATCTTTTCTAGTGCCTTCTAACATTCATCATTCGAAACTCCATGTTATCCTTTATCAATAACTGAAAAAAGGTTGGAATCTCTTAAAAGACTTAAAAATGAACCAATTGAGTGATGCAAGCATTCCATTTAGCTTTTGAATATCCCTAACAGTTTTGGGAGGCTGAACGATCCTTATTTTCTTAACTTGATAAAGATTCTCTTTGATTTTTCTTTAGTTGACTATATAGACAAGGAATTTATTGAACTATAATCCAAATGATTATTTAGTTACATTGAGCCTCATTTTATAGTATCAAAGGACCTGAAACATCTCGTGAGGTTTGAGAGGTGGTTCCCTTTTGCTTACTCTTCACACGAATATCATCTCGGTACACCTCCACGATCTCGCATAATTATTGCTTAAACATTTTGGCGACCAACCGGTGATAGTTCATTCATGCATTTTTATACCTGAAAGGAATAACGACAATATAGTAGAGACTAATAGTGGTGATGAAATACGTCTTCTATTTGTTAGGTCAGAATGGAGGTATCTGATGGTAGTCGGAATAAGCATCTAGAAAACCCATTCGCTCATAGATGGCAGTGGCATTAACCATCTTGGAAATCTTTGGTATAGGGAAGTTATCTTTGAGACATGCCTTATTTATTTCGATGAAGTCAATGCACACCCTTCACTTCCCATTACTCTTCCTGATCGTGATCAGATTTGAAATCCACTTGTAGAATTGAACTTCTTTTATGGACCTTTCTTCTAGAAGTTTTTTAACCTCTTATTCTATTTCCCTTTCCTTCTCAGGGGTTATTCATTGAACCTTCAATCTTATAGGTAATGTTATATTAACATGAAGATTATGGAACATTACTTTATGATCTATAGAGGGAAGATCATATAACTTCTAAGTAAACACATCTTGATTCTTTTTAAAGAAAGAGATCAGTTCTTCCTTTTCATTGTCAGTGAGAGATCTATCGATGAGAAATATTTTTTATGGGTAATAATCATCGAATAAATGCTCTTGGAATGGTTCATGACCCTATTAGTGTGAACTACTCTCATGTCTTATACCCTCGGTCACCATACTTTAACAGATATTTGGAGGGGTAAACCCTCCGCATTCTTCACCTTATCCTTTTCATTCTCTTATTTAGGCCCGATGGCTATGATAAAGCAATGTCGAGAAGAGGCCTAATTTCCACGTATTTCTATTACCCCAAATCTTTAATGCATGTGAGTTTTAATGGTAAGTAGGTACTTCCTTCATTACGTGTAACCTTCCTCGCCCAAGGATTACATTGTATGACCATTCAATCTCAACAACTAAAAATTCAATTAACTTTGATATGCTTCTAGTTCGTATCGAAAGCATAACCTTTCCTAATGGTATTATTATATTTCTTTCAAATTTGACCAAATTTATGGTTGCCTTTTTTACGTCTTCCATTCATAAGTTAATATAGTTAAACAATTTAGGTGCATAACCTCCGAGGAGCTCCGCAAGTTCACTAGTAAATTGTCCACATCACAGTTAATAATTCTGAGTGTTATTACTAGTGCATAATGATGTGGAGTCCTAACTCCAACTAGGTCCTCTTCAGTGAAGAGAATATTCTTGTCATAGTTTATCTCCTCTGGTGAACGATATTTCTGAACAATGGGCTTGGTTGGATTAATATGGAAATCTTCCACTGCTTTAGTGATCTTTTTCATCTCTATTCTTATGGCATTCCTTTTAATCTTGTTAAGGCTTCAGTCTCCATTGATCACTATAAACACTTATCCCAATTAATCATCTTCTAAGACATTATCTGGATTTTGATTGCATTCTACTGTAATTTCATCATTCTTCTTCTTAATGAACTCATCTAGGTGGCATGCTTAGGCTAACTCCTGCAGGTGTGATTTTAACGCCTTGTAATTCTCAATTTTGTTCATGTGCTCCTTATGGTAGGAACAACTCAAGAAGCTGTTTCTCTTGGATGGATATCCCACCATCTTTCTCATCCATATGAACTATTATCAATCCTTGATCTTAGTCAAGAACTTACATATTAGCTCCTTGAAAAAGGTGTTAGTGGCATAATAAGCTTTTTTGGGATCTGAATTTTTGTCTCCCTTTGGGTTGTCATTCTACTTCTTACTGTTGTTTTGGGAGTAACCTACTTGTCTCTATTCCTTTTCACCTTTGGTCTGCCGTTGTCTTGGTTTGTTCCCGTGACCACATTTTTTACTTAGGTATACTTTCAATCATACACATCAGATCATGGATGGTGGTTACTTCCTTCTTGGTGAGGGAATGGTATAATATGGAGTTCTTCACGAGGTCGATCTTGAATGATTCTATGACGACTTGTTCGGTGTATTTTTCCACCTTATTATAGACATCTCAATAACGCCTGGCCTACTCACGTAGAGTTTCCTATGGATTTTTCTTTAGCATAAGGAGAGAAACCGTCCTCTATGGGTGGATGTTGCTTCTGATAAATATTGTGTTAAAGGCTTTTACGAGTTATTTGAAGCTCGAGATGGACTTGTGAGATAATGTTTTGAACCACTTTTACGCTACATCCCTCAAGCATTAGGGAAATATCCAACACATCAGAGATTAATTATTCTTCCAGAACGTCATGGTTTAGTAGTACTGGAGAATATGGTCGGTGATATATGTTTTCCCATCGCATATATTGAATCTAGGCTTGAGAACTTCTTTGGTGGTTCAAAGTATTCAATTGATCGAGTGAACCATGACTTCATTTGTAAGACAAGGGATCTTCTGGATAGTTCCTTGGTTGTCTTGGCTCCTCAATGAGCAGGATGATCATCCATCTCCCTCTATATGAGATTATAAAGGTCTTCCTTGCCATGGCGATTGCTGGTTCGATCTTTTCTTTATGGTGATCTTTGGTAGGAGTGATCGGGGTCATTCCCCCCAAACTCTTTCCTCGGCTGCGATTACTACTCACTTGAGGGCTAGGGGTTTGAACGATCTCTTATTATAAGTCTTACTCTTCCCATGTGTGATAGATTATTTCACTCACAATAATGTTATTGTATTTAAGAACATGCTTGTTTAAATTGTTCAAGAAAACACAATTTTTAATGTGTGATTTTAAATCCAGAAACATAACTATAAGTTCATCCACCTTTAAGTAAGGAGAACTGACTACCAAATTAATAAGTTTATTCACTTAACTTTTTATTATCTTTATAGATAATTTGTTAAATCACCCACCCGAATAATAAAATGTGGATAAAATAATTTGTTTTACTATAAAATATTACTATTTGAAATTAATAACTTATAATAAAAATAAATTATAGTAGTTATTAATTAATTTAACTTATGGAAAAAGTATTTTTTATTCCAATTCAATTTCAAACATCTATTTTGGACTAATGTCATAATTTCATGTAACAAATATATCAAACCTTTTTCTACAAGTAATACTAAGTATACTGAGATAATGGCTCAAAAAAAAATTCAGTGAGGTGTCAACAATACACTGAGTGATGTTTATAATTGATCTCATATAATCTCCACACACTAATCAATTTGTTGCGGATACATTAGTGGACTTATTTATTGGGTCCATTTTTTTAGTATAATTAGTATTACTTTTATTTAATTTTTTTTATTAAACTTATAAATTATTTTATAGACAAAAATTTAATTTAGTTTTCGTTAAGCATAATTGAATCATCTAAATTTTTTTAAAGATGGATAAACTTATTAATTATTTAATTAAATTTCCTTGTTTTAGGGTGGAAGAATATTGTATTATAGTATATATATCTAAAATTGATATCATAATCCAATGTCGATAATTATCGCTCCCACACATTGACACATGTACATTTTATTAACCCATTTATTAATTGTGTATTATCTAGATTAATGTATACACATATATATTTGGTCAATACATGCATTTAGTTGGTTCATGTATTAGGAGGTTCATGTATAGAAGTCTAAATGGGATATGTGTACATTCAATGTAATAGATACATATATTTGGATAAATACATTTAAGAGATCCTATAAATACCGATGTAATGTTGGCATTTGAAGTGAGGTCATAAAAGTAAAAAATATTGTGCGAGTATTAAAGAAAAATTCCCTCCTCATATTACGTGTTATATATCAAATATTGAGTGTGTTAGTGTATTTCATGATCTTTCCAATATGTGTTTTTTGGCAGTCATGTATTTGGATGGAGGTGTTCTCAAGTTGAATGGATACTTTAGCTATTTGAATGAAGACTCTAATGATTTTTTTCCTATCTAAATATATGGGTTGTGATGGTTTTAAATGTTAGAATATTGAATAAAATTCATCACATGTTTATAATAAACATATTATATTATCGAGATCACCTAATAAAAGAATAGTAGACAATGTGTACCTGAATTCATAGTGGTGATTCAGACTTGGGGGTTAGAGGTCTTCTAAGGACCAATCTTTCTCTCTCTCTCTATATATATATGAGTTATCTCTCAATGATGGTAATGAGGAGGAGAGTGTTTTTGAGTGCATTAGCCATGGGGACTAGAACTCTTCATTATTTTTATAGGTATTTAATTAGAACCCCATAAATTCTAATTAGGTGACTCTTGAGTAACTAATAGGTGACTCTTGAGTAACATGGCTTTTGAGTAACCAGTAGGTGACTCTTTTGTAACCACACATTACAAAGCCTATACGCATTTTTAAATGTCTTATTTGGATCTATTAATTAGATCACTTAATTATCCCAAACATAATAGAAGCCCAAATACAATTATTAGTTTAATATGTAAGCTCACAATAAAATATTAAAAAATATTCCAACTCCCACTTGGGCTACATATTAATTCCAAAGGCAATTATATTCGATAACCTTAGGTGCGCACTATATTTACTATATATTCTTAAAATATCTCCTGAATCAATATGGTCCATCTCATATACCAGTATGAGACCAACGAGACCTTTATTACATTTATTTTGTAACTCTATCCATCAATGATCACAATACCAAATACATTTAATAACATAGATCAAGTTTGTATGTGTGGCTAGAAATTACATGTAATTGGATCTTAAACAATCTTATGTCCAATTGGTCCTAAATTTATTCCGAATTGAGATCAAACCTTAGTCTTTTAAACCTTATATTATACCATAATTAAAAGACAATACATTCAGAGTAAACAAGAAACTGAAATTACCATCAACTTTATTCTGTAGAAAACTAAAACGTACATAAAGTATCTCAATAGTGTCAAAGAAGAGAACATTATAATAGGTACAAACTCCCACTAGAACTGAATATCATTAAATAAATTAACACCCCATATGAGCAGTGTGGTCATGAAAGACCTTGGGTGGTAAGCCTTCAGTAAGAGGATTTGTGAGCATGAAGTTTGTTCCAATAGGTTAAATAGACACTATGTTACTCCGAACTCTTTTCTTAACAATAAGAAACTTAATGTCTATGTGCTTAGACTTCGAAGATCTTCTATTGTTATTCGAATATAGAACTGCTGAATTATTAGCATAATATATCTTTAGCGATCTTTCAATACAATCCAAAATTTAAAGCCCAATGACAAAATTTTGCATCCATATCATTTGTTTTATTTCCTCATAACACGCTATGAACTCCATTGCCATAGTGGATGGTGCAAAGAGTGTCTTCTTAGCACTCCTCGAGGAAATATCACCTCAAGACAACATATATACATAGCCAGAATTAGATCTATTAGTGTCTTGGAAATCCACAAGATCGGCGTCAGAATACCTTATGATCTCCAAATTATCTGACTTTCGATAGATGAGTATGTAATCTTTTATTCTCTGTAAATACCTCATAACCCATTTAGCTTCTTTCCAACGATCCATTTTAGAGTTACTTAAATATCGACCTAACATACCCACTATGTATGCTAAATCCATATGTGTACATACTTGAACATACATAAGACTCCCTACAACTAAAGAATAAGGAACCTTTTTCATTTCTTCATATTCAGTCTCATTCTTGAGCATTGAATTAACTAAACTTGTCTCCTTTAGAAACGAGAGTATCTTCCTATGCATAATCTTTCATGCTAAATCTAGCTATTACTTTCTTGACATATCTCTTTTGTGATAACCCAAGGGAACACTGAGAGCGATCTTGGTTATCTTAATTCCCAAAATAAAAGAGGCATCACCAAGATCTTTCATTTCAAAATGCTTAGTTATATATCTCTCTATTTTGTGCAATAAGCCTATAGCACTGCTCGCCAGTAGTATGTCATCGACATAGAGCGCAACAAAGATAAATTTACTCCAACTGAACTTATGATATACACAGATCAACTTCATTGACGTCAAAACCACATGAGATAATGATTTGATGAAACTTGTAATACCATTGACGAGAAGCTTGTTTGAGACCATAAATGGATTTATTGAGTTTGCAAACAATAGACTTTGGATCGTTTGAAAAAGTTTTCTAGTTGCACCATATATATAGTTTCCTCAATGTTAGTATTAAGAAAATACGTCTTAACATCCATCTAATGTAGTTTTAAATGAAAATGAGCTACAAGGGCCATTATTGTCCTGGAAGAGTCTTTCATCCAAACTGGAGAGAAAGTCTCTTTATAGTCAATGCCTTTTTTTGAGTGAAACCCTTTGTGACTAAATGCGTCTTATATTTATTAGCATTTGCCTTGGAATCCCGTTTGGTTTTAAATAACCATTTACAACCAATGGTCTTCTAACCTTCAGACAACTTGATAAGATCCCAAATGTCATTATCTCTCGTGTATTTCATCCCGTCATTCATGGCATCAATCCACTTTTGATAGTTGGTACTTTGTTTGACTTATTGGAATTTGATTGGATTATCTTGCATTGACCTTATTTTAAACTCATGCTCTTGAAAAAATACAATATAATCACTTAAAATTGCAATTTTTCTTTCTCTAGTGGATAGCCTTAGTGGTACTTCCTCATGAGATTATTGAGTTTTCTCTTCTGAAGTAACTCTTTGATTTTCAGTAGGGAAGTCCTCACTATTTTCTTCTTAAACACTATCAGTAGGATGAACACTGTTTGGGAGAGGAATTTATTCCTCTTCAAAGACAACATTCTTATTCTTAATCGTATCTTCCCCCTGAAACTCAACATCCTCAAGAAATCTCACATTCCCCGTCTCGAAAAAGTACTCAGATGAGGGGTCATGGAACTTAAAACCCCTTGACCATTCAGTGTACCCAATAAAATAGCAGCTAATAGTTCTTGAGTCCAGTTTCTTTTTAGTTGGCCTATAAGGACTTGGCTCAACTGGAAATCCCCAAATAGGTAAATGTTTAATGATAGGTTGTTAGGTTTTTAACCTATCTATAATTCATAAGGGGTTTTAGTTACCTCTTTACTGGGTACTCTGCTTAGAATATATACTGTAGTCTTAAGTGCCTCTCTCTAGAGTGATTCTGGAAAATAAGAATGACTAATCATACTTCTTACTATAACCTTAAACGTTCCATTTTGTCTCTCAGCAACACCATTCATGCTAGGTTGCCCTTACATTATGTATCGTGGGACGATACCGCATTATTCTAGGAATTTGGCAATATATCCTAGATGTTGTTCACCTAATCCATCATATCTTCCAAAGTATTTACCACCATGGTCAGATTTGACAACTTTAATCTTCTTGCCTAATTGATGTTCAACTTGGCTTTGAAGGCCTTAAAAATGTCCAAGGACGGATACTTCTCATGAATTAAATATAAATACCCATAACAATAATATTCATCTATAAAAGTGATAAAATACCGTTAACCATTCCAAGAAGTTGTAGGGAACGTTTCGTAAATATCAATATGTATCAATTCTAATACGCCGTGACTCCTTTTGGCACTTAAGTTTCGAATGTTTGTCTATTTCCCATTTATACACCCAATACAAACATAAAATTCTATCAAATCAAGGGTTTAAGTATTCCATCATGCACAAGACTTTCAATTATCCTTTGGGAGATATGATCCAAACGTTTGGGATATAAGGCGACGGAATTCTCATTAGTGTGCTTTGTGCCTTTTGTTGTTGTTTGAAAGGTTTCATTAAATGAAACATTAGTATTCAACATATATAATTTATCAATTAAAGAACCAGTCGCAACAAGAGTAGAATTAAGAAAAAGATTGACTTTATTATTTCCAGATGAACAAGAAAAACTGTATTTGTCCAAAACATAAATATAAACAAAATTTCGTCTGAAAGATGGTACTGCATAAGTCTCTCTTAATCCAATAAAATCTCAAAAGATAATCTAAAAGTCCCAATCACCCACATAAATGAATCTTTCAGCATCATTTGGCGATCGGCTCCATAGGTAACTCTGCATGGACTTACTTACATTAGTAGTAGCACCAATATCTACCCACCAAGTATGACTAAGTACAAAATCCAAATTAACTTCAGAAAAAACCAAAGTGTGAAGTGTACATTTCTTTACACGTTATGCAGTGTACATAGAGCAATCCTTCTTCACATGCCCAAGTTTCTTGCAAAATTAACTAGTAAATTCCATATCCTACTTCTTTTGTTGAATTTTGGGTTGTGATGTTCCTACTACAACTTTCTTATTATCATTCCTTTTTCTCTTATTATTTTTTGAGGTAGACGCAATATGAGCACTTTTAGTTATCATTTCTCACTTCAATCTGTCCTCTTCTTACACAGAATGAGAAATGAAATCATTAAGAGTCCATTTGTCCTTTTGAGTATTATAGCTAATTATAAATTGTCCATAGTATGCACGAAGGAAAATCAGTACAAGATTCATGAGCAAGTCATTAGACAACTCTAACTTTAGTGCTTTAATTTTTGAAGCTATAGGGGGGAGTCCCCACCAAAGAGTGATTAACTTAGTTAATCTGTTGATTGACCTATGAAGGAGGAGGAAGGCCGCCTGAGCAAGTTACCTAAAAGATACTCTATATAAGTGGCTCCAAGAACCGACCTCGAAGATACTCCAAAATGGTGGCTCCAAGGACCTACCTTGAAGATTCTCCAATGTACCTGGCTCGAAGGATCCAATCCCTAGATCGAAGTCACTTGAATGATGATAGATTGTAATAAGAAATATAGTGATCTTCATTATGTACTTTATCTTATAATATATGTTGAGTGAAGTTATTTGGTACCCACAAGGGACCATGCATGGCAAGGCTTGGGAGAGCTAACATGTTCTATCGAATAACCTCCTCTTGGGAACCTCCCAGGTACATGGTTTGGAGGATTGAGATCAAGGAAACGTTGTTAATACAATTACTAATCCTCTTGCAACACTTGGGTGAAACTTCACTTAGAACATATGATTGCTCAAGCCACAACAATCGAGCCACCTCAAGTCTTACTTGTTCGAGGGAACATTCTCGAGGTACCTCAATCTTGCATCTTGGTTCTAAGATAGTTCTTAACCAACAAACATAAACTAAACACTTGAGATATCTATCAGTCGAGCAACCTTTAAGCAAATGCTATCTCGCCTGACTGATGTGACTATACACCTGCCAGAGTCACTATTTAACCACTTTCTGATGTCCTAACATCTGGCATTTTGGGACTCGAAGTTATAGGACTTAAAATGAGTTTATCCTTAGTAGTACATGTCTAGTTCATCAAACTTGACCCTTTAGTCATCCTAAGGTAAGCTCCAAGATGACATATCATGTCCCTCATTAATGTCGACCATACCTCCAGCCAATGAAACAATTTCTCGCCATATTGTGAGATCTCATTCATTTAATGCAATATCTTCTACATTAATGGGAGGTACTTGGGAATTTAATACGATCGATCATATTGAATGTAGGCAAGTTTACTCGAGTAACTTTCCCTTTATATAAATACAACATACAAATATTTTAACGGGCAGAGCATTCTAAACTTAGAATTGCTGCCCAACTTCCTCCATACACGAGAGATGTTATAAGAACATTAACTCCCCACACCCATTTAATAACCATATTATTAAGCATTAACTGAGCTTAAAGTTTCTGCCTTGCCTTTATTGTGCCTAGAGTGATTGCTCTCTCTCCCTCTGACCACGCCACTGGTTGATCCCATCTATTTATTACGCCTATTGTGTATTTATTATGCTAACATATAATTTAATACAAGTCTGAATATTAAATCCCTTTGTCTCTTATTCACCTGTGTTCATTGTTAATATTTAATACTGCATGGTGTTGATCCGGATCTTGATAAGGGGTTACGCCTCACTTGATTTTAACTGTATTCCAAGAACCCACATCTTACATTTGGCGACTCCGCTGCAGAGGTATTCTGTTTTGAAAAGAAGTTAGAGGATAACACCGCCAAAATCATGGACTTTGACACCAAAAAACATGAGGAGGATGCAAGCCTCTCTACGCCACCTGATGGAGTGAGAGTAGCATGGACGGAGCCTATTGTGTCCAACACTAACATGAGGGAAATAATGGGTTCACATGAAGGAATAGGTACGACACAAATGAAGGGACTGATGGGTTTGTTTGCAGAGTTCATCAAGAACCGAATAGCCCAGGCGATGTCGGGGGTTCCCATAGGGGTGAGATCTTTCACTATGCCACCTGCGGCTATACCAACTCCTATGGTTACAGGGGATATTGCTATGCCTGCTTTTAATAGTGCTATCCCCACCACCCTTCCAACCTTGGGCAGTGAGCCTCCTACCACGGTCCCACCCATGATTACGGGGCCAATGTCGCAAGGTGGGGTAACGACTTCGGTGACTCAAGCTATGAAGACTGGCATAGGAGGAAGT
The DNA here is from genome assembly GCA_949130495.1 of Sambucus nigra. NCBI lineage: Eukaryota > Viridiplantae > Streptophyta > Magnoliopsida > Dipsacales > Adoxaceae > Sambucus > Sambucus nigra. Next base: position 275,370,668 of record OX422209.1, on the reverse strand, counting down.
GCACCATATGCCCCAGGGATTTCGGTGATTTCGGCGATAACAATAGTGCAACCAACTAGCTCTTCGCCGTCCAGCTTGTAGGAGATGAAGAGGTAACTGTTAAAGTTCATTGGAGTGTCCAAGGGGGTAGATAGTTCTTCGGTGTATGATGAGTTTCGTACTCCGTACCCAGAGGAATACGATAACGAACCCAACCCAGTAAGGTATATTCCACCAATCTTTGAGAAGTACAAGGGTAAAGGTGCAAACCCAATGGAGCACGCAAAGAGATTTATTGAAAGGCTTGGGTCCCATTGCAACGATAAAAAGATGAGATTGAGGGTATTTTCAAAATCCTTGACAGAGAAAGACTACACATGGAACTCCCACTTGGCCCCAGACAGCGTGGGATCTTGGGAGTAATTGCACGTTTTGTTCGTGCAAAAGTTCTTTTTGGATAAGGACGAGTTTATGCTCACGCAACTAGCACGTGAGAAGCAAATGCCAGGGGATGATGTTATAGCCTATATTAAGAGGTTTCACAAACGCTCTTTGGATGTCAGAGAGGAGACGCAGGAGGATAAACTTTTGCAAGTTTGTACAGAGGTCTTGTTGCCCGAGTATATATGCCATTTGATTAATGATACATGAGAATGAATGTTCACAACATTCTTGAAAGCAGTGAGGAACATTACTTAGATGGTTAAACCCGTAGTACCCCTGCCTGCTTTGTCAAACTTTCTACTAAGGCCAGCTATTTTCTCAAGAAGGGGAATACCCTCGAGGGTCAATTATGCAGACGATGGGTCCAAGAAGGAAATCAATGGCTATCGAGGAGGCCGAAGGGGGATAGGTAACAAGAGAGGATTCAAAGATGAAGGAGATCCCCCTAGCTACTTTTCACAGTGGAATAATCTCTGAACCTGTATGATCTCATGGTTTACGACAAAGTTTGTAGGCTGGTCAACGTTAACACGACACAACTCTCTCGAGAGAACAAGGAGAAACCTCATTATTGTGGACTTCACAATAGGGTGAACTATCCTACCAAAGTATATTTTTCATTAAGAAGGTTGATTGACCGTCATGTGAAGAATGAAGACATCGAGCTGCCACAAACTAATGTGAATGACAATCGTTTACCACCACAAGGGGCCCATATGGCATGCGCTTTTCATAAAGAAGGCCGAACGATCAATGAGAGAGCGGTGGTTCAAAGAGAGTGACTTCGAAGAATTTCTGGAGGATGAATTTGAAGAATATATAGAAGAATGGACCTTCGAACTAGCTCAGCTCCATTTAGGTGATGAGGGTGAGGACGTAGACGAACAGGAAAAGGAAGTACATGACCCCATAGAGGGACTTAGTACGCAGTTGGTAACCTGCTCCCTGGAGGAGGTAAATGCAGTGATAGCCTATGATGAGGCTGGAGATAGAGACGTGTGTGACACCCCGACTAATTAAATACCAGGTAGCTACTCCTTTATTCAAATTAATACAAAATGTCAAGTTGGTTCTGTTCATAGAATCACTGTCGAAAATATTTTTAAACAATTACTATCCACCTAATATTTAAAAAGTGATTATTCAAATTTTATTTAAATTATATTAATATTCAACCAATTAAATTATTAACTAATGATACCACAATCACAACAGAATATAAATGGAATAATAAATGAGTCTGGAGTAACACTCCTCTGAATAATCCAAATACTGAATAAAACCAAATACAAAGTCTGAATAATTAATTAAATAATCTCCAAAACTGAAATGGAAATGGAAAGTATGATAAAGATGTCTCTAAAAGAAAAGGGGCGACATGCCCTAACAGATGAATGAATCTAAAATAGAATCAATGTAGAATGTGGAGGCGTCCACTATTGAGATCTTGTAACTTTCACAGCAGCTACAACACATAACTGAAATGGAAGTCCTATACTTGGCGTCCCTGTGGATGAGCACCTAAAAGGGTTTTCAAGAAAAACATATTTGAAAGCAAACGGGTCACAGCCCGATATGAAAATAGTTTAAAATATAGCAAGTGTTTAATTACATTAAACAGTGAATATAAAATACATGTTAGTTACGTGATCTCACATGAGTTTCTCGCCTCTCAGCTAGTTCACACGCCTAACGTATATCTGTAACCCATCCTAGTTATGCCGTTAACTATCTAGTCTGTACCACTTCCTGTCCTCACATTCTAATATAGGGGTTTATTCAAGACATTCTAACATAACCTGCGTGTATCTAACCTTTTTATTTCCCAGATTAATTTATAATAATTATTATAGGAAATTCTCATTTTTAATCCTTCTCAAAATGTCTCAAGTACTCACACTCAATTTAACAAAGAATATGTTATAATTACAAGTATATTAGTCTCAACATAAATATACAATTAGGTCACCCCTAGGCTAAGTTGCGGTGCACACATACTCTGCTATCGAATCCCGATACATCACGTACATAAGGACTACGAGTTTTGAATCTCTCAAAACCATTTCAATAAGCAAAATCACACATATTGGAGGCGAACATAGTTCACATACCCATGGGTCACGCACATACCTACGCTCCTATAGTCAGCTGACTTACTAACTCGCAAATAATTCATTCAAAACCTTATGTCCTTAAGGTACCAATCTGAATCCCCCCGTAGGCACACAAAGATTAGATGGCCCTATTCCAAAAGCCGACCTCCCGTCATAGCAAGTATGGTAGGTATGTCATACACATAATAATCCATATACTACGCATTCACACAACTTTGATAACTTATAATATTTTTAAAGGTATGTTCTCAATCACTATACCGTTACTCCAATTAGTACATTTTTATACTTCCGGATAGTATATAATATAATCCGCTGATACGTCTCACGTCGTATAGTTTCGAGTACTTAAATCTAACCAAAGAGGTTACTACATCTACTATTATTCTCACATATTATTTCAGTACTCTTAACTCCTTATTTATGTCCCAAATCCTAACTTATTACTCCTAAGGATTTAAATTATGCTCTCACATTTTGACATAGACAATTACTCGTCGGACACTCGAGAAGTTCAATGCGACAATTCAACCCAATTCTAATGTATTTCGATTTTCAAATATAATACCCTACCGATCTTCTTCAACTCCTAATGCATTCACATAATCCCCAACTACAACATCCGATGGTCGGAAACACTTAAAATCAAAAAGGGAAAAATTACCCTTTCTAGGGGGATCGATTGATCGATCCTGATCGTCGATCAATCGATGGTCGATCGATCTACCTATGAATGTTGATCGATCGATCATACCAGATGAGGCTACGGACTTCTTTGTTTTTCAGTCCCAGATTTGTCCCAAAACCTCATTACAAGATGTGAAATTCTAATATAATCATATAGGATCACCATACAATCTAAATACATGATTTCTAACGTCCCAAAACCTTCAAACCATCATCAATTAGTCTTATTTGGATTAAATCTTCATAAAAAAACCCTTGTTTTTCTATTTTCTTCAAGAACCATAATATTTCTCTTCTTAAATCCGTTTGTAGTTCATCAAGGGTTATGTTTTGGTTACTGAAATTCGTCCAGAACTCATCTACATGAAATTCCTATCCAAGATTTAGGGTTCTACTCCAAATTCATGAGTTTTCATCATCTTTCAAGGCTATTAACAAACCCAACACTAGCATCGAAGAATTATTCACTGAAAATTATTGAAACCTAATCACTTGCCTTAGGATTGATGTTCAGATCTGTTGGTGATGACAAAGGTTGGTTCCTTCCTCTTCTCTGGTCACAATTCCGTTGAAAGTGGCGGTGGTGGGTTGAAACCCTCATGTAACCTCTCCTCTATCTCACGTATCCCACTTCTTACTTTTTGGATGATAATGGCCCTAATGGCCTACACAATAAGAATTAAATAAACCCAAAAATTCGTGGGTCTAATTTCCTTAAAGTTTAAAATGATTAATTTCCCTCCCAGGTTACCGGTTCGGCCTAAAAATTCCCTGAGATCCAAACTAAACCCCTGGCTATTGTTTTATGACTATATCGACCCCTCCGAACACGTTGGCACACTCAAAATTACCATACAAATGATAAAATTTTAATTTACTTTTTAATCTAGTTGTTGATGTAAAAAACTAGATTTAACCTAATTCATTAATCACAGATAAAAATAAATAAGACAAAAGATTTTTAAAGTGGTTCGGCCTTGAAAGAATGGACTACGTCCACTATTTGTGTTATTGCAAACTGTTCGCAGAATTCTCGATAATGGGGTTTTCAAGAAATTTCGAGTCCCCTGCTAATGAGGAGGTTACAATGTATTTATAGCCTTGAGGCTGTATATGCGAAAGAATATTACATAGCTGTCCTACAGACGTGTACATCTATATGATAATGATAAGCATTTAATGTGCGGTCAATCCTCTTAATTACCCGGTTATAAATGCTCTGTACGAGATGCAGCTCGGACCACCTAAGTAGCTCGGTATACATGAGTTGCTCGGTATAATAAAGCTCCTCGAAGAAGAGCGCCTGAGTTGGTCGGGGAGGTTGAGTTCGTCGGAGTCAAGATGTTGTCCAAAAAATGTTTGCGGGTGCCATGTAGATTGACACATGTCTCCATATAATTGATCCACATCAGCAGACTAAATTTGGTATCGATACAAGCCCCCAATGTTTCGTAGTTTGATGTTGAAGAAAAGTATGGAACACTCTGCTGCTTAGTTTTTCGGTTTGTATGGTTTTTAGGAAATCATTCGTTGTATATAACTCCTTTTTAAATGCTCTGTATCAGACTTCATAAATATTTTGAATTTCCATAAGCGCTTCATTTTTCGTGCCGTTTTCTTCTTTTTAGCCGCTGGATACGCAATCGTCCTTATTGGTAATCATTATTTTTCTTCATTCCCGAGGCAAAGTATTTAAACGCTTCAGAAAACTCGATCGTCTTTTACTTTTTCAAATCTGCATCTTAGAATTTCTCCTATGTCTTGTGCGATCGTTTCTTCCATTGTTCGTTGTCACATGATTCATCTTTTTCTTGTAAGATCTTCTTCCTTCTCTTTTATTTCTTTTGTTCATCATGGTTTACCTTGTTGAGTCGCTTGATAAATTTTGTTCTGATTTTTCTATTCCTTCCTGGGTCATATTGGAAGAGCTTTCTGAACCTTCTGACTATTTTTGTTTGGCTAAGGGGCATTGGTTCCCCAGTCTTTTTGTCGCTGAATGTGGCTTTTCTTTTCCTCCAAATCCCTTATATTTGGAGTTCTGTCAGTTTTTTGATGTTGTTCCTGCGAAAATAGCACCAAACATTTGGAGAATAGTTAATAGAGCTCATAGCTTAAACCAAATTCATGGAACTCGTTTAGGAATTCCAAAAATTATGTTTTGCTATAGATGGGTTGTTAGTGATAGCAAATTTTATTTAAAAACTAGGTTTTAAAATAGGGGTTGTTATGAAAAATTGGCAATACGCTCCATTAAATGGAGATGTTGTATATCAGGGTCCCAGGTGTCCCCCCTATGGCAATGGAATAGGTTGTTTTTGTTTCTTGAAATCTTGTTTTCTTTGTGTTTGATAAAATGTATCACTGACATTTAATTTTGTTCATTAATTGCAGTTGACAGTAAAAGAAAGTCCCCCAAAGAGGCTGATGTCAATTTGAGACATTTGAAGCTTATCTGGAGTTTACACCAAACTGTTGCTGACGAACATATGAGATCATCCTCGTACTTGTTGCAGTACAAGAGCTACACTTTGTCTTTTACTGTTCGTCCAGTGGTAGGTAACATCGACCCAATACCAGCTTTTAAAGATTCTTCCCCTGAATCAAATATTCCTTTGAGTGACATAATGAATAGAAGAAGAACTCATGCCTTCTTTCATAAATCTGCCTCTACTGCTGGAGAGGCGAAGAAAAATAAGCCAAATGTCCCAGAAGAAGGGAAGAGAAATATTGATGCATCCCCTCGTGTTGCTGCTAAGCAGATTATCGAGAAGCCCCTTGTGGCTCCGAGCAAGGTTGTTGTTGTTTGTCCTCCAAGTGAGGTTATCGTTATATCACCGACAAAGAAAACATCCTTGGTTGAGGATGTTCCCTCTCCTACGAGGAGGTTGAAGAAAAGTTCCTCGGATAAACCGACTGAATCTATCTCTCAGCCTTTAACAGCTGGAAGTGGTGTTCCCACTTTTGTTGCTTCGAGCTCTGCCATGAGCTCAGTGAAGTCTTGGATTATCCCCCGAGATCCAAGGTATTGAAGACAGCCTTTCTCGGGATAGGTTTACCACCTTGGCAGCTCAACATATTGCCTCAGTAAGTATTACTAATCTAAACTTTCATTTTTCAATGTTATGTCCTTGCACTTACTTACAATTATTTTCTTTTTCCAGCTGGTAACCTATTTGAATACTATTCTAAAAAAGGATGAGGCTATCAAAGCTTCGATCTCCTCGGGAGGTGTGGAAGAAGATTTTATAGGTCTGAGTCAATCCTGAAAGGATTCTCGTCAGAGATATGACAAAGATAAGGTTGCCTGGGAGAAGAAACTAAAATCCATCGAGCAAGAGAGAGAGAAAGTTGTGGAGACCTCTCAGGAGTTGGAGAGGAAAATGAAATAATTTGAGAAGAAGAATACTGAGCTTGAGGAAAAGCTCAAAAATACTGAAGAGCTTGAGACTAAGCTCAAAACTGCTGACGAGGAACTTGGCAGACTCCATGAAGATGATCGTCAGAGGCAGGAGCTAGAGAGAAAAATGAAGGCTGCCGAGGAACTTCATACTGAGAGGATTTCCTCAGAGAATGCAAAGAGAAAACTGGCGATTAAGAAGTCCTTCAGCGCTGGATGGGACAAGGGTTGGAACAAAGGCCTACCTGCCATGTCCTCTAAGATGGAATTTGCTAGCCTCAAATTCTTCAGGGACGGATGGATTGCTTCTCTGCAGGAGTTAAAGATTTCAGAGAGTTCTAAAGGCCTACTGTTGAACTTCGCTACGAGCAGCCCCAACCAACCAACCAACATGTCTACCGATCAACTTTCTCTGCCCTCCGAGTAACCTACCTCTTCGTCCAAGCCTCTCGAGGAAGTCTTAGGAAGCAAGGAGAAGGTGTAGAGTTGTTCGGACCTCTCTCTTTGCTTTTTATTTTGTTATTGAATGTAATTATGAACCATGTACCTCTTTTTGTGATGTAATAAAATTTGAAGTTTTGGTTGTGCATCTTAAATTCCTTTTTCTTCCCCTGTTCTTATTATTGTCCATTTTATTCTTTTTGCTCTGTCTGCTTTTTTATTGATTCTTTCTATCTTTTCTTTTTGCTAGTTTATGGCTATAATGGAGCTCTTGTCAGCCCATGATACTGAACTGATGAAAAAATGTAATGAGTACTTCAAAGCTGGCCATGCTGACTTGGCTGAAGCTCAAATCATTGATATCCTTGGTCCAGACACTTCGGAACGAGCATTCAAAGCCTATCAATATTTGAAATGCTTGCTCGACCGTGTAGTTCCCAATAATGTGGCATATTATGAGATGATTGAAGATCTCCAGGGTATCATCGAGGAACTTCAGCAACAATATAAGGAATCTTCTATCCTTTTGCATTAGGGGTATGAGAAAAAGTATCAGTAACTAAATGCTGACAAAGGATACGATAAGTTAGTCGCTTCTTATGATATTAAGGAGATAACTTTGAAGACCGAGGTTGAAGAGCATAGGCAGATCGCGAAACTACTGGAGGAGGAAAATAATAACTTGCGAGGAGAGATATCCCAACTGAAATCTGCAGCATCTACCTCGGGAGCCTTGGTCCCTATCAATGACGAAGGTTTCTCATTTCTGGAGGTTAAAACTGCCAATTTGAGAGATGAATTGGAAAATTTAAAGAGAATTGAACTCTCTACATCTGCTCGCGGACGAGCAAGAGTTTCTCAGGGATGAGCAAGAGCTGCTCGGGTTAATATTGAAGAGGTGAGAACTCAAGAATCTTTGGAAAATCAAGAAGTTCAGTTGGTTGTGAAGAATAAAGCTCTAGCAGAGATGTCCAAGAAGATTTTGGACCTTAACGAGCAACTTTCCACACAAGGATCCGCCTTGGAGAATAAAGAAATTTTTGTGAAGAATCTCCATGAAAAGCTGGAAAGGTTGACTTACCAATTCCACAAACAGCCTAGAGAGTTTTCGATGGCTGGCTATAATGAAGCCCTCTAACATCTTGATGATCGAATCCAGCAAGTGAATAATGAGGGTTATAAACAAGGATGGATGAATGCACTGGGTGTATTAAAATTGGAGCAGGGCCATTATCTATGGGATTATTATAACCCTGGATTGCTCGAGTTGCCCGTGCCACCTTTTAAACTTGATATGAGCTGGATTCCTTCTCGGGCAATCCCTTAGTGTTTAATCTCCAAATATCTCGGTGACTACAGTCTTCATTCCAACGTTGATATTTCTCGCCCCGAGCATCTGGTTGATCGGCCATCAGTGATGAATGTTCCAATACTTCGAGATCTGAATTTTATAAATTCCCCTTATTCCTTAGACGATCCTCCTGCTGGAGTAGAACCCGTTTCAAAGGCAGAAGGGAAGAAACCAATAGAATAGGATTTTATGTAATAATTTCTACTTTTCACAGCATATGTAATCCTTCTTGTTTTGAATGAAAAATTTTGGTAATACATTTCTCACGTCATTTGTAATTTTACTTAGTATAAATGAAAATTTGTCTTTTGTCATTTCATTTTCTTCTAAATAATTTATAGAATGTTTTTGCTTATTGGTCAGTAAATATATATGCTTGTGACATATTGATCTCATTGCAGTGATTTATCAATCTTTAATTCTAAATAATGGAACAACTTACACTTCATGGTATTGCCTAATTTAAACAATCGGAGTTGATTGAAATTGGCTTACCAACCATCTAGAGGGTTGAGATTTTTATTTTCGACCAGCCGTAGTTGATGGACCGACCAACCGTAGTTGGGGGGATTTATTTTACCGACCAATCGTAGTTGATAGACCGACCAACCGTAGTTGGAGGAATTTATTTTACCGACCAAACGTAGTTGATGGACCGACCAACCATAGTTGGAGGGATTTATTTTACCGACCAACTGTAGTTGGTGGACCGACCAATCATAGTTGGGAGGGTTTGTTTTATCGACCAACCATAGTTGGTGGACCGACCAACCGTAGTTGGAGGGATTTATTTTACCGACCAACCGTAGTTGGTGGACCGACCAACCGTAGTTGGGAGGGTTTGTTTTACTAACCAACCGTAGTTAGTGGACCGACCAACCGTAGTTGGGAGGGTTTGTTTTACCGACCAACCGTAGTTGGTGGACCGACCAACCGTAGTTGGGAGGGTTTATTTTACCAACCAACCGTGATTGGTAAAATTTTTGTTCTGAACTTGATGCGTAGTGTGTAGCACTAATACTCTGAAAAAATTTCATCAAAAGGAGAGAATTGGATAAACATTTCAACATTGTATTCATACTAAAGTAAACTTCATTTACATAGGAATCCCAACTATTGATAATACTTGCTTAGATGTTCAGCATTCCATGCATTCTGAAATTCTTCTCCTTCTAAGGTTTTAATCCTGTAGGTTCCTGGACGAACAACTTCTGTTACTTTGTAGGGTCCATGCTAGTTAGCTTCCAGTTTATTGTGCTTTTGAATTACTTTCTTTAGCACGTAGTCCCCTTCTTTCAAGTCACACTTTTTTACCCTCTTGTTGTAGAATAGAGTTGTTCGTTGTTGGTATGCAGCATTCCTGATTGCTGCTTCTTCTCTAACTTCCTCGAGCATATCCAAGTCTAATCTTCTCATCAAATTACTAATAGGAGAATTTAAATTCAGCACTCTGTATATGGGGAGACCCAGCTCGACAGGTATAACAGCTTCACTTCCAAATGCTTGCATGTATGGAGATTCTCCCATTGCTGCTCGTGGTGTAGTACGATAATCCCACAGCACAGAATATAGCTCGTTAATCCAGTTTGCCTTCGCATCATCCAGTCATTTTTTCAAACCATTCAGTAGCGTTCTATTCGTCACCTCGGTTTGTCCATTGCTCTGGGGATGGCCTGGTGCCGAGTGGATTTTCAAAATGTTTGACTGATGATAATATGCAGTGAACTCCTCGTTATCAAATTGAGTTCCATGGTCTGTGATGAATGCATGAGGAAGACCATATCTACAAATGATGTTCTTCCATATAAATTGATACACCTTGTCATATGTCATATCAATAAGGGGTTCAGCTTCTACCCATTTAGTAAAATAATCCACAGCGACTACGAGGTACTTGAACCTTCCTTTGGTCGTTGGGAGTGGCCCGACTAAGTCTATTCCCCACATAGAAAATGGATAAGGGGAGGTAATGGGTGTTAGCAATTCTTGGGGAGCTCTTCAGATAAAGGAGAAGCGTTGACATTTGTCACATTTTTTGGCATAGGCTATACAATCAGCCCTCATCGTCGGCCAATAATATCCCTGGGTCATTATTCTTTGCAAAAGCGTCCGACCTGCTACATGAGCTCCACATGACCCTTCATGGACCTCTTCAATCAAATCTTTCACTTCGGAGGGATCACACATCTTTGCAGACCTTCTATAATTCCTCGTCTATATAAAATGCCATTAGTTATTACATAACGAGCAGCTTTAAACTTCAGTTTTTTGGCTGCGAGCTTATCAGTTGGTAAAACTCCTTCAATATATGACCTGATGGGATCCATCCAAGATGGTCCTAAATCAAGCGTAATAAAGTTCATCATCATATCTTCGTCGATGCTCCTGCTAGTCAAAATCTCTATTGGAATTATTCTTCGTAGCTCGGTGCGTGTGGATAAGGCTAACCGAGCTAAAGCATCTGCTCTTACATTCTCCAATCTTGGCGTTCTAATTAACTGCACAACATTAAAGCTTGATATAATCTCCATTACTTTCGCATAATACTTGATCATCAATTCTCCCTTTATTGCATACACTCCCAGCATTTTATTTACGATCAACTGTGAGTCACTGAATACAATGACCTGCTCTGCGCCCATGGTTTTTGCTAAGCTAAGACCTGCAATCATAGCTTCCATATAGGTTGGTCGATTTCATGGCCTCATTATTAGAAGCCTTAAATTCAAAGCACAGAGCATACTCCACATCGATTTCATCCGGGTTGTTTAAAATAATCCCTGCCCCACATCCTGTACTGCAAGATGAGCCATCCATATATAGATTCCATATAGGTACCTCGTCCTCAAATTTTTAATCGAACAGAGTTCCTCGGTGGAATATTTGTTGCTTCCTTTTATCCTCCTCTAGTACTTCTTGATGCTTGTTGACCATCTCCTCCTGATCGTCAACTGACTTAAGTTGATTGGGGTTTAAATTTGATGATCCTGTAACATCCATAGGTTGGTCGGTATTCAGCTTTTGCTCCTCGGAGGTGTTAGGATAAGTGAATTTTGCGATAAAATCTACTACTGCTTTCCCTTTAAGTGACGACCAAGGCTCATAAATTATATCATATTCACCAAGTTCTACTGCCCAGTACATCAATCTCCCTAATTTTTCTGGTTTATGAAGAGCTTGCATCAGTGGCATATCGGTATACACTACTATGGTATGAGCTTGGAAGTACGGCCTCATTCTTCTACTTGCTTCGATCAAAGCTAGTGCCAACTTTTCCAGTCTTGGATATCTGATCTCTGCTCCTCGGAAGGCCTTGCTATTGTAATAAATTGGTTTTTGCACTCCATCATCCATTCTTATTAATGCCGAGCTAATTGCATTCTTCGAAACTGACAGATACAAGTACAATCTTTCTCCCATCACTGGCCTAGACAACAGTGGAGGTGCTCCCAGGTATTTCTTCAACTCTTGAAAGGCCTTCTCGCATTCATCATTCCACTCGAAAGTCTTTTGGAGTATTTTGAAGAATGGTAGACATCTGTCAGTTGCTCGTGATACGAATTTGTTAAGTGCTGCAACTCGCCCTGTGAGACTTTGCACTTCCTTCGTCGTTGTTGGAGATCGTAGTCCCAATAGAGCCTTGATCTTTTTAGGGTTTTCTTCAATTCCTCATTGGTTGACAATATACCCGAGGAACATGCCTTCTCGTACTCCGAATATGCACTTGGTAGGGTTCAACTTCATTTGATATGTATCTAATTGATCAAAGGTTTGACTTAGATCAATTAGATGGTCAACAGCCTTCTTGATCTTCGTCAGCATATCATCAACATAAACCTCCATATTGTGACTGATTTGCTCTGCAAACACCTTGTTCATCAGCCGCTGATATGTTGCACCTACATTTTTCAAACCAAAAGGCATAACATTATAACAGTAAGTTCCTCTAGGGGTAATAAAAGAGGTACTCTCCCTGTCTTCAGGTTTCATTTTAATCTGGTTGTAACCAGAATAAGCATCCATGAAGCTCAACAGCTCATGTCCCGAGGTAGCGCCCACTAATTCATCAATTCGGAGCAAAGGAAAATGATCCTTTGGGCATACCTTGTTGAGGTCGGTGAAGTCTACACACATCCTCCACTTGTTATTCTTCTTCTTCACCATCACCACATTAGCTAACAAGTCTGGATATTTGACATCTTCAGTAAAGCAATCCTTTTGGAGCTTCTTGACCTCCTCTTGTATAGCTTGGTTCTTCTCGGGGCTTAACACTCTTCTTCGCTGCTTCACAGGTTTGATTTCCTTGTTCACATTAAGTTCGTGACACAGGAAATTTGGGTCTATTCCTGGCATGTCCTCGTGGCTCCATGCAAAAGTTTGTTTCCTAATTTTTAGGAAGACTATCAATTCCTCTTTCAGTGAGGCATCCAACGACGAACCTATTTGAGTTGTTCGTTCTGGATGCTCATCGTCCAGAATGACATTTTTAGTAGCTTCCACCACCTAGCCTTTGATGAGCTGCGACTCGTCTCTAGTGTCTAATGTTTTAATTTCTGCACCTTCATCCACTTGATAGGTATTAGTCTTTTTCCTAGACTCTTCCAGTTCTTCCTACTCGGTAGATGAATAGTAGCATTCCCGAGCTACTTTTTGGTCACCCTTCACAATTTCTACTCCAAAGTTGGTTGGAAATTTTAGGCATTGATGTACAGTAGATAGTATTGCTTCGAACTTCTTCAATCCTACCCTTCCCATGATGATATTATAAGCTGATTGAACATTCTTATCCATCACAAAAAATTGCACTCTTTTTGTTCGACAAGCAGGCCATGTACCGATGAACATATCCAACTTGATCGTCCCAAGTGGAAAAACTTTCTCTCTAGTAAAATCGAGGACGGGCCTGTGATAAGGCTCCAACTGAGACAATTTCAGATTTAAACTGTCAAATCACGAGTAGAACATGATGTCCACCGAGATGCCATTATCCACTAATACTCTTGAAATCACTACTTCCTTCATCCTCATTTTAATCACCAATGGGTCATCATGAGGATATAGGACACCTGCGAGGTCGTTCTTAGAGAAACCGATGACCAGTTTATCTTTGTTCACCTTCCTCGGACGATCATCATCAGTTAGATTTATTCGTTAAATCTATGAATAAGCTTAAGCCTCATTGAGGTAAGATTTTCTCTCTGTAGTGAGGTCTCCACCTCCTGCATCTCCACCTGTAATAACATTAAAATCAAATGATCCAAAAAAAATTGAAAATACCTCACGTTCTGGCTATCTTGGTCTTTTAGGGAGATAGGGTTCATCATCTAGATCATCTTCATGATCTATTTTCTTGTTTTTTTCTGCTCGATGAGGAGATCTAGATCTCTGTCTTGCTCGGTCGTTGTTTTTTCCTTCATTTCTACGATCAATATACTTGGCCAGCTTTCCTCGTCTGATGAGCGCTTCAATTTCATTCTGAAGAGCTATGCAATTTTTGGTCATGTGACCATGGTCTTTATGGAACTCATAATATTTGGCCTTATTCCTTTTGTCAGGATCTGTTTTTATTTTCTCAGGCCAGTTTAACTCCTTGTTGTTATTGATCTCTTGTAGAACGTGATTTATATCTACCTTCAAAGGAGTATAGTTTCCAAATTTCTTCAACTGTTCCAATGCTTGCTTTGCTTTTGACTGCTTGTTACCACCATTATTCTCATGATCCTTCTTCTCAATCTTCTCGGCCTCAAATTTGGTCTCCTTAGTGTCCATGCTCTTCTTTGCATCCATAACTTCCTCGACATTCATGATTTTGGCTGCTTTTGCCATTAATTCTGACATGGTCCTAGGTGGATCTTTGGCCAGAGTATAGTACAATTTATTTGGCAACAATCCACTCATCAGAGCAGTGATTGCTGTCTTTTCCTCGTAATTAATAACTTCGAACTTCTCGTTATTGAAATGAGTAATATAATCCCTGGTGCTCTCACCTGCTTTTTGTCTAACACTTAACAAGTGTGCTACTCTCTTAACTGTTTTTTCTCCAAAATAGAAGTTTCCAATAAATAGCTCGGCCAGTTGAAAGAAAGTTGCAATCTTCCCTCGAGGAAGATCGTTGTACCATATTTGAGCAGATCCAGTGAGAGTTCCTGAAAACGCCCTGCGTCGCATCTCGTCTGGAACAGCATAGGTATTAGCAGCTGCCTGATATTGTTCTATATGGAGAACATGATCAGTTTTCCATCATATTTTGGTGTTACCACTGGGGCTTTGAACTTTGATGGTGTGGGAAAATCCACCATTGCTTGGATAAAAGGTGTCCCTTGGACAAAAGTTCTTTGTAGAGGATTTTTGGCCTTAGCCATTTCCCCTAGTCTATCCTCCAACCTATGAATAGAGCCTTTCCATGCATCATTTCTCTCCTCGGGCCTGTTGGTCCGAGCAACTGATCATGTTGAATTTGCCTCTTGGGATCTTTCACGACGAGCAGTTGGTTGGGATTGGGCAGAACCTTCCTTTAAATCAGAGAATCGTTGAGATTTCCTCGACACCATCCTAGGGGGACTTTTATTCCTCCTAGGACCCAAACAATCAAAGGGAGAAACCCTACTCAATCTTTCAAGAGCACTGGTCCTTTCTGGAGATAGAGTGACGTTTTGTTGAGTGTCTGTAGCTCGTATCGAGGAAGTCCTTCCAGGATGATAAGAAGGATCATTGGATCTCTCGGTATAATATGAATCGGTGAGTCTAGAATGAGATTCTTCTAGGAGTGACGTTCGTCTAGTTCGTGAAGAAGGCAATCGGGTGTTTCTCTGAATGCTTCGTTTCCCTGATTGGGCGGGGGCTCCACCCTGGATAGTTTGGATGAGTTGTCGCATGGTTTCTTACATCGCGGTTTGGCCCTGAGCCAAATTAGCCATTATTTCGGCCAGATCTTGGACATTTGGAGGAGTGGATGGATTTGGGGGGTTTCCAGCATTTTGATTACTGGATTCTGGATGATCTGCCATTGATGATGAATGATTTTGGTGAAAAATGAAAATTACAGTCGTTTACCACAAACGGTGCCAATCTGTTGATGTAAAAAATAGATTTAACCTAATTCTTATATCACAGATAAAAATAAATAAGACAAAATATTTTTAAAGTGGTTCGGCCTTAAAAGAATGGCCTACGTCCACTATTTGTGTTATTGCTGACTGTTTGCAGAATTCTCGATAATGGGTTTTTCAAGAAATTCCGAGTCCCTGCTAATGAGGAGGTTACAATGTATTTATAGCCTTGAGGCTGTATATGCGAAAGAATATTACATAGCTATCCTACAGACGTGTACATCTGTGTGATAATGATGAGCATTTAATGTGCAGTCAATCCTCTTAATTACCTGGTTATAAATGCTCCGTACGAGATGCAGCTCGGACCGCCTAAGCTGCTCGGTATACATGAGTTGCTCGGTATAATAAAGTTCCTTGGAGAAGACTTGTTGCTCGGAGCGCCTGAGTTGGTCGGGGAGGTTGAGTTCCTCGGAGTCAAGATGTTGTCCAAAAAATGTTTACGGGTGCCATGTAGATTGACACATGTCTCCATATAATTGATCCATGTTAGCAGACTAAATTTGGTATCAACACTAGTTAAATTGATTCATAACGCGACAAACACACACGTCCCAACTTAAATTCCCGAGTTGTGGTATTTATGACTCGCGATAATTTTAATAATTTCAATAATCATATATTACCATATATACTCAGTAATACTCAATATTATCATCATAATCAAATACCAAATCACATCTCACTAGTATTTAAATTCGGATTAATTTCCAATTAATTCCCATTTAATTTAATTAATCTCACTAAATAAAAATCAATAAAATTACGAGGTATTACATACTTCCCCCCAAATAAGAGAATTTCATCCCGAAATTCAGAAATAAAGTATACCTGACAAAAATAACTCTGGATAACGCTCGCGGATCTCATCCTCATGCTCCCAGGTGGACTCCTCGGCATTATGATGCCGCCACTGAACACGTACTAACAGTATTATCTTCGACCTCAGTTTCCTCTCGTTGTGGTCCAGAATAGCAAGCGACCCCTCCTCATAGGAACTATCAAGCTGTAGATCGATGTCCTCTAAAGCAATGTGGGTATGGGCCAAATCATCCCAAAGATATCTCCTTAGTGAGGAAATATGAAACACGTCATAGATCCTATGCAAGTGTTTCGGTAACCTAAGTCTATATACAACTGGCCCAATTCACTCGATGATAGGAAATGTACCCACATATCTGAGTGATAATTTCCCCTTCTTCCTGAAATGCATAATCCCCTTAATAGGAGACACATTGAGCCGCACCTGGTCCCCCACCTTAAATTCTCTGAAGAATCGCTTAGCACCGGCATAACTCTTATGTCGGTCCTGAGTTACCCGAATATGTCTTTGTATCATCTCTTTCCTCATCAAAGTATCATGTATCATCTTGGGCCCAAGGAGTTTGTTATCCCCCACCTCTAGCCAACATGCTGGGGAACGACACGGTTGACTGTATAATGCCTCGAATGGAGCCATGCCAACAGTGAACTGGTAGGAGTATTATAGGCAAACTCCACCAGTGGAAGATACCTCTCCCAACCACCTCCTAAGTCTAGGATGCACATACGCAATATATCTTCCAAAATCTGATTTGTTCGCTTGGTCTTGCCCATCTGTCTGCGAGTGATATGCTGTACTCATCCGTAACTCCGTACCCATTGCTTCCTGGAAGCTCTCCTAAAATTGTGAAAAAAAAATCTTGTCTCTGTCAGACACGTTATCGAGAGGTACCCAGTGGAGTCTCACTATCTTCGCTATAAAAATCTGGGCATACTATCCCGTAGTGTAGTCTGTTCGGGATGGAAAAAATTTAGCAACTTTGGTCAACCGATCCACGATTACCCATATGGAGTCGTGACCCCTCTACAATGTAGGTAACCCTATGATGAAGTCTATGGAAATGATCTCCCATTTTCACATGGGAACCTCTAATGTCTATAGAAGTCTGGCCGGTCTCTGATGGTCCACCTTTAGCAGCTAACAAGTGGCACATTTAGAAACGAACTCGGTAATACCTCTCTTCATCCCGCTCCATCAGTACTGTCGCCTCATATCCTGGTACATCTTATCCCCACCAGGATGTACTGCGGATCGCGAACCGTGCGACTCTGTCATTACCTCGTGTCACAAGTCTTCCCCCTCAGGAATGACCAGTCTCCTATTGAAGCGTAAGCCCCCGTTTGAACTAATGGTATAAGACTCAGCCCCCTCTGCTAGTAATCGTACTATCTACTCTTGACATAATGAGTTGGCTTTCTGGGCCTGTATCACTCTTGTAATGATCTGGAGTGTAACTGTCATCACAAACATGAATGATCGGTCCACTGCATTCTGGTGTCCTAACTCCTTCCACTTTTCTCTCCACACTTCGACCACCTCACCTACTGGCCTACGGCTCAACGCGTCTACTACCACGTTAGCCTTCCCTTGGTGGTATTGGATTTCAGACTGATAATCCTTCATGAACTCAAGCCACCTACGTTGACACATATTTAGTTCCTTCTGTGCGAAGAGGTACTATAGGGACTTATGGACCGTGAATAGATGGAATTTCTCCCCCAGGAGATAATGTCTCCAAATCCGAAGAGCAAATACGACTATCGCTAACTCCAAGTCGTGGGTGGGGTAATTCTTCTCGTGAGGTTTAAGCTTACGGGAAGCATAAGCTATAGCCTTACTCTCCTATTGTAGTACACCCCCAAGTCCTAGTAAGGACGCATCGACGTAGACTAGATACTTAACTCCCGATCTGGGCAATGCTAACACTGGTGCTGGGGTCAACTTGTCCTTCAACTCGTTGAATGCCAACTGGTAGGCATTGCACTAGATAAATGGCACACCCTTGTAAGTCAGATGTGTCAAAGGATCCGCTATCTTTGAGAACCCTCGAATAAACCTCATGTAGTATCCTGCTAGGCCCAATAAACTACATATCTCAGTCGGTGTCATGGGTTGTCCCCACTCCCTCACCACTGATACCTTCACTGGATACACAGATATTACCCTATCGAAAATGATATGCCCCCAAAACTGAACATCTTTCATCCAGATTCCACACTTCTCATACTTTGCATATAACTCATTATGACACAGTGTCTGCAAAACCTTCCTCAAGTGATCGACATGTTCCTCCTCTGTCTGGGAGTAAACCAGAATGTCATCAATGAAGATAATGACGAACTGGTCTAGTAAATGTCTGAACACCCCATTCATCAAGTCCATAAACACGTTTGGGGCGTTGGTTAGGCCAAAAGGCATAAACCTGAAATCGTAGGAACCATATCTCATCAAGAAGGCAGTCTTCGAGACGTCCTGCTCCCTGATAAGTAACTGATGGTATCCTGATCTCAAGTCAATCTTTAGAAGAAGGCAGTTCCTCTCAACTGGGCAAATAAGTTATTGATCTGGGCAACGGATACTTATTTCGTATAGCGACTTTATCTAATTCCCGATAATTGCCACACAACCATAAATGTCTATCCCTCTTCTATTCATAAACAACATGGGAGCACCCTAAGGAGAGGTTCTCCACCAGATGGAGATTTAACTCAAACGCTGCGAGTCTGGACTTGTGAATCTGAAGGTTCGATAGGGTTAGGCTCATTCAGCCTAATAATTGTAGCTACAATCCTCCTTGTCGTTTCGATTTACTCACGAGGTAAGACATTTGACAACACTTAAGTCGTCGCTTCCTTTGCAGGTGATAACTAGGGTACTAAGCCGTCAATAAAGGCCAATTATTCTCATCTCCTCACGTTCACTAGGTTTCCTACGTGGGATGTCTCGTAAATAGAAATCCAAATAAGGACCCCCCCGATACACTACTAACTACCATTGTTAGTTAATGAGATTTGGGGCCTTCAGTATCTGACTTGTCCCCCTTATCCTTACTTATTCCTGCGAAGTTAATTTACCTCCTCTCATGACACGTGAGGCTACACTCAACACATTCCTCCTATTGTCTTGGCATTATACTCTAATATATCTACGGGATAATCCCCACGCTCAGAAACATTTTAACCAATTTTGAATTTCCTTAATAGACACCCCTACCCACCGAAATTAGATATAACCAGACGACATAATTTACGAAGTCTTTATATGCCACCATATCAAAATATGTATATATAAATATAAACATGGCCTTGCATCCACTCAAGTAACACTTAGTACAATTTCTAATGAATGCCAAAATATCACTATAATGGTCTATTAACACATAAACCGTTGTAGCTAATTCAAAACGTAATATGATAAGAATGCATTTTACTCTCACGTTTCTCAATGCATAGGAATAAATTGTAACGCATCTAATTTATTCGAGAATTTCCTTTATCTTAAAGGATGCAATTACTAATGAAGTATCGTACCTCCAAACGTATGTGGTAGTTGTGGTACCAATGGCATAACCGCATATCGACAATTATAGACACATCCATACTGTACTCCTTGATTTTGTTGTACTGCCTACGATGTTGGGGTAACTATCCAGGATTTATTATGTTGGGCATCTTGTCCTGGTGCTTCATCTGGTTGTGGGCAGTCCCTCCACATGTGACCATGCTGTTCGCACTTATGACACTGACCCTGAAACACTTTCCTTTTTATGCCTTGTTGTCCTTGCCGATTGGGATGAGGTTTGTCACTAGTCGAATCTGGGTAGGCCCGACGTGCATGTCCATTTCTTCTATATTTAAAACACCTCTTGGTGGTAGCCCTCTTTCCTTGGTTTTGTTGGCTTTGGTGGGTTTGGCCCTTCCCGCCATTTCCATTGCCTTTCAGTCCTTGACGACTCCGAGGCACTTGTTGTTGCTATGGTGGTGTTTTCCCTTTGTTGCTAACTTTAGCAACATCATGTTGATCAACTTCTCTCGTTTATTTGTCGCCTGTAAGATGAACACTGCTAGTTTGGTACTACAATATTGCAGTAGTCACTTCTTATGCAACGATATTCGCTATCTCAATGATTTTCATTCTTTCTTGATGTACCTGAGGTACTTGTTGGTCATGAGACGAATTTTCTCCCTCAATTGTGTTAGTTTGTACCTCCCTCATGAGCGACATCTGAAATTTCAAATAATTTATATAAGTCCATTGACCATACATAACATTGTAGCAGAAGAACGTAGTCTACAAAATGTAATCAAGGAGTGCAACAGTTCTAATAATAGGGCTCTATATCAAAAGACATTACACGGAAACATGATAAGCCGTACAGATCCTAAGGACACAAGAACCTGATGCTCTGACACCACCTGTGACACCCCGACTAATTAAATACTGGGTAGCTACTCCTTTATTAAAATTAATACAAAATGTCAAGTTAGTTCAGTTCATAGCATCACCGTCGAAAACATTTTTAAACAATTACTAGCCACCTAATATTTAAAAAGCCAGTTGTCAAATTTTATTTAAATTAGATTAACATGCAACCAATTAAATTATTAACTAATGATACCCCAATCACATCACAGTCACAACATAATATAAATGGAATAATAAATGAGTCTGGAGTAACACTCCTCTGAATAATCCAAATACTGAATAAAACCGAATACAAAGTCTGAATAATTAATTAAATAATCTCCAAAAATGAAATGGAAACAAAAAGTATGATAAAGCTGTCTCTAAAAGAAAAGGGGAGACATGCCCTAACAGATGAATGAATCTGAAATAGAATCAATGTAAAATGTGGAGGTGTTTACTATCGAGGTCCTGTAACTTCCACAGCAGCTACAGCACATCACTGAAAAACTCCTATTCTTGTCGTCCCTATGGCTGGGAACCTAAAAGGTTTTTCAAGAAAAATAGATTTGAAAGCAAACGGGTCAGAGCTCGATGTGAAAACAGTTTAAAATATAGCAAGTGTTTATTTATATTAAACAATGAATATTAAATACATGTTAGTTACGATCTCTGACATGAATTTCTTCGCCTCTCAGCTAGTGTACACGCCTAACGTATATCTGTAACCTATCATAGTTATGTCGTTAACTATCTAGTCCGTACCACTTCATGTCCTCACATTCTAATATAGGGGTTTATTCAAGACATTCTTACATAACCTGCGTGTATCCATACTTTTTATTTCCCAGATTAATTTATAATAATTATTATAGGAAATTCTCATTTTTAATCCTTCTCAAAAGGTCTCAAGTACTCACACTCACTTTGACAAAGAATATGTTATAATTACAAGTATATTAATCTCTACATAAATATACAATTAGGGCACCCCTAGGCTAAGCTGCGGTGCACACATACTCTGCTATCGAATCCCGGTACATCAGGTACATAAGGACTACGAGTTCTGAATCTCTCAAGAACCGTTTCAATAAGAAAAATCACACATATTGGAGGCGAACATAGTTCACATACCCATGGGTCAAGCACATACCTACGCTCCCATGGTCAACTGACTTATTAACTCACAAATAAGTTATTCACAACTCTATGTCCTTAAGGTACCAATCTGAAACCCACCATAGGCACACAAATATTAAATGGCCCTTTTCTGAAAGTCGACCTCTCGTGATAACAAGTATGGTAGGTATGTCATACACATAATGATCCATATACTAAGAATTCACACAACTTAGATAACTTATAATATTTTTAAAGGTATGTTGACAATACCTATACCATTACTCCAATTACTACATTTTTATACTTCCCGAGAGTATGTAATATAATCCACCGATACGTCTCACGTTATATAGTTTCGAGTACTTAAATCTAACCAAAGAGGTCACTACGTCTCCTATTATTGTCAAATATTATTTTAGTACTCTTAACTCCTTATTTATATCCCAAATCCTAAGTTATTACTCCTAAGGATTTAAATTATGCTCTCACATTTTAACATAGACAATTACTCGTCGGACACTTGAGAAGTTCAATGCGAAAATTCAACCCAATTCTAATGTATTTCGGTTTTCAAATATAATACCCTACTGGTCTTCTTCAAGTCCTAATGCATTCACATAATCCCCAACTACAACATTCGATAGCCGAAAACACTTAAAATCAAAAAGGGAAAAATCACCCTTTCTGGGGGGATCGATCGATCGATCCTGATCGTTGATCGATCGATCGACCTATGAATGTTGACCGATCGATCATACTAGATGAGGCTACTAACTTCTTCGTTTTTCAATCCAAGATTTGTCCCAAAACCTCATTACAAGATGTGAAATTATAATATAATCATATAGGATCATCATACAATCTAATTACATTATTTCTAACGTCCCTAAGCCTTTAAACCATCATCAGTTAGTCTTACTTGGATCAAATCTTCATAAAAACCCTAGATTTTCTATTTTCTTCAAGAACCATAATATTTATCTTTGTAAATCCATTTTTAGTTCATCAAAGGTTATGTTTTGGTTACTAAAATTCGTCCAGAACTAATCTACATGCAATTCCTATCCAAGATTTAGGGTTCTACTCCAAATTCATGAGTTTTCATCATCTTTCAAGGCTATTAACAAACCCCACATTAGAATGGAAGAATTATTCGCTGAAAATTAATGAAACCAAATCACTTGCCTTAGGATTGATGTTCAGATCTTCTGGTGATGACAATGGTTGGTTCTTTCCTCCTCTCCGATCACAATTCCGTTGAAAGTGGTGGTGGTGGGTAGTGTTTATGGCTTGAAACCCTCCTGTAACCTCTCCTCTATCTCACGTAGCCCACTTCTTAATTTTTGGCTGATAATGGCCCTAATGGACTACACAATAAGAATTAAATAAACCCTAAAATTCGTGGGTCTAACTTCCTTAAAATTTAAATTGACTAAAATACCCTCCCGGGTTGCCGGTTTGGTGGGTCAAACTAAACCCCTGGCTAGTGTTTTCTAACTATATCGACCCCTCCGAACATGTTGGCTCACTCAAAATGACCAAACGGATGATAAAATTTTAATTTACTTTTTAATCTAATTAAATTAATTCCTGACGCGACTGACACGCAGGTCCCAATTTAAATTCCTGAACTGTCGTATTTATGACTCGCGACAATTTTAATAATTTCAATAATCATATATTACCATATATACTCAGTAATACTCAATATTATCATCATAATCAAATACCAACTCACGCCTCGCTAGTATTTAAATTCAGATTAATTTCTAATTAATTCTCATTTAATTTAATTAATCCCATTAAATAAAAATCAATAAAATTATGGGGTATTACAACGTGGAGGAAGTTTATGAGTTATGAGATGAACAAATAAACCCGTGGATCATATGTGTGGGAGTTTCTCGCTCGCTAAAGTTTGGATGGCTCTTCGATCAAGTTGGCCTTCCTGAGGACTCCCAATTGGAAGTTACGTAAGCCATCTTGGATATTGCAAAGAAAAACATGGCACCACACCTGAAGTAGAAGGGGTCTATGGCCAAGCTTGTGAGGAGGTACCTCTTAGAATTCACATTTTCGAAAGCTGACAGATTAATCAGGTATCCCCACAATAGACTCGTGTATGTTACGATATGCTTTCTTTCGTGTCTTGTTAGATGGGGGATCATCCATCAATATAATGCCTATTGGGTCCTTTTATGCTACTGGACTATCGAAAATAAGGATAGTGCCCCTTTCGTTGGCAATCTCAGGGTATGAAAACCAGTCATCTCAATTGATGGGCTATGTTAATGTAGGCATCACGATAGGGAATATCACTTCTCATATCAAGTTCAACATCACGAACTACGAGCCATCATACCAACTTCTAGTGGGTAGGGTATGGATGCAAAATCATGGGTTGGTATCCTCCACTTATCATCAGTGCGCTAAGGCAAACATAAAAGGCAAAGAGGTGGTGATTTAAGCTAATAAGAAGCCCTTTGCGAAGGAGGAAGCTCACACACACTACTTTTTACATAGATTTGGTGGAAAAAGCCATGGTGGTAACAAGGTACACTCGGGGAACAAGTATCCCGACCACTCGAGAGAGTATATGAGCACCTTCTCGAATGGTGGTGATCTATGAAGAGGAACGTGACTTGGGTGTGGTGAGGCCCCCTAGTCTATTGAGGCATCTTCGAGACTGAATGACTCCGCACATTGATCCAATTGATCTCCAAGTCCAGACTCAGAGCATCTTTAGCAGGCGAACGGTGAGAGAAGTGAACGAGAATAATAAGAAGAGGCCATTGAAAGAAGAAGCTGCTCGATAGTGAAAGTGGGTAGTTTTTACTAATGGTAGAATTATGTACAAATTATGAAGGCGTGAGCGAGCAGCTGAAAGTCTAAATGACAAGGCTGACCCATTTTATGAATGATTTCTTATGAATAATCAGGGGCAATGTTTAGTGATTGATAACTCTAGAGTACAAGAGTTTATATAAGAGGTAGAAGAAGAGCCTGAGTGCATAAAAGACAGTACCATACTGTAGATTAAAGAGTTGGAGAAAATTGACCTGGCCAAAGAAGGTGATGATCCTAACCCCATTTTTATCTCAAAGGACTTGGAGGGAGTGCCTCGAGAGGAGTTGATCAAATTTCTTCTATATTTCAAAGATGTCTTTGCATGGAAATGCACCGAGATACTTGGGGTAGATAAAGAGGTGAGTTATCACAGGTTGAACTTTTTTCCATCCCGGTGAAGCAGGCCACCCAAACATACAAGACATAATTGGATCTAAAGATCAAAGAGGAAGTTCAAAGATTACTTACGTTCGACTTCATAGTTCCAATCCAATATCAGATTTGTCTTTCTAGTATCGTACCTATGGGAAAGAAAGATAAGAGCCAAATAAGAATAAGTGTGGACTTTAGGGATCTAAATCGAGCATGCCCAAAAAATGAATTCTCTCTGCCTTCCATCGATAGCTTAATTGATGCAACATTAGGCCATGAGATGTACAACTTTATGGATGGTTATATGGGATACAACTAGATAAATATGAATCCGATCGATGCAAAGAAGACTGCCTTTCGAATGCCTTTAGGTAACTTCATGTACACAGTTATGCCTTTCGGGTTGAAGAATACATGAGCCACCTACAATAGGATAATAACGAGCATCTTTCACGATTTTTTTCACAAGACTGTGGAATTTTATGTTGATGATCTGGTTATTAAATCCAAGAAGGACGGGTCCTACCTGGATAATTTTAGGAGAGTGTTCACTCGATACAAGAAGTAGAAATTGAAGATGAATCCCCTCAAATGCACGTTCGGGGTGATAAGAGAGAAATTCTTGGGCCTTATGGTGAACCGTCAAGGGGTGGAAATGGACATGGACAAATGTCGGGTCATCCTTGATATGCCAAGACCAAAGTCGACGAGGGAGTTGAACAGATTCCTTGGTAAAGTCTCCTACTTGAAGTGGTTTATCCTAGGCCTAACTGAGGTGACACACCTGTTGGTGGAGTTGTTAATAAAGGGCGTGAAGTTTGCATGGGAGGCGATGCACTAAAACCCCATGGACAAGCTGAAAGCACTCCTTACTTCTCGTTAGACGATGATCTCCCCAAAGGAGGCATCCCTTTACATCTATATCTTACATCAACTTAACAATATATTGGTGCTTTACTGGCCCAAGAGATGGACTGTATAGAGAAACCTGTCTATTACTTGAGCATAATCAAACATGGGCCAGAGGCTAGATATACTAGTATTGAGAGGAATTGTTTAGACCTTGTATTTGTAGCACAAAAACTTAAGCACTACTTATAATCGTTCACAGTTCATATTGTAACTAGGTGTGATCCTATAAAGTTTTTTCTTGTTATAACTGTGTTAATAGGAAGGGCAACTCGATGGTCCTTAATCCTCTCAGAGTATGATCTCAAGTGTGTGGTTCCTTGAGCCATAAAGAGCCAATCATATGCAACTTTATTGGCCATATTCCCATCTGGAACATTCGAGCCACATAATAAAGAGCTTTCGGGTGATGACCTCCTGGACAATTTCAAAGCATTTAGCCTGGATGAGTGGAGTATGGAATTTAACGACTTTGTGACTAAGAAAAAAAGGGTAGCTGGAGTCATTCTACAAAGAGTTGGCGAAGAAGTTTGTTTATCTTTTAAGCTAGAGTTTGAATGCTCGAATAATGAGGCTGAATATGAAGAACTGGTCTTGGGATTACTCGAAGATATGAGAAGAGGTATCTAAGTCCTGACGATAAAGGGGGATTCCAACTTGGTGGTGACGGAAGTAAATTGGGAATTCGCTTTGAAACATATGAGACTGACGCCCTATCGAATAATCATTCAACATTTTCTTGGTCAGTTTGGGCTGGTAAATATCAATAGGCATACCCTACATGTAGATGCCTATGCCACCATTTCCCAAAACATTAACTTCGATGGAGAGTCAACGGTGGTTCGAATCACAAAGAGAACAAGCCCCTCGACGGTGTTAGAAATTTTTCCCTCAGATGACAAAGATGATTGGAGGGGTGTGATAAAAAATCATCTGGAGAGAGGCAAAGGGCCACTCAACTTAGTTGACTTGGAATAATACTTTGTTACTAGGGGAAACTTGTACTACAAGAATAAAGGGGGTTGGCTAGCCCGATGTATAGATCCCGAGGAAGCCAAAAGAAGAATGATCGAGGTGCACGAAGACCGTTGTGAAACCACCGAGATCACTTTGTATTGGAGGATACAATGGGCAGGGTACTTCTGACCTTTGATGAGACAAGATGTTGCAGCGATACAAAGAGAATGCGTGAAGTGCTGTCTGTTCTATCAGGCATCAGAGTGAAAGATCATTGATTAACCCCAAGATTGGAGGTAGCCGTATAAGGATCTGTTGATAGTCAGAGTAATTCCTACGGACAGAGAGGACGTCATAAAGATAAAGAGGTGAGCACCAAGGTACATTATGCAAGAAGGGCAATTGTACCGACGATGATACCATGACCGGTTCCTAAGGTACATAAGTATAAAGGAGGCTAATAAAGTGATGAAGCAAGACCATGAGCCGGGACACATCAGAGGAACCAAGCTCTACGACCAACTCATGACCTTGGGGTATTATTGGACTATACTGGAGAAAGATTCAATGGAGTTTATTCATAAGTATAAAGCTTGTCAACTATATGGGAATATGATTCATGCTCCTTCGGTGGAGCTACATTCCCTCTTTACACCTTTTAATTCCACACTTGGGCGTTTGATCTGGTAGGGGCCATAAACCCTTCATTGCGAGGAAAGATTTGGATCTTGGTAGCCAGATAGTTCTTTACAAAGTGGGAAGATGCCATACCGCTCAAGAAAGACACATCGGGGGTAGTGACCTGATTTATAAAGGAGTACATTATCTGTCGTTTTGGTATCTTGAAGGTGTTTTTATCAGATAATGGCACCCCTTTTATGAATAATAAAGTACGCTTGCTAAAGAAGAAGTAATCCATTATCCATCATAAGTCAATGGTAGCATACTCGAAGTGCAACGGGCAGGTAGAGTCCACCAACAAAACATTAGTAAATATTTTGGCAACGATATTGGAAGACTTCCCGGGCACATGGGATGATAAGATCTCTAAATTAATTTGAACTTACCAAAAAATAAAGAGGAAACCAATGGGGTATACCCCATTTTCCTTAGTATTTGGGTAGAGGATCTGTTACCAATTGAACTCGAGGTACCTTCGACTTGCTATAACTTGCAAAATGCTATGCTCCCTCATATTCGACACGTACAACTCGAAGCACTTGAAGAGCATCGGGATAATGCAGCGAGGCACTTCGAGATTTACAAGAAACAGTTGTCCAAATCTTACGACCAATTGGTGAGGCCAAGGAATTTTAAGAGGGGGACTTGGTTCTGAAAGCGTGCACAAATCATATTAGGGGTTTATAACTGCCCAAGTTTGAGACTAGCTTGGAAGGACCTTTATTATTCGAGTAGCTCACGATTCAGGCTACTACGAGATATCCAATGTGGAGGACAATATTACTTTCAAACTGAACAACAAGTGGCTGAAGATATACCATGTTTAAATGTACGTTTTGCCAACACCCCAATTTATTGCATTGTATTTTGTTATGGTCTGTTTGAAGGGATGTCCCTCGTAAATGATTGGGCCTAATTGTTTAATATAGTGTGAAGTAAATGTTTATATGGAAAATGTTAACATCATCCTGTGTGGCATGATTAGTAATATTATAATAGTGTAGACAATGTTAAAAAAAAGTGAAAGGAATAAAAACACCAAACATCACAAACTTTTTTTTATTTAATAAAGAAGTACCGTGATTGCATGCAAATAAATAGGGGGATCACAACCCCAAGCTAAGAAACATTAACCAAATAAACATTGAACAAGGGTGCCTATGGTCTATCCATGATGAAATGGAGGTTCGCTGATCCAAGCAATCGATGGTGATGTTGGGGGAGGATTTGCGCAAGGCTGCTCTGGTCTGAAATAAGGCCGGCCAAATCCTTTTGACGAAGTTCCATCATCTGTTGAATATGCACTTCTTCATCATCGATATGCATGGATTCACTTCCCTTATATCATCCATTTCCCATCTTGACCCCCATCAAATGTCCTATGTTAACAATTAGTTGGGCTAGCGTATTTTTAATAGACCTATTTGGTGGCACGTTGATAGCAAGGGGGTTGACAGAGCTGGGCACCCTCCAGGGTATGTTAGTTCATGGATATCCCATGCAAGACATTGAGGTAAAGGTTCTCGTCACATATATTTTGACCGAAAAGGAGAATTCATCTTTTTGGTTGCAAGAATAATGCGGCGTTATATGAATTGATGGGTGTCTCAATGCATATGTTTTATGGACTTCCTTCTTCCTCTAATCTACTGTAGATCCTACTCTATGACATTATTTGTATTTTTTTATTTGGATATTGAATATTATTTGTATTTTTTTTATTTGGTTATCGATACTCAAATGTTGGTTTGGTTTTTGTAATGGATATTTGTATTCATTTGTATTGGTTATTCAATATTGAATGTTGCTTGATATATATGCTGTTTGGACATGTTAAAATTTGCTATAACAACTACAAATATACTGCTAGGCAGTGGCACTAGCCATACTACCCAACATTTGTTTTTTAAAATCTGCCCAGATTTGTCACGGACTTTTACCGTGACAAGTCCATGATAAAGAAAACTTGTCATGGTCAAAGTTCATGATAATTTTTTATTTGTTAGTGACTTTGACCGTGACAAGTTTTCCTTTATCACGGGCTTCTCACGATCAAAGTGCATGACAAATCTGGAACTTGTCACGGGCTTTGACCGTGACAAGTCCGTGACAAATTTATTTGTCAACCCCAAACTTGTCATGGTCTTAGACCTTGACAAGTTTGACTTGTCACGGTTTTAGACCTTGATAAGTGGGAAGTTTTGGTGTAGTGGTTTACATTTTATAGTTACAAAAATAAGTTATTGAATTGTACAAGTAACTCAACCTACTTATTGATAACTCGTAGGTGTCCCTAAATATCTCATCTGAGATTGTTGGTAACCGATTTTAGTCTGTCTCCATGAATTTAAGAACATGTTAAATACAAGGATCCAAAATAATTATTTTGATTAGGGTTGGGCAGTCCCTTCTTCATACTCGGCGGGTCGGCTGCGATATTGGGCTTCAATAAATTAGCCCGTACAATTTCCCCT
The DNA here is from genome assembly GCA_949130495.1 of Sambucus nigra. NCBI lineage: Eukaryota > Viridiplantae > Streptophyta > Magnoliopsida > Dipsacales > Adoxaceae > Sambucus > Sambucus nigra. The sequence continues at coordinate 275,340,557 of OX422209.1, read as the reverse complement.
AAAAATTTTGAGCTAAAAAGTTGGGCCACTAGATTTTAAGTAGGTTCAAGGCCTAGGTTCCAAAACTATTTTTAAATCGATACGGAATATTTTTAATATTTATGAATTTGCTAAGGACACGCTCGTCTAAGGATAATCACCATGGAAAACTTGTAATATTCTTGAAGAAATGGGGGTCCGTTGGCCCGAGAAGGTACGTGGAATACTAGAATCTATATTGAGAACTGCACGTCATCATTAGCATGGAGTTCAAACTAGTTTCATCACCTAAACCATCATTTCTCCGAACTTTTCTCCTCCACAGACTCGCAATGTGTTCTCTCTCCAACTCTCCATATTTTCAAAGATTTATTCAATCACTTTATCTTGTAAGTCTATCTAATATTCTCTTTTTATTCACCATTTTAATTAGGGTTCTTTGTTGCCTGAAATTCTTGTCTCCATGGCCCTTCTAAATGGAAAAACTGTTGCTGAGTTTTGAAAGTCTTATAATAGTCATGAGTGGGTGGAGATCAACTGTGCCCCTATGCCTAGAGATATACGGGATATAGGGGATAGGCATTGGATCCACACTCTTCTTATTACATAGGGGGTTTAACTTTTCCCCCAAACCCTCTTTTTTTGAGTTTTTTATTAAATATTTTGATGTTGTCCCCACCCAGTGTGATCCAAACACATTAAAATAGTGAATGGGATACATCGCATCAATGAATTGTATGGGACAAACTTTGGGCTCCTTAAAATTTTCTACTATTATGTCTGGTCATGAACCAATAATGGCATCTTATACCTGAACGCCGGGAAGGCTGAGAGGGTTTTGGTTGTGAACCTGCTTGGCTCTTACAAAGGCACCTGGAAAAAGGGTTTTATTTCCAGGAATTGGAAACATCATCCCCTACCTATGGGTGTGAGGTACCGAGGTCCTTGGATCCTTGATTGGGGGTAGGATCAAATAAGATGATGCTTATTTTTCTTTTTGTCTTACTAATAGATGTATATCTTCCATTCCACGTTCTGTTTTCTGATTATGTGTTTTATCTTCCCTATTTTGCAGCTCGTGATAAGAACCAAGAGCTCGCCCCCAGAGAGCTAAGACTTATTGATCTTTTCAAGGCTTGGAAGGTTAGGGATAGATTTCTAGATGGAGAGAACCTCCACGCAATAACTTTCTTGATAAAATACACAAATACAACTTCCATCTTCATCGCTCGACTGGTCGACAAAATCCTTGAGTTAGAGCTTCTAGAAGAGGAGTCCTCTGGTCTAATTGAGATAGAAAAAGAGGAATATGAAGATGAAGAAGAATAGGAGGAAGAGAAAGAAAATGAAGAAGAAAAAAGAAAAATGTCTCCCCAAAATAGGAGATTATTATTGGGGAATGAGGACGATGACGATTAAGTCCTGCTATCCCACAGGGTCAGGGTCCTTAAAAAATCTGATGGGGGTTCCCCCAGGATTAGTGGTTCCAGTTTGGGAATTAAGGAGAATGAGGGAGAGAAGAAAAATATATAAGAGGAGATAAAGAGAGAGGATGAGATAAGAAGAGAAGATAAAATATAAGCCCGTTGAGACTTCTATGAATTCTTCCCTCTTTCTCTTCGTTGTTGTTCGGGGGAAGAGCATGGCCAATGACCCCTCCCTTTTTATTGTCCTGTTGAAAGGAATACTGCTCACTGTCAATCGCGAGAGTTCATCAAGGTTGGTTTATGACCAATTGGATCTCAACTCTACCTAAGATATCACTCTCGTAGGTGCTATCTTTTCTGAATTTTATTACCTTCAAATGTTTCGCTTTCCTTTACTGACTTCTCTATTTGTGCTTGTAGTTCATAGCAGACTTCACCATTCTGTTGGATGGTCACACTGACCAATCCGATAAGAATCAGGAGCTAGCTGAAGCCTTTCAGAATTCCTATGAGGATTTGGTTTCTACTCGAAACACCTTAATGAAGGCTTTGGCCGAGATAAGGACGACCAACAACCTTATTACTCTAGATAAGGACAAGGTGGTTAGATAGAATAATATGCTGGTCGAAAAGGTCCAAAAAGTTGGAAAGTGAGATCCCTGAGATAAAGGATGATAGCTACAATAAAGTCTAGGATCTGGACTATGGCGATGTGAGATCAAGATCACCTATGCCCGAAAAGTTTCTTTCAAAAAGGGATTAGATCAATCCCTCAAGACAACAAAATTCCCCCCCGAAGTTAGATTTGTTCTAAATACATCAGTAGGGGCCCTCTCTGTTTGCTGAGGATGATGCTTCTACTGGATTGACTGCCAATCGAGCTGATAGGATACCAATCGAGGTCGAAATAGCTGTCGACCAAGCGATTAAGGCCTCTGAGAAGGGAAAGGGGTTAGAGTCTTCTGAGCAGGTGAAGGAGTGAAGAATTATAAACTTAGTCCTTTTCCTTCTTTAATTTTGTCAAATGATATACCTTCTATTTTATCCTTGGTTGTACTGGCTTCTACCTCCATTTTATCATTAATGAAAGAAGTTTTGTCTTTTTCCTTTCACTAATATTCTTGTTTTGACTTCTTACTTGTAGCTTATTATTGTCAAAGAAACTTTTTCTTCCCCAAACATTGAAAAAATACTAGGCCCAGGCATTATCGAGAAAGCTCCACTGGCCTTTATAAAGGTTTATAATGTTTTGAAGGCGAGAATGACAACGTATAAAGACCAATATAAATTGGTTGCCAAATTAAAGGATGACCTACAGAACATGCAGGATATCAAATCCTCTATTCATGTGGAGATACCTGACCTGAAGACCCATCTTACTATAATCAAGGACGTAGGTAAGTGTTGTGAGCAAATTCAGGCTGAGAATGATGCCATGAAGAAAAAGATCTCTGAGCTAGAGGAGGGGGATAGCAAAGAGACACAAGAGGCTCAAGCTTTTATTTAGGAGGGGTTCACGAGATGCATGGGACTTTAGTTATGATGAAGGATGGAAGAATTCTCCCACGCGATTGTAGGAGGACCAGGACGTGGTGTACAAGCATGGGTGGTTGAATGCCCTCAAAATGCTAAAATAACCTAAGAATTCCCATCTATACTATATGTACTAGGTGGACTACCCTACGTACAGTATACCTCCATTTAGGACGGGTGAGCAGTGGGTTCTTTTGGATTCTATCCCCTATAAGCTTCTCAATTAATTTGAGGTGGATCCTAACAATGAAGATGAGTTCGTCCTCAATCAAGACGATGGTCGGCGAAGGTGAATAGTGGACTACTGGGTCACTGATCATGAATGACCTATGCTTTGTCTCTTTTTTTAGTAACTCTATAATGTAATTAATACCATATGCATGTATTATCAAGTGTCATAAATAAAGTATAATTATTAACTATTGTGTGTTTTGGATATTTGCCCACCGAACCTAGTTAATAATATCTTTTGTACTGTCTCCACTAGGAGAACATGATAATAATTGGTACTTACTTTGGGATCTTATCAACTAAATGAGATAATAACTTATGCTAAACATTTTCCCCATACAATAAGAGTTAGCAATATTATTCCATATGCCTTACCTTTTAGGTTATATAATCACACACCCTTAGGCCTAGGAGAGATAATGGCAAGAATTCACCTAGTTAATGGTCCATCCACCTGATCAGGATTTTGATGACCAATGTAGTTAGCGACCAACCTCAGTTGGATTTTTTCCTAAGGATCCCATATAGGGATTCTATTGTCACTAGGGTAACTCACGAGGCCTTTTGTGCTTGTTATGATAGAAACTTAAAGATTCTAGTAATTGAAGAAAATTGAACAGCTTATTGTAATTAGCACGAACCCTACTCAACATAAGAAGACTCCATGATTGAAATAAGTGGAATAACCTATTGTGATCCAAATGAGTTCAATTATACACGAGGAAGTCCCTCGATTAAAGCAGGCTGAGCAACTTATTATAATCAAGTGTGACTCTACTTAGTGTTGAAAGGGTATAACTATCATTTGGAAATAAAGCACAAAATTTGAGATGCATAACATAAAATTGAGATAGTCAATATAAAAAAGAGAAATGTGAGAGAAATTGGACCGTTATTCATTGAATAATAACTTAAGAGCAACCTAAGTTTGAAATGAAAATTTGAGTAAATTATATGTGAGAAACAACACGAGTCAAATGATATGCTCCTATCAGGATTTCCAGTTGAACCACTTTTAATCCTGGCTGGGGACAACTTCAAAGAAAGGGTTTATCCAGAATACGACCCTCATGGTCAATGAAATTCAAATGTTCAAAAGCATGCACTTCATCCCCGGACTGGGGCTAGGGCAAAAAGAGCAAGGGATACTTGAGCCCATTAAACTAAAGAAGGCTTTCCCTCCTTGTGGTTTGGGGTATCAACCATCAGAACAAGAGATTAGAATGATCCTCCAGTCTTGACCAAAGAGAAGACTAGACCGCATCCAGAATATCCCAGGTGACTCCTAAAATGGACGATTCATCAAAGAGGGTGAATACTTCCCCTTTTATGGCTTTCCAGAACCATGGTATGACCATACAAATAAGAAGATGAAGCCTGGAATGGAGATATTCTTCCAAGACAGCTACCCGTGGGCCGAGAGTTCCCAACACCATGTACAACCGCTCATCAAAGATACCGAAGAGACTGAGGAAAGTGACTCTGAAGATTCTTTCAACTTACAGACACTGGGGATGACACTCTTCATGGTTCACTCAGGCACTACATCACTAGATCCCTCCCAACTGATTAAAGCTGCTGATACACCTCTCCTCAACTGGCATGCTGTGCCAGTTCTACCTGCTGAAATCTCCCCTAATCCCAATGTTTACCCCATTTCTTATTTTGTTATCTATACTTGTTCAAATGTAATTGAGTCCTCTTTTGACGAGGTTATGAATGCTATTATTCCTATCAATGAAATAAATGAAGATTTTGAGTATTTTGTTGTGCCTCACATTAATTGTTTGGATTCTAATCAAACTTTTGATGATGATGATTTTGCAAATGAACAATTCTTAACTGATCTAAATAAGGTTAATAATAAACAACATAACCGCATTCAAATTAATGAAGCATAAACTGTTGTTATTAACCTCGGTTCTAGTAGCCAATTGCGCAAGATTAGGATAGGGGCTACCCTTAACGAGCATGATCCTGCACAACTGGAAGAATTGATAAAGGAATTCGTGGATGTCTTCGTATGGTCCTACGACGATATGCCCAGTATTGATCCTGAAATAGTTAAACACGAGATCTCCACTCTCCTAAATTACAAGCCAGTTAAACAAAAGTTGAGGAAACTCTGCACCGAATGGTCGCTCAAAGTTAAAGAAGATGTGGTCAAACAATTGAACGTAGCTTCATTCGTGTGATCGAATATCCCACATGGCTAGACAACATAGTTCCTGTATCGAAATCAGGAGGAAAAGTTCGGATGTGTGTAGACTATTGGGATTTGAACAAAGCCTCTCCAAAGGATGATTATTCGCTACCTAATATTGACATGATCGTGAACAATAAAGCCAGTCATGCTCTCAAGTCATTCGTTGACAGGTTTGTTAGATACAACAAAATCAAAATTCACCCAGACGACCAAGAAAAAACCGCATTCATCACCCCATGAGAAACCTTTTGATACACCGTTATGCCATTTGGTCTCAAGAACGCTGGGGATACCTACCAGATGGCCATGATCTGATTCATAAAGAGGTTGAGATCTATGTGGATGATATGATTACCAAATCCAAGACTAGAGAAGGTCATGTTCCTGCTCTCCGAAAGTTCTTCGAACGACTGCGACATTATCCAATGAGACTCAATTCGCAGAAATGCGTCTTCGACATTACAAAGGGAAAACTCTTGGGATTCAGGGTCGGTGAGAAAGGGATAGAAGCAGATCCTACAAAGACGAAAGCCATAATTGAGATGCCACCTCCCCAAATAGAGAAAGATGTTTGAGGTTTCCTTGGGAAACTACAATACATCAGTCGGTTCATCAGCCAATTAACCTCCATCTGCGGACCTATCTTCAAACTTCTCTGAAAGGATTCAACTAAAGTTTGGAATGATCCATGCCAAGAAGCTTTTGATCGAATCAAACAATATCTGACCCAACCCTCGGTACTCATGCCACTACATCCTGGTCTCCCCTAGCTCCTATACCTAACCATAACCGACACTACAACTGGGACTTTGCTAGCCCAATACCTTGAATATTCCTGTAAAGAAAAATCAATCAAATAATGCCAGTCTTAAATTGGCCGGGTACGAGGTTAAGTATACCACTTTTGAAAAGGCATGTATCGCACTTGTCTGGGTTACCCAAAAGCTGCGACACTACATGCTCGCCTTTCCCATCAAAATTATATCCCTATTAGACCCCATCAAATACCTGCTTGAGAAACCCGCCTTATCTAGCCGAATGGCTCGATGGTTGATGCTCCTAGCCGAGTTCGATATCGTGTACGTCATGTAGAAAGCCATGAAAGGAAGAGCCATCTATGACTACCTCGCTGATTACCCCATGGAAGAAGTTGATGTCTGGACCTCCGAATTCCCAGATAAAAACATCCTTTGCACTGCTCAAGATAACCTTCGATGGCAAATGTTCTTTGACCGCAGTGCCAACAAAAAGGGATATGGCATTGGGATACTTATGATCGCCCCAGATGACTCCCACACTCCCATCGCCATCAAGTTGGATTCCCTTGCACCAACAACATGACTGAATATGAGGCATGCACAGTAGGCCTCAAAGTTGCTCTCAAGAAAGGTATTCAATGCCTAGACGTCTATAGGGATTCCGCCCTCTTCATCGGTCAAGTGCTCAGAAAGTGGAAAGTCAAGGATAAGAAACTCCAACCCTTCCATACCCACTTAGAATAACTAGCCTCCCACTTATAAGATATAACCTTCCATTACTTACCTCGAGCAAATAATAACCTAACCGATGCCCTTGCTACCCTGGTCTCCATGGTCCACATGCCCGAAGGAATAACTATGATCCCCTTACGAGTTCAAAACCAAGACAAACCAACCCACTGCTACCACATTGAGCTCGTCACCAAAGAAGATCCCGAGATAGCCAATTATTGGTACTATGATATCTGTCACCTCCTCAAGCATGAAAGGTATCCCAAGGGTTCCAATAAGAAATATCGAGCAATCCTCCGAAGACTGGCTGCCCAATACATCATCTGTCACAAAGCACTGCTCAAAAGAAACTTTGAGGGAACTCATTTGCACTGCATCGCAGGGGCTGACATTGAAAAGATAATGTAGAATATCCACAGTGGGGAATGAGGACCCCACATGAATGGTCACATGTGTGACACCCCACCTAATTAAATACCGAGCGATCACTCCTTTACTAAATTAAAATCAAGGTGAACAATTGGTTCATTCTTAGCATCACTGTCGTTAAAATACTTTTCCAATTTAAACACCCTAAATAATTAAGCTAAGTGTCAAAACCATTTACAACTTTATTCTCATTTTATTAAATCCGGTTATAAAACTTTTAACCATTAACATCTAAAGAGTCACACAATAAGTAGAGGAATAAAATGGACATTCAAGAGTTTACCCAACAATGATAAATCCCAACATTAAAATACTAAGGAAAACATCCTGACAGTAACAATCCCGAAATAAAGATACTGAAATATGAAAGAATTGCAATCTCTGACAATACCAACTAAATAATGGAAAAAGGGAGACACATGCCCCTGCTGGATAAAGCTAAACTAGAAGTAGAGTCAACAATGAGGTCGTCTAAGCAATGGCCTGCAACTCCCATAAAAGCTACAGCACGTTCCATCCAAAGAATCCTAAGCAAGACACCCCTGTGGCTAGGCACCTGTAATACACATATATATAGACACAAGAGAGAAGAAGTAACAGTAAATGGGTCAGAGCCCGAATGTAGAACCGTTTTAAAAATAGTTTAGCAAGTATTTAAATTGATTACAGGCCAATGCAATAACATATTAGTGCGACACTCTCTTGAGAAATTCTCACCTCTCTTCTAATGTGCACACCTATCGTACTAACCTTCCCAATGGTCTATCTCGTCATATACCACGCTATCTTTCCCCAATGATTTAACTTATCTTAGGTTATTCGCAGGATTTACAACTGAACAACACAAGTATTTAAAACGTAAGATTTCAATTTGTAACGAAAGTTCTCCTTTTTAACTTTATTAATCACTAAAGTTTTCCAGTGTCATATTATACTTTCTCAACACATGTATTTATAATTTGAGTCATCAACCATGTCGTACATATCAAATCACAGTAGGCAGTTCCAGATTTCAGAATTTCATATATATATATTAACTACTCGTATAATATATATATCATAACGGCACCCCACATAAAAACTATGGTGCGGGCATACTCTGCTATCCAATCCCCATATCAATCACACTAAAGGGAATACAAGTTCGGAATCACTCTCGAACTGTACAAATACATACACAAACAACATTGAGGTGAAGCATAGTATCCAAGTCCGAGAGGTTAGTACATACCCTCACGTCTCTTAGGACCGTCCCACTATCGATCCGATAGTCCGTACCTAGGATTCCTATCTTCTACTGTGCGAGTCAATATCCCCCACAAGGCAACACAGGATAAGATCGTCCCACTGTGGTAACCTCCGGGATAGAAAGTAGCACGGGCATGATTTTCACAAGTATATAATATATGCACACACAATCATATAAACATACCACTTTTAATTATATCAATATAGGTTTTTCTCATAACCCATATTCACAACATTTATCCTTATTTTCCCGTTATTAGTTATCACGTATAATGGTTCGTTTCTCACTTTAATTCGAAGGGTTTCTCCAACTTACTACGTAACCCTCATGGACTCTATTCTCCCAAATGTCCAATTCAGTAGGTATCCATTTATGTTCCAACGTAACTCTCTCTCTTACGTGTCTCTCCCCTTTAACATATACTTACATTGTCCCTCATGTAAAATATCCCAAAAATATAGATTTCTCGTTACATCAAAGGTCTCTTATTCATTAATGAATCCTACCGGTCATCATTAAATCCCAAATTATTTTAGCAAGGATGTCTAAGGGGTTTTCTTCATCTCGAATCAATTCCAAAATTTTAAAAGGGGAAATTTAAGTCTGCCAAGAGGGGTAGATCGATCGAGGTTTGGGGCTCGATCGATCGAACCTTCGATCGATCAAAGCTCTGGGCTCGATCGATCGATCAAGCAGGTATTGTAATTTCTGCAGTTTTGCAGTTACGGTTTTCATCTTCTAACCTTCACCAAATCCATGTTTTTCAATCCCAATCGTCCCAAAATTTATACTACTAAGATTATATCATCATACCAGATATTTCCAACGTAAAGCATGGAGATTTCTGTCAGTAAACATGGATTAACAACCCAAAAATTATTATAATTATCAAGAACCCTAGAAATCTCTTAAACAAGGAGCTAATAAGAATCATAATTTCGTGGTTTACTCCTCTACATGACAAAGGGTTTCCAGAATATCATTTAAGTCATCACTACATGCAATTTCCTATCTCAAATTCGGTTTTTCTTCCATAAATCTCATCCTAATCATTCCTACACTAATATGAGTGATGCACCAATGAAAATAAGCAAGATAAACACTTGCCTGGTATTTTCAGAAGTCTGTTTCGGTGCCTAAATTGGTGTGTTTGCGTTCCCCGTCTCGCGATCTATGCGTTGGTGGTGGAGGCGGTGCAATCGGAGGTGTTCTTGGCCTAGAACTCCTTGGAGAGCTTCTCCTCTTCCTCTCCAATGGCCGTCATTTGTCTTTGGTTGTTCTAACCCTAGAAGACAACCTAGATATCTTATATAACCCTTTTAATTTTCGTAGGTTTAATTGCCCATAATTGCGAAACGTCCAAAACGCCCTCCCGGGGTACTAATTGGGCCTAAAACGCCCCGAGACCCAAACTAAACCCTCGGGTACACTTTGCTGACTATCTCGACCCTTCCGGACACGTTGGCGCACTCAAAATGACCATACGAACAACTTATAAAATATTCACTCTTATTAATCAACTTTTTGTCCCGACACGACACAGGCGCGTCCCGACTTAAATTTCCATAATTGTCATTTTATTCACACGTGACAATATTATAACAATAAATCTCATATATTACTATACTCATCCAGTAATATTCAACAGATAACAAATTTCCAATAATTACTAACTCTCGTCACGCTAGTAAATATTTAAAGCAACATTCCGGATTAAAATTAAATTAATTTATCTCAATTAAATTTAATAAATCCCATAATTTAAAAGCTATAAAAATACGAGGTATTACATACTTCCCCCTAATAACTGAATTTCGTCCCGAAATTCGGAAAATAAGGCCTATCCGGTAGCACAATTCGGGATATCCTTTTCCGTACACAAACTAACTACACATTACGGCGCTCAATCACTATAGCCCTTTCTTCATAGAATCATTATTTTACATTCTCATTGGAGACACTTCACATTATGCTCCCACCCGACAACATTCGTATAGGTCACGCCTATACGTTATAAAGTTCGTTATCTCACTATCATTAGGAGGCCGAACCTCACTACATGAAAAATACTCAGATTTATTCATATACAAAACTCCCATTCTGAGAAAATATTACGAACATTTGATCACTCTTGCTCATCTAAAACAGTCGTGGAATTCTACCACATTTATCGGATGTTCTCTCGACCGATCCAAAAATTCTGATTATCTACTCTCCTCTAAACATAAGGAAGGAGAATAATCGAGGTTTTTCCATAAAAAACCCTTAATAAGTACCTCGTACGCGATAAACAGGTACGAGTGCTTCTACAGAGCATTCTTGAAATCATCGTATCAAGATTCCAAAATCTCCTTCACGTGGCTCCACAAATCTTTAATCACCGTGCGCCCGTTCCCTGGCTATGGGTGATACATCCTACTCGAAACGAAGCCTTATCTTTGCTGGTTCCTGAAATCCCATATCAAAGGTGGGATTTACCAATCTCATCCTGATTCAGAAATTTATACTGCGTCGGACCATGCACTGGCGCGACCCTTCCTTTCAAAGGAAGTCGGGGGCATACTAGTTAATATTGTAAACGATCCCAAAGGAATATAAATACCTTCCGTCTCAGTGTCTTAATTCACAGGTTCAGGATGAACCCTTGATCTTGTTTTGACGATAGCAACCCATCTAAGGACTGTACCGACTTTATCGACCTCTTCTAATTTCAGAAATTGTCGATAAACACAAAATTCTTTGGTTGATTCTCCTCTTTCAATCAAACCTTACCTATGGGTGGTGCATGTAGAGACTACTCACTATGTCCCGCTAAACATCGATTCTTCCTTGAAATGTCTCACATTAAGTGACACGTAATATTCCCCTTCCTTCCTTGGAGTATGCCAAAAGTTCCGACCCGTGCTCTTCTCTCCACGAAGCGCACTTCTGGATCTCTTATACTATACTAACATCATTACTCTTTATATGTGTGAGTCGCTCTCACATTTGATTACTAACAATTTCTGCTCCGAGTGTTCTTCATAATCATTTAATTCTTATCCATTCAAGGAATGCTCTTCTTAAATGACTTCCTACAGTCTTCCAATTCAAATTTGGGTGTGCTATTCTAATTGCACACCTATGTATGGGTTATCGCCCCTCAAGTTATGTTTAATCCACTCTATCACTTCCACTTCGTTAAACTAGCCCCACAAACATATATGACACACGTCCATGACCACGTCCCTTCGACTCGGACGAGTTTTAACATCAGTTAACCAGGATGTTTACACACCCTATAAAACGGGCATACTAGCGTAAGCATCACATACTCTCCATACTAATAAACAAATTCTTTTTTTTTCCTTGGTGCTTGCAGCGTGATTACAACACTCTAATCACCCTAAACATCAAAATTTTAAATCTTCCTTATCATCGTTCCACCCCTCAACTCATGGGGTAACTTTCAATGCTTTCTTACCACACAACCGGCTCCAATGGCTTTAAATCAAAATTCAACTTCCAACTTACATACATAATTACTGGATTCCATTTCGACCAGGGTACCGAACTCATGGAATAGTGACCAAACGTCTCCCTATTTCCAACCTTACACTAAGTTTCATGCGTGGGATGTCTCACAAAGAGAAATCCAAACAAGGAACCCCCCTGATACACTACTACCTAGCATTTTCGGTTATCAAAATCCGTTAGATCCTCCATCCATAGCATATACCCCTTTATTCCGTCCCTTGACAGAAAAGTTACAATTTCTCCCGTAATTATGTTTAACAAAGAACGTTTCACTAATTGCACTATTGTTCAGTATACGTTGATGGTAATAGCATTCCATAAACCTCGAATACATACAATCGGAATTCTCGAAATTCCTTTTCCCTAATAATAGGGGTATAAATATTAACTCCCATTTCTCTAAAGGATAAATATAACAATTCACTTTTCTTATCACTAAGTCCGGAGTGCTAAACATAATACTGAGTAAAATCTTTTTGCTCAACGGTAAATCCCGATACATACGGAATTATACTGACAAAGTCTATACATACTTTGGCATCGAATATCTCGAGCCCACTATCTCCTCCGAAGTCTCTAGGATAGATAATATAAGTTCTATTCCAACCTTCTCACAGGTAAAGCCACGCCAAAATAAACATAAAACATGTTGCACTAATGCAACCACTCCGATAGCCTTGCAATAAATGCCCACTATCATACTAACCATTTTTATAATGTTTTAACAAAGATAATATCATACTCGTGCATCGCATCACTACAACGAGTAGCCTCAATAAAGTACAAAACACTGTTAATATACTCATTCATCCTCCGCGGATAGCACTAGAGAAAAATCCCGCTACACTAGGGAAAAATATTCACATTATGGTAACATTTATAACTATATGCATTAAACTCGTCTCACATGCTAATCTAGCAAGGAACAAAATATAGTGACTCGCTCGTGTCCCATAAACACGCCTCATACTCTTAGGATACAACTTACACTTCTACCTTGTCAATCTTCTTGACCGCGCAAATGGTTTTCGGACGTAACACGCCTACTTAAACCAAACAAAATTACTTTAATCGTTGCCTTTTACTAGGCACCGTATTCTTGTCCTTATACTCACTTTGGAACATATTATCGCGAGAGATCTCACTCCGCACAAAATACCTCAGTACATAATCCACTTATCACCTGTCCTACTAACCAGGTTAGGATTGTCCTTCTCTTGGACTGCAGTAAACTTGATTCCTGTTAGTCATCCCGATTGTTCCTTTAACTTTTTAGGCCATAAAGATCATGTTACTATCTATAATAGTACTTACTGAATTTACCATCACTTGGTAAGAATTCCATTATCCAAATCATTTAAATGGGTCCCCAGATGTATATCCACATCCCTTTGTGGTGCTATATCACCACCGTTGTATTCAGTCTTATTCTCGACTAAATTCTTCAATTTCTTTAAGCTTCCCACACAAGGAGCATTATCATCTTTATTGACAAAATACAACATTTTCAACCTCTGAATCAACCGTCCATCAGAATTTCCTCCTCGAGTATTATCAATTATTATTACTCGTTGGTTTCCCACTTGGAGTCATTCCCTTCACTCGTATCTACATCTTCCGATACAAAATTCGCTAACGATTTGGATTCATATTCATAATTGGACTTCTGTCATTCCCTCCTGCGATGAGTTCAGAACCACGTTTGCTTCTCACCCTGAACAGTTAAGGAAGGAACATACGTTCAACACTATACCTAAGGTTCTCCTATAGGCATAGCATTCCACTTCTAAAATTGGTGGTTGACCCCAACCATTATCATTTCGTCCCGAAAGCCAAGAAAATTTTCTCTAAATTTTCACTTTCAGTTTGCCACACTCCGTCCTATATCTAAACCTTTGGGTACATTACCTCCTTTGGTAAAGACACATACAATTTCCGCATTTCTAAAATTTCCCATTGACAGTCTCTACACGTTTTTTGTAATATGTTGGGTAAGTTTACCCCCACACCTCATTTGACTACAACATCATTTGAAAATCACTGCTGCGCCTTAGTCGCCTTTCTAGTCGTGGCTTCTCATGCCATAATGGAGGTGACCTCAACTACGGCCATCATCCTCGGATTTTTTTATAATCTCAACTGAGCCCTGCCTCCTGATGTACGCTTAACGGTCCTCTTCTGACATCCGTCATCTCTCAGTACACGCACACATCCGAACGAAATTATAATTCACTAATTCATACACATTATAGCAGGAGAACGAAATCTCGTCAAAGAAATCGACAATCCTAGACATAGGGCTCTATAACAAACAAAGCAACGCTGAAAGCATAATAAGCCGTACAGATCCTACGGATACTAGAACCTGATGCTCTGATACCACTTGTGACACCCCGCCTAATTAAATACCGGGCGATCACTCCTTTATTAAATTAAAATCAAGGTGAACAATTGGTTCATTCTTAGCATCACTGTCGCTAAAATACTTTTCCAATTTAAACACCATAAATAATTAAACTAAGTGTCAAAACCATTTAAAACCTTATTCTCATTTTATTAAATCCGGTCATAAAACTTTTAACCATTAACATCTAAAGAGTCACACAATAAGTAGAAGAATAAAATGGACATTCAAGAGTTTACCCAACAATGATAAATCCCAACATTAAAATACTAAGGAAAACATCCTGACAGTAACAATCCTGAAATAAAGATACTGAAATATAAAAGAATTGCAATCTCTGACAATACCAACTAAATAATGGAAAAAGGGCGACACATGCCCCTGCTGGATAAAGCTGAACTTGAAGTAGAGTCAACAATGAGGTCATCTAAGCAATGGCCTGCAACTCCCACAAAAGCTACAGCGCGTTCCATCCAAAGAATCCTAAGCAAGACACCCCTGTGGCTAGGCACCTGTAATACTTATATATATAGACACAAGAGAGAAGAAGTAACAGCAAATGGGTCAGAGCCCGAATGTAGAACCATTTTAAAAATAGTTTAGCAAGTATTTAAATTGATTACAGGCCAATGTAACAACATATTAGTGCGACACTCTCTTGAGAAATTCTCACCTCTCTTCTAATGTGCACACCTATCGCACTAACCTTCCCAATGGTCTATCTCGTCATATACCACACTATCTTTCCCCAATGATTTAACTTATCTTAGGTTATTCGAAGGATTTACAACTGAACAACACAAGTATTTAAAACGTAAGATTTCAATTTGTAACGAAAGTTCTCCTTTTTAACTTTATTAATCACTAAAGTTTTCCAGTGTCGTATTATACTTTCTCAAAACAAGTATTTATAATTTGAGTCATCAACCATGTCCTACATTTCAAATCACAGTAGGCAGTTATAGATTTCAGAATTTCATATATATATTAACTACTCGTATAATATATATCAAAACGGCACCCCACATAAAAACTATGGTGCGGGCATACTCTGCTATCCAATCCCCGTATCAATCACACAAAAGGGAATACAAGTTCGGAATCACTCTCGAACTGTACAAATACATACACAAACAATATTGAGGCGAAGCATAGTATCCAAGTCTAAGAGGTCAGTACATACCCTCACGTCTCTTAGGACCGTCTGACTATCGATTCGATAGTCCGTACCTAGGATTCCTATCTTCCAGGGTGCGAGTCAATATCATCCATAAGGCAACACACGATAAGATCGTCCCAGCACGGTAACCTCCGGGATAGCAAGTACCGCGGGCATGATTTTCACAAGTATATAATATATGCGCAGACAATCATATAAACATACCACTTTTAATTATATCAATTTAGGTTTTTCTCATAACCCATATTCACAACATTTATCCTTATTTTCCCATTATTAGTTATCACGTATAATGGTTCGTTTATCACTTTAATTCCAAGGGTTTCTCCAACTTACTACATAACCCTCATGGAATCTATTCTCCCAAATGTCCAATTCAGTAGGTATCCATTTATGTTCCAACGTAACTCTCTCTCTTACGTGTCACTCCCCTTTAACATATACTTACATTGTCCCTCATGTAAAATATCCCAAAAATATAGATTTGTCCTTACATCAAAGGTCTCTTATTCATTAATGAATCCTACCGGTCATCATTAAATCCCAAATTATTTTAGCAAGGATGTCTAAGGGGTTTTCTTCATCTTGAATCAATTCCACAATTTTAAAAGGGGAAACTTAAGTCTGCCAGGAGGGGTCGATCGATCGAGGTCTGGGGCTCGATCGATCGATCAAGCAGGTATTGTGATTTCTGCGGTTTTGCAGTTATGGTTTTCATCTTCTAACCTTCACCAAATCCATGTTTTTCAATCCCAATCGTCCCAAAATTTATACTACTAACATTATATCATCATACCAGATATTTCCAACATAAAGCATGTAGATTTCTATCACTAAACATGGATTAACAACCTAAAAATTATTATAATTATCAAGAACCCTAGAAATCTCTTAAACATGGAGCTAACAAGAATTCTCCGGATTTTACTTCTTCTAAACATCATAATTTCATGGTTTACTCCTCTACATGACAAAGGGTTTCCAGAATATCATTTAAGTCATCACTACATGCAATTTCCTATCTCAAATCCGGTTTTTCTTCCATAAATCTCATCCTAATCATTCCTACACTAATATGAGTGATGCACCAATGAAAATAAGCAAGATAAACACTTGCCTGGGATTTTCAGAAGTCTGGTTCGGTGCCAAAATTGGTGTGGTTGCGTTCCCCATCTCGCGATCTACGCGTTGGTGGTAAAGGCGGTGCAATCAGAGGTGTTCTTGGCCTAGAACTCCTTGGAGAGCTTCTCCTCTTCCTCTCCAATGGCCGTCATTTGTCTTTGGTTGTTCTAACCCTAGAAGACAACCTAGATATCTTATATAACCCTTTTAATTTTCGTAGGTTTAATTACCCATAATTGCGAAATGTCCAAAACGCCCTCCCGGGGTACTAATTGGGTCTAAAAAGCCCCGAGACCCAAACTAAACCCCCGGGTACACTTTTCTGACTATCTCAACCCTTATGGACACGTTGGTGCACTCAAAACGACCATACGAACATATTATAAAATATTCACTTTTATTAATCAACATTTAGTCCCGACACGACACAGGCGCGTCCCGACTTAAATTTCAATAATTGTCATTTTATTCACACGTGACAATATTATAACAATAAATCTCATATATTACTATACTCATCTAGTAATATTCAAAAGATAACAAATTTCCAATAATTACTAACTCTCGTCACGCTAGTAAATATTTAAAGCAACATTCCGGATTAAAATTAAATTAATTTATCTCAATTAAATTTAATAAATCCCATAATTTAGAATCTATAAAAATACGGGGTATTACAACATGCTTGCCAAAAATATCATCCGACAGGGCTACTACTGGACCACCATGAGCCAGGATTGCGCCGCCTATGTCCGGAGATGCCTCAAATGCCAACAATTCTCCAACCTTCAGCATCTGCCTCCACGCGAATTATACAACATGACCTCTCCCTGGCCGTTCTCCACCTGGGGTATCGACATCATAGGGAAGGTTACACCGAAGGCTTCCAATGGGCATGAGTTCATCCTAGTTTCCATTGATTACTTCACCAAATGGGTCGAAGCGGAGTCATACGCAGTAAGTGGCCAAATTTGTCAAGAAAAACACCATCTGCCGATATGGGGTTTTGCACAAGCTAGTATTAGATAACGGGTTGCATTTTGAGGCAAACGTCATAGAGGTGGTCAACGAGTATAGGATTTAGAGATACAAATCTTCTACCTACTGACCTCAGACTAACGGTGCTGTTGAAGCCGCCAACAAGAACCTCAAAGCCATCATTAGCAAGATGATAGAAAGCTGTCGGGATTGGGCCTACTGGATCCTATACGCCCTCTGGGGCTACCGAACCTCAAATAGAACCTCTACTGGGGATACCCCTTATTCTCTAGTCTACGACATGGAATCGGTCTTACCAGTGGAGCTAGAAATACCCTCATTACGTGTCATGCCTGAAAGCAAGGTCAGTGAAAAAGACTGGTTCCAAAGCCGTCTTGACGAGCTGACCCTCCTAGACAAAAGGAGATTAAAATAACTATACCATATACGAGGGTACCGTCGCCGAATAGCACGTTCATTAAACAAGAGGGTAAAGGACCGCGGTGTCTGAGAAGGGGACCTAGCCCTCAAAGAAATCATAGAACCCATCTGGGACCCCAGAGGGAAATTCAAGCCTAGTTAGAGCGGCACCTACATTGTCAAGAAGATCTTGTCCGGCGGTTCCGCCATGCTTACCGACTTAGATGGGGAAGAGATGGCTCGTCCAGTCAACCTAGACCGTCTATGGAAATTCTATTCCTAGTTCAAAATCTCAGCGCGCTACGACTGTTCTCGTCTCTCGACTATTTAAAAAAAAATCTCTTCATTTCCTTCTACCCAGAACTACGTGGGCCTGATCCTCTATAAAAAACCATTTTCAAACAAAATTAAAACTTTTCAAAAACCCCAGAGGTACGTAGGCAACTCATAAACCTTACATGAGCACGACCTTTTCTTTTTCACAAATTAC
Organism: Sambucus nigra; assembly: GCA_949130495.1. NCBI lineage: Eukaryota > Viridiplantae > Streptophyta > Magnoliopsida > Dipsacales > Adoxaceae > Sambucus > Sambucus nigra. The sequence goes on along the minus strand of OX422209.1, from coordinate 275,321,903 downwards.
TATTCTTTTCTTACCTCCGAGAATGCCAGTTCATTCTAACATATATTTGAAGAAAATGATTATGTATGCCTTAGCGATCGGTATAGATAATTCAAAAATACAAAATTCATCGAAAGGCAGAGGTAGGTTATCAAAAACTTGTTTATTTCACTAATAAGAAATTTCACTATAGATTACATAAGAAAAGGAACGGATAACTCCCTTCCCCCTACCCTCCTAAAAAATCCAAATAAAATCCCCACATTTATTCCCCATTACAAAATAAACCATCCTACCCACAGCTACCAGAGGAGCCCACTCCGTCATCATCATCTGCATCCTGGGGTCCCCAAGTTTCCCATGCCTGAACAGAGTGTCGCAGATACTCCATTAACCGATAAGCTCAAACCAGCTTCGAAAAAACCACAACACCTCCTTCTATGGTGTCAAAAGAGACAAACCACTTTTGTCCAGTCTCCACTTCTAACATCTTGCTAACCACTCTCATCCACAACCACTTCATATAATCCCTAGGGATATGCCAAACTCTCCCAAGAGACTGAGAGAGACGGTTCGACGGACATCAACTCTCCCACATAGAGCCAAGACGTAGGTGCAGACGCTCGGTGAAATCCTCTATCGAAAAAAATTTTAGTGCCCGAGGTGGCACGACCTGTGACCAGCCAAATTGGCACAGAAGCCGCCAAGGGAACTAAAAAGAGGTCTGGCTGAGACCAACCAGCCACACATACGGGTATTCTCCTAGCTCCGGAACAGGCAACAACTGTTCCCACCAAGGCACTGACCAGTACAGATTTCGAGCCCCATGCTCCACAAGCTAATTCTCCCAGCTCTCAATATCCAGACCAACGCTAAAGAAGTGACAAAAAGAAATTGGGTACAGCCGATAAAGAATATTTTGGAAGAGTCACCAGGCGAAATATTTCAGACAACCACATGAACAGCATCACGGGGCTACCTCGCAGGAAGTCAGAATGACCTTCTCACCAGGCATCCAGACCGTTCAGGGTCTCAGCCAGTATCACCATCGCATGATTGCGACGGTATGACATCCATGAAGTAATGGCTACAAGTTATGGATCCACCAGTAGTTTCCCAGTCACCAGCAGTAATTTTTAATCCAGTCCCAAACAATGGCTCCAGCATAGCCAACATCACCTGCTTCCTGCAAATACATGGACTGTAACACTGTCGAGAAGGAGATCATTCCTCCAACAACCAGTGATCTAGTCGCTGAAGGCAAAATACGAAGAAGCTCGGCCAGTAAATCCTTAGGAGAACGGGAAAATTCGGGTAAAGCTGCAGCAACAGTGGGATTTATCCCTTGTATGGTAGAAAATTCCTCGTAGGTAGGATAGACTTCATCCAACCCAAAGAAAAATACATGGTCTTCGGGGTACCAAAATTGTACCTTCACCATCAGTATGTTCCACTCAATGAACCGATTGCGCCACAAAGAGACTCGATGCATGTTGAAAGCATCGTAGTCCACATTATAAGAGCACATCGCTTCCAAGGCTTAAAGCTAGTTAGCAAACTCAATGCTACCAGGGAGATCCATCTTGGAGGACTAAGAGATAGTAGGCAAGTAAGTAAGAATGTGAAGATCTGATGAAAACACTCCACCCCTACCCCTTTTTATACTTTAGAACCCTCACAAAAGACATAATCCCTGCAGAAATCAGAGGGAATCCTACCCCACAAAGTACCAAAAAGGTTGAAGAGGGCACTAATCAAAGCTTTGAACTGATGGGACCTCACTTGACTGTCGATAGGAAGGACAAGGGGCTTGCCAATCGACAAGCCCCTATTTTTGGAAGTTTTCCCTTTTCCTCTTTTGTCAAAATCAGAAGCTCAATAAAAAAATTTAATATTCTCAATAGAATTTCAAAAATCCTTTTCCACCCCTATAAAATTTCCCATTCTTAAAACTTTCCTCAAAATTTTTTAAATGTCTCTTTTTACTGTCTCAGCAGCAAAGTAAAAAGCACATGTGCATGCATTCACTCACTATTAACAAAGGATAAAAAAATCCCATTGCATTGCGTATATATATTCTTCTGTGTTACATCGAATATTACAAGAAATAAAAGAAAAGCAAAAAATAATGGGACTCAGTCCAAACCCAAATCCTCTCTCTCTCTCTCTCTCACCTACTCTTCCCCCTCTCTCTAACAGCTTCCACCCCTGCGGCGCGCTCCCTTTCCCCTACAGGTAGATGACGCACCACCACTACCCAAGACAAGTGGTCGACACCCGAACTTGCTACAAAGTAAAAAGAAAAATCAGCATCAAAGAGGTATCAAGATAGAAAAGGAACCAAAAAGAGGGAAATAACAGAAAGGTATAACGCAAGATGAAGAACATCCTCTATCAAACCCAAATCCTTCGGATCCATCGCGTGAGGATGGAGAAATATGGGGATCATCCCTCTATCAGCCCGCTGAATGTTGTATGAAGGGGTATGAAATCACACAAAAGGAACCTCTGAAGTTGCTGCCTTCGCAGACGCTGACGGACCACCGCCGTTGTGGGAAGACCTCACCGTCCGACTTGAAACCGTAGGAGGAAAAGAAAAGGCATCATATATGCTGGGCACCATTAACCAGCTCGTCATAAAGTCCATATAGTCATACGGTGCGATCATATCAGTATACAACAAGTGGGACTCATCATTCATTGCCGCGATCCTCGCATCCTCCGGTAGCAGTCGCTCCCGCCTCATAGACATAGAAGGTTGCGCAGGTGGCACCACCACCTCCTCCTTAGCAATCTGTCGAACCACCCGCTCCCTGAGATACCAAGAATGGCCGAACTCATGCGTCAGCAAGCGCCTCATCTGCGCATTCACCCCGGTCTCCCCCGTATCCTGAATGGATGTCCCTCAAGGGTAAAAGGTCACCTGAAAATACCCAACAGGCATAAGTCAATACAAAATCAAAACATGCTAAAAACCAAGGTTGCAAAGGAAAGAGTCTTACCCTACCACTGGTCAGGCCATTCAAGACCTGACGCACCGCGTCCAGCGAGAGAGATCCCTTCGACTGTCGATTGGCTTTACGCCATCGATATAATCGGCATAAGTCACCAATAGTCTCGTCCTTCAAGGAAATAAGTGGGGTATTGCGCCCAATCACCTCATAGAACCACATCTGCCAAAAGAAGGAATTCACAATCAAAAAGAGATGCATAAGGAAAATTCGAATGCATGAAAGGAAAATGCAGAAAATTAAAGAAATACCTCAAGAAGATACATGGCTCCAGTAAAAGTTTTCTAGCAACACCGGCTGAATTCATCCAAAGAAAAATAGAGGGTCGCCAAAGTTAGGCTCCCCCAATCATAGAGAGGGATCTTCGAAAACATCCTCAAGTACGGAAAGAACCACAAATGGACAACGTCGCGCGCTCGCCGCCACCATGAAACCTCCCAGCACCAGCAATATGAACAACTGGCACATCTGACTCACCTGTAGCCCGTCGTCCACATCAACCACCCTACTCAGCAGAACATCCTTCAGTAACGACAAACGAATGGAATCCCCAGAAACTACCCTCCCTACGTCACCAAGCACCACCCGCACCACCTTCGGCCTCACCCTCAGAGAGCGATCCACCTCTATCTGCTCCCCATCGTAATCCATCCCCAGCAGCTGCTGCACGTCTATGGGGTAGTATCCCACCATCTCTCCCCTAAAGCCCATAAGACCGTTGTCGATCGAGGCGTCTGATACAGCTTAGACGCCAACCTCCCAAAACTCGAGGATGATACCACCCAACTCACCACAGGTGGAAGATGCTCCTAAACATCCTTAAGCCCCGTCATCCCACGGGCACGCATGTTCTTCAAAGAGATATCAGACTGTCAAAAGAAAAAACCTTTTCAAAATTTAAAAAGGAGGGAAAAATCCCAAAAAATAGAAGAATGCCAAAAGTCAGGTTACTTACATAACCGACAGGGTTCACCACCCTTGAGGAGCGATGACGCGATGGCTCTCACAGCAAGGTCCGCTCATTTGCAACCGACTCGAACGCGCCAAAGGAGTTCTCACTCCCTAAAGCAAGAGGCGCCCTGGCCCTCCATTCCACGTTCGCCCAGTCATCAACAGTCAATCATTTCCTATGCACTGCAACGCTCACAAAGGTAGCCATTTCTTATAGATCGGAATGCTAGAATGATTTCCAGAAGAAAATTGCAGAAAGAAAGAAAGAAAGAAGTTGTGAAAAATGAACGGAATTTCCCCCATTTATATAGTATGCCAAGGGTCATGTCGATGAGCATTAACCCCCCACCCACCAATCGGCACTAACCCCTTACCTTCCCGAGGCAGTCCAAAAGTCCGTGCCACTGCCGAATGGCACCCTCTGCACCATGCCGACCGACACCCCCTTAAAATTTCGTACAAAAATTCCTAGAAAATACCAGAAAGCTTTGAAAAATTCTCAGAAAATTCTTAAAAATCCCAGGAAGGATTTAGAACATTTTCACCAAGAAAATTTCACACTCGCTCAAGAGAAACCCCTATTTCCCTAGCGAAACTCTAAAAAACCAAGTAAAATTCCTCCCGACAACGTCCTTGGAGGATCTCTAAAGATCATCCCCTATGCCCCAAAGGTCTCAAGCAATACATCCAAACCCTGATCCACCTAATCACTTCCCCAATGGAGTTTTCGGCATCAAACTTCCCTTTTCTTCTCAAAATCCCCAAAATCACAAGGATTTCTCCAGTAAAACTTCGGATAACGCTACATTTTCCCCAGCTCATTCGTTATTCCCCAACCGAATCCAAAAGTCTAATCTTTACCCCCACCAGAATCCATGATTGTCCCAAAGGAAATATAGGTCAGAATTGACCTTGATCTTCGATCGTCACCTTAGTTAGGTTAGAATTGACCTCGGTCCTCGGTCGTCACCTCTCTTAGGTCAAAATTGACCTCGATCTTGGATCATCACCTTAGTTAGGTCACAATTGACCTCGGTCCTCGATCGTTACCTCTCTTAGGTCAGAATTGACCTTGTTCCTGGATTGTCACCTTAGTTAGGTCAGAATTGACCTCGATCCTCGATCATCACCTCTTTTAGGTCAGAATTGACCTCGATCTTGGATCGTCACCTTAGTTAGGTCAGAATTGGTCTCGATCCTTGATCGTCACCTCTCTTAGATCAGAATTGACCTCAGTCTTGGATCGTCACCTTAGTTAGGTCAGAATTGACCTCAGTCTTCGATCGTCACCTCTCTTTTGTCAGAATTGACCTCGATCCTCAGTCATCACCTCCTTTAGGTCAGAATTGACCTTTGTCCTCGGTCGTCACCTTAGTTAGGTCAGAATTAAAATCGGTCTTGGATCATCACCTTAAACTCATAGAATTGGCTTGGACCCACATAATTGGTCATCTCTACATAAGCCCGCATAATTAGCTTCGACCAACAGAATTGACTTCGACCCATAAAATTGGTCATCTCTACATAAGCCCACGAAATTGGCTTCGACCCACAGAATTGGTCATCTCTACATAAGCCCACAGAATTGGCTTCGACTCGCAGAATTGGTCACCTCTACTTAAGCCCGCATAATTAGCTTTGACCCACATAATTGGTCATCTCAACTTAACCTCACAGAATCGGCTTCTACCCACATAATTGGTTATCCCCAGCGCACTCCGTAGGTCCTCAGAATTAGCCTTGACCCTCTTAATTGGTCATCTTCACTCCCTTGGGTCCTGAGAATCGGCCTCGACCTTCTGAATTGGTCATCCTCCCTCAAAAGCATCATGTGGTGTCTATTCGACGGCTATCATTTATTACAAACTCACCCGTCAAGGGGCTCTGTAGACACCCCATTCTGTTACGCCCTAAACTCTCCTTAGGTCCCTAGAACCTCCCTTCATCCCTACAAACCAAGGTCATACCCCGAGTACTGACCTAGAAGCCAACGGGCACTCCCAGGCTCTGTTTGACCAAAAGTTAAAGTCTTTAGCTCTTCCAAGACTGAATAAATCTTTGAAGGGAACTGAACCCCTTTCCAACGATCTATCCCGTGCGTGATTCTAACTTACCATGCGGACGAATGACCTGTTTTCCCCCAAAACTCAATTAGGAGGCCATCGGGCGCTCTCGGGATCCATTTAACCAAAGTCAACTCTTCAACTCGATCAAGAATAAATGAATCTTCAAAGGGAACTAAAACCCCTTTCCAATGGTTTGCTCTGTGTGCGATTCCAACTTACAGTACGGACGAACGATCCGTTTTACTCCGAGAGGTCACCAAATGTTTCCATGGATCGGTTGACTGAAGATAACTCCCGAACTAGATCAAAATCTTTGGAATGTCGAAGTACATCTCCTAACCTTTCCAACGGTCTACCTCGTGCACGATTCGAACTTACCATGCGGACGAACGATCCATTTGCGTCCGACGATTCCCCGTCCAATGGACCGATGAATGCTTTCGAGCCATATTTGACCCAAAGTTAACTCTCGAACCTGGGATTAGTCCAAAGGACTTTTGAAGGTCTCTAAATTACCTTTTCAAAGGTCTGCCCCATGTGCGATTCTGATCAACCGTTTGCGTTATGCGACCTATTTTCCGAAAAGGCCTGAAAGACACTGCCAAACGGCAGGTCCCAGACCCTGCCTATCAGCAGTGTGCGTAAACGCACCTGCCGATTAGCAGGAACAGGGCTATGCCAATCATCAATTCCCCCAGCCTATAAAAAGGAGGTCTGGCCTCACTTGCAAGGGGAGCCCAGATCTGATAAATATCACTCTCAGAAAATCCAGAAAACCTCTCTCGAAGTCCACGTGATTTCCACACCCAAATCCCTTTCCAACCTTCACTTTTCATCATCCTTTTCATCAAACTTGGTGAATTCACTACCCTCCATCATCATCCAAGTCTAAGGGTTGCTCTCCAACATTCAAGATCAAGCTCAAGATCTTCAAGAAGGTCCAATTTTCTCAACTCTCTCCTTAAATTCTCATAAATTCGCAATAACTTGTTTTATTACTTAGCACTTTCATTATCTCGTCTCACACTTCCTAATATCCTTTTTATTTAGTATTATTGCACATCTCTTATTTTCATATAAATAAAAACCCAAAAAATAAGAAAAAGAGGGTTTGCTCATAAATTCCAAACGGGAATTCTCACACTTTTCTCACAACTAAAACACTTTTTCTACACACACACACACACACACACACAAATAAGAGAATCCCCCCGATTGGATTTATGGGATAAACCCCACCCCTCGTTTTGCTTTTGAACTAAGTGGAGTTTGATACCTATATAGGCTACGTAGGCGTCTCGGGTTAAAATCTTAGACTCGAGTCCTAGTTTTAATTTTTCTCTCATTTTCTATCTTCTATAAACTCCACTCTCTTATATTATATATATACATATATTTGTTCTTAGTGGCGTATTATTTCGCATGCGTTATCGTTCCATCACAATGATCAACGTAAGGATAATCGCATAAATCCTATTTTATAATATTTTTATACCTTCCTACGGATGACTCGCTTTACCTCTTCCATTATACAAGTCAATAATACCTATATCCACTATATATACACATGCTCTCCAACATTCAAGATCAAGCTCAAGATCTTCAAGAAGGTCCAATTTTCTCAACTCTCTCCTTAAATTCTCATAAATTCGCAATAACTTGTTTTATTACTTAGCACTTTCATTATCTCGTCTCACACTTCCTAATATACTTTTTATTTAGTATTATTGCACATCTCTTATTTTTATATAAATAAAAACCCAAAAAATAAGAAAAAGAGGGTTTGCTCATAAATTCCAAACGGGAATTCTCATACTTTTCTCACAACTAAAACACTTTTTCTACACACACACACACACACACAAATAAGAGAATCCCCCCGATTGGATTTATGGGATAAACCCCACCCCTCGTTTTGCTTTTGAACTAAGTGGACTTTGATACCTCTATAGGCTACGTAGGCGTCTCGGGGTAAAACCTTAGACTCGAGTCCTAGTTTTACTTTTTTTCTCATTTTCTATCTTCTCTAAACTCCACTCTCTTATATTATATATATACATATATTTGTTCTTAGTGGCGTATTATTTCGCATGCGTTATCGTTCCATCACAATGATCAACGTAAGGATAATCGTGTAAATCCTATTTTATAATATTTTTATACCTTCCTACGGATGACTCGCTTTACCTCTTCCATTATACAAGTCAATAATTCCTATATCCACTATATATACACATGCACACATATCACGGGGAAAATAAAGGAAAATAACAAAAACCCATGAGAGACCGAAAGGGTGAAATGGGTGCCTAACACCTCCCCATTTCGTAACTTAACCTCCGAACACTTTTCGAATCATTTTGGTTTCGTATGCATCAGTATGTATTTGGATGCTGTCTTTCGGGATGACTCCCTTTCTTTTGTCTGTTTTGAGTAAAATAGGCTGGCGACTCTAATCTCTCTACATTTTTACACCTCACCCAAATGATGCCGGCCGAAGCGCTCCCGAGAAGGACGCGCGGGACCTAGGATCCTCCCTCATGCTCTCCCTCCCGTCCCGAGGATCCGGGGGATGGCCACATATAATATATTCCTTATATTTATATATTTCCTACATTTAATATATTCCGTATACTCATATATTTCGTATGATTAATATATTTCATATATTTCGTATAGTTTTTTAAAATTAATTCATTTATTTCTTATAAATAATATATATTATATATATACTGAATATTCTGTGAATATATATAAATATATATTATATATATATATGTATATATTCTGTAAATAATATATATTTAGTATATTCAGTATATAATATAATATATATATATTAGTATATATAATAATTATTATTATATTATTTACGGAATATATATAATATAATAATTATAATTATTATATATACTAAATATATAATATATAATATATACTTTTTCCTAATATTATATAATATATATTTACAGAATATATATATATATATATATTCCCTAAACAAATTTTCCACATTTATATCTATTTTCCAGCTTTTGCGTTTGATAGAAAATGTGGAAAATTGATGATTTTCCCAGTTGTATCAAACAGACACATGTTGGAAAATATTCATTTGCCTTGGAATTGTTTACCCCGGAATCAAATGCCTTAGAATCATTTGCATTTTCCCAGTTTTCTATCAAACGGACCCTTACTCTTACTTGATGAGACAATTTCTTATCATCCAGCAGCGAGTCCCTCTACGAATAGGCAATAATGGGATTCATATAACTAGGGGCCCTTGCTACAAGGAGGACTTTATCGATGACCAATATATGGTCGATTCTAGGCTGAGCGAGGAACTCTACCTGAATAGTCCTTCTGAGATCAAAGTCCACAATTGAGCTTAAGGCGGCTAAGGCGTCAGCGTGTCTGCTTATGTCCTAGGGGAACTGTTGAATGTGAACCTTTTCAAATCCTTCTATAAGACCTCTCACTATGACAAGGTATGTTGTCATCCTGTCATCTTTTATGTTAAAATCTCCACTCACTTGCTTGGTGACCAATTTAGAATCACTGAATATGTTAAGGCGCGTTGCCCCAGTAGTTGGGCCTTGTACAAGCTAGACGTTAGTGCTTCATATTTGGCTTAATTATTGGAGGCTTCAAATCCTAACCTGATTCCTTGGTCAATGACATCATCTTTAAGCATGATAAGGATGATCCCTACTCCTTCCCATTTGTAATGGGAGGCTTCATCATTTTATAGGGTATAACCCTTAGCCTGTGCTTCCTCATTTGTTGATTAATCCATTACCTGTTAGTTAGTGGGCTTATCCTTATGAATTCGGTGATAAAATGGCCAAGACTTGTCCCTTAATCTCTATTCTTGGATGCAAGTGAATATCAAACCTTTCGAGCTCGACATATCACTTTGATAGTCATCCAGAGAGGTCGTATTTTTGAAGAATAACTTTGAGGGGGAATGAAGTGATCACCACTATTGAGTGAGCTATGCGTAGGCTAGCTTTTCCAAGGGTAAGTAGCATTGTTCTACATCCATAAGTATCTTATTGGAGCAGTATATTGGGTACTCTACGCCTTCTTTATCACATACTAGAGCTAAGATAACAATGTGGTCTGATACTATGAGGCATAGGTATAGGGGATTTCCAATATTGGGGATCACCAGCAGGCGTGGTTTTCTAAGGCAATACTTGATTTATTCCAAAGCTCTAGAGCAGTCATCATTCCATATGAGGCCATTATCCTTTTTTAATAGCGGGAAAAAAGGTTGACATCGTTTAGAGGACTTGTAGATAAAGCAATTGAGTGCTGCAAGCATTCCAGTAATCTTTTAAATATTTTTCTGTATCCTCAGGCCTGTACCTTATTGATCGCATTAATCTGATCTGAATTGGTCTCAATCCCTTTTTTGTTAACTAGGTAATCAAGAAATTTACCTAACTGGACATCGCATGAACACTTGTTTGTGTAAACTTTCATACGTGACTTCCTAAGGTTTTCAATGGTTCTAGCTAAGTCCATAAGGTGGTCGTTTTTGTTCTTGTTCTTGCCCATCATGTTATCGATGTAGACTTCCATGATGTCTCCTATTTTCTACTTGAACATATTCGTGACCATCCTATAATAAGTTTCCCCTATATTTTTTAGGCCAAACGACATGACCTTGTAATAATATATACCTACTGGAGTTATGAAATATGTTTTGTCTTGGGGGGGGGGGGGGGGGGACCGAACATCGGGATCTGATGGTACCCTAAATAGGAGTCCCCAAAACTCATTTTTTGTGAGCTACTGCAGCGTCAACTAGCTGATCTATCTTTGGTATAGGGAAACTATCTTTAGGGAACTCTCTATTGAGGTATGTGAAATTAATGCAGACCCTCTAGTAGCTATCGCTCTTGCGTACTACTAATAGGTTCGATAACCATTTGGGGAATTGAACTTACCTGATGGATCGTGCATCATGGAGCTTCCCAACTTCATTCTCAACTGCCTTAGCCTTCTTGGGGATTATTCTACGTTCCTTTTGAGTGATTAGCTTGAAGGTTGGGTCAATATGTAGAGGATGGCAGGTGATCAGGATCAATCTTGAGGAAAATCATACAGCTCCCAAGCAAAAACATCCAAATTACTTCTCAAGCAGTCGATCAATTATTTCTTATCGCTATCGATGAGCACAGTTTCAATTTGAAACTTTTTATAAGGAAAGTTGTCATCATCTCCTACTTCCTCCAGGCTTTCAATGACCCTATTAGCGAGATGGATCCTGGTCTCTTCCACCCCTATCAACTGTACCGTAATTGCTATTTAAAGGGTGTATCCCCATCTTAGGCTTCCTCTAGAGTGCCATTTAGTTCCTTTTTCTTTTCCTTATGGGGATGAATAGATGTGATGAAGCATTTCCTTGCAGTGGATTGGTCTTTACGAATCTCGACCACTCCTCGGTCGGTGATACATTTGAGCTTCTAGTGGTAGATGGTACGATTTTCATGACGTGTAGTCGTCAACCCTTACCTAAAATGGAGTGATATGAAGACTTTATATCCACCACCAAGAATTGAATCAGCTTTGAGATATTTCCTGCCCTAACCAACAAGACTGTATTTCCTAATGGCATCATAATTTTCCATGTGAAATCGATCAATAGAACCGCGGCCTCCTTGAGGTCAACCAAGTTAAGCTAAAAATTATGGAACGACTCTAAGTAAATTACCTCTGATGAGCTTCCCTAGTCTACCAATAACCTGTCGACGTCCTAGTTTATGATTCTGAGAGTAATCATGAGCAGATCATGGTGAGGATTCCTCACCCCCAATCTGATCTTACTCTGTGAAGACGATGTGTTTGGTGTAGTTGACATCCTCTGGTCATCAATGTTTGCCATCTTAGCCTTTGGTAGGGTCAATCTGAAATGCCTCCATGATAGTAATGACGTTCTTCAGTTCCATCAGAACATCGTTCCCTTAGATCTTCTTTAGGTCGGATGTTCTATGCATCATCGTGAACTCCTATCCCAGGTCATCATCAAGGACACTGTCTAGTTTCTGATCACCATTAGTTGTGGCCTTATTGACTTTCTTCTCTATGTATTCGTTTAAGTGCCCATTCTGGGCCAGATCTTTTAAATGCGACTTCAATGTTTTGTAATTCTCTATCATGTGTCTACCCTCCTCATGGAATATGCATCTTAATGCATTTTTCTTCTTCATCGGGTCACAACCCATCTTCTTGGGCCATTTGATGAACGACTGATCCTTGATCTTTCTTAAGATCTTATAGATTGGTTCTTTAAAGACTGTGTTAATAGTATGGAACACCTTTGAAGGATCGTCCTTGCTCTCATTCTTAGAGCCATTCTTACCCCCATTCGTGTTCCCTTTCTTTGAAGTGTAACTCTTATCTTCTCCTTTAATGGATTTTTCTCGACCCTGTCCCATGGGGTAGATTGAACAAGTCCTCAACCTTGGCTTATTTTTAAATACGCGCCATGGGGTCGTCAATGGTGTTAGCCTATTTTTACGTTATGGACTGGTGCAACAGAGATGTGGTCGACAGACCAATCTTGTAGGACGTAACTACAACCTGCTCTGAGCTATCCTCCACTTTATTAAAGACCTCCCAGTACCTCATAGCATAATCACGAAGACTTTTTTATGACTTTTTCGTCATCATGAAGAGTGAATCCATCCTCTTGGGGTGGGAACTGCTAGTTATGAAACAAGTAGTGAAAACCTCTGCTAGTTCCTTGAAGCTTTTGACCGACCTATGTGATAGCTTATCGAACCACTTCTATGGTACTTCATGTAAGCTAGAAGGGAAGATTCAACACATCAAGGTGTCGTTATGGCTCTACAGGGTCATTTCCTGCATGTACTATCGAATATGGTCTATGGGATCAGCCTTTCTATCATAGATCTTAAATTTTGGGAGCAGCGAACTTCTTTGGGGGTTACCCTTCTTCAATCACCCTTGAGAAAGGGGATTTCATCCGTGTGTTTAGAGATCTTCCGACTAGCTCCCTAGTGGAATTGGCCCCTCGATGGGTTGGATGCCGGTCTATCTCTTTACGGACCAAAGTTTTGATGTCCTCATCCTGACGATCATTACTTTTGTAGCGCCTCTCGGATCGTCCACGCACTAATCTATTAACTCCGACCTGACGCATTCATATCTATCTTGGTCATGATTCGAGCTCCTTCCTCACTTGCAAGTATTTCTCACTTGAGGACTAGAAGACCTATCACGATGTTTCTAGTATCTCTATGGAGATCTCTCTCCTTCTTTTCAAGTTTCCTTTATAAGAGAGTATTTTCTTCCATCTGGCTTCGTAGGCATCCACTAGCGTGGAGATCTGAGTAGACCTTGATGGTCCTTGACTTTCTTAGAAGATTGCCTCTTATAAGGATAAATTTCCAAATAGTATAAATTAGTGTGTATTGGCATTATTTCGGAAAATAACTACGTTGAATCATAGGATAGATTTTACACAATTCCCATTAAGCCTATGACGTTGTGTTTAACACGCAGAGGCTAAGCTCCAAAGATTGATCATGCAAAGTTTTGGTGCATTTTCATGTCTTCACATTATTTTTCGAGATTCTCTCAAGTATGAAGGCATAATAGTTTATGGATACTCAGAATATTTTTCCTAGGATGTTATTTAATTTAAATTCAATTTTAAAATGTTTTAAAAATGATTTTCTGACTTAAATCTTGTTTAGAGTCGTATGAACATTACCTTGCATTTTATATGGTTCAAATGACTTCACTGGTCATTCAAATGACATTACATAGTCTTTTAAACGATATGGCAATCTCGTTTAAACAAGATGCTGTGTTAGTTCAAATGACATGCTTGTTTCGTTAGAATGACGCGTCGCCTCAAAGATTTTAGTTGAGGTATCTTTTGCTCAGAAAAATGAGGGTGCAGAACATACAAAACAGAACAAAACCTATACGTTTTTTGCAATTGTTTACCAAATATTTTCAAAGCAAAAACATCCTTCTTTGTTTACAAGATTCGAGTTTACATATCCACATGACATAAAGATCTTATATTTGCACCACTATTTGTTTCTTCCATCATAAGAAGAACCTGGTTACGTTCAGTGGACTTTGTTCGTGTTGATTGTGGTAAAGATGCGATGGACTCCGTGTTCTAAATCGTAGACAGTTACTGAACTACATCGATGGCTATCAAGGCAAACGTGGACTCTTGTGTTGTGGTTCTGGCATAGGTGGACTCATATGTTGCACTATGGAGGAATGGTTGAAGAATAAATAACGTCAAGACTCGTGGGGGATTGAGTCATTGTGGTTACATCGTACGTCGGTGTGTTTTTGTGGTTTGATTTATTTAATTTATCTTCTATAACCTAGATGCATATTTAAGGTAAAAAGATAAAATTTGGTAAATTGGTTTTCTCAAGAAAGGGTGCTAACTTTAATGTGGTAAATTTATTTCAATCACTAAAATTGGAAAAACATAAAAATATTGAACTTGTGTTTATTTGTGACTACCCATAGCATTCTCAAATTGGTATCGGAGCTTTTATCTTACTTTTGCATTTTTAAATTAGTGTCAGAGTGGGTTGCACTTAGTTATTGTGTAGATCCTTGTTTATAGCTTTTTGGGTGATTATTTGTTTCTCTCTCTTTATTTTTTTCTCTTTCTATGGATTCTCATCGTTTGACGAGTTAAATCTAGTGAATTTTAAGTTTGCCAAAAGAATTGAATTTCTTAAAAAAGAAAATTCTTATTTTAAAAATATTTCGGAACTTTTGCAAACGGTTCAAAATCAAAGAGATATCATTCATGAGAAGTTTATTGCATTGTACGATGACTTTAAATCTTTAAAATTGTCAAAGAAAGAGAGTGATTCCAGAGTCCTATTTTTAGAGAAAGAATTAGAGGACTTAAAAAATAACAGTGCTTGTGTTTATGCCAATGAGGATAAAAATAATTTTAATGATGGTTATAAGTCACGTGAGAAGACTCTTAGGGATAAGTTTACTTTCATTAAGGAGTAGCGAGATAACATTTTAGGGGTAATTAAAATTTGAAATAAGGAGTCCCTAAAATTTGAGGAGTCTAATTCTTTTCTTAAGCTAAGATTTTGAAGTTAAAAGATGATTTAAAAGACGCAAGTAGTGATGGAAGTGGCTTGTTTTGTTCCAATGCTTCCGTTGTCAAAGAGAAAATCATTGTTTGTTTTAGAGAGTCAACCACATCCTAGGGTTTTATAAAAGGTCAACCTTAAGGTCCCATTCCTCATCGTATTTACACGTGCACACATTGAGATAGGAAAAGTCACCTTAGGCGTTTTTGATATGATCTTAGAAAAGACCCTAGTAAATTGAAATATAGTGTCCCATTGGTTCATGTAATCCCTCGAGTTAGGTATGCACCTGTTTGGGTTAGGAAATCTATTTTGGAGACGCTAAATGTTAAGTTGGTTGATTCTCACATGCTTACACATGATGCCTCACATGCTATTTCTTATAGATGATTGCTTGCATGATTTTCTTTGTCCTACTCTAGTTATGCTTCGTGATATATGTTTTCTAGTGTTATGACATGTATATCTTTTGTATTATAATTTTCTTTTATTGAGTCATATTAAGAAAAATACGAAAATATTTTTTTAGTTTTAAATAGTTTTTGAAAATACAAAAAGATTTTATTTTTGAAAAATATTTTTAAAAAAATGAAAAATATTTTTGATTTTTATGTATTTTAGTTAAACACATTTTGTGTGGCATATTGGTGTGTTTGAATCCAATTCATTCCATGTAACTAGGACATTTGGTTATAATTTTAGATTCAAAGATTAATCTCAACCATTTGATTGATGGGGTTATTTTGAAGTTAACTTTCATTTAGATTCGACTACTTATATGCGATTGCATACACATGCCCGGACTTATTTGAATGTTTATATTATCATGCATATTGGAGTTTGACGAGATGTTTTCCTCTCAATTTTGTCATCAACGCACATATTAGACTTAAGGGAGTTGTGCATGTAAGAATCGTTGCCTGTGAGGATAGTTATTGTTAAATTAAAAAATATGAATGTGCACTGAAAAGGGGTGCGAGAGACATGTTGACTCGTCGTGAAAGCCACCATTTAAAAGAGCCTAAGAAAAAATTAAGGCATTAAAAAGATTATATTTGCTAAAAATGGGGCCAATAGGAAATCTCTTACTAAGATAAAATATATCTTTAAAAGAAAAAAATAATTAGAAAAGAATTATCAGTTATGTTTGAGGGAGTTTTAGTTGAAGATCAACGGGTTTGTGCGATAAGTCCTAAGTTGAAAAAGTTTTATCATGACGCTATTGTTTGGTAGAATCATCAATAGCTAGACTTTTGTGCGCGATGTTTGTTTAGTTCATTAAGTTCAAAGTTTAATTGTCACATATGACTAAATTGTAGTTTGATGATATTTAGTGGTCAATTAAAGCTTACTGAATGAATCTTTGTGTTCGGATTATGATTCATTTCTGTTAGTTGCACCTATCAATTACATTCCATCTTTAGGCACATTGATACTATGTTAACATATAACTCACATTTTTGTTTTTGAGTCAATTTTATTAATGTTTTCGTACTAACATGTGCTGATATCATGTATTCATATTTCTGGGTTGGTTTACACTGTTTTTGGGTAGGAATAGAAAATTTTGACGTCATTCGAATGACTTTTTATAGTTATTTGAACGAATTTACCTCGTCGTTTGACCTGCGGTTGTAACGAGGTTCGCACGATATGAAATCGAATTATAGTGTTTGGTCGTTAGATAGTCATTACATGGGTACCTTCGAACGAACTTCGAATGAGGGGCTACTATTTCTGGTCATTAGTAGCGAGACTTTGCATGCACTACACCAAAATGGCCAAAATGTCACCTTTCAGCCGACCACCCTTGTCACGGTCATTGATCATGACACAAATCTCGCATTTTGTGTCACGGTCATTGACCTTGACACGCCCGTGACAAAGTTTTGTCACGGTCATTGACCGTGATAAGTCTGTGACAAATGTTCTTGTCACGAACTTGTCACGGTCAATGATCGTGACAATTCTTTAAATATTTGTCATAGTCAATGACCTTGACATGACCGTGACAACTTCTTCAGCAAAAAACCTTTTACCTTCTTCCCCCCCCCCCCCCCCCCCCGCCGTTCCCTCCTTTTTACAACTCTCTCTACTCTCTCTCTCTCTCTCTCTCTCTCTTCCATTTATATATATGTTTGTGTGTATATATATATGTGTGTGTGTGTGTGTGTGTGTATGTGGTGGGTGAGTATGTGGAAAATAGGGGTTGTTATATTAGAGGCAAAACATTGATGATTATGCATATAAAATTATCCTTGTATGGGTATAAGCTAATTTAGATTAATATTGATGATTATGTATATAAAGATTAACTCATTTTCATTCGAATTAGACAATTCACATGTTAATATGTTGTTGCTTAACCTATACTTTTGTCTTAGGTTAGATATCGTTCATGAACTTTAGAATATTAGTGATATCGACTTAATTTCACATTGAAGATATTTGTACTTGTATATTTGTGTCTAATTTTAATTTCAAAGGGAAGATTACGATATTTTGACTATGGTTAAAGATAAAAAATAATTCGTTGTGATTTTATTTCTAAGCGAATCTAGAATTTTTATTCTTGGAGTTAAAGAAATCAATGCATTCTTTTTGTTGAAAGATATTTATTTTTTAATAATGCAGGTTATTTTGAACATTCCTTCACCATTAAAACATTAAATTTGTAGCATTTTTCTCCTACCAATTTTTTTTCATCATGGATGTCACCAAATTCTTAGTAGATTAGTATTTAACAAACAAAAGCGAAAGAACCATTATTGTTCACTAAATGTTGGCAAAAGTCTTACTGAAAATGTAAACATTTGTATTATATATAAATTGGCTCTCGCATGTATAAAAACGTTTGACTCTATCAAGTTAAATAGACTTGGTTCGTTATGAGTGAGACACAATCTATAGTTTAGGTCAGATGAACCTTAAGGACTAAAGATTCCATGCTTTACATCTATTCCGTGCATATATAATATATATAATAATAATTCCATGCTTTACATCTATTCCACGTTAGATGTTTTCAACTAATTGAGAGATATTTATGTGTATATTTGTGTGTATGTGTGTTTATATATGTGTGTGGGGGTGTGTGGTGGGGGAGGGGGCAGGGGATGGGGTGGGGGGAGGGGGGGGGGGGCAGGGATGGGGGTGGGGTAGGGGTGTGTGTCTATGTGTACTAATAATTCCATGCTTTACATACTTTACATCTATTCCGTGCATATATAATATCTATAATAATAATTCCATGCTTTACGTCTATTCCACGTTAGATGTTTTCAACTAATTTAGACATATTTATGTGTGTATGTGTATATGTGTGTGTATGGATGTGTCTGGTGGGGGAGGGGGCAGGGGGTGTGGTGGGCATGGGGGCAGGGGTGGTGGGGGGGTGTACGTGTACGTGTGTGTGCTTGGGGTGGGGTGAGGGGGGAGGGGGTGGTGGGGGGTGTACGTGTACGTGTGCGTGTGTGTGGTGGGGGTGGGGTAGGGGTAGGGGTGTGTGTCTATGTGCACTAATAACATTTCTTTTATCTATACTAATAACATTTTTTTACAGCAAATGTCTCCTTCAGGTATTAAGGCGAAGATGATGATGTTGTTTATGATGATGTCGTCTGGGCTCGGTGGTAGCGGAGGCGACGAGGGATTCTCGGCCCCTAGCATCCCCAAATATGGAACATTTGGGATGACCATCGAGAACAAATCGGAGCTATTAGAGAAATCCCTCGAGCTGCTAAAGACGGTCATCGGCCCGGGGTTTATGAGTTGGAAGGTGGTGCCATGTGAGCTCAAGTTAGCTGTTTGGGCAGCACTACAGGTAATATATTTATATTTATATGAATATTTTAATTTCAATTTCAATTTCAATTTCAATTTCATTTTATATTTATATTTATTCACAACTAACATTGTATTTTTTGGACAGGAACAATTCAACTTGGATCCAAAGCTACGTGATTCCGTCTTGGAGCAGTTGAGGGAGCAACACAAGACGTGGAAGGAAAATATGCAGACACGGTACTTTGGGAAAACACGAGAGTCCATTATCCAATGGCGTGGATCCGTCCCGCCCAAGGAGCCGATCTCATTGGCACAATGGCAAAAGTTCATTGACAATGAGATCGAGGATCGACAATTGGCATCTCGCCAATCGAGGAGGGAAAATCGGGAAAAAAAGACGGACGTGCACTACTCCGGCCGGACGTCTTACGCCGAGGTGGAGCATAAGATGAAGGTAAGATTTAATTTTTCTATAACTACAGAAAGATATTATTCTTCATTATTTTACTTTGTGGGGCCGATACTAATTTTACTTTATTTTATTTCGGGGGTAGGGAGTGGCCCAGGGGGTAAGACACATAGGCTCGATACTTATGTGGCTCTTCGAACAAAGAAGGGGAAGGACAAGGAGGTGTCCCCGAGCGTCGCGGCTCGATACGTTATAATTTTTTAGTTTACTTATTTTACTAATCATGTGCTTTTGCCGTTTCAGGAAAAGCTTAAGGAAGTGCATGAGTCGCAGTCTGATGCCGACAAGGCGTCTTTGTCCACAGACACACTCAACCAAGTTCTTAGCTCTGATTGCAAGGGGAGGACAAGGGGGTGAGCTCGTGGGTGGCCAAATCTAGGATCATCGGATTGGAGAAGAGCGACACCGGGTTGGCTCGAACGATGGATTCACATGACGCCAAGTTGTCCCGTTTGGAGGCGACGGTCCAAGATATGTACTCATTCAAGAAGCGTATATTGGGTGGAGACCGTAAGTGGAAAGGGAAGGAATAGGCGGTGGAGGAGGAGGAGGAGGTACGTGAGAACGAGGCACAGGATGACGAGGATGTGGACCTCGTTGCTTCATCCTCGACACGTGCATACTTCGATGATCCACTTCCTTATTTGGCTCCCTTCCCTAGACCGATGTCGACAATTGGTTGGCCGAGTGTGTTCATATTGGACGTATTTGATGGCCAGCGGATAGGGCGGGGGTTGAGGGACCCGAATATCGTCTAGTGTGGAATAGTTCATGGACGAGCGCTTCAAGAGATCGAGTCCAAAGTGCTCGTCACGCATGTGATACCCAGGAAGGAGAACTCCCTATTGTGGTTGTGGGAATAATGCGGAACAATGCGATACGATGTTTATTAGTGGGTGTGTCAATTCGTATATCGTGTGGTGATTGGACATAAATATTGTATATTTATTCCCCTAATTTCAGTGCATTTATGAACCCGAGTGCTGTAACCTATATGGATTTGATGCACATTTATGCTACTAATCTTCGTTGATAAGTATTTCGTGTTTCTTGCTTCTCTTATTGGTTTTACAGGTTAATTATGCAAGCAGCGCAAAAGAGAAAGCGAGACAATGAAAGAAAAGCTAAAAAGGCAAGTTCAAGGGCATTTTGGTAATTCTACAACCAGATGCCGACAGAGGAGTAAATTGGAAAGTATAAGAGCTCGGAACAACGAGAACACTGGAAGAAACAACACCCAAATCCGAGCTACGGTTGATGAGTTATGACCCGTTGAAGTTGAAGAAAAATCCAAGGAAGAAAGGAAAGAAAACAACAAAAATTCTAAGTGTTGAATGAAAGAAAAAGCACCCCAAACCAGCAAACATTCTCGAACCCAGGCGTGAACCGGTTTGGTGGGCGAAGCGGTTCGGGGGTCCTGATGCGCGAATTTTCCTCCTTCATTCTGATTGGTTCCAAAGGATCCCTTTAGGTTAAAAACTCTCGAAGAAGTGTGGGATACATAGGTAGTAACTTAGGAACAGCCGTTCTGGATATTTTTGAGTAGTTTTTGATAGAGAAAAAGTGAGGAGAACATCTAGGATCATAATTTTGATTTATTGCTGCAAGATCCATACACTTCCGGGTTTGTTTTCAAGTTGTAATCTCAGCTATATTTTTGTGATTTTCAGTTAATTTTTCTGCAT
The DNA here is from genome assembly GCA_949130495.1 of Sambucus nigra. Lineage (NCBI taxonomy): Eukaryota > Viridiplantae > Streptophyta > Magnoliopsida > Dipsacales > Adoxaceae > Sambucus > Sambucus nigra. The sequence continues at coordinate 275,300,831 of OX422209.1, read as the reverse complement.
GGTTTGAATGAATTTCTGCATTTATAATAATTAACTACATATATCGATCTAGTGTTATTATGAGTTTGCTGTCATACAACGTTATTATTTCATGCATCGTTCAGTTTAATATGTCCAGCTAGGTTGAAAAGGTTGGGATGCATGAACTCAACCTAATGTGTTAGTGCACGTATATAAAGTTAATCCGATGAATTCAATGATTGATTTTGATCATATTGCGTAATTACATTATAATTGTGGATCTTTATATCTCGTTTACCTTTGGGTACTCGTGATGATTTAGAGTACAATTTGAGTGTCATTACCGCGATACCGATTTACTCATCCTCAGATTAGGTATGACGCGGGCTTGAACCTCGTATACATAATGCTTGGGAGTACTAAATTCGGGGTCAGATCAACCAGATAAATTTATGATTAACATTATCACCGCACTACACTAGGGTTGGGGGATTTCATTCCCGACCTGTTTCTCTCATCATTTAAAATAAAAACTTGTTGAAAACATCAGTCATCCTCCATTTCGGTAGAGTAATTTTGTTGCATCTTTGCTCATTTTCATTATCGCATTTAGCTTAATCAATCTCAAAACCAAATCAATTTTCCTTTTTCTTTAGAGTCAAAGTTAGGATTTCTCTGTCTATCCAACGTCGTTACGTTCACTCGTCCTAGTTCCCTGAGGATTCGATACCCAGACTAGCCACTATACTCCACAAGAGTGTAGTTATAGTTTTGGTTTTTGTATTGTGGTTGGAAGCCGATAACAACGACTAGCGTATTACACGGACGCTCGGTTTTCCACTCAATCAAAATGGCACCGTTGTCGGGGAAGTAGGTAGACTTAAGATTAGATCGAGTCAATCCAAAGCTTTGATTAAAAATCTCTAAAAAAAATAATAAAATAAAATTAAATAAAATATAAAAAAAACACACAAAAAGATTCACCATCATCTCTCACAAGCCATTAATGCAAAATTCTGAAGTCCCTCTAAATGCTCCACAATTCTGGATCCCACCTCCCACACCGTCACGCTCAATCTCAAACAACACTCCATTTTCCTTCTACGGACACACCCCCGAGTACACCTCGAGCACACCAAGTGAGAGCACTGAGTCATTAAGAGAGAGAGAGGGGTTTGAAGAAAGGAAAATGGTGGAGTTAGAGATCGAGCAAGTAAGAGAGGACATATGCACTACTCGAGGGAGAGAGCTAGGGGACCTGAGCACGGAAGAATTTGAAAAATAATTCGGTCCGGTGGATGAGAGCCTGGATGAGAGCCTTAAAGATGAAGTCCAAACTCTCTTGGATTCATTTCGTCACCTAGAAGAAAGCGAATGGAAAGCTAAAATCGATAAATTCCTTCTTTGTGACCATCCACCCATACCACTAGAGGTCCCGAAGGCGAGTGAGGAGAAAAGTTGTGGTCCATCCGACTTAGAGCCCGACCCATGTGTCTTAAAAATTGAAAGAAACCTAGGTGTTCCCTCCGAGTCAGCGCACGCAGACCACGCTTTGAGTCAGCACCACGAGGATCCCTTTCCAATTAGTCATGATGAGTCTCCCGGTGTATCCTTTATCTATGGGCGAGGTCCCAACTTATTTCGATTGTTAGTATATGATAGGATGATGGGAGTGACAAGTAGAGCATCATTCCCCGTGCAAGGGGTCGGGTGAGTTCGTAGAGAGATGAGAGGTCGTCGCACCCCCGACGCGTATGGGGTGATTATTGTTGTATTTTTTAGTCATGCATGAGTGTCATATAGTGTCTTGTTGCATTTTAATATTTGTTTGTTTTATTTTTTCGCACTTTTCATTCGCCTTGAGTTAGATTTTTCGTCCTTTTTGCTTGAGGACAATGCAAAAGTCTAAGTTAGGGGGGGTCACAATTGCGTATTTCTAAAACTTCACAAATTTTCAAAAATGCCCAGAAATTTCCAAAAAAAATCATGAAATTTTGAAAAAACCAAAAATATTTTTGTTCAAAATAAATAAAAATTGGAATTCAAAATTTTCAAAAATATCATTAAAAGTCGAATTGAAGTCTCAAGTTGTAAAATTCAACGTACACAAAGCCAAAATTGACCAAAGATGGAAATTGAGCGAAAATTGACGACTTAACGAACGAATGTGGAGATTAACAAACCCGGTGAGATTCGAGCCTATCACGTTTTGCGAGTTTTTAAATTAATCCGAGTTAATTGTTAACTCAAAGTTCTTTTTAGCGCTTAATAAGTTGTTTAGGATCTCAATCCTTTCATTTTGATCGGTTTTAAAAAATGTGTGCAATATTGCCTTGAAAAACATGCCAAATTAGCCTCTAAACTTAAATTCACCTCGAAACGCATATGGTAACGCAATTGGCATTTTGGACAATGAAGCAGGCCCTCGTTTGTCACCCAAAATTTTGGCCAGAAAAAAATAGCGAAAAATCACCCTTTGCAACTCAAATTGAGCCGAATAATTTTCCCTTTCGTTTGACAACCCGAAAAACCCAAAATAGTCGGAATTGTGAAAAATGAGAAAATTCAGATTTTAAGTCCAAAAAGTGCATATAAAGGGGCAAGAAACAAAATAGTATGCTCAACAAAAACAACAAGAAAAGAAATGAAAAAACAGAAAAAAAATAGAAAAAGAAGAAAAAATGAGAAATAGCCCAGAAAAAGCACAAATGGACATCATTAATGAGTTTTCCAATTCCAACCTTACATACCTCCTTCATTTTACCCAATGCAACTTTCAACCCGAAAAAGTCCTAACCGAGTCCGAATTGCGAAAATTGATTACCGCGTGGAGAGTTAAGACACCAAAAGATAATATAAGAGGTTAAGTGCGCAAAATAGAGGCAATGTTCCCGTTTTTAAAATCGTAATCCGTTGATGAGATCCTTTCACCACAAAGTTTTCATCTTTCTAATTGCAGGCGTGAATTTGCTTCCATTACATTTACTCTTTATATCACGCATGCCGAGAGAATAGACATAATCCGAGAGATTTTTTTGTGAGAGCGTTCCGTGAGAAATTGTAATCAAAATGAATTTTCGAATAAGTAACGTAATGATCAATGGGTGGAAATTGGCGATTATATTTCCGACTTCGCACACACGCATTAAGGTTTGAGACTCGTAAATATGACTTGATGATAACTATTTTTTGGAAAGTTTGAATTACACAATTTTTGCATATTTTGAAATTTCTTTGAGTCGAATTTTGTGGGTATATTCTCTGCAAACCCTCACGAGACACAACTCGTCCTACTAGGGTGACCTAGGGGTTTAAAGGCTTGTTGCATGCGCTAAATGTAATCGCTTGCCCGCGAAAAAGGTATTTTATCCTAATAAAATGGGATCTTCAAGAGTAGAACCTCATTAGGATTATTTTACATTGCTCGGGACGCGCAAAGTTCTAAGTTAGGGGGGTTTGATTGGACATAAATATTGTATATTTATTCCCCAAATTTCAGTGCATTTGTGAACCCGAGTGATGTAACCTATATGGATTTGATGCACATTTATGCTACTAATATTCGTTGGCAAGTATTTCGTGTTTCGAGCTTCTCTTATTGGTTTTACAGGTTAATTATGCAAGCAGCGCAAAAGAGAAAGCGAGACAATGAAAGAAAAGCTAAAAAGGCAAGTTCAAGGCATTTCGGTAATTCTACAGCCAGATCCCGACGGAGGAGTCAACTGGAAAGTTGAAGAGCTCGGAACAAAGATAACACTGGAAGAAACGGCACCCAACTCCGAGCTACGGTGATGAGTTATGACCCATTGAAGTTGAAAAAAAATCTAAGGAATAAAGGAAAGAAAACAAGAAAAATTCTAAGTGTTTAATGAAAGAAAAAGCACCCCAAACCAGCAAACATTCTAGAACCCAGGCGCAAACCGGTTTGGTGGGCGAACCGGTTTGGGGTATATGCGAACCGGTTAGGGGGTCCTGATGCGCGAATTTTCCTCCTTCATACTGGTTGGTTCAAAAGGACCCCTTTAGGTTAAAAACTCTCGAAGAAGTGTGGGATACGTAGGTAGTAACTTAGGAAAAGCCGTTCTGGATATTTTTGAGTAGTTTTTGATAGAGAAAAAGTGAGGAAAACATCTAGGAACATAATTTTGATTTATTGCTGCAAGATCCATGCACTTCCGGGTTTGTTTTCAAGTTGTAATCTCAGCTATATTTTTGTGATTTTCAGTATTCTTGCATTGTAATTTTTCTGCATGGTTTGAATGAATTTATACATTTATAATAATTAACTACGTATATTGATCTAGTGTTATTATGAGTTTGCTCGCATACAACGTTATTATTTCATGCATCGTTCAGTTTAATATGTCTGGATAGGTTGAAAAGGTTGGTATGCATGAACTCAACCTAATGTGTTAGTGCACGTGTATAAAGTTAATCCGATGAATTCAATGATTGATTTTAACCGTATTGCGTAATTACATTATAATTGTGGATCTTTATATCTCGTTTACCTTTGGTTACTCGTGATGATTTAGAGTACAATTTGAGTGTCATTACCGCGATACCGATTTACTCATCCTCAGATTAGGTATGACGCGGGCTTGAACCTCGTATACATAATGCTTGGGAGTACTAAATTCCGGGTCAGATCAACCAGATAAATTTATGATTAACATTATCACAGCACTACACTAGGGTTGGGGAATTGCATTCCCGACCTGTTTCTCTCATCATTTAAAATAAAAAGTTGTTGAAAACATCCGTCATCCTCCATTTCGGTAGAGTAATTTAGTTGCATCTTTACTCATTTTCATTATCCCATTTAGCTTAATCAATCTCAAAACCAAATCAATTTTCCTTTTTCTTTAGAGTCAAAGTTCGGATTTCTCTGTCTATCCAACTTTGTTACGTTCACTTGTCCTAGTTCCCTGAGGATTCAATACCCAGACTAGCCACTATACTCCATAAGAGTGTAGTTATAGTTTAGGTTTTTGTATTGTGGTTGGAAGCCGATAAAAACGACTAGCGTATTACACCGACACTCGGTTTTCCACTCGATTAAAATGGCGTCGTTGTCGGGGAAGTAGGTAGACTTAGGATTAGATCGAGTCAATCCAAAGCTTTGACCAAAAATCTCTAAAAAAAAAAAAGATTCACCATCATCTCTCACAAGCCATTAATGCAAAATTCTGAAGTCACTCCAAATGCTCCACAGTTCTGGATCCCACCTCCCACACCGTCACACTCAATCTAAAACAACACTCCATTTTCCTTCTTAGGACACGCCCACGAGTACACCTCGAGCACACCAAGTGAGAGCACTGAGTCATTAAGAGAGAGATAGGGGTTGGAAGAAAGGAAAATGGTGGAGTTAGAGATCGAACAAGTAAGAGAGGACATAGGCACTACTCGAGGGAGAGAGCTAGGGGACCTGAGCATGGAAGAATTTGAAAAAGAATTCGGTCCAGTGGATGAGAGCCTTAAAGACGAAGTACAAACTCTCTTGGATTCATTTCGTCACCTAGAAGAAAGCGAATGGAAAGCTAAAATCGATAAATTCCTTCTTTGTGACCATCCACCCATACCACTAGAGGTCCCGAAGGCGAGTGAGGAGAAAAGTTGTGGTCCATCCGACTTAGAGCCCGACCCATGTGTCTTAAAAATTGAAAGAAACCTAGGTGTTCCCTCCGAGTCAGCGCACGCAGACCACGCTTTGAGTCAGCATCACGAGGATCCCTTTCCAATTAGTCATGATGAGTCTCCCGGTGTATCCTTTATCTATGGGCGAGGTCCCAACTTATTCCGATTGTTAGTATATCATAGGATGACGGGAGTGACAAGTAGAGCATCGTTCCCCGTGCAAGGGGTCGGGTGAGTTCATAGAGAGATGAGAGGTCGTAGCAACCCCGACGCGTATGGGATGATTATTGTTGTATTTTTAAGTCATGCATGAGTGTCATATAGTGTCTTGTTGCATTTTAATATTTGTTTGTTTTATTTTTCCGCACTTTTCATTCGCCTTGAGTTAGATTTTCGTCCTTTTTGCTTGAGGACAATGCAAAAGTCTAAGTTAGGGGGGGTCACAATTGCGTATTTCTAAAACTTCACAAATTTTCAAAAATGCCCAGAAATTTAAAAAAAAAATCATAAAATTTTGAAAAACCCAAAAATATTTTTGTTCAAAATAAATAAAATTTGGAATTCAAAATTTTCAAAAATATCATTAAAAGTCGAATTGAAGTCTCAAGTTGTAAAATTCAACGTACACAAAGCCAAAATTGACCAAAGATGGAAATTGAGCGAAAATTGACGACTTAACGAACGAATGTGGAGATTAACAAACCCGGTGAGATTCGAGCCTATCACGTTTTGCAAGTTTTTAAATCAATCCGAGTTAATTGTTAACTCAAAGTTCTTTTTAGCGCTTAATAAGTTGTCTAGGATCTCAATCCTTTCATTTTGATCGGTTTTAAAAAATGTGTGCAATATTGCCTTGAAAAACATGCCAAATTAGCCTCTAAACTTAAATTCACCTCGAAACGCATATGGTAACGCAATTGGAATTTTGGGCAATGAAGTAGGCCCTCGTTTGTCACCCAAAATTTTGTCCAGCAAAAAAATAGCGAAAAATCACCCTTTGCAACCCAAATTGAGCCGAATAATTTTCCCTTTCGTTTGACAACCCGAAAAACCAAAAATAGCCGAAATTGTGAAAATTGAGAAAATTTAGATTTTAAGTCCAAAAAGTGCATATAAAGGGGCAAGAAACAAAATAGTATGCTCAACAAAAACAACAAGAAAAGAAACGAAAAAACAGAAAAAATAAATAGAAAAAGAAGAAAAAATGAGCAATAGCCCAGAAAAAGCACAAATGGACATCATTAATGACTTTTCCAATTCCAACCTTCCATACCTCCTTAATTTTACCCAATGCAACTTTCAACCCGAAAAAGTCCTAACCGAGTCCAAATTGCGAAAATTGATTACCGCGTGGAGAGTTAAGACACCAAAAGATAATATAAGAGGTTAAGTGCGCAAAATAGAGGCAATGTTCCCGTTTTTAAAATCGTAATCCGTTTGTGAGATCCTTTCACCACAAAGTTTCCGTCTTTCTAATTGCAGGCATGAATTTGCTTCCATTACATTTACTCTTTATATCACGCATGCCGAGAGAATAGCCATAATCCGAGAGATTCGTTTGTGAGAGCGTTCCGTGAGAAATTGAAATCAAAACGAATTTTTGAATAAGTAACGTAATGATCAATCGGTGGAAATTGGCGGTTATATTCCTGGCTTCGCACACACGCACTAAGGTTTGAGACACGTAAATATGACTTGATGATAACTATTTTCTGGAAAGTTTCAATTACACAATTTTTGCATATTTTGAAATTTCTTTGAGTCGAATTTTGTGGGTATATTCTCTGCAAACCCTCACGAGACACAACTCGTCCTACTAGGGTGACCTAGGGGTTTAAAGGCTTGTTGCATGCGCTAAATGCAATCGCTTGCCCGCGAAAAAGGTATTTTATCGTAATAAAATGGGATCTTCAAGAGTTGAACCTCATTAGGATTCTTTTACATTGCTCGGGATGCGCAAAGTTCTAAGTTAGGGGGGTTTGATTGGACACAAATATTGTATATTTATTCCCCTAATTTCAGTGCATTTGTGAACCCGAGTGATGTAACCTATATGGATTTGATGCACATTTATGCTACTAATCTTCTTTGGCAAGTATTTTGTGTTTCATGCTTCGATTATTGGTTTTACAGGTTAATTATGCAAGCAGCGCAAAAGAGAAAGCGAGAAAATGAAAGAAAAGCTAAAAAGGCAAGTTCAAGGGAATTTTGGTAATTCTGCAGCCAGATCCCGACGGAGGACTCAACTGGAAAGTTGAAGATCTCGAAACAACGAGAACACTGGAAGAAACGGCACCCAAATTCGAGCTACGGTGATGAGTTATGACCCGTTGAAGTTCAAGAAAAATCGAAGGAAGAAAGGAAAGAAAACAAGAAAAATTCTAAGTGTTTAATGAAAGAAAAAGCACCCCAAACCAGCAAAAATTCTCGAACCCAGGCACGAACCGGTTTGGTGGGCGAACCGGTTCGGAGGTCCTGATGCACGAATTTTTCTCCTTCATTCTGATTGGTTCCAAAGGATCCCTTTAGGTTAAAAACTCTCGAAGAAGTGTGGGATACGTAGGTAGTAACTTAGGAACAACTGTTATGGATATTTTTGAGTAGTTTTTTATAGAGAAAAAGTGAGGAGAACATCTAGGAACATAATTTTGATTTATTGCTACAAGATCCATACATTTCCGGGTTTGTTTTCAAGTTGTAATCTCAGCTATATTTTTGTGATTTTCAGTATTCTTGCATGGTAATTTTTCTGCATGGTTTGAATGAATTTCTGCATTTATAATACTTAACTACGTATATCGATCTAGTGTTATTATGAGTTTGCTCGCATACAACGTTATTATTTCATGCATCGTTCAGTTTAATATGTCCGGCTAGGTTGAAAATGTTGGGATGCATGAACTCAACCTAATGTGTTAGTGCATGTGTATAAAGTTAATCCGATGAATTCAATGATTGATTTTGATCGTATTGCGTAATTACATTATAATTGTGGATCTTTATATCTCATTTACCTTTGGGTACTCGTGATGATTTAGAGTACAATTTGAGTGTCATTACCGCGTTACCGATTTACTCATCCTCTGATTAGGTATGACGCGGGCTTGAACCTCGTATACATAATGCTTGGGAGTACTAAATTTAGGGTCAGATCAACCAGATAAATTTATGATTAACATTATCACAGCACTACACTAGGGTTGGGGGATTGCATTCCCGACCTGTTTCTCTCATCATTTAAAATAAAAAGTTGTTGAAAACATCAGTCATCCTCCATTTCGGTAGAGTAATTTAGTTGCATCTTTGCTCATTTGCATTATCACATTTAGCTTAATCAATCTCAAAACCAAATCAATTTTCCTTTTTCTTTAGAGTCAAAGTTAGGATTTCTCTGTCTATCCCACGTCGTTACGTTCACTCGTCCTAGTTCCCTGAGGATTCGATACCCAGACTAGCCACTATACTCCACAAGCGTGTAGTTATAGTTTAGGTTTTTGTATTGTGGTTGGAAGCCGATAACAACGACTAGCATATTACACGGACGCTCGGTTTTCCACTCGATCAAAATGGCGCCGTTGCCGGGGAAGTAGGTATACTTAGGATTAGATCGAGTCAATCCAAAGCTTTGACCAAAAATCTCTAAAAAAATAAAAATAAAATAAATATAAAAAATTAAAAAAAAACACAAAAAGATTCACCATCATCTCTCACAAGCCATTAATGCAAAATTCTGAAGTCACTCCAAATGCTCCACAGTTATGGATCCCACCTCCCACACCGTCACACTCAATCTCAAACAACACTCCATTTTCCTTCTTAGGACAGGCCCACGAGTACACCTCGAGCACACCTCGAGCACACCAAGTGAGAGCACTGAGTCATTAAGAGAGAGAGAGGGGTTGGAAGAAAGGAAAATGGTGGAGTTAGAGTTCGAGCAAGTAAGAGAGGACATAGGCACTACTCGAGGGAGAGAGCTAGGGGACCTGAGCATGGAAGAATTTGAAAAAGAATTTGGTCCGGTGGATGAGAGCCTTAACGACGAAGTCCAAACTCTATTGGATTCATTTCTTCACCTAGAAGAAAGTGAATGGAAAGCTAAAATCGATAAATTCCTTCTTTGTGACCATCCACCCATACCACTAGAGGTCCCGAAGGCGAGTGAGGAGAAAAGTTGTGGTCCATCCGACTTAGAGCCTGACCCATGTGTCTTAAAAATTGAAAGAAACCTAGGTGTTCCATCCGAGTCAGCGCACGCAGACCACGCTTTGAGTCAGCATCACGAGGATCCCTTCCCAATTAGTCATGATGAGTCTCCCGGTGTATCCTTTATCTATGGGCGAGGTCCCAACTTATTCCGATTGTTAGTATATGATAGGATGACGGGAGTGACAAGGAGAGCATCATTCCCCGTGCAAGGGGTCGGGTGAGTTCGTAGAGAGATGAGAGGTCGTCGCACCCCCGACGCGTATGGGGTGATTATTGTTGTATTTTTGAGTCATGCATGAGTGTCATATAGTGTCTTGTTGCATTTTAATATTTGTTTATTTTATTTTTTCGCACTTTTCATTCGCCTTGAGTTAGATTTTTCGTCCTTTTTGCTTGAGGACAATGCAAAAGTCTAAGTTAGGGGGGGTCACAATTGCGTATTTCTAAAACTTCACAAATTTTCAAAAATGCCCAGAAATTTCCAAAAAAAATCATAAAATTTTGAAAAAACCAAAAATATTTTTGTTCAAAATAAATAAAAATTGGAATTCAAAATTTTCAAAAATATCATTAAAAGTCGAATTGAAGTCTCAAGTTGTAAAATTCAACGTACACAAAGCCAAAATTGACCAAAGATGGAAATTGAGCGAAAATTGACGACTTAACGAACGAATGTGGAGATTAACAAACCCGGTGAGATTCGAGCCTATCACGTTTTGCGAGTTTTTAAATTAATCCGAGTTAATTGTTAACTCAAAGTTCTTTTTAGCGCTTAATAAGTTGTCTAGGATCTCAATCCTTTCATTTTGATCGGTTTTAAAAAATGTGTGCAATATTGCCTTGAAAAACATGCCAAATTAGCCTCTAAACTTAAATTCACCTCGAAACGCATATGGTAACGCAATTGGCATTTTGGACAATGAAGTAGGCCCTCGTTTGTCACCCAAAATTTTGGCCAACAAAAAAATAGCGAAAAATCACCCTTTGCAACCCAAATTGAGCCGAATAATTTTCCCTTTCGTTTGACAACCCGAAAAACCCAAAATAGTCGGAATTGTGAAAAATGAGAAAATTCAGATTTTAAGTCCAAAAAGTGCATATAAAGGGGCAAGAAACAAAATAGTATGCTCAACAAAAACAACAAGAAAAGAAATGAAAAAACAGAAAAAAATAGAAAAAGAAGAAAAAATGAGAAATAGCCCAGAAAAAGCACAAATGGACATCATTAATGAGTTTTTCAATTCCAACCTTCCATACCTCCTTCATTTTACCCAATGCAACTTTCAACCCGAAAAAGTCCTAACCGAGTCCGAATTGCGAAAATTGATTCCCGCGTGGAGAGTTAAGACACCAAAAGATAATATAAGAGGTTAAGTGCGCAAAATAGAGGCAATGTTCCCGTTTTTAAAATCGTAATCCGTTGATGAGATCCTTTCACCACAAAGTTTTCATCTTTCTAATTGCAGGCGTGAATTTGCTTCCATTACATTTACTCTTTATATCACGCATGCCGAGAGAATAGACATAATCCAAGAGATTTTTTTGTGAGAGCGTTCCGTGAGAAATTGTAATCAAAACGAATTTTTGAATAAGTAACGTAATGATCAATCAGTGGGAATTGGCGGTTATATTTTATCCTAATAAAATGGGATCTTCAAGAGTTGAACCTCATTAGGATTCTTTTACATTGCTCGAGACGCGCAAAGTTCTAAGTTAGGTGGGTTTGATTGGACATAAATATTGTATATTTATTCCCCTAATTTCAGTCCATTTGTGAACCCGAGTGATGTAACCTATATGGATTTAACGCACATTTATGCTACTAATCTTCGTTGGCAAGTATTTTGTGTTTCATGCTTCTCTTATTGGTTTTACAAGTTAATTATGCAAGCAACGCAAAAGAGAAAGCGAGACAATGAAAGAAAAGCTAAAAAAGGCAAGTTCAAGGGAATTTGGTAATTCTGCAGCCAGATCCCGACGAAGGAGTCAACTGGAAAGTTGAAGATCTCAGAACAACGAGAATACTGGAAGAAACGGCACCCAAATCCGAGCTACGGTTGATGAGTTATGACCCGTTGAAGTTGAAGAAAAATCGAAGGAAGAAAGGAAAGGAAACCAGAAAAATTCTAAGTGTTGAATGAAAGAAAAAGCACCCCAAACTAGCAAACATTCTCGAACCCAGGCGTGAACCGGTTTGGTGGGCGAACCGGTTCGGGGTATATGCGAACCGGTTCGGGGGTCCTGATGCACGAATTTTCCTCCTTCATTCTGATTGGTTCCAAAGGGACCCTTTAGGTTAAAAACTCTTGAAGAAGTGTGGGATACGTAGGTAGTAACTTAGGAACAGCCGTTCTGGATATTTTGAGTAGTTTTTGATAGAGAAAAAGTGAGGAGTACATCTAGGAACATAATTTTGATTTATTGCTGCAAGATCCAAGCACTTCCGGGTTTGTTTTCAAGTTGCAATCTCAGCTATATTTTTGTGATTTTCAGTATTCTTGCATGGTAATTTTTCTGCATGGTTTGAATGAATTTCTGCATTTATAATACTTAACTACGTATATCGATCTAGTGTTATTATTAGTTTTCTCGCATATAACGTTATTACTTCATGCATCGTTCAGTTTAATATGTCCGGCTAGGTTGAAAAGGTTGGGATGCATGAACTCAACCTAATGTGTTAGTGCATGTGTATAAAGTTAATCCGATGAATTCAATGATTGATTTTTATCGTATTGCGTAATTACATTATAATTTTGGATCTTTATATCTCGTTTACCTTTGGGTACTCGTGATGATTTAGAGTACAATTTGAGTGTCATTACCGCGATACCGATTTACTCATCCTCAGATTAGGTATGACGCGGGCTTGAACCTCGTATACATAATGCTTGGGAGTACTAAATTCCGGGTCAGATCAACCAGATAAATTTATGATTAACATTATCACCGCACTATACTAGGGTTGGGGGATTGCATTCCCGACCTGTTTCTCTCATCATTTAAAATAAAAAGTTATTGAAAACATCAGTCATCCTCCATTTCGGTATTGTAATTTAGTTTCATTTTTGCTCATTTTCATTATCGCATTTAGCTTAATCAATCTCAAAACCAAATCAATTTTCTTTTTTCTTTAGAGTCAAAGTTAGGATTTCTCTGTCTATCCAACGTCGTTACGTTCACTCGTCCTAGTTCCCTGAGGATTCGATACCCAGACTTGCCACTATACTCCACAAGAGTGTAGTTATAGTTTAGGTTTTTGTATTGTGGTTGGAAGCCGATAACAACGACTAGCGTATTACACGGACGCTCGGTTTTCCACTCGATCATGTGGCCTACTCACCTCCTCACATTTACCCCAGACATGTAGTGACATTATTTTTAAGTTGGTACATTTTAATTATATTTAGATTATATCGTCATGTATATTGTTTCTATTTTGAATAGATATTTGCATTATCTTTAGTTTGTTTGGATATATGATGTTTGAATAGATACAACATTGCTATAACATGTACAAATATACTGCTGGGCAGTGGCAGTGGCCATACTGCCCAACAGATTATTTTTAAATTCTGTCCAGAATTGTCACGGTCATTGACCGTGACAAGTCCTTGACAAATAAGGTTGTCACGGACTTGTCACGATTAATGACCGTGATAATTTTCTTAAAAAGGGTCAAGGCTTTGTCACGGTTAATAACCGTGACTAAACTTGTCGCGAGCCATGATCGTGACACGATCGTGACAATTCTAACGAACTTGTCACGGTCAATGATCCTGACACGTCCGTGATAAAAAAAGTTATCTCGCCGCGAATTATCAAGTCCAACTTGTCAAGGTCAATGACCATGACAATAGTGCATATTTAGTGTAGTAATGGTTCAAATGGCGTACATATATCTTTTGAATGACATATGCCTATCATTCGAATGACTTGATTTTCAGAAAAAAAATTCACTCTATTTCAGTACTTGCTTGATACTTATTCGTTTCTATACTGATGTGGTACTTTTGGAAAGTTTAGATTCATTTATCATTGATTTATTCATGTTTGATTCAAATATTACATTGCTGGATGAGTTATGTTTAGTTACATCATTGGTTATATTAATGATTAATTCATGTGATTGTTTACTAGATACACTTTGTCATGTATTGGTCTTTTTAGCTAGTTGGTCATGTTTATTTAGATATGCTTCACATGTTATACTTATGTTAAATATGTGTTTCTATGTTTATTTCTTCGACTAGTTGTCTATTCCAAAAAAAAGGGGGAGAGATCGACATGTGATGTCGGGGGAGACTTGTTGAGTTTTGATATTTTAATTGATTTGATCATATTATTTTTATGTCATTTGTTCCTCCATACTTCACTTGGTAGTTGTTTGTTTCGTGTGTCTAGTGATTATTTAAAGATTCAAATTTTTTTAGACTACATCACATTCAGACAGTTCATGATTGTTGGTTATATATTTACTAGATTGTGTCTTGTATTTTTCTTTTGGGTTTATGGGATAGGATTTTGGTCATTCGGCTTGACGGCCTGGCATAGGCGTTTCACTATTTTTGGTTTTGTCCCGGAATAGCCAAGGGGGAGATTTGTAAGGAAAAGTTTCCAAATAGTGTCACTTTGTATTTATTGGAATTATTCCGGATAAAAACCACTTTGAGTCATCGGATAAATTTTACTTGTCACAATTCCCATTACTCCTATGATGTTGTGTTGAAGACATAGTAGCCAAGCTTCAAAAATAAATCATACCGAGTTTTGGTGCACGTTTCGCGTCTTCACATTATTTTTCGAGATTCTCTCAGGTATAAATGCATAATGGTTTATGGATACTTAGAATATTTTTCTAAGGATGTTATTTTATTTAAATCTGATTTTAAAATGTTTTTAAAATGATTTTTCTGAGTTAAATCATGTTTAGAGTCGCATGAACATTACCTTGCATTTTATTTACTTCAAATGACTTCACGGGTCATTCAAACAACATTTCACTGTCGTTCAAACGACATGGCACTCTCATTCAAATGAGATGTTGTGTTCGTTTAAACGACATGCTTGTTTTGTTCAAATGACGCATTGCCTCAAAGATTTTATTTAAGGATTATTTTACTCAGAAAAACGAGGGTGCAGAAAATAAAAAACAAAACAAAACTTGTACATTTATTTGCAATTTCTTACCAAAGCTTTTCAAAGCAAAAACATCTTTCCTTGTTTTCAAGATCTGAGTTTACATATCCATATGACATAGAGATATTGTGTTTACACTGCTGTTTATTTCTTTCATCATAAGATGAACATGTTTACGTGCGGTGGACTCCGTTCGTGATGATTGCGGTGAAGAAATGGTGGACTCCTTGTACTGAATCGTAGATGGTTACCAAGCTACATTGGTAGATACCGAGGCATACGTGGACTCGTGTGTTATGAACCTGGCGTAGGTGGATATTGCGTTGCACTGTGGAGGAGTGTTTGAAGATAGAAGAGCGTCAAAACTTGTAGGGGATCGAGCCATTGTGTAAGTCTACTGTTTACTCTTTGTAAAACCATAACATAGTGATTATCTGGCTAGGCCGTCTGAGGTTTTTTTTCTTTGTGATTTCTTCGTACATTGACATGTTTTTGTGCTTTGATTTATTTAATTTATCTGCTATCACCTAGATGCATGTTTAGGGTAAAAAATAAAATTTGGTAAATCGGTTTTCATAAGAAAGGGTGCTATGTTTAAAGTGGTAAATTTAGTTCAATCATTAAATTGGAAAAACATAAAAATATTGAACTTGTGTTTATTTGTGACCACCCATAGCATTCTCAAATTGGTAAAAGAGATTTTAGCTATTTTCACACTTTCACCTCTCTTAGCAAAACCTAGGATTTGGTGGTTGGTGAATCTCCGATTTGACCCTGAGTGGGACTCGATCTTCTTTCATGTTGTCGTATTGAGGAATATTGCTGCTGTGGTGAGACATCATAGGCTTTATTTCGACAAATGTTTTCTTAGGAAAAAGAATCGCTTCCCACAGAGGGCGCAATTTGTGAGTGGATGAATTATTTCAACAAGAAATCTAGAAAGCAATATCGAGATGAAAGAATAAATGATCACTCACAACACCAGAGATATGTGGTTCGAAAACTTGCCTACGTTCACGGAGAAGTTATTGTAGTCTTATTAGTGTTTCTCAAATAATCGAGGTTACATCCCTTTGCCCCGGATCAAGGTTTATGTTTTATAGTTGTAGAAATAGGTGATTGAATTGTATAAGTAACTCAACTAGCTTGAAGATAGCTCGTAGGTGTCCCTGAATTTCTCCTCTTATATTGTTGGTAACCGATTTGAGTCTATCTCCATGCATTTAAGTACATGTAAAATACATGGATCCAAAATAATTATTTCGAGTTGGGCCGGACAGTTCATGTAGCATACTGGTCGGCTGCGATATTGATCTTGAATAAATAACCCCCCACACTTATCACATATCTAATATTCAAAACTTCATATATAACCTTTGGTTAACACCAAATAATACATAACATGAATATTAGAACAAACATTTAATGATAAAAATATATGTAGTGATTTATAGCATAAAATATGGAAAAATAATTTAGTTTTCAAAAAATAAAAAATTGAGTTATCACTGTAGTAATATAAAAATAATTCCTTCAGGATCACTCTCCAATTCGTAGAATCGTAAACTCAATTTTTAAGTGAGAGTTATTAGCATTGACATTATTACAAAAAATGACAGAAAAATACGTTTTTAGGAGTCTAAACGACGTCAAATCTCCGAGATACGGTGACTCCCATTGTTTACAATGGGTTTTGTTTATTTTGACGTTTCCAGGTTACCATCAAAATTTCGTAAAATTCTGAGCAAGAAAACGTTATAAGTCACTGAAAACGTTCCTCAAAATTATTTTTAATTTATCTTGAACAAAAAGGAATTAATCCACCCAAATCCATCATGAATTAAACGCTTTTGAAATAAATCAAAATCACTATGGATTAACAATCCTAAATCAATTTTGGGATTGTGATTATGAAAATTATCAGAAATCATACATAAATTCTATATAGAATCTTAAAAGTCATATAAGTTCTCACTAGATCATATGTATGAGAAATATAACAAAATCTCTTCTAAATCACAATCACAATACCAATCTCAATAATTTAATATGAAGAGGCTCTGATCCCACTTGTTGGAATATAGAATAAAATCAATCATATGTTCATAATCAACATATTATTATTATTATTATTATTATTATTATTATTATTATTAAATTTAGTAATTAAAAGACTAAGCATATTAGTAATCAACGTATTAGATTATTGAGACTACCTAATAAAAGAATTGTAGACAATGTGTACCTAAATCCATATTCGTGATTGAGACTTGTGGGTTAGAGTCTTCCGTAGATTAATCCCCCTCTCTCTCGATGAGTTATCTCTCAATGATGAGAATGTGGATAAAAGTGTTTTTGAGTGCATTAATCTTGGGCTCTAGAACCCTTCATTATTTTTTGCATCTAATTAGAACGCCATAAATTCTAATTAGGAGACTCTTGATTAGCCAATTGGTGACTTTTGAGTGACACGACTTTTGAGTAACTAGTAGGTGACTCTTGGGTAATCACATATTACAGAGCGCATGCTCATTTTTAGATGTCTTATTGGACTTTACTAATTAGATCACTTAATTAATCTAAACAGAATAGAAGCCCAAATACAATTGCTATTTTAATATGTAAACCCAATTAGAATATTAAAAATACTTTAGTAGGTTTCTTAATTTTTATATTTGCTTCAAGCATTAGTAGTGCACTATATTTACACTTATAATTTCTCAGCTATAGATATTAACATGTTGTGCTTATTAGGTTCGTTAAATTATGTTTTGTATAAATCTATAGCGAGACATATATTGTATATAATGTTTATTGTTACGTATTAAGATTTTGTTTGATGAGTTCATCTTGAATGTTTTAAATTTACTTTACGTTATTTTCTATATAATTTTAAACATAATAGTCTATTTCATAACAATTTTTATATATTGATTGAATAATATTATTTATTTATTTAAAACAATATTCAAATATTCAAATACATTACTCACAATCAAAATATCTTTCCACTATCATATATGTTTTGCCCGCAAGCTGGTACAACTTAAAAATCACCCTTTAAAGCCCAACTGCTCACATAGATAGATGGCAATTGTGGTAAGTAAACAAGGTTTGGTAGCAAGAATAAGACCGTGTCTTGAATTTTCAACGACTCTTTGTGGCAAATAGTTAGATGTTTAATGCACTCTGCTTGTGAATACAAGCAATGTATGCAACAGGCAGAAAAATATTATACAAGGAATTTATATGTGCCACATATTTAGTCAAATGAAATCGTATTAAATTGACATGAGATGTAAGAAATCATCGAACTTTCATAATTTTACAATTTTTAATGAATGCTATTCTTTACAAAAAAATAGCGTTTCTAGGTTTGAGTAATCTACCATGCTTAAACAAGTTTCACCGAGGAGTTAAAAAAAAAGTTGTGAATATACTTGTTCATTATCTTTTATTTTATTCGTTTGTGCAAAAATTTTGAAATTAAATATCTCTTAAATTATAAGTTCATTTGAAAAGAAATTTATATTCTTGATAAGTGTTGGACGAGGTCTATCAAATCAAATTTATGTAGAAAATTGAAATTTTAATTATATAATTCAATTTTCGTAATAAAAAGTTTCTCACTACAATTTTTCAGGAGTCATTGGCACAGTAAAATTTTATCATTTAAAATTCTCAATATGAAATTCGTAGTGAGAAACTTGCATTTGAGAAATTTCCCAATGAAAATATTCAATTTTTTAGCTAAATTTTTGTTAATGTATATGTTTACTTTTTATTTAAAAAATGTATATTTGTAAAGCTTGTTAATATATCAAATGAGTATAATTTGACTATGGAATTGGTGAAAAATTTAAAAATATGAATTTTTGTAACTTGAAATTTATCATATTGTGGGATTTTCTTACTGTGAAACTTTGCACAAAATTGTGTACTCGCTGGACTGTTGCCAAAGTCCTTGTGAATCGCTTGAGATGTAACACACTCAAATGTTGAGTGGAAATTTGAGTTAAAATAAAAGAGAGAAAATAAATTAATACGGTCATTATTATAATAAAGAATATATTTGTCTAGTCTCCTAGAGATTTTGGATCTCTTAGTGATCATGTTGTATATTCCACATGTTTGTGGAGAAGGGGTGTGAGTGAACTCCTCGAGAAATTATTTAACAATTTTCAGTAAAAAAATTAATTTAATCAATAATGGGTGGATTTAAAATCAAGTTATTTCACAAATTAAGTAATATTCTTTTGGTGGGTGAGAAAAGCGACTAGAGGAAGAAGTTTGGAGATATTGGTGGGCATGTTTCATCCCAGTGTTGGATGATCTAACTTATCTCGTACTTGACCATGCTTTATTCAAGTTTGTATTAAATATCATGAGATGGGAATAAAGTAATGTCTTATATTATTTCAATTCTATATCTTATCAAATGATAATATTGTTATTAATTACTACAAACGATACACATATTCATTTAGGTTATCTATTTTATTTGTTTATTTGTTTAAAACACATATTCAAACCAACCCGCTCCAAATATCATTGAGTAAAAACGATCCGACACAATCGACCCTATTTAATTTAATTTAACAAAGTCTTGACCAAAACGAAAGAGGAGAAATTAACTTTGAAAATGATTTTGGGGTTGGTGAGTTTAGCGATGATGCAACTTGGCATTGACTTTGATTTTTTTAGGAACCACATGCCAGTCCATCTTCCAAGTATGGTAAACTATCAACACGGTCTAATTCAAAGATGCAAATGCGAATATTTATAATCCAAAGTACTAAAGGTATGAATATGTGGAAAAATGTACTCATAGAATGCCACCTTCTGTGCACTATTAGGTCCATTACGAGGCTCAATGTGGGAATAAACGCAGCCAGAAACATAATTAGAGTAAAGCATTATATACCAATATATTTTAGTTAAGCTAAAAGGTTCGCATCGTTAAGCTGAAGATCCATCTAAAATTAGAACTTGTGACTAATTTTATCTATTTATGTTACATTTCCACTTTTAACACGCATCAACCATTGTATTATGATAAAGCATTGAGTTTGAGGGTTTGAGCCTCAATTCCTTTGCCAATGTATAATGTTTTAGGGTGGGTGTGATTACAAAGTTAAAAAAAAGTTGAAAAATAATTTATATTGATGAAAATTTTAAAAAATAGTGGAAAAAGATTTGTGTTGTTTGGCCGAGGGCCGTATATTTGAAGCTTTTCATGAAAATTAATTTTTGGGGGGATGAGCGGGAAATATTTTCCATGAAATATGATTATAAAACACTTTTATATTAATAACTATTGTTTTCATAGAAATTTTTTGAAATGAAGCACCACAAAAAATAAAAAAATGAAATAAAATAATTTTTCATGAAAATGAAGCAAATTAATTCCAATCCAACGGACCTTAGTTATTTTAGAGAGATACCGTCATCTCTATATACTATAAAATGCAAAACAAGACATTTATGAGCATTTAAAACTCCTCCTCATTGAGAGTGTCCACGTGACACTCTATATTTTATACTTCTATAAAATACTATACAAGCAATTTAATAGATGCATTGAACTATTGAGTTTTCTCTCTCTCTCCTTCAATTTAATCCATCTACGAAACCAAGTCCAAAGCAATTAAGAATGATACATTTCTTTCGTCCCAATATATAAACATTATTTGTAATTGCTGCCAATCATCATGGTCATCACCATAGACTTCCCCAAAGACCCCAAACCTTCTCCTGAACAAAGGGTTGCACATATGTTAAATCGCCGCCAAAGCTCTCGGCAGGTAATTTCCTTATTTTCTTTCGTTGATTAATTTGTTAGTTAAGATTAGTAGGGTTTGGAGGTTCCCCACTATTAATAAACCATTTGCTTTCTCTCATTTTTGGGTTATTTCTTTAACACTGTTTTTTATAACCATTAAATTATATAAAAGCAATGTTTTTCTAAAAAAAAACACAGTTTATAATTGTTAAAAGGTTGTTTTATAAACAGTTTTTTTAACTTTTCTATAAAATTATTTTTTTACATAAAACGTTAAAAACATTAAAAAAAAGTTGATATAAAAAGGTTGAAAACACTATATTTAGCTTCTTTTTTTATAAACGTTAAAAATAGTTTTATAAACCACTATTTTTTTTTAAAAACACTGATTTTTTAATTGCTTTCTATAAACGGTCAAAAACATTTTATATAAAAACGCTTCTTTTTTTTTAAAAACACTGTTTACTATTTTTAATAAACTTAAAAAATTATTTTATATAAAAACACTTTTTAAAAAAAACAGTTTATATAAAAATAATGTTTTTAATTTTTTTTTATAAACGTGAAATGGTTTTTTATAAAACTTTTTTAACGTTTTTTTTATAAATCAATTTTTTCTTATAAACATGTTAAAAAACAGTCTATATAATAACGTTGAAAAATACTGTTTTTTTAACGTTTTTAACATTTTATATGAAAAATGTTCATATAAAAAGTTGTTTTTAATAGTTTATAAAAAAAAAAATTTAACATTTTTGATGTCTTTTTATAAAAAAAAATTGATTTTATAAAAATCGTTAAAAAGTGTTTATTAGAAAACCTTTTGATGTTTATAATTGTTAAAAAAAAGGGTTTTTGTATAAGCAGTTTTTTAACGTATATAAAAAATAGTAAAAAAAATAGTGTTCTTTTAACTTTTTATAAAAACAGTGTTTTTAACAAAAAGTGTTTTTATATAAACTATAAGAGCTTTTCTCTCTCTTATCTCTCTTATTCTTACTTTCTCTCTTTTTTGGATTATTTTTTT
Source organism: Sambucus nigra (assembly GCA_949130495.1). Lineage (NCBI taxonomy): Eukaryota > Viridiplantae > Streptophyta > Magnoliopsida > Dipsacales > Adoxaceae > Sambucus > Sambucus nigra. The sequence continues at coordinate 275,279,076 of OX422209.1, read as the reverse complement.
AACACTTTTTTTAAACGTTAAAAAAACATTTTTTTTTATAAACATCAAAAAATAATTTATATAAAATCAATGTTTTAAAAAAAATCAATTTATAATAGTTAAACGGTTTTTTTATAAACAATTTTTTTAACTTTTTAAAAAATTTATTTTTTACGTAAAACATTCAAAAACAGTTGATATAAAATGTTAAAAACACTATTTTTTATAAATGTTAAAAAACTGTTTATATAAACCACTATTTTTTTAAAGAAAAAACACTGTTTTTAAAAAACGTTACAAAATACTGAATTTTTAACTGTTTTTTATAAACATTCAAAAACAGTATTATAATTCTCTTTAAAAAAATGTTGTTTTTATATAAACCATTTTTTAATATTTTTTTTAAAGAGTTCTTTTTTCTTTAAGAACAGTGTTTTTACATAATTTTTTTTAACGTTTATACAAAAAACTGTTAAAAAAACAGTGTTTTTAATGTTTTTATATTAAGTGTTTTTGACCTTTTTAATTTATTCATATAAAGAATTGGTTTTATGAAAAAAGTAGAAAACAATTTACAAAAAAACTTTTGACATTCATAAACTGTTTTTTTATAAGATTGTTTTTATATAAAAGTTTTCAACGTTTATAAAAACAGTTAAAAACAATATTTTTTAATGTTTGTAAAAAAAAGTGCTAAAAAAAGTTTATAAAAAAACCTTTTGATTTTGTAAAACTTTTTGATTTAAAAAAAAATACTTAATAAAAAAAGTGTATAAAACTTTTTCATTTTATAAAACTTTCTCATTTTATAAAAAAGTGTTACTAAAAAAAGTTTTACTATTTAAAACAATAAGATATAATGTAAAATTTGTTTTAATACACTAATAAATACTTATACTAATGGGTAAAATTGTCTTTTTGATTGGAAAATGAGTCAACTGACCATCAAACTAGCTAACTAACGTTTTTTATCGATTTTAAATCCCGAACGAGTAGAATGTAAACAAATGGAATAAAACTCTAAATAACTATTGGACCCCAAATAGTAAAAGATCCTTACAAAATTGACAAGGAGCCATAGAATAGACTATGATTTTGTTTAAGTTGAATGTGTTATGTGAAGATTGAAATAGTGTTTTTCTTAAGATAATTTCGATTGAATCTTTATATAGAAATGTGAGTTTAATTAGTTAGAAGCATATGATGTGAATTTAGTTAGTTAAAAGCATATGGTGTATGTTGCTCTATTTTAAAGAAAGTAAAGTATGCTTCCATGTTTAATAATATTGTTTTTTAAATAAAATATATAATATTCCTTTTTGGATTTTTCTCTTTTTATATTGTGATTGCACAATTATTTTTGTACTTTGTTATAAGGTTTGATATTTTTATTTTGACTCATTTTCACATTTTTTATACAAATTATACTCTTTATGCTTTATTTTCTTAACACACAAGTTCTAATTGCTTGTCATTTCTGTATATCATGTCCATGATACTATTCATTATATTTTTCAAAAATTAGGGGTTAAAAGTATAATTTATGTAAAGTTGATTAAGTGCCTAAGTAAAATATTTTGAAATATATATATATATATATATATATATATATATGATAGTAATTATCGTGTTTATATATGAGTGTCCATTTTCTCTCCATCTATTATTAATTAATACTTATATAATGTGTCAAATAGACATAAAAATATAATTATGTCTTAAATAAAAAAAGTATCTTGGTGTTTAGTATATACTAATCATAGAACTACCATCTCTACTAAAAAATATAAATATGTAGTTGATTTGTAATTTTAAAATAGAGGCATGTTCATATGTCCCAAATTTCTTATTCATTTTTTCATCTCATATTAACATTAGTTTAAATGTAATGATAATATTATTTATGTGGCATATATTTTACGAATAAAATTATATCACGCTCGCGCATCGCGCGGGTTTAAAACTAGTATAGTATAAATATATAATGCTCTCTTTGAAAATGTGCTTGACATGTGTCCTCTATTTAATATACTAATATATTTCTATATATTCATTTTTCTACCATCTTTTGATATGTGTTGTTAATCATGACTCGCCTTGTGTGTGTGCCAAGTGGGTAACTCCTCATATGCCATATTTTTCTAGGACACAAATAATATTTTTATATTTAAAGCCCAAAAAACAATCAATTTTTTTACAAGAAACCCATTAAAATGGTTTTGATGTTGTTGGTGATGTTGTGAGTTTTAAGATACTAGTGTTTTTTTACTTTCTCAAAATTCTTCATCTTTAAATGGGTAACTCTGCTCATTTTACGATCAATATTATTCTTAGTTTCATATAGTATGTTCTTAAAGTATAAAATTAAGATTTTTTTTAGTAATGGGTGATAATGATTGGTACAATTTTTCATTAATATTCTTAATTGAATAAATAAAAAAGGGCCTTATTTATTATCGTGCACAGACCAACCTTGTTAATATATTATCAATTGTTTTATTTTCATTTAAAAAGGCTGATATATAAACTTTAACCCATTTTGACAATGAATTTTGCTGCAAACCTTAGAAATTTGAACGACCATCGGCATATCTTAAATGTCTAAACACTTAAAAATATGTGAAAGGAAGGGAGAACTTGAATCAAACATCATTTTTTATAACCTATGAACGTGTTTTTTAAATAATGGTTTAGGAATTCAAATTTGTCGTCCATCTTCAAAGAGTGTTACGGTGACCTTCTCATACTTCGTTGAAACATTAAAACCATCAATATGCATGTCTTTGGTTCCATAACTTTTAATAATTCAACTAATAGGCGAAGATGGTCACCATAACCCTCGTTTCGGCAAGGTCAACAAATTTAAATTCATGATTTATTATTGGCTACATGTGAAATTATCTATATATTATTATATACATGAAGCCATAATTAGAGGTCATATCACACGTCGAGATTATATTGTTTCCATATCTAATAACAAGTGTGGTCTCCTTTCTTCCCTCTCCATATTCTCTAATGCTTAACTTTCTACAGTCTCCAGAAACATATACACCCTATAGACCTTCCATCTCCCATAAATTTTTACTTTTTCCATTCTCAAATTATACCATAACGCTAAACGTGAAGAATTTAATGACTTTTTTTCAATAGTGGTGGCCATTAGAGCGATCCCACTGGGTATGTCATTCAATAAAAAAAATATTTTCTTATTTAACATGAAAACTAGGAGTCTCCACAATGGGACGCAATAAATATACCATAAACAATTCATAATCCACTTCATTTTGGGGTAGTGGATTTCAAACGCTACATCATCTAGCGTTTGAGTTTAGGTATATTTACATTCTCAAACATTTCATCGTGTATTGTTTTAGATGGGGACCATTAACAATCCTTTTAACTTCATGTTAAACTTATAGATGTTTACCATACTATAAGAGCAAGATTTATAATTACTCATTATGTTTTTAAGTTTGGCATATTCCGTTACACCTCTACATCTTCATGTACATTATTAAGAGCTCCAAGTGAAGACACGTTAGTGATCGAATACAACAATTGTAGATCGAAAAGTTAATTAACACTACACCAAAATACTAATTTTATGATTGCCTTCTTGTAACTGCTAATGGGGGTGACAAATTTTATCACTGCTAGGAGAAATCACAAAATTATTTGTAACTGCTGTTGATGTAAAAAACTAGATCGCTCTAATTATTCAATCACAGATAAATAAATAAGACAAAGATTTTTAAAGTGGTTCGGCTAGGAATAAAGCCTACGTCCACTGTTATGTTATTGCTGATTATTTGCAGAATTCTTGATTACAAATTCTCTCAAGAAATTCCGGTCCCCTTGAATGAGGATGATACAAGGTATTTATAGCCTTTAGGCTGTACATGAAAGGGTCGATACATTAAATGATATACATATGAAAGGGTAATACATTTAATGCAGCGTGTGCGTCAAGATCCTAAACATTCAATGAATCATCGAACTGTTTGAATATCTGGCAATTAATGCTGGGGTCGAGGTGCAGCTCGGACCGCCTTAGTTGCTCGTTGATCAATAGTTCCTCGGAGCGCTAGAGTACCTCGGAGTACTGGAGTTCCTCGGGGTGTCTTCGTTGCTCGGATAGAACATGAGTTGGTCGGGGAAATGAACTTCCTCGTTGCTATTGTGCCACGTAGACTGACACGTGTGTTTGTATTATTCGTCCACATCAGCATATGAATTTTGGTATCAACAACTGCCATTAGGAGTGATAAAATCTTTGGGTAATGAAAAAATTGAGTAAATTGGTTTGTCACTACTAACGACAGCCATAAATATTATCATATGATTAATTTGTGATTGCTATGAGAAGTCATAAATTTGTAACTACCACGAACAGTCACAAATTTTGTTATTAGGCTTAATTTGTGACTGTTATGAGCAGTCATAAATTTTTAACTGCTATGAGAAGTCATAAATATTGAAATGAATCTTAATTTGTGACCGTTATTAGTAAACACAGATTTGTAATTGCTAGAAGTGGTTACAACCTTTATTTAGGGTCACAAATGTCAACCTCGATTTATTTCTCTCTTATCTCTTCTCTCTTCTCTATCCTCTTCCATCATTTTTATTTCCCTATTCTCTCTCATGTCTCTTCTTTCCTAGCTCTTCACCGTCTCTCCAAGTTAAGATATCATTTTGTTCTGATTGTGTTGATTTTGATTTCGTAGACATAATTTTGATTTCATAGCAAAATTAATGGAGATGTAAAAACAAATGTTGATTTGGGAGGGATCGGCGGGTAAAGACAACCACCCATGACATTATCAGGGATGGATGAATATTGAAGAAGATACTAGAATATGATGAGGGATATTGAAGAAGATACTAGAGAAACAGATTAAGTTGTAGGTAATTTCTGCAGTTTGTGACATGCTTGATTTATTTTGCATATTAAGTTGATGTATTTTTCTTATGCATTTGCGTTTCTATTTTTTATTTCCTGTATTTTTTGTGTTGCAGTACTATTATCACAATGAATGGGGTAGTAGCTTCATATTAAGAAATTTTAGTTTAGATTTTATCTATGTATTCTATATACAATAGTAGTTAGTATAATAAGCTTCTTATATGATAAATGTGTGGTGATTTTTTCATAAATATAAAGTTTGGGTGGACTTAGGTTATGGTTTTGATATACATGATGAATGTGTTCCTTATGATAAAAGTATAACTAATTTATAATACCTTTTCAGTATAATGCTCTCATATTAATGAGAGTTTTGATTTTTTTTTTGTCTAAATTATAGTCTCACTACGTTAATTTCCAACATTTAAAAGAGTTGTATTTCTTAAAGGTGGTAAGATTAAATTTATTTTATTTTTGGTTTGACATCAAATTTTAGTACTCTAACGGGAGAGTGGGTATTCTTTGCATCATTGTTGGTAATTGTTGATAACTAAATAGAAAATAATTTTTGTTGGTAATTTTAATACTCCGATTCATATTGTGTGTTATGGTGGATTGAATTTTTTTTATCTGATTTTGGCTTTGATTTTTTATCAGATTGAACCCTACCAGCTGGAGCGTGTGTGTATGTTGAGGTCAATTTTCTCTCCTTTAGGGTATTGCATTCATCTCTATTTTATGGGTTTGATGTTCTTAATCATTCACATTTACACTGGTTTGTTACCTGAATTTTATATCACTCATTACAGCCTCTAACTGATGCAGAATGAGCTAAAAGATCAATATTTATATGATGAGAACAAATTATGATGGTTACAAAAGTCATTTATGATTGCTAAGGGCACTCATAAATCTCCCATTTTGGTGTAGTGTAATATCGCCACTACAATAATATGGAGAAGTAATATGAGTTTGATTTTATGTAATCAATTCATTCAGGGATATTTTAAGAGTGTTTGAAAACATAAAAATATTTTTTTAAAAGGACATTTGACATCTGTGACACCCCGCCTAATTAAATACCGGGCAATCAATCCTTTATTAAATTAACATCAAGGTGAACAGTTGGTTCATTCTTAGCATCACTGTCGTAAAATAAAACTTCCCAATTTGAACACCCTAAATAATTAAGCTAAGTGTCAAAACAACTTAAAACTTTATTTCCATTATTATTAAATTCCAATTTGAAAACCTTTTAAATAACCAACAGTTTAAGAATCACATACGCGCTACGAATAACAATCAATATAAAAGAATTAATCCATCTAGATTAAACAAACCAAATCTAAACTACAAATGAAATCATCCTAACAAGAGTTAATACTCCAAGAGTACCGAATACTGAAAATAAATGAACATACATCTCTGAAAATTCTATACTTGAATGGGAAATGGGAGACACATGCCCTCACTATGAAGAACTATAACAAGAATCGAATCAATGGAGAGGTCATCTAAAACGAAGGCCTGCAACTCCCACATAAGCTACAACGCGTCCAATCCAAAGAACCTATGCAATGACGCCCCTGTGGCTGGGCACTTGTAATATATATATATATATATATATACACACACAAGAGAGAAAAGAGATAACATAAAATGGGTTAGAGCCTGATTGTAAAACAGTTTAAAAATAGTTTAGCAAGTATTTAAAATGTTTACCTGCTAATGCAACAACCATGCTAGTATGCGACACTCTATTGAGAATTCTCACTTCTCATCTAGTGTGCACGTCTACCGTACTACTAAACCTCAAAAGTCTATCTCACTTATTCTCCATAAAGTTTTATCACTTGAAAATAAGGTTATGATATTCACTTTAGAAAATCAGTCTCTTCAGGATTTATTACGCTATTTAGAATAACTCCATACCGTCATAAAGTTTTCGAATACTTATAGTGAATTTGAAAATTTATACATTACTTAACTACTATTACGCACAGTAGAAAGTTCTCATATAGGTATACGTATATATATTAGTTACTCGTATAATATATATACAAATGGCACCCCACATAAAATCTATGGTTCATGGTTTCCATAAATAAGTATATATATACCAATCACTCATATAATATATATATATATACTAACGGAACCCCACATAAAAACTATGGTGCTAGCATACTCTGCTATCAAGTCCCTGTATCACACATATTTAGGGAAATGCTAGTTCGGAATCACTCTCGAACTGCATTAACATAAAACACATACAAATGGAGGCGAATCGTAGTTCCAAGTCACTAAGAGATCAGCACATACCCTCACGTCTCTTAGGACCATCTAACTATCAATCAGATAGTATATACCAAGGAATCCTATGTTCTAGGGTACGAGTCAATATTCCCCATAAATGTCCCATCGAGATAAGACCGTCCCAGCGCGAAAATCCCCGTGATAGCAAGTAGCCCCGAGTATGATTTTTATACAGATATAATATATGCACAAATAAAGAGTCATATATATATATACACATCCACATTGCTAAATTAGGTGCGCTCACGACCCATAATTATAATTATCCGTTATTAGAAATTTTACTCGATTATTTCATATAACGGAATCGTTATTTGGATTCTCATTTATTATTCACTTCATACTCACTTGTCCTCTCTCGAAGTATTCTAAGTAAAATTCCAGTAGGTATTCACTCACTTACGTTCCGGTCCAACTCCCTTACGAGTCCCAATCTTTTATTAAGTAATGCGCACGATTTCTTATACACATGAATCATTCCTCGTTATACCAAAATCTCATCCTACACAAAAATGTTACTCAACCGGGTCTACCTAGGCCCTACTGGTCATCTCTATATCCCATTATACTCCAACAACAACAATCAAGGGTTCCCATACATTTTAATCGAATTAAACCAACGGATGAGAAATATGCACTTTTTGAGAAGGGGTCGATCGATCGAAGAGAAGGGGTCGATCGATCGATGCTCTTGGGTCGATCGATCGATCTAGCAGTTCTTGCCCAAAAACTGCAAATTAAACCTACGGGTTTCATCTTCCAATTCTCCCAAAAACGTCATTAACAACTCTAGAATTCTCAAATAACAATACTACAAGTTCTATATACATATATATAAGGTTCCCAACGTGAAACATGTGTAATTTCATCAACGATATCGAATTTATGGGGTAAACTTGACATAATCTTTAAGAACCCTAGTTTTGGGAGAAATGTCTATTCCTCTAATTAATTCCCAGATTTCTTGTTTATAAACTCATAATAATTCGTGGTTAATCCTCTACATATGATGGGTATATCCAGAATATATTAAATCCCTCTAATCATGCGATGTAAAGTCTTTAAACCAATAATTTCTTTCATGGGACAAGTCCTAAATAATCCTAGACTATCATGATTGAGACATTAAGTAAAAATAAAGCAAGATAGATACTTGCCTGAAATACAAGGTTCTGATTTCGTGGATGAAATGGTATGGTTACATTCCCCGTCATGCGATATACGTTTTGGTGGTGGCGGCGGTGCAAACGGATGAGTTATTGGCCTTGGATTGCTTGGAAAGCTTCCTACCTTCTTCTCTAATGGTCGTCTTTTGATTTTGTTTTTGTTAACCCTAGAAGACAACTTCTAAAGGCTGATATATCCTTAGAAAATTCGTGGGTTTAATTCTCCAAAAATATAAAATGTCTAAAATACCCTCCCGGGATGTCAAATAGGCCTAAAAACGCCCCGAGACCCAAACCAAACCCTCGGGTACACTTTTCTGACCATCTCGACCCTTTCGGACACATTGGCCCACTCAAAATGATCATACGAGTAACTTATAATTTATTCACTTTTAATAATCATAATTTAGTCCTAACACGATACAGGCGCGTCCCGACTTAAATTTCCATAATTGCCATATTATTCACTCGTGACAATTTTTAACAAAAATCAATTCTAACAGATCAACAAACTTTCAATAATTTCTAACTCTCGTCACGCTAGTAAATATTTAAAATAACTTTCAGGATTAAAATTAAATTAATTTATCTCAATTAAATTTAATAAATCCCTAAATTTAAAAGCCATAAAAATACGGGGTATTACATACTTCCCCCCTAATAACGGAATTTCGTCCCGAAATTCAGAAAATAAGGCCTATCTGGTAAAAACACATTTTTCGATACCTTAACAGTACGCGACCTATCCACATAGTAAAGATCTCAATCACTATAGCCCCCGCCTCACAGCGAGCTTGTTTAACACTCTTCATTAAAGATACTTCACATTGTGATGCTATCCGACAACATTCGCATAAGACACGCATATACACTATTAATTCCCATTATTTCAATATCATTTGGGAGGCCGCACCTCACTACATGACAACTACTAGGATTTATCTAAACACAAAACTCCCATTCTGAGAGAAACCATACGAACATCTGACCAGTCTTATTCGCCTAAAACAGTCGTGGAATTCCACCATAGTCGTCGAATTATTCTCGACCGATCCAAAATTCTGTTTATCCACTCACCTCTAAACATGCGCAGAGGGAGGATAGTTAAGGTTTTTCCCAGACCAAAACTTCAATAAGCACCTCGTTCATGACGAATAGGTACGAGTGCTTCCACGTACCCTACCATTAGGTAATATCCTCCTTCAATTATCGTAATTTTCCACTTGTTAGCTATAACCGTTGTGGAAACAAAATGATCACCAAGATACTAAAATCACCTTCTCGCGGATCCACTACTCGTTAATCACCGGGCGCCTGCTCCTCGACTATGGGTGATACCTCCTACTCAAAACGAAATGTTATCTCCGCTATTTCCTGAAATCCCATATTGAAGGTGGGATTCCAAAATTTCATCCTGATTCAAAAAATAATACCGTGTAGGACCACGTATCGACGCGATCCCTTCCTTTGAAAGGAAGACTAGGGCACAATAGTTAACATTGTAAATCATCCCAAAGGAATGTCAATCACTTCCTTCTTGGGCGACTTACTCCATATGTTCGGGTGAACCCTTGGTCTTACCTTGAAGATGGCAACCCATCCAAGGATTTTACCGACTTTACCGCCCTTTTTCGTTACAGGAATTATTGATAACCACAAAATTCTCCCCTTATTCCAACCGATCTATATCTGTAAGTGGTGCATGCAGAGACTACTCGCTATGTACCTCTCACCATTGACTTTCCTTGAAATGTCTCGCATTAAGTGACACTTAATACTCCCTTTCCTTCCTTGGTGTATAACGAAAGTTCTGACCCGTGCACTTTTCTCCACGATGCGCACTTCTGGTTCTTTTATACCATACTAACATTATCACTATTTTTATGCACAACTCACTCTCAACATTTGACTAATTACAACTCCGTCCTGAGTGTTCTCCATATAGTTAAATTCTACACTTCTCAAGGAATACCCTTTGTAAATGGCTTCCCATAGCCTTCCAACTAGATTCGGTGTGCTTCTCTGATTGCACACGTATATATGGATTCATCATCTTTCACATGGTGCTTAATCCACTCTACCACTTTTACTTCGTTATGTTAGTCCCATAAACATATATTCCACACGTCTATTCCCACGTCCCTTCATCTCGGATGATTTTTTTTAACATCAACTAACCAGGATGTCTACGCACCCTATAAACCATGCATACTAGCGTAAGCATCACATACGCTTCACACCTAATAACCAATTCTTTATTTTCCTAGTGCTCACAACGTGATTGCAACACTTGGGTACTTTCACTCACCCTAGAAATCGAAATTCTAAATCCTCCTTATCATCATTCCACCCCTTAACTTGTGTTGGTAAAACAAAACTTTCAATGCTTTCTTACCACACAACCGGCTCCACTGGCCTTAATTCATAATTCAACTACCAATTTATAGAAATAATTATTTGCTCCTATTATGACCGAGGTACAAAACTCATGGTCTAATTACCAAACATCTCCCTATTTCTAACCTTACGCTAAGTTTCATGCGTGAGATGCCTCACAAAGAGAAATCCAAATAAGGAACCCCTTCGATACACTATTACCTAGCATTTTCGGTTATCGAAATCCGTTAGGCCCTCCGTCCATAGCATGTACCCCTATTTTTCCCGTTTCTTGGTAGAAAACTACAGCTCCTCCCGAAATTGCACTTAAGAAAGAACATTTCGCCAATTGCACTATTGTACAATATTGGTGGTGATTGCATTTCATAAACCTCGAATACATAGAATCGGGATTCTCAAAATCCCTTTCCCCAATCAGAGGGGTATAAATCTTAACTCCCACATCTCTAAAGGATATATATAATAATGCACTTTTTCTATCACTAAATCTTGAGTGCTAAACATAATACTGAGTTAAATCTTTTCACTTAACCGTAAACCCGATACATATTGAATCATAACGACAAAATCCCTAAACACACTGGTATCAAATATCTTGAGACCACTATCCCCTCCGAAGTCTCTAGGATAAATAATATAAGTACGAGTCCAACCCTATTGTAGGTGAGGCCTCGCCAGGACAAAACACGTTGCACTAATGCAACAACTCCGATAGCCTTGCAATAACTGCCTACTATCGTACTAACCATTTTTATAAAGTTGTAATCAATACCATATTATACTTGTATATCACATCCCTAAAACAAGTAACCTCAATAAATTATATAACACTATTAATATACTCATTCATCCTCTGCGGATAGCACTAAGGAAAAATCCCGCTATACTAGGGAAAAATATTCACATAATAATATCATTTGTAGTTATGCGCATTAAACTCGTCTCACATGGTAATCTAGCAATGAACACAATATAATGACTCACTCGTGTCTCATAAAGTACGCCTCATCCTCTGAGGATAAAACTTAAACTTCTACCTTTCCAATCGTCTTGATTGCACAAATTGTCTCCGGACGTAACACGCCTGCCCAAACCAGAACAAAAAATACTTTAATCGTTGTCTTTTACTAGGCACCATACTCTTATCCCTTTACTCACTTAGGGAAAACATTAACGCGTGCAATTTCACTCTCCACAAAATACCTCTACACATAATCCACTTATTACCTGTCATACCAACCATATTAGGATTGTCTTTCTCTCGGACTTTGGTAGGCTCAATTCATGTTGGCTATCCCCTGTGGTTCCCTTAGCGTTGTTGGCCCTAAATAACATGCTACTGGCTACAATAGTCCTTACTGAATTCACCATAACTTTGGTAAGAATTCAGCTATTCGAATCATTTAAATGAGTCCCCTGACATGTATCCCCACCTCCTTGTGGTGCTATACTACCATTGTTGCATCCCGTCTTATTCTTGACTAACTTCTTCGATTCTTTTAGCTTCCCACACAAAGAAGCATTAATATCTCTATTTTCGAAGCATGACATTGATAACTTCTGAATCGACCGTCGAGCAGAATTCCCTTTTGGTGTTATTAACTATTTTTACGAGTCGATCTCCCACTTGGAGCCCTCTCCTCCATTTGTATCTACATCCTTCTATACAAGATTCGCTAACGGATTATATTCATATTCACAAATTGACCTCTGTCAACTCCTCCTGTGATGAGTTCAGAACAACGTTCACTTCTTTTCCTGAACATCTGATGAAGGAACATGCAGTCAAACTGTACTTAAGATTCTTCTACAGGCATAGAATTTAACTTCTAAAAATGGTGGCTGACTCCTACCAATATAACTTCTTTCTGACAAGCTAAGAAAAATTTTCTCTAAATTTTCACTTTCAGTTAGCCACACTCCGTCGTATGTCTACACCTTTGAATACTTTACCTCCTTTGGTTAACACACACAATTCCTGCATTTCTAGAATTCCCACTGACAGTCCTCTACAATGCTTCGTTTGATTTTTCCCAGTCATGCCACGTTGGGGTGAGTTTACTCTTGCACCTCTTTCGACTATAGAAATATTTGGAAATCATAAGTTGTGCCCTAGCCGTCTTTACAGTCCTAGATTCCCGTTCCATAATAAGGGTGACCTTAACTACAATCATCATCCTCAAATATTCTCTACAACCTCAACTGATCCTTTCCTTCTGCTGTCCGCCCAACAGCCCTTACCTTCCATATTTCATTGTTTGAACACGCCTGAACACAATTAAGATTTCACTAAGATACATACGTTATAGCAGGAGAACGGAATCTCATAGTAGGAATCAACAATCCTAAACATAGGGCTCTATATCAAATGAAGCAACGCTGAAAACATAATAAGTCGCACAGATCCTAAAGAACACTAGAACCTGATGCTCTGATACCACCTGTGACACCCCGCCTAATTAAATATCGGGCGATCAATCCTTTATTAAATTAACATCAAGGTGAACAGTTGGTTCATTCTTAGCATCACTGTCGCAAAATAAAATTTCCCAATTTGAACACCCTAAATAATTAAGCTAAGTGTCAAAACAACTTAAAACTTTATTTACATTATTATTAAATTCCAATTTGAAAATCTTTTAAATAACCAACAGTTTAAGAATCACATACGTGCTACGAATAGCAATCAATACAAAAGAATTAATACATCTAGATTAAATAAACCAAATTTAAACTACAAATGAAATCATCCTGACAAGAGTTGATACTCCAAGACTACCGAATACTGAAAATAAATGAACATACATCTCTGACAATTCTATACTTAATGGGAAATGGGCGACACATGCCCTCACTATGAAGAACTATAACAAGAATCGAATCAATAGAGAGCTCATCTAAAATGAAGGCCTGCAACTCCCACATAAGCTACAACGCGTCCAATCCAAAGAACCTATGCAATGACACCCCTGTGGCTGGGGACTTGTAATATATACATATATATATACAAGAGAGAAGAGAGATAACAGAAAACGGGTGAGAGCCCGATTGTAAAATAGTTTAAAAATTGTTTAGAAAGTATTTAAAATGTTTACCTGCTAATGCAACAGCCATGCTAGTATGCGACACTCTCTTGAGAATTCTCACTTCTCATCTAGTGTGCACGTCTACCGTACTACTAAACCTAAAAAGTCTATCTCACTTATTCTCCATAAAGTTTTATCACTTGAAAATAAGGTTATGATATTCACTTTAGAAAATCAGTCTCTTCAGGAATTATTACGTTATTTAGAATAACTCCGTACCGTCATAAAGGTTCCGAATACTTATAGTGAAGTTGAAAATTTATATTACTTAACTACTATTACGCAGTAGAAAGTTCTCATATAGGTATACGTATATATATTAGTTACTCGTATAATATATATACAAACGACACCCCACATAAAATCTATGGTTCATGGTTTCCCTAAATAAGTATATATATACCAATCACTCATATAATATATATATACTAATGGCACCCCACATGAAAACTATGGTGCTGTCATACTCTGCTATCAAGTCCCTGTATCACACATATTTAGGGAAATGTAAGTTCGGAATCACTCTCGAACTGCATTAACATAAAACACATACAAATGGAGGCGAATCATAGTTCCAAGTCACTAAGAGGTCAGCACATACCCTCACGTCTCTTAGGACCGTCTGACTATCAATCAGATAGCCTGTACCAAGGAATCCTATGTTTTAGGGTACGAGTCAATTTCTCCCATAAAGGTCCCATCGAGATAAGCCCGTCCCGGCACGAAAACCCCCATGATAGAAAGTAGCCCGAATATGATTTTTATGCAGATATAATATATGCACAAAGACATAGTCATATATATATATACACACACATCCACATTGGTAAATTATGTGTGCTCACGACCCATAATTATAATTATCCGTTATTATACATTTTACTCGATTATTTCATATAACGAACTCGTTATTTGGATTCTCATTTATTATTCACTTCATACTCACGTCTCCTCCCTCGAAGTATTCTAAGTAAAATTCCAGTAGGCATTCACTCACTTACGTTCCGATCCAACGCCCTTACGAGTCCCGATCTTTTATTAAGTAATGCCCACGATTTCTTATACACGTGAATCATTCCTTTCTTGTTCCCAAAATCTCATCCTACACTAAAATGTTACTCAACGGGGTCTTCCTAGGCCCTACTGGTCATCTCTATATCCCATTATACTCCAACAACAACAATCAAGGGTTCCCATACATTTTAATCGAATTAAACCAACGAATGAGAAATATGCACTTTTCCAGGAGGGGTTGATCGATCGATCAGTCGATCGATCGATGCTCTTGGGTCGATGGATCGATCAAGCAGTTCTTGCCCAAAAACTGCAAATTAAACCTACGGTTTCATCTTCCAATTCTCCTAAAAATGTCATTAACAACTCTAAAATTCTCAAATAACAATACTACAAGTTCTATATACATATATATAAGGTTCCCAACGTGAAACATGTGTAATTTCATCAACGATATCGAATTTATGGGGTAAACTTGACATAATCTTTAAGAACCCTAATTTTGGGAGAAATGTCTATTCCTCTAATTAATTCCCAGATTTCTTATTTGTAAACTCATAATAATTCGTGGTTAATCATCTACATATGATGGGTATATCCATAATATATTAAATCCCTCTAATCATGCGATGTAAAGTCTCTAAGCCAACAATTTCTTTCATGGGACAAGTCTTAAACAATCCTAGACTATCATGATTGAGACATTAACTAAAAATAAGGCAAGATAGATACTTGCCTGAAATTCAAGGTTCTGATTTTGTGGATGAAATGGTATGGTTGCGTTCCCCATCGTGCGATCTACGTGTTGGTGGTGGTGGCGATGCAAACAGATGAGTTCTTGGCCTTGGATTGCTTGGAAAGCTTCCTACCTTCTTCTCGAATGACCGTCTATTGATTTTGTGTTTGTTAACCCTAGAAGACAACTCCTAAAGGCTGATATATCCTTAGAAAATTCGTGGGTTTAATTCCCCAAAAATATAAAATGTCTAAAATACCCTCCTAGGATGTCAAATAGGCCTAAAAACTCCCCGAGACCCAAACTAAACCCCCGGGTACACTTTTCTGACTATCTCGACCCTTTCGGACTCATTGGCACACTCAAAACGACCATACGAATAACTTATAATTTATTCACTTTTAATAATCATAATTTAGTCCTGACACGACACAGGCGCGTCCCGACTTAAATTTTCATAAGTGCCATATTATTCACTCGTGACAATTTTTAACAAAAATCAATTCTAACGGATCAACAGACTTTCAATAATTACTAAATCTCGTCACGCTAGTAAATATTTAAAATAAATTTCAGGATTAAAATTAAATTAATTTATCTCAATTAAATTTAATAAATCCCTATATTTAAAAGCCATAAAAATATGGAATATTACAACATCGTTCGAACGAGTACACGTACTTCGTTAGAAAAACTTTGAGTGAATTTTGAACGAGATCAATTTTGGAAAATTTTGGCCCATTCTATTATCTCATTAGATATGTCGTTTGATAGGTTCTCGAACAAGATTAGGTCCTTTATTCGAACGATGTACCTCATTCGAACGGCCTGGCAAAAATTTATTTTTTACCCGATTTCAAATGCAATATTTTAAGTTTATCGCTTGGAGATTTTTCTTCTTATATATAGATATACGAGATTGAAATTTCTATCAAGCCTTTTAAACATCTTTTTGTGATCAAATACTTCATTTTTTTAAATCTAAACCCATTGATTTTTTTTGTGATCACTTTATCAAATCCTGAAGAACACATCACATGTTCATATTCCTACGGAGTTGATTCTTCATTGCTGAAGATAGGAAAAGAGTTAATTGAGGCTAATCGGAGGATACCTAGGCAAGTGGAGCTTGTTGTGAGGGGCATTGCTGGATCTACATCGCTTTATGTTAACAACAAGCAAGGAAGACATAACTACAATACTTAGTGGCACCTAAGTATGTAAGTCTGTCCGTGTCATTTTGTAATACCTAGTTGTATAGTGATGAAAAATAAAAGGTTTTTCTCGAAATGTATTTTTTTTCTCATATCATGTCTTGTGCTTTGTTCATTTCAATTTATATTCAATACCTTGCATGTTTAGGTTCGCCTAATAAAATTCATATAAAATTGGACTTAATTAAATTTGGCTTGTATGTAACAAACTCTACGATTTCTACATTTGACAATATAACTCTACGAATTCTTCATTAGGCATAAATTATTTCGAAATTATCCCCTAATTACGTATCTTTTAGCACCTCGGATAATGTAATTCATCTTGATTTATCTCATTTATATGCTACTGACCTTTCTACATAGTATCACGAGTTTTGTGATTTTTTCATGATATTTACATGCCTTTATTGCTAATTAAAGAGAGGAAAAAGCCAAAGCAGAAGAATGAATCAAGGGAAAAAAAGTCAAAAGGGCAAAAGTATAATTTTCACCAGGCATTTGGATGAGAACCAAAAATGAAAGTTGAATACCTCGAGTCTGCAAGTGTGTAGGAATAAACGGTGTCCAATTCCGAGTTCCGTAATAGAAGTTACGAGGTTCTAAAGATGAGAGATAATGAAGAGAAAATTAGGAGAAATTGAAGAGAAGTTGACTTTGAAGACGGGACCGATCCTATTTAGAACAAAATGGGATTGATCCGGACCCTTAAAACTCACTGGGAAAAATCATAATCCAGACCGATCCGATTTCCAATAAAAAAGGACCGATCCGAATTCTTATCAGCGTACTGGAAAAATTTGCATATCGGACCGGTCCTATTTTAAAAAAAAAAGACCAATTCGGATTTGGTACCGGATCGAACCGAGCAGACCCGACGGATCGGTCCGACTAAGATAAATCATAATTTTCTGCTCCGATTTTAGAGTTTGATTCAGCTACAACTCCGGATTGTTCGTGATGTATTTAACTTCTAGTTATTGTTAGACATGGGGGTTCGAACATTTTACAAATTTTTTAATTTAGTTTTTAGAGAGATAAAGCTCCCTCACCTGGTTACGAACCCTAGTTTTGAAGATTGATTATAAGATTCAGATTTGATTTCCAGATTTATTGAATGCAAGTAACTTCATTTCATTTCTTTAATGTAGTTAATTAATTCTTCCAATCCCAATTGCACTTTCAAAAATCACAAATTTTTATTGTTCATCTATTTTATGGCAATCATGAATCTTGTTAGTTCAAGAGTTAATGTTTTCCTTCACCTAATCATGTCTGGCTAAAAGTCTTTAGGGTTGGGGTGCATGAACCCCACCCAATGTAATTCATCATAATTGGAAATAGATTTTTGAATTGAATCTTAAAATAATCGTGTTGCGTGACTATCAAAACCGTCGTAGTACTTTTGAACTCGTTTGCTTTAGGTAACATGGATGCTTAAGAATGTGACGCGCGTGTAGTTAATGCGAGACTGCTTTATTCTTACCTTTGATTTCTTATGATGCGGGATACGATCCTTCATATATGGAATGCTTAGGATTAGTAAAGACCGGGTTCCTTGAAAATTCTAATTCCGAAATCTAGTATCCTTCAAGATGAATGACTAGGGTATGGGGGATTGCAAGTTGACCTTTTGTTCTCATTTGCAATTAAATCTTTTTCACATTTTCCATATGTTCTTAGACTAATTAGCGTTGTTGTATTCCATTAATAGTTAGTCTAGTTAGTTGTTAATTAAATTTTAAATTTAGTCCTTAGTTGATCTTCTATTCAAATAGTCTTTTTGTTTATTTTGTAGCCAAGTTAGGATTATCTGTCTTTCCAACGTCGTTACAATTTTATCGTCCTAATTCCATGAGGATCAATACCCGACTTACTAGGATTATTACTTGAGCATCAGGCTTGCACTTGACCCTAGATAACATGCACACTAGAACACATTTGTGGTCGCGCCAATTCTATTCTCGTTTGTCTGATATTGTGAATTTTATTTTTATTTTTAATTTGGGTGAGCCAATTCTTAAAATGAGAGTTGTTAAGAAAATTTTGAGGTCTCTCCCATCTCATTTTAGTGTGAGAGTCACTGCCCTTAACTCTTTGGAAATTTTAGACACAATTAGGCTAGAAGGGGTTGTAGGTGATCTTCAAACTTACGAATTTGACATGTTTCCTAAAAACCAAAAGGAAAAAGAAAAAGGAATAGCTTTAAACTCTAAATTAAAGAAAAAAGAGGTTTCTGACTCCGATTATAATTTTGATTAAGATGATCTTGCCTTGTTTGCTAAAAAAATCAATTTTTTTCTCAAATTCAAAAATCAAAATTCATCCAAAATGGAAAATAAAACTTTTGAGAAAAACAAAAATTTCAAAGTGGGCAAGAATTTTTATGAGAATGATCAAAAGAAATCTAGAGGTGAGTATCCTAGGAAAGATCAATCGGAGAGATGTTTTAAGTGCGATGAGAAAGGTCACAAAGCCCATGAGTGTTCCACTAGGCTTAAGAGACAGGGCAAAGGCGAAGCCTCTTATAATTCCACTCTAAGCGATAGTAATGTTGAGTTAGTAGATTTTAAAGTTGACCTTATTTGTTTGTCTCAATTTTGAGGGTTTATTTTGTTTACAACATTTTGTGCCCTTTAGGTTTATTATTTGAGTAGACTTTTTATTTGCATTAAATTTTAAAATAATTTTTGCTCATTCTTAAAATTGTGTTTATATTCAGTTATTTATTTTTAAATATATATTCTATATTTTTAAGATTTGTTTGGTATTTAGTTTTTATATTTAAACATTTGGTTAAATAAACAAAAATTAATTTTGTTTATTTTAATTGTTTAAAGAAAATTAAAAGGTTGAGATTTCTCTTGTGTATTTAACGGTTGTGATTGGCATGGTTTGTGATTCTTTGGATGATCTTTGTATATCTGTGTGAGACATTGGGAGGTGTTCATTTAGTCCACGCGATTTGATCACACGAGTACTGATCAGGTTGTCCGACCCACTCTATCATTTTGATGCTAACATATTTACCCTATTTCCCTCTCTATTGCTTCAGCAGATGATGCATGTACGCCATAAAATATCTCATTTCTTTTCTACCCCTTGACTGGTTATTGAAATGTCTTGACTACCCTTAGAGTTGTGGGATTTCCATCTTTACCAGATCTCTTCTCGATCCTTGCATGTTACCTATAAATATGAGCATTGGGGTTCATTTATTTTTAGGTTTTAAAAATTAAAATATCAGCCGAAACTCTATCAAATTTATTTATCATTTTTCCTCTCTATATTTTCTTACATTCACAGCCATTAAAAACTTAATTGTTCCGTTAGTTAAATCTTTACCCTCTTTTACATACATACACGGCTTGTTTGAGTTGTGATTGTTGTGTTGTAGGTGAACGAGTTGGTGTTTGCTGTGGTTTGTCTGAGTTTGGAGATGGTTCAATCCTTGGGATTCTTTCTTGAGGAAAGCTTTGCTGTTTTGGCATTTTATTCTACGTTTTGGATTGGCATTCTATCGTTCAAACCTTACTGCCTAACCCTCTTCAGGTTTACACTGTGAGACTTCTCCATCTCTCTCTCTCTCTCTCTCTCTCTCTATATATATATATATATATATATATATATATATATATATATATATATATATATATATATATATTTGAATTAATATATTTATGATTTTAACTCTCTTTATGGTTTGAACCTAAATCGTTTTATGATTTGCTCTTAACAAAACCTTACCCTAAAATCTTTCGATAATTGTTTAGTGTGTGGGGGTTCGTTTGGTTTGGCCTGTTCTTGTTGATCAGATCTAGTAATCTTTAAGTGTATAAACAATTCACTTTTGCTTATCTTGAATCCATTAAGTATAGTGTTTAAACTATATAAGACGCGTTTGGTTTAAGTGGTAGTTTAAATCTAAACTGTGTTGGGAACTCAAACTATCCTATAACATTTTTTTTTGGTTGACAAAACTGCATTGGTACTTAATCGTGGCTATAATATCTTAGAACCAAAAATGTCTTTGGGTTTGGTTTTGATGGATCTTATTTATGACTAGCTATTTCATCTGTATTTTGTTTTGTATTAACAGTTTGTTTTGCTACTTTATAAAATCAAATCTAAGTACGATTTTGTTCTTTGTGTTATATCATTTAAACAGACTTAGGTTTCTTTTATATAAATATTTCAGGTCTGTTTTGTTGTTAAAAGAGAATTGATATTAAATTTATTTTTAAGATTGTTTTAATCTGTTTGTTAATCATCCGTAAAAACACGAGTGAGTTGGTGTGTGTTTGGCTTGTGTAAAAAACTGGTTTATATTTCTGTTTATGTGGAATTAACATCAATTCCTGTCTATCTTTTAATCACAAATTGTTTATTATCTTTGTTAACTAAAATTAGATAAAACCTGGTGTGTGTTTAATCTTATTTTATATAAAAAAAATATTTTTATTTTCTGATTAAAACAAATCCTTTTACTTAATTCTGTCTTGCACAACTTCACTGGTTTCCTGGTATTGGGTGTGTAGTTGGGTGTGAGTTCTAGTTACTATTGCCTGGGTGTTATTGGGTTGACTGATTATCAGTTAAGTTGATTTTTTTAGACTAGGTTGGGTGTACGACTTGTATTTTCTTAGTTTAAATCATTGTAAACTAGTTGACTTGGGTGTGTGAGTTTTCCTGGGACTAAAGGATATGTGGTTTTTCATTATGCTGTTTTCCTCAAGAACAAATATCATGTCTTATTCTGCTTTACCTCATCCCATTCTAAATTGTTTTTTTCAGTAGCTTCATCACAAATCTGTTATCAATCTGTGTGCATGTGTATAATAGTTTCAATAAAAGATTTAAATTGAAATTAAAAGAGTTACTGTTATTTTTTAATTAAAACACACTAGGGTGTTTAGGTTATTTCAAGTGATATCAGAGTATCAAGACTTGATTTTTAAAAGTTTTTTTTTTCCGCAAAGTTCCTGAACACTTTTGTTTTAAAATAATCAATCTTTTATTATGGGTGACTATAATGGATCTTCTGTCCTCCGGTGTTCGATGATGACGACTTTGCTTACTAGAAAGTAAGAATGTTTGCGCACCTCCAACACTTGGGAGATGAAGTATGGGATACAGTTAAGACTGGTTTTTCTCCTCCTACTAAACCTAGTGATGATGATGTTAAAATTTTTGTTCGAAAACCCCTTTAAGAATGGTCTAAAGAGGAAAAGTTTTTCTATCAAAATAATAACGAAGGCAAAAATGCTATTTTTCAAGCGATGGGTGCAACTGAATTTAAAAGAATTTCAGCGTGCACTACATCCAAAGAAGCTTGGGACATTCTTATGACTACCCATGAAGGAGACTCTAGAGTTAAAAGGGTTAAGTCCCAAATTCTAGTTAGACTCTATGATTCTCTCTACATGAAAGATAATGAGAAATTTGATGATTTTTATTTAAACTCGAAAGATGTTGTAAATCAATCACATGCTAATGGTGTTATTTATGCCGACTCTCAAATATTTGATAAAATCCTTAGGTCTCTTCCTAAGAGTTTTGATTTAATTGCTCACAGTATAACCGATAATTTGGATAGTTATACTCCTTATTTATTATGTAGTAAACTTAAAACTTTTGAATACCAAAATACTTTAAGGGATGAGAAATGAGGCAAAGGACTTGCACACACAAAAACTCAAAATATGCTTAATTTTACATAAAGTGAAAGCAATTTGGCTTTTGTATCTTCCCTATCTAATATGAATGAATCTGAAATCTATTTAGATTCTTTGGATAATGAAATTGCTCTCATAACCAAACACTTTAAGAAATTTGTGAAATTTAGGAATACATTTGCTTCAAAAGATGGTCAACTTAATTATTCAAATAGACCCTATGAAAATATTTTGAGAAGAAAAGCTTTGAAAAATCTGGACCTAAAAAGGATTTAAGCCATATTCAGTGCCAAAAGTGCAATGAATATGGTCAATATGTTGATAAGTGCTTTTCTAAAACTAAGATGGAACCATAAAATAAAGCACATTTGGCTAAAACTTGGGATGATAGTTCCGATAGTGATAATGAATAAACTTTTGATAATCTTATGGTGTTTACCTCCGTGTGAAATATCATATCGGAGGACATCTTTGATAACTCATATACTCTTTATGGTATTTCTGATTTGGGTGATGATAACTGTGATTTAGACTTTGTAAAGTTGTTTCACACCTCTCCTCCTCAAAATCACCCTACTGTCACGACTTCTCTTTTTGATATTGGAATTTGGATGAATCTGAAATAATTGAGGATCCTACAAATGTTGAAGAGTATGTATGTGATATTTCTGAAAATAACATACTTGATAACAACACACACTTAGGTGAAGTGAATGCTAGGTTATTAGCTAAAATTGACATTTTAAATAATCAAATCATACTAATATCTGAAGAATTTGTATTTCACGTAGAAGAATTGGAAAAAGATGTTGTTTTACATGAAAAGAGGATTGTTATGCTAACTAAATTGAATCACTCTCTTGAGACTGAAAACAAGGAAACTTTGTTTAAATTTTATGAATCTCAAATCGAGTTTAAAGCTGTTTTGTATAAATATGACGAGTGTAAAAAAAATTAGAGAGCGCTTTGAAAAAGTTAAAAGGTTATTGGAATTCTGGTGATGCTGTAAAAACTATTGATAAGAATCTGAATTTAGACCAATCTACAAATGGATTGGGATTTAAAGGAAAAGAAATTGATTTTACTAACTTTTTCAATTCTAAAGAACAGTTCCCTGAATCAACTAAAATTAGGATGTCTTATAAACATGTTAAAAATGAGGGTTGTTCTACTTCGTCTAAAACTATGTTTGAATTTAATTTCGGTCATAAAACTGGACATTTAAAAAATTATGTTTTAAGAAATTAGGACAGAGTAAACATGCTTTAGGCAAATTTAGGCAAAATGAAATAACCAGGAAAATTCAAACTGCAAAGCCTGTTTTTCAGTGTGGTTTTTATTTTAAAAAGAACCATTTTGTTTTAAAAAAGGAAAATCAGATTAATTCTAAACCTGTTTATAAAACAGTCGTCCCAAGTAAACCTGCTAGTAGGAAATTCTCCCATTGTTATTTTTGTCATAAAAAGGGACATTTGGTTGATTTCTGTTATAAACGACTTGTAATAACCCGCCCTTTTGGAGATGATTAAATTCCATAATTAAGTATGATTTGGAATTTGGAGAATTTATCGAAATAGTAGTTTTTGGGATTTTCGAGGAGTTAATGATTTTCGAAGGGTGTTATTAATTATTTTGGGACTATATAGGTCGAAGTAATTTAATTATATGTCGCGTGGAGTATAGCGACAAAAGAGGTAAGATTTTGAGTAGAATACCGCACTTAATTATTTTTGGGTTGGAATAGTGATTTGCGGTCAAATACCTCGGATGGTAATTTCGAATGCGCCGTGAGTCACGGAATGTCCGAGATAGTCGGAAAAGAGTGTCCGATTGTCGAAATTGAGTTTCGGGTAATTTTAGAGGAAAAAGTAACTCGTAATTGGGTAAACGAGTCGTTTTTGGGTTTTAAGGGGTTAAAACCCTTTTCTCCTTATAAAAGGAGGAATAGAGGTAGAAAGAGAGGAAAGAAAGAAAGAAAAGAGAGAGAAGAGAGAGAGGAGGAAGAAAGGAGGAGAAAAAGGAAGATTTGGGGCAAACTCCGCCGGATTCGACTCGAGGTCGTCGGATTATATCCACGAGGCAAGTGTTTACTTGCTTTATTTATTTTTAAGCATAAATATCTCATATCATTGTTGGTATAACAAACCCTAATGATTTTGGTTTGGGTATTCGTGGATAAAACGGGTTTTTGGGAGTTAAAACGAATAAACCCTTAAAAATGATAAATTGGAGAACTTAGGTTTTTCTTGAAATTAATTGGTGATTCAGGTTCTAGGATGTTTAGAACCCGTATTATAGGTGTATTTGTAGTTGGTTGAGGTTGTAGGACGTTGGGTTAGGCGACAAAAGCTTGGGAGAAGCTTTAATGGCCGAAACCGTCTCGGAGAAGACGATGAATAGTAGAGGCAGCGTTCTTGCCGAATCGATTCGGCCTAGAGGCGAATCGATTCGGCTCTTGGTCAAAAAATATAATTTGTAGATCTCTTCGACGCGGTCGCGTGGGCGCTGACTGCGTATTTTTCTGATTTTTTTTGGATTTATAGTGATTTTTCTACGGAGAGCTGTCCGAGATTGAAATCATTAGTTAAAACTTATTGGAGATAGATATTAGGGGTTCTCAAAAGAATTGTTGGGACCTCTAAAGAATTTGAGGAGATACAAAAACTTTGGGTTTGTAGTAATAAAACCAAGTTAGGATTTATATGGATATTGGATTGAATTTTGGGTATTTTGGAGATTGAAAAATCGCCCAAACTGTAGCCCTCGAACTGGCCGAATCGATTCGGGTACAGGCCGAATCGATTCGCCTAAAGGAAATTGGGTTTTTGCAATGGGGCGAATCGATTCGGGTACAGACCGAATCGATTCGCCATTTACAGACCTGTTTGCAGAATACTTTCCGAATCGATTCGGATTGGGGACCGAATCGATTCGCCCACCCGAATCGATTCGCTAAAGGGGCGAATCGATTCGCTTAGGTCAGAATTTCTAGTTTTCTCCCTTTAAGAGTATGGGGAGTTGAATTACCATTTGGGATTTTATGGGGATTCCTAAATAAGGGTTTTGAGGATATATAAACCTTTAAGAGATGATTGAGGTAATTAGTATTGAACAAAGTAAGGAAATACTTTGGGTTTAGTATCATGCTTATATGAAAGCATGGTTATGATTCCTCAAGGGAATCTTTGGGATTATTGGTCATCGCTAGAAGCTATAGGCCACTATGGCCGTTTATATATATTCTAGGAAGAATATATAGGATATGTATATACTATGTGATTTAGGTATATATATATATTATGATGGAAATGATTTTGAAAATATAAAAATGAATATTTTCAAAATGGAAAGAGAAATGTTTTTCATAATTAATAAAATATGGATTACACACCTCTCTAAATCGCTATCATAAGGGAAGTTGCGTTCGTATGGTGAAGCCCCCTGGCTAATGATGCAGGGTGGATATAGTCCTATAGGCCATGTGAGCGTTTGTTGATATATCTTTCTGCGCTGGTTAGGAGATTCCGGGTGTGGTCTTGACTATCCCGCAGGCACATGGCCGCTTCCCGACGTCTTACGATGTAAGATCCCAGGTTGTCTTGGAGGCCCTGGAAGATGATAGCCATTTAGGGGCGCGCACAGTGGAGAAATCCGGACGGGCGGTCTTAGAACGCGTTTATATTAAAGCAATTCATAATAATGGGTTTGCTTTAATTACATTTCCTGGATATAGGAAGGGAAATGGGTTATATATAAATTGGCTTCGGTAACACTTCCCGGATGGAAGAAGGGATGTGGAAGCATATGTTATGATCAAAGCATCTTCATGATAATGAAAATGTCTTTGAATACATTTCCTGAGTATAAAAAAAAGGGAAATGGGATAATTGATAAAGGAAGCATTTTTATGATAATAAAACTGGCTTTTAAAAAGGTATATGATTTATTCAAGCAATTCATGATAATGAATTGGCTTTTAAATACATTTCCTGGATATGAGAAGGGAAATGGAAGTTTTTGAAATGAAAAGGATAAGTATTGATAAATACTTTGTATATGGATTCTCATTCCGGGAGATAGATCCGGATGGTTATGGTAAAATATGTATATGTATATATATGGATGAATCGAGTACCGAGGGTCTAATGGATCCCGACGTTCGACCGTGCCGCATAGTAGTGTATCGGGGGGTTCCTTATTTGGATTTCGCTTTGCGAGACACCCCACGCACGAATATGGCATTGTGTTGAGACTGGGGAGAAGTTTAATCCTTAAGTGCTCTAATATTATAAAATGTTTATGGTGTATATATATATATATATATATATATTATATATATCTTTCTGTACTGAGGGACTGGCGGATCTCGACGATCGACCTTGCCGCATAGTAGTGTATCGGGGGGGTTCCTTGTTTGGATTTCGCTTCGCGAGACACCCCACGCACGAACATGACATAGCGTCGAGATTAGAGTGAAGTTATGCCCTTAGTACATCTGTTTGTCTATCTAGGGTAGATAGTGGTGAGGTATTAGACTAGTTTAGCAGGGTAGCTTGACTAGGATGTTTAGAGGGATGCGCTAGGAGTGCACTATTAGAGGAGAGGTGAGGGGTATCTCATGAGAGTGCGATACCAATTTGAATATGAGATAAAACCTTTTTCAAAATAATAAGGCATTTATGCACTTGCAAAATATTTTCAAAATTCGTGGCTCTGACCCGTTTATATACTTTTCCTTTCTTGCTATATTATATATATAGGTGTCCAGACACAGGGACGCTTGGATGACAATTCCTTTGAGTCTGTCGTCAGCTGCAGCAGCTGTGGATGCGTGCAGGTTTTTTATAGCCGCTTCCATCATTGTACTCTAGATAGGAGGTACTGTATAAATATTCGGGACAATGGTCCAATTGCATTTAGTTATTCTTTCAGTACAACATTCGATATAGTTGTATATTTGGATCGAGTGTTCGGTTATTTTAATTTAGTTCATTTTCATTTCAGTTCAATTACGTAGTAAATTGTGGATGTTTTAATTTGATCGCTAAAAAGAGTTGTTAGATAAAAGTTTTTTTTACGCTCACCTAATAGGACATTAGTAAATAAAATGGATTTTCGACAGTGATGCTAAGAATGATCCATATGAGACTCCTATTTTAATTTAATATTGGAGTGATCGCCCGGTATCTTATTAGGCGGGGTGTTACAGATGGTATCAGAGCATCAGGTTCTAGTGTCCTTAGGAATCTGTGCGGACGTACTACGCTTTCAGCGTTGCTCTCATTTGTTATAGAGCCTCAGGACTAGGATTATTGATTTCTATTGTGAGATTTCGTTCTCCTGCCATGCTAGAAGATTATAGAAATCTTTTATGCGCTCGTTTGAGAATCATGTGCGGAGCTTGGATGGCAGCAGGAGGTGAGGCTTAGCTGGTGCAGCTGGTAGAAGGTTGGGATGAGGACCTTAGTAGAGGTCACTCTCCCTATGGTAATTGTTAAAGATTATCTCAACGACTACTAAAGCATAGTAGTTACGAGTACCATAGTACCGCCGTAGTAGAGTGTGGTACTAAAGTTGGATTTCCTAGTGAAATAAGGATTCGAAAGGGATCTTACGGATATTTCTAACCGTGAGTCCCCAGGAATCAGCAGGACAAGAAGGATGCAGTTTTGGGAATTATTCGCCTGAGGTTCAGCCAGAGGCCGACGGTGAATAAAGAGTATTATGGCGAAGTGAACTTTGTACCTAGGTGAGTTAGGTGCAATGAATATTGAGTCCTTTCCAATAAGGATGGGCTCACTAAAGAATGGGTATGTTCGAGGACCCCATGGTTGGACATCCACTCGGGGAAATTGTTAAAATGAAGTTGTTGTTATGAGTTTTACCTCAACCGAGGAAGTATATTTGCCGTGGCTAGATAAAGTCGCGGTATTAGTTAGCCCTAGAATCGTGTGGGTAATTTGAGTTATGGCGGTATCGATAACATTATATGATGTATGCCTATGTGTTGTCCGCAGTAGAGGAGTTTTATTTTGCTTCATTCGCCATAGAGGCGGGTGCTGATATATGGTATATATATACATATCCGGTTAGTGATGATCGTTTCATATGTCTATACGAGCATGGTGGTATGATGTAGATAACACATCATGGTGTATTTTCGGAGCGATAGCAGACTATAAATGGCAAGTCTATCGTGTCCATGGTTCCTGGAGGGAACAGGTTATTGTTGCGATGACTCACCTAGATATAGGTTGAGTTTACCTTATTTATTGTGGGTTACGAAACTTCGATGAGTAGAGGTTTCATTTTCTTGATTTGGGTATATGGAAACCTTATATATGATTTAAGGCCGCAGGATTATTGTTGAGCTGAACATAAAGCTCATTATTGTTTGCGCTAGGACTTAGAATGAGTGCGAGCGCAGGGTGGTATGACTCTTAGTTTGAGATAGGAGTTCAAACCACCTTTTTTTTTTGTTGGATTAGGGGATAGGTTTATCCCGGTTGCATGTTTAAATGACAGAACTCCATAACCAACGAAGTCAAGGGTTAATGTGTGGAGGGGTTCCTTGTTTGGATTTCGCTTTGCGAGACACTCCACACATGACTCTTGACGGCGTCGGAAGTGGGGAGCTGTTATGGGATGCAAGGATGTTGATTTTGTGGAAAGGTCTTATAGTGTGGATGAACCACTATAGGCTATGAGCCACATGATGTTGATACACTTATGGAGATATTGTGCTATGGAAAAGCACTAAAGTGGTCCCCTCGCCACAAGTGGGTGGGTGAGGTCGGACTTAGAGAAATTTGATTTGAGGATGATTGCCAGGACTTTATAAGAAGGAAAATTTAGAGAAAATCTGTGATCGGGGTGATGTACATAGTGTTCCTACCACGAGTAGGCACTTTTATTAGTTAGGTTTCCTTCTGTATGGGCGGAAGGATAAGATAGTGGAAATGCGTTTGTAGGATTAGCACGGTAGGATTTAGGACGTCCCGCTTGTGTGCCTTAGGTCGCTATATCTCGATGACCGACTATGCGAGGGAGTAGTGTAACGGGAGGGTTCCTTGTTTGGATTTCGCCTTGGCGAGACGTCCCACGCATGAAATCAAGCAATTGTCGGGAGTTGAGAGTGGCCTTGGGCATTAGGGACATTCTTAAAATTATATTAGTTTCATATAGGTAGGGTAACGCATAAATAGTAGCATTGTAGGATGTAGGCTCGATAGAGTTAGCGATGCCGAGGTTAGGAGTTTGGAATTTCACAGGTTGGAAGGACCCATAGGTGAGTATTACACCGAGGAAAGGAGACCCTTACTGGGAGAGAGTGTTACGTGTCAGACATTCGCTATGGATGTGCAGATATGCACAAGTTGGAAAGGTGTATGGGAACCTTGGTAAGATGGTTTTATATACCGCGTAGTATATAAGATTGAAATCCATGCCAAGAGGCATTTTAGAGGATGGGTAGTAAGAGACGTATGAGAGTCACCTTAAGATTTCGGTAGCCGCATAGTGTATGGTTAGGAACCATTAGGTTAGTATCTTTTCCTTGAGGTCTTAGGATTTGTAGTAATCCTAGTTAGAGGGTGTAAGTTGCATCTGAATTTCGAGGACGAAATTCCGTTGTAAGGGGGGGAGTATGTAATAACCCGCCCTTTTGGAGATGATTAAATTCCATAATTAAGTATGATTTGGAATTTGGAGAATTTCTCAAAATAGTAATTTTTGGGATTTTCGAGGAGTTAATGATTTTCGAAGGGTGTTATTAATTATTTTGGGACTATATAGGTCGAAGTAATTTAATTATATATCGCCGTGGAGTATAGCGACAAAAGAGGTAAGATTTTGAGTAGAATACCGCACTTAATTATTTTTGGGTTGGAATAGTGATTTGCGGTCAAATACCTCGGATGGTAATTTCGACTGCGTCGTGAGTCTCGGAATGTCCGAGATAGTCGGAAAAGAGTGTCCGATTGTCGAAATTGAGTTTCGGGTAATTTTAGAGGAAAAAGTAACTCGTAATTGGGTAAACGAGTCGTTTTTGGGTTTTAAGGGGTTAAAACCCTTTTCTCCTTATAAAAGGAGGAATAGAGGTAGAAAGAGAGGAAAGAAAGAAAGAAAAGAGAGAGAAGAGAGATAGGAGGAAGAAAGGAGGAGAAAAAGGAAGATTTGGGGCAAACTCCGCCGGATTCGACTCGAGGTCATCGGATTATATCCACGAGGCAAGTGTTTACTTGCTTTATTTATTTTTAAGCATAAATATCTCATATCATTGTTGGTATAACAAACCCTAATGATTTTGGTTTGGGTATTCGTGGATAAAACGGGTTTTTGGGAGTTAAAACGAATAAACCCCAAAAAATGATAAATTGGAGAACTTAGATTTTTCTTGAAATTAATTGATGATTCCGGGTTCTAGGATGTTTAGAACCCGTATTATAGGTGTATTTGTAGTTGTTTGAGGTTGTAGGACGTTGGGTTAGGCGACAAAAGCTTGGGAGAAGCTTTAATGGCCGAAACCGTCTCGGAGAAGACGATGAATAGTAGAGGCAGCGTGCTTGCCGAATTGATTCGGCCTAGAGGCTAATCGATTAGGCTATTGGTAAAAAAACGAAATTTGTAGATCTCTTCGACGCGGTCGCGTGGGCGCTGACGGCGTATTTTTCTGATTTTTTTTGGATTTATAGTGATTTTTATACGGAGAGCTGTCCGAGATTGAAATCATTAGTTAGAACTTATTGGAGATAGATATTAGGGGTTCTCAAAAGAATTGTTGGGACCTCTAAAGAATTTGAGGAGATACAAAAACTTTGGTTTTATAGTAATAAAACCAAGTTAGGATTTATATGGATATTGGATTGAATTTTGGGTATTTTGGAGATTGAAAAATCGCCCAAACTGTAGCCCTCGAACTGGCCGAATCGATTCGGGTACAGGCCGAATCGATTCGCCTAAAGGAAATTGGGTTTCTGCAATGGGCCGAATCGATTCGGGTACAGACCGAATCGATTCGCCATTTACAGACCTGTTTGCAGAATACTTTCCGAATCGATTCGGATTGGGAACCGAATCGATTCGCCCACCCGAATCGATTCGCTAAAGGGGCGAATCGATTCGCTTAGGTCAGAATTTCTAGTTTTCTCCCTTTAAGAGTATGGGGAGTTGAATTACCATTTGGGATTTTATGGGGATTCCTAAATAAGGGTTTTGAGGATATATAAACCTTTAAGAGATGATTGAGGTAATTAGTATTGAACAAAGTAAGGAAATACTTTGGGTTTAGTATCATGCTTATATGAAAGCATGGTTATGATTCCTCAAGGGAATCTTTAGGATTATTGGTCATCGCTAGAAGCTATAGGCCACTATGGCCGTTTATATATATTCTAGGAAGAATATATAGGATATGTATATACTATGTGATTTAGGTATATATATATATATTATGATAGAAATGATTTTGAAAATATAAAAATGAATATTTTCAAAATGGAAAGAGAAATGTTTTTCATAATTAATAAAATATGGATTACACACCTCTCTAAATCGCTATCATAAGGGAAGTTGCGTTCGTATGGTGAAGCCCCCTGGCTAATGATGCAGGGTGGATATAGTCCTATAGGCCATGTGAGCGTTTGTTGATATATCTTTCTGCGCTGGTTAGGAGATTCCGGGTGTGGTCTTGACTATCCCGCAGGCACATGGCCGCTTCCCGACGTCTTGCGATGTAGGATCCCAGGTTGTCTTGGAGGCCCTGGAAGATGATAGCCATTTAGGGGCGCGCACAGTGGAGAAATCCGGACGGGCGGTCTTAGAACGCGTTTATATTAAAGCAATTCATAATAATGGGTTTGGTTTAATTACATTTCCTGGATATAGGAAGGGAAATGGGTTATATATAAATTGGCTTCGGTAACACTTCCCGGATGGAAGAAGGGATGTGGAAGCATATGTTATGATCAAAGCATCTTCATGATAATGAAAATGTCTTTGAATACATTTCCTGAGTATAAAAAAAAAGGGAAATGGGATAATTGATAAAGGAAGCATTTTTATGATAATAAAACTGGCTTTTAAAAAGGTATTTGATTTATTCAAGCAATTCATGATAATGAATTGGCTTTTAAATAAATTTCCTGGATATGAGAAGGGAAATGGAAGTTTTTGAAATGAAAAGGATAAGTATTGATAAATACTTTGTATATGGATTCTCATTCCGGGAGATAGATCCGGATGGTTATGGTAAAATATGTATATGTATATATATGGATGAATCGAGTACCGAGGGTCTAATGGATCCCGACGTTCGACCGTGCCGTATAGTAGTGTATCGGGGGGGTTCCTTATTTGGATTTTGCTTTGCGAGACACCCCACGCACGAATATGGCATTGTGTTGAGACTGGGGAGAAGTTTAATCCTTAAGTGCTATAATATTATAAAATGTTTATGGTATATATATATATATATATATATATCTTTCTGTACTGAGGGACTGGCGGATCTCGACGATCGACCTTGCCGCATAGTAGTGTATCGGGGGGGTTCCTTGTTTGGATTTCGCTTCGCGAGACACCCCACGCACGAACATGACATAGCGTCGAGATTAGAGTGAAGTTATGCCCTTAGTACATCTGTTTGTCTATCTAGGGTAGATAGTGGTGAGGTATTAGACTAGTTTAGCAGGGTAGCTTGACTAGGATGTTTAGAGGGATGCGCTAGGAGTGCACTATTAGAGGAGAGGTGAGGGGTATCTCATGAGAGTGCGATACCAATTTAAATATGAGATAAAACCTTTTTCAAAATAATAAGGCATTTATGCACTTGCAAAATATTTTCAAAATTCGTGGCTCTGACCCGTTTATATACTTTTCCTTTCTTGCTATATTATATATATATAGGTGTCCAGACACAGGGACGCTTGGATGACAATTCCTTCGAGTCTGTCGTCAGCTGCAGTAGCTGTGGATCCGTGCAGGTTTTTTATAGCCGCTTCCATCGTTGTACTCTAGATAGGAGGTACTGTATAAATATTCGGGACAATGGTCCAATTGCATTTAGTTATTCTTTCAGTACAGCATTCGATATAGTTGTATATTTGGACCGAGTGTTCGGTTATTTTAATTTAGTTCATTTTCATTTTAGTTCAATTACGCAGTAAATTGTGGATGTTTTAATTTGATCGCTAAAAAGAGTTGTTAGATAAAAGTTTTTTTTACGCTCACCTAATAGGACATTAGTAAATAAAATGGATTTTCGACAGTGATGCTAAGAATGATCCATATGAGACTCCTGTTTTAATTTAATATTGGAGTGATCGCCCGGTATCTTATTAGGCGGGGTGTTACAGATGGTATCAGAGCATCAGGTTCTAGTGTCCTTAGGAATCTGTGCGGACGTACTACGCTTTCAGCGTTCCTCTCATTTGTTATAGAGCCTCAGGACTAGGATTATTGATTTCTATTGTGAGATTTCGTTCTCCTGCCATGCTAGAAGATTATAGAAATCTTTTATGCGCTCGTTTGAGAATCATGTGCGGAGCTTGGATGGCAGCAGGAGGTGAGGCTTAGCTGGTGCAGCTGGTAGAAGGTTGGGATGAGGACCTTAGTAGAGGTCACTCTCCCTATGGTAATTATTAAAGATTATCTCAACGACTACTAAAGCATAGTAGTTACAAGTACCATAGTACCGCCGTAGTAGAGTGTGGTACTAAAGTTGGATTTCCTAGTGAAATAAGGATTCGAAAGGGATCTTACGGATAGTTCTAACCGTGAGTCCCCAGGAATCAGCAGGACAAGAAGGATGCAGTTTTGGGAATTATTCGCCTGAGGTTCAGCCAGAGGCCGACGGTGAATAAAGAGTATTATGGAGAAGTGAACTTTGTACCTAGGTGAGTTAGGTGCAATGAATATTGAGTCCTTTCCAATAAGGATGGGCTCACTAAAGAATGGGTATGTTCGAGGACCCCATGGTTGGACATCCACTCGGGGAAATTGTTAAAATGAAGTTGTTGTTATGAGTTTTACCTCAACCGAGGAAGTATATTTGTCGTGGCTAGATAAAGTTGCGGTATTAGTTAGCCCTAGAATCGTGTGGGTAATTTGAGTTATGGCGGTATCGATAACATTATATGATGTATGCCTATGTGTTGTCCGCAGTAGCGGAGTTTTATTTTGCTTCATTCGCCATAGAGGCGGGTGCTGATATATGGTATATATATACATATCCGGTTAGTGATGCTCGTTTCATATGTCTATACGAGCATGGTGGTATGATGTAGATAACACATCATGGTGTATTTTCGGAGCGATAGCAGACTATAAATGGCAAGTCTATCGTGTCCATGGTTCCTGGAGGGAACAGGTTATTGTTGCGATGACTCACCTAGATATAGGTTGAGTTTACCTTATTTATTGTGGGTTATGAAACTTCAATGAGTAGAGGTTTCATTTTCGTGATTTGGGTATATGGCAACCTTATATATGATTTAAGGCCGCAGGATTATTGTTGAGCTGAACATAAAGCTCATTATTGTTTGCGCTAGGACTTAGAATGAGTGCGAGCGCAGGGTGGTATGACTCTTAGTTTGAGATAGGAGTTCAAACCACCTTTTTTTTTGTTGGATTAGGGGATAGGTTTATCCCGGTTGCATGTTTAAATGACAGAACTCCATAACCAACGAAGTCAAGGGTTAATGTGTGGAGGGGTTCCTTGTTTGGATTTCGCTTTGCGAGACACTCCACACATGACTCTTAACGGCGTCGGAAGTGGGGAGCTGTTATGGGATGCAAGGATGTTGATTTTGTGGAAAGGTCTTATAGTGTGGATGAACCACTATAGGCTATGAGCCACATGATGTTGATATACTTATGGAGATATTGTGCTATGGAAAAGCACTAAAGTGGTCCCCTCGCCACAAGTGGGTGGGTGAGGTCGGACTTAGAGAAATTTGATTTGAGGATGATTGCCAGGACTTTATAAGAAGGCAAATTTAGAGAAAATCTGTGATCGGGGTGATGTACATAGTGTTCCTACCACGAGTAGGCACTTTTATTAGTTAGGTTTCCTTCTGTATGGGCAGAAGGATAAGATAGTGGAAATACGTTTGTAGGATTAGCACGGTAGGATTTAGGACGTCCAGCTTGTGTGCCTTAGGTCGCTATATCTCGATGACCGACTATGCGAGGGAGTAGTGTAACGGGAGGGTTCCTTGTTTGGATTTCGCCTTGGCGAGACGTCCCACGCATGAAACCAAGCAATTGTCGGGAGTTGAGAGTGGCCTTGGGCATTAGGGACATTCTTAAAATTATATTAGTTTCGTATAGGTAGGGTAATGCATAGATAGTAGCATTGTAGGATGTAGGCTCGATAGAGTTAGCGATGCCGAGGTTAGGAGTTTTGAATTTCACAGGTTGGAAGGACCCATAGGTGAGTATTACACTGAGGAAAGGAGACCCTTACTGGGAGAGAGTGTTACGTGTCAGACGTTCGCTATGGATGTGCAGATATGCACAAGTTGGAAAGGTGTATGGGAACCTTGGTAAGATGGTTTTATATACCGCGTAGTATATAAGATTGAAATCCATGCCAAGAGGCATTTTAGAGGATGGGTAGTAAGAGACGTATTAGAGTCACTTTAAGATTTCGGTAGCCGCATAGTGTATGGTTAGGAACCATTAGGTTAGTATCTTTTCCTTGAGGTCTTAGGATTTGTAGTAATCCTAGTTAGAGGGTGTAAGTTGCATCTGAATTTCGAGGACGAAATTCCGTTGTAAGGGGGGGAGTATGTAATAACCCGCCCTTTTGGAGATGATTAAATTCCATAATTAAGTATGATTTGGAATTTGGAGAATTTCTCAAAATAGTAAATTTTGGGATTTTCGAGGAGTTAATGATTTTCGAAGGGTGTTATTAATTATTTTGGGACTATATAGGTCGAAGTAATTTAATTATATGTCGCCGTGGAGTATAGCGACAAAAGAGGTAAGATTTTGAGTAGAATACCGCACTTAATTATTTTTGGGTTGGAATAGTGATTTTCGGTCAAATACCTCGGATGGTAATTTCGACTGCGCCGTGAGTCTCGGAATGTCCGAGATAGTCGGAAAAGAGTGTCCGATTGTCGAAATTGAGTTTCGGGTAATTTTAGAGGAAAAAGTAACTCGTAATTGGGTAAACGAGTCGTTTTTGGGTTTTAAGGGGTTAAAACCCTTTTCTCCTTATAAAAGGAGGAATAGAGGTAGACAGAGAGGAAAGAAAGAAAGAAAAGAGAGAGAGGAGAGAGAGGAGGAAGAAAGGAGGAGAAAAAGGAAGATTTGGGGCAAACTCCGCCGGATTCGACTCGAGGTCGTCGGATTATATCCACGAGGCAAGTGTTTACTTGCTTTTTTTATTTTTAAGCATAAATATCTCATATCATTGTTGGTATAACAAACCCTAATGATTTTGGTTTGGGTATTCGTGGATAAAACGGGTTTTTGGGAGTTAAAACGAATAAACCCCTAAAAATGATAAATTGGAGAACTTAGGTTTTTCTTGAAATTAATTGGTGATTTCGAGTTCTAGGATGTTTAGAACCCGTATTATAGGTGTATTTGTAGTTGGTTGAGGTTGTAGGACGTTGGGTTAGGCGACAAAAGCTTGGGAGAAGCTTTAATGGCCGAAACCGTCTCGGAGAAGACGATGAATAGTAGAGGCAGCGTGCTTGCCGAATTGATTCGGCCTAGAGGTGAATCGATTAGGCTCTTGGTCAAAAAATGAAATTTGTAGATCTCTTCGACGCGGTCGCGTGGGCGCTGACCGCGTATTTTTCTGATTTTTTATGGATTTATAGTGATTTTTCTACGGAGAGCTGTCCGAGATTGAAATCATTAGTTAGAACTTATTGGAGATAGATATTAGGGGTTCTCAAAAGAATTGTTGGGACCTCTAAAGAATTTGAGGAGATACAAAAACTTTGGGTTTGTAGTAATAAATCCAAGTTAGGATTTATATGGATATTGGATTGAATTTTGGGTATTTTGGAGATTGAAAAATCGCCCAAACTGTAGCCCTCGAACTGGCCGAATCGATTCGGGTACAGGCCGAATCGATTCGCCTAAAGGAAATTGGGTTTCTGCAATGGGGCGAATCGATTCGGGTACAGACCGAATCGATTCGCCATTTACAGACCTATTTGCAGAATACTTTCCGAATCGATTCGGATTGGGAACCGAATCGATTCGCCCACCCGAATCGATTCGCTAAAGGGGCGAATCGATTCGCTTAGGTCAGAATTTCTAGTTTTCTCCCTTTAAGAGTATGGGGAGTTGAATTACCATTTGGGATTTTATGGGGATTCCTAAATAAGGGTTTTGAGGATATATAAACCTTTAAGAGATGATTGAGGTAATTAGTATTGAACAAAGTAAGGAAATACTTTGGGTTTAGTATCATGCTTATATGAAAGCATGGTTATGATTCCTCAAGGGAATCTTTGGGATTATTGGTCATCGCTAGAAGCTATAGGCCACTATGGCCGTTTATATATATTCTAGGAAGAATATATAGGATATGTATATACTATGTGATTTAGGTATATATATATATTATGATGGAAATGATTTTGAAAATATAAAAATGAATATTTTCAAAATGGAAAGAGAAATGTTTTTCATAATTAATAAAATATGGATTACACACCTCTCTAAATCGCTATCATAAGGGAAGTTGCGTTCGTATGGTGAAGCCCCCTGGCTAATGATGCAGGGTGGATATAGTCCTATAGGCCATGTGAGCGTTTGTTGATATATCTTTCTGCGCTGGTTAGGAGATTCCGGGTGTGGTCTTGACTATCCCGCAGGCACATGGCCGCTTCCCGACGTCTTACGATGTAAGATCCCAGGTTGTCTTGGAGGCCCTGGAAGATGATAGCCATTTAGGGGCGCGCACAGTGGAGAAATCCGGACGGGCGGTCTTAGAACGCGTTTATATTAAAGCAATTCATAATAATGGGTTTGCTTTAATTACATTTTCTGGATATAGGAAGGGAAATGGGTTATATATAAATTGGCTTCGGTAACACTTCCCGGATGGAAGAAGGAATGTGGAAGCATATGTTATGATCAAAGCATCTTCATGATAATGAAAATGTCTTTGAATACATTTCCTGAGTATAAAAAAAAGGGAAATGGGATAATTGATAAAGGAAGCATTTTTATGATAATAAAACTGGCTTTTAAAAAGGTATATGATTTATTCAAGCAATTCATGATAATGAATTGGCTTTTAAATACATTTCCTGGATATGAGAAGGGAAATGGAAGTTTTTGAAATGAAAAGGATAAGTATTGATAAATACTTTGTATATGGATTCTCATTCCGGGAGATAGATCCGGATGGTTATGGTAAAATATGTATATGTATATATATGGATGAATCGAGTACCGAGGGTCTAATGGATCCCGACGTTCGATCGTGCCGCATAGTAGTGTATCGGGGGGGTTCCTTATTTGGATTTCGCTTTGCGAGACACCCCACGCACGAATATGGCATTGTGTTGAGACTGGGGAGAAGTTTAATCCTTAAGTGCTCTAATATTATAAAATGTTTATGGTATATATATATATATATATATATATATATATATATATATATATATATATATATATATATATATATATATATATATATATATATATATATATATATATCTTTCTGTACTGAGGGACTGGCGGATCTCGACGATCGACCTTGCCGCATAGTAGTGTATCGGGGGGGTTCCTTGTTTGGATTTCGCTTCGCGAGACACCCCACGCACGAACATGACATAGCGTCGAGATTAGAGTGAAGTTATGCCCTTGGTACATCTGTTTGTCTATCTAGGGTAGATAGTGGTGAGGTATTAGACTAGTTTAGCAGGGTAGCTTGACTAGGATGTTTAGAGGGATGCGCTAGGAGTGCACTATTAGAGGAGAGGTGAGGGGTATCTCATGAGAGTGCGATACCAATTTAAATATGAGATAAAACCTTTTTCAAAATAATAAGGCATTTATGCACTTGCAAAATATTTTCAAAATTCGTGGCTCTGACCCGTTTATATACTTTTCCTTTCTTGCTATATTATATATATATATAGGTGTCCAGACACAGGGACGCCTGGATGACAATTCCTTCGAGTCTGTCATCAGCTGCAGCAGCTGTGGATGCGTGCAGGTTTTTGATAGCCGCTTCCATCGTTGTACTCTAGATAGGAGGTACTGTATAAATATTCGGGACAATGGTCCAATTGCATTTAGTTATTCTTTCAGTACAGCATTCGATATAGTTGTATATTTGGACCGAGTGTTCGGTTATTTTAATTTAGTTCATTTTCATTTCAGTTCAATTACGTAGTAAATTGTGGATGTTTTAATTTGATCGCTAAAAAGAGTTGTTAGATAAAAGTTTTTTTTACGCTCACCTAATAGGACATTAGTAAATAAAATGGATTTTCGACAGTGATGCTAAGAATGATCCATATGAGACTCCTGTTTTAATTTAATATTGGAGTGATTGCCCGGTATCTTATTAGGCGGGGTGTTACACGACTGCATGCTAGGAGTAAATCGAGTTGATTTTATGATAAAACTGAATTAGTTAAGAAGCCTAATTTTTCTAACATACATCCCTTTCAAAACAATACTATATTTGTGAAAACTAAGGATGATTGGGTTAAAAAGTCTGAATCTAATGACACATTGAGATGTAATTTTGTTTTATCAGCACTAAATGCTCAGAATAAAAACTCTCAATGGTACTTAGATTCTGGTTGCTCTAGGCATATGACGGGGGACGAATCCAAATTTACCACCTTAAAATCTTTTGTTGGTAGTGTTGTAACATTTGGTGATGGAAAGATGTTCCACATCATAGGCAAAGGGTAGATTAAGACAGATGGGTTCCCTAACTTCGAGAAAGTTTTACTTATTGAAGGCTTAAAAGTGAATTTATTAAGTATTAGTCAATTTTGTGACACTGATCATGCTGTTAATTTCTCCAAATCTGATTTTAAAATTTTAGACCCAAATGGGAATATTATTTTGTGTGGTACTAGGACTATAGACAATTGCTATGCCATTATACACGAAAATGATTCTGAAAATTGTTTATCTTCTAGGATGAGTGATTTAGACTTATGGCATGAAAGATTAGGACATTTAAACTATGATAGTTTGTCTATATTAAGTAGTCGAAATCTTATTCGTGGCATGCCCAAATTATTCAAAGTTCAACATTATGTTTGTGGCCCGTGTCAAATCGAAAAAATTCACAAAGCATCTCATAAGAAAGTGACCGATATTTTTACTACTCACCCTTTGGAATTATTGCATATGGATTTAATCGATCCCTCTAGAATAATTAGTTTATGTGGTAATTCCTATATTCTTGTTATTGTTGATGACTTCACTAGATTTACATGGGTTGCTTTTATGAAAGAAAAATCAGACAACTTTAATCATTTTTTGAAAATTTTGCTAAAAATTAAAAATGAGAAAGATACTTAATTCACTCGTATTCATAGTGATAGGGGTGGGGAATTTAAATACACGGGTGTCATTGACTATTGTATAGGGAATGGGTATCAACATGAATTTAGTGATGCTAAGACACTACAACAAAATGGTACTGTAGAAAGAAAAAATTGAAGTAATCAAGAAATGGATCGTGCTTTAATTCATGCTAAGAATTTACCAAAATATTATTGGGTTGATGCCACTTAAATAGCTTGTCACATAATTAATAGGGTTCATTTACGGAAAAATACTAAACAAACTCCCTATGAATTATGGTATGGTAGACAACCCAATCTAAAATATGTTAGGGTATTTGGTAGTGAATGTTATGTGTGTAAGGCCCGTGAACACTTATCGAAATTTGACACTAAAGGAGACAAGGATATTTTTTAAGATATTCTCAAAATAGTCAGGCATATAGAGTTTATAATTTAAAAAATAAGTCTATTATGGAATCTATTAATGTTGTGATAAATGATTGTATTTCCCCTTTGGTAGAAGATAACCCGGAATCATTACCCGTTGAATACATACTTTCAAATAATTTACCAAAACAATCAACGGTAGTGACTTGGACTCCTTTCCATAGAAAGACCTTGATGTTCCAAATTGGGTTAGGGAAAATCATCCTAAGAAGAACACTTTGGGTAATGCTAAAGAACCAATTAAAACTAGAGCTCAAACTCTAAATGCTTTAATGTCTTCTTTTGTCTCTCTAGTAGAACCTAATAATATAAAAGATGATCTTGTTGATGAATCTTGGATTCTTTCCATGCAAGAAGAGTTGGGTCAATTTAAGATCCATGATGTGTGGTTTTTAGTTCCTCGTCCTTGTCATACTAATGTCATTAGAAGTAAGTGGATATTTTAAAATAAATGTGATGAAACTGGTAATGTTTTGCATAATAAAGCTAGACTAGTACCTCAAGGATACTCCCAAGATGATTGGATTGATGTTGATGAGACACTTGCCCCGATTTCTAGAATAGAGCCTATTAGACCTTTACTTGCCGTGTCGTGTCATTTAAAATTTTAATTATACCAAATGAACGTAAAATCTTCATTTTTAAATGGGTTTTTAAATGAAGAAGTTTATGTTGAACAACCTAAAGGTTTTGTTGATCATTTCCTTCCTAATAACATTTTTAGATTAAAGAAAGATCTTTATGGGTTCAAACAAGCCCCTCGTCCTTGGTATGAGCGTCTTACTACTTTTATCTTCACCCACGAATTTAATCGAGGGGGAGTAGACCTAATATTGTTTGTTCAAAGAAACACAAACTATTTACTTATAACTCAAATATATGTTGATGACATTGTTTTTAGGTCTACACCTCCCCAAGAGGCTGAAATTTTTTCTAACATTATAAAATCTGAATTCCAAATGTCTATAGTGGGTGAGTTGCAATTTTTCTTGGGTTTATAAGTTTCTCCAAAACCGAACTGCATTTTTATATCTCAAACTAAGTATGCCACTGAATTAGTTAAACGTTTTGGGTTAACAAATGCAAAAACTTCTAGAACTCCTATGAGCTCCACTACTAAGCTTTCTAAAGACTTATCCGATAAAAAAGGTTGAAGTTACTCTTTATCGTAGTATGATTGGTAGCCTTCTTTATTTAATGACTAGTAGACCGGATATGATGCATAGTATGTGTGTGTGTGTGTGTGCTAGATATCAATGTGAACCTAAAGAATCTCATATACTTGTAGTTAAGCGTATACTAAAATATGTTAGTGGTGCTTTAAGTTTTGATATTATGTATACAATTGACACCAATTCTCAAACAATTGGGTATGCAGATGCCGGTTGGGCTGGTTGTGCCGATGATAGTAAAAGCACTTCTGATGGATGTTTTTACTTAGTCACAGCCTAATCTCTTGGTCGTCTAAAAAGAGAAATTGTGTGTCTCTTTCCTCCGCCGAAGCCGAGTACATCGTTGCCGTAGTTGTTG
The DNA here is from genome assembly GCA_949130495.1 of Sambucus nigra. Classification (NCBI taxonomy): domain Eukaryota; kingdom Viridiplantae; phylum Streptophyta; class Magnoliopsida; order Dipsacales; family Adoxaceae; genus Sambucus; species Sambucus nigra. The sequence goes on along the minus strand of OX422209.1, from coordinate 275,236,092 downwards.
TACTCAACTTGTGTGGATTAAACAAATGCTTAATGACTATGGTATAATTAAACTCACTGCACTTATTTTATGTGATAATCAAAGTTCCATTACTATCTCAAAGAATCCTATTTTTCATTCACGTACTAAACATATCAAAATGCGTGAACAGTGTATTAGAGAACTTGTTGAGAAAAAGAAAATTTACATTAAATATCTTAACAATAAAGACCAATTAGCCGATTTATTTACTAAACCTTTGGATAATCATATATTTGAGACTCTTTGAATGTCCATTGGTGTGTGTGCATTTCCAGCCTAATTTGATTTTAGTTTCCTTCCTTTGTCTCTTTGATACAAAGAGGGGGACAATTTGAGACTCTTTTTGTGTCTTTATGGTCTTTTAGGATTATTGTTGTTAGTTGAGTTATGTACTCATTTATTCTTTTATTTGGTGTTAAAATTTTATTACTTGAGTTATGTACTCTTCTATTTTTAGGACTCAAAATGTTGTTAGTTGAGTTATGTATTTTTTGTCTCAAAGTCTTGTTTGTCTCAAAATTGGCCAAAGGGGGAGATTGAAGTTGACCCTGTTTGTTTGTCTCAATTTTAAGGGTTTATTTTGTTTAAAACATTTTTTGCCCTTTAGGTTTATTATTTATTTAAAATTTTTATTTTCATTAAATTTTAAAATATTTTTGTTCTTTCTTAAAATTGTGTTTATATTCAGTTATGTATTTTTAAATATATTTTCTTTATTTTTACGATTTGTTTTGTATTTAGTTTTTGTGTTTAAAAATTTGGTTAAATAAACAAAAATAAATTTTATTTACTTTTAATTGTTTAGACAAAAATAAAAGGCAGAGATTTCTCTTGTGTATTTAACGGTTGTGATTGGCATGGTTTGTGCTTCTTTGGACGATCCTTGTATATCTGTTGGAGCTAATGGAAAGTGTTCGTTTAGTCCACGCAATTTGATCATGCGTGGACTGATCAGGTTGTCTGGCCACTTGACCGTTCTGATGCTAGAATATTTACCTTATTGTCCTCTCTATTGCTTCGGCATATGACACATGTACCCTTTAAAATGTCTCATTTCTTTTCTACCCCTTGACTATTTTTTGAAGTGTTTGGACTACCCTTAGAGTTGTGCGATTTTCGTCTTTACCAGACCTCTTCTCGATCCTTCCACTGTCCCTATAAATATGAGCATTGGGGTTCATTTGTTTTTAGGTTTTGAAAATTAAAAAATGAGACGAAACTCTATCAAATTTATTTCTCATTTTTCCTCTCTATATTTTCTTATGTTCACAGCCTTTAAACACTAGTGAGTTCTATTGATTAAATCTTTACCCTCTTTTACATACATACACGGTTCATTTGAGTTGTGGTTGTTGTGTTGTGGGTTAACGAGTTGGTGCTTGTTATGGTTTGTCTGAGTTTGGAGCGGGTTAATTCCTTGGCCATTCTTGCTTGAGGAAAGCTTTGCTGTTTTTGGATTTTATTTGACATTTTGGGTTGGCATTCTCTCATTCAAACCTTACTGCCTAACCCTCTTTAGGCTTGCACTGTGAGACTTCTATATTTCTCTCTCTCTCTCTCTCTCTCTCTCTATATATATATATATATATATATATATATATATATATATATATATATATATATATAATAAGGAGTAAAAATTTGTTACTATTCCATAAAGAGATAACTTAGTAAGGTGCTAGGATTTGGCCACCAAGGCAAAAAATAGAGGGTGGAGATCATTTCATCATATTCTCTCTTACACTTATTGGCAAACCTTAGCCGTCATCCTCTTTCTCTCCATTTCTCATTTTAGCTTTCTCACTCATTCTCCTCCTCACGAATATTCTCTATCTCTTATCTCCCTGATGAGATCCAAACGTCCCCATTCTTACCTAAGTACACACACTACTCCTCAACTCACTTTAATTCAAACCCTTTTCTTGATCTCGACACGCATTATTTTCTCTCTAAATCATACCGTTCAACAACTATCCGACTGCCAACCCCCCTTACTCTCTCTTCTTGACGGTAGACCTAATAAGGTAAATAGTCTCTCTTATTTTTTATTTTCTTTTGAGTTTTGATTATACGATCTGATTATTTCTTCCCAGTTCTCACTGATTCTAGCGAGGAATGAATGAAATCTTTGGGTAAATACGGTATGATGATTTCTTGGTTGTTCTATCGCTATTATTTTGCTTCTTCTAAGCTATAATCTTTACAAAGACTTTGTATTAACAAGTTTCTGGATCTGTTCATTTACCTTTTGATTTTAGGGTTTACAAGTTTGGGGATTTTCAAGGTCTTGGCACCGATTTCTAAATGTCTTGAGAAGAATTATACAACACTGTTAATGTAAGCTATCACACCTGTTATTTTTCTTTATAAAGTCCCTTTCGATTATTCCCTTTAAGTTGAGACACTGAGGCTAGAGAATTTTTTTAGTACCTGCATTACTATGTATTTGATGCTCTGATACTTTGCTCCTTTGTGATTTTGGATATGTGATTTTGACTTGGATTTGTTCTATTTGGATAGGGACCAAATATTCTTATCCCTTGGGTTAATTGTTGATGTCAATTTCTTATATTTTACATTTGAGTATGTATTCAATAGATTCATATACATTGGGTTTGTTGTTCACTTGATTTTTGTGGGTATATATTCAATGTTTTACATGTATGCGATATCGTTAACAAAATTCCCAAGTAAACACACATTTGAACTTTGCAAGTCTCATTTATGCCTTTACTTACATTGAGTGATTATTAATTTTTTCCTCTTTGTTTAAATCTACGTGGCTTACCGAAATTTAAACTACCTGGGCGCACAATTTGAAATGTCTCTGTATGTACAAATTTTGGGTTTCTTAGAATAGTTTTGTAACTCTAATTGTTTATAGGTTTCAATATTTAAAGCCAACAATTACTGATTTTTCTTTTTTATTATTTTTGAATTTGATTTTGATTGTGGTGAATGCCAGGAAAATCAGACTTACTGGTAAGGAGAGGAGATGCAGGTGATGTGGAGATTCCAGGAATATCAGACCTGTTGTGGGTGGGGGTGGAAAATCATACCTATTTTGGTTTTAAGTCTCCGCCTCAATGGGTTCCACTAACACTCCTTTAGGAGGCCATGAGTACCATTGATGGAGAAAATGGACTGCATAAAGGGTATGTTTTCCGTATTCTTTATCGAGGAAATTATGTATTTTTAGCATATCATGATAATAGTGGATGCGTTTCTCGAAAACTATTTTCAGCATATCAATATATCATGAATAGCTATTTATCGAAAGCTATTTACCTTTTTTTATCACTTTATTTTAATTACTAGGATGCAGGCTTTGAAAATGGAATAGTTCAAAAATAGTTATTAGGTTATTTTCAATTAGTCCTATAAAAAGCCTAAGTTTTTTATAATTGCCTACGTTTTTGATAAAAAGCTTTAGTTAGAACTTCGACTGTTTGTATAATGTTATATAACTGTTTGTAGTTTCTAGAAACATATGGTTTTGATTCGCATACGATTGGGTTTATTATGTTAATCTACATAATGTTATATGAATTTTGAAGTTTTTAGGAAACATGTATGTTTGATTTGTAGTATGCACTAGAAAATTAGTATCCGATGTTTTTTAGTTGTAAACTTTGACAGGAAGTATGCCTAAGATATAGGATAGTGGGAAGCATTAATAATGAAAATTCATTCTTTATTGGTTTTTATGTTGTACGGTGGATTTGCATGTCATATACGATTTTGTTTTGTTTTTATACTTGAGTACCTTTATAATTTTACAGAAAGTCTAGATGGAATTGGTTTTGTTAACACTTGAATCGATTTGTTACCATGTGAATCGTTGTCCATGTGTATAAAGAGAAAAATATTATTTTTGTATATTCAATACTCATTTGAGTAAATGATGAATATTTACTCTTCCCTGGTACAATCGACTTGGTTTATTATCTTCTCTATTTTCTATAAAAAGAAATTGATGATTATTTATTTCGTAGTGTATTGGAGATGATGGTCCAGTGGACAAATGGTACGTGATTCAATATGCATATTCACTACTTTGGTGTTGTCTACCAAGAAGCCCTTTCCACCGCTGAGAAGCATGCTCCTGAATTGGTTGCAAACTTAACAAAATTAGCAGACGTAGAAATTGACATCGAGTTTCGTGAGGCGGTCCTTACAGAGGCTAGACCTCCTTTTTTCAGTAGGCGTATGTTTAAGATAAGCACATGTAGCTTAGAGAGTCTAGACCTCCTTTTTTCATATCATTTTCAATGCTTTATGAATTTCAATCATGGGATCTGATTGTTACATGTGTTATGTGACAATGATAAAAACTTTTTAATAAATGGTTTCATTTTAAAAACAAAGTTTTATCTATTAGAATCTGGTCATGTATGTAGAATTAGATTGATGCCATGGTGGGAGAGTTTACATATGCTCATATCTGATCATAACAGTTTTTATGTTTCTATTTTACATATGCTCATATCTGAATCACATGTTTGAAACTCCATGTTCAAATCCAATATAAGGTTACCCCTTTAAAAATTAAATGCATGCTTACGTTTTAATTTTCCTTTTCCCTTTCATTTCACCCTCCCCACCCCCTTTAGTTCTTATAATCTTTCCTCATTTTCTCTTTAATCCCCACAGGAGCTGTTGCTGCTTCCAATTATAGAGTAATAGATCTGCTGGTGCTTTCAACTCTTAAAATCTTTCGTCCTTTGTTATTCATTTCCACATTTGTAATGTATGCCAAAAGACGGGGACATCAAACATGGAAAAAAAGGTCATGAGAAACACTACACAGAAAGCTTTCTTTATGGTGTACTAACATATATTTCACTGCCTAATAGCCCATAGAATCTGTCGTTCTACTTTCCACAACCTTCCTCTCTTAATACTCCACTAATGTCTGATATTTGGCCGCCTTCCTTTCAGATTTATGTAACCCAACAAATTTATCTTTACTTGCATTCGGATTCTCCATTAGCAAAATTATCCGAGTTACAGCTGGTGAGACAACATTAATGGCAGGGGCACCAGCAACGTTCTTTGATTTTTCAAGGTTCTTCAGGTGCTTTCATAATTTCGGATTAACTATTTAAACAAAGATTTTGTTGAGTAGATATATTTTCATTAAACTGAATATTTTTTCTGAATATGGGAATAGCTATTGAATAGATATCTACTGCATTAAATTGAATGTTATTGGATAAACTAGGGGTTGTTACTACGTTGGGTTTTTTCGATCCTCAAATGCATCCCAACCACTGCCTTGAAAGAGAGGACAACACACTTGCTGTATTGATATTTCTCCCACTCATGAAGTGGGTTTTTAAGTACTAATCTGTTTGTTTGTTATTTGGGGGTTGTATGCTATTTTTTAAGTAGTAATGTGTCATTTAGAAGAACTACCAGCTATTTAGGTACTAATGCGATTGTTGGTTGTATATGTGAAATTGGGCACACGGGGTCATCAATTTTTAACAAATACTTTTATGATATGTTTTTTAAACAACATCTCCATTTGATCCGTGAATTTAATTTACTCTGTTAACTTTGGTGTAGATTTCTGATCTTTTGCGAATATGGGTCATTGAGTTTTCGATTTACAGGGCGGAGGCGGGGGAGAACTTAGATGGAGATGGGGCGAAGGCTTCGTTTGGGTGGGATTTCATACTATCTTTGTCCACAAACTCGCGAATACCGACATCCCATGCAATCTTTGACATCCTTTTTTGGTAGCCCTCCCATTACATTTAACCTATAATAGACATGTATAGATCATTCTAATTTGGAACTGTTAGAAATTTATGTATAGAACTTCATATATAGTTTTTTATGTTACTGAACTCAGTTTCTTAACATCTATATACAGTTTTGTGTGTTTGGTGATTGCGTATAATTAATTTTGTTGGGTTCTAGAGAGATATGAATTTATATCATTGTTTAATAATTGTTATGTTATTATTACAATTTATAACATCATTTTAATGTTTGGGTTTTAGGTTTTCAGGATATTGTGTTGTTTGGATAGTCGAGGCTCTCAAAGATGGTAACCTACATGTACATACGGTCCTGATCATAGCTGGAATTGTTAATTTTTTGCTAATGGGTCCTGAACAGTGTCGGTAATATCTTTGAGCTTTATGTTATCAATACTTTGAATGATTCCAACACTGTTCAGGACATGACCACGCGTGTCGATAAATTGGTTTAGTCCAAATCTGTAATTATCGCATTGAATTATTAAATTGTCTGATCAGATTTGGTAATTACATATTTGGTAATTGTAACTATCATAGTGAATTGGTTATCTGTAATTCAAAGATTGTTGTGAATTACAAATTGGTAATTGGTAATTATAGACTTGGATTAAACTGATCTGATCAGGACGTGATAATTTAACAATTTACCACTGTTCTAAAAAACCCGCCTAGGCTTCGCCTAGGCACGCCTAGGCTTGAGGCTTGGGAGAAACGCCTCACCTTACGCTTTTTACGCCTTATTCTTGGTAAAATCCTTACGGCGCACTTTTTTCTAAAAACAACAATGCTTTAGTGAAACGATATCGCCTTTTAAAGAATTTTTTTACAGACCGAATCATTATCTCATCCAAAACAATCAAATAGTATTTTAATTTGCATATATTCAGACATATTTTTATGACATGTACAATTTTAGTATTTTAATAGCCTTGTTATGGTTAAAAAATATTAAAATATATTAAGAAAGCCTAAACGCCTTTTTACGCCTAAGGCCCGCCTAGGCTTCTAAGGCTTAAGGCTTGGCCTCCACGCCTCGATCGCGCCCCGCGTTTTTTAGAACCTTGCAATTTACCAATCTGATCAGGACACGGCTGCAATTGATTTAGTCCTAATCTCTAATTATCCTGGATACACGTCTTGAACCTGGAATTGTTGCTTTATGTTTAATAATTCTTATATGGGTTTATTTTTCAATTTAGAGTAAATGTATATTCTTATTGTTGTTTGATTATCTGAACGTCACTTATGAATACTTTGTATTGGTCAATTTACTACCTTACTAAACCATGCTAATTAGAGTTTCATTTCTACTTTTTCCATACTCAGTTTATGCTCATAGTATAAAAGTATTTATATGCTTTTGACTAGGTAGGCTTTTTTCTTTAAGCATTTATATTCACATACTTTTCTTTTTGTAATTATACACACATTTATGTATAACTCCATTTATCTAATTATCTTTTTCAATTTGCTCTTTATTTTTGTAGCAGTGTAGTTGAATGACATCCTCCCTAATCTGACACTTTATTAGTGTTACAATTCATGTTACTATTTTTTGATTCATAATATGACACTTTATTTCTCTTTTGTTGGCTATTTCTCTAATAGTTTTTACTACTTTTTACTGAGTTTGTAACATTTTGTACGGAGGTTGTAAACTAATTTTATAATGTTTTGTATTGAGTGTCTGAAGAATACACCTTCATTTTTTCTAATTTTCCTCTTCTATTCTTTAATGCAGGATTATTATTGAATGTTCCAGCAAGGTCCAAAATGAAGGCCTGATATCATGAACACTTAAGACACCTACTGGCTATGAGTGTGCGAGCAAGGTCCGAAATTTGAGAAACAAAGGGGACAATGGTTTGAAGCCACAGAGCATTCGAGAGAGAGGAATTCATTTATCTCAAATAAAACTTCTCTAGGAAGTTTTCTCCAACTTCTGGCAGCACATAACCTCACCCATTTTACTTTATCTTCCATGTCACCCACTCTAGCAAGTAGTGGTTGTGATATTTATCGACCGCTTTTACCCTTTGTCTTCACTCTCTCCTATTAATCTTTTTCTAATTTTGAATTTCAAAATAGCATGCCAAAGTCTCTCTTTCTCGAAAACCATTCGCCACCGGCACTAAGTTTCGATTACCTACTAAGTTTTGACCCTCACTTTTATAATAATTATATATTGGATTTCCTACTAAGTTTTGTTATCTAATAGGTTTTAAACAATCTAATATTATTGCATATCTATATGCTAATGCTTTATTATTCTTGGTTGTTGAGTGTTGTAGAAGCATTGAATTTCGAGGAGAGAGATGGTGATGAAGAAATTAAAATTTCAGTAAGGAAATTTTGTACTTGATTGTGTATCCATGTTTTAATTAGACAATTGTGTATACTAAGTAAGATTTTGTAGAATCGACTACGTTGTTTATACGAGGTCCGGGATGGACTATTAGAATGAATTGTTGTTGTTGGAGTATATTTTATTTATGAAATTGGGTGAATAGTCTTATAAACCAAGGACGCACTGCCCAAATTTTCTAAAGTGTTTGCACTTGATTTTGTTGTAATTTTTTTTTTGATTTAAATTTTATTAGGTTTAATCCTTTGGAAAAAAAATTTCCGTGCCTTCAGGCATGGGCATTCCGCTAGTATATATATATATATATATATGGTTTTACCTCTATTTGTGGTTTGAACCTAAACCGTTTTCGAATTTGCTGTTAACAAAACCTTAACCCAAAATCTTTCGATAATTGTTTAGTGAGTGTGGGTTTGTTTGGTTTGGCGTGTTGTTGTTGATGAGATATAGTAACCTTTACGTGTTTTAAGTAGTTCACTTTTTCTTATCTAGAATCCATTAAGTATAGTGTTTAAACCGTGTAAGACATGTTTGGTTTATGCGATAACCAAAAACGTGTTTGGGTTTGTTTTTGATGGATCTTATTTACGATTAGCTATTGGATGTGCATTTGATTTTGTATTAACAGCTTTTTTGTTACTTTATTAAATCAGATCTAAGTTCGGATTTGTTCTTTGTGTTATATCGTTTAAACTGACTTGGGTTTCTTTTTTATAAATATTTCAGATCTGTTTTGTTGTTAAAAGAAAACTAAGATTAAATTTCTTTTAAGATTTATTTAATCTGCGTGTTAATCATCTATAAAAACACGAATGAGTTGGTGTGTGCTTTGCTGGTGGAAAAACCTGGTATATCTTTATATTTATGTGGAATCAACATCAATTCCTGTCTATATTTTAATCACAAATTGTTTATTATCTTTGTTAAATAAAATTAGATAAATCCCAGTGTATGTGTTTAATCTTATTTTATAAACAAATTAATATTTTTATGTTCTGATTAAAACAAATCTTTTTACTTAATTCTGTCTTGCACAACTTCACCGATTTCTTGGTGTTGGGTGTGTAGTTGTGTGTGAGTTCTAGTTGCTATTACCTGGGTGTTATTGGGTTGACTGACTGTCAGTCAAGTTGGGTTGTTTCTAGACTAGGCTGGGTGTATAGCTTGTATTTGTTTAGTTTAAATCATTGTAAACTAGTGGACTATAATCTGTAATTAATAATTGGTAATAGTGGACTTGAGTGTGTGATTTGTCCCAAGACTAAAGAACACATGGTTTTCCATTACGGTGGTTTCCTCGAGAATAAATATTGTGTCATATTTTTCTTTCCCTCATCCCATTCTGAATTATTTTATTTCAGTAGCGTCATCACAAATATGTTTTCAATTTGTGTGCGTGTGTACAACTGTTTCAACCAAAGATTTAAATTGAAATTAAAAGAGATAGAGTTTTATATATTAACTAAAAGACGTTAGGGCTTTTGGGTTATTTCAAATTTCGTGAATGAATCACCGTATGGACATAGTTTCACCGTGTTCATGACTAGTCACGTTGGAATTTTAAGTATGTCTAATGCCAATGAGGATGTTTCTAAAAGTGGCAACCTCAATAATGCATCGAATCATTATAGAGAGTTTGAATATGGTGATTTGAGTGAGAGAGAATGTTGTCTTTAATACGCACACTTCAAACTCATACGACGAGTCTTTAAAAACTATAAAGAAAAATAAGAATTTAACTTTCGGGTGTTTTATTTAAACAAGGACTTGAAAGTTTCGAAAGAGAGTGATACCTTTGTTAAATCAATTCCTTGATTCTTAGACTTAACTTATTTTTCTACTCCACTGATCAAGTTTACTGGTGGGAAAAATATTATAAGTCTATCAAGGGGGTATCTCAATCTAAGGCATCCCCGAATGCGATTCCTACGAATTAAGATTTAAGACATACTTACATAACTATCATTTAATCTGCAAAGATCATTTGATTTAATCTAAGATTGAATCTCATCCATAAAATCACATAATAATTCCAATTGTTATTAAGATCCTATGCACCATTTGAAAATGGTGTGAGATTTCCTGATTCTAATCAAGAGAACCCTTAGACTCAAATCTCACGGGTGGTAATATTAGATACACTCCTAGGATGTACTGATCACAATCCTCTATCGAACTATCGCATAAGTTCTCAAACCATCATAATTTCTTTTAGTTTAAGATAAACTAATAGGATTACATCACAACCGTTCTGATATGTCGTCAACTAACTATTTAGTAGTGCTAGAACTGGAATTCCAATCTTCTCGTGATCAAGCTTGAATCGACTCACTATAATTCATATTAAACTCTATTAATCAACATTTACATAAATTAATATATTTAAACAAATGTAAATCATTCTCACAAACTTGATTCTCATTTAAAAATGAATCAAACAATCCTTCATTAAATAATAATAAAATATTTTGCTCATGGTTTTAAGAATAAACCCTAACTATAAGGACAAGTCATCCATCATATCCCAATACTAGAAATGATCAAAAACAATTTTGGAGTATAATACCTCTAAAATCCAGTTGAACACCTGTAGAAGTTGAAATTATTTGTGGATGGATCCTCTAATGAGTGAGACATTGGTATCGACATCATTTTTATTACTCCACAGGGTACTTGATCAATTAAGATGCTCGACTTGGATTTGAGGGCTCCTATAATGAAGCAAAATATCAAGCAATGACACTTGGCCTTGGTAGGGAGATCACGATGAGGGTAAAAGACATCACCATTCGTTTTGATTTACACCTTATATCCTATCTTTTGAGCAAAAAATATGAAGCCAGGGATCCTAGGATGGTACCCTATAAAGACAAAGCAAGATTTTTTCTCATGGCCTTCAGGTCGTTGTTAATTAAACAAGTACTGATGAACAACCGCAATTACACTGATGCCTTGGATATCTTTTCCTCAGCCATTGAAACTGATTTAAAGAGGATTCTAAAAAAGGAATACATTAAACGACCAAGCATAAACAAACATAAACCTTAGATAGTTTTTGTGAAGCTTGATCAGGAACCTAGTTGGATAAAAATAATCATCGATTACCTAAAAAATGGGGATCTCCCATGAGACAACAACAAAGTAAATAAGCTCAAGGTTATGTTATCCCATTTTAACCTTAACTAATATGATCGTCTTTATCTGAGATAATTTATAGACAATTGCTCAAACATGTGCATTCATAGTAACTGGAAGGAATTCTAAGAGAAGTGTACGAGGAGAACTATGGAGATCATGCCCGAGGATGCTCACTGGCATATATGAATATTTTTAAGGCATATTAATGGACCTTCTTACAAAATGATGAAGTTCATTCTTTAATAAGTGTCCAAAGTTCAAGGATTTTGACCCGGTAATCAAGAAATCAGTTGGAGAATTGAATAATTTTTTAAGTCCCTAGCCATTTGCCTTGTTGGAAATGGACATAGTCAGCCCATTGCCAAGGTCCCGACCATAAATTTCTAATCACAGTGACTGGCTACTTCATCAAGTGGATAGAAGCAAAGACTTAGACTCACATTAGAGAAGTAGACACAAATACATTTTTGAGAGGAATATCACTATGTAATTTGGGATTCCTAAAGATTTTTTTGTGAAACAAGGAGATATAGTTTGACAATGACTAATTCAGAGGCTTATATGAAGATTAATCGATTCAAAATCATTATGATTTAGTGTTCTTCCCATAGAGAAATGGATTGTCTAAGATATCCAACAAAACTCTCATTATTGGAATCAAGCATCGACTAGATAATGCTAAGGGAAAATGGGTGGATGAACTCCCCTATATTATTTAATATTAAATAAGTAATCCAAGAATATCCAATGGTTAGACTGCCTATGCCATGGATTATGACATGTATGTCATCGTCCTTATGGAAATTGTCTTACCAACACTTAGGTCCGAGATTTATGAGGACAACCACAATAAGGATTGAATTTAATATGAGTTGGACCTAGAAGAAGAAAATATGGAGTATGCCTTCATCCATATAATAACATAGAAGTACGAGATGGACAATAAATGCAACAAAAAAGTCAAGGGATGGAAGTTTATAGTGGGTGACTTAGTTCATGGGAAGCTTCTATTTGGGCAACAAATCCCTCTGCTGGGAAGTTAACCCCTAATTGGGAGGGCCATACCGAGTTGCATGGGCAAGAGGAAATAGTTCATACCATTTCGAGAAGTTAGATGGAACATTTTTCCTAAAGTCATGGAGTTCCATGAACCTAAGAAAATTCTATCATTCGACAAGAATATCCTAGATTAGATTAGTTATTAGCTGAATAACAATCGATAAACATTAGGTTTCTAGTAATAAAAATCCCGTATCAGTATCTCCATCAATGTATATTCTTCTATTATGCGATTGTGATCTTTAACAAAAACAATCCACTAAGAATCAGTGGTACAAATTTAAACAATTCAATTTCTCCTAGAATAGGAAAAAAATGAACTAATAATGGGTAATACAACTTAAAAAATTATATTTCACCTAGAATAGGAAATAAATGAAAATTGGGAATACAAACAAGTGTAAAAATTCGTAAAAGGGAGGTCACATAGGACTAGACGAGGGCAATCACAATTATTACCACTTTTTTAACCAAACCACCAAATTCACAATTAATTGAATTAGATATAAAAATAACACCAATTAAATGTATTCCAATTCAATTAAGCATCTATTGATTAACACATACATATTAAAACAACTAATTAGGTTCAATTAAGGTGAATTCATACAAATCCAATTTATTATGCAATTTTAGATCTCATGTAAAATTTACATATTCCACACAACATGAAGAACAGTTAAAAGTGAGGAGTAGTGTGCGGAGAAAATGTAAAGATAAATCAAAGAAAAAGACAAGAAGAACAAGGAAAAATCCCACATCGGTGAAAAATCATGGGAGGTATACTCTTTCTCATTTATCGTGAAAATAATAAATTACACGATACAAGGGGTGAGACATATTTATGAGATGTATAATAGGTGATTCCTTTAAACATTGAAACTTTCTCCCAAGAATAAAGAGTCAAATGTAGAGCTCCACCACGCTTGAGTAGTATTCCATTGTTTACTGAGGATACACATCAAATTAAATAATTTCAATCTCAAGCTCATTTTTCAATCTGAATCTTAAAGATCCATTCAACATATATCAATTTAGTTTGAAATGATAAGTTATGTTAATGAATTTGATCTCATTAAAGTCTCTCATGAAAAAAACCCATAAATTAGTATAGGGTCTAGGGTTTTTAATTCAATTGTAGAGATAGAAAGTAAATAACCCAAAAGTTCTATGAAGTTCTAATTTTTTTTGGGTAATTTAGATCAAATGAGCTTCTTACTTGAAAATTAAAGCAAAATCTTTTTTATATAGTCAATTAAAATATGCAAAATCTTTACGCATGATAGAGATTCGACACCATGATTTTACCTATATCTCATTATACATACTTGCGACACATATCAAATGAGGATCCAAGCATAAAAACTTTTAGCAACCATGTGTATATTTGCAAAATAGAGCTATACACACACTTGTGTATAGGGGAAGAACATTGTGACTCACGATTCTTGTCTAATCTCACAAAAGTTGTTCCTCAAACTTTTTAAATCAATGATTATGTCACAATTGGATTTTGTAAAAACATGTTCAAGTGTGTGAACCTTCCATAAAACATTAAAAGACTACAAAAAGGATACAATTTTTCTTCGATCTTCTTCAAAAAGTCTTCAATACTTATTAGCTAATATTGAGAATATGTTTACATGATATCATGAGATTTAGGGTTCTATACCCCTATCTCTACATAAAGATTGGATTATATATCCAATCAATGAAAAACTCAAATATTTGACACATGATATAGCCAACTTATATAAAATCAACATATTGCATTTACAAAAACCCACATAAAAATTGGTGGTATGACTTAAAATAAGTCGTTTTGATGGGCATTGACTTAATAAAAAAAATTTCATCCTGAAAAATTTGGTTGATTATGTTTTATTAAGTAAATGAAAATAACGAAATCTAAAGAATATATCTATGGTTCGGATCATTATAGATGTGTGAATCTTATAAGTGATCTGATGTAGGTTAAAGATTAGATGAAGAGGTTGATGGTGCTTCCCTTATCTGACCTTCAAATTCCTCCCAATATGTGCAATAGGGATTAAATCTTCCATTATATGATCCATCCAAAGCAAGCTAGGTGTGTGAGCACTCTCGAAAAAAAAGGTGAAATATGAGAGAAATCACTTCCTCTGTTCTCACCGTTCACCAAAACATGATTAGATTTTTCCTCTTCATCTTTAACCCTTGTGGTCATGAATTTCGAAACCCATATATTGACCCATATATATAGTTACATGAAGTGGACTTCGGACAAATAGGATTTCCATAGAGTTGGGATTTGCTTAACCACTAAATGGAATATATTGGAAACCTAAGGCTAATAATTAAATTAGGTTCGAAATAGAAATATAAAACCCTAAGACTTTGATATATTTTATTCTCTATTTAATTATAATCAATTTACTGTTACAATTGCACTCAAATTTAACTATCTTATAATTGCTCAAATAATTATTGATTGCAAAGTTGTATAACACAAAATATGATTCCCCGCGTAAATCATACAATGCCCACTTGGTGAAATTCAATTCATCGCTTATTAATTTTACCAACGTATTATATATTCCTTGATCATAAACTTAACTTATTTGATAATCTACAAGATATACACCCATCAGCTTGGTTTATTAGTAGAATCAAAACTTATAAATTTATCAAGTGGGTATAACAATCTAAGACTTTTCCTGGATATGGGTTTCTTTAAACTATCATCGCCGATAGGATATTTCTTGGACATGGATTCCTCTAAAATATTGATAAGCACCCAAAAGTGTCAATTTATACCCCAAATAGATGCATTTTAGTCACTTGTTTTTAATAAAAATGACCTTATGTTCGTATTTGTTTATTTCTCAGGTCAATATGATGTCGCGGTATCAAAATATGCTAAATCAGTGTAATTGCGTTAAAGTAGCGATTAAAAGCGCTCAACGAAGAAATCAAAGCACCCATGAAGTTAGAAGTTCCTTTTTGAGCCTGACCGATGAGTTCTGATGCCATAAGCCCAGTCCCTTACCAAACCTAAGCCTACACCGAGCCTAAGCCATTACCCGAACCTCGTATGTGTTTAGTTTGTATTTTTATTATTTTTTTGGGTGTTTATTTGAGTCGTATATAATTTTTAGGATTTATATTTTATACTTTATTTGCGTGTGTATAGTTATATATAGTAGGGTACGTATATTTATTGTGCGTCGAGTGTTTTTGTTATATATGTTTAAGTGTGTATTTTGTTAAGTTTATCTATATTTTATTTTCTTTATTTTTAATTATATTAGGTTAGCATTATTATTATTATTATTATTATTATTATTATTACTACTACTACTATTATTATTATTATTATTATTATTATTATTATTATTATTATTATTATTATTATTATTATTATTCTATTTTATTTTATTTGAGTCTTTTATTTTTTAGGTTAGGAATTTACTTTTTAATTTTTAATAGGTTTTATTTTTTTATGCTTTATTAATTTTATAATTGTAGTTGAATAGTTTTTAGTTTTTTTAATAGGTGCAAAACTAATACACACACCTTAACAACAATACAAACACACCCATCCTAAAACTCCCCTCACCCATTTTCTTCCTCACATCTCTTCCTAACCATGACCTCCATTTCCACCATCCAAAACCCGACACCAAATAGATCCAAACCCATCATCCTTGCCATTTCCATCCTACCCGACGCATCTACCTCCCCAAACCACCAATGAAAAAACCCAAACACCCAAGTTCTGGCAAGACCCCAAGCAGGAAGCACCCACAAACCCACATCTGGCCAGTTTATCTACCAAACGACCTCCGACCCAATAACCTTGGAAGACCACTGCCACAACTCACCGACCCACCTGCCCTCCATTCCGACCCAAACCGGTTCAAAATTAGCTCTTATCCAGGAACCTATTCAACCTGTAAGAGGGTAGTTTAGATAAGATGGAGGCGTAACCCCTTTTAAGTATGGTTATGGCAAGGTTAATTAGAGAAACACTAGTGATTTAGCCACAAGACACAAAGAGCAGTTTGGAAGGTATGGAACCCATCTTATACTCACAAATCTCGTGTATAACCCTCAATATAATAAAGAACTTTAGAAATAACTTAGCTAGAGGGAGAGAGAAGCAAGCACCCTAGATACACCTTGGTAGGCAGACAAAACATACCAAAAACCACTCTCAAGAGTCTCTGTTTGCGTATTAAAAGCTTCGTAATAAATGACAATGGTGAGTGGATAAGCCCTCTAATTTGCAATAATTCTCTCTCTGATGTATCTCTAGCAATAACTTTTTGAACTCTCAAAGGATCATCTTTTTTCTCCTCAAAGGTGGTTGGGGTCCTTAAATAGCCCCCCACACCACCCCCGAGGCAACTCAGTCATTAAAGACTATGAAAGACATCCCTCATACTTTATGTCACAACATTAAATGCCTGATGCACTAGTTGTTTCCTACGTCATAAACATTAAATGCCAAGACATGCCTTTTGCCTAACCACTGTATGTCAGGGGGTTATTGTCGCAGAGGTGGCTCACCAACTATCTGACAGCCCCAAATACCACGGTGGTTTACTCAAGTGCATGTCTGACATTGTTTAGAAGGCTAGTGACATCACCCACAGTAGATGTGATATTTAAGTAGAGGGTTGTTTGGTTCATAACTCAATGCCCGATGGAACTCCAAGCTGCTCCGCTTGAGGTTCCACGGTCAGGGTCCTTCGGTGTTTTTACCAGGTGTATCTAAGATGACCAGGACAAGCCCCAACGGTGCCCCACTTCTCAATCCTCCAAACCAAATCCCTCTAAAGTTCCCACGGTGAGGTTGTTCGATAGAGCATGAAAACTCTCCCAGGCCCTGCCAAGCCTGGTCTCTCGCGAGTACCGTTCGACCTCACGCCCATTCATTATTCTCGTTACAACATTACAGTCATTATAACTCGTAGTAAATATAAACAAAGCTATAATATGGCAAAGTAACAATAAGCTAAAGTACGAGTTGCCACGCTGAGCTGCCTCACCAAGATGCCACGCTTGAGTTGCCACGCTGAGCTGCCTCACCAAGATGCCACGCTTGAGTTGCCACGCTGAGCTATCTCACCAAGCTGCCACGCTTGAGTTGCCACGCTGAGCTGCCTCACAAAGACGCCACGCTTGAGTTGCCACGCTTGAGTTGCCACGCTGAGCTGCCTCACCAAGATGCCACGCTTGAGTTGCCACGTTGAGCTGCCTCACCAAGATGCCACGCTTGAGTTGCCACGCTGAGCTGCCTCACCAAGGTGCCACGCTTGAGTTGCCACGCTGAGCTTATCCTCAGAACACTGTTGCTAATTAGTGGATTATCCCTAATCCCAGGATTACCTTCAGGCCCCCTCTACATTTGCCCCTTCGTGGAGGGATTTGTTGTGGGAACAAGAAGTGCCTCCACGAAAACTTCTTAATCCGATGAACCTTCTCTGTCTGGCCTGCAGCTTTTTCTAATGCGGAGCCTCAACCGTTCCAGCTTGAATATCTGAAATTCTCCCGAAGGACCTGCTAATATTCTCGCAGTAATGTTCGAAAAAAGCGAAAAAATTCTCCCCGATGTAACTGAGTCATAACTAAACAACGTTTGAGCTTCTGTCGAGGGGACATCGTGCCTTTTTTGAACCGTTGGGACAGCTTCTTCGTTGGGGGGTTTATTGGATATGTCAGAGAAAATCTTGGCGCCCAAAACTGAATCTTGCTTAGGAAGGTAACGGTGGCTGTTCCCTAGGTGTCACTTCATTAATTGATGGCAGTTCCCCAGGTGTCACGTCATTGAATGACGTAGCGTTGTCTTTTCCATGTCATAACACTTCCCAAAGTGCCACGTGTACATTTGAAATGATTGCAGGCGGCCACACACGTGCAATGGTGGGAAACTTAAACGACGAACTTTAAAAATTAAACGGCCAAATCACTTAAAGCCATTATTTTTCTTTCTTTCCCACTACTTGCCTCAAATTTCCTTCCTTTTTTAGAGAGAGAGAGAAAAAGCTTCCATTGTTGATCGTCTGAAACCTGCTATTCGACCTTGTGCCGTCCTGTTCTTGCTCGCATCATCTTCGCCACCTCCTGTGGTTGTTCTTCCGCCATTGTCGTGCTCAGGCTCCTCTGACTCAAGGTTGTTTTTTGTTTGCACTAACACTCTGTCATGGCTTCTCAAAGTTATCCCACCATCTCTTCAACCAGTGCGCTGCCTGCTACTGCTGTTGCCACCACTAGTGGTGCCTCTGCCTTGGACGCTGTCCGTCGTGATCAGTTAAGGTTTTATCGTCGCTCTCCCATTTTTGGCGAAGATGATTGCTTTGCTGCTGCTTGCAAGACTGTCAACTTTGAATGCAAGTTTGAGTCCTCAGTGCTGGGTGACGAGGACGAAGAACCCTCGAAGTTGGGCTTTCTTCCTCCAGAGGGGACTCTCCGGTTTCGTCTGGAGCGAGGGGACTTCCAATGGTCCCAAATTGACTTCGAAGCACCAGGTGGTTCTCCTGCCCATTTTTCTGCTTGGAACTCTCACATGGTGAGTTCCTATGGTGATATTTTGAGTAAGATTGGCCTTTAACGGGCCAAATGTTTTGGTGAGTTTACTCTCTCCAAAAATAATGCTGCTCTCCCCATTCTTGTTTCTCGTTGGAACGTGACGACTCACACATTTATTGCTGCGTGGGGCGAGTTCACGATAACCCTAGAAGATGTCTGCGAGCTTCTGGGGCTCGAAGCAACAGGTCATGAGCCTTATACCGATGAGCCTCTTGACGCCGAAGAGACTGCTGACCGTTTGGCGTTGGACCGAATATGCCGAAGTTGCATCGGTTCTTCAAACAAAGCTACCTTCACTCCGCTGATTAATTATTTCTTCAAGGGTTCTAGTGAAGGTAGTTCTTCAATTTCAACGGATGCCCCTGGCCAAGGTACTTCGTTAGAGCTCCCTGCTTACATCCTTGTGATTCTGTCCCGTTTTCTTTTGACGGGAAAACCAAACGATCAGCCCCGAAGGGACCTTATCAACATATCCCTTCGTTTGGCCCGGGGCATCAAACTTCCTTTGGCTGCAATTGCCCTAGGGTCCCTCTATACCTGGCTTGACAGAACGTTGTTTGATATGGAACGATCCCTTAGCCGTTATAACCTGGCCAATTTTACTAACAGCATCCTTCTAACCATCTTTCTTTACGTGCGCTTTCCTATTGTGGCGGCCAAGGCCAACCGTCCTCCTTCTGGGGAAACCATTTTTCCCCCCCGCTCTTATATTTATCACAAGAGGCAGAGCCGAAAAGAGCTGATCGCCTCAATTGATCGTTTTGAGGACTTTGTTATGAGGCCTTACGGAGAGGACGCCTTTGTTCACACTTGTGATTTCTTTCAGGACGAATCCAGGGTGGTACAGGTGGGGGTAGACATTGAAGATCCTCAGTTAGCCGTGGTGCTTCTCCTTTCTCTGGGGTATCTGCCTTCCTACACCGAGTGGGGATATTCCAGCGAACATTACAACCCCAATTGGTGTAGTCGTCAATTTGGGTTTGATCAGGGGGCTCCTCGCTCAGTTTTCCAATCCTCAAACCCGAAGGTTAGCTTTAGTGAGGCATGTTCCTTATTTTCCTCCACTGCTGCGTGGGGGATAAGTGAATCAATGGCTGGGAGAGTCACCATTCCCTCCAACAAGAGGCAAGGGAATGTGACCAGTCTATTTGCCACGAAGTTCTGGCCGAGACAACTGGCTAACATTGCTGAATTCATAGATGGCGAGCCGGTGTACCCTCCAGTTCTTTCATTTGCTGCGATGGAGTTGGGACTCAAAGGCAACTCCATTCTGGGGATTGAGTTCCCTCTAAGCAAAACCCCTAAGGGGCCTTCCGAAGAGCTACCTCCGTTATGCCCCATGACTCCCACTGCCATATCCAAAGCGAAAGGTGCTGGGGTATCCAGGAAGACTGCTCCTTCGACTGGAGCTACTGGTGATGAAGGGTCTTCGCATCCGTCGACCAAGAAGGCCAAGAGTGGGGTGGCTTCCACGAAAAAGGCAAAGTCCAAATCCCAGATTCCTGTGGCAGCCCTACCCATAGCCTCCGTTCCTCCTCCCATATCTCCTGAAAGGGCCGAGAGGTTAAGGAGGGAGGCGCAGGCTGAGGTAGATCGGGTGAATGCAGAGTTTCAACGGCGCGCTGTCGTCGTTCCTCCCTCGGTTGTCTTCCCCACGATCGTCGTCGATCCCACTGAGCCAGCTGCAAAGAGGAGAAAAGGTTCGAAGGTTCCTCAAACCACTGGTAGTGCCATGACAAGGCTGAGGAGGAAGACTTTAGGCACCAAGTCCCAGCGGAAGCAAGTTTCCTCGGTGCAAGCTTCTCATTCTTCTTCCCAATCTGAGGTATGTACACTTATCTTGTTCTCTTTTCTTCTTTGGTTAGAGCAAGACGGATTTACTTATATATATTGTTCTTAACTACTTTGGTGCAGGGACTTAAAGAAACGGGGCCTCGTTCTCCTAGCCCCCCAAGTCCCCCCATTAGCCGTTTCGTGGGCGGTCGCTGTGGGGCCATCTCATCCGATACGACCCCACCCCGTTCGCCAATGACCGGGCTTACTTACGCCCGTCGTTCAATCTCAAGACGGGCGGGGGAGGCAGTTGGGGAGGGTGAGGTTATAGAGCCCGTGGGTGTCTCTTCGCCACTAGAGACAGCACAATCTGAGATGCCTACTCCAGTCTCCTCTGGCTCACTGGCTTCCTCTGAGGCTGTTCTCCCCCTCGTTCTGGTTGCTGCAGGTGATCCTGAGGTAATTATTTCATAATTAAATTTGTCTGATCTGGCATTCCTTCTCTTTCACCCCGTTCTGTGTGCTGAATTTAGGATGTTGGTTGCCCTAGGTCGAAGTATCCTCGCTGCTAGCAAACATTCTTCGTCCAACGGTGCTGGCGAGACCTCTGGCCACAGTGCCCCATTTTCAACGTTCTGACTGAGGTAAGTTATTCTTGGATACATTTCGCCCTTTTTTCTGTATTTGTTCCTCTTTACTAACATTGGCTTTTATATTGCAGCTTTCTCCTGATCTTTCACCACCCTCATCTATTCCCGATGAACCCCTTGCTCTTGCTTTGGTACCTTATGTGGGCGAGGGAACTATGCCGATGGTTGAGGTTTCTGGGGCCAGAGACCCCGTTGAGGCCGATGAGGTAATAAGTCCCCTCCCAACGATTCCTGCCACTTTAACCTCCGTGATAGCTCCCACTCCTGCCCCTGTTATGATTCAGGTACTTTCTTAATTCTCTGCTTAAACTCCTTCTTATAATAGTGACTTAACAACGAAAACGTTTGTTAAGATTTTTATATAATCTCCACCTTATAACGGTGACTTAACAATGAAAACACTTGTTAAGATTTTTATATAATCTCCACCTTATAACGGTGACTTAACAATGAAAACACTTGTTAAGATTTTTATATAATCTCCACCTTATAACGGTGACTTAACAACGAAAACACTTGTTAAGATTTTTATATAATCTCCACCTTATAACGGTGACTTAACAACGAAAACGCTTGTTAAGATTTTTATATAATCTCCACCTTATAACGGTGACTTAACAAGGAAAACGCTTGTTAAGATTTTTATATAATCTCCACCTTATAACGGTGACTTAACAACGAAAACGCTTGTTAAGATTATTATATAATCTCCACCTTATAACGGTGACTTAACAACGAAAACGCTTGTTAAGATTTTTATATAATCTCCACCTTATAACGGTGACTTAACAATGAAAACACTTGTTAAGATTTTTATGTAATCTCCACCTTATAACGGTGACTTAACAACGAAAACGCTTGTTAAGATTTTTCATATCCTTATTTGGGCTTTTCTTTTCAGGTTGCTCAGGAAGATTCGCCCCCAGTCCTCTCACCTGTAGGATCGCCCTTTCGAGAACCTGACGCTTCGAAAAATTCAATTCATGATGATCAAGGTTCTACGACTAGTGCTGCAGTCGAGAGCGAATCTGGGTGTGAGGTCCCTCTTCCTGACCTAGCTCCTCACTCGTTCTGCCTCATGGTGCTTCGGCAATCTCCTCAAATGCCCGTCAACCATCGGCTGGTGATTGAACAATTGGTGGTTCGCCATCCTGAGACCTTCACACCGGATTGCCTGCGCTCAAATATTCATGTGATGAGTCACAGGCTACAAGGCATGGCGATCGTTGTTGCTGAAATTGCTAGTACCCCCACTGCCAGTGTTACCAGATCCCTTCTCAACCAATTTCTAGGTTTTCTGAAGGAGTTGGGGCGTGATGGTTTCCGTTTTGACTGGCTTATAACGCATCTGAAGACTTTGAAGAACCAGCAACTGATCGGCCAGAGGGAAGTGCTGATAAAGCACCAGGAGGACCAACGGGCTGAGGAGGTTAAGTTAGCTGAGCTGGCACCTCTTTTGGAATCGGCGGATGAAGAAGTAACGAATGCCGAAGAAGCTCTGCGTTTAGCCAAGCTAAAACGGGAAAGGCTCCTTATTGAACGCGCCCAGGTGCAAACCAGGCTATAGGTTGTTGTCAACGCTCAAAATTCCTTTGCATCAGCTTCTTCGGGCCTTCCCGGGGATTTTTTCTCTTCCCCGGATCTGTGGTTTCTCTTAGGGTAGTAAAACTCCTGTACATATTTTCTTTCTTTCATTCATGTAATTCTTGGGCAATAGTTCCCCATTTTGCTTGTAATGCTCTCTTCTTTAATGAATGAAAGAATGTACATTTTTCAATTTATCTCTGAGTTATGCCTGCTTTCATATATCAATGTCTATACTTCACATCATCAGTAAAACTTGTATATTCATAATAAAAAGACCCAATACATCGATGGTACAACCTAACTGTCTACACATGATATACTTTCAGCCATTTATTATTAATTTTGAATGGCCTATCTTCCTCCAACTTAGAAATTAGGCAATAACCTGAATCATGAGCTTCGTTCACGATGAAAGGTCCCTCCCAATTGGCTGCGAACTTTGGCAGAGGAAGTCCCCTAATGTGTTTCACTGCTGCCTTCAAAACGAGATCTCCCTCCACGAACCTCCTTGGTCTTACCATGTTGTCATATGCCCTAGAGAGCTGCTTTGTATACATTTGAAAATGTTGCATCGCGTTGTCTCTGTGTTCATCCAATGCCTCCAACTGCACATGCCTGTTCTGAGGGAGCATGCTACTTCGCAAGGCGTATCGAGCCGAGGGAACTTCCAACTCCACTGGAAGAATTGCCTCAGCCCCATAGACAAGGGAGAACGGAGTGTACCCTGTGGGCTTCCTCTTCGTCGTTCGATAGGCCCATAACACTGTTGGTATCTTGTCATCCCACGATCCTGGAAAGTCCTCCATCGTTTTAGCCAAGATATTAACCAGAGTTTTGTTAGTTGCTTCAGCCTGACCATTCCCCTTCGGGTATGCCACCGTTGAAGTGTGATGAACAATGGAGTACTTGTCTGTGAGCATCGTTACTTCTGAGTTGACGAAGGGAGTCCCATTATCTGAGAGAATAACCTTTGGGATCCCAAAACGGCAAATGATATACTCTCTGATGAAGCTACTCACTACCCCAGCCGTTGCCCTTCTAAGTGGTATTACTTCAGCCCACTTTGTAAAGCACTCCGTTGCTACCAGTATCCATATCTTGCCCCTCGACGAAGGATGTATCGCCCCCACGAGGTCGAACGCCCAAGTGTGGAAAGGATAAGGCGTTGCCAGAGAGTGTAAGTCCACCGATGGGGCATGGATCATATTTCCATGAAGCTGGCAAGCCTTGCATTTTCGGACAAATTCGACGGAGTCTTTTTCCATCGTTGGCCAATAATACCCCAACGTCATCAGCTGATCATATAACTTGGCCCCTCCCATGTGAGCTGGGTCATGGGCTTGTTTGAGGACCTCAGTTGCTTCTTCTTTTGTAATGCAACGCAATGGCCTGTTGAAGTACCCCCTTCGATAAAGCTGCCCCTCTTGGATATAGAACCTCGGGGCCCTTCGCCTTAGTCCCATCGCATCCATCTTCTCTGTTGGGACAATTCCATCCTGAATAAAGTCGATATAGGGCTGCCTCCAGTCTGTTTGGGCTTCAATGAAATGGCACTCAGCTGCTTCGAAAAATAGCTGACACTTATCACAATTCCGCTGTAGTTCTGCCGCATCCTGTTTCATTTTAGGCCAAAAATATCCCCCTCTTTGAATTCTTCTATAAAGAGGTATCTCAGTTGTTTCGTAGTGCTCCTCATGTGTTTTCTTCAACCTCCGCTCTGCCTCCTCTGGACCAATGCATCTTGATAACCATCCCCCTGCATTTCTGTAGTAAAGATTTCCCTGGTTTGTAAAGTATTGGGCTAACTCTCTTAGTCCCATAGCTGCTTCGCCAGACTCCAGTTGCTTCCTGATCTATCCTCTCCAATCCGCGTCTCCCTCCATCGGTAGTATTGACTGCACCACCGAAGGAGCTGTTCTTCGTTGGATCGTAACAATAGTCGTATCGCTCCTCATGACCATCTTTTGAGCAATAGTGGCATAAGCGTCTGGATGACGGTTCATCGTTTTGGGATGTCTTCTAATTGTGGTCCGATGGAACTGGCTGAGGAGCCTTTGAATGATCGTCCTGTGCGGCGCCAAACACATGTGCTTCAACGCATATTCTCTGTTAACTTGCTGAATTACTAAATTCGAGTCACCCTTGATGCAGAGTGAACGAATTCCCCTTCGAAGAGCCTCCAGCAACCCTAGTACCAACGCTTCGTATTCTGCTTCGTTATTGGAGCAAGGGAAATCCAGTTTGTAGGAAAGACAAATCTCCTCCGTTCCTTTTGAAAGGATGACCCCTGCCCCTCCTTTTTTCTCTGCCGAAGACCCATCGAATTGCATCGTCCATTCCTCATCGGTTGCATCAAGATAGTTGGCCTGTAAGTCGTCTCCCGGAATGTCTTCTTTAGGTGGTTCAAACGTTCCTGATGGAAAGATTGCCAACAGATGAGCATACGCCTGGCTCTTGATAGCACGAGGAACCACACACTTTAAATCATATTCGGAGAGAATAAGGAACCACCTAGCTGCCCTGCCAATCAAGATAGTTCTAGCCAACAAATACTTAATAGGATCACATCTAGTTACAATATGAATTGTAAAAGACAGCATATAATGTCTAAGTTTTTGTGCTACAAAGGCTAAGGCCAAACAATGCCTTTCTAGGCTGCTATATCTAATCTCTGGCCCATGTATGATCCTACTGAGGTAATACACTGGCCGTTCTTGCCCGTCGATCTCCTGTGCCAGCAAAGCTCCAACGGACCTTGTAGTGGAGGTGAGGTATAGCTGCAACGGTGCTCCTGCCTGTGGAGGAACCATGATTTGCGGTGAAACGAGCAGTTTCTTCAACTCATCGAGGGACTCCTGGTGATCCTTTTCCCACCTGAACTTTGTGTTCTTTCGCAGCAGTTGCATCAACGGGTGTGTTACCTCGGCCAATCCTGGTACAAATCTTCTGAGTTAGGAGAATTTTCCAAGGAAGCTTTTTAGCTCCTTCGCCGTTCTTGGGCACGGCATTTCTAAGATCGCGCGTTGTTTATCCTGGTCCATCTGCACCCCTTGTCAATCAACCACAAAGCCTAGAAACTTCCCGCGTGTTACTCCAAAGACGCACTTCAATGGGTTCATCTTTAATTTATACTTCCTACATCGAGTAAACACCCTCTTTAAGTCGTTTAGGTGGGACTCCTCCTTCTTCGATTTGATAACCAAATCGTCCACATAGAATTCTACAAATTTGTGGAAGAAATCGTGAAAAATGGCCATCATTATTCTTTGATAAGTAGCTCCCGCGTTCTTAAGTCCAAACGGCATTACTTTGTACATGAAATTGCCCAACGGGATTCTGAACGTCGTTTTCTCTGCGTCCGCGGGGTCTATCTTGATTTGGTTGTACCCTACGTACCCATCCATGAAGCTATACATCTCATGCCCAGCCGTGGCATCTATCAGGCTATCAATGGAGGGTAGAGGGAACTCATCTTTGGGGCAAGCCCTGTTCAGATCTCTAAAATCCACACAGATCCTTATTTGGCTCTTGTCCTTCTTCCCTACTGGCACAATGCTAGATAGCCACAGGGGATGCTGTATTGGTTTGATGAATCCTGCTGCCAATAAACGCTGAACCTCTTCCTTGATCTTCAAGTCCAACTCAGGTTTATAAGTTCTTATTGCCTGTTTTACCGGGATGGCTGAAGGTGTCACGTTTAGCTTGTAGCAGCTCACTTCCTCATCTAGCCCTTCCATTTCGGTATACTTCCATGCAAAGACATCTATGAACTCCCAGATTAGCCCAACCAGGGCTTCTCGCTTCGCCTTACCGAGATCCTTCGCGATGAAGATGGGCCTTGGGTCTTCCCCTTCTCCTGCTAGGTTCAACTGCTCCAACTCTTGTGCCTGGGGCTTCGGTTGATTTGCCATGTAGTCTGGTTCTTCGGCGACCTCCTCCACGAACTCCTGTATGTTGGAGTTATCTATCACCATACACTGTCCCTGTTGATCTATCAAGAAACACTCATATAACGGGTCAGCCCCATCCTCGGTCTCTTCGGCCGCCCGCTCACATCGTTATAAACGGTATACTACCTTCCCCTCCTCAGTGACCACCTTCTTGCATTGCCTGTTGGTAGCTGTTGCCAAGGCCTTCCTCTTTCTTTCTCTCGAAGCCTCAGCGATCCTTCCCCCCGAAAAGCGACTCAGCACGCTTTGCCGTTGGACCTCATGCTCCATAGGGTCCACTCTAAGCCTTGCTTTGTTTTTGAGCTGCCTTGTGGTATTTTGAGGTCGAGGGATCACCTGACGGGTTTCTTCGGTCCCTACCCCTTCGTTACTCGTGGCTTCTTTACTTTGCTCGTTCAGAGGCCCCATTCTATCTTTGATCGAGGGAACCCATGCCCCCTCCATTCTTCTCGTTAGGACTCGAGCGTCCTCTTCCAACTCCGTATAAAAGGCCGCATCTACAAAGTGAGCTTCCTCGATAGCAAAAGGCCTTTTTGTAGCCCTAATGGTCACTTCTGTTCCTTTGACATTCGCTTTGGCGCATTGATGATATGTTGAAGGAACTAAACCTTGATTGTGCATCCATACTCTTCCTATTAGTAAATGATAGGAAGTTGCACTTTCTATTACATGGAACTTGATGTGGGAACTCAGATTTCCCATTACAATTCCCACATTCACATACCCAATGGATTTGGAAGATTGGTTATCATATCCTGAGATCACCAGAGTCATGGGGACCAACCTTTCTTCTGGGATATTAGCCGCGTGGAAGGAGTTGATCGGCATAATGTTGATAGACGCACCCCCATCCATAAGCGTCCTCGCAAAACTAACCCCGTTGACACTGGCCGTCACATACAAGGGCCTGTTATGAGGGAACCTTACAGCTCTATCTGCATCGCTGAAGGTCACCTCTGATAGGAACTTTTTCACCAGCCTCGCCATGGGTCCCCGCCATTTCAGCGAGGGAACCGCGTCCTTCCTCGCGATGTCTAGAATCGCCTGAGTTATTTCCAGTCTGCTCTCCTTTGGTATCCCCACTTGATCGAAGAACCAAGCGAATTTTGGGGATTTTGAAACTGCGCTGTATTCAACGACTGCCTCCATTTCCTCGCCTTCAACGCTGTATACGTCTTCCGCGTCTTTAGCGCTTGCTTCATCATAGGCTAAAATTACGTTAGCCATTCCTGTGGTGCAATATTCCAGAGTTTCTTCGAATTCTCTTTGCCTCATTGTTGACCTTCCTTCCCCTCTTTCCGCCTCACCGTCGTAGGCCGTCACCAAGTTGGCCCCATGCGCTGGAAGCGGGTTGTTGTTAACGTTCTGTGGGGGGATCTGCAGCGTCCCTGCCTTCATGTACTTGTCAATGATTCTTCTCAGTGTGAAACAGCTCTCTGTCGGGTGCTGGATCTTTCGATGAACCTGACAATACCTAGGATCTGCCTTTGTTGCGTCATCGGGTTCTTCTGAAGGAACGCCTTTTGGTAGGTAGACCGTTCCACCTTGGACCATGGCGTTGTAACAACTCACCGCCTCTTCTATCGTGCATGGTAACGGTGGTGGGTCTTCCCTATCCCTTCCAAACTTCCTTTTGTTGTCCTTCTTCGCCGCCTTACCCCCATCTGTTCCTTCGGTGTATCCCACTCGTGGGGGTTGAGGCCTTCCTCCCCCAGGTTGTATTGGTTGCCTGAATATCATAGGCACCGCCATCGGGTTTGGTCGTACGACCAATGAGATGTTCCTTGCAGATTTTAAGAACGCCGAAAAAGTTCCCTCGCACGTCTCATTGATAAGACGGCAGATGTACTCCGGGAGTAGTCCTTCGGCACAGATTTGTAATAGTTTGGACTCCTTGGCCTCCTCTCTCACATCCAGAGACCTTTCCCTGAACCTCCGAACGTATGCCACCACGTCTTCTCCTGGTCGTTGCTTCTCTCTCCCTAGTTGGGTCACAGTGAATTCATCCTCTGCTAGAAAGAACTTTTGGACAAACAGCACGTGCATCTCTTCCCACGTGGAAACACTTTTAGGGGCCAAATGAGAATACCACGTGTATGCTTTATCGGTTAGGGATTTGGAAAACTCCCTCAACCCGAGCTTCTTGTTGTTGCAATGCGCCCCCAGGTGCTCAATAAAACGTTTAATGTGCTCTTTCGGATTCCCACCCTTCCCTGTGTATTTTTCAAAGATGGGGGGAATATAATCCCTCGGGTAAGGCTCATCGTTGTATTCCTGAGGATAAGGTGTCCTAAAGTCATCATAGACTGAAGCTACCTCGCCTATAGACTGTGAGGAAGCCTGCACAAATTTTAACATCTCCTTTTGTATTTCTCTCCTCATTTCCTCCATGGGCGATGGGGTAACGACCAATGGGGGTGTTGGCTGAATGACCGTTATAGTTGGAGCCATCATTACAGCTGGCGCCGTTGATACTCCGGAGATTCCCACCGCCGGATTCACGACGGAGGGTATGCTTGCCGGGGCTGCTCCCATTGTACCTGCGCCTGGTGGAACCGTTGGAGCTGCCCCTGGTGTTACGGAGGAATTGGCTTTGAGTCCTCCCAGCACCGTTGAAGCTGCAGGAGTTTGCAAGAACTCATAGAACTTACTCATAAGGAGGGTCATTTGGGCAGATCCTAGCCCAGCGCTCGTGGAAGCCTGCGTCACTCCCGGAACGCCTGTTGTTGCCTGAACTGGGGGCACTTCTATTCGAGGAGCTCCGCTCATTAAAGCCTCCAATTCTACCGCTGCTTGCTCTTCACTGTGTTGGATATCATCAAAGTTGAGCCTTCGATTAACGTTATCTTGCGCCATACTTCTTCCTTAGAAGAATGCCTCCCAGCAAAGTCGCCAAATGTAAGAGGGTAGTTTAGATAAGATGGAGGCGTAACCCCTTTTAAGTATGGTTATGGCAAGGTTAATTAGAGAAACACTAGTGATTTAGCCACAAGACACAAAGAGCAGTTTGGAAGGTATGGAACCCATCTTATACTCACAAATCTCGTGTATAACCCTCAATATAATAAAGAACTTTAGAACTAACTTAGCTTGAGGGAGAGAGAAGCAAGCACCCTAGATACACCTTGGTAGGCAGACAAAACATACCAAAAACCACTCTCAAGAGTCTCTGTTTGCGTATTAAAAGCTTCGTAATAAATGACAATGGTGAGTGGATAAGCCCTCTAATTTGCAATAATTCTATCTCTGATGTATCTCTAGCAATAACTTTTTGAACTCTCAAAGGATCATCTTTTTTCTCCTCAAAGGTGGTTGGGGTCCTTAAATAGCCCCCCACACCACCCCCGAGGCAACTCAGTCATTAAAGACTATGAAAGACATCCCTCATACTTTATGTCACAACATTAAATGCCTGATGCACTAGTTGTTTCCTACGTCATAAACATTAAATGCCAAGACATGCCTTTTGCCTAACCACTGTATGTCAGGGGGTTATTGTCGCAGAGGTGGCTCACCAACTATCTGACAGCCCCAAATACCACGGTGGTTTACTCAAGTGCATGTCTGACATTGTTTAGAAGGCTAGTGACATCACCCACAGTAGATGTGATATTTAAGTAGAGGGTTGTTTGGTTCATAACTCAATGCCCGATGGAACTCCAAGCTGCTCCGCTTGAGGTTCCACGGTCAGGGTCCTTCGGTGTTTTTACCAGGTGTATCTAAGATGACCAGGACAAGCCCCAACGGTGCCCCACTTCTCAATCCTCCAAACCAAATCCCTCTAAAGTTCCCACGGTGAGGTTGTTCGATAGAGCATGAAAACTCTCCCAGGCCCTGCCAAGCCTGGTCTCTCGCGAGTACCGTTCGACCTCACGCCCATTCATTATTCTCGTTACAATATTACAGTCATTATAACTCGTAGTAAATATAAACAAAGCTATAATATGGCAAAGTAACAATAAGCTAAAGTACGAGTTGCCACGCTGAGCTGCCTCACCAAGATGCCACGCTTGAGTTGCCACGCTGAGCTGCCTCACCAAGATGCCACGCTTGAGTTGCCACGCTGAGCTATCTCACCAAGCTGCCACGCTTGAGTTGCCACGCTGAGCTGCCTCACCAAGACGCCACGCTTGAGTTGCCACGCTGAGCTGCCTCACCAAGATGCCACGCTTGAGTTGCCACGCTGAGCTGCCTCACCAAGATGCCACGCTTGAGTTGCCACGCTGAGCTTATCCTCAGAACACTGTTGCTAATTAGTGGATTATCCCTAATCCCAGGATTACCTTCAGGCCCCCTCTACACAACCCATGGCAAACTCGACCTTAGCCCACGACCCTAGCTACCTCTGACCCAACAATCCAACCTCCCAATCCAAATCCCACGAAAGTAGGAGCTGCCATATCATCAGTCAATTGAAACCCACGTGGTTTGAAAATCTCAAACAAATCTTCTTTGACTTGATTTTCTACGATTCCAAATATATCTGAAACTAAAATCATGGGATATAACAAGAAGGGAGAAGTCTCATTTTAGGATAATCTCATATAGGACTCTCAAGCGGATACACTACGGAGGAGAGACAATCTAATTTTGTACAATTTGTAAATAAAAAAAATACAAAAAAATTAGTTTACCTTTAAAATATATTTTTAGGTTTATTTTTTATTTATATTTGTGTTTCAAGTTCTTAATTTGTGAAGACATTGGGACACACTTTCATGAATACGATTTAAGGAATCATTTCAAAAGGAGACTTTTGCATATTGTATTTCTAGCTTTTCTCTTTAAATTTTTGTTCTATGTTTGTGGCTGTGATTGATT
This sequence comes from Sambucus nigra, assembly GCA_949130495.1. NCBI lineage: Eukaryota > Viridiplantae > Streptophyta > Magnoliopsida > Dipsacales > Adoxaceae > Sambucus > Sambucus nigra. The sequence continues at coordinate 275,204,384 of OX422209.1, read as the reverse complement.
ATTTAATTATTCTTGACTAGTCATCCCATTCATGGGGTGGGATGAAACTGTGTTGGATGTTTAATTAATTAATTAATTAATTTAATTGATCATTTTATTTGTTGGAAAATTTATTTTTAAATATCACACATTAATTTATGTATCGAGAGATAGTGAATTAATTTTGTTTTGATATTTGATTTTGGGAATCGAACTAGAGATAGGTTTTTCCTAAAATTTGATTACTCATTCGGTGTTGAAATTCGATGATTCATGCAATTTTGATTAAATTGATCCTAGTGGGTAATTTCTTTAAAAAAGATATAAAACTTAGACTTTCATACTGTGGAATTTTTAAATGAGTTTTCAGAGAAAAAAAATTATTGAATTAATAATTGTAACAAGAGTTAGATTATAAATTTAATATTATCTCAAAATATTTTAATTTAATAAATTAAGAAATTAAAAATAACGGAACACGCAGTATAATCTCATCACTTGAGTATTCTCACATTGATCACACTTGGTTGAATATTATTTTTAGTTATTTAGTCATTTCATTTTTTTTAGAATTTATTATTTAATTCTCCCTTGAAGTTGTTATATATATATATATATATATATATATATATATATATATATATAAAGGTGTTAATAAAAATTGAAATTGCAAATTTTTACAATAATTGTTTCACCTTGGAAGTTGGATTGATACTCGTACTTACCGCGATACAAGTTGTTAACAAATTTTGTAGGTAATTCAATGGAATTTTGAGATTGGATTTTGAAGATAACGGCGATACACAAAAAGCTGGTTATCAAATGGCGCCGTCTTGAAGATTGAAGCAAGTGGAGAATTGTAATTTCTATTTTTATTTATTTTTAGTTGTAGTATTCCTTCTCCCTCATCCTTAGACTAGTTGTATAGTATTTTTGAAGCTTTGTATTTATTTGGGTGCATTTTGACACCGATTTATTGTAATAATTATTCATAAAAATCAAAAAGCGAATAGGGAAACTGGACAAGGTAGAGAGAGGGCATCCAACAGTGAGGATTTATAAGCCTCTCTATGTGTAAAATTATTTGTGGATTAAATTATTAATTGGAGAGAAATGATTAATGTTTATTGAATAAAATTACTAAGTGAATAGTGATTTAGTATTTTACGTCATAAAGAAGTGATAGTGATGTGACAGTGGTACATCTGAACTGGGGGTCGTGTGTAGACTTTACGGGGTCGAGGTAGGAAATTATTTTAGAGTGACTAAAATGGTTGTTTTAATATCACAATTGTTCTGAAAGGGTCGAAATAGTCTGAATAGTGTACCCGGGGTATTATTTGGGTTCTGGGGAGATTTTAGACCAAAGTTGCACCATGAGAGGGTGTTTTAGTCATTCAGGAGTTGGTGGTAGAGAGGAGTCCAAATATTAGAAGAATAAAAAATCCAATAGGAGTTTAGGGATAGGTTCATATCAATCTTGACAGAGAGGAGGACACAAGGGAGGAAGAAAAGAGAGTTTGGAGGTGCAAAATCTTGTTTCAACCTCAATTGTTGTTGGAGATTGTAACCAGAGCAAGGTAAGACCAACTCTACCATCCTAATCAGGAAATCATACCTTATTGATAAGGCATGTTTTTATCTTGCATGCTTTGATGTAGTTATAATACCTATGTAGAGTAAGCATTATAATATCATGATTTTTAATTGTGTTCTTGAGGTTTGAGCGAATAAAACTCATAAATTAGGATAGGATTGCATGTGGAATAGATCCACTGATGTAAATAATTTGTAGTAAGATGATGCTTAATGATTAACATGGTAGAATTATGGATATATGTTTAAGTATGGAGGAAGAAAGATGAAAACGAGGGTTTTTGATAAATATTGGATTTGATTTGTTCTTAGGCGCATTCTTAAGGATTTATTGTGTTAAAAATATTAGAAATGGGTCCCAAAACATAAGAATGATGAGGATTTGTGTTGGTTGTGAGTGTTGCATGAAAGTTACATAAACAAAATTGTGAAAAAATAAAACTGCGTAACAAGGGAGATGACCTGTGAAAAAAGGAATTGATTCGGTTTTTCGGCGAATCATTTCGGTTTGCTCAGAATTGAGAAATTTCCCTTTTTAAACCCCGACTTTGTGAATAATTAATGGGGAGACTTTTAGGACATCTTTAAATCATAACAATTATTATATTGAATTAGAGTAGGCCTAATGTGTGGTAGAGGCATAGCCATAATAAGAGAATTAAGGCGAATACTTGTGAGATATGAATTATGAAAATAATGAATTTGAGGGAATAAAAACTAGTCACGGAGAGAAGTTAATCTAGGTTGTGGACCAATGGTGTTTGAGTGTGTTAGCTGCTAATATTATTACGGGGTAACTAGGACCTTTAGGGTAGTGAGCAATAGCCTAAAAAATATAATAAGAGGCTAGATTGGTAATTGTTTGTACGATGAGTATGCGAGAGATATATGCTATGTGTGGACTTATATGATGGGTTGTGTGTATACCTACTGCTTTTTATAAATATATAGGTTGTGTGAATACCTATGGCTGTGATTATTTTGGTGTGTGAACATACCAACGCTGCCTACTATCCAGAGGTTTTCGCGGAGAGGTTGATTCCACCATGGTGATTCCAGCAAGGTTTGGATTTGTTCCCCAGAGCATGGAACTTAGGGCGGCTCACTATCTGACATGTATTCGTGGGATCAGTGTGTCGTTTGGACTTGTTAGGTTTGTGTATATCCAAAGGCTTAGAACCATGTTTGCCTCCATTGTGTGTTGATTTATTTGGGGTTCGAGGAGCCATGCCGAATTATTGGTCCTTGATTTGGTATGAGAGGTACACGAACTTGATAGTAGAGTATTCCAGTATCACAAGGGGCCACTTAGAGGATGATATAGTTGTATTTATTATACGTGTGTTAAATATATACAAGTATGTTATATCTATATATGTGTGTGATAGTATAACTGATATATTACGTATGTCTAAAAGAAACTAGCTAGAGGAACTTAATTGATTAAATCAACAATAATACATGGGAATTATTAAGTATTGATAATGTGGTAGCTGTGTCATACGAGGGAGCTAGACTTTTGAGGTTAGTTAGGTACTTTATCTAGTTGGAATGGGGAGTATAGATAGATATGGTACGTTACGCGTGCACATTAGTTGAGAGGTGAAGATCTCAAAAGAGTGTACGCGAAATTTACATGTGTAATAAATAACTAATCTATCCCATGATTTAAACAAATGCAAAATATTTTCTAATTGTTTTCTTGGGCTCTGACCCATGTTAAAATATTTTCAAAACCTTTTAGGTGTCCAGCCACAAGGACGCACAACTTGATGATTCTATCCAGGGATGCGTAGCTACAACAATTGTGGAGCCTTGTAGGAGTTGGTTTAGACGCTTCATCTTATTCACATCTAGATCGGATCACTTAAGACTAAATATTTTATTTGGGAAGTGTTTCCCTTAAGACCAAACATCTCTCCAAATTATTTATCAGACTGTATTTGGATTTGGTTTTATTTACTTCATATTGTGTTGGCTTATTTATTTTGGGAACCGATGTTTTATTCAGTATTATTCAATTGTATATCTGTCGTGTGATTGTTCAGACTATATTTGAGATGATGGTTTGGTTAATTTATTTTAAATTCCGCATGTTGTTATTTAATTGGAAGATAAAATATGGCACCGACTTAATTTAATCTAGGTGGTTAGTAATTAAAACATTTTTCGACAGTGATGGTAAGAATGAACCATATAAGATTCTTGTCTGTATTAATGAAGGACTCATCACTCATGGTTAGAATAGGCTGGGTGTCACATATGGTATCAGAGCATCAGATTCTAGTGTCCATAGGATGTGTATGGCTTACTACAAGTTCAGCGCAGTGTTTGTTTTATATAAAGGCTTATTATAGGATTATTGTATTCCTATATGTATGCGCACTTACGCTCTTATGCCGATCCCTTTGTAATTGATCAAGGACTTATATAAACTTCAATCTTGTTTCAGATGTCTCAAAAATGGACTATTCGGACGAGAACAAACACTGGGGAGGGTGCCCCACAGGGAAGCACTTCAATATCAGAGGTAGCCAAAATCATGGCACAAGATGTTACTGCTACATTATCACACTATTGAGATCATTGGTTCCAATGGATAGAGAAAAAAAGATCAAGGGAACCTAGTCAATTAGGAAAGTCCCTAAGAAACAATAATATTGTAATGCTAAACAAACAACTACAGGGTATTGGAGGCCATTAGGGCCAAAAGATCAATGGAAATGGCCAAAAGAGTCAAAGACACCAGGGCCAGCAAGACTAGGAACAAGGAAACATGAAAAAGGAGATGTTTTAAATATGGAAAGCATGGCCACAAGCATCGACTCTGCCTACATCAAGCTAAGGTGAAGCCTTAATTGGACCAGTAGGGTAAAAAGAAGAAAAACTTCACTGGTCGTTATTTTATTTGTGGGGAGGAAAGTCACCGAAAGAAGGATTGTTCACAATAGGGTAGAGTATCGCAGTATGGACTTCAGTAGAGGCAACGGGCACACTTAACACTTTTAACACTTACTCCACTATCCCCACGGTAACAAGCATAAGTGTGGTACAGATATGCCTATAACGTTCAGTATGCTGTCATGCAACGGACACTGCAGGCACCACCAGTTTTTGAAGGTACATTTGCTATTCATGGGCATAAGGGTAGGATTGTATTTGATACTAGGGCATAACATTCCTTTACAAATTTGATTTTCACAAGATTTCGTCCTTTTAGAGAGCGCTAGTATTCTCCTTATGTGTGTGGAGTCCCCAATGGGTAGTGGGTCATTTTTACACTCGATTTTTAGGTGCGTGGAAATCGATGTAGGTGGATAATATTTAGCTGCCGATCTTATTGTGTTAGACATGGAGGGGTATGATGTTATTTTGGGGATGGACTGGTTGGCTAGATACGAGAAATGGTGGATTGTTTTGGGAAGACAATTCTATTCTCAATTCTAGGGCAAGAGATGTTCTTAGTGATAATGGCTCTTCCTAAGGCAGGGTCGATCGCACGTATATACTACATTGAGGAGAATACTTCACTAGAGGTGGTCATTTGGTTAGACTCGATTCCAGCGGTGATGGAGTTTGAGGGTGTATTCCAGGAGATACCCAGACTGACCCCTAGTTAGGAAATATAGTTCATGGTTGACCTAGCACCGAGTAAGAGGCCTCTAGCCCGAGTGCCTTATCTCATGGACCCATTTGAGATTAGGGAGTTAAGGGAGCAGATTCAATAGATCCCGGGGCACAGTTTTATCAGACGGATTACTTCATCGTGGGGTGTGCCGATGTTGTTCATCAAGAAGAATGATGGATCTCTTTGGTTGTTTATATATTACAAAGAGTTGAACAAATTCACGATTCAGAATAAGTACCCACTACCTCAGATCGATAATAGTTTTTACCAGTTGAGGGGAAAAGATTACTTATCCAAGATTGATCAAAGGTCCGATTATCATCAGTTGCACGTCAGAGAGGAGGACATTCCTAAGACTTCTTTTCTGACACAGTATAGGCTGTGCAAGTGTAGGATGATGCCATTTGGGCTCTCCAATGCGCCACCAATATTTATGGATTTAATGAACTGGTTCTTTATAGAGTTCATTTACCAGTTTGTGATTTTGTTCATCGATAATATTCTGGTTAACTCTTGCTCTGAGGATGAGAATGTCGAACATTTATGAATGGTTTTACACACACTATGGGAGAACAAGTTGTACGCTAAATTTGAGAAGTGTGGATTTTAACTTCGGGAGGTGAAGTTTATGGTCCAAATTGCATTTGACGAGACTATAGAAGTTGATTCGAGTAAAGTATCGGCGGTGAGGGAGTGGGGACAATCCATAACTCTAACGAAGTTCGCAGTGTTTTGGGGTTGGCTGGATATTATAGGCGACTTATTCAGGATTTCTCAAAGAATGCTGGTCCGCTGAGGAATCTAACTCGCAAAGGTGCTCCGTTTGTTTGGGATGACCATTGTCAATTAACTTTTGATGAGCTATAGGAGAAATTGACTTCCTCACCTGTACTTGCACTGCCTAGGGGAGGAGTGGAGTACTATGTGTTCGCTGATGCATAATTGGAGTGAGTTGGGTTGTATTACATTAGGAGGAGAGGTCTATAACTTATGCATCTCCCAAGATTAAGCCCCACAAGAGGAATAACCCCACCCATGACTTGGAGTTGGCCGCAGTTATCTTCCCCTTAAGGATATGGAGGCACTATCTTGGGGGGAGCAGTTTTCTTTATTCTTGGATTATAAATCTCTTCAGAATCTTTTACCACAGAAATATCTGAACATAAGGTAGAGGAGTTGGTTGGATTTCATGAACGATTACCAGTTTGATATTCAGTATCATCCTGGTAAGGCGAATATGGTGGCAAACGCATTGAGCCGATGAACCGCGGGGGAGATAAAAGATGTGTGGAAGGTGAAGTGGAGAGAGCTTTGATATAACGATGAGGTTTCCAGAGCGTGCATGTTCGTACTAGTTATCACACCCGGGATTATGATGAGGGTGGTGAAAGCACAGGCAAGGGATCAGTATTGCTAGGACATGATTCGCCAGTTATTAGCTGATGGGCTAGAGTTGTAATCGATCAGTTTGGAGGGTGGTTTGCATTTTAATGGGAGACTCGTGATTCCAAAGTATGAGTATTTACGATATGAAGTGATGTCAGAGTGTCACAAGTCCAGATTTTACAGTACACTCCGGTGGGGATAAGATGTATCGGGATATGCGTAGGCATTATTGGTGGTCGGGGATAAAGAGAGACATATCGAAGTTTGTCTCGAAGTGTGCTACCTACCAGCTAGTGAAGGTAGGCCAATGGAGATCGATAGGGATGTTTCAGTCGCTCGAGATTCCTATGTGGAAGTATGTTCGATCAGGGGAAGATTTTTGTGTCCCATTTTTGGCAGAGCTTTCATGCTGCTATGGGCACGAATTTTTAGTTGAGTACAACACATCACTAACAGAAAGATGGGAAGATGGATATGGTTAATCATATTCTTGAGGATATGTTGTGGATGTGCATACTTGACTTAGGGGGAGGATGGGAGTAGTACCTTCCTTTGGCAGAGTTTGCGTATAACAACTCCTACCAGTTAACCATCGGCATGGCACTATTTGGGGCATTATATGGTCAACCTTGTCTTTTTCCCACTTTATGGTTATAGGTGAGGGAAAACAAGTTATTAGGGGCTGGAGATGACTCAGGACACCACTTCCAAGATTGAGCTGATCTGAGGGCGCATCTGTGTAGCTCAAGACAGGTAGAAGAGTTTCGCCGATGCAGACAGGAGGCACACAGAGCTTGAGGTTGGTGACCAGGTGTTGGTACGAGTGTCTTCTATAAAGAGGATTCTGAGATTCATCCATAAGGGAAGATATCACGTAGGTAAGTGGGACCGTTCCCCATTATCGAGAGGGTGGGACCAGTGGCGTACATGCTAGGACTATCGCAACACCTACAATGGATCCACAGTGTGTTCTATGTGTCATTGCTGAAGAAGTGACAGAGGATTGAGAAGGTCTTCTGGTATTTTTTGTTAGAGATCGACTTGCAGGAAGACATCTCGTATAAGGAGAGACCGGTGGAGATACTTAATCATAGTGAGCGTAAACTGTGGTCTAAGGTGGAACCCTTAGCTAGAGTTCAGTGGGAGCACCACAATGTTGATGGCTCGATGTGGGATCAAGAGGATGACATGCGTGAGCAATAATATCCAGAGTTATTCACCGCGGGTAGTTTCTAATTTCAAGGGAAAAATTCATTTGTAAGGGGGAAGTATGTAACACCCCATATTTTTGAGTATTTAAATATTGAATTAATTCGATAAATTATTAAATCACATGCGTGATGTATTTTAATGGAATTAAATATTATGTGTGGAGTAAATTATTAATCGGAGAGACATGATTAATGTTTACTGAATAAAATTACTAGGTGAATAGTGATTTAATATTTTACGTCATAGAGAGTGTCTGTGAGAGTGATAGTGACACGACAGTGATACATCTCAACCGGGGGTTGTGTGTAGACTATATAGGGTCAAGATAGGAAATTATTAGAGAGTAATGGGTCAAAATAGTCGTAATAGTGTACCTAGGGAGTAGTATTTGGGTCCTGGGGTGATTTTAGACCAAACCGGCACCACATGAGGGCGTTTCGATCATTTAGGATTTGGTGGTAGAGAGGATTCCGAAAATTAAAAGAATATAATAGCCCATAGGAGTGTAGGGATAGGGACATATCAACCTTGAGAGATAGGAGGCCATAAGGGAGGAAGTTAAGAAAGTTTGGAGGTGCAAAGTTTTATTTCAACATCAATTGTTGCCGGAGATTCTAATTGGAGCAAGGGAAGACCAAATCTACCATCGTAATCAAGAAATCAGACCTGCATGATAAGGAAAGTGTTTATCTTTCATGATTTGAAATAGTTATAATACTCGTGTATAGTAGGGATTATAATATCATGATAATTAATTGTTCCCTTGAGGTTTAAGCTGATAAAACTCATAAATTGGGATAAAATTGCATGTAGAATGGATCCACCGATGTAAATAATTCATAATTAGATGATGTGTGATGATCACCATGGAATATATATGGATAAATGTTTAAGTATGAAGGAAGAACAATTGAAACCAGGGGTTTTGATAAATATTGGATTTGATTTGTTCTTGAATGTTTTCTTTAGGATTTATTGTGTTAAAAATGTTAGAAACGATCCCTATACATATGAATGATGATGAGTTATGTTGGTTGGGAGTTTGGGAGTCTTGCATGAAATTTACATAAATAAAAATGGTCAAAAAACAAAACTACGTAACGAGGAAGACGACATGTGACAAAGCGAATCGATTCGGCCTAAGGCCGAATCAGTTAGGTTTGTCAAGAATTAAGAAATTTCCCTTTTTAAACCCTGAATTTGTGAATAATATGGGGAGACTTTTGGGACATCTTTAAATCATAATAAGGATTGTATTGAATTATAGTTGGCTTAATGTGGGGTAGAGGCATAGCCATAACGAGATAATTAAGGAGAATACCTGTGAGATATGAATTATGAAAATAATGAATTCGAGGAAATAAGAACGGATCACTCAGAGAAGTGAATATAGGATTTGGACCAGTAGTGTATGAGTGTATTAGCTGCTGATATTATCAAGGGCTAATTAGTATCCTTAGGGTAGGGAGCGATACCTAAAAAAATATAATAAAAGGCTAGAATAATAATTGTTTGTGCGATGAGTATGCGAGAGATATATACTACGTACGGACTTATATGATGGGTTGTGTGTACACCTTTTTATCTATATATTTATATAGTTTTTGTGAATACCTATGGGTGTGATTGATTATGTGTGTTAACATACCTATGTTGCCTGCTATTTGGAGGTTTCCGCATAGAGGGCGATCCCACCATGGAGATTCAAGCGAGGTATGGATTTGTGCCCTAGAGAATGGAATTAGGGCAGCTCATTATGTATCGTGTATTAGTGGGACTAGCATATCATTTGGGTACATTATGTATGTCCGTATCCCAAAGTCTTAGAACCATGTTATCCTCCATTGTGTCTTGATTTATTTTGGGTTTGAGGAGACATGCCGAACCATTGGTCCTTGATTTGGTACGAGAGGTACATGGACTTGATAGCAGAGTTTGCCAGCATTACGAGGGGCCATTTCGGGGATGATATAGTTATATATATTATATTTGTATTATATATATAAAAGTATGTTATATCTACTTATGTGTGCGATTGTAGAACTTATAGATAACGTATGTCGAAAAGAAATTAAGTAGAGGAACTTAATTGATTTAATCAATAATAATACCTGGGAATTATTAATTATTGATATTATGGTAGCGGGTCGTATGTGTAATATGAGGGTGTAATACCCCGTATTTTTATGCTTTCTAAATTTGGGGATTTATTAAATTTAATGTGAGTTATTAATTTAATATAAATCCAAAAATTAATTATTTTTATAATTACTAACGTGATGTGAGTTAGTAATTATGGGAAACTTGTTGAATATTACTAATGAGCAAAGTAATCTATAATATTGGTTCTATTAAATGTCACGAGTGAATAAAATGACAATTTTGGAAATTTAAGTCGGGACGCGCTCGTGTCGTGTCGAGACTAAATGTTGATTAATAAAAGTGAATAAATTATAAGTTTCTCGTATGGTCATTTTGAGTCCGTCAAACTATCCGGAAGGGTCGAGATAGTCAAAATAATGTACCCAGGGGTTTAGTTTGGGTCTCGGGATGTTTTTAGGCTTAATTAGTACCCAGGGAGGGCATTTTGGATATTTTTTAATTATGGGTAATTAAACCCACGAATTTTCTAGGGTTATATCGGATGGTAAGTGTTGTCTTCTAGGGTTAGCATAACCAAAAATTAATGACGGCCATTGGAGAGGAAGAGGAGAAGCTTTCCAAGGAGTTATAGGTCAAGAACTCCTCCGGTTGCACCGCCGTCACCGTAAAATGGTAGATCGCGCAACGAGGATCCCAACCACACCAAATTATTCCACAAAAATCAGAACTTTGAATTTCAGGCAAGTATCTATCTTTATTTAATCAAGTTAATGCTCTTTTATATTAGTCTAGGGTTGATTAGAATTAGTATTCTTGAAAGAAAACATTAATTGGAGACAAAAAATTCATGTTGTAGAGGTAAAGATCATATTTTGGAAATCCATTTCACATGTAGAGGTTGAACCAAGAATTTCCATGGTATTAGTGATAGAAAATCTGGAAAAATAATGGAAGAAACTAAGTTAAAGAAAAATATTAGGGTTCTTGAGATTTATAAAGATTTTTACCCTTTTATCTTGTTATAGTTGATGAAAATTCGCATGTTATATGTAGGATATTATTTATATGGGTATGCAACACTTTTAGTATAAGTGGTTGGGAGTTTGGGACTGAAACATGATGATTTGGAGGTGTTTGTGGTAAGATTTCCATAGCTGGGTTTTCTGTAGTTTCGCCATAACTGCTTGATCGATCGATCAGGCCCAGAGCATCGATCGATCGATCGACCCCCTTTCATCGATCGATCGAACCCTCCTGGAAAACTGCATTTTTGCTCATGTTGGATTAATCCGATTTTATGCGTAGTAAACCTTGATTAGGGTTTCTAGAACATAATGGAACATAAAAAGGACCAGTAGGGTCAAGATAAACCCCGTTAAGAGGAACTTTAATGTGAAGGAAAACAAAGGGTAAACGGGGAGACATTCATACTTAAGAAATCATACGTGCGTTGATTAAATAATCGAAATGTCTAGGAAGTTGGATTAGAAGGCAAGTGAGGTCCTACTAAAATTTTACTTAAGTAAAGATAGTACTTCGAGAGACGAGAAGTGAGTTTATAATAACTTAATTACGAGAATAAAATGAACGAGTCCGTTATACGAGATAATCGAGTAAAATGTATAATAACGGATAATTATAATTATGGGTCGTGAGCGCACCTAATTTAACAATGCGGATGTGTGTGTGTGTATATATATATATATATATATATATATATGACTATGTGATTGTGCATATATTATATCTGTATAAAAATCATACTCGGGCTACTTGCTATCACGGGGGTTTCCGCACTGGGACAGTCTTATCTCGATGGGACCTTTATGGGGGATATTGACTTGTACCCTAGAACATAAGATTCCTAGTTACATGTTATCTGATTGATAGTCAGACGGTCCTTAGAGACGTGAGGGTATGTGCTGACCTCTTAGGACTTGGAACTATGCTTCGCCTCCATTTGTGTGTGTTTGTATTAATGCAGTTCGAGAGTGATTCCGAACTTGCATTTCCCTAAATATGTGTGATACAGGTACTTGATAGCAGAGTATGCCAGCACCATAGTTTTTATGTGGGATATGAGTGATTGGTATATATATACTTATTTATGGAAACTTTGCACCATAGATTTTATGTGGGGTGCCGTTTGTATATATATTATATGTGTAACTAATATATATACATATATTTATATGGGAACTTTATACTGTTCGGATAAGTAGTTAAGAAATGAATAAATGTTTCACTTCACTATAAGTATTCGAAAACGTTATAACGATACGGAATTATTTTAAATAACGTAAGAAATCTTGAAGAGATAGATTTTTCTAAAGTGAATATCATAACCTTAATTTCACGTATTAAGACTTATGGAGAATAAGTTAGAAAGATATATGAGATTCATTAGTACGGTAGATGTGCACACTAGATGAGAGCTGAGAATTCTCAAGAGAGTGTCGCATACTAATATGACTATTGCATTAGCCTATAAACATTTTAAATACTTGCTAAACTATTTTTAAAACTGTTTTACAATCGGGCTCTGACTCGTTTGCTGTTATCTCTGCTCTCTTGTGTGTATATATATATATATATGTGTGTGTGTGTGTGTGCGTGTGTGTGTGTGTGTGTGTGTGTGTGTGTGTATGTATGTATTACAGGTGCCCAGCCACAGGGGTGTCATGCTTAGGATTCTTTGGATGGAACGTGTTGTAGCTTTTGTGGGAGTTGCAGGCCATTGCTTAGACGACCTCATCGTTGACTCCACTTCTAGTTCAGTTTTATCCAGTGGGGCATGTGTCACCCTTTTCCATTATTTAGTTGGTTTTTTCAGAGATTGTAATTCTTTTACTTTCGGTATCTTGATTTTGGGATTATTACTGTCATGATGTTTTCCTTTAGTGTTTTAAAGTTGGGATTTGTTATTGATGGTTAAACTCTTGAATGTTCATTTTTATTCTTATACTCAATGTGTGACTCTTAAAATGTTAATGGTTAAAGGTTTTATAATTGGATTTAATAAAATGGAAATAAGGTTTTAAATGGTTTTGACACTTAGCTTAATTAATAATGGTGTTTAAATTAGAGAACTTTCATTTGCGACAGTGATGCTAAGAATGAACCAACTGTTCACCTTGATTTTAATTTAATAAAGGAGTGATCGTTCGGTATTTAATTAGGCGGGGTGTCACAGAGGGAGCTAGACTTTTGAGGTCAGTCAGGTACTTTATCTAGTTAGGATGGGTAGTATAGATAGATAGGGTACGTTAGGTGTGAACATTAGTCGAGAGGTGAGGATCTCTAGAGAGTGTACGTGAAATTTACATGTGTAATAAATAACTGATCTATCCACTAATTTAAACACTTGAAAAATATTTTCAAATTATTTTCTTGAGCTCTGAATCGTGTCAAAATATTTTCAAAACCTTTTATATGTCCAATCATAGGGACGCCCAACTTGATGATTCTATCCAGGGATACGTAGCTGCAGTAATTATGAAGGCTTGCAAGAGTTACTTTAGACTCTTCAGCTGATTCACATCTAAGTAGGATCACTTTCAGTATTTTATTTGGCGCGCATTTCCCTTCAGATTATTTATCAGACTGTATTTAGATTCAACTTTATTTACTTAAGATTGTGTTGGCTTATTTATTTTGGCAACCAATGGTTTATTCAGTATTATTCAATTATATATCTGTCGTGTGAATGTTCAGATTATATTTGCATCAATGGTTTGGTTTATTTACTTTAAATTCCTCATGTTGTTATTTAATTAAAAGATAAAATTTGGCACTGGCTTAATTTAACTTAGATGGTTAGTAATTAAAAAGTATTTTGACAGTGATGCTCAGAATGAACTAGATGACCTTCATATCTATTTTAGTGAATGACTCATCACCCGTGGTTAGAATAGGCGGGGTGTCATTGAAGGAGTTCCATGAGGAAGTCCAGGTCACCCACAGACACAAGAAGAGCAACTAAAACTCATCCAGCACAACACTGACGCATGCGATTCCAATCTCTTCTGAAGATGCACTCTCCGCTCATTTAGACAACATAAAAATAATCTCGGACTCCCTTATAGGGCACAAAACGAAAGCTTTTGAGGTGATGGCCTCAATAACACCAGAGACTGACGATCGTTTTTTAGAATCTATGGATGCCTCCGTCTTGAGTGACTTATGTCTTCACAAAGCTATTCAAGTAAACCCTTATGCTTTTATTTGATTTTTATAACATGTGTGATGTCATCTCTGATGATGCTAGAATCAGCACCACCAGGTAAGGTGTTTCCAAGCTCTATGTATATAACAATGGCAGTATAGCTATAAAAAGAGGAGAGAAGGAGGTGAGGATATGAAAAGATTAACACCGGAATATGGGTGGTTCAGCCTGTTCTGGCCTACGTCCACAGTGAGCGTGTGAGTAATATCACTGACAGATGGTACTAATGACCATGGGTACAATTACCTCAAGCTCTCTCTCTCTCTACTGTATATTTTGACAGGGTTTTTTCTAGGGTTGCATGAATGAGATCCTTTTGCAAGGTAGGGGATGACCCCTATATATAATGCCTAGGGGGTGTAATGTACCCCCCATGCATGCAGTGAGCATGTGTGTGATATCCTCACCAATGGGGGAATGCCACCTGTCATAGTCCCATGTAAGCAATGATGATGAAATATTCTCCCCCATGTGGAGAATAATCTAGTTACAACTGATTTGTGTCCAGGTGTCCTTATCCAAATGTCAACAGATGCTCGACAGTCAGGTTGGTGAATGGCCTCGGCCTAGGAGAGGCCGAGCTATAAAGGTTGGATGTCCGCTCAATCCGCGAAGTGTCATGAGGAATCTCGACCTGATGTCACCCGAGGTATATGCTAGGGTCGGCCTGAGCCGAGGTTAGGCATGTGGCATGCTGATGTTTACTAATACCTCTGGTTACCTCGGCCCAAGCCGAGGTAGGATCCATGATGAAGGTGGATCGGTGGCTCCCTGTTATCTCGGCCTACTGATGGCCGAGGTTTCTATTCCTGGGCACTTGAGGGTGCTGTTGATATCTACGACGTGCGTTGTATCCTTCGGGAGGTGCATGTAGTGCCGTTAGCCGGGGCCGAGGTAGTCCTGCCGAGGGATGATACCGGTGGTCCTTACCCCTTACTGGGCCTACCACTGTCTCGGCCACCATCTCGGCCAAGGTAGGTATCCCTGGATGAGGTTATACTTGGGCATATCAATCACCCCCAGCCCTTAGTCATTTGCGAGAGCAGGTTGCTAGGGGATTCTTGCCTCCGAGGCCTGTTCACCCCAAGGCCAACACCTGCGTGACACCTGTCCTAAGCCAAGGCGTGCCCACTTGGTTGGCATGTGCTGTCAGTTGTCCCTTGGGCTTCCCAAGGCAATGATGAGCTTTGGGAATCGTGCTCAAGTATTTAATGGTAAAAAACCTTTCTTCTTTCTCATTTCTCTCCTTCGCGCCCTGTTTTCTGCAACTCTCTCTCTCCGAAGCTCCCTCGTTCCAGCGCTTGTTCTGCAGGGGAATACCTCGTTTCTTGCGCGATTTCCTCTATTTCATTCATCAACTCATCCTCAGGTACCTCCCCCTCTCCATTTCCTTCATTTTGGCATTTTAACTTGAATTTTCCGGTTAGGGTTTGAATTTTCCGGCGGTTATATGAGTTTTCCAGTGAGGGTTTGAATTTTTCGGTGAGCTAGGTTTTCTGCAAAAGTTCTTTGGTTTGATCTTTGGTCCCCTTAATCTTTCAAGCCAATCTCGTTTGTAGTTTTTAGGATTTTTCCTCAAGTTTAGGGTCTGCCAAAGCTTTGGGTCGTCCCCAGATGCTCAGACCCCTGTATCAACTTCTTGAAGACTTCCCATCTCTTAGAGAAAAGACCTTAGGGAAAATTAGGCAAATAGAGAGAGCTCAGGAAGAAGCTCGTAGGTCACAGGAGTTCCCTGTCAGACCTCTCTTTCCTCCACCTCTCAAGGTGATATACCCTCGTCCACCTGAGAATTTCTCTCAGACAGACGCCTCTGCCAATAACTTGCCGATGTCTGAGTCTGAGTCTTCCACCTCCGACCCGATGTCTGTGGACTCTTTCCAAGAGGCCATGGATTTCACTCCTCAGGCTGGTCAGGACCCTGACCAGGCCGATGTTTCCAGCTGGGCCTCATCCCAAAATGACACAAGTACCTCAAGCTCTTCTTCAGAGGTTGAGCTTGTTGGGCCAAGTGTGGCTGTGCCTCCCATTCTAAACGCCATTCCCCTGTCGGCCGTTACCGGGGTCGAGTTTTCTCAGAGGTTCCCTGGTCATCCGTCCACGTCTGCTCCAGCCGACGTTGAGTCTGACGATGATGAGGATGCCGAGAGTGATGTTGACACATCTGAGGCGGCCGAGTATGAGAGGACAGTTACTGAGGTGGACCTATTGCACTTCAGGTACCTATACTCCATCAGTCCTTCTATCCATTTAAGAAGACCTCTGAGGGAGGAGAGGGCCTACCACGGCCAAGAGGGAGAGATCTGCTTGTACGAGTAGATGTTCAAGTTAGGTTTTCGTCTTCCCTTTCACCCTGTCATCAGATCCATCCTTTCCTTCATTAACTTGGCCCCCTCACAGCTCTCTCCCAATGCTTGGAGAGTTATTATAGGGGCCATCATCTTGTGGAGGGCGGTCCACCACTCTGACCTTCCCGTTCAGGTCTTTGCTGGTTGTTACGTCCCCACCTCGGCCAAGAATCATCCGAGCTACTATCACTTCGTGGCTCGGAGGCCTGAGAAAAAGATGCTATTGGTCACTCAGACCTCTAATCATAATTGGAAACCTCAGTACTTTTTTGCCTCAGGGCCGTGGGAATTTGGTTCTTCCATTTCCTCTTCCATCCATGAGACGAGAATACCCCTGAAATGGGGTAATGTCACCATGTCTGCGAGGGCCGATCCTGGACTAAGTGTTCAAAACGGCAAAAAGGTGAAGGCCCTGCAAGACCAGGGGGCCCATGGGATGTTTATCAAGTTCGAGCATCTGCTAACCCCCTAGTATCTCTCGGGGACGAGCTTGGGTGGAAGTCCCCTAGCTGACTTTGGTAAGGATTTTTCTTTTTATTCTAAGTGTTGCCTCTTATCATACATACTTTATTTCTGAGTCTTATATTTTCACTTTTACAGAGAGACCCTCAGGCATTTCAGAAGAGTTGTGGGAGATGGCAACCCCAAGCTTAGCTAGGCTTGTCAAGAAGACCGATTTAAATGATCCTCCACCTGCCCCCTCAACATCTAAGTCCAAGAAGAGGGCCCCTGAGGTCCATCCCCCTGAGGATCAGAGGCCGAGCTCCAGGCGAAGGCAGACTCCAGACGCTGCGATTCCCATCACAGCCGACACCTTAGCTGCTCGTCTGGATCAGCTGAAGCTTACCGAGAGCGTGGTCGGCAACAGCAGGCAGGCCATGGAAGCCCTTGCCAACGTGATGACTGATACAAACAAGCGCTTTTACAGGGCCATGGACACTCATATGTTGGTTGAGTTCGGCCTCCACAGAGCCGTACATGTATGGCTCGTCCATTGTGTGTTACCTCTGAATTTACTGAATTTATTTCCCTCTTACCTCTTCACTGTCTGTGCAGAGTGTGACTGCCATGTACCAGTTATCTAACTGGGCCCTGAAGAAGTTGCCTCTGATCCAGAAGGGGCAGGAGGCTGAGCAGGTGGAGATCACTCTGAAGGCCGAGGTCGAACGTCTGAGGACGGAGTTACAAAATGCCGAGACCAAGGCCCAAAATTCTGAAAACAAGGCCCAAGGCCTAGAAAAGGACATATCTGCACTCGTCCAGAGCCACACCAAGGCCCTGAAGGACAAAGATGATGCCCTGCAGAGGAAGGTTAATGCTGTCGTGAAGGCCTCTCTTGCAGATGCCTCGGAGAAAATAATTGCTGATTACAAGGTCTCTGACGAGTTTGTAGGTTTTGGTCTTGAATACCTTGAAAGGGGTATCAAAGCCACTACCAAATGGGCCGAGGTCAGGGAGGCCGAGGTTGGTACCATAAAGGCCTCAGACTTTATGGTCCTTGGCCTTGCCGACGCCCAGTTTGCCCAGGCCTTGCAAGAGATAGAGGACGAGGCTGCTGCCCCTGGCCAGACTATTACTCTGGAAGGGACTGATCTAGAAGGGACTGACCCCGCAAATGAAGTGGCTGAGGTGACCAATGCTGAGAAGATCAATCCAGACGAGACATCAAATGTTCCTCCCTCAGATGCTTGACTTGGCCTTTGTTTCTCTGCTTTTTTGACTTGTAATCTTGCTTATAAATGTTATGTACCTCTGTTTTTTTCTGAGACATTTAAATGCTATGTAATTTCTTCTATTGAATGCCAAGGTCTTCCTTCATCTTGATCTGTGAATGTATTTGAATGCTATGAACTCTCTGAAGTCATTACTTAATATGATGCCATAACCATTATTTAAGAGTCTGAGGTCCTCTAACTAAGGTGTCTGAGCTCAGACCTCGTCACCATCGAGTGATGTTATGAGGGTCTGAGGTCATCACCTAGGCCGAGGTATGCCTCATAATAAATCACCAAGTTATTTATGTTAAGGGTCTGAGGCCCTCTAACTAAGGTGTATGAGCTCAGACCTCGTCACCACTGAGTGATGTTATGAGGGTATGAGGTCATCACCTGGGCCGAGGTAAGCCTCACCATAAATCACCAAATTAATGATGTTAAGGGTCTGAGGTCCTCTAACTAAGGTGTCTGAGCTCAAACCTCGTCACCACCGAGTGATGTTATGAGGGTCTGAGGTCATCACCTGGGCCGAGGTAAGCCTCACAATAAATCACCAAATTGATGATGTTAAGGGTCTGAGGTCCTCTAACTCAGGTGTCTGAGCTCAGACCTCGTCACCACCGAGTGATGTTATGAGGGTCTGAGGTCCTCGCCTGGGCCGAGGTAAGCCTCACAATAAATCACCAAATTAATGATGTTAAGGGTATGAGGTCCTCTAACTCAGGTGTCTGAGCTCATACCTCGTCACCACCGAGTGATGTTATGAGGGTCTGAGGTCCTCGCCTGGGCCGAGGTAAGCCTCACAATAAATCAGCAAATTAATGATGTTAAGGGTCTGAGGTCCTCTAACTAAGGTGTCTGAGCTCAGACCTCGTCACCACGGAGTGATGTTATGAGGGTCTGAGGTCATCGCCTGGGCCGAGGTATGCCTCACAATAAATCACCAAATTAATGATGTTAATAATTGAATAAGAATTTGTCATGGAAACTAATCTTTATTAACAATCTCTTCTCAATAAGATGGTACATTTACAATTGACAAAATAGATGCAACATTATATGAAATATCTCTTTAGGTGGTCGGCATTCCATGGGTTGGTGAAGGGTTCTCCCTCTAGGTTCTCTAGCCTATACGTGCCAGGCACAACCTCTTCCGTTACTCTGTAGGGACCATGCCAGTTCGGGTGTAGCTTGTTTGTTTTCTGTAGGGTTTTCTTAAGCACTAGGTCTCCTACCGCAATGGGTCTTGTCTTCACCCTTTGATTGTAGAATTTTGCTGCCCTCTGCTGGTAGGCTACTTTCCGGACCTCTGCGTCTTCCCTCCTTTCTTCAATAAGGTCCAGGTCTAACCTCCTCCTTTCCCCATTGCTGTGAGGATCATAGGTCTGAATCCGATGAGTTGGTAGGCCTATCTCCATTGGTATGACGGCTTCTGAACCGTGTGCCAGCATGAATGGGGTTTCTCCCGTGTGTGTCTTTGCTGTGGTCCTGTAAGCCCATAGCACATCGTAAACTCTTCTATCCATCTCCCCTTCGCGTCTTCTAACCTCTTCTTAATTCCATCCAAGATAGTCCTATTTGTGACCTCAGTCTGGCCATTAGCCTGAGGTCGACCAGGAGATGAGAAGAACTGTTTAATCCCCACACTTTGGCAATACTTCTCCAAGGAGGCATTCTTGAACTGGGTCCCATTATCTGAGATGAGCGTGTTTGGGAGGCCATACCTACATATGATGTTCTTCCAAATGAACTGAAAGGTCTTCTGCTCCGTAATTGTTATCATGGGTTCGGCTTCTACCCATTTTGAAAAGTAGTCAATGGCAACTATCAAGAATTTATAGTTGTTGATTGCTCTTGGCAAAGGTCCTACTAAGTCAATTCCCCATACTACGAACGGCCATGGAGAAGAGATTGATGTCATAGGTTGATAGGGTTGGTGGGGGATAGTGGCGAACCTCTGGCATTTGTCGCACTTCTTCACATAGTCAGCAGCATCCCTAGACAAGGTTGGCCACCAGTATCCTTGAGTTATGATCCTTTTGGCTAATGGTCTTCCCCCTATGTGGCTAGACCAAGAGCCCTCATGAACCTATTGCAAGACCCGGGGTACCTCCATGGGATGCACACATCTGAGGAGGGGCAAGAGGAACCCCTTTTTATACAAGACATCACATACCAATGAGAACTTGGCAGCTCTATACCTCAACTTTTTTCTTTCGAATCTAGACTCAGGTAGCTCCCCTTTTCTTAGGTATTTGACGAGCGGGTCGATCCAAGAGTCTCCTGGGTTCACATTGTGACAAGGACTGCGTACCTCGTCCTCCTCTATGCTTGCCTTTCCCAGGACTTCAATTGGGATGGTTCTTCCCAAGTCTGTCTTCATTGCCGAGGCCAGTCTTGCCAATGCGTCAGCGTGATTGTTGCTCAATCTCGGCACTCTCTTCAGTTTGGCCTCTTTAAAAAACTCTAGTAATCCTCTTACCTTTTTTAAGTACCTGGCCATCCTTTCGTCTTTAGCCTCGTATGCCCTCAATACCTGGTTAACAACCAACCTTGAGTCGCTATGCAGTAGGAGCCGCTTTACCCGTAGTGTTGTTGCCAGTAGGAGACCCGCTATCATGGCCTCATACTCAGACTCGTTATTTGAAGCCTGGAAGTTGAATCTCAAGGCATATTCAATATTGGCGCCATCTAGAGCCGAGAGTACTAGCCCCGCGCCGCTTCCACCGTCACAGGAGGATCCATCCACGAAGAGGCTCCACACGTCTTCGTCTGAAGAGAAGACCCCTTCTCTCATTACCCCTTTTTCGAAGAGGTATTGATCCTCTTCGTTTTCTTCTATTCTCCTCCGAGTCTTACCTGGGACTACCTCTTCTCGGCCTTGGAAGACGTTTGGTTCTGCCTCTTCCGAATTTTGGAAGACACTACAGTTTGTCTCTTCACCATTATCCAGGCCTTTCTCTGTCTCGGCCTCTTCCGAACCTCTATCTGCCTCTTCCCAGGTGAAATCTGCGACAAAGTCTGCGAGGGCCTGCCCCTTGATGGCTGTCCTGGGCTGGTAGGTGAGGTCATACTCTCCTAGCTCGATGGCCCAGGTCATCAGTCTTCCGGACTTCTCAGGCTTGTGCAAGACCTACCGTAGTGGTGAGTCGGCGAGGACTGTCATGGAGTGAGCTTGAAAGTAAGGCTTCATCTTCCTAGAGGCGTGTATTAGGGCGTAAGCCAATTTCTCCATGCGGGGATAGTTTTGTTCAGACCCTTGAAGGGCCTTACTATTGAAATACACAGGTCTCTGAACCCCATCCTCTTCCCGTATGATGGCCGCGCTAATGGCTGACTCAGAGACTGCCAGGTACACAAACAACCTTTCCCCCGCGATAGGCCGGTACAGAAGTAAGGGAGACCCCAAGTAGAACTTCAATTGATCAAAATCTTTTTCACACTCTTCATCCCACTGGAAGGCCTTTCTTAGGACTTTAAAGAACGGAAGACACTTGTCTGTGGCTCTGGAAACAAACCTGTTAAGGGCCTCCACCCTTCCAGTGAGTCTCTGAACATCCTTGATACTCCTAGGAGTCTTCATGTCGAGTAACGCCTTGATTTTTTCCGGGTTTGCTTCAATTCCCCTCTGATTAACGATGAGCCCCCGGAACTTCCTGGCTCCTACCCTGAAGACACATTTTGCTGGGTTGAGCTTCATCCTGTAGGAGTCCATGACATCAAAGGTCTTCTCAAGGTCCTCTACGTGAGTACATGCTTTCAAGCTCTTCGTTAGCATATTGTCCACGTATACCTCCATGGTCTTACCTATTTGCTCCTCGAACATCTTATTGACAAGACGTTGATAGGTCGCACCTGCATTTTTTAAACCAAAGGGCATCACCTTATAACAGTACGTTCCCTTGTCAGTGATGAAGGCTGTCTTCTCAGAGTCCTCGGCATCCATGAAGATTTGGTTATACCCTGAATAAGCATCCATGAAACTCATAAGCTCGTGCCCTGCTGTTGCATCCACCATCTGGTCTATCCTAGGTAAGGGATATCTGTCCTTCGGGCAAGACCTGTTCAGGTCTGTGAAATCTACACACATCCGCCACTTTCCATTAGCCTTAGGCACGATGACTGCATTTGAGATCCAATCTGGATAAGTAACCTCTCTTATGAACTCGACCTCTTCCAACTTCTTCACCTCTTCTCTGATGACCTCATACTTCTCTCTGGAGTAGATCCTTCACCTCTGTTTAATAGGTCTAGCATCTCCATCCACGTTGAGCTTGTGGGTCATGATCCTAGGGTTGATGCCAGGCATGTCTGCATGACTCCACGCGAAGACACTCTGCCTCCTCCTAAGGAAGTTTATCAACTCTTCCTTGATCCCTTGCTCCAGGGCCTTGCCGAGCTGGACGGTTTTTTTCGGCTCATCCTCATTGAGGACGATGGATTCTACCTCTTCCGCGGCCTCGCCCTTCTTTAATTTTGTTTCATCTCTGGGATCAAATGTGTCAATGCTGTAAGTGACGGTTGCTCTCTTATGGGCCTCTCGCTCTTCGGCCGAGTTGAAATAACACTCCCGCACCGTAGTCTGGTCCCCTTGCACTTCCCCTACCCCATAAGGAGTCGGGAATTTTAGCATCTGGTGGACCATTGATGGCACGACTTCAAACTCTTTGAGGGCCACTCTTCCGATGATGAGGTTGTAGGCCGAGAAGACATTCTCGTCCATCACAAAAAAGTTTATCTTCTTAGTCAGCCTCTTAGGCCACTCATCTCCCATTCGTATATCCATTTCATACATGCCCAATGGGTGCACCTTCTTACCACTGAAGCCTATCAATGGGTGATGGTAAGGCACCAGCCTTGCCCTGCTAAGACCCAAGCTCTTAAAACAAGGCCAGAACATTACATCTGCTCAGCTTCCCCCATCTATGAGGATTCTCCTTACATCGCACCCATGAACCCTTGTTGTGATGACCAGAGGGTCATCATGGGGGGCTAAGATGCCCTTGAAGTCCAGTCTGGAGAATCCCACCATCAGGGTGTCCATGTCTACCTTCTTTCTCTTCTGTACTGCATCAGAAGAGGTCAGATTCACAACCTCAGTCCTGACCACTGACTTCGCCTCCGCTACATGAGCCTTCCTATCGGCTACCTCAGAGCCACCTCCCGCGAATCCCCCACATATGGTGCTAACACCAAAGGAGATCATTCCTACCCTCTTCACTGGGGTGTTGTCATCCTTAGGTGGGAGATCCGGGTCATCGCCGTCGTCACCCTCTGAATCATCATGCCTTCTAGTCAGGACATCGCCACAGCATCTGTCATCTCTTCTCTTTCTAGGGTCTTCTCTTCCACCCTTCGAGGCCTTTCCATCCACATACTTTCTCAGCTTCCCAGATTTCAGCATCTTCTCGATCTCGTCCTTTAGAGCAAAGCATTTTTCTGTGACATATCCGTGATCCTGATGGAACTCACACCAGAGGTTTTTATTCCTCTTATGTGGTGGGGCCTTCAGTTTTTCTGGCCACCTTAGATCCCGGTCAGTCTTGATCTCATTAAGGATGTGCTCACAGCTCACAGTCAGAGGAGTGTAATGAGCGAACTTGTCATCTGCTGACCTCTTCTTCCCCTCTTTCTTACCCTGGGACCTACCAGTGCTACCACGGTTCTCCTCCTCATATTTGGCGGCCATTGCCTCTTCCACATTCATCACTTTCCCTGCGGTGGAGAACAGCTCTGCCATAGACTTGGGGGGGTCCTCCGCCAGCTTCCACAATAGCTTCCCCTCCTGGAGACCTCCTATCAGGGCGGTCATGGTTATGCTCTCTTCGTAATCCTCTACTTCTAACTTCTCCTTGTTAAATCTTGCTATATAGTCTCCTAGGCTTTCACCCTTAGCCTGTTTGACATACAAGAGGCGGGTGGTTTTCTTCTGAGGTCTTACCCCAAAGCAGAAGTTGTGGATGAACTGCTCTGCTAGGCCCTTGAAGTTTTCAATCGAGTTCTTTAGAAGAGAGGTGAACCAACTATGAGCTTCCCCTGTCAATGTCCCTGAGAAGGCCCTACACTTCATCTCATCAGGGATTGAGTAAATATCTGCCGCCGACTGATACATCTCGATATGGTGCACCGGGTTAGTGCTGCCATCATACTTAGGCGTCACCATAGGAGGCTTGAACTTAGCTGGGGTTGGGAATCCCACTATCCTAGCTACAAACGGGGAGCCCTCCGAGTAGACCCTCTGTAATGGGTCCCTTCTTTTGATGAGGTCCCCTATCTTCTCTTCCAGACATTGGATTGAGTCATTCCAGGGTCTTCTCTCTTCAGCTGGGCCGAGGTTGTCCCCTGCCACCTCCCTACGATGGACAGAGGGTTCCCCAGCCGCAACACGCTGACTATTGACCTCCTCCTGCTCCCGAGATCTTCTTTCCAAGGGTCGGCCTTGATTCGGCCGAGCTTGCCTATTCCCTATTTGACAGCCTGCCGCGCTTCTTGACCTTGATAGCCTCTGGCTCAGGTCATTGACTGGGCCCAGCCTCTCAAAGGCCGACCCTCTGCTCAACCTGTTAAAGGCCGACCCTCTATGCTGGGCCTCATCTCTTCCACAGCCGACACATACTTGGCTATGCCTATCAAAGGCCAACCCCCTATGTTGGGTCTCATCTCTTCTTCGGCCGACACTTCCTTGGCTCTGCCTAAGGGGTCGTACGGTGTTATCTGACACCTCATACGGCTCCCAGCAATCTTCCGGGGCCTCCTCAGCTTCTAGGTCATCATACCTGTCCTCTGGGCAAGGGTTTCCCTGCCTCCCCAGGCGCAAGCGCCTAGGGTCAGCAACGTCCCTCCTCCTCTGGGGTGCAGGTTGGTCCTTCATGGGTGCCTGGGGTGGTCCCCTGGCATCAGGATGGGGTTGGACTGCCGTCGGAGTTATCATGTCCGGGGAGACTCCCGGTGGCCTCATCATCATGGTTTGGCTGAGCTGGGCAAATTGCTCCTTCATGGCTTATTGTGTTGCAGCTAAAGATTTCAAAGCCGCTGCCACCTCCGCCATTTCAGACTGGGGAGGAGCCTGACTGGAGCTAGCCCCTCTGCCTCCGAGCGGCGGAAGAGGCGGTGGTAATTCAGGTGCCATGTGTTGATAATAAAGATCTTGAATAGCAAGCGAGCTTAATACCTTAAAGGACCACTCTCAATGGTGAAACAGCTCCACATAAGGGGTGGTTCCTGGTTCACCACTAGAGTCTCCGGTGAGGTAAAGGAGAAAAAGAGGAAGAGATAGCCTCTCGAATTCCCACAGACGGCGCCAAAATGATGATGCTAGAATCAGCACCACCAGGTAAGGTGTTTCCAAGCTCTATGTATATAACAATGGCAGTACAACTATAAAAAGAGGAGAGAAGGAGGTGAGGATATGAGGAGATTAACACAGGAATATGGGTGGTTCAGCCTGTTCTGGCCTACGTCCACAGTGAGCGTGTGAGTAATATCACTGACAGATGGTACTAATGACCATGGGTACAATTCCCTCAAGCTCTCTCTCTCTACTGTATATTTTGACAGGGTTTTTTCTAGGGTTGCATGAATGAGATCCTTTTACAAGGTAGGGGATGACCCCTATATATAATGCCTAGGGGGTGTAATGTACCTCCCATGCATGCAGTGAGCATGTGTGTGATATCCTCACCAATGGGGGAATGCCACCTGTCATAGTCACATGTAAGCAATGATGATGAAATATTCTCCCCCATGTGGAGAATAATCTTGTTACAACTGATTTGTGTCCAGGTGTCCATATCCAAATGTCAATAGATGCTCGACAGTCAGGTTGGTGAATGGCCTCGGCCTAGGAGAGGCCGAGCTATAAAGGTTGGATGTCCGCTCAATCCGTGAAGTGTCATGAGGAATCTCGGCCTGATGTCAGCCGAGGTATATGCTAGGGTCGGCCTGAGCCGAGGTTAGGCATTTGGCATGCTGATGTTTACTAAGACCTCTGGTAACCTCGGCCCAAGCCGAGGTAGGATCCATGATGAAGGTGGATCGGTGGCTCCCTGTTATCTCGGCCTACTGATGGCCGAGGTTGCTATTCCTGGGCACTTGAGGGTGCTATTGATATCTACGACGTGCGTAGTATCCTTGGGGAGGTTCATGTAGTGCCGTCGGACGGGGCCGAGGTAGTCCTGACCGAGGGATGATACCGGTGGTCCTTACCCCTTACTGGGCCTACCAATGTCTCGGCCACCATCTCGGCCGAGGTAGGTATCCCTGGTTGAGGTTATACTTGGGCATATCAATCTCGTACTGATGTCTTGTATTTTGTACAGTCTGTTTTGTCTTTTGAAGAAAGTTCATCTGAGATTCGACTAGCCAGAAAGGCTATAAAAACTAATAAGGACTTGAATAAGTAGATCTTGACCTAGGACAATGACCACAAGAAGGACATGTACAACCTAAGGACTCAACACACAGAGGCCATCAAGAAGCTAAATTATGATCATAATGTTATCATCATGGCCCTGATCGATAAGTAGATATTTGAGGTACAAGAGAAGGTAAATATTTCTATTGACATGGCCCTTGAATATTCCAAAAAAATGCAATTGAAGATTTGAACTCATCCGAGGAATTCTTGGGGTACCATTTGTAGTACCTTGAGAGAGAAGCTAGGATAGCTTGCCATTGGATGACCCTCAAATTCCATGACTGTAGGGGGAGTACCCACGAAAGAGTGATTAACCGAGTTAATCTGTTAATTGGAAGACTAAGAAGGAGGATGAAGGTCACCCAAGCAAGTTACCTTAAAGATTATCCACAATAATGGCTTGAAAGGCCCACCTCGAAGATTATCTGTAATAGGTAACTCGAAGGACATACCTTAAAGATTCTCCCATAGATCTAGTTCGAAAGTTCCAACTCGTAGATCAAAGTCACTAGAATGATGATAATTTTTAATAAAAAATAGGATGAATTGTATCATGTACTTTATCTTGTGATTATATATTGACCGAGGTTGTTTGGTACCCACGAGGGACCATGCCTGGCAGGGCATGGGAGAGCAAACATGCTCTAACAAACAAATTCCTCTTAGGAACCCTGAAGGGACATGATTTAGAGGTTTAGGATCCAAGAAACGTTGGTAATACAATTACCAACCCTCTTAGCATACTTGGGAAAAATTTCACTTAGTACATATGGTTGCTCGAGCCGCTACAGTCGAGTACCTCAACTCCTACTTGTTCGAGGGAACCTCCTCGAGGTACCTAAATCTTGTAGCCTTGGTTTTAAGATAGTTCTCAACCAATAAATAGAAACTAAACACTTGAGCTACCTACCAACCGAGCAACCTTAAAGCAGACGCCATCCAACCTGACTGATGTGACCATTCACCTAATAGAGTCATTGTTAACCCACTTTTTGATGTCATAACGTCTGAAATTTAGGGACTCGAAGTTATGACATTCATGTGGTTTTATCCTTAGGATGGCAGGCTTAGTTTACCAAACCTGACCCTTTAGCCGTTATAAGGTAAGCCCGAAGCTTCCATGTCATGTCCATCATTAATGCCTACCATACCTCTAGCCACTGAAACAGTTTCTCGCTAAATTATGATATCCCATGCATTTAATGCAATATCTTTTGTATTAATGGGAGGTACATGTGCATTTAATACGATAAATCATATTGAACATGGGCAAGTTTACTCGAGTAACTTTACCTTCATATAAATACACTAGACAAAAAGTTTAATAGGGAGAGAATTCAAAAACCTAGAATTGCTGCCCAACTGCCCCCATACACGAGAGCTATAGTGAGAACGTAATTTCCCACATTCATTGAGTACCCATATTATTGAGCATTGACTGAGCTTGAGGTTACTTCCTTGCCTTTATTACGCCTAGAGTGCTTGGTCTTTCTCCCTCCTACCAAGCTACTTGCTAGTCCCATCTATTTATTATGGCCATTATGTATTTATTGTGCCAACATATAATTTAATACAAGTATGAATATTTAATTGTTTTACCTCCTATTCACTTATGTTCACTGTCAACAATTAATATTGCACGATGTTGATCCTGATCTTGATAAGAGGTTACGCCTCACTTAATACTAATTATATTCTAAGAATCCACATATTACATTTGGCGACTCTGCTGTGGAGGTATTCTCTTTTAAAAAGATGCCAGAGGATGAAACCACCACAATTATTGACTTTGACGCCATATAACGACGAGAAGAGACAAACCTCTCCATGCGATCTGAGGGAGTAAGAATAGCACGGACGGATCCTAGCATGTCAATTACCGTTGTGATAAAAATGATGGGCGCATAGACGGGAATAAGATCAACACAAATTAAGGGACTCATGGGTTTGTTCGTAGAGTTCATCAAGACTCAGAAAACCCAGGCGATGTTTGAGATCCCTTCGAGGGGAACTCCTTCACTACACCACCAGCAATAATACCTGCCCCCATTATTATGCGGGGTGTTACTACGCTCGCTTTTAATGACGCTCTCCCTACTACTTTGCTAACTTTTGGCAGTGTGATACCTACTACAGTCCCATCATGACAAATGGGCCAACACTGCAAGATGGGGGAATGACTTCGGTGACTCAGGCTACGATGGGTGGCACGGAAAAAAGTGCACCACCCATTCTGGAGATTCCAGAAGTTGTAACAGTGCATCTAACTAGCTCTTCACTGGCTAACTTAGAAGAAATAAAGAAGGAGCTACTAAAGTTCATAGCAGTGTCTAAAGGGGGAGATAGTTCTTCGATGTATGATGGATTTTGTACTCCATACCCAGAGGCATACAACAATGAACCCTTACCAATAGGGTGTATTTCGCCAATATTTGAGAAGTACACGAGGAAAGGTGCAAACCCAAATGAGTACATGAAGAGATTTATTAAAAGTCTTGGGACCCATTGCAACGTTAAAAAGCTGAGGTTGAGAGAATTTTCAAAGTCCTTGATAGAGAAAGCATATACGTTGTACTCCCACCTGGACCCACGCAGTGTGGGCTCGTGAGAGGAATTGCATATTTTGTTTGTATAGAAGTTATTTTTGGCTGAGGATAAGTTTACACTCACGCAGCTAGCACCTGAGAAGAAGAAGCCCGGGGGGATGTTGTGGCCTATATTAGGAGGTTTCGCGAGCGCTCTATGGATGTAAGGGAAGAGACACAAGAGGATAAACTTTTCTAAGTTTACGTAGAGGGTTTGTTGCCTCATAATATCTGCCATTTGATTAATGAAACGGGAGAGGGTACCTTTTCACTATTCTTGAAAGCAGCGAGGAGCATTGCTTTGGTGGTTAAGACGTTACTACCCCCGCTTTCTTTGTCAAACTTTCTACTAAGGCCAAAGATTACCTTGGGGAGGGGATTACCCTCGAGGGTCAATTACACAAATGATGGGGCTAAGGAGGAAAGCAATGGTAGACGAGGAGGAATAAGGGTGAGAGGCAATAATATAATATTGGAAGGCGAGGAAGATCCCCTCGAGCTACCTTGCACTTCATAATAGGGTGAACCATCCTACCAACGGCCTCTTTTCATTAAGAATATTGATTAGCCATCACGTGAAGAATGGAGAAATCGAGTTTCCACAAACGAATGTGAATGATAACCCCTTACCATCACATGGAGCCCATATGGCCTATGCTTTTGATGAAGTGGCTGAACGATTAAGGAGAGAGCAATGGTTCGAAGAGGGTAACTTCAAAGAATCTATGGAGGAATTCACCTTTGTGTCGACTCAGCTCCATTGAGATGATGAGGCATATGAGGTAGACGAATAAAGGAAAGAAGTAAATGACCCCTTCGAGGGACTTTATAGGCAAATATGAGCCTGCTCTTTGGAGGAGGTAAATGCAGTGATAGCCTACAATGAGGCTATGTATAGAGATGTAAAGGAAGTTTATGATCTAGAAGATGAAGAAGCGGACCCGTGGGTTAAATGCGTGGTAGTTAGTCCCTCACCAAAGTTTTGTTGGTTCTTTGATCAGGTTGGCCTCCCTGGGGAGGCTACGTGAGCCATCTTGGAAATTTCAAAGAAGAACATCACACCACCCCTAAAATGGAAGGGGCCTATGGCCAGGCTTGTGAGAAGGTACCTCGCTGAAGTCACATTCTCAAAAGCTGACAGATTAATCAGGTACACACACAATAGACCCTTGTATGTTACAGCGTCTATAAATGATTGTGTTTTCTCGCCTATTTTATTAGATGGGGGAGCATCCATCAATATAATGCCTATTGGATCCTTTTATTCTACTGGACTGTTAAAGACAAGGACAACACCCCATTCATTGGCAATATCTAGGTATGATAATCAGTCGTCCAAGTAGATGGGTTATATCAACATAGGCACCATGATAGGGAATATTACTTCTCATATAAAATTCCATATTATAAATTACGAGCCATCATACCAACTTTTAGTGGGCAGGGTATGGATTAACAACTATGGGTTGGTAACCTCCACCTATAATCAGTGCGCTAAGGAAAACATAAAAGGCAAGGAGGTGGTGACTCGAGCTACTAAAAAACCCTCTGCAAAAGAGGAAGCTCATATGGTGTACACCGCTCTTTATACAGATTTGATAGAAAAAGCTGCGACGGTAACAAGGTACACCAGTGGAATAAGGGTCCCATCAACTGGAGAGAGGGTGCGAGCACCCTCCTGAACAATGGTGACCTACGAAAAAGAATATGATTTGGGTACAGTGAGCCCCCTAGTCAATTGAGGCTGCTTCGAGAATGAATGATCCCACACATTGATCCAATCGAGCACCAAGTACTCAAATCATCCTTAGCAGGTAAGCGGTGAGAAAAGTTGATGATAATCACAGGAAGAGGCCCTTGAAAGAAGAATTTTCCCGAAAATGCAAACGAGTGGTTCTGCCTAGCGATAAAATTATCTACAAAATATAAAGGTGTGAGCGGGCAGTTAAAGGTCTGGATGATAAAGCTGATGGGGTATATGAATGATTCCTTGTGGAAAACCAGGGACAGTGTTTGCTGATTGATAACTCATGAGTGCAAGAGTTTATGGGAGAGGTAGAAGAAGAACCTTAGTGCATGAAAGACAGCCTCAGGCCACAGATTCAAGAATTGGAAAAAATCGATCGTCCAAAGAAGGTGATGATCATAACCCTATTTTTATTTCGAAGGACTTGAAGGAAGTACCTTGAGAGGATTTGATCAAATTGATGATAGAATTCATAGATGTCTTCGCATGGAAGTACACTGAGATGCCTAGGGTAGACAAAGAGGTGAGCTATCACAGGTTGAATGCTTTGCCATCAGCCATCCCAATAAAGCAGGCAACCTGAACGTACAAGACAGAGTTGGATCTAAAGATCAAAAAGGAAGTTCAAAGACTATTTATGGACAGCTTCATAGTTCTAATCCAACATCTGATTTGGATTTCTAGTATCGTACCCATGGGAAAGAAAGATAAGAGCCAGATCAGAATATCTGTGGAATTTAGTGAACTAAATCAAGCATACCCGAAAGATGAATTCCCATCTCTCAGCCTTGTATTATTTAGCTTGAAAGACATTATTTATCTCTTGTATTTGTAGACATTATTTAGCTCTTGTATTTGTAGAGAAAAAACTTAGGCACTACCTACTATCATTCACAATCCATATTATAACTAGGTGTGATCATATAAAGTTTTTTCTTACTAGAACTGCACTAATAGGCAGGGCAAATAGATGGTTCTTAATCCTCCCAGAGTATGATCTCAAGTGTGTGGTACCTCGGGCCATCAAGAACCAAGCATATGCAGATTACTTGCGATCTTTCCATCAAGAATTTTTGAGCCACCCATGGAAGAACTCCTCGGTGATAATCTCCAAGATAACTTTATAGCATCCAACCTAGATGAGTGGAGTATGGAATTTAACGGATCTTCAGCCGAGAATAAGGGGAGCTGGAGTCATCCTACGAAGAGATGGTGAAGAGGTTCGCTTATTATTCAAGATGAAATTTGAATGATTGAACAATGAGGATGAATATGAGGCACTGGTCTTGGGGTTTCTCTAAGTTCTTAGAAGAGGTATCCAAGTCCTGATGATAAAGGGGGATTCCAACTTGGTGGTGAAACAGGTAAATGGAAAATTTTCCCTGAAGCATATGAGCCTGGCACCCTACAAAATGATCATACTGTGGTTGCTCGGGTGGTACGAAGTGGTAAAGATCAAGAGGCATCCCTGAATGATGAATCGCCATGATGACGCTTATACCACCATTGCCCAACAAATTATAGTTGATGGAGAATCAATGGTGGTTCAGATCATAAAGAGGACAACTCCCTCAACGGTGTTAGAAATGTTGCCCATAGACGATAAAGATGATTGTAGCGGTGATATTAGAAAGAAACTAGAGAGAGGCGAAGGGCCACTGAGTTTAGTTGATCTAGCACAATACTTTGTCACTAGGGGAAACTTATATAACAAGAATAAAGAGGGTTGGCTTTCCAGATGCGTGTACCCCGAGGAAGCCAAAAGAAGATCGATTGAGGTGCATGAAGACAACTATGAAACCACCGAGATTCCTTTATACATAAGGGTACAATGGGCAGGGTATTTTTGGCCTTCAATGAGACAAGATTCTACAGCAGTTGAAAGGGAGTGCGTAAAGTGTTATCTGTTCTATTAGGCAGCAGAGTGCAATTTCATTGATCAATACTAAGATTGGAGGACATCATATATGGATTTGTTGATAGACGAAGTAATACCTATAGACAAAAAAGATTCCACAAAGTTGAAGAGGCGAGCACCCAGGTACTTTGTGAAAGAAGGGCAGTTGTACCGACAAAGCTACCATGATAGGCCCCTATAATGCATAGGAGGAGAGGATGTCGAAGAAGTAATGAAGCAAGATCTTGAGCTGGGACACATCGGAGGAGCCAAACTCTATGATCAACTCATGACCTTGGGATATTATTGTCCTACGATGGAGAAAGATTCGATGGAGTACGTTCGTAAGTGCAAATATTATCAACTACATGGGAATATAATCCACGCTCCTTCCGTAGACTTACATTCTCTCTCTACGCCTTTCTGTTTCACACTTGAGCGTTCGATTTGGTGGTGGCCATAAACCCCTCATCATGAGGAAATATCTGGATTCTAGTAGGCACATAATGCTTTACGATGTGGGCATAATCCATACCACTCAAGAAGGCACAAAAGGAGTTGTGGCCCGATTCATGAAGGGATACATTATCTATCGATTTGGTATTCCAAAAGTGTTTTTGTCAGATAATGGCACCCCATTCATGAATAGAGAAGTGAGTTTGATAATGGATAAGTACTCCATTATCCTTCATAAGTCAACAGTAGCGTACCTGAAGTGCAACGGGCAGAAGAGGCCACCAATAAGATCTTAGTAAATATCTTGGCAAAGATGTTACTAGATTTCCCACGTACATGGGATGATAAGATCCCCAAAGTACTTTGGGCCTACTAAATAACAAAGAGGAAACCAACGGGATATACCCCAGTTTCCTTACTATTTGGGGCAGAAGCAGTTATGTCGATTGACCTCGAGGTACCTTTCGCTCGCTATAACTTACGAAGTTCCATGCTCCCTCACAGTCAACACGTGTAACTTGAGGCACTAGAAGAGCATAGGGACAATGCATCAAGACACTTCGCAATGTATAAAAATAGTTATCTAGATCCTACGACTAACTAGTGAGACCGAAGAGGTTTAAAGACGGGGACTTAGTCCTAAAAGCATGCACC
The DNA here is from genome assembly GCA_949130495.1 of Sambucus nigra. NCBI lineage: Eukaryota > Viridiplantae > Streptophyta > Magnoliopsida > Dipsacales > Adoxaceae > Sambucus > Sambucus nigra. The sequence continues at coordinate 275,170,440 of OX422209.1, read as the reverse complement.
AGGCACATTAGGAGTTTGTCATTGCCCAAGTCTGAGGCCAACTAGGAAGGACCTTACATCGTTCGAGTAGCTCATGATTTGGGTTATTGCAAGATATCCAAGGTGGAGGACAATGTTACTTTCAAACTGAACAACAAGTGGCTGAAGATATACCATGTTTAAATGTACATTTTTCCAACACCCCAGTTTATTGCATTGTATCTTGTTAAATGATTGTTCAAACGGGTGTGTGAAGTAAATGATTAGGCCCATTCTTTTAAATTAGTGTGAAGTAAAATGTTTATATGGAAAATGTTAACCTCATCTTGCATTGCGTGATTTGCATTAATGTAATATCTTAGCCAATGTAAAAAAAGAGAGAGAAAGGAAGAAGACACCAAAGGTCACTGACATGACCAAAAATGTGTCTAGAGTGCGTGCTATTTAGGCTCAAATGCAAGCCTATCACTCAAGTAATAATTCGATAAGTTGGGTATCGATCCTCATGGAAACAAGACTATTGGAGTCATAACGAAGTTGGAAAGACGAAGGTAACCTAACTTTGACTCTCAAAAAGATCAAAAAGGTGATTTTGAATTGTGAAATGACTACAACTAAATGAAATTTGGAAAATGATTAATTAATGAAATTAGGAATAAATGAAATGGAATTACTCTAAATTAACTAAAAGACTGATGATGATTTAACTAAAACTTTAAGTATAAGAGGAGAAAGATGGGTCGGGTTACAATCCCCCCACACCCTAGTAATTCACTTTATTGGATACTAGATTCAGAATTAAAGCTTCAAATGATTTCAACTTTTTAATGATCCTAAGTATTACATATATGAGGGATCGTAACCCGCACAATACGTAAGCAAAGGTTGGATTAAAATTCGGTCTTTATTTCTCCTAAGTATTACATATATGAGGGATCATAGCCCACACAATACGTAAGAAATGGTTGAATTAAAGTAGTATCATAGTAACTACGATACAATTAATCTAGGGTTTTAATTCTGACTTCCATTTCCACTATCGTGAATTACATCGGGTGGGGTTCATGCACCCCAACCCTTGAAAATTTAGCTGGACATATTAAAACTAGAAGAAAACACGTTTTGAATGAAAGAATTTTTTTTACTAACGAATGAAGAAGAAGAAAAAGAATGGAAATACTCACTAAAGAAATAACTACTGCAATAATGAAAGCAAGGATTGGAACAAATTTACTTGAATTGCAAAACTGGAATCAAACTAGGGTTTTTGTTGTGTTCTTCTCTAAACTAATTACAATGCTTCTATAACAAAATAGAAGCCCCCTGAATGTCTTGGAGGTAATTTAAATTTATAGTCTACGAATTTCAAAGAGTTTCAACCATACAAGACTCTTTTTACAAGTGGATAAGTCCAAATATGTGATACCCGAAGCGATCTTGTTTAGGGGCTTCGGTTCGGTTCCATATTTTACTGAAGTTTTTCCTTAAGCCGGTTCGGTTCTTTTTTCACGGCATTCGATTTCGATTACATCTTTTCGTGCTTCACAGGAAGTTTATCCAGGGTGGGATCGGTTCGTTTTCCTTCCTCTTTGGTTCAGTTACATCTTTTCAGGAACTTTTCCTCCTTATATTTTTTTGAAGATTTGTAACTTTTGGTCCGAAACTCGGATTAGGATGCCGATCCTTCCTAAGCATTGAATACCTGCAAAATAGATAGGAAATACATGAAACTTGTCATACTAATTAGAAAACGTCAATAACAATGATATGATATAAATCCACTCGAATTACATTTTGCAGAGCGATAAAAGCCTCTAAATTAAGGGGATAAATGGGATGAATTTATGCCTAATCAGTCACATTTTTTTTATATTAGAGAAGTAATGTGATTACGTGAAGTTAAATAAATAGGGGGATAAAAACCCCAAACTAAGTAACACCAACAAAGGAAACATTAAACAAGGGTAACTGCGGGCTATCCATAATGAAATGAAGGTTCGTCGATCCAAGCAACCGATGATGATGTTGGGGGAGAATTTTCTCCAGGTTGACATGGGCTATAATAAGATTGGCCAAATCCTTCTGACAAAGATCCATCTTTAGATGAATAGACTCCAGGTCTTGTTCCCTCTTGAGAAGTTCAGCCTCCGCCCAAGCAACAGCCTCATGAGCCTCATGTACCTTATGTTCAGACATCACCAGTTGAGTCTCCAGACTTACAAGCTCCTCAAAAATAGCTACCTGCGAGTGATGAGAGATCTGTAGCCGATGATAGAGGGTAGGTCGATTAATTTTCTTGAAGTCACGAAGAAGCTTTACCAACGAAGATAATGAGAATCTATCATTAATGAGCACATTAACCTTCCCTAATAATGACTTGATTGTATCATAACTGAGTGACTCGAGAGGGGTACTGAGGATTTCCTCCAAAATAATGGTGAGCCCGAGCAAGAGGGAAGCCATCATCCTCAGAATATGTTAAAGAATACGATAAGTGAATGTTGAAGGAAAATGGTACAAGAGTTGCTCAATCAACACACGAGGACCCTCCGTCAGTATGTAGGGGAAATTGGACAAAGTCTTCCTTACAACTAACTCAGGGGTTATATCAGAAGGATGTGCACTAAAAATGCTATCACTTGCATAAGGTATTCTGATGTGCGATGCACTATGACTTTCTTATACCCTAAAAGCAACCACCTTATGCAATTCACCAACATTAGGTGTCATCTCTCAAAACGGTGCAGTAGCAGAAACGCCACCCAAAGAGGCAATTTCAGATAGAGTCCGCGCCTGCATAACTTCATGAGCGATAGGCTCAAATTCTGACTCGCGTGCTACAGGTTTCTCGGCCTCTACCTGAAATACAAGAAATTGGCAAGTGAGAAAAAAAACACACATACAAATTTACCTATAAGATTGAATTTTAACTCTAATATAATTTGGCCCTCCCGACCCTCGATTATGGGAGATTTTATGCTAATAAGATTTGTCCCCCCTGACCCTCGATTATGGGAGATTTTATGCCAATAAGACTTGACCCGCCTGACCCTCGATTATGGGAGATTTTATGCCAATAAGATTTGGCCCGCCTGACCCTCGGTTATGGGAGATTTTATGCAAATAAGACTTGGCCAGCTTGACCCAGGGTTATGGGAGATCTATAAGACCAATATAACTTGGTCCGCTTGAACCACAGTTATGGGATATTTTTAAGACTAATACAACTTGGAAAAACTAATAATGTTTAAATTCAGGAGATATCTAGAAGAAGACAAGTATACATCTAGATGTTTCTCCTCAACAAATTCACGAGTAGCCATTTGAACTACATCTCCTTCCTCATCCAAAACATGTTCCACCAAAGGATGTTGCTCTTAGAGGGAAATCACATCCCCCCTTTGTTAGAAACCTCTTCTAGTCTCCCCTATCCTTGACCCACAACAACAACTTTGGCTCGCTCCTGATTGTCGATTGAGGGCCCAAAAATGGTAATAAGAACCTGGTCATAAGAAGGGGTGGGGACTAACGGACCAACGAGTTTGGGTAAATATACATACGAAGCATAATGGAGAGAAAGTTGTAACATCAAGTCAAAAGGAACAAAAAGAATTTAGAATATCAAAAGAAAACGCTTACCACGGGAAACAAACTAGCAACATCAGAGGAGTTAGGAGCAGCTTCAACAATCCTTGCAACTGGCACGCCTGCCTCAAGACCAGCCTGCTCGAGAAAAATAGGATTAGGTGAATATCCCCTACCTGATTCAATTGAGGTATAAGAAATAAATTCCCCTATGGAAAAATTGTATGTTACTCGAGTAAAAATAAGGGCATCTATCTCCTGTGATATAATTTCTTGCAAGGCAGGTACAAGTTCGCCACGCTTCTCCAACAAACTGCTCTCCTCAACATCATCGTACGACCCGCCTCACGCATCAAATTGAAAAAAAGGGAGTGTTGGAACAAAATAGAGTCATCATCACAGGGTAAAAGAGGAAAAGTTAAAGAATTAGAAGAATGATGCAAAGTGTACCTTTTCTTATTCCAACACATCCTCTAAAACTTCATAATCATGAGGAGGTGAGGTAGGTTTAGAGGGGAAACCATTCTTGTCAACCTGCATCGTCGGACCAATGCAGTAATCTCCTCTTCCTCTTCTTCTTCTTCTTCTTCTTCTTCTTCTTCTTCTTCTTCTTCTTCTTCTTCTTCTTCTTCTTCTTCTTCTTCTTCTTCTTCTTCTTCTTCCTCCTCTTTTGCTTCTTCCTTTTCTTCTTCCTAACCATCATCATCATCATCATCATCATCATCATCATCATCATCAGAACCAGGTGCTACATGCTTCTCAGGCAACTCCTCCTCACTTGATCCTCTCAATTCCTCCAATAAAAGATTAGGAGGGAAAATTTCCTTCCTCTTTTTACTACCTCCGATAGGATGAGAACGCACGAGAAACTACGGGAAGTCATCTCGGCTGACATAAAAGCCCTATCTTCTGTACTAAAGTTCTCCTAAGTCTTTCGAAGCTGATCAAACATTAGACTAATTTCTTGGGAGACTTTGAGTTCAGGAGTACAAGCCACTAGAACTTGCTGGATAGTTTTGAGATTCGTCATTGGGGATTTTCTTATAGCCCTCACAACTGCTCCAGATGAAGCAACACATGGAGTATCACTTCCTTCAACTGTGCTAGAAGGACAGGGGACAACAACATCTACCTTGGATAAAATGGTGGATTGAGATTCTTTCTTCTTCTTGACCACAACTTGGTCCACTCGAGCTATCAGAGGCAACTCGTAAGGAACAGAGTTATTAACAGTACTCAGAGGGAAGGTGGTATAATTTCTTAAACCCATCTTTGTGGGAGGATGTCTCTTAAGCTTAGGATATCGATGTTTCTTCAGAACGTTATTTTGAAAATGAACAAGCTGGTTTTTCCAGAACACGGTTATATACATGACTGACCTGCTCCCTCGAGCTTCCTTGCTCGAAATGACAAGATTGGTTAGGTAGTTGGCACATAGATTTACCATGGTTAAAGTTAGGTAATTGACACAAGCAAAATAAAAAGGTTGTAGGCTTATCATGGGTAAAGTGGATTAGTAGAAGGGTTCATTGATCATAACCAAATTGTAAGGCCACACGGTAGAGGCTATAAACAGAATAAAGAGAATATCATTCCATATAAGCGGGTAAGTAGGAAGGGATTAACAGAAGGGGGCATTATTAGATGGGAATTTCTTGGCAAGTTCTTCTTCGAGGGGAGTGATAGGACGTTCCTCCTTAGTAAAACAATTATTGGTAAAAAACTGGTCCACCCCAACATAAGGGTGAGGCAAGAACCTTTTGGCTCTATCGATCAAAGAGATAAGAGGCTTCTTAACACTCGTATGATTCCAACAACAGATCCTGGGATCCTGATGGGATGAGAAACGGGGTAGTTGCCTGATGGGGCATAGTCCGAAAAGTGAGCATAAAGGAAATCTGTTAAAAGAATGTGATTCGTGTAATTGGAAATATCATACTTATCGGAGCTTTCCCGGGAGATAGATCTTCGATAACATCACTGAGATGTAACCATCTAGCTTAATCAGAGAATTAAAACCCTTTCCAGCCATGGGTTATTCGAGAACTTTTTTTCCATGAGTATTTTCCTTTTCTTCCTCACGGGCCATAATCACCGCCTTGTCTTCAATAAATTAGAAGTACCTAATTACCTCTGAATAGGTACACTTGTTATATGTGACCATGCAGTCTTTCATAACCTCTTTTAACTCAGCCCTCAACGCCTTCTCTTTGCTGGACACTGGTTCTTTAAAAACGTATCAAATACCATCTCTTCTAATCCCAACAACTTACAAACGTCTTCGAGAATGATAATAAATTCATCCCAAGAGGCCACAAAGGTATGTGACCTATGGATCCAACTAGACACGAGTAGCTAAAGGGCAGTGTTGTTTTTTTGGCAAGAGTGAGATCACCCAGCCAACTAGAGCAAGATAGGCCAATAAGATCAAGCTAAATAGAGTACTTGGAATGGATATAGTCGATCCAAGGAACTAACCCCTCACAAGCACCAGAATAAGCCTCAAACTCCACCTTGGAGTATGGGAAATCACCACGCTCAAGGTAAAATTAGGTAACGGTGGCCGTAGGATGTAGGTGAAGTCTTCAAAATTGTCACCCTCATCCATCAATAACTTAGGGTTTTTGACCGGCTCTAGTTCATCGAGAAACCTCTCCGTCGTCTGCCAGAAATGATTGGGTTCCCCGAAGTAGAGAGTGAGGCGATAACACGCCCATTGGTTTTGACGCGACTGAGTTTCAGGGGAAGCACCCCTAGAAGAATGAGTTCTCTTAATTATGGGTGCAATGGGGATCTTGGGATAATAAGATAAGAGGGTAAGTTGAAAGGAATGAAGTTGGAAAAGAAGAAGAAGTCTGCTCTCACAAAAATCTCAACTTAAAGACAAAAACCCAAAGGTGGAAATTTGAAATAAAGGCACACACCCTTTTATAGGGGCAACACGGACCCAATGGGTGGCAAAAGGTAGTGCTTAGAAAAGAAAAATAATGATCAAATAAACTTGCATTTGAACCACGCACGTGTTGTAACAATGTTCAAGGGTTGTAATGATGACGTTTCGGGGAGAAAATGCGCGAATGAGAAGTTTGGGGAACACGCGCGTACCCTGGAACTACCACGTATCATAAACAGAAGCACAAATGACAAACTCATTAAATGAAACATGCTTAGAGTCTTTTCATCTTGTGAGAAATGAAGAGTTTTAGGGGAAATTTCAGTAAACCTATTCACTTTCCCTAAGGCATCGGCCACGGGTAATTATGAAACATTATAAAAGGATGAGATATTATCTTAAGTATGGAAAGATATTCATCAAACATGCGACGTGATTCGAAAGATAAAGGAAGATACAACTTTTTCACTACTAATAAATTGTTTTGTTATAAATCAAGTGCCCAGTGATGTTGAAAACTTATTTCTGGAGAGGATTGAAGACAAACAAAGGGTTTCGTATAAATATTTCTTCACGCAATAAACAAATATCTCTACGAAGGGGCAAATGTAAGGAGGAGTTACCACCAAAGAGTGATTAATCGAGTTAATTAGTTCATTGGCAGACAAAGAAGGAGGATGAAGGTCACCCAAGCAAGTTACCTCAAAGATTATCTACACTAGTGGCTTGAAAGACCCACCTCGAATATTCTCCATTATAGGTAGCTCGAAGGACCTACCTCGAAGATTCTTCCACATACCTGGTTCGAAGGGAACAATTCGCAGATAAAAGTCACTCAAATGACGATAGTTTAAAATAGGAAATAGAATGAATTGTATCATGTAATTTATCTTATGATTATATGTTCAGCGAGGTCGTTTGGCAGCCACAAGGGACCATGCCTGGTAGGGAGTGGGAGAGCTAACATGCTCTATCGAATAACTTCCTCTTGGGAACCCCACAGGGACATGATTTGGAGGATTGGGAGAAAGGAAACGTTGGGTATAAAATTACCCACCCTCTTGTCACACTTGGGCAAAACTTAACTTAGTACATATGGTTTCTCAAGCCACTATAACCGAGCTACCTCAACTCCTACTTATTCGAGGGAACCTCCTAGGGGTACCTCAATCTTGCAGCCTTGGTTTTAAGATAGTTCTCAACCAATAAACAAAAAACTAAACAATCGAGCAACCTTAAAGTAAACGATATCTAGCTTGACTGATGTGACCATAAACCTAATAGAGTCACCGTTTACCCACTTTTTGACATCATAACGTCTGTCATTTAGGGACTCAAAGTTACGACACTGAAGTGGGTTTATCCTCAAGATGGCAGGTCTTGTTCATCAAACCTGACCCTTTAGCCATTATATGATAAGCACCAAGATGCCACACAATGTCCATCATTAATGCCCACCATACCTCCAATTAATGAAATAATTTCCCGCCAAATTATGAGATACTATGCATTTAATGAAATATCTTTTGCATTAATGGGAGGTACTTGTACATTTAATGCGATAGATCATATTGAACATGGGAAAGTTTACTCGAGTGGCTTGCCCTTCATATAATTATACCAGATAAACAGTTTAATAGGGAGAGCATTCAAAAGCCTGGAATTGCTTCCCAACTACCCACATACACGAGAGCTACCGTGAGAACGTAATTTCCCACATCCATTGAGTACCCATATCATTAAGCATTAACTGAGATTGAAGTTCCTTCCCTGCCTTTATTTCCCTTAGAGTGATTGATATTTCTCCCTACAACCAAGCTACCTGCTAGTCCCATCTATTTATTATGGCCATTGTGTATTTGTTGCGCCAACATATCATTTAATACAAGTCTGAATATTAAATCCCTTTACATACTATTCACTTTTGTTCACTGTCAACATTTATTATTACACGGTGTTGATCCCGATCTTGATAAGGGGTTACGCCTCACTTAATACTATTTGTATTCCAAGAACCCACATCTTACATCGACGTATCACACCTGGCCGAGCATATTGAATCTTTTGAATTCTATGACCCACTGGCCATCACATCCTTAAATGAGATTGAAGGGTTGGCACAACTTGAGCTGACTGTCCAGAAAGTTAATGATAAGGGTGATAAGGAGCCAGCTGTGGACGAGGCTTAGATCACTCATGGAGAGAAGGATGACAGTGATGATGTTGAGAAAAGTGATGCCATTGATTGGTCGGCTAATGTGTAGATTTAGGGAAAGCCAATAACTTAAATCATTTTATCAGGTTGACAACTTGTGTCTTGGCGCCCTCTTCTGATGTAGAACTTGAACAACTAGTTTTTGATGATGTTTGTAATTTAATAGTTTGACTTAGGAACATATTTGTATTCTCGTCTTGATTACCCTTGTATTTACACTTGACAATGTTTGAATATATATATATATATATATATATATATATATATATATATCTTATTTTTTCCATTGTGATGTGTCTGATTGCAATTTTATGCATCCTTACAACCTTCTGATTGTCGACGTATTCTCTTCCTTAGCCGAGAAGTAATTCAACCAACTTAATGATTGTTTAAATTAGATATCACCACAAAATGATGTTAAATTAAACCATACTTAAAGGATTTTTCAATTTTGAGTCTATCAAAATAATGCCATTTAGCCACAAGTCCCCTCTAGTCATTTTGAGAGTGTATGGATGAGTGTCATCTCGTCCTACACTGTTGCCTCCTCAAGAGAGTTTTGACTCTCATACCACCAAATTAAGGATGTTGAAAGAACCATAATTAAATTATTTTTTGAATTTGAATGCACAAAATTAATGGTGATGAATTATAAGTCCCCTCTTGACATTTTGAGAGTGTACAGATGGGTGTCGTCTCATCCTACAGTGTCGTCTCATCGAGAGATTTTTGACTCTCATACCACTAAATTAATGATGTTTAAAGAACCATAAATGATTTTTCAATTTTCTTTGTGTCTTTCACCACCTTGCTGACGTTATCACACTGTTTCCCCCATCTCGGTGTTATTAGGAATCCATAAATAATGTGAGCCCCGTCTGGATTCTCGTATCACTAAGAGTGAGCCAATGTTATTTTACCACATGAGTGATGCTTTGTAGATTAGGATGACTAGGAACATGCAATTTGATCAATTCATACAACAAAGATGTGAGCGAACACATCAGAACTTTTCATTCATCACGTTTTTAATACATCTTCCATACAATGGTAAAACAAAATTGTTACAAAGTCCTATTGGTAGTTTTTTTTCAAGTGATTAGTGTTACATGGGATTAAGAACGGCTCTCCCTCCAAATTTTCAAGTCGATAAGTGCCAAGAACAACTTCATTAGTAACTTTATAGGGGTCGTGCTAATTTTCATGGAGCTTATTCGATTTCAGATAGGCTTTCTTTGAAACTAAATCTCCAGCGGCTATTCTCATATCCTTAACCCTCTTGTTGTAGAATTTTGTTGTCCTCTACTGATAAGAAGCCTGTCTAATCTCTGCATCCTCTTTTTTCTTCGATGAGGTCTAAATCTAACCATTTATCCTCAGCATTTGCTTTTGGGTTGTACATTTGAACCCCGTGACTTGGTAGGCTGATATCTTTGGGTATTACTACCTCTGAGACATAGGCAAGCATGAAAGGGGTCTCCCCCGGTGGCATTCTCTTCATTGTCATGTATGACCACAACATAACATGTACCTCTTCTATCTAAAGACCTTTGTTGTCTTCTATTTTATTCTTGATTTTGTCTAAGATAGTTCTATTTGTCACCTCTGTCTGGCCATTTTCCAGAGATTGGCCTGGAGTCGAGAAAAACTATTTAATACCAACCGTCTTTTAGTAAGCCTCCAGGGATGAAATCTTGAGCTGTTTGCCATTGTAAGAGATCAAGGTGTGGGGCATACCTTACCTATAGATGAATGTTACTCCCAATGAATTTGAAGGTCTTTATCTTGGTGAGAGTTATCATGGCCCCTACCTCCACCCATTTAGAAAAATAGTCAATCTATATAATAAGATATCGATAATTACCTATTTCTGTGGGCAGGGGTCCTACCAAATCAATTCACCAAACTGAAAATAGCCATGGAGAAGTAGTAGATGACAGAGACTAATGAGGTAGATGAGAGATCCTAGCATATCTTTGGAATTTGTCACATCTCTTCACATAGCTGGCTGCATCCTTAACCATGGTTTGCCTCCAATACAATTGAGTGACAATTATTTTTGCCAACGATCTTCCTCTTGTGTGACTGGAGGGAGATCCCTCATACACATCTTTTAGTATATATTCCACCCCTGTCGGATGAACTCATCTCAGTAAAAGGAGGATGAACCCTTTCTTGTACAAGACGTATCACATGATCGAGAACCTAGTCGCCTTGTATCTAAGATTCTTTCTCCCAGTATTAATTCTGGCATCTCACTATCCATGTTGTATTAGATGAGAGGATCCATCCAAGATGCACCTAGGCTTAGGTTTAACCAAAAATCCATTGTATATTTTCCTCTTCTTTAGTGGTCGGTCGGTGTAGGATTTCCACTAGCACTGACCTTCTAATCTCTGTTCTAGTCACAGATACTAATCTTTCTAATGCATCATCTCGGCTATTGTTTAGTCGAGGGATCCTTTTAACTTCAACGTTCATCAACATTTATCTTACCCTTCTTAGGTATTTATATATCCTCTCATCTTTTTCATCATACACTCCCAGGATCTGATTCACCACCAATTTGGAGTCACTATGAACCAGAAGTTGGTCGACTTTTAATGCTTTGGCGAGGGAGAGTCCATCCAAAAGAAATTCATACTCCAACTCATTGTTGGATGTCTTGAAGGTGAATATCAAAGGATATTCGATGCCAGTTCCATCTGGGGCCGACACTATTAAGCCGACTTCGTTCCCTACCCCACCTAAACTGCTAGAAATAAACATGATCCAAACAGTTCTTCTTTTGAGAAAGTTCCATCATCTTGGACTCCATACTTGACCATAAATTTTTCTTATTCATTGTCTGCCACAACATCTCTTGAAATACTCATCTCGACTTTAGTCTGTATTTAACTTTCTTTCTCTGGCTCATTCGTTGGATCTACAAACTCTTCGCTGTCGTCCTCGTCCTAGGTGAACTCAGCTACAAATTTTATCAAAGTTTGCCCTTTGATGGCCATCCCCGACTGATAGATAATGTCAAATTCTCCCAGCTCTATCGATTAAGCCATATTCATGGATGACCTATCTAAGGGGAGAGTCCGTGAGTACGACTATTGAGTTATCCTTATAATATGGTTTCATTTTTCTGGATTCATGTATGAAAGTGTACGATAGCTTCTCTATTTTTAGTTACCTCTGCTCAACTCCTTGAACGCCCTTATTGTTAAAATAGACTCGCTTCGACACCCCATCATCATCTCATACAATAGCTACCCTGATGGCCGGTTCAAATACAACCAGCTATAGATATAGCTTCACATCCTAGACAAGACAAGATAACAACAATGAAGATTATAGGTAATCCTTTAGCTTTTGAAAGTCTCTCTCGCATTACTCATTCCATTCTAAAGCTTTTCTCAATACTTTAAAGAAGGGAAACCATGTTTCTGTAGCCCTTTATACAAATATTTTTAATGCAACAACTTGTCCAATCACCCTTTGAACGTATTTAATGTTTTTTAGAGTTTATCTCCACTAATGCTTTAATTTTCTCGAGGTTAGCCTTTATCCCTTGTTGATTGGTGATGAACCCTAGAAACTTTCCTCCTCCCACACCTAACACACACTTTATGGGATTGCACTTCATTTAATACTCATCCATCTTATTGAAAGGGCGCTCGAGGTCAGCCACTTGCATCTCTACCTTGAGGCTTTTGGATAATATGTCATCAACATATACTTCCACGGTGTTGCCTATTTGATCATCAAACATCTTATTCACAAGCCACTGGTACGTTATCGTAACATTCTTGAGGCCGAAGGGAGGTTGTAGTAGTACGTACCATTGTCAGTGAAGAATGAGCTCTTCTCAACATTAGCTGGGTCCATAAAGATCTGATTGTAGCCTAAGTAGGTGTCCATAAAGCTCATCAACTCATGCCCCGATATGGCATCTACCATCTGATCAATTATTGAGAGGGGGAAGATGTCTCTCAGATAAGATTTGTTCAAATTGGTGAAGTCTATACACATTCTCCATTTTCCATTAGGTTTAGGCACAATGACTGAAATATCCAACCATTCCGGGTAGACAACCTCCTTGATAAAATCATCTTTCTTTACCTTCTTGACTTCATCTCTCATGAATTCATATTTCTCTCTGGGGTAGATCCTCTGCCTCTCTCTGACCGATTTGGATCCTTCGTCTACATGCAATTTATGGCAGAGGATCTTCGGGTCAATCCCCGTCATGTCTTCATGACTCTATGAAAAAATATGTTATCTCTCCCTTAGAACCTTTATCAACTCTTCCTTGATTTTTTTTAGGGTCTTACCGATTTAGACATTTTGGCTTGCCCTCATTGAGGATGATGGATTCTACCTCCTCGATGGCATCGCCCTTCTTCAGTTTTTTCTCATCCCTAAGGTCTAGAGTATCAATGTTGTAAGTGGTCATGAATCTATGAAAAAATACGTTATCTCTCCCTTAGAACCTTTATCAACTCTTCCTTGATTTTTTTCAGGGTCTTACCGATTTAGACATTTTGGCTCTCCCTCAATGAGGATGATGGATTCTACCTCCTCGATGGCATCGCCCTTCTTCAATTTTTTCTCATCCCTAAGGTCTAGAGTATCAATGTTGTTGGATGAATAAACATTCTCATCCATTATGAAGATATGTATGTTCTTTGTGAGACACCTTGGTCAGGTTTCCCCCATACAAATATCCATCTCATAAACCCCATGAGGATGGACATTTTATTCGCTAAAGATAATTGAAAGTTGATAATACATGATGAGTCTCTTATTTCTTAATCCCAACCCTTTGAAACACTCCCAGAACATTACATTAGTCAAACTCCAACTTTAGACCAATATTCTAGGAACATCGTACCTGTGCACTCTCATGGTGATCACTAGAGGGTCGTCATGAGGGGCTAGTATCCCCTTGAAGTAAAACCTTAAAAAATCTATTATCAAGGTGTTCATGTTAACTTTCTTACTTTTACCCAACTTTGAATCAACAGCGATCGAGTTTACCACTTTTGACTTCGGGAGAACTTTGGCCATTGCTGCATGGGCCTTCTAGTCAGCTATGTCTTTACCACCACCTAGTAAATTGCCACATATCATTTTTACCCCCAGAGAGATTGTACTTAATCAGCCATTGGGATAAATTTTCTTTGGTAGGAGATCTAGGCCGACCTTATCATCATCATCGGAGGCATCACCATCTCTATTTACAGGAGTATATTGTTTACACCTGTCATTTCCTATCTTTCATGTATCATCTTGGCCACCCCATGTACAACTCTTATCCACATACTTCGTAAGTTTCCCCTTCTTGAGCATCTTTTTTATCTTGTCCTTGAGTGGAAAACATTTGTCAGTCGTGTGTCCATGATCCTGATGGAACTTGCACCACTTGCCTTTATCCCTCTTATTAGGAGGGGATTTCATCTTACTGGTCCATCTTAAGCATCTTTTATTCTTGATTTAATTAAAAATCATCTTTGGGCTGACATTCAATGGGGTATAGCCAATGAACTTGTTGTTTGTCGACCTCTTCTTATCTCATTTGCCTTTAAACTTTTGGGATTTAATTCCACTAGCTCCCTTTTCATCTTCTCCTTTGGCAACGATGGCCTCCTCCGCGTTCATGACCCTCCCGGCCGTAGCCAGGAGTTTTGACATGGATTTTAGAGGATCTTTGGCCACCTTCTATAAGATTTTTCCTTTCTATAATCCTCCCATCAGCGTAGTCATCGCTATACTTTCATCATAATCTTCCATTTCAAAATTCTCTTTGTTAAAGTGGGAAATGCAGTCCCTCAAATATTCCTATTTTCCTTGCTTAACATAGAACAAGTAGGTGGTCTTCTTCCTAGGCCTTATTGCAAAGAAAAAATTATGAATAAACCTCTCGGCGAGTTACTGGAAATTGTTGATTGAGTTCCTTAGAAGAGAGGTGTACCACACATGCGCTGCCCCACTGAGGGTGTTGGAGAAATCCCGACACCTCATCTCAACAGAGACTAAATATATATCTGCAGTCGACTGGTACATCTTTATATAGTGGATTGGGTTGATTCTTCCATCATACTTTAGCGTCACCATTGGGGGTTTAAATTTAGCTAGGGTCGGATAGCTCACTATTCTAGCAACGAACGGTGACCCTTCCATATAAACCCTCTGCACGGGGTCTTATCTTTTCAGAATGTCACCAATCTTGTCTACAAGCCACTGAATAGAGGTTTTCTATGGCTTGTCGACTTCATCCACTACGACATTATATCCTTCGACCATTACAATGTTGTCATCATACCCTTCCATCTCGATCGGACGCTGTACAGGTTCTCGGCCAACCATCCTCCAATGAATATTAATTTTATGTTATTCTTTATCATGGCCATGTGAATGCCATCAGTCAGTGCACCCACCCTTTCTACTGGATGCGACCCTACTACGAGACCTTAAAAGTCGGTCTTGGAGGTCACTGATTGGGATAAGTTTATCAAAAGTAGATCCTCTGCTAAGCCTATCAAGCGCTGAGGGACGATATTGACCTTCTCGACTTGGCCTTGCATCGTTTCCTCTACTGGCTTGAACAAGGCGTACAATATCCCCCTGAGATTGTATTGGGTTCCCACTAGTCCTTATCATCATCACATTCATTGTATCCATACTCTTGACCTTTCCTCCCCAAGCATAGACGCCTGGGGCCGACAACATCCCTTCATCTCTTCGGCTGTAGTGCTTCTTTCTGTGGGGTTGGGGGTGGTTCCCCTTGTCGCTTGATTTCCACCCTCCCAGATGGTCGAAGTTATCATATCCATTGTCACGCTAGTGGTCCTAGTCAATATGTTTTGGTTGAAAGTAGCCAACTGATCCTGCATCTTCAATTGGCTGGACACAAATGAGCGCAGCGCCATCACAACCTCACCCATTTATGACTGAGGGGACCTGGCTTGAACTCGGGCCATCGCCATACGATAAGTTTGAAGCAATAAATTTTGACAGAAGACCATAATTTGAATGGATGCACTAGGTGAGATGAATGAACCGAAGAAAAGTTTAGATAGGTCGACCGAAGCTTTTTCAATAGTGATTCAAGTTCAGAAAAATCTGGAGTTGGGTAACCACCAGAGAATCCAATGAGGATTGAGCTTTAAATGCAAGGAAGAAGAAGAAACTCTGCTCCCCACGGACGACACCAAAAATAACGGTACCAAATATGGCACCAACATGTAAGCTAACTCAAACTCAACCTCGAATAGATTTGGAGGTGCAATCATGGTGATTTAGTAGGAAAGTAAATAAAGAAGGAGGTGAGGCAATGGAGAAAGAGAGAATAAAATAAGTGGTTCAACCAACTGGTCTACTCTAATGTAAAAATATGTGTTAGCTTCATTATGAAAATGGCTCTAATGGACTTAGCTTTATAGTTCACATAACTTTTTCTCTCAACTTTGTTTGCAACAGAGTTCTGTATAGGGTTAGAATTATCGATCATTTACATTGTTTAAGAAGACAAACTTATATATTCCTTGGGTGGTGTAATGCACCCCCTATGAATGTAATAGGCGTGTACAATATATATTAGCCAATAAGGTTAAGCAACCTATCGTTATCACATGTATATCATGATGAAGTAAATATTCCTCCCATGTGCATATGCGATTAGATTATAATTGTATGTCTATGTGGACTGAGCATATTAGAGTAATGTATTACATGTGATGGAGATGTTGTTTGGAAGAGTCTCGACCAGGCCAAGTATGAGACCCCAAAAAGCCCCGTTCAATCATAAGCTGGAGAATGATGAGTGTGGTGTTGGCTGAGTAGGCATCAGACCGAGACGAGCTTACAATTGGACCAATGAGATATAAGTTTTCTATGATGGCAGATGAGATGAGACCTATATATGTTCATGGATATTGAAGGATCTCAGCCTGGGAGGATAATTGGGACTGTGTCTACTAATGCAGGGTTCTTCATATGGAGTGTGCTTTGTAAGGTTAGCATGGGCTGAGAAGGTCCCAGTCTGGGATGAGGTTACACTTGGATATATTAATCAACACTATTAAGGCTTCCAAACTCCAAAACCTCACTACCCAGTTTGAGACAATTACGATGTTAGAGAGTGAGACGTCTGATGAGTTTGACACTAGATTGTCTAATATAGTTAAGTCGTCATTTAACTATAGAGAGAAGATACCCAACAACGGAGTGATAAAGAAAATCTTAAGGTAGTTTCTTGACATATTTAATCCAAAGTTGATGGTTTTAAACTCTCTGGGTATGCTTGACTCGATGAAACTTCAGGATCTTATAGATGACCTTCAAACTTATGAGCTTGACATGTTTACCTCCATAAAGTGTCGAAGAAAGAAAAGGACATAACTTTGAAAGCCCTGAATGAGGAAATAAAAGTTTCGAATGATGATTCTTACATCGAATCTAAAGATGTGTCCTTGTTAGCAAAGAAGTTTAATAAATTTCTTAAATTCCGAAAGCAACTGAAAGATGCAAAACATTTTGAGAAAAAAAAAGAAAAACAAGGCCAATCGATTCCCTAAGAACCAGAGTGAGAAAATTAACAGGGATGAGTCAGATAAATGTTATGGTTATGAGAGTTATGGACATAGTGTAGCTGAGTGCCCCACTAGACTTAAGAAGAAGGGTAAGAAACCGATAGCATTTAATGCAACCTTTAGTAGTGATCCATAAGAGGGAAATGATTCCCCCAATGAGCGCAATTTCACTGTATTCATGGCTAGTCATTTCATCAACGATGAGATATCTTCCCATGGAGATATTCCTTTACAAAACACTTCTGAGGCCATAGTGTGTGAATCCCATGTGAGTGAGGGAAATGTTAGTGAAGATGAGTAAATAGAGGATAGTGAGTTGCAAGTTTCCTTCCATGAATTATATGCAGAAACTTTGAAGGTGAAGAAGGCTAACTTGAAGTTAGAATCTAAGTTTAAAGAATGGGCCATAGAAAATAATAATGATCTATTGATTAAGGATCTTAGGTCATGTGAGAAGACTCTTTGAGAGAGACTAGAATACGTTGAGGGTGAGAGAGATAGTCTTCGTGGTTTGATGGAGGCTATGAAGAAGGAGATTCTAGAGTTTGAGGTGTCTAGGAATTTACTCAAGTATAGAGTGGGTGAGCTTGAGGAGAAGTTGAGAGATTCGAGTAGGGTTAAGCTTGATTTGGAGGCTAGGTAAGAAAAGTTGGATAGGATGTTAGGAACCATCCAAATCAAAGGTGATAGGTGTGGAATTGGCTTCGATGATTGTCTTGCTCCTATTCCTAAATCCATGACCATGCATATGAGAGAGTCGACTAAGAACGTGAGGAAAGTTCAAACTTTAGACAATACTTCTCTACATATTTACACTTACACTCATTGTGATAGGAAGCTTAACCTTACAAATTTTTACTATGATATTAAGAATGCTCCTAGGAAGTCTAAGAATAAATCCGCTTCAGTTCCCCAAACCCCTACTCGTCGTTACATACGTAATTCGGTTAGGAAATTAGATTTAGACGATTTAGGTATTAGACTTAGTGATTCTTGTTGGATAGAACATGGTTCTCCCCATGTTAGAACCTATGGTTGAGCGTGTTCACCGTATTTGTCATACTCTAGTTGTGTCTTCTTGATATATCTTTCCTAGGGTTATGACTTGTATTGTTTGTATTTTTATCTTTTTTTTCTTGAGTCATTTTGAGAAAAATACAAAACAATTTTGGTTTCATATATATATTTGAAAAATATAAAAGTATTTTTATTTTGGTTCAAAAATGTTTTGGAAAAACTCAAAAGATTTTCGATTTTTGTGTCTTGAGGTTACACTTATGTTATGGCATATTGGTGTGCTTGAATTCCCTTCACTTTGTAATTTCCATGTGGCTAGGACATTTGGTCATGACTTTAGATGCTTATGTTGATCTTGACCATGAGTTTCATGAAGATTTTTCTATCTTTACTTGAGTTTTTGATTCGACTGTGTATATGCCACCGCACACACATGCACGAGATATTTTGAATGTTTAACTTCTCATGTACATTTGAGTTTGGTGAAACATTCTCCTCTCAATCTTATCATCTACGTGTATTGATTTAAGGGGTGTTAAGCATGTACAAACCATTGCCCGTGAGGATATTTGTTTATTATTGAAAAACAATATGAGTGTACAGGGGAAGGGGCTGTGAAAGACAGGTTGAATTTACGTGAAAGACACCGTTGGAAAGAGTCGAAGAAAAAATTAAGGCAATAAAAGATCATAAAATTTCTAAAAAGGACCAAATTAGGATATCTTAAAAGAAAATATAGTACTTCAAAAGATTCATAAATTTGAAAAGAATAGAAAAATACATATGTTTATCTTTTGAGGGAGTTTAGTCAAAGAACAATGGGTTTGTACAATGAGTCCTAGGTTGAACGGTCGTGTCATGATTCTATTGTTTGATAGAATCATCAATATCTAGATTTGTGTGAATTCTGTATGTTTTGTTCATTAAGTTCAAGTTATCATTGTCACATGTAAAATAAACCATAGTTTGATAATACCTTACGGTAAATTAAAGTTTCTTGAACATATCTAGGCATTTGGGTCGTGGTTTATTTGTGTTAGTTCGCACCCATTCACTCCATTCCATGTTTAGGCACATCGATACCATATTACTTTGTAACTCTTATGTTTTTGAGTTGGGTTTTTATATTTTTTGTTCTGTGTTAGTTGGACGTTTCTTTGATTTTACTATTCTAGGTTGAGTATCTTTGTTTTGAGGAAGGTTTTGAATTTTTAAGGTTTCGTTTGAACGAGAACCCTCTCTCGCTCGAATGATTTTTAAAGGTCGGTCGATATATGGTTCTGATTAGGTTCGATCGAGCATTTTATTTTAAATAGTGTTGGGTCATCAGAAGGTCGTTAGATGGTTTTTCAGACAAGTTTCTAACGAGCCTCCACTATTTCCCGTCGTTCGAAGATAGAGTTATTTTGTTCTAATGAAATGTCATTGTCATTCAAATGACACTTTGATTGGTTGTAACGAGATCCGTTTGTCATTCAAACACCCCTCAATTTTTGTTCAAAGGACGTTAAAAATCACTTTCTAGGTTTAACTGCTTCACTTTAGTTGTTTTACCCCTTCTTCTTCTCTCGACGTCCTCCTCGTTCCTGTGTTACCTAGTAGCCATTATTGAGCACCTTGAGCTTAGAGAAGCTTCGATTACTGTTTTCTGCGGATTCTCTTCCTAATTCGTCCTTCTTAGTGCCATTTGCTTCAGGTATTCTTTGTTTATTTCATGTTTTTGTTAGGGTTTGGAGAGTTTTGAATTTAAATTGTGTGCCCTATTTTCTACGTACTTCTACCATTATTATACATCTTTTTTAACATCTGTATGTACGAAAATTGTACACGATTTTAGGATAAAAAAACTTCATTTTTTTTGGGGGGGGGGGGGGGGGGAATTTTGGTTGCTTTGCTCATTATTTTTATTTTTTTGTGTCGTGTGAATATTTGCCCCTTGTTTGGTTGTGTGTGAGACCCAACATATCCAAAAAATTGATGTTTTTTAAATTTTTTATTTTTGTTTTTTTGGATATTTGGGACACATACGTTGAGTTTGGTTCTGTATATTTTTCATGTATTTTTGGTTATCTCTTTGATGATATTTTTTTATCTTGTTGCTTTTGGTTTGTGGTATTTGGTTTATCTTGGTGTCTCAGTTGAATGTTGTACGAAGATAGGGTGTTAGATCTTACTTGTGAGTTGGTCTAGGATTAGTCACTTCCTTTCTAAAACTTCACCCATTTTTACCTTTATCTATTTTGTGCTACTGATGGTTCATGGACAGCACCGAGGATCCATTGACGCTTCTCACATTGACGAGCAACCGACCTCAGCTAAAGCTTAAGACGCTTAGGCCAACCGTCCTCAATATTCTTCTGATCGGTGGGAGAGTCGTGTCTAGTAAAATATGTATTGTATTCTCGATCTCCATATTTGAACTGCAGTTTCAGAGAGACTTTTTAGTATAGTAGCCTTTGGAGAATATCGTGTTCGAGACTGGATGAGAAGGAGAGCGTAGGACCCCATGTTTGAGATGTATGATGTGATTCACCCTCATATTGTCAGAGAGTTCTACTTTAGAGCCATTAAAATAGCTACAGGTCTTTAGACCTCTATTCGAGGAGTTATAGTTGTGGTCACACCTGATCTCATCTCACGAATTCTTTAGATTCCTCAAGTCCCTGATTCCTGAAAAAGTACCACTTAAGTCATTTAATACAAGATGAAACTATTTAAATGGATCCGAACAATTTGTTGAAGAAACTTTTTTCTTAAAACAAATTTCTTAACACAATATGTGTAAAATCATATGAATGAGTTATTTAGGGTATAAGTTTACCAGTTTTGAAAACCAAAACTTATAAAGAAATTAAATCAACATAGTCTGAAGAAAGGGGTATGAGGAAGAGGAAGTATACAACAACAATTTTAACGTGGTAAAACCCCACCCAATTGGGGAAACATCCAGAGAGGTGATAGGGTAACATGTTACAAACTATATAACAATCAGGACACACAATCATACCCAATTCTAAGTTCATAAATGTACAAACTCCTCTGGATTTTCTAAATTCTCCCAAGGCTCTGATGTTGTTGATGTTCTCTCATCTTTGTAACTCCACTCCTTTTAGCTTGACATCGACTAAAAAATCCAAAATCTCAATACCAACACTTTTCAGAGTAGTAGTGTGATAGTGTAAGAGGTGATGTGCTCTAAATCACATGCATGCAACACACACACACACATACACACTCTCTCTCTCTCTCTCTCTCTCTCTCTCTCTCTCTCTCTCTCTCTCTCTCTCTCTCTCTCTCTCTCTCTCTCTCCCTCTCTCTCTCTCTTAATTACAGACATGATGCTAATCAAATTACAACATATCAGAAATATGTAAAAATTTCCAAAATAAGTTTAATCGAAACTCTCAGACTTTGGTTCTTTCAAAATATCTACAAATCAAGATGAAATATTTCTATATAAACGAGCCAAGATCCTAAACACTTTCTTATTTTGAAAATATACTGACTATTTCACAAAATGTGAAATATGTGAAAGTCTAAATCAACAATCAAGATATTAAATTAGATCTAAGTCTGTATGCTCAAAGAAACTGAAATAAAAAACTGTTTTGTTGGTTTTAGGGTTTGAACACATAACAGTTGAAAACACACAACAAAACTATGATTTCTCAAAACAAGAAATCAACACTAAAAATAATAGACGTGAAAAATGTATCACAAAAATTCAATCTCAGTTTTATATGAAAGAAAATGAAATCAAGCTATTGTGATTAAGTTGGAAAAGAGATTAAGGACAGAAGAGGAATGATGTACACAACTCTTGAACTAACACACTCTCAGAAATGATTTTCTGTTAAGATTTGGCCGCAGTTTAGTTTAGGATTTTATTTTTCTCTCCTCTCTTCTCTCTGCTCTCTCTCTCTCTCTCTCTCTCTCTCTCTCTCTCTCTCTATCTATCTATCTATCTATCTATCTATCTATCTATCTATCTATCTATCTATCTATCTATCTATCTATCTATCTATCTATCTATCTATCTATCTATCTATCTATCTATCTATCTATCTATCTATCTATCTTCTCTCTTTATTTTCTCTAAGAAATGAGGTGATCAAAAGATTGTAATCGCAACATATAAGGCCTCTATTTATAATAAGCCATGGGAGCCTCTAGAACTTCGAAGAAAATGAATGGTCATGATTAAGTCTAGAGAGGTCAAGGTAAATCTGATGTCTACCAACTCACCCAAAATATAATGACTCTGACTGGTTTAAATGTAAACACAGGGATCAGGTAAGAATGCATGCAGGCCATAGATTAAAACGATCCAAGGGTTCATAAGCAAACACAGGAATGTGAGGAAAAGAAAACACAAATCCAATCGTTGTGAGTATAACACGTGTAAGGCCAAGATGGCGTATAAAATGCGTGTTTTTGATCTTCCAGAAATATAATTTGTATCCACATAATTATCAGGCGCATTTGGTTTCTACCTAAGAAGGTTTTGAAAACTTTAATGAATTTACAAATTAGTCCACAAACTTTGTAAAAACTAATTTTAAATTTCAAAAAATGTTTAAAAAATATTAGAAATTATTTAAAATATCCCAAAAATTAAGGACAAATTATTTTAATGGGATTTAACTCACACACATCCAAATTATGAAGAATGCAATCTTATATGCAATACATAAATGATCCTAGGTGTAGTGTTTGTCTTTATACCTTTGGACTATTCAAGAAAATTGAATGTAGAGTTTGAATGCTTGTTGGTTAAAAGGGATATGACTGAATTTTATTACTATTTCCCAACTAGATGAGAACCTATATAATATAGACTCAAGTAAGTCAAACATATAGGTTCTTTAATCTCCCCGTTTGTAAACATGAGACAAAATCTCCTTTGAGTCATCTAGGACTCGTAGGGATACAAAAGAATAAGAAAAACCTATTCCTATACAAAAATTCTATCTACCCAATATCCTAGAAAGAAAAACTACATAAATCAACTAGATACAGACCAATACCCTATCAAAATGTTGTTGTAAATGATGTTACCGATTCCTGAAAATAAGATAGCTAAGATCAAGCTTCTTACTTGAGAATATATCAAGAATATCCAAGAAGACTCAAATTTCTCCCCCATTTTGTCTCAAATGGACAATGGGTAAAGAAAACAAATTTGAAACAATAAATCATTGTTCTGCCGTAACCATACCAATATATTCGTGCAAAGATTGAAATCGAAGATAATCCAATGGTTTAGTAAATAGGTCATCTAATTTCAATTCACTATGTATGTAATTAATTTCTAACTCCTTAGTTTCAACTAACTTGCAATGATATCAGATTTTAATATGTTTGGTACGAGAGTGCTGAACGGGATTTTTAGAAATACTAATCCCGCTTTTATTGTCACAAAAGAGATGTAACTTGTCTTCAATTATACCATAATCTTTCAGCATGTGTTTTAGCCAAAGTAATTGGGCACAACAACTTCCTGTGGCAATATATTCGGATTCAGCAGTAGATAAGGAAGTGTAGTTTTGTTTCTTACTACTCCATCCTACCAGATTGTTACCAATGTAGTAACACCCTCATGAAGTACTCTTACTATCGTCGGAACAACCAACCCAATCAACATCGGTGTAACCTACTATAGTACTAGAAGTGTCTTTAGTGTACCAAAGTCCTAAATTTAGAGTGCCTTTAATGTACTTAGTAATTATTTTAATGCATAATAGATGACTCTCTTTAGGATTGTTTTGATAATGATAACACACGCAGACATAGTACATGATATCAGGACGGAGACAATAAGGTAAAATAAGCTTCTTATAATACTATGGTATAAGGTAAATTCAATTCATTTACCATTCTCATCTTTAAAAAGTTTAACATAAGTACTCATAGGAGTCCTATCTTCTTTAGCTGTTTGTGGGCCAAACTTATTGATAATCTATAAAGCGTATTTAGATTGCGATACGAATAAGCCATCTGAATTATGTATAACTTGGATCCCTAAGAAGAATTGTAATTCCCCATAGGTGACATTTGAAATTCTTTGATCATAATGTCATAGAAGGTATTTGCTTCTAAGGGTGAGGTGGATCCAAAAATGATATCATCAACATAGACTTGGGCTATAGTACTATTGTTGTCAAAGTGTTTGACAAATAAAGTTTGTTCATTCCCTCCTCTCTTAAAATCGTTGTCTAAAAGGAAGGTGGATAGACATTTATACCAAGCTCAAGGAGATTATTTTAATCCATAAAGAGCTTTTTTAAGACGATAGATATAATTTATATGGTGAGGGTCAATAAACCCTTTAGGTTGTTCTACGTAGGTCTCCTCAGTTAAAATTTTGTTAAGGAAGGATGACTTAACATTCATTTGATATAGTGTGAAGTAAAAATGACAAGCTATTGAAATAGGTAAGTGAACAGACTCAAGGCGAGTGACATGAGCAAATTTTTTCTCGAAATCTATTCCTTCAATTTGAGAGTAGCCCTGGGTAACTAATCTAGCTTTATTTCGAATAATCATCCCAGATTCATGTATTTTATTTTTAAAAATACAACGTGTGCCAATAACCCTTTTATTTTCAAGCTTGGGTAAAAAATACCATACATCATGAATTATAAATTAAAGAAGTTCCTCCTACATATCACTTATCCACAAAGTGTCATTCAAGGATTCATTTATAGTCCTTGGCTCAATAAGAGACACAAAGCATGAAAAATGAGCAATGTTACGAGGTTTGAATCTTATACGAACTAGCTCAGTAGGATTACCAACTATACTATATAAAGGATTATCTTTGGAAACCCAATTAGGTACTTGAGGGGTCTTAGTGGGTAAGGATTCAACTATTTATGAAGAAATTTAAAATGTTTTCAGACTCATCCACAATAGTTGGTTCTTTGGTATTACTTTCTACATTAGTGTCACTTACAACCACATTCATTGATTCCATCATGGTTTTGGTACGAAGATTTTAGACACACTAAGCTCTATTATTTGGAGAATATCCTAAGAAAATGGCTTTATCTCCTCTGGTTTCGAATTTAGACAGATGTTCTCTGTCCTTACAGACATAACAGGTGCTACCAAAGGTTCTAAAGTATTTTAGGTTAGGTTTATTCCCATACCAAAGCTCATAAGACGTTTGTTTAGTATTTTTCCTCAAGTAAACACGATTGATTATATTGTAGGTTGCACGAATGGATTCTACCCAAAAATATTTTGGTAGTTTTTTTTTGCATGAATCATCACACGGGCCATTTCTTGAAGAGTGCGATTTTTATGCTCAACAATCCTATTTGTTGGGGTGTCTTAGGAGCACTAAATTCATGTTTGTTACCATTATAGTCACAGTATTCGATGACACCTGAATCTATGAATTCTCATCCTCTATCACTACGAATTATATCTTCTTGGGAATCCTTTTCATTTTTTATCGGAACTAAGATTTTCAAAAACTTACTGAAGGTTTCTGATTTGTGTTTTAAAAAGGCAACCTAGGTAAATCGAGTGAACTCATCAACCATAACAAGGATGTAACTGTTGTCGTAAAGACTAGCAGTTCGAGAAGGACCCATTAGATCCATATGGACGAGTTCTAAAGGTTTAGTGGATAAAACTTCTTTGACTTTCTTGTGGGGAGCCTTAACAATTTTTTCTTCTTGACAGGGACCACATATGATGTTTAAAATTGGTTTTATCTTAGGAAGACCTCTAACTATCTCCTGTGAGCACAATTTCCTAAGGATATCATAATTAATGTGACCCAACCTATTATGCCAATCTCATTGTCATCCATTATGGAAATGTTACAAACCTCTATACAAGGATAGACTGTGTAATAGTTATCTCGAGTAAGAAGTTCTGTAATAATGCAATCAAAATTTTCATTTAAAATTTTGTAATTGTTCTTTCAAAAAGTGACATTATGGTTTGAGTCATAAAACTGTGATATACTTGGTAAATTATCTTTAAAATGTTTTACCAAGAGAATATCTTCAAGAATAGGTAATATTTCTTCATGGAGTGTTCCTTTACCAATGATTTAAGCTGATACACCATCTCCAAACAAGACTTTTCCTCTGGAGAAGTTAGTTTTGTTTAAAAATTTAGAAGGTCATATGTTTGGAACATCCAAAGTATAAATACCATCTAGTTGTCGTGTGTTCATCTTTAAAACCACTGAGCATAATTTTGCATTTCAACTGGGATAATAGAACATCTTTTCTGACCCAACTTGCACTAATTTTTAATTTGCACTTATTAGCTCGTATTTGATAAACTTTTGAGATTCAATTTTTTCTTTAAAAGATTTTTACGCATGTTATGAGTATTATATACATTTTGAGCAATTGGTTTAAAAAAGAATCTAGGATTCCTTCTTGTTGATGGTCTTTTAGTATTATCCGTTTTCTTTCTATCACGATAGTTAGAATTCTTATCTGGCTGTCTAGAATGGACATAGTTGTTTTGGCTTCTCCAAGAATAGTTGAAGTTGGTGTAAACAAGAGAGTTATTGACTAGATTAAATAGTCGTCTGGAATAGCAACCATCAATCTAATGTCCATGGACATCACAATAGGAGTAGTAAATATGGAACATAGAACTCATAACCTTAGGAAAAATATTATTTGAAGGATTATCTAGATTTTGAGCTCTAGTTTTGTTCCTAGGTAGCACATGATGAAATGACGAA
Organism: Sambucus nigra; assembly: GCA_949130495.1. Lineage (NCBI taxonomy): Eukaryota > Viridiplantae > Streptophyta > Magnoliopsida > Dipsacales > Adoxaceae > Sambucus > Sambucus nigra. The sequence continues at coordinate 275,143,450 of OX422209.1, read as the reverse complement.
TCAGCTTGTCGAATAGGAAGGAAAACATATTTAGCCATTTGTTGAAAACTATTCTTAAAGTCACTTGATTCACCAATGTCTAACTTCAGTTGTTTTTTAATCAAACTCATTTTTCAAATTTTGAAAATTTTGGACAAGTTTTAATAGGTTTTTTGCCATCAGCTACAAACCTTATTGTTTCAAAATTTTTAGTTTGGGGCTTAGAGTTGGGACAAAATCCTATTCCAGTTCTGTCATCAGAATTAGTTTTTCTTCCAGCATCACAATCTTCAAAACAGTTAGAGTTATTTTCAAATTTGAATTTTTTTAAGACTGTGGATGTCTTTTCTTTTGTTTGTTCCAATTCTAACAACACTCCTTTGTATTTATTTTTCATAATTTCATTTGAGTCAGACAAATCTTTCAGTTTTTGTTCAAAATTTTTAGTCTCATTCTCATGCATTAGACATTGAGTAGTGTACTCTTCAGCATTCTATTTGATCATCCGACTTAGGGTTTCTATCTTCTGGGTAAGATCCTTGACAATCATTTCAAGTCTAGTGCTTTTCTTTAGAGTTTTTGTGTACAGTGTGTGAATGTCAGGATGGTCATCGTTTTCGGAGTCACTAAGTGTGCAGTGTGCCGTGTCCCCTAGAGATTCATTTTTATGACTCACAAACCCCTTAACATCAACAATAGAGCGTCCCCTTTGACTCTCACACACATCATTTGAAGCATATTCAACATTCTCAAGCAATAAGGCAAATAAACTAGTAGGCATATTATCATTTAACATAGCATGATCAGATTCCTCATCACTAGTCTAAATTATCTTAGCAAAGAATGACATATAAGGGTCAAAAGAGTTAAATAACTCAGGTTCATCATTTTTAGTTGCACTTGAGTCATCCCTAGTCTTTCATAAATGAGCCCTATTATGTTTGTGATTTTTTTCTAAGTTAACTCTACAATCACTAGTCATGTGTCCTAACTTCCCACATCTATAACATACAACATTTTTAAGGTCTCTCTCAGGTCTCTTGTGTTTATCAGTCTAGTGTTTGTCTTGTCTTCTCTCATGAGGCCTATTGTTAGATTGGTTTGGATAAGTAGATTTTCCTTGGCTTTTTCCTATTTTATTTTAAAACTTCATAATTTTCTTAAACTGTTTAGACATTAAGGCAATCTGATTATCCAAAAAATCTAAATTACAGTCCTCATCAGAGTCTAAGTCAATGTTAGGTATGCTAAGTTCAGGTTTGGTAAACTTAGATGAAAAAACAAGATTAGAGGTAGATAGTTTCTTTAAGGACTGGGTTAATTGTTTCTTAAATTCTAATTCCATTTCCACAGTTCTCAATTTGCTGCTGAGGAGTTCAGGTGTGAGATTTTGATCGTCCATCTCCTTAATTGCATATCTCTTATTATCAATTTTTTGTGGAAGTGATCTTAGTATTTTATAGACAATTTCCTCTCTATCATATATAATCACATTGGCATGAATTTTGGTCACAATGTCTGACAATCTAATATAGAAGTCATCAATTGACTCAATCTCGATCATGATCAAGGAGTTGTATAGCTGAATTAACATTTGTGTTTTCTCAGCTTTAACTCTAGTGTCACCCTCATGTGCAGTTACTAGGATGTCCCATACTTCCTTAGAGGAAGAACATAATGATATCCTTTTAAATTTGTGTTCATTAATAGACATGAATATGGCATTTTTTCCTTTGTTATTGTTGAGGGAAGTTTGTTTCTCTTCTCTAGTGAATTAACTTAGTAACTTTCTAATCCTCACAATAGTTCCTTCGGCGACTGGTTTAGTAGGAAAAGTATAACCATTTTCAATAGATTCACAAACATCATCTCCCAATGTCCCTTGGATGATAGAAACCATCCTTACCTTCCAGTGAGGAAAATTAGTTCCATCAAAGAGAGGGGGCCTGGACAGGATACCTAGTCTCTCAAATTTCTCATCCATAATTTGTTTTGAGAGAAAAATTTTTGAAACACAAGATTTTGAAAAGCCAAAGCTGTGATACCAATTGAAAGTGTACCACTTAAGTCATTTAATACAATATTAAACTATCTAATTGTATTCGAACAGTTTGTTGAAGAAGCTCTTTTCTTGAAATAAATTATTAACACAAGATGTGTAAAATCGTATGAACGAGTTATTTAGGGTATAGTTTTACTAGTTTTAAAAACCAAAACTAATAAAGAAATTAAATCAGCACAACCTCGAGAAAAGGGATGAGAGGAAGAGGAAGAGGAAGAGGAAGTATAGAAGTACAATTTTAATGTGGTAAAACCCCAGCCAATTGGGTAAACATCTGTGGAGATATCTACACCTCAAAAGTAAAAATCCACTAAAATAGAGTAACATGTTACAAAATATATAACAATAAAGACACACAATCAGACCTAATTCTAAGTTCAGAAATGTACCAACTCCTCTGGATTTTCTGACTTCTCCTAAGGCTCTGATGTTGTTGATGTTCTCTCAGATTTATAACTCCACTCCTTTTAGCTTTACGTCGACTAAAAAATCCAAAATCTTAATACCAACACTTTTTAGTGTGGTCATGTGATAGTGTAAGTGGTGATGTGCTTTAAATCACATGCATGCAACACAGACACACTTAATTACAGACATGATTCTAACCAAATTACAAATATATCACAAATATGTAAAAAATTCCAAAATTAGTTTAATCGAAAATATCAAAATTTGGATCTTTCAAAATATCCACAGATCAAGAGGGAATATTTCTATTTACACGAGACAAGATCCTAAACACTTTTTATTTTGAAAATATACTGACTATTTCCCAAAATGTGAAATTTGTGAAAGTGTAAATCCAGAATTAAGATCTTAAACTAGATCTAAGTCTGAATGTTCAAAGAAATTGAAATCAGAAATTGTTTTGTTGGTTTTAGGGTTTGAAAACATAACAATTGAAAAAAACCAACAAAACTATTATTTCTTGAAATAAGAAATCAACACTAAGAAAGATAGACGTGAAAAATGTATCACAAAAATTCAATCTCAGTTTTCTATACAAGAAAATGAGATCAATCTATTGTGATTCTGTTGGAAAATAAATTAAGGACAGAAGATGAATGATCTACACAGCTCTCGAACTAACACACTCTCATAAATGATTTTCTGTTGAGATTTGGCTAGAGTTTAGTTTACGATTTTATTTTTCTCCCTTCTTTGTTTCTTTCTTTCTCTCTCTCTCTCTCTCTCTCTCTCTCTCTCGCCCTCTCTCTCTCTTCTCTCTTTATTTTCTCTAAGAAATGAGGTGATCAAAAGATTGTAATCGGAACACATAAGGCATCTATTTATACTAAGCCATGGAAGCCTCTAGATCTTCAAAGCAAATGAATGGTCACGATTAATTCTAGATAGGTCAATGTAAATCTGATGGCTACCAATGCATTGAAAATATTATGAATATGATTGGTTTAAATGTAAACACAAGGATCAGATAAGAATGCATGCAGGCCATAGATTTAAATGATCCAAGGGTTCATAAACAAACACAGGAATGTGAGGGAAAAAAACACAAATCCAACCATTGTCAGTCTAACATGTGTAAGGCTGAGATGGTGTATAAAACGCGTATTTTTGATGTACCAGAAATAAAATTTTTAGCAAGATAGTTATCAAGCGAATTTGGTTTCTACCTAAGAACGTTTTGAACAGTTTAATGAATTTACCAATGAGTCCATAAACTTTGTTAAAGCTAATTTTAAAATTTAAAAAATGTTTAAAAAATCCTAGAAATTATTTAAATATCCCAAAAATGAAGGAAAAAAATATTTTAATGGGATTTAACTCACACACACCCAAATTATGAAGAATTGAATCTTATATGCAACACATAAATGATCCTAGGTGTGGTGTTGGTGATTATACCTTTGGAATATTAAAGGAAATTGAATGTAGAGTCTGAAGGCTTATTTGTTGAAAGTGATATGACTCAATTTTATCCCTATTTCCAAACTAGATGAGCACCTATATAATATAGACTAAAGTGAGTCAAAGATATAGGGTGCTTCAATGCCATCTTTTCGTGTCATGTCCTTGGGATTCTAGATCCAAATAGCATCCTCCGTCATTGTTTAAGAGAGCTTCCTCCCCATTATGCTATCATGTACCACTAGAACCTCCATGCTGATTATCATCTTCTTAATTTGTTTGTATCCTCATCTGTCTATTCTCAAACCAACCATACATAGATTTCCTATGACATAGCATAATTTACGTATGCTGTGAGCTAGGGTTGTTTGATAGATCGTCCTACGATCCTTCTTTATGTTATGTCCTCTATTCAGCTAGTCGGACCTACTGCTGTCCACACTACACTTCCATTTGGAATAATAGTGTCTCGCATCTATGAGTCTACTCATCTCCCTCTTTTATAGGAAAAGGTTGAGCAGTTCGGGATTTCATCTATAGTTGCAAACACTGTTCGCCAATTAGAGAGTCACCTTAGTGAGGTAGCACGTCATGTTCCCTCTGTTACTACTTCTTCTTTAGGTGGTGGTTTCTCTTCACACCCATCTGGTCCAGTTCCCACTCATCACCCTTTTACTGAGACTAGAGCTAGTTGAGAGGATGCAAAGTATAGGTTTGAGGAGGAGAGATAAGAGTGCATTCTTTTACAGGTTGAGATAGCAGAATATGACAAAGGCTACGATGGAGAGATTTGATGTAGAGGCACAACAACGGGCCATTCAACAATCCCAGACTTTTGCTCTTTTGAATGAGATGAGATGATGAGAGAAACGATAAGGAATGTTTACATCTAGGAAAACATAGATATGATGGGATTGCACTAGATGATCATGAGGATTCAGATGGAGATTGTTGAGATTTATTCAGTTTTTATTATATTGTGAGACACACTATTTTTTATGACGTATTTGGATATTGTGTACTCAGTTATGATGTAGTCGATGATACATTCTTATTGTTTTATCACTGTTGGATTGTATTAGTTCATATTATCTATTTGACATGGAGATTTCTATATTTTCACATTATGCAATTATTTTATTTATTAGGGTATGTGATTTCTATTAATGTAACTTGTTTCACATCTTTATTCATTATATTCTTCATATATATGTTCACTGATATCTTATTATCCATTGTCATATGATTACATTATTTGTTGATATTGAGATATATATCAAGCCATGATATTTATTGCTTCATTATATTCTTGCTAGATATGATTGTTTCAGGCTTATCTATCCCACTATTTGTCTATTACAGGCAAAAGGTGGGAGACATGTGATGTGGGGGAGTTTTACTGACATTCGTCGATATATTTTTATGTTCCTCCATACTTCACTTGTGGTATATTTGTTTGTATTATGTGTCTAGTGATTTTTAATGATTCATACATTTTGTACATATCACATTAAGACATGATTTTTCTTCACCGATTTTATCGATATTAGTCTGTGTCCTATATTTTTCCTTTTGGGGTTTATGGGATGGGCATAGGTTTTTGGCATGATGGACCAACTTAGCATTTCACTATTTTTTGGTTTTGTTCCAGAATAGCCAAAGGAGGAGATTTGTAAGGGCGAATTTAGAATCGAGTCAATCTGTCTGTAAATGGCATAATTTTGGACAAAACTGTTTGAGTCATAGGTTAGTAATTGAGTTATGATCCCACAAAGCCTATGACGTTTAGTGTTGAAGATATTGCGGCAAAGCGTTGAAGATGATATTCGTGTCGTTTTTAGTGACTTCATTTTTCTTCACACTTGGTTTATCTTAAATCACTTGGGTACAAATGCTAAATGTATTTTGACATTTAGGATTTTAATTAAGGATGTGTTTTTAAATTAAAATATATTCGGAAAATTGAAAGATATTTTTGGAAACGTAATTTTTAAATTTTTTTTGAGTTGAATTTATTTTCAAAAAATTCTAAGTTTATGTTAAAATTAACATTATTTTTCTGTCGTTGAAACGAATTTGAGATTTGTTCAAATCAGAGTGCCTTCTTGTTCGTACGAGGCTTATTTCTCGCTCAAATGAGACACTGCTTCAAAATTATTGTTATAAAATTAAGGACGTCTTTCGCTCCGAAAACCCAAGAACTTTTGTTGAAAAACATTTATGCACCTATTTACAAAAGTCCCCATTAGTTTTCCAACATCCAGTTTTAAGATCCAAATATCACTATTCCATGGCTATTTTGATCTTGTGTTTGGCACCAAAGATTGTTCTATCTTATTGAATAATTTTTTTCATGTTGTGGATTCCTTATGTGCTAATTGCTAAGAAGAAACGGTGGTATTCACATTCAGATTCATAGACAGCTACTAAGCTACATCAGTGGATATCGAGGTGCATGTGGACTCATGTACTGTGAACACTTGCATGGAATTTTGGAAGAGCGGTAGAAGAGGAGAAGAGGAGGTGATCGAGTCATTGAGGAAGACTATATGTCCCATTGTAATTTTTTGTATCATAGTGATTATCTGGCCTGTCCGTCCAAGGTCTTTTCCCCTTAGTGGTTCCTCATACATCGATGACTTGTGGTCTGTTTGATTTATTTCGTTAATCTACTTAATCACCGTAGATGCATGCTATAAACTTAATAAGATAAAATTGGGTAAATCAAATTATTTTCACAAGATTAGTTTGTGGGTTCTAAGATAAAATTTGGAAAATTTTAAAAATATTGCCCTTTGACCAAAGTACTTTATTTAGGGGCCTTCTCAATAGAAGAACCAGTAAAATTTTGATTTTCAAAAAAATATTAATCAAGGAAAGTCACATAAATAAATTCAAGTTGTCCATAATAATGTGGGTCCCTAATGAAATTAATAATCAACTCACAAAATTTTCAACATATAAACACGAGATGACAAATGTATAACCAATCACAAAAACATGAAATTTAATATGAAAAAGGAAAAAAATACCTTTCCACCATGCCCAAGACTTATTCCTTTAGTAGAGTCCTTTTGGTTCAAGAACTAATTGAAGAAGAGGTTGTCACATTTCTAATGTTCTGAATATGAGATGTCAAAATCCATCAAAAAGCAAATTATTTCGTTGAACCTACGGGCCACGTATGATGAGCCATAATTGCACACCCAAACTCGTACTTGAGCGAGGTTAAGGTCTCGGTCACGTGGCCAGACCCGCGATCACACCTAGGTGGGGCCGTTGTCGTGTTACTTTCCATATATTTTTATCCTGTTTTTCTTATGTTATCAAAACTACATCATTTTTATTTTAACTTCAAAAAATTTGTTGTTGGACCTGCATACTTAAGTATCACTACAAGAAAAATGAGTATTAGGGACGGTAAAAATCCATCCTTAAAAGAACAAAAACTGTCCCAAAAGAGTATTTAGGATCGATTTTGCAGTGGCAAAAATCCGTCCTTTATACTAGGCATCACACATATTTCAGGGATAAATTTTAATGTCCTAAACGTTAATTCATGGATGCTCTACATTTGGCATTAGGGACGGGTTTTTCCGTCCTAAAAGGTGTTCCCACGAAAAATTTCCCGCTCCCGCAAGTAGTATTAGGGACGGATAAACCGTCCCTAATACTAATCAGATTCTGGCAAACCCAATTAGGATGGTAAAAACTGTCCCAAAAGGTAGTTTGAATCAATGAAAAAATGGGTATTAGGGACGATGAAAATCGTCCTAAAAGGTATTCTCAATTATTACAAAATCGTTTGATAAATAAGAAATTATCATAAATAATATTATTACTATATGTTTTATGCTACAATAATAAATGACGTCTAATTTGCATTATAAATCAAATCATCCAATCATAAATGCAATATATCAACTGCATTCATTGAAACACGTATCCAATAAAAATTTCTTCCATTAAACTACATTCAAGTCGAAATATTTAAATGAGTACAAAATCATACTAATTTATAAAATATAAAATTAAAAAAAAAATATCATCCCTAAATTAAAATGATAAATATAATTGTCACGCTTCAAAAACTTATCTTAGTGTCACATTTAGTAGACATGCTAAAAAACATGTCTCTTCAATTTCTTGTGCACAACCTGCAATTAATAAATAATCATTTTATCAAAATAATATTATAGTAGAATAAAATATCCAAATATATTTTTTAATCGTATCAAGAAATTTTTACTATTTTTATAAATATTTGACAGTTAATCGTAATAACCGTCCCTTTCAGTATAACAAATGGGACGGATTTTAAAAACCATCCCTAATGTAATTTAGCAAAAGGGATGATTTTTAATTACCGTCCCTTTTTGTATATCAAAAGGGATAAAATGACACGGCCGTCCCTAATACTCATTTTTCTTGTACTGTAGAATCCAACCCAAATCCATGGTTCTTCCTCCATGATTCAAGCCCATTAGAGTATAAGAATCTACAAAATAAAAAATATTACACCCTCACAAATTACTCCATATACATCAATATTTACAACAATTAAAATAACCTAATTATTACTATGACCATCCCAAATTGGCTCGCCTCAAAAGACTTGCGTGAAAATGGGGTTAAGGAAGAAAATTACCTTTGTTCCACTCACATGATGAAAAACATTTAGAGTGGTCTAGTTATAATGTAGAAATTGTAGATTAGGACACAAATTTACTAAATTCAATTAAATCTGATTTTATCTTAACTAATTGGGTGAAACAAAACATTAAATGTATTGAATCTAAATTGAATCAAACAAACAACAACAGAAAGTGTGACGAAAAAACCTGTGACAACCCGCTCAAAATAATAACGGGTGGCCAGCCCTATACTACTTTAAATCGGAAATCTCAGATGGCTCAGTCTCAACATCAACTGACAAGGCTAACTAGTATATGGCTAACTACCCGAAAATATTCAAAGCGGATGAAAAAATTTAATACAATACGCAACAAACAACAAACCATCACTATAGAACTACTAATAACAGAGAAATGCATAAGTACTAAGATAAATGAAATGCTAGAATAAAATGAAATGAGTGTATACAAAGAATATACCTGAATAAGCTGTCGGGTCACAGATAGTACAACATCCATGGGGAAGAAATATAAACAAATGTAAATAACTCTAAAGTATAATCCCAACGTACAAACTGGATCCTATCTATATTCACAAACAAATATGAGGTGACTACAATCTAAATCCCGCAACAGTCTGTGCCTGTTACGGCTCCCCCGACTCTGGATAAAAGGGCATTCGGTATCCACGCGGTAGGACACCTATAGAACTATATATATATATATATATATATATATATATAGCAAAAGAGGAATATAATCGGGTGAGAGCCCGAGTGTAAAAAATATTTTAGCAAGTGTGTTAACCGTGTATAATAAATATAAATGCACTTAGTTCATAATTAAAGTGGAATTGCACTCTCGTGAAACCCCAGACTCACCTCTCATCTAATAGCGCACACCTATTCGCGTCCTGAAATCTTAATTAAGTCACCCCACCCATAAGGACAACCTAACTTACTATAGCCATGGCCTATACCCACAAGACCTGCCTTCCTAATATAACCCAATAATCCTTCCCATTCTAATTAAACTTAAATGTACATACGCATATATGCCATACTAGGCTTTATTAATTCCAAATTTATAACTTAAATAATTAACCATCTTATTGCTTTACATATTAACATTTAACTACATATTAAGAGTTTATTCTGTAAATAACATGCACAATTTAATAAGGACAAACATTATCTATACTCTCAACATTGCACTACGTTTCGTGCGTGGGGCATCTCGCAAAGCGAAATCCAAACAAGGAACCCCCCCGTTACACTACTCCTTGACAATGTCGATCATAGGGATCTATTATGTCATACACACAATCTACTACTATTATATGGATTTACAACAAAGACAAATCCTAAAATCTCCAACAAATATCCTTGGGTTGATATAACCGAAATATTCCTTAAGTGCGATACATCAACCCCCAATAATCTGGTACACCATAATCATCCAAGATGTACATCATAGAACCTTTAAATCCTTCCACCTATAGGATATTTATAAGTATATATATGCATTTACTCTAAACATATATATAGATACAATCATTCATTCCCATAGCAAAGTGTACATACTATATCTGATGTACAATGGACATGCACATAATATACCCGGCTATATGTATCGCTAATAAACTGCACCATGCTATCATCTTCCCAGTGCCCATCTCATGTAGTAATGTTGGGGACCACCTGGCGGGGATAAACGACACCCATCCTCGTGATAAACTCATGTACATGACATCCCGGGAAGCGGTCATAGCTCCTAACCGACAATGAGACGAAACATACCCACCACGTCTCATCCCAAAAATGTAAATCACATAATAACACATTGGACGACTATGACCTGGGGAATATCTACACTTTGCATCTAGAGCCAAGGTGCTCACCTTCTTCGCGAAAACTTCCCAATGATAGCATACGCAGGGTATGCTCAACTACATAAGTATATATATCGTTCACATGCACAATATATATACATCCATATGATCCCATCATATAATTAAACCATCACATACAGTTTAGATATACATAAGTATATATATCCTTCACATGCATAATATATATACATCCATATGATCCCATCATATCATTAAACCATCACATACGGTTTAGATATTCATAACATTAGTATGCACATATAGCCATATTTATACAATTATATACATATCCACATATCCACATAAATATACACACTTTCTCTCGTCCGTATGTGTAAAATTTATAAACTCGTCTATAAGTATACATAATCCTCAATATACTAGCCCTCGTCCCAACACCTTTAATTTACCTCATCATGTGAATATGATCCCTCACTTGAAGCATATTCATCCATTTCTCCTAAGATATGAATAGTCTTCCAACATATATATATATATATCCAACCACATCCCGACTATCGGTACCTCTACGATCCATTGTCTACAAGCCTCAAGCTTATCTCCAATCTATTTCAAATATTGTAATCCCAATTATTACTCCCGCACAATTATATGTATAGACTATCCTGACTATAATTACACTACATTTATTCTAATTGATAGTAAGATCCCATCGTTCCCAATTTTGCCTACGGTTCAATTGCTCTTATGAACCCTTACTCCTATTGTGTTACCATTGTTCCTTAATGTAAACATTTCTAAAGATATGTGACCACTCTCTCTCGTTGGCCCCCAATTATAACTTAATGGAATTCTATCTCTATAAGGATTCAACATGAATATCGACCTATAATTTCCCAACATACCCTCACAACTCTCTCCCTAAGAGTTCTAAACCGTACGTCGTATATAAGCTCACTTATTACCTCTGAATAGAACTACCGTTCGTAAAGAAATCCCCACACTACACTAATACAATGATCTTCAATACATATGTATGTAAGTCCCCAAAATGACCCGACACTTACCCGCGATCTCATCATGCGAGAAACTCCAATTAAATCTCCAAAACATATTTCTTATATCATATACTCATGTCCCAAATCAATAAACCCAACCCAAAAGGGTTAGAAATCATTCTAGAAAAAATTCACAAAACAACCCTGTTTCCGAATCGATTTGGCCCAGGGAATCAATTCGGGTCCAAAGACCTGGGCTTCTGTCTCAGGCCAAATCAATTTGCTTAGGGTCCGAATCGAGCCGGTCAATGCAGAACTGCCAATTTTGCCCAGGCCTCGCTTAAGGGGAGAATCAATTTAGGTGTGCAGAACTTGAAGGGTTCTTCTTCTTCAATAAATCCCACGAATTGTAAACCCTAAAATTTCACTTCTAACCCCTGTACCTTCATCACAACATAATTCTAAGCCAATAATTCAACCCAAATCTAATCCTAACCATTTCTACACCATCAAACACATATCTAACATCAATATCAAGATTTAATCTTCAAAATCTAGGTTTTGTTACGAATCCCCAAAATCCATTTCTTTTACCCACAAATTATGAAATCAAATACATAAATGAATTATTTAGAAAGATTAAACACTTGCCTTGAGATTGTAGAGGTTGGATCATCCCCTGGATCGCATTTGGGCCAGAATCTCCAAGCTTTTTTCTTCCTCTCTCTCTCTTCCTTTATTCTTCTTCCTCTCTTCTTTCTCTTTCTCCCTTTCTCTAAATGAGAAGGCTTGATCCATAAGCCTTTAAATCCCTTAAATGATAAACCTGATTTTAAATGTTAATACACACTTTAAATGACTCGTTTACTCCAATTCGAGTAAAGCTAACTTAAAAACATTTCGGAGCCGAAATAAAACCCAATGATAGTCATTTTGACTATCTCGACCCTTCCAGGATCGATGGTACACTCAAAATCATCATCCAGAATACTTTGAAACGTTCTCTATTTTTGGAATTCAAATTATAAATTCTAGAATTTTTCGATTTAAATAAATTTTATTTTTGTCAAAATTTAATTTCTGAGTCCCAAAAATCGTGGGGTGTTACACTCTTTCCCCCTTACAAGAATTTCGCCCGCGAAATTTAAGATATGCCTAGGACCTCAATCTGATCTAGTCCTTACATCTACCCCCTAGATCACTACACAAATTCTTTCCAGTTCTCACATCGAACTATATAGACTTTAAAAATCAAACTACTACCCAAGGCGCCCACACACCCCGTACCCGAGCTCAACTCGTAAAACAACAATCTGGCTCTACAAGCCCCAAGTCGTAACATAACTCTCAACAATATAATCTATAGAAACAATTTAAATATATATAAAATTTTAAAAATTCCCAATGGTTGAACTCTCCTCAATTCCTGACGCTAGCTACCTTCATGTGTGGGAGGTCTCGTAAGCGAAATCCAAATAAGGAAACCTCCCAATACACTACTGTGTAGCTAGTTCGGGGATTGATATCAGTTGAACCAGGGTTAAGTTTTTATAAAATATTTCCACATTAAATATTGCCTGAAGGCCTATATAAAAATATAATATAAAACATTTTTCGTGTCTTTTGACACGCCAAACATACACCTTATGTTTAGGACACAAGGCCTCCACAAATACAATACTCTAACTAATACCTAGTTCTCAAAACTAGCACAACTATGAGCTAAATTATCCGCTCAAAATAAATCTACTAAGCTTTGAACCTCCTCAATTATACTAAACCCTTACATAACATCAACACCTTTCCATAAGATAAGTTCTTCCGTAATTGGAACACTAAAATTACCTCCCCTAATCTATCCATAAACCAATAACCTTAACAACTCACACTCCCAAAAATCAACAGAGTAACTCTCTACTATTTTCCTACGAGACGGTGTATTATCTCAAAATATTCCATACAAAGGCCATACTTACTGACTTCTTCCTCTAGGGAAATTCTATACACCCTAGGGGTGTAGCAGCTAATCGCCTATATCTTACGCACGACATTCCCGATATCGCATAAAGCGTGACTTAAACCCAAAGAAAGGTATTCTACCTTATACTTCCATAATCCAATTGCTTTACCTCATCCTTGAATCCTTATTTAAAGTCCTCTACTTCATCCAGGACAATCTCTCTTCCTAAAGCCTAATTCTCCTCAAGAGAAACATCTTCCCAAAAATTTCTTCCTAACCACCCTGAAGGACAAGGCGCTATAGTGACCCCCAACAATTTCATCGGTCCTACTTAACGAATCTGAGTCTCCAACGAATCCTACCTTCCACCGATAAAAGTTAGCATCACCAGGCTTCCTAACAAAGGTTGACGGGTTTCTCAATCTAAACCTCCCAAGGACTTCACTATATGCCTCTCCTCAGAACTTATCTTATTAAGTCCAAGATTCGCCATTCGAGTAAATTTTTCCTCTCTTACTCAACCACCGATAGATCACCTTGAATCACCTCTAGAAACCTTCTCCTTATCTCCGCTTGAATCACAGAAAGAGAATACCTCCAGTCAAAGCGTACCCAAAATTTGTTATGGGTATTCATCTCTAATCTTGCCCCTTCCTAACCGACTTATTCTTGGCGACATCTAAAACGAAACAACTGTGTCAGAAAGTCATTCAAGGGAGTGCATCTCGCGGAAGAAGATATGCGTAGGAAACACAACAATCATAATAGTAGGGTTCTGTATCAAGAACGTCAACGGAAGAACACAGAAAATTCGCACAGAACCTAAAGACTCTAGAACCTGATGCTCTGATACCATCTATGACAACCCGCTCAAAGTAATAACGGCTGGCCAACCCTATACTACTTTTAATCGAAAATCTCAGATGGCTCAGTCTCAACATCAAGTGACAAGTCTAACTAGTATACGGATAACTACCTAAAAATATTCAAAGCGAATGCAAAAAATTTAATACAATACGCAACAAACACCAAACCATCACTATAGAACTACTAATAAAGGAGAAATGCATAAGTACTAAGATAAATGAAATGCTAGAATAAAATGAAATGAGTGTATACAAAGAATATACCCGAATAAGCTATCGAGTCATAGACAGTACAACATCAATGGGGAAGAAATATAACCAAATGTAAATAACTCTAAAGTATAAACCCGAAGTACAAACTGGATCCTATCTAGATTCACAAAGAAATATGAGGCGACTACAATCTAAATCCCGCAACAGTCCGCGCCTGTTATGACTCCCACGACTCTGGATAGAAGGGAATTCGGTATCCACGTGGTAGGACACCTGTAGTACAATATATATATATATATATATAGTAAAAGAGAAATATAAACGGGTCAGAGCCCGAGTGTAAAAAATGTTTTAGCAAGTGTGTTAACCGTGCATAATAAATATAAATGCACTTATTTCATAATTAAAGTGGAATCGCACTCTCGTGAAACCCCAGACTCACCTCTCATCCAATAGAGCGCACCTATTCACGTTCTGAAATCTTAATTAAGTCAACCCACCCATAAGGACAACCTAACATACTATAGGCACGACCTATACCCATAAGACCTGCCATCCTAATATAACCCAATAATCCTTCCCATTCTAATTAAACTTAAATGTACATACGCATATATGCCATACTAGGCTTTATTAATTCCAAATTTATAACTTAAATAATTAACCATCTTTTTAGTTTACATATTAACATTTAACTACATATTAAGAGTTTATTCTCTAAATAACATGCACAATTTAATAAGGACAAAATGTGTCTCTACTCTGAACATTGCACTACGTTTCATGCGTGGGGCATCTCGCAAAGTGAAATCCAAACAAGGAACCCCCCGTTACACTACTCCTTGACAATGTCGATCGTAGGGATCGGTTATGTCATACACACAATCTACTACTATTATATGGATTTACATCAAAGACAAATCCCAAAATCTCCAAAAAATATCCTTGGGTTGATATAACCGAAATATTCCTTAAGTGCGATACATCACCCCCCAATAATCCGGTACACTATAATCATCCAAGATGAACACCATGGAGCCTTTAAATCCTTCCACCTATAGGATATGTATAAGTATACATATTCATTTACTCTAAACATATATATAGATACAATCATTCATTCCCATAGCCAAGTGTACATACTACATCTGATGTACAATGGCCATGCACATAATATACCCGGCTATATGTATCGCCAATAAACTGCACCATGCTATCATCTTCCTAGTTGCCATCTCATGTAGTAATATTGGGGACCACCTGGCGGGGATAAATAACACCCATTTATTCTAATTGATAGTACGATCCCATCATTCCCAATTTCGCCTATGATTCAATTGCTCTTATGAACCCTTACTCCTATTGCGTTACCATTGTTACTTAATGTAAACATTTCTAAAGATACGTGACCACTATCTCTCGTTGGTCCCCAATTATAACTTAATGGAATCCTATCGCTATAAGGATTCGACATGAATATCGGCCTATAATTTCCCAACATACCCTCGCAACTCTCTCTCTAAGAGTTTTAAACCGTACGTCGTATATAAGCTCACTTATGAACTCTGAATAGAACTACTGTTCGTAAAGAAATCCCCACACTACACTAACACAATGATCTTCAATACATATGTATATAAGTCCCCAAAACGACCCGACACTTACCCGCGATCTCATCGTGCGAGAAACTCCAATTAAATCTCCAAAACATATTTCTTATATCATATACTCATGTCCCAAATCAATAAACCCAACCAAAAAGGGTTAGAAATCATTCTAGAAAAAAAATTCATAAAAAAGCCCTGTTTCCGAATCAATTCGTCCCAGCGAATCGATTCGGCCTCCAAGGCGAATCGATTCGGGTCTAAAGACCTGGGCTTCTGTCTCACGCCGAATCAATTCACTCAGGGTCCGAATCGATTCGGTCAATGCATACCTGCCAATTTTGGCTATGCCGAATCGATTCGCTTAAGGGGAGAATCGATTTAGGTGTGCAAAACTTAAAGGGTTCTTCTTCTTCAATAAATCCCACGAATTGTAAACCCTAAAATTTCACTTCTAACCCCTGTACCTTCATCACAACATAATTCTAAGCCAATAATTCAACCCAAATATAATCCTAACCATTTCTACACCATCAAACCCATATCTAACATCAATATCAAGATTTAATCTTCAAAATCTAGGTTTTGTTATGAATCCCCAAAATCCATTTCTTTTACCCACAAATTATGAAATCAAATACATAAATGAATTATTTAGAAAGATTAAACACTTGCCTTGAGATTTTAGAGGTTGGATCATCCCCTGGATCGCATTTGGGCCAGAATATCCAAGCTTTTTTCTTCCTCTCTCTCTCTCTTCCTTTCGTCTTCTTCCTCTCTTCTTTCTCTTTCTCTCTTTCTCTCTTTCTCTAAATGAGAAGGCTTGATCCGTAAGCCTCTAAATCCCTTAAATGATAAACCTGATTTTAAATGTTAATACACACTTTAAATGACTCGTTTACTCCAATTAGAGTCAAGCTAACTTAAAAACATTCCGTAGCCGAAATAAAACCCAATGACAGTCATTTTGACTATCTCGACCCTTCCGAGATCGATGGTACACTCAAAATCATCATCCGGAATACTTTGAAACATTCTCTATTTTTGGACTTCAAATTCTAAATTCTAGAATTTTTTGATTTAAATAAATTTTATTTTTCCCAAAATTTAATTTCTCAGTCTAAAAAATCATGGGATGTTACAAAACCCTTTCGAGAAAATCCCATTTTAAGCACTGTAACAACGAAGGTATTATTGAATGACACAAACAGACTTAGAAATGTAGAATCCACTAATTATTGTTGTTATATCTCCTTCCTTGTTGATAAGAGAAAGCGGTCCAAATATATTAATGCCCCAAAACAAGCTCCATTCCCTCAGTGTCCATCGTCCAACCTCAAGAACCTCTTTTCCTATCTTCAGTAGTGAGTAATCAACTCCACATTGATATGAACATGTGATGTGTTCTTTAAGGTTTGATAAAGTGATCAGAAAACATTCAAGGGATTTGGATTTGGAAAACCAAAGTGTTTAATCACCAAATATGTGTAAAAAGGATTGCAAAGAAGTTCGCGTTCGAATATATTTAAATTGGGAGAAAAATATCCAGGACATAGACTTGAAAATATTTCATTTGAAACCAAGTGAAAGAATTTTTTTCTGGCTCGTTGGAATGAACTAGACCTCTTTCAAATGACGTGTGCAAAGTCGTTTGAAAGAAAATCAATTAACTTTCCATAGTGATGAGGAAGTTAAATCGTTTGAAGTTTCTTTTGCACAACTAATATTAAACGAGTGTAAGAACCACGTTCGAATGACCCTTCTTACATCATTCTAATGACTTGCCTAAAAATAGTTTTTTGATTAAAACTTTTGAAAAAGTATTTTATGTTTTCAAAATCTTTCAAAATACCCCCTAAACATAAATATTACTCAAAATCAAAATCGTATACATTCTCCGATGATTATAGTGATGATCTTAGCTCTTGATATTGATTGTCACATTCGATCACTAACTTGTCTTTAATTGAAGCCTTGAGAATGTAAATGATGATGTAGAGGTGTAATGAAATATGCCAAACTTAAAAACCTAATGAAAAATTATAAATCTTTCCCTTACACGCGACATTCGTGGACTCCTAAAGGACATAGAAGCATCCATCGTCGAGGGTGTGTGAAAATGTAAAAATTGGAGTCACCGGCATATTTTAATAAAAAAAGGAAAAATATGCAGTCCTATCTGAGGAGATGTTATAAAATACTACTAATACACATGATACCAAATAACTCAAGAGTTCGGGGATTAAGTTATAGAGTCGGAATGTATTAGGCACCCACTATGGATTTTCGATTTCTTATGGTCTAAAAATTATTCTCCTTCTTCTAGAAAAAAGTGTAGACATGTGTGTAGGATGGGAAGTGTATATATACGTGGAAAGTGAGTAACGAGAAAAATCATCGTGTCTGTGTCATGGAGCAGACGGGAATGAGACATTCAAATGAGTAAAACTAAAAGAAATATAATAAAATATAGGTAACTGAAGTATGAACGATACACCGATTCATTATTCACTACTAGATAGTGAATATACGTGTCTAACGAGACCGCTAAAAAGTCAAACAAATAGATGAAAATAGATAGACTATGAACGATGCACCGTATTGTGACTCACTATAAATGAGTGAGTACGCTTATCTAACGGGATTGCTAAAAATGGGAGAGTAAGTAGATGAAAGAACATCTGTAATAAATATAAAAATACTAGTGAAAAATAAAGTAAGAGAAGTAAAATGATGAAGAAGGGGAAAAAGAGGGCTTAAAGCCTAAGGTAAACACGAGACTCCTATAAACATGGAATGGATGTCAAAGTCCCTATAGTTAGACAAGAAATAAATGGGGGGTGTAACCCATAAATCTAAAAATAGAGTTTTTATTTGAATTTGTGAAAAAACATGAACAAGTGGTGAAAATGTAAAAAAGTGGAAGAAAACTCTAAATTGGGATTTATAAATTAAAACCTCTTTTTGAATTTTTGACTTTATTAAAATAAGTTTGAGACGATATAAATAAAATAAAATGCGATTAGATGTTAAGAAAATAAGAATTAGTGAAGAAATATGCTAAAAATAACAAAATGTAAGAAGTGACAATAAGCAAATAAATTTGGATGGGTAGAGTTTAGACCATTTAAATGGTTTGAATACTAGTTTCTAGGGTGATGTAAGATGATTTTGATGGTGGTGGAATTATGGAAAAGTGGTGGAAAAAATGAGGAATGGGTGATGTAAAGGAAAGTTGAGAAAATGTTTGGAAAGTGATGTATTGAAATGCTACCGCATTGATTCCGAGAACAAAGGTCTTGAATAATGAGGTGAGGGCTTCCTTAAATTGGAAACCCTATGAAGAGAAAAAGAACAAGGTGCAACTGGAGGGTGCCAGTCAACATTTCCCTTGGCCTATAGATAGGTAGATCTACCATACTTGGTGGCCAAGTAAAGTACCCCATTCCTATAGGCAGGGGGAAGGGGTGCCTTTAGGCAGCCCGAAAAAGGATTTTCTAGAAAATCTATTGTAAAATACAAGTGATAATTTGATTTCATGCACAGGTGGGATTGTTGTAAAAAGATTTAGAGATATATGAAAGTGTGTTCAGATACTCTCGGATCCGAGAGTTGACTAAAGTGAAAAGAAGTTGAGGAGCATCTAGTTACCTCTTGTTTCGGGTTTTGGGGTAATGAGATGGTTAAATATGACCCGTAAGTCGATCCGTACATGGTATGGACCGTTGTAAAAGGAATTCAGATCTATATTAAAGTGAGTGAAGATACTATAGGTTTTAAGAGTTGACCCAAGTGAAACGGATTTTGAAAAACATCCGATCACCTTTCAAGTAAAAGGGGTGCTAAATATGAATTGTAAGTCCGATCCGCGCACAATATAGGCCATTGGAAAAATGATTCAAAGACATATGAAAGTGAGTTTGGATACTATTGGGTTCAAGAGTATTTCAAATTCAATCAGAGCTCTGGGAGCATCTAGTGACCTCTGGTTTAGCATTTGAAGAAGGAACAAGAATCCAAGATTTAAAGTGATAATGTTTAGACCATATCAAGGATGTATGGGGGTACTAAAATGGGTTGTCTATAGAGCCCCTCGATGGGAGAGATCAGGATAAGTTAAGGTCATCTAAAGATAGACACCTTGATGAAGGTTTAGGAGCATTAGGTTATTATTAATGGTAACTATGTCAGGGATGAGTAGTGTAAAGGGGCACCCTCTCGTTAGTAGACTCACAAAGACCTGCACAAAGGCATCCACCACGAGTGGACCCATCCCCACTAATGCTACCAGGAAGTATGTGAAGGGCGAAGGGGTCCACCATCAGTGGACCCAATCTCTAAATCAGTAAACATAATGAGGAAAGTGAGAGGAAGTCCACCTCTAGTGGCCCCACTGCCTAAGAGAAATACTAGATAATATGCATAGGACGAGGGAGTCCACCACTAGTGGACCCACACCTTAAGATTAATACTAAAAAATTCCTTAGTGCGAGACATTCCACCATAACTAGACCCATACCCAAATTGTTACCCAGAAATGTCTTAGGGCGAGGGGGTCCACCATGAGTGGACACATCTCTAAATTATTATCCAGAAACGTCTTAGGGAAAGGGGGTCCACCACGAGTGTCCCAATCCCCAAATTGTTACAAAAAATAAATAAGTTACTAATATTATTTTCTTAGACAGGTAGCCTTAGTTGAGTAAGCAAGGCTCAAGAAGGCCAGTTGGGATCTATTGGGAGTTTTATTTTGGTGGCTCAGACACAAAGTTTGTTAGAAAAATCCAAAGATCAACCACTTGACACTTTAAGATAGAAAGAATACTAGTAGAGAGACCCTAGGAGTCACTTCAGCACTTACACAGCCTACACTTAGAATCAATAATTGAGTCTCCAAGAGGCCACTCACAAAACCACTTTTCTAAATGACCCATAATGAGTTTCTCTCGAGGCCACTCACAAGTTTTTCCACAAAGTTTGTACAATAGGTCACATTTGGGATTATGCTTACCAAGTCATATATTTTGTCACTATTAGCCAATATATTTTCCTTTTGACTTTGGTAGGCACCAGATGTTGTGTATCATAGGGGATAGGAGGCCAACAGATAGATAAGGACAAAAGGTATATTGCAGACCTTATTACCAAGTCCCCTCTCACTTTTGGCGCCCAAAATGCCTAGTCAGCCCTAGTATATACCTCTAAATAGGACACTTTGGTTAGGTCAAGATCAAATAAAAAACTCATGTTTGCACTATTACTTTGTAAAACTTGTACCCAAAATAGTATTATATCCTTGCTCTGTCTCTATGTGTCAAATTGCTTGCCTCTCCACTCCCTATTTACAACCATTATTCTCAGGAGTTCTCTCTCTCAGATAACATTCTTATTCATGGAATTTTCTATTCTCTTCTCTCTTTTTAAGAAAAAGGTCATAGTCATTACTCCAAACCCAAATGGATATATTCCTTTTGTGTTCATCAAGTTCAATGGAAAGGGTGAGAACCTTAGATAGTGAGTGAAAAGGTTCGTAGAATATTTGGGTGTGCTTGGAAATGATAAGGATTTGAAGGAGTTCTCAAAGAATCTCACAGGAAAAGCGTACACATTGTATTCTCGCTTGGTACCGAACAAAATCCCAAATTGGGAAGAAATGCATAGTCAGTTCCTCCAAAAGTTTTTCTTGGCAATAGATGAGTTCACGTTGAGGCACCTCACAGAAGAGGTACATAAACCTAGTGAAGAATTGATGTAGTACATCAAACATTTTCTAAAGAGTAGTTGCTAAAGGAATATAAAATCCTCTTGGTCAACGAGACCAGAGATGAAACTTTCAAGGAATTCACATGAGCACTAGAAATATCGTGATGATTATCAAACCCAGATGATGATGCTAAAAATAGCACAACCAGATCAAGGTGTTGGAGATCTCAAACTAGCATAACAATGGTAGAAGTAAGAAATATTGATATAGAAGGAGGTGAGGATAAGAGGAGAAACACACCAATATAAGTGGTTCAACCTATCTAGACCCATATCCCCTGTGCAAGTGAGTGATCTTCACTAATAAAATATGGGCTCTAATGGCCTATGTGATACAATACACTCACTTTCTCTCTCTAATGTGTAGTTTACCATAGCTTCCGTTAGGGTGTACGATCTCGATCCCCCTACAAGGAAGGGGAAGATAAGTATATATAGTGCCTGGGGGTGTAGTGTACCCCCCAAGCATGTAATGAGCATGAGTGTGATGATCTAGCCAATCTCATGTGGACACCTAAATGTGCTACATGTAGATAATGATGATAGAATATTCCCTCACATGAGGTCAATAATTTGCTTATAACAATTTTGTCCACGTGTTCCAAGTCTTCCATGTGCTTGCGTATACTTGGACCTGTGACGTCATTGATTGTAACCTCAGCTCAGTCGAGTACGATGTTGGTGAGTCTGATAGCTGTGTTAGTCTGCCAATCATAAGTATAACCTCGACCTAATTATCCGGTCGAGGTTAGGCATCAGACGTCGTTGTGGTATCAACTGAAGCAGAGTACGACAGAGTCCACAGTTGAGCCCATGGGTCTATTACTGAACTCGGCTACTGATGAGAAGAGGTTAATCAATGTGGAGCTGACCTTCTGAAGGATTAACTCTCTGATGGAAATTACGATCTTCCTGATGACTCGACTATAAGGTTTGCGATGTTACTGCTCTGAGCATGATGGTACACTTTGGGCATATCAATTAACCCTAGACCTTAGTATGTTATGTGAGTAGATGGATGAGGGGTATATAAGTTAGACTGATGAGGGGACGCTTCTACGTCTTGGTATATATGAGTAGTCACTTTGACACATGTGACCCTTTGAACTAGCTTGCTTATGTCCCAATGCACCTAATGAAGTGACGACACCTTTTAGGGTTTCTAGGTTCAATGATGAGTGCCCTTGTACTCGTGCCTCATCATTATGATGGTTTAAATACCATTTTCTCTTTTTATTTGTCTTTCTTCTTCCTTTTGATTTCCTAATTAGAGCTTTTTGTGCAACTGCATCCTAAAAACTCCATTGTTCTTCATCATTCTAGGTCCTTTAGATCTTAGCTCGTTCTACCCTCATTCAAACTCCGTCAGGTATTATTCTGCAAACCTTCCTTTTTCATTTCTGGGCATTAATTTATTGTTTTGATTTTTTGGTGAACCTTTTCTTTTTCGGTGAGGTTCTTCTCCACTATTGGGTGGTCATAAGGTTAGGGTTGCAGTATTTAGGTGACTTTGGAGCCATACTAGGCTGCCCCAAGGTTATTTTAGGAAAAAATATTTACCCTTAGGCTTTTCGATGGCCCTTCGATCATCTTCTCCGATGAACTTCATCTTAATTATTATTGGTGTTCTTGGTGAAAACTATCTAAATTCTAAGTTTTGATCTCTTCCCTAAGTGTTAGAAGTAATTAACATGTTTGCCTTTTTGGATGAAACCAGAAGTGTAGTGTCGTATAACGGATGCTACGACCTTTGTATAAACTTGCTGAAGAGTTTCTAACTCTTCACGAGCAGTGTTTCAAAAAAATCAGACAGATAGAGTTAGACAAAGCCGAGGCTCATGAGGCCGAGGCTTTTCTCCTATGACCAATTTTCCCTCCACCATTAGATGTCATACACCCTCATCTTGCCGAGGTCTCTGACCCAATGTCAACATGTGAAGCTTCTTCAGGCCCCATGTCAACATCAGAAGTTGCTAAGAGCGTAGAATCTTTTCAAGAGGATATGTATTACTCCCCCAAGCAAAGTGGAGTTTCTAAGGATGAAGAGGTTTTAGACTGTGCTTCATCTTACCAAGGTTCTTTACCTTCACGTAGATCTCCATTTTGTAGAGGTTTTAGAGCCTAACATCATGATTCCTACTCCCATTAATGGAATTCCTCTATCAGCTGCCACTGGCATTGAGTTTGTAAAGAGGTTTCCCAATGGTGTCCCCACTACTACCCAGGCCGAGGTTGTTGAGGGTGACGATGATAAAGGAAATGAACTCGATACCTCAGTAGCTACAGAGTACGAGAGTACTTTAAATGAGTACAACCTTATTGCCTTCAAACACCTTTATTCCATTGATTCCACAATCATCGTGAGGAAACTTCTTAAGGAAGTGAGGGCCTTTGATGGCCGAGAGGGTGAAATCTGCATTTATAAGCAAATGTTCGAGTTAGGTTTTCATCTTCCCATTCACCCAACTATCACATCCATACTCTCTTATATAAACCTTACCCCTTCCAAACTGTCCCTAAATTCCTGGAGGGTCATGATTGGGGCTATCGTCCTCTAGAAGGCCGTTCACCACACTGACCTTCTAGTTAGGGTTTTTATTAGGTGTTATACTCCCTTGTCTGCTAATAATTTCCCAGGCTACTACCACTTCTTAGCCAGGGAATCCGTGAAGAAAAAGATTTTAGTTACCCAAACTTCCAATCATAACTGGAAACCCTGGTATTTCTTTGTATAGGGTGCTTGGAGGTTCATCCCAAATGAGGCATGTGGGATGTCTGATCCACAGACACCTCTGAAATGGAGAAAAGTATCTATTTTGGCAAACGTTGACCCTAGTTTAAGCCAGGATAACTATAAGTCCATTAAATACCTTCGCGATCAAGGCGGGAAGGTTCATCTCATCAAATATGAACATCTGATGACCCCCTAATACCTTTCTCAGACATGTTTAGGGGGTGGTCATTTAGATGAGCTTTATGAGTTTCAATAATTTTCCTTACCAACTTATATCTCGTACTTTTCCTCTGTCTGACTTGCTAACCCTAAGACCCCTTTTTATAGAGCGATCAGAAGGCATTTCTGACGACTTCTGGGAGATATCGGCCCCCGGCCTTACAAAGGTTATGGAATGACGTGGTGGTAAGAATCCACCCCCTCCTGCTTAAACAAAAAAAAGATTCGGCACTTCAAAGGATGATGCTACCAAGAAAATGAAAGCTCCTATCAATCCTGTTCATACTAGGCCGAGCAAGGCTCCTGCTAAGGACCGTGCAATCCCCATTTCCACCAATGACGCTTTGGCTGCTCATCTGTCATAGCTCAAGATAGGAAATAGTGTGATCGGCCATGGCCTACAAGCTGCTAATGCTGTTAGCACCATCATGACTGAGGAGGATAAGCATTTTCTTGAGGCCTTACATGTCCTTTTATTGGCTGAGTTTACCCTTTATAGGGCGGTTCAAGTATCAAAAATTTTCTTTAATCTATTGTATCTGCTCTTTCAAAGTTATTATTCATATGTCTGATCTTGTTCTGTAGAATGTGGTGTCTCTTCACATCCTAGTTGACTGGACCTTGAAGTGGTTGCCCCTAATAAAAAAGGGCAAGGATGCTGAGAAAGATGAGGCCGATCTGAAGGTTGAGATGGAGAGATTTAAAGGGGATCTAAAAGATAGAGATAAATAGATCTCTCAGTTGAAGGAAGATCATAACAAGGATCTAAAGGCAAAAGATGAGAGTCTTAAATCAAAGGTTGATGTTGTTGTCAAGGATACACTGGCCGATGCTTCAGAGAAGATCGTTGAAGACTACAAAATCTCTGATGAATTTATGGACTTTGGTTTTGATTATCTGGAGAGAGGCATCAAAGTGACCAGTCGATGGGAAACAATAAAGCAGGGTGAGTCTGGGAGCTTGACTGTTGAGGACTTTGTTGGTCTTGGCTTTGCCGACCCTCAATTTTCTCAAGCTTTAAGGGAAGTGGAAGAAGGTGGTCCAACTGAGACCAGTCCCATGGTGGCCATAGAGACTGAAGATGATGATCAACATGAAGATGATGTTTAGGTCACAAACCTTGGCCTCGACCAAACAAATCCAACTGCTGATGGGTGGGCTCCTGCCGAGGGACAAATCGAACTCTAAGGGCCTCTCCTGCTCATCATTACTTGTGAAGATTTTTGTAATCCTTCTTTTTGTGAATTCAAGGTTGTAAATTTTTTGGTTGAGCTGAATGTAAACTCTGTAACATCTTCTTATTATGAACGTAATAAGATTCCATGTCATTGTTTCTATTGTTCTTTTATCCTAAAGTTTTATTTCTCTACAATAACAGAGATCACCAAATTAATGATGTTTATCCACATAATTTCACCAAATTAATGATGTTAAAGGTCTGAGGTCACTAAATTAATGATGTTTATCCTAATAATTTCGCCAAATTAATGATGTTAAAGGTATGAGGTCACTAAATTAATGATGTTCATCCTCGTACTTTCACCAAATTAATGATGTTAAAGGTCCGAGGTCACTAAATTAATGATGTTCATCCTCTTACTTTCACCAAATTAACGATGTTAAGGGTGTGAGGTCACCAAATTAATGATTTTTATCCCCATAATTTAACCAAATTAATGATGTTTTTCCTCATAATTTCACCAAATTACGGATATTAAAGGTTTGAGGTCACCAAATTAATGATGTTCATGCTTGTACTTTCACCAAATTAATGATGTTCATCCTCGTACTTTCATCAAATTAACGATGTTAAGGATCTGAGGTCACCAAATTAATGATGTTTATCCTCATAATGTCACCAAATTAATTATGTTAAGGGTCCGAGGTCACCAAATTAATGATTTTTATCCACATAATTTCACCAAATTAATTATGTTAAAGGTTTGAGGTCACCAAATTAATGATGTTTATCCTCATAATTTCACCAAATTAATGATGTTAAGGGTTTGAGGTTACCAAATTAATGACGTTTATCATCATAATTTCACCAAATTAATGATGTTAAAGGTGTGAGGTCACCAAACTAATGATGTTTATCCTCATAATTTCACCAAATTAATGATGTTAAATGTTCGAGGTCACCAAATTAATGATGTTTATCCTCATAATTTCACCAAATTAACGATGTTAAGATACACACACTAGTACAAAGGTGTTAACATAATAATGATACTTACTTCTCATTGATATTTACTTCTTCATAATTTGATGCCTGAATTATAAGAAAATAAGACACATACAACATCATAAGCAATATTTCTTAAAATCGTCGGCATTCCAAGGGGTTGAGAAGGGTTATCCTTTTAGATTCCCCAATCGATATTTGCCTGGGAATTTCATCAGTTACCCTATAGGGGCCATGCCAATTTGGGTGGAGCTTGTTGGGCTTTTGCCATGTATTCTTCAAAACTAGGTCTCCGATAACTACTAGCCTCTCTTTCACCCTTTGATCATAAAATTTCGTCGTCCTCTGCTTGTACGATACTTGCTCACCTCGACATATTCTCTTATCTCTTCAATAAAATAAAGATCAATCCTTATCTTTGTTTCATTTCCCTCAGGGTCGTACATCTGAACTCTATGAGTAGGAAGGACAATCTCGATAGGGATGGCAATCTCTGATCCATAGGCGAACATGAAGGGAGTTTCCCCTGTAGGAGTCTTACTGTCATCATGTAGGCCCATAGTAAAACATTTACTTCTTTAATCTACCTTCCTTTTACATCTTATAGCTTCTTTTTAATCCCATCAAGGATCGTCCAATTTGTCACCTATGTCTGCCCATTTACCCAGGGACGGCGAGGAGAGGAAAAGAATTATTTGACTCCAACTCTTTCACCGTATTTATCTAAAAAGACATTCTTAAATTATGTCCCATTGTCTGAGATTATGGTATTTGGGAGACCATACCTGCAAATGATGTTTTCCTAAATGAACTGGAATATCTTCTGTTATGTAATAGTGACCATCGACTCGACCTCTACCCACTTGAAAAAGTAATCTATGGCTACAACCAAGTACTGATAGTTATTCACAGATCTTGGAAAGGGTCCTACCAAATCGATTACCCATACTGAAAATGGCTAGGGATATGTGATGGAGCTCAAAGGTTGATGAGGCTAATGGGGAATGGTAGCAAACCTCTGGCACTTGTCACATGTTTTTACATATGCTGTTGCATCTTTTGCCAGGGTCGACCACTATTACCCCTGAGTTGTTATCCTTTTGGTTAATGATCTTCCTCCAATATCGCTAGAGCAGGAACCCTCATATATATCTTTCAGGATATTCGGTACCTTAGATGGATGAACAAATCTGAGCAAAGCGAGCAAAAACCTTTTTTGGTATAAAGTGTCACATATAACGGAGAATTTGGAAGTTCTATACCTCAAAATTATTCTCTCGCTTTTGATGAGGGTATCTCCCCCTATCTGATGTATTTGATAAGAGGATCCATCCATGAAGTTTCCATGCTTAGATTTAGGCAAGACTTGAATGTGTTATCTCCCTCTTCAATAGATGGCTGAAGCAACACCTCTGTCGGCACTATTTTTCTGATGTTGGTTCTTGTAGCTGAGGCCAACCTCGTGAGCCTATCGGCTCAGCCGTTGTCTAGCTGAGGTATTCTCTTCAGATTCACCTCTTTGAAGCTTTCCAACATCGATCTTACTCTTTTAAGATATTTAGCCATTCTCTCGTCCTAAGCCTCATATACTCCTAAGATTTGATTTACCACTAGTCTTGAGTCATTATGGACTAGAAGTTGGCCGATATTAATAGCTCGGGATAAAGAGAGGCCTGATACTAAATATTCATATTCATACTCATTATTGGAGGAATTGAAATTAAACCTCAGAGCGTACTCTATATCTGTGTTATCTGGTGCTAAAACTATTACTCTCGCACTACTTCCATTTTCGTAGGACGACTAATCAATGAAGAGGCTCCATACATCATTGGCCTCAGAAAATTTTCCCTCTGTCAGGGATCCTTGTTTGAAGATATACCTTCTTTTTTCATTCTTGGTTGTCTTTCCTTTAACTGTGCTTGTCTCGGCCCCATCCATGGAAGGGACGACACTTCTTTTTGGCTGGCTGGCTGCAATCTCATATTTTTCTTTTTCAACCTGGACCTCATCCCAAGTGAACTCGAATAAAAATTCCGCTAATGTCTGGCCTTTGATTTACATCCTCGACTGGAAGACAATGTCAAATTCTCCTAGCTTAATTGCCCAAGCTAGTAGTCTCCCTGATTTCTCAAGTTTGTGGATGACTTGTCTTAGCGGTGAGTCAGTGAGGACGACTATTGAGTGGGTTGGAAGTATGTCTTCATCATTCTTGAAGCATGAATCAAAGCATAAGCCAACTTCTCCATCCTTGGATATCTCTGCTCAGATCCTTAGAGGTATTTTCTATTAAAATACACCGAACTCTGTACCTATCCTCTTCTCTCACTATAGCAGCGCTAATTGTCAACTCTCAGATTGCTAAGTACATATACAATTTTTTTCCTTGTACTGGCCAAGATAGAAGTAAAGGACAACCGAGGTAGGACTTAAGATCTTTAAAAGCTTTATCACATTCCTCATTCCATTCAAAATCTCTTCTGAGGATTTTAAAAAATAGAAGAAATTTGTCAGTAGCTCTAGAAACAAACCTGTTGAGGGTAGCCAGTCGTCTAGTATGTCTTTGAACATCTTTGATAGTGTCAGGTGTCATCATTTCCATCAAATATTTTATCTTCTCTCGATTAGCCTCTATCCCCCTTTGGTTGATAATGAATATTAAAAACTTTCCATCTCCTACCCCAAACACGCATTTGACATGGTTGAGCTTCATCCTCTACGTATCCATGGTATCAAAAGCTTTTTGAAGGTCAGACACATGAGTGTCTTCCTTTAGACTCTTCGTCAGCATGTCTTCCACATAAACATCCATGGACCTTCCAATTTCATCCACAAACATCTTATTTACAAGATGTTAATATGTAGCCCCTGCATTCTTCAGGCCGAAAGGCATGACATTGTAGTATTAGGTCCCTTTATCTGTAATGAAGGTTGTCTTCTCTGAGTCGAATGGGTCCATAAAGATTTAGTTATAGCCAAAATAAGAATCCATAAAGCTCATAATCTCATGGCCTGCTAAGGCATCCAACATCTGATCTATACGAGGAAGAGGAAAACTATCTTTGGGGTAAAACTTGTTCAGGTCGGTAAAATCCACACACATTCTCCACTTTCCATTAGCTTTTGGCACTATGACAACATTGGACAACCATTATAAGTAAATAACCTCTCTAATGAACTTGGCTTGTTTGATCTTCTTAACCTCGTCTCTAATTACATCATACTTTTCACGGGATTAGATTCTCCTCCACTCTTAACAGGCTTAGCATCTTTAACTACATTAAGCTTGTGACACATGATCTTAGGGTCAATACCTGGCATATCTGCATGACTCCAGGCAAATATGCTATGTCTTCTCTTCAACATCTTGATCATCTCTTCTTTGATCTCAAGCTTTAGGATTTTTCCGACCTGGACTGTTTCTTTCGGCTTGTCCTTATTGAGGATGATGGATTTTACCTATTTCGCAACCTCTCCCTTTTTTATATTTTGCTCATCTCTCGGATCAAGAGTGTTAATGTTGTACGTGGTGGTAGATTTTTTGTATGCCTCTCTTTCCTCAACAGAGTTAAAATAGCATTCTCGTACCAATGTTTGGTCATCCTAAACTTCCCCTATTCCACAAGGGGTCAGGAATCTTTTCATCTGGTGGATCGTTGAAAGAACGACCTCAAGCTGTTTGAGAGAAACTCATCCAATTATGAGGTGGTAGGCTAAGAATACGTACTCATCCATAACAAAAAAATTGATTTTTCTCGTTAGCCATTTTGTTCACTCATCCCTCATTATTATATTCATCTCGTACATTCCTAATGGGTGAACTTTCTCTCCGTTGAATCCAATCAGTAGATGGTGGTAGGGGACGAGTCTTTCCTAAATAAGTTCTAATGCCTTAAAACAAGGTAAGAACATGACATCTGCCAAGCTTCCCCCATCAACTAAGATCCTAGGAACCTCAAATCCATGCATTTTGGTTATGATGACGAGAGGGTCATCATGTGGGGATAGGATACCCTTAAAATCCAGTCTTGAAAATGGAATTATCGGGGTGTCCATGTCCACCTTCTTCCTTTTCTCAGACTTCACATTAATTGAAGCCGAATAGACAACCTCGACCTTTATAACTGCCTTTGACTCTATGACATGAGATTTTATATTGGTTATCTCCGAGCCTCCTCCCACTAGTCCCCCACAGATCATACCTACACCAAAAGTGATCATATTCACACTCTTTACTAGGCCATTGTCGTCCTTTGGTGGGAGGTCAGGGTCATCATCATCATAGTCTAAGGGATCATCATGCCTGGATGGGGCATCTTCTTGGCACTTATCATTCCTTTTATTTCTAGGGTCGGCCAGGCCACCCTTTGAAGCTCTAGTATCCACATACTTTCCTATCTTTGCGGACTTCAACATCTTCTCAATTGCATCCTTTAAGGCAAAACACTTGCCAATCAGATGATCGTGGTCTTGGTGGAATTCACACCACAAATTTTTGTTCCTCTTATGAGGAGGAGCCTTTAGCTTCTCTGGCCACCTTAAAGGCCGATAGCTCTTGATCTCATTGAGGATGTCTTTATAGCTTAGAGTCAGCGGAGTGTGGTCTGTAAAATTATCGTCAAATGACCTTTTCTTCCCATCTTTATTTTTCTAGAACTTGCTTCACTGCTAGTTCCTTTATCATCCTCATACTTAACAACCATTGCTTCCTCAGCATTCATGACCTTCCCAGCAGTTGCCAACAACTCGTCCATTGACTTGGGAGGGTCTTTAGCAAGCTTCTATAATAGCTTTACCTTTTGGAGACCTCCAATGAGGGTTGTCATAGCTATGCTTTCTTCATAGTACTCTAATTCTAACTTTTACTTGTTGAACCTTGCGATGTAGTATTTCAGACTCTCATTTTTCCCTTGCTTGACATAAAGTAGATGGGTCATGTTTTTCTAAGGTCTAACCCCAAAATAGAAGTTTTAGATAAATCGCTCAGCCAAAATTTTGAAGTTTTCTATATAATTCTTTGGAAGAGATGTAAACCATATATATGCAGCTCCAGCTAAAGTGCTTGAGAAATCTCGGCACCTTATCTCATCAGAGATGGAGTAGATATATTCTACTGACTGGTACATTTCAATATGATGGACAATATTAGTGCTTCCATCGTACTTAGGAGACACTATAGGAGGCTTGAACTTGGATGGGGTTGGAAAGATGATGATATTTTCTACGAAGGGTAAACCCTTTAAGAACCCCCTATGCAAAGGGTCTCAGTTTTTTAGGATATCCCCAATATTATCTTCAAGACTTTGAATTGAATCATTACATGGCTTAGCAACATCGACCTGGGCGAGGTTATCCCCTAAGATCTCTAAAGGTTCAACTAGGGGTTCCCCTAATGCATCACGATGTCAACTGCTAACTTCCCCCTGGCCTCCATCTCGGGCATGTGGGGGTCAAACATGACGGGGATGACAAAATCCATCTCCCCTTTTAGAGCCATTAAGACTTCTTAACCTTGATGACCTCTCCCTCAGGTCATTTCCTGGGTTGAGCCTTTAAAAGTTCGACCTTCTGCTCAATCGATCACATGCTGAGCCTCTTGGGTGAACATCACAATATCGTGTACCACACTGACCTCGGCTGTGATGAATAGGTCGTACAATGTTGTTTTAAATATCATATGGCTCCCAATATTCTACTAGAGCATCATCGGCCTCCACATCATCGTACTGGTCCTTAGGGAATGGGTGTCCTTTCCTCCCTTGGTGTAATAGCCCGGGGTCAGCAATGTCCCTCCACTGCTAGGGAGGAGGTAGATCTTTGCGTGGTGACTGGGGTGGTCCCCTAGACTCTTGGTGTTGTTCTTGTACAACTTTCGAAGTAATCATCTCCAGTGAGATTCCTAGTGGCCTCATCAACATGTTTGGGCTGAACTAGGAAAATTACTCCTTCATAGCTTGTTGAATAGCCACCAAGAACTTTAAGGATGGAACCACCTTAGCCATCTCGGACTGCGGTGCTGCATTGATGGAACTTGTCCCTCCACCACCAGCTGGAGGAGGAGGTGGTGGTAACTCTGGTGCCAAATGTTTGATCTATGATTAAGTGACTAGTGATCTTGAAAACCTTAATGGATCTCTTTTAATGGTGAAATAACTCCACACAAAGGAAAGGGGGAGGATTGGTTCACTACCAAAGTCTCTGATGAGGCCAAGCTTCAATAAGGAAGAGATATAGCTTCTCGTTCCCACAGACGGTGCCAAACTG
The DNA here is from genome assembly GCA_949130495.1 of Sambucus nigra. Taxonomy (NCBI): domain Eukaryota; kingdom Viridiplantae; phylum Streptophyta; class Magnoliopsida; order Dipsacales; family Adoxaceae; genus Sambucus; species Sambucus nigra. The sequence goes on along the minus strand of OX422209.1, from coordinate 275,110,248 downwards.
ATGATGCTAGAAATAGCACCACCAGATCAAGGTGTTGGAGAGCTCAAGCTACCATAACAATGTCAACAACTAAGAAATATTAATATAAAAGGAGGAGAGGAGAAGAGGACAAACAGACCAATATAAGTGGTTCATCCTATCTATGCATACGTCCACTGTGCAAGTGAGTGATCTTCACCAATAAAATAGGGGGTGGCCTTCATGATACAATACACTCACTTTCTCTCTCTACTTTGTAGTTTACCATAGCTTCCGCTAGGGTTTACAATCTTGACCCCCTACAAGGAAGGGGAAGGCAAGTATATATAGTTCCTGGGGGGTGTAGTGTACCCCCCAAGCATGCAATGAGCATGAGTGTGATGATCTAGCCAATATCATGTGGACACCTGACTGTGCTATACGTAGATAATGATGACCGAATATTCCCTCACGTGAGGGGAACAATTTTCTTATAATGGTTTTGTCCATGTGTTCCAAGTCTTCAATGTTCTTGCATATAATCGGACCTGTGATGTCATCCATTGTAACCTCAGCTTTGTTGAGTACGATGTTGGTGAGTTCGATAGCTGTGTTAGTCTGCTAATCATAAGTATGACCTCGACCTAGTTGTCTGGTCGAGGTTAGGTATCAGTCATCGCTGTGGTATTGGCTGAAGAAGCGTATAACAGAGGCTATAGTTGAGCCCATGGGGTTATTGCTAAACTCGATTGCTGACGAGCCAAGGTTGATCAACGTGGAGATGAACTTTTTAAGGACGACCTCTCTGATGGGGATTGCGATCTTCCTGATGACCTAGCTCTGCGGTTAGCTGATGTTACTGCTCAGAATATGATGGTATATTTTAGGCATATCACCAGATAAAAAAATTGGAGGCCACGGGTTCCCTTGATAGCAGGAAGATTCCAAGTCTCCAGACGGTAGGCCATCAACTATATGACTCAAAAGGCAAGAAGGGGGACAAGGATGCAAAGGCTACAGTCCGAAAGGAAAAAAGGAGTTTTGAGATGACACTCCACTACCACTGCCTTGTACAGTGGTAGAAGCCATAGATTGTTATCGCACCTTAGTGAGAGAAGGGGTAACAGGTTCCACTCATTCTAATGTGAAAATATTGTCAGTAATAGATAAGGCATATACCAAATTTTACGAACTCCACCAAAAGGTAAAACATGCAACCAATGATTGCTTTTATTTATGAATGATCATTGGCGAGTAGATACCTCCAGTTGATGGTAGACTGGAAATACCTCCAGTTGATGTTAGTGAGAATCCACTACCCTCTCATTATTATGCTTCACCTAACATGGTGGTGGCATATGATAAATAGGGAAATCAATAACCTGAAGAGTGGAGGAGCAATGAGAAAATGTTTAAAAATTGGCTAGTCAGCCTAGATAAAGAAGAGAAAGATGGTGAGTTGGGTGAGAAAGTGAGACCCTCATAAGGAAGGGATGATGTGGACCTTCCCTAGATCAGGGAGGGACATATAAAGTGGAGTATGTATGCAATGCGTAAACGTATGAAATGGAGTTAGACTCGGAATGCACAACCATAGCAAGAAGTCTGAAATTCAAGTGATTTTTTGATCAGAATGCAGTAAAACATAATACTTATGTGGTCATTACAAAGAGGATCCTAGAGTCAGTTCAACAGTGAGGGGATACCTCTCTAAATTGGCAGGTACCCATGGAAAATTAATCAAGAGGCACACCTATGAGGTGGTCTTCTTAGAAGCTGATATGCAAGTGCCATATTTCCTTAACCATCCTTTGTATGTGATATCTTTGATAAATGGAATCAGTTTCCCTAGAACACTTATAGATGGAGGGCATCCATTATCATCACGCCTATTAGGGCGTTGTATGAAATCGGCATCTATTAGGAGAAGATAGTGCTAATGCCATTAGTGATTTTCGGTTTTGATAGTGCAGGGATGCAATCGTTAGGCTGTGTGAATGTGGGAATTCAATTGGGAAGTTTTACATCCCATATGAAATTTAATATCATCAATGCCAGCACCAACTACTAGCTCTTGATAGGGTGAGTCTGGATTCACACACATGTAATATTGCCATCAACGTTCCACCAATGTGCGAAAGTAAACATCCTGGGCATAAAGATCATGATCAAAGCCACATAAAGGCCAATTTATGTAAAAGAAGATCACTTAGTGGATTCAACATTCTACACTAAGCTAGATAAAGAGAGAAGAAACTTGACGAGGAGGTTAGAGGAGCCCCTCATGGATGGAGAAAGTGATTATCTCAAAAAGCCTATGCATGAGAGATTAGATCAATGAGTGACCCCACCAGATAAAAAATCGAAATGAAAGAGGAAACTTGAGGTTGAGACAGGGCCTACTCGAACATGCAAGAAAGTTATCATCTCTGATGGAAAAGTTATCTACCGCTTATAATGATCTGCGTGGGTTGAATTAAGGGATGAAAGCGTCGATCTGGAACAAGAATATTTTATGGTAGATGAGTCCCACATTATTAAACATATAGAGGAGCCTGAAGACCTGAATATATGAAAGATGGACCAAGGGAACAACTCTAAGAACTAGAAGAGATAAACTGAGGAGTACAAAGGGGGATATGAGAGGCCTATCTTTATCTTTAAATCTGAAACACCAAACAGATGCATGCGATAGTCAACCTGATCATGGATTTACAAACATGTTTGCATGGAAGTATAGAGAGATGCTTGGAATAGATTCATAAGTAAGCTCCAATAAGTTTAAATATCTCCCCAATGCTCTACCTGTAAGGCAGGCCACTCATAATTGCAAGGATGAGTTAAAACTCAAAATCAAAGCAGAAGTAGAGAAGCTCTTGGTAAAAGTATTTAAAAATCAAATTCACCACCCCATATGGCTCTCAAGCATTGTACCAGTAGCCAATAAGGACAAGATGCAAATAAGAATCTGCATAGACTTCAGAGACTTGAATCGGTCTTGTCCAAAAGATGAATTCCCACTCCCAAATATTGATAGTTTGGTTGATGCCATAGCTGGACATAAAATGTATAGCTTAATGGATGGGTATGTTAGTTATAAATAAATTGGAATGGATCCAGTTGAGGCTGAAAAAACATCTTTTCTCACACCCTTGGAGGAACTTCCACTACATAGTCAAGCCATTTGGTCTGAAGAATGAAGCTATCACCTATCAACATACAATGATGGCCATTTTTCATGATTTGTTTTGTGATATTTTGGAAATCTACGTGGATGATATAGTAATGAAGTCTAAGAAGGAAAGTAGTCATATTCAGGATTTGAAGAAGGTGTTCGAAAGATGCCACAAATACAGCATGAAGATAAACACCTCTAAATGTGCATTTGGGGTAACGACAGGAGTTTTTATATGCTTTTTAGTAAACAGGCAAGGAGTGAAAGTTGATGAAGAAAAGAGGAAAATCATTCTGATGATGCTATCATGAAAAAGTTAAAGACAGGTTAAGAGCTTATTGGGAAAGGTTTCTTACCTGAGAAGATTCATACTAGCATTGGTGGAGGTAACTCACCCTTTTGCCCCTCTAATGAAATAGAAGGATAAATGGGTTTGAGGGTAGGAACAAAAGAAAACTTTTGAGGAGATAGAGGAGATATTGGATTCCCCATCAACGATGGTACCTCCTAAAAGAAAGTTTTCTATTACTACTCAACTTGAACTCAACAGAAAGGTCCATAAGAGCCTTGTTAGCTTAAGAGAAGTGAGGAATAGAGATGCCTGTATACTATTTGTCATGGGTGATTTAAAATATTGAGTCCAAATATACCATCGTATAGAGGCATTATCTTACCTTAGTTTTTTTAGCGCAGAAGATGAGGCACGCGTTGCTTGCTTTCACAGTTCATATTATCACCAAGTGTGATCCCATCAAATAACTCTTGGCACGAACAGTCCTGGTGGGGAGAGAAACAAGTTGGTTTCTAATATTTTCTGAATATGACTTGAAATGTGTGGTCTTTAAGTTGATCAAGAATCAAGCCATAGAAGATTTATTAGCCCACTTTCCCAGTCGGACACCAGGTAAGAATTTTTAAGCATGCCTAAAAGAAGAGATAGAGGATTAGGAGATGGAATTTGATGGATTTTATGCTTAAGGAACAGTTGGGGCTGGTATTATCCTCTTAAATGAAAAGGAGAAGGTCACTCTCTCCTTTAAGTTGGATTTTAGATGCTCAAACAATGAACACGAGTATGAGGCTCTCATTATAGGCTATATAGAGTCACTAAGAAGAGGAATCAAAATGTGCATACATGGGGAATCTAACTTGGTGGTGAAATAAGTTAATAGAGAGTTATCTCTCAAGCATGTAGACCTACCCCTATAAAACTCCATCACTCAAATATTACTCATCCACATTTTGAAAGTTACAATAGATAGGAATGCTCGGATGACGTACAAGCATCCGAATGCATTGGCCATAATAGCTCTGAAATTAGTTATGTAAGAGAAATAAGCTACCATCACAGTGTGACGAAGAACAGTGCCAACCATGGTGAAGTCACTGTTTCCATGTGAAATGCCAGAAGAAGCGAGGTGTCCTATCGTGAAATAGCTGGAAATGAGAGAGGTAAGCATAAAGATGTATGAGTTGGTGAATTATAACCTACTCTGGGGAACACTCTATTTTAAGAGCCCTAGAGGGTTCTTATCAAGGGTGTAAGGGATGAAGAAGCCAAAGAAAGGATGAAAACAATGCATGAGCTGCATTACGAGGATATGGATATCACCCTTTATCATCGGTTACATCAGGGAGGCAATTATTGACCCACCATGAGCATGGAAGATGCTCGACTACAATAGGGTTGTTTAAAGTGACAAACCCAATTTGACCAACCCACTGAGGCCAATTTTATAGAATGTTTTAAATATTGGAAACAACCATACATAGCCTACCTCAAGAATGGGAAGTTTCCAATAGAGCGAGAAAATGAAATATACATGAAGAAGAGGGCATCCCATTTCTAATAGGTAGGCAGGGAACTCTACATAGAAGGTTATAATGAGAAAACACTAAGGTGTGTGGCAAACAGGGACACAAAACAAAGTATTTAAGGAGCTCATGAGCCTTCTAATATGGGAGATGTCAAGTTTTATGATCAATTAATGACACTGGGGTATTATTGACAAATAATGGAGGTTGGCTCTATCAACTTTGTGAAAAGGTGTAGGGAATGCCAAGTGCACGAAAATATGGTGTATTCCCCCTCAGTTAGTCTAGTAGATCTATCCCTTCCACACTTGGGAATTTGATCAGGTAGGTAAGATCAACCTAGTCTCTCATGGGAAAGATTTCATATTTGCTACTGAATTGTATACCAAGTGGGCGAAAGAGATTCCCTTGAGAAGAGTGACTGCCTAAGTGGTTATCGAATTTATCAGGGAATACATAATATGAAAGTTTGGTATTCCAAAAGTGATCCTCACAGACAAAGGGAAATAATTCATATGCAAGGAGATAGGACTCATGACAGATAAGTATAAGATATTACATAATAGTTCAACCATCTCATATCCTAAGAGGAATAGACAAGAGGAGGCTATGAACAAAATACTGAGTAACATCTTGAAAAAATGTTTGAAGACACTCTGGAGCTTGGGATGAAAAATTATCAATGTGTTATGGAACTATAGAACTTCGAAAAAAAGTCAACAGGGTTCACTTTATTCTTATTGGTCTATGGGACTGAAGTTGTGTTTACCAGTAGAACTAGAAGTACCCTCAACTTGAGTGGATCTAAGTAATGGTCCATATTGGATCCTAGCCATGTACAGTTAAAGGCATTAGATGTACACATAGATAAGGCTAAAGAGAATTTCAAGGTCTATACCCATCAACTATCTAGGGCTTATGATAATTTAGTTAAGCCTTGAGAGTTTCAAGTAGGGGACTTAGTCTTACGGGCATCCACTCACCACCTGCGCAACATGTAAATAACTAAATTCAAGCCAAACTAGGAAGGCCCCTTCGTGGTATGAGGTGTAGGAAAGTGAGGCTACTGTCAAATATCTAAGGCCGAGAGTGAGTATCTCCAGTCTATTAACATGTAAGTGGCTAAAGAAATATTATGCCTAACTCTTATCCAAGTTTCCTTTATTTTGATAAGTTCAAAAAGTTTTTTGTAGCACATAAACTCTTTTTTGTAATGAAAATCAGAGCACAATCTATGTCAACAACATAGACACTGAATATAGTATAGAAAAGAAAGAGTCTAAATTATTTTGTCTAAGTAACATTTTAAATTTTGTTCATACTTTATTTATCTGTATTTGTTGCTAGTATATTATAAGTAGTCACTCACTGATAAGTTGTGAAATAAGTACACCCAGAATAACTAGTTTATCATTTTTACTTAAATATGAAATAAGACTAGGTAAATATTTTCTAGTAGGCAAAAAATATTTTTGACTCTCAAAGTTTATGAGAGGGGCTATAACCCAAGGATCGTTACTCATTATACTTGGTGGTATATCCATCCCAAAGGTAACGTATATTGAGAAAAGTCCCTCTATACATAACAATTTAAATACCCCGAAGATTAGGGGGAAGTTTTAAAATAGTTATATATTCTTTACTTGAGATGAAAACGTTATATTTCCTAGGTGTTACAAATTGTTAACTTGATTTCTTGAGAATATGAATAAAAGGTCTATCCCCCTTCTATATTATTTTTTAAAAGTAAAAAAGGTTCCAAATGAAGTCTGGAACAAGAACCCCGCAAGATAAGGGGCCGTTTTAAAATATAATAAACTCCAGAAAATAAAGAGACACATTTTTTTCAACGGAAAGGAGAAGTAGGTCCCCCTCCAAGTTATTTCCTCTCTCTCTCTCTCTCTCTCTCTCTCTATATATATATATATATATATATATATATATATATATATATATAACAGCTACTTCACAGTTAGAGGGACAATTTTACATGATAATTTTCTCAGATCATATGCAAATACCCCACAGACTACGTGGCAGTTCAAGGATTATACTTGTGAGCATTTTGTGCTAATATTATCATAGAAAAAAGAGAGCAACTCACAGTAAACATATATCAAAATAACACAGAGACAAGATGGAAATGGAAGGAAAAAGATTGTTTCATTCATGAGAACAACCTTTACATGTACAAAGGAGATGAAGAATACAAAGGAAAAAGGATATATAAAAAATACATCAACCAGACTAAATAAAAAAAAGATCCCCTCGCGAGCGCATGTCAGTATAAGAGGGACATGCCTCCTGTATGAACTGACCCTATAGTTTGGCCATCTTGGTCTCATCATAAATGTCACTATCCTTAAGTTTGGCAAACTTGGGCTCTAATGGATGAATATGACCCCGGATTCGAGTGGCCTCAGCGTGGCGCTGCTTAGCTCTAGACTGCCTGAACGCATGAAGCCTCATCATCATCCTAAAAGGAATAGTTAGGAAGTGGAAAGTATCAAGCTAATATAACTAAAAATGATAGACCCTCTAAAGATTATAGAGAGCCTGTAGAAATACTGAAGTCCTAGCACTAGTCAGGTCAGCTGGAGGGGATATTAAAAAGTCATGGATAAGGCTGGCAAAGGACTTCAGGTTGAAGACAATGAGGCTATCGATGTTAAGAACAGCTTAAGAAGTAAAAGTCTTAAGATGGTGCTCCAAGATTATTTCTAACACCTGTCACTCACGACTTCTAAACCTTTTGGGATGGTCCTCACGCAATAGGTCTATCATAAAAGCCTGAGGAGACTCAACCTCAATTTTATCGCAACCTGTGTTCTTGGACTCAAGTTCATAAGGGAGGAAGGAAGACTCCTCACTAGATCCCTCAGCACCATCAGAGTGGGTGGCCTCAGAGTAGGACAATCCTCATCGGTCATCTTAGCAGGCTCGCTGATAGGATCCTAAAAAATAAAGAAGCATAGAGAGAATGGTTAAATAAAGGAAAGATGAATAGTTAAATAAGAGGATCATGAAAGTGAAGAGTTTACCCCTAAACCTAAAGAGGTGGGCATGCTGCTAGCAAACTGGGAAAGTCTACCTAAATGGATTGTGCTAACCTAGTAAAGAAAGAATAAATGTAATATTATTAGAGAGCTTATTTATTAGAAAATTAGACTCTAAGAAACACCCAAAATGAGTCAGGTACAACAGTATAATACCCAAGGAGTGTTTGCTGCAACACTCCCAGTTTGTTCCACAGATATAGTAAAAGAAGGAAACATGGGTGTGATTGTAAGAAGCTTGCATAGAAAAGGCAAGAGTAAAAAGATAAGGAAAATATAAAAGAGTGAATAAAGTATAACATCATAATACCGTAATCACAGTAAACGCCCCAAGTTGTTCCGTAGTGACAGGAACAGTCATAAAATGAACCTGAAAATAGGGAAATAGGAAAGAGTTTGCAAACATTTGCTCAGAAAAAGAAAGTTAAAAAAACATAGTTGAAAAGGTACCTGGGGAGCCTTCTCCAGGGTGATAGGAAAAGGGACCTCATCCATGCTAGACTAAAGGTAAAGAAAATCAAGACGTGTTATTATATTACATGCGCAGAAAAAGAAAGTAAGACAAACATAATTGCCAAAATGAGTACCTGGGGAGCTAACTCTGCAATGCTCACCACAGGTCCCGTAGATGAAGGCATATCAGTGATAGTACTAGCCTAGAAAATAAGGAAACCAAGAATAAGACATAAAGTAAGAATCTTAAGTATAAGGATCCCAAGAGAAATAAGTAAATAACTAAGGTAAAGGGGAGCTGAGTTGCTCACTAGTATGCCCTAGAGGCAACTGGTATTATAGTACTGACACTGGTATGATGAGTAGACAAATAAGAAATAAGATGTAATTGAACTAGAGTAAAAAAATATAATAGGCTATCAAAAGAATGACGGGGAGAATAACTAAGTACTTGAACCCTGGGAGGGGGACAAGGGTCAAACTAACTGTAGGGTTATCGGGGTGCTCATGCCAGCCTTCCAATAAACAACTTATAAAGAAAATACCAAGTGAGGAAGGAAAAATGCATATATAGGAAAACAAGACATACGAGAACTTGTGGTAAAGAAGAAGCCTGTGAAATAAGTTCACCGATAGACATACTATATAGAGGCTAGATGGGAAAAGGCTGCACCAACTTCATACTATCCATGGGAAGATAGACCCTATAAATAGACATCCTCCTAAAAGGGTTCAACTTTGGAATAACAACTCTTGTAAGCAAGAGTATTCTCCTATTAGTGGCAGGGTTGTGTGAAATAGAACCTACAAGACAAGGTTCAAATACAATAGTCAGAATTAAGATAATAGTAAACATGAGAAAAAACATATGTAAGATATTCACCAAAAATTACCTCTACACGAAGGGTAACAGAAGGACCAACAATAAATATTCCCGCTGGAGAAAGGGAGGGAGACCTGATAGGGGGACTTACAGTTGTAGTCGCCTGTAAGGTAGACATATGTATAAATAAGTAGCCAAAATAAATTATGACTTAAAAAATGAAGAAAAAAGAAGAAAAGTACTTAAGGATATGTTTGAGTACCTTCATAGCATGAAAAAACATGGAAGACCCCCTCGCAGAGGTGGAAACATAGTGGAAAGCTGTAGAATACATAAAAATATTTTTTTTAAATAAAGTAGAATGGATAAATAATATAAGAGGATCTTAAAGTATTAAGAACCTTACCTCCCTAGAAACACCTAAAGAGGAGACGACCATGGAGTTTCTCTCAGGAAAGAATGGGAGTCTGCGAATGGGGGCATGTGAAAATGAGAGGGTGGCTTCCACCCCTGAAGGAACAGACACCTCTGGAGAAGCATCCTGCATAAAAGAAGAAACCAAGTTGAGATATTAGAAAATGAAGTGAAAAAATGAAAAGAAATAAAGAAAATGATAGAGGCATGTACGGTGGAAAGGAGAGGGGCTTGCCCATATGGAAGTTTACCAATAGTGGGGCTGAAGGTTGATGGGGAGTTGATCATGGTATCATCCTCACTATCAAGTCCCCTCAAAATAAAACACAAGTGTCAGATCGATAATCATCAGGAGGATAAATATTACCCATGTTATTTGAAGAAGAACTGTTGTCATCACTGGAATGGGTGCTTCCATAATCAACCAGTTAATCTTCAAGTGAATAGGAAGGGAAATTAGCAGTGAAACCTCATGGCTAGAAGTTTCACTAAGTAAAAAGGAGTTAGCAAATGACCTTGAGCAACAGGAATGGATAAAATATATGGGTCATGTGTTCAAATGCCCAAGGCTTTATAGCATTGCTAGCGAATAGTTTGGTATGTCTTTTTAACCCCAAGGGTATCGATGCCTGACCCTTGGTTTGGAACAGAAGAAGGATTAACAGACTCAACACCAAACTTCTTCTTCTTTTTATTGGCTCTAGTCTTCACATGAGAAGGAGGGGAAACAAGAGTACTAATAAGGACATGACCAAAGTTTGACACATCGGTGTCTTGAAGTTTTATTTTTGAGGAGGCTTCATACGTGGCCATCCCCTTCCTTCTTGATTTAACAGGATGAGGATTAGGGCACTTGACATATATGGATTTATCGAGCAATAGCTTCACCTTAATAGGAATGACTTGCTCTAGGGGTGTCTTCCTAACTATGCTACGATACCATGGGTCTTTTTGGGTCCTCTTGCCCAAATACTTGTCATTTCTTGGGATCTTAGTGGGGATTGTCTCTCCAGGAACATCCACTGTACAATTTTGGATTAAAGACAGCTGCCTCCGCCACAAACTTAACCATGAGTGGCTGAATGAAGGACGTTAGTCTCAAGCAGATACAAAAATGACACCAAGGCCATTAGTCCTATGCAACATCCCCTTGAAGATAAAATTGGCATAGGCCTACAGGTATAGTTCTAAGGGGAAGTTCTCGATGTATAGGTGGGGGTATGGACTTATTGATCATAACCAAATTATCTCTTCACTCCCCCAGAATGGTAGAATTATGCACCTTGACCTAACTCGGTCAAGGAAGGAAGAGTGCAAGGGAGAATCATGGTCATCATAGAGATGTGGGGGCAGGTAGAAATAAACTCGACATCAGAGGGACAGTAGAAAGTTCACCTAGAATCTAAGAAGGAGACCCATGAAAAAACCCACCCACTCTCTCGCAATAGGGGTGAAAGAAAAATTCATTAACATTGTCATTAATAGGGTTTAGGTGACTCTTGGTATTCTTTTTGTACCACGGTAATCCGAGGGGCATCACTGTGACAAGCACGTGTCTTTGGGACAAAGTTGGGAAATCTCTTAAGGAGAAAGGTCATAAAAAAAGGAATTGGCAAGACTAGTAACATTGTGACAACCATAAGATCTTTCCAAATCTACATGAGAATAATCTAATCAAGTATAAGGAGCTTAGGGTAAGGGATAAAAGTGGAACATCCACCCCTCGAGCAAGTTTAATTGTTATTTTGAACAGAAACCCATGAGGGGAGTCATCTATCCTCCATGATAATAGAAACCTTTTTAAGAAAGTAATAAAAACTACAGCTGAATGTGGAGGGGAATTAATTTTAGGCCTATCTTGCTTATTGAACCCATGCCCAAACCTTCTCCTTTGTGAAGGGGCTCAAAATCCCTGAGCCGATATCTTTGCCATTTTGAAAAGGACTCCTTGGTATCACTAGTCTTATTAATAAAAACATAGTGAGGACACTTAGAAAGGGCTTGGTGGAGTTCTTGATACATATTCTTCTATCCTCGAAACCATGAGTAAAAACGCTGCTCCCCGAGAAAGGGAGGCCTGTCAGATCACAAATATCCTCCAAGGTGATGGTGAACCCACCCCAACTAGTGATAAAAGTATAGGAATCCTACATCCAATGAGATGACAAAAAATTAAAGGTAGAATAATACTTAGCAATTATGCAAGACTTTAGGCTGTCGGTAGTCATGGTCAGGATAATCCCCTTGATGGCCTCCTTATAGGAAGCGCCAATAAGTACGTAATCTTTCCAAAGGACCAACTTGTCTACCGCACCTCCATAAATATTAAGATTTATGTTCGAATAAAGTAAGTCACCCATATCCAATTTAACCTTCAAAACACTGTCAAGAAAAAACAATAGGAAGGTCATTGGACTTGCCTTAGCCTAGATAAGAATGTTCTTTAATCTTCACAATAAACTCCTCCTTGAATTGTTCAAGTGACGTCAGGAATGTATCCTTCTCCCCAATGTAAGGGGCAAGACGGTAGAGGCCAAAGTCCTTTTTTGAGTGACTTGTGAGATACTCCCCCTGAGACTTGGAAAGGGAAACATCAGCAAAAACCCCACCAATAATGGCAGCAATAGAGGAAGTGATGGAGGTAGACATGGTGGTAAAGCCAGTGGAAAAAATAGTGGATATGGCCATAAAAATGGGCAAAGAAACCATTAGCAATCCGCCAGTGGTGGTGGCGAGGCTGGCAGAAGCTGTTTGGGTCGAAGAAGCCATTTGAAAAGGCGAAGGTTCAAGGTTTTGTTAAAAAAGGCTATGGAAGTTTTGAGAATGATAGTAGTTTCCTCTCTCTAAAACTTAGAAATAAAGGTTTGACTGCCTAAGGTATATAAAAGATGTTTTAAATGACCTTTTATACCAAAGAGAGTAGGCATGCTACGACATCTAAAAGTCGGTCAAATCATTACCCAAATGATGGGACATCGATTACTAAGATGACACTTGTTGCCTCGAGACATCAAACATGGGGAGGAGTGACAAGGTCATTTAATGTTCCCAGAGGAATGATGAAATAGAAAATGAATATTTCAAATTCCAAGTAAAAGAAATGATTTTGTATAAATCCCTTTGGTCTTCCTAGCACAAAGGACTTTGCATGGGGGGGATAATGTAGAGGGGCATCCACTCGTTAGTAGACTCACAAAGACCTGTGCGAGGGTGTCCACCACCAGTGGCCCCATCTCCACTAATTTTACCAGAAAGTATGTGAAAGGCGAGGGGGACCACCACAAGTGGTTCCAATCCCTAAATTCAATAACAGAATGAGAAGGGGCGAGGGGTCCACCTAGATTGGCCTCACTGCCCAAGAGAAATACTAGATAATATGCATAGGGTGGCCCCACTCCCCAAGATTAGTACTATATAAAAATAAACTCGACATCAGAGGGACAATAGAAAGTGCCCCTAGAAGCTAAGAAGGAGCCCCATGAAAAAAAACCACCCACTCCCTCGCAATAGGGGTGAAAGAAAAATTCATTAACATTATCAATAAGAGGGCCTAGGGGACTCTTGGGATTATTTTTGTACCACGATAATCCGAGTGGCATCACCATGATAGGCACGAGTCTTTGGGGGAAAGTTGGGAAATCTCTCAAGGAGAAAGGTCATAAAAAAAGAATTGGAAAAAATAGTAACAATGTGACAACCACAAGATCATTTCAAATACACATGAGAACAATATAAGGAAGTATAAGGATCTTGGGGTAAGGGATACAAGCGGAACATCCACCCCTCGAGCAAGTTTAATAGTTATTATGAACAGAAACTCATGATGTAAGTCATCTGTCCTCCCTGATAATAGAAACCTTCTTAAGAAACTAATAAAAAATGTACTTGAATGTGCAGGGGACTGCCGATCTTTCTTATTAACCCCCTGCTCGAACCTTCTCCTTTGTGAAAGGGCTCAAAATCCCTGAACCAATATCTTTTCCATTTTGCAAATGGGTGCTTGGTGGCACTAGTCTTATTAATAGAAACATAGCGAGGACACTTAGAAAGGGCTTAGTGGATTTCTTGATACATATTCTTCTCCTCAGTACCCTCGAAACCATGAGTAAAAACATTGCTCCCCAAGTAGGGGAGGCCTGTCAGCTCACAAATATCCTCCAAGGTGATGGTGAACCCGCCCCAGCTAGTGATAAAAGTATGGGAGTCCATAATCCAAGGAGATGCCAATAAATTGAAGGTAGAAGAATACTTAGCAACAATGTAAAACTTTAGGCTGTCGATCGTCATGGTAGGGATATGCCCCTTGATGGCGGCGTTATAGGAAGCGTCAACAAGTACGTAATCTACCCAAAGGTCAAACTTGTCTGCGGCACCTCCATAAATATTAAGGTTTATGTTCGAATAAAGGAAGTCACCCATATCCACTCTAACCTTTAAAATCCTATCAGGAAGAAACAATAGGAAGGTCATTGGACTCGCCTTAGCCTAAATAACACTGCTCGTTAATCTTCACAATAAACCCCTCCTTGAATTATTCAAGTGAGGTCATGAAAGTATCCTTCTCCCCAAAGTAAGGGGCAAGACGGTAGAGGCCAAAGTCCTTCTTCGAGTGACTTGCGAGATACTCCATCTGAGACTTGGAAAGGGAAACATCAGAAGAAACCCCACCAATAATGTCAGCAATAGAGGAAGCGATGGAGGTGGCCACGGTGGTAACGCCAATGGAAATAATAGTGGATACGACCATAAAAATGGGCAAAGAAACCACTTGCACTCCTCCAGTGGTGGTGGCGATGCTAGCAGAAGCTGTTTTGGAGGAAGAAGCCATTAGAAAAAGCAATGGTTCAAGGTCTTGATAAAAAGGGCTATGGATGTTTTGAGAATGATGGTAGTTTCCTCTCTCTAAAACATAGAAACAAAGGTTTGAATGCCTAAGGTATAGAAAAGATGTTTTAAATGACCTTTTATACCGAAGAGAGTAGGCACGCCATGACGTCTAAAGGTGGTTCAAATCATTTCCCAAATGATTTGACGTCAGTTACTAAGATGACACTTGTCTCCTCGAAACCACAAACATGGGGAGGAGTGACAGGGTCATTTAATGTTCCCAGAGCAATGATGAAATAGCAAATGAATCTTTCAAATTCCAAGTAAAATAAATGATTTTGAATAAATCCCTTTGGTCTTCCTAACATAAAGGACTTTTCATGAGTGGGGCTAATGTAGAGGGGCATCCACTCATTAGTAGACTCACAAAGACCTGTGCGAGGGACTCCACCATGAGTGACCCTATCTCCACTAATTCTACCAGGAAGTATGAGAAGTGCACGGGGTTCCACCAAAAGTGGATCCACTCCCTTAATTCAATAACAGAATGAGCAAAGGGCGAGGGGGTCGACCTAGATTGGCCCCATTTCCCTAGAGAAATACTAGATAATATGCATAGGGTGAGGGGATCCACCATGATTGGCCCCACTCCTCAAGATTAATACTACATAGAAATAGACTCGACATCAGAGGGACAATACAATGTTCCCCTAGAAGCTAAGAGGGATCCCCATGAAAAAAAAACACCCACTCCCTCGCAATAGGGGAGAAAAAAAAATTCATTAACATTATCAATAAGAGGTCCTTAGGGAATCTTGGGGTTCTTTTTGTACCATGGTAATCTGAGTGGTATCACTGTGACAAGCACGATCTTTGGGGAAAGTTGTGAAATCTCTCAAGGAGAAAGTTCATAGAAAAGGAATTGGCAAAACTAGTAACAGTGTGACAACCAAAAGATTTTTTCCAAATCCACATGAGAACAATCTAACCAAGTATAAGAAGATTAGGGTAAGGGATACAAGGTGAACATACACCCCTCGAGCAAGTTTAATAGTTATTCTGAGAAGAAACTCGTGAGAGGAGTAATTTATCCTAACTAAGAATAAAAGTCTTCTTAAGAAAGTAATAAAAAAATGCAGCTGAATGTGGGGAGGACAAAATTTTAGTCCCATCTTGCTTATTGACCCCCTTCTCGAACCTTCTCCTTTGTGAAGGGGCTCAAAATCCATGAACCAATATCTTTGCCATTTTGTAAATGAGTGCTTGGTGGCACTAGTCTTATTAATAGAACATAGCGAGGACACTTAGAAAGGGCTTAGTGGAGTTCTTCATACATATTCTTCTCCTCACTATCCTCGAAACCCTGAGTAAAAACCTTACTCCCCAAGTAGGGGAGGCCTGTTAGGTTGTAAATATCCTCCAAGGTGATGGTGAACCCACCCCATCTAGTGATAAAAGTATGGGAATCCCTAATCCCACAATATGCCAACAAATTGAAAGTGGAAGAATACTTAGCAATAGTGTAAGACTTTGGGTTGCCGATAGTCATGGTTAGGATAAGCCCCTTGATGGCGGCGTTATAGGAAGCGTAAACAAGTACTTAATCAACCCAAAGGTCCAACTTGTCTACAGCCCCTCCACAAATATCAAGGTTTATGTTTGAATAAAGGAAGTCACCCATATCCACTCTAACCAATAAAATGCTATCAGGAAAAAACAATAGGAAGGTCAGTGGACTCGCCTTAGCCTAGATAAGACTGTTCGTTAATCATCACAATAAACTCCTCCTTAAATTGTTTAAGTGAGGTCAAGAAAGTATCATTCTCCCCAAAGTAAGGGGAATGATGGTAGAGGACAAAGTCCTTTTTCGAGTGACTTACGAGATACTCCCTTTGAGACTTGGAAAGGGAAACATCACCAGAAACCCCTCCAGTAATGGTGGCAATAGAGGTGGCCATGGTGGTAACGCTAGTGGCCAAAATAGTGGATACAACCATAAAAATGGGAGAAGAATTCATTAGCAATCGTCTAGTGCTGGTGGAGATGATGGGAGAAGCTGTTTGGGAGGAAAAAGCCATTAGAAAAAGCGACGGTTCAAGATTTTGTTAAAAAGGGCTATGGAAGTTTTGATAATGATAGTAGTTTCCTCTCTCTAAAACATAGAAAGAAAGGTTTAAATGCCTAAGGTAGAGCAGTTTTAAATGACCATTTATACCGAAGAGAGTAGGCACGCTACGATGTCTAAAAGTGGGTCAAATATTTACCCAAATGATGGACACCAGTTACAAAGATGACACTTGTCTCATTGAGACCACAAACATGGAGAGGAGTGATAGGGTCATTTTATGTTCTCATAGTAATGATGAAATAGCAAATGAATTTTCAAATTCCAAGTAAAAGAACTGATTTTTTATAAATCTGTTTGGTCTTCTTAACACAAAGGACTTTGCATGGGGGGATAATGTAGAGGGTCATCGACTCATTAGTAGACTCACAAAGACCTGTACAAGGGAGTCCACCATGAGTGGGCCCATCTCCACTAATTATACCAGGATGTATGTGAAGGGAGAGGGAGTCCACCACAAGTGGCTCCACTACCTAAATTTAATAACAGAATGAGCAAAGGGCGAGGGGTCCCACCTAGATTCGCTACACTACCCAAGAGAAATACTAGATAATATGCATAAGGTGAGGGGATCCACCACGAGTGGCCCCACTCCCCAAGATTAATACTACATAGAAATAGACTCGACATCAGAGGGAATGTAGAATGTTCCCCCAGAAGCTAAGAAGGATCCCCATGAAAAAAAACCACCCACTCCCTCGCAATAGGGGGGAAAGAAAAATTCATTGGACTTTAGTAAGAAAAAAATGTCATTTGTCAGAGAGGACAGGCGACTAATATACATATAGGGATAAAAGGTACATTTTAGACCTTATCACTAGGTTCCCTCTCATATTTCGTGCCAAAAATGCCAAGCCTACCCTAGTATATACCTATAAATGGCACACTTTGGTTAGATCAATAAGAGATAGAAAACTTAATTTTTCATTATTACTCTGCCAAATTGTACCAGAAATATTATTATCTCTCTACTCTATATCTAAGTGTCAAAGTGATTGCCTCTCCATTCCCTCTTTACAACCATTATATTTAGGAAATCTTTCTCTCATATATCATTGTTATTTGTGGAATTTGCTATTCTCTACTCTCTTTTAAGGAAGAAGGTCAGAGTCATTACTCTATTATTACAAGAAGTGCAA
This sequence comes from Sambucus nigra, assembly GCA_949130495.1. Lineage (NCBI taxonomy): Eukaryota > Viridiplantae > Streptophyta > Magnoliopsida > Dipsacales > Adoxaceae > Sambucus > Sambucus nigra. Next base: position 275,092,463 of record OX422209.1, on the reverse strand, counting down.
GGTTTTCTCATATAGCTTCTCTTGATACTTTGAAGATCATGAAGATAGAATCTGTGGAAGTGAATCACACGTTACCCACTCCAATTATACATAGAACCTAGGGAATATAAGCGAACCGGTTCATAATGTCAAGGACAATTCATAGGGATAAAAGAGTTTACTCGACCAATTCAGAGGTTTGACGCCAATTCTGAAGACTAAATTAATTTCAAGGACCTAAAGAATGTATATGACCAAATGAGAGGGACGATGCCAATTCTGAGGGCTAAAAGAGTGTAGACGAATTTAGAGGTCGAGGCCAATTTCTGAGGGACTAAGTCAATTTTCAGGACATAAATAAGTGTATGCAATCAGTTTAGAGGATCATGGGGATATATGAGATATAAAAAAGTGCATGTGACCAATTTAGAGTATCGTGGCCAATTCTGAGGTCCAAGGTAGATTCTGAGGACCTAATGGATGTATGCTATTGATTTACAGGCTCTCAAATAATAAGATAAATTCAAAGAGCCTAAAGTGTGTATGCAATCAATTTATAAGATAGTGGACAATTTTGAGGGCCTAACGGGTTAAAAGGTCAATTATGTGAACCTAAAGGGTGATGAGGTCAATTTTTTAGGCCTAAATGATGGAAAGGTAAATTATGCGGACCTAAGTGGTGAAAAGATAAATTTTGTGGACATAATGGGGAAGATATCAATTATGCGAACCTAAATTGTGAAGAGGTTAATTCTACAAACCTAAAGGGCGGAGAGGTTAATTCTGTAGACCTAGAGGGAAGATAGGTCAATTAAGTAGGCCTAAAAGGTTGAAAGGTCAATTATATAGACATAATTGGTAAAGAGGCCAATTTTACATACCTAATGGTGAAGAAGTCAATTATGTGGACTTAAAGGTTGGATAGGACAATTCTGCGGACTTAAGTGCTAAAGAGATCAATTTTACGGACTTAAGTGGTTAAGAGGTCAATTATGCAAATCTAAAGGCTGTGGAGGTCAATTATTTAAATAAAAAGGGTGGAGAGGTCAATTTCACAAACCTAAGTGGTGAAGAGGTCCATTTTGTGAACTTATGTAGTGAATATGTCAATTTTGTAGACCTAAAGGGTGGAGAGGTTTATTTTGCGGACCCAAATGGCGAAGAGGTCAATTATGAGGAGTTAAAAGGTGAAAAGTAAGTTTGGAATGAATGTGCAATGAGGTGTAATTCTCTATAAAGCTTGGGATTGTTTTAAGAGACGTTGGAATTTTTTGATGAGTTTTCAACGCTTGGATAATTTTGATGTTTTTTTTATGAGATATAATGTGCAATTTTTGCAAAATTGAAGTTTTTTAGATTTTTGGAATTCTTGATAATTTTTCCTTTCGGGATTTATGTTATTGATTTTAATTATTTTCTTCATTCTTTATCCTAGTAGACCATGCTTGTATTGACGTCTTGGTTGCGGGACAACCGATATTAGATGGACTCCATGGCCGAGCATATACTGATGGGGGCTCGATCCTTCAGGGAACCATTGATAACTCCTAATGATCCTCTACCGAAGGTGAATACTAGAATTAATGTGTCTACTTATCATTGTCACAGGATGCATATTCGCTAAGATCCTTAAGGCGGTGAGTTTTAGGCTTAGGGTTTGAATGGTCGGGATGCTCCTCGATAATTTTGATTTTTTTTCTTATTTTCTTGGAAAATTTAAAAGTAATGACAAATATATATAAAATGATGTATATTATTTTATTTTGGGGTTATCTTAAATTAATGGCCTAGCCTAGACGCTCTTTAATTTTGCGCTGAGGGATTTATTCGGATGAAAGGTATGAAAATTTAAAATATGTGTCTTTTGGATATTCAAAGAAAGAAAAGACCGATAAACCCTTTTTGTAAAAACTTAACTTTGATAGGGGTTTATTTTTAAATGATGGAAACAAAAAAGGAAATAGTGAAACTTCCTAAAAGGGGTTGCATCGATCAAAAAGTCCCTAGCCTACATATTGGCATACCAGTAAAATTATAGTTACTTTTCGGCGATGATTGTCCTCCTGTTGCATCATTGGTACTTATGTTTTATTGTTTTGTGGGAAATTTTGATTATAAAAGGGGACTATGGGTGGAGACTTCAGTCAAAACTCAGGTCTTTTTTCTCCTTTTTCTTTTATAGAGTTTTTTGTTTTCCTAAATTTCCATTCCCATGACTTGAACCTTTTCCACTTATCTTGAAGGGTTGGAAGGCATATGCTTGTATAGTTTCAAATATGAGGCATTCGACCTTAAAATGAACACTCATTCAATTAACTGGAACCTTTTGGAAGAATCTTTGCATTTTTGGTACCGTAACGACCATATGTTCCTCTTTAGCTTGGTTGAATTTTTCCCCACCTATGAAGAATTTTCTGCCATGTTGGATGTTGATCTTCAAGTTTTCGTAGCCATGCATGGATTTTCTCATTCCCCTGAGTGTCTTTAGCTGAATTGCTAAGTATTTCACTGTAGTACTAAACTCTGTGCATCGGAGGTAATATAAGGACAATGGCTTTGTCGGTGTACTGGCTTTGGGACTAACTGCTAAGATTTTTCTGGTGACAGGCGATAAAAGTAGGGACTATTAAATGTCCACCTTTCTACTATGGATGTCTTACCATTTTCACCCTAATCTACCATATTTGTGGAAACATTGAGTGGTCTGGATGAATGGAAGGAAGGTCAGTTCACTTTTTTGTGCGACAACCTTGTGATGTTCATATGGTTATTTGAGAGGCTTCACCACCCGGTAACTGGCATCCTAAATTTTTTTGCACGTAATTTCAAGGTTTTTGTCCTTTAAGTGTATCACTGGGTTCATTGGATTTATGATAATGGATATAGACAACTCCATTGGTTGGTGTCGTGGTGGGGAGAGTTTCATCCTATTTTTTAATTGGACAACTACCACTATTCTCAACTCGTTAGTCTTCATCAGACTTCATTCTACTTTCCTGGGTAATTTCTTCATCATGTGGGATAGGAACAATTTGTCCCTTCATGGATAAAAAATTTCATTTAAGTGGAGGGTTTGAACGAGTCCTTGAGGATGACCTTGGGGCCCTTGTGGCAACGTCACTGTTCATCCATCAGTCCGTCCCAATATGCGGGGGAAGCTGTTGTGATGCCTAGGGATTATCTGTGGTAGTTGTGGAAGAATGATGTTAAAAAGGTTTGTGATTAGGACATAGGGAAAATATGGCTCATAATGGTTAGGTATGTTGAAGGAGGTGTGGTGATGACGTCCAACCTATTTAAGGAATACCTCCATATTGAGCGTATAAGGAAGTGCAAGCAGGATTAGGTTTTTTAGGGACCTCCGGGAGTAGCAACGGTGGTGATAATGATGATGAGGCAGGGCCTTCTCATAATTGAGATGGATTTATAAAGATTTATTAATGTTGGTTTGGCTATAGGTGTGTATGTGTTTATGCTGGGGTATGGATATTGGGTAGGAAATATTATTATAGTTGGTAGGTGGGTTGTTTATGTAAGTTTAAGGGAATTTTCTTGTCATTGATAGTTCAAGTCACTGCCATTTTTTAAAATAAAGATGAAATAAATAATAATTTCTATGTATTTTTTTGTGTCTTTTTAATAATCTCATTATGTTCAATCTGTCTATACCGATCACTAAGTCGTACATAATAATTTTGTTAACTTAAAAATGATGATAAAGACTAGCGTTTCTTAGCGAGAGAAAATAATAACATTATGTGAAAAAAGGACTACGCCCAAAATGAATTTATGGGATGCCTATGTACATCTATGACGATACAAAATTATTTGTAAATTTAAAAAGGGTTTTGAGAGAATTAGGTCACATATAGTTCTTGAAAAGGGAGAAGAGATGAGTTATTTTTAAGAATAGATTAGAGGTGAGAAGTGCATTGTGCTACGAGAGTCGAATCAGGGGTAAAATTTCTTTAGATGGCCCAAAATGACGACACGTGCCATTTCATCTCCATAAATGTCTATGACATAATGACGCCACGTGACAGAACTTTCCAAATGATTTATTTCCCACTCCAATTGGGGTTAAATTTACCTCATGGGACCCAAATTGTCTCTATAATTTCCTTGAGAGTGAGGTCTCCTTCTTGTACCCTACGGTCTTTGACTTTTTTATTGAACAATTGTGCAATGAGACACTGATACCCATGTATGTGGTATAAAGATTTCAATCGATTTTCATCCAAGAGTTAAACCTCATCGTAATGAATTTTTTGACGATCAGCCTCTCAGACTTGAATTTCAAGTAAGACTCCTAGGGAGGGTACCTCAAGTTCAATGGGTAAAACTATTTCCATGTTATATACCAAGGCATAAGTGATAGCCCAAGTGGGCATTCTAAAACAAACCTGTGGTAGGCCAAAACAATCATAAGGGATTCGACCTGTCCAAACCCTGGAACTGTTAAGTATCTTGTTGATTATGTTTTTTAGGTTTTTATTAGAGGCTTCAAAAGGACCATTGGTTTATGGTTGATAGGGAGAAGACTCATGCATCTGAATTTTTTACTCTTCGACTACTTCACTATCTTTAATTTCAAAATGTAGACCATAATCTAATACTATCTCGTGATGGACCCCGTAGAGGCTTATGATATTCTTTCTAATGAATGTGGCTATTTTTGGCATTCAATACATATATGACTCTTCATTAGCCCATTTGGTAAAATAATCAATGAATATGAGGATGAATTCATTTTCATTTAAGGCCTTGGGAGTAACTTTACCAATGATGTCAATGCCCCAAGTTGAGAAGGGAGAGAGAGAGTGATATGCCAAGTTTGACCTCATCTTCATAATCATACAGAAGTGAGATGTTAGAACTCAGGATGCCTCAGCCAATACTGACTCCGCTCATGGATCAGCTCAAGATGCCTTGGCCTCAGCCTTCAGTAACTAGCCTAGATGGGTTACCAACACTGTTCTCAGATATTAAGCACCCTCGTCCTCGGATTCACCCAAGCCGAAGAGGATAGGCTGAGACTAGTCAACATCACAAGCATCAACTCTCTAGTGATTAAGGGATCTATAAGTCTAACCTCGGCCAATGTGGTCAGTCGGGGTCATATTGCTGACAGAGCGTGTACATTTGGAGACGTGTGGAGACGTGCACATCAATGTGTGACACATTTGAACTAAAAGTGTTATACCCAGATCATTCCCTTACGTGAGGGAATATTTTATCCTCGTGACATACATGTGATAAAGACAGCTGGCTCTTCCTCATTCGCTAGGAACATTCTACACATGCTTATTATATGCTTTGGGGTTCAATACACCCCCAAGGCACTATAAATACATCTTATCTCCTTCATTATAAGGGATGGCTGAATCGAAACCCTACAAAAACTCTGCTCATTTGTATCCAGAAGAGAGAAAAATCTTGAGTGTTGTAACTCGGGCAATTAGAGCCATATTTGCTAGTGGATTTCATTCACACACACACACAGTGTTATAGGCTTCGACCGAACCACTTAAATTCTGGTGTTCTTCCTCTTTTCCTCATCTCTCTCTAATAATATATTTCTATATTTCTGTTGAATTTTTTTCATTACTATACTGGTGTGAGCATATTCCTCACTATGACCTGGTGGTGCTATTTTCAACATCGTTAGTCTAGCACCGTCTATGGGAACGAGAATTATCATCTCTTACCTTCTCTAGCTTGTACTCATCGGAGTCTCTGGTGGTGAACCAGTCCTCCCCTTTTGTGGAGCTATTTCACTATTAAAGAGATCTTGTTGAGCTTCTAAGATTTAACTTTTTAGTTACAGGTCATCCATCAGGTTTAAAACATGGCATCATAATTTTCACCACCACCACCAGTGGGTGGTGGATCCAATACCATCCAGCCTCCTCAATCACAAATGGATAATGTAGTGGCGGCTCTCCGCTCCCTAGTGGCCAGCCAATAGTTATTGAAACAGAAGTTCGCTACCCTTAACCAAAAAGTGATCAGGCCCAATAGAGACAATATGATAACTCCGTAAGCAAATGAAGAATGATAAGATTTGGAGGTCAGGGGATCACCCCAGTCCCCACACAAGGATCTCCCTTATGAGCATAGGCATAAAGACATGGCTAACCTTAGGCATTTACGCTTGGGGAGGCCAAGTCAGCGGTGCCCCAACGATGAGCAGAAAGAGTGTTAGGAGGAGAAAGATAGAACTTGTTAGGATCCCTACTAGATCACAGGTGGCACTATGAGACCGATTTAACCAAACGAAGGATATACTAGAAGTCCGAGTAGAGAGTGTAGGCCAAGGGCATCAACCCTAGATAGGTTAAGTAGGGGGAGCCCTTTGATAGGCTCGGCCCAGCACCAAATGATCTAAGAAATCTCCTTTCCATATCAAGAAGTATATATGGTTCTCGAAGGAATAATTGGGGTAACAGTCATCAAAACCTAAGAGACCGAGACGAGGAGAAAAGAGAGGTAAACAATCGATAGAGAACGACACCGAGAGAACCTATTGTTAGGCCAAATGATAAAGAGGGTGTCGAAGAGAATATGGACGAGGTGGTGGTAGCCGAAAGACCTTGGAATGACTCCATACAATGGTTGGAAGATAAGATAGGTAACATATTGAAGTGTCGAGCTTATAGAGGGGATATAATAAAGGCTTCACCTTTGTGGCCTGGATTATGAGTTATCCAACTCCAGTCAAATTCAAGACTCTAGTGGTTAGATCCAAGTATGATGGGAGAATTAATCTGGTTCACCATGTTGAGATGTACCAGTTAGTTGTAGATATTTACTCAGTCTTAGATGAGATGAGGTTCCGTTCCTTTTCAATCACTTTGACTGAAGCAGATCATGTTTGGTTTATTTCACTCCTAAAGAGTTCAGTTGTGAACTTCAGGCAACTCACAGAGAGATTCATACACAACTTATGTTTCAAGGTATGACCCGAAAATAAGACTTCTCACATGTTGTATGTCATGAAGGGAAAAAATGAGAGTATCAGGTAGTACATAGCAAGATTTAAGAAGAAAAAGTTATAATTTAAGGATTATAAATAAAGTATTGCGATGATAGCACTGATAGGAGGTCTACAAAAAGAGAAATTGCTCTCGAAGCTTGCTGAGGACCCACCTAAATCTATGGAAGAGCTATTGGCGATGGCTGATAAGGCCATGAACGTCGAGGAAGCTATGGTAACAAAGTATGACGATGAAAAGGGGATGAGCAGTGGGGGTAAGTTCCAAAAGAGGAGTAAAGATGGAAAAAAGAGATCGGTAGATGATAAGTTTACCGACTACACTCTCCTCACGATCAACTCCGAGCATATCTTGAATGAGATCAAGAATTATCGGTCCCTGAGGTGGCTCAAAAAGGTAAAAGGTCCCCCTTACAAGAGGAAAAAAACTTATGGTGTGAATTTCACTAGAACAATGGACACATGATCGATAAATGTTTTTTTCCTGAAGGACAAGACTGAGAAGATGCTTAAGGATGGGAAGCTGAGGAAATATCTAAGCAGTGGTATTCCAAGAGGTGGCTGAGATGACCCCAGAAAAAGAAGAGATGATAAGTTCAAAGAAGATGCTCTCGAGAAAAAGGAGGATTCCTTAGACAACGACGATAGGTATGACCCATACCTATTACTGAAGGGAAATGGTGCCAAAGGTCGCTTTAATATGATCTTGTTAGATGTAAAGATGATTTGTAGGGGGATAGCAGGAGGAGGCTCAGAGGTAGCCGAGAGAAAGGAACATGTTGAAGAGGTCAAAGCTCTTACCAAAGTTGAAGCGGTTACCTCGGCTGCACTAAGCGCTAAGTTAAAGAAAATAAGTGGAAATAGACACTTTGATTATTGGTTTTTCAAGACATGACTTCAAAGGTATCCTATCTCCCCAAGATGACCCTCTGGTGATTACAACCAGAGTTTATGGATATGACGTGCTAAGAATATTGGTCGACTAAGGAAGCTCAATCGATGTTATGTTCTGGCTATGCTTTAAATGCCTAAGGGTCAGCAATAGGAGACTTGTGCCTTGTCATCACCACTTGATTGGATTCAATGATGGGAAATTTCATCCATTAGGAATTTATGAGATAGGCGTCAGGATGGGAGCTATTTGGTCAAAGAAGATCATAAATAAGGTCAATTTTTTTGTAATGGATGAAAGTGTATACGCATCTTATAACATTATCATGGGAAGAGTGGCCCTCAAAGAGTTTGAGGTTGTTGCCTCCATTGTAAACCAAATGGTGAAAATGCCAACTCTTTATTGGGTAGGGGAAGTCCAAGGTGATCAAGTATTGGCACGTGAATGCTACTTCAACTCAGCCGAGGAGAGGGAAACTAACAAGAAAGCCACTATAACGTATAGTATTGATACGTTGGACCCTAGAGACGGGATAAAATTGAAGAAAGGGGACGCTACGGAGGAGGTAGAATCCATCTTCCTCAATGAGGACGAGCTAAAAAAATCATCCAATTTGGAAAAACCCTAAAGACAGAGGTCAAAGAAGAGATAGTTAAATTATTAAGGCAGAGACAAATTTTTTTTGCTTGGATCCACAGAGATATGCTCGGCATGGGCTTGAAAGTTCTCTCTCATGTAATTAATATAGCCGACGATGCGAGACCAATTCGATAGAGAAGATGAGTTTACTCGCGAGAGAAATATGATGTCATTTGGGAAGAGTGAAAAAGTTAGATAAGGCAGACCTCATAAAAAAGGTCATCTACTGAGAGTGGTTGGCTAATGATATCATTGTTCCCAAAGCCATTGGCAAGTGGAGGATGTGTGTTGACTTCCAAAAGTTGAATAAAGCATGCCTGAAGGATAGTTTGCTATTATCGAGGATTGATCAGATGGAAGATGCTACAGCTAACCATAAATTAGTGAGCTTCATAGATGCCTACTTAGGTTACAACTAGATATTCATGGACCCGACTAACGAAGAGAAGATAATCTTTATAATCGGCAAGGGAACCAACTAGTACAATATCATTCCCTTTGGGTTGAAGAATGCTGGGGACACATATTAGAGGATAGTCAACAAAATATTTGAGGACTAGATCAAGAAGATAATGGAGGTGTGCATTGTTTATATTTTGACAAATAGCATCAAGGTCTGTACTCATGTGGCCGACCTTGAGTACACCTTTGACACGATGGACAAGTTCCGGATGAAGCTCAATCCTGCCAAGTGTGTCTTCGGCGTGGGAGAAGGAAAGTTTTGGGGATTTATTATAAACCAAAGAGCGATCGAAGACAAAGTCGAGAAGATCAAGGCCTTATTGGGTATGAATACTCCTACAGTCATAAAGAGTGTGCAGAGGCTCATTGGAAGAGTGGTGGGATTAAATAGGTTTGTGTCTAGAGCCACTAATAAATGCCTTCCTTTATTTGGAGTATTGAGAAATCTTTTCAATGGAATGGCGAGTCTGATAAAGACTTTAAATATGTGAAGTCCTACCTTAGCTCTCTACTTCTATTAGCTAGACAAGTTTAAGGGGATAAACTAAATCTTTATTTGGCAGTATTCGAGTTGTCCTTCAGCGTCGCTATTATAAGGGAAAAGGATGGAGTTCAAAAATTGGTCTATTTTAATAGTTAGGCACTCTAAGGGGACGAGCAGAGGTATCCCAAAATTGATAAGTTAGCTTATGCACTAATCCATGCCTCGAGGAAGATGAAGCCCTAATTTCATGCACATACCATGGTGGTCGTCACAGATTCCCCCCTCAGAAAGGTTATTCAAAGGACTAAAAATTCAGGAAGACTAATGGCTTGGGAAATAGAGTTTGGGGAGTTCGACATCATCTACCAGTCGAGAATAGATATTAAAGGTAAGGACCTAGATGACTTTGTGGTTGAGTTCACTTAGCATGAGGCCGACGCTAAAGATGTTGAAGCTACAACTTAGGGGCAAGAAAGTGTAGCATGTCCTCCCCTAGCTGAGGCCAAAATGAGTTCGATAAGAAAAAAAGTGTCTGAGAATGAGGAGGAAAGGGATATTTTTAAGAATGGAGCCTTAGAAGATGGGAGTTTTTCACCAAATAGTACTGTGTGGAGACTCTTTACTGATGGCTCTTTATATGAGAATGGAAGCGGGGAAGGATTGATAGCGTCGGCCCCAAATGGAACCGATATTGAGAACACATTGAGATTCAACTTCAAAGCTTCCAATAATGAATCTGAGTATGAGTTTCTCCTACCAGGTCTCTCCCCCACCCTATCACTAAATGTTGGCCAACTCCTTGTTCATAGCGATTCCAGGTTGGTTGTCAATCAAATCTTCTGGGCATACGAGGCTAAAGATGATAGAATGGAAAGGTACCTAGGGAAGGTTAAGACATCGTTGAGGAATTTCACTGAAGTAAAATTGAAGAGGATATTGTGTGTATTAATGGCCGAGACGATGCTCTGGCAAGGTTAGCTTCAGCCACCAGAACTAAAATAAGAAGAACTATCCCAATGGAGATTCTCCATTGGTCGATGATTAAGGGAGAAGAAAATATGGTGAAATTTTATTTCAATATGAGTATCGGAGCTTCATGGAGGGATCCTATCATTTTCTACATTAGATATAGGGAGCTGCCTGAGTCAAGAGTCGAGAATAAGAAATTTAGGTACAAAGCTGCCATGTTCTCCCGCATAGGAGATATCTTATACAAGAAAAGGGTTCTTTATCGCTCTCATCAGATGTGACCATCCATATGAGGTAGAATACATTTTAAAAGATGTGCATAAAGGATCGTGTTCCAACCACATTGGAGGATGATCGTTAACTAAGAGGATAATTACCAAGGTATATTGGTGCTCGAAGTTCGCTAAAGATGCATCGACATACATCAAGAAGTGCAATAAGTGCTATAGATTTTCCACAATACCCCACCAACCACATCAGTCTCTTACCTCCATTACATCCCCTTGGCCCTTTACATTTTAGGGGATTGACATGGTTGGACCACTACCAAGAGCTGTAAACTATCGCTACTTTATAGTGGCGATCGATTATTTTTCAATTTCGGTAGATGCCGAGCTGATGATAACAATCACAAAGAAGAAATAATTCCATTTCTTATGGAAAAATATCATCTGCAGGTACGACCTACCCAATACTCTTATGTAACAACCCGCGTAATGTTTGGGGTATTTTTAAAAATAGAGGAAAAATAAAGTTTATGATTTAATAATTTTTTTTGATCAATTATGTTGAGGATTATTGTTAAAGGCGAGAATTTCAAACGGTTTCGAAATAGAAGTTAAAATGGATTTTATATTGTTTTTTAAAAATATTGTCCCTTATAAAATTTTCTAGGCGAATTGTAAGATTTCCTGGACGATTGATCGATCCACGCCTGGGCCTCGATCGATCGATGCCTTCAGAAAACGGGCGCAACAAGCAGTTTTAAGATTTTGTGTTTGTTTCTAACTCCTACTTATTTTCCTTATAAAATAAGGTCATGGGTGACCCTTTTTGGTACAAATTTTTTGCAGCAAACATGTTTTTAATTCCTCTCTTTTTATACACAAATAAGTACTTTAATTTATGCATTCAACCTTAGGTTTTGAGGTGTTCTCGGGGGCTGTTTTGGTGTTGATTCTTGGAGAAGTTTTTGATGATTCTTGGAGGAGATTTTTTATGCATATTTCTGTGATTTCTGGGCCTATTTATGTGGTTTTTTTTTATGGTTTGAGGTATGGGGTTTTACACAATATGCTCCTTAATCTCACGAGTATTATTCTCGTTATTTTCTTGTGATTATTGACTCATATTTGAATTGATAAATTCATTTGGAAATATGGAAATATTTTGTTGGAATCAAATTTCGATACATGTGGTATTATATTTGGTGTTGAGTATGTTGTCATGAGATTTTAATATGGCACTGAGGTTGGGCACCCGCCAATATTCCTTTTTCCGGATATGCATAAAAATGCATAGGCACAGTACGGTGGTGAGGCCTGGTGACCCAGTTAATGTGTTATTGAGAAATTATATTGATATAATTTGTTATGAGATTCACTTTTGATTTGAATATTAGTATTCGTATTGTGACGTTTTATTCACCGTTAATATTTGTTGAGCATCTTTCCTATCGTATTGTGTACTTCCCCATATTTTCTTTTAGTGGCAGGTTCGCGTTGATTTTGGGTGCTTGGGATTTTTGGAGATGGATTTTAGCGTTGATTATTTTGGGAAGATTATTGGAGAATACAAGTTGGAAGAATTGCATTTATTTTGATGTATAGAGCATTTGGAGATTTATTTGTTTTCGAGATAGTTAGATTGTTGTAATTATTTGGAGAGAATTGTTGTATTTATTTGAGGAGATTGAGATTAGTGGTTTCTTTTCTATATTGGGATTTAGATTTTCTATAGCTTGTTATTGTGGAATTGTTTAGTTTTATCAAGTAGCGCGTCATTCGCTCTCCCCGGGCGGGCGGGGTGTTACATCTTATTTCTGATAATGGAGCACAGTTCAAGAACGTCTCCTTGGAAAAATATTATGAATGGGTCGGCATCAAGCAGTTCTTGTATGCTTCTGGCTGACCTTAGGCTAATGGGCAGACAAAAATAACAAATTGGACGATTCTTGATGGAATAAAGAAGAGGTTGGAAGATGCCAAAGGAAGGTGGGTTGAAGAAGTTTATGCTATCCTCTGGGCGTACATGACAACAGAGAGGACTTTTACTGGGGAAACTCCATTTATGTTGGCCTATGATTTAGAGGCAGTAGTGCCTACAGAGGTAGGTCTCCACACACACAGGGTTCATACCTTTTACCCATAAAGGAACATTGATGAATAAAGACTTGATTAAGACCTCGTGGAAGAAAGGAGAGAAGATGATGGGGTTAGGCAAGATGCCTACCAGTAAAGGACAATGAAGTTCTACAATAACATAGTAAAGGCACGACCACTGAAGGTATGAGACCTAGTGTTGAAGAAGACATGGAAGAAGCCTAACAAGGTTCATTCAAATTGGCATGTCCCATATATAATGGTTGAAGAGATATTAACAGGGATGTATATATTGGAGAATCTATAAGGAGAGCCGTTTTCCAACCCATGGAACATCGACCACCTCAAAAAGTATTACCAATAGAATGTCAGTCTTGTTAGTTTCTTTATAGTACTATGTCGATTTTTTAATACATGTATATGAAGTTAAGACGGTGAAAGAAATATGAATGAAGTTCAATAAAAATATCAATTGTTCTCTCATACGTTGTATACTTGCTTGAATATTTGTTGTTTTTGTGTATCAACTCATCTTAAGCTACAAAAAATCATTCGTGATGAAGAAGCCTTAAGTTTCCCTCGGTGATATGACAGTCTAGAAGGGGTTAACTTCATCCATTGACTGTCAATAACATCGAAAGACACTTATTATTAAACATCATTAACTTGATGGATTTTTCCCTCTCGATTGAGATGACAATGCATGAACGAGATGACACTCATCCATAGACTCTCAAAACGACGAGAGGGGACATGTTCTTAAACACCATAATTTGGTAGATGCAAATTAAAAATCACTTAACTGAGGTTCATTATTAAACATCATTAACTTGGTGGAAAAACTGTCTCGATGGAGACGACTGTGCATGTACGAAACGACACTCATCCATGGACTCTCAAAACAACGAGAAGGGACTTGCTCTTAAACATCATAATTTGGTGGGTCAAAATTAAAAATCACTTAATTGTGATTCATTACTAAACATCATTAACTTGGTGGATTTTACTCTCTCGATCGAGACGATAGTGCATGGACGAGACGACACTCATCCATGCACTTTTAAAACGAAGACATGGGACTTGATCTTAAACTCCATAATTTGGTGGATGCAAATTAAAAATCACTTATTTGAGGTTCATTATTAAACATCATTAACTTGGTGGAAAAACTCTCTTGGCCAAGACAACAGTGCATGGACGAGATGACACTCATTTGTACACACTCAAAATAACGAGAGGGGACTTGCGCTTAAACACCATAGTTTGGTGGATGAAAATTAAAAATCACTTAGTTGTGGTTCATTATTAAACATCATTAATTTGGTGGATTTTACTCTCTCGGTCGAGACGACAGTGCATGGACGAGACGCCACTCATCCATACACTCTCAAACCATCCATAAGTGGGCCATTTATATGCCAAGTGTGACCTAGTCTTCATGATCATACAGTCCCAGCTGTAGTTGACCTTCACCAACAATACAGAAGTGGGACGTTGCAACTCAGGATGCCTAGGCCAATAATGAATCAGATTGTGGAGCAGCTCATAATGCTCCAGCCTCAGCCTCAGCCTTCAGTAACTATCCAAGACGATTTACCTTCACTATTCTCAGAGATTGAGCACCCTTGTCCCTAGCTTCACCCAGGCCAACAAAGACAAGTTGAGACTAGTTAACATTAGAGACATCAACTCTCTAGCGATTCATGAACCTACAAGTCTAACCTCGTCCAATGTAATCGGTCGGGGTCATATTATTGATAAAGCGCATGCATTGGGAGACGCGTGGAGATGTGCGTGTGGATGTGTGACACAAGTGAACTATAATCGTTATACCCAGATCATTACCGCATGTGAGGGAATATTTGATCATCATGACATACATGTGATACAGATAGATGGATCTTCCTCATTGTCTAGGCACATTCTGTACATTCTTATTGTATGATTGGGGGTGCAATACACCCCCAAGGCACTATAAATACATCTTATCTCCTTCAATGTAAGGGATCAATGAACCAAAACCCTAGTGAAACTCTACTCATTTGTATCCAGAAGAGAGAAAATGCTTGAGTGTTGTAACCCAGTCCATAAAGCCATATTTTCTAGTGGATTTCACTCTCTCACACACACACACACATAGTGATATAAGCTCCGACCAAACTATTTAAAATCTGGCCTTCTTCCTCTTTTCCTCATCTCTCTATACTACTATATTTCTACATTTCACTTGCGTTGGTTCCATTATTATACACGTGTGAGCTTATTCCTCACTTTGACCTGGTGGTGCTATTTCCAGCATCATCAGAGAGGTCATGTTATACAACTCCCGGGGAGGTAAGTGTTGAAGATTGGTGAATTATTGGAATTTGAGGCATCTTCTGACATAAGTAACGTAGTTGTAGACCATGGTGGTCCAATAATATACCTATCGAATAATATTTTTGGCAAGCATATGGCCATTCATGTAAGGCCCATATTCTTCGCTATTTATATCATGCATCACTCCTTCAGTATCAAAACCCTATTATGCATTGCAAATAGGTGCAATAAATTTTCCCCTTAAATAGTTCCTTATCTCAGATCATGTACTGAGTTGCAAGTTTGTGAAGGATCACAAGGTATTTTAATCAAACATTTTAGGATATCGACCATGTTTGAGGAGGCACAAGATATCATAATACCATAACCCAGTCTTATTTAAATTTTCTTCCATAGCGAGCTCGATTTGGTAACAATCAGTTGCCATGGGATGCTTCTAAATTTGAAAGGAGGGCATTGTTATTCAATAAGGCATGTTGACTATGGAGTCCAAAGTTGAAAATTCATCAACAAAACTATTTCTTGAGTGGGAATAGTAATGGAAGGTGACATCCTTGAATTGGGAAGTGAGTTTCTCAAGGTGAGCGTGAAAAGGAAGGGGCTTTTAGTCTTTGAATTTCCATTTCTAGAGGACTTATCTTATGATGAAGGTTTAGTCTCTATAGACATCAAGGTATTAGATTACTTTCTCCCGGGCAAGTTAAGGCCCATGGTGCATTATTCATATTCTATCATGTTTTTGGTGCTATGGAAGTCCAACTTAATGGTGATGGAAGTGTGAGAGTCATCAGGTGCGATCAAGGCTATCCCAATGCCATATCCTTTCTAGTCATCAACTTCGTCAAAGAACATCTTCCTTTGAATATGAGGAGTGAGAATAATATATTCATCTAGGAATTTGGAAGTCCATACATAAGCTTCTCCTATGGGATCTCCTTTTGCGTGACATATATGACATCGAACTCGGATAACAATAATAACTAACGGACCATGTGGATTTATTAGGCTAGATTTTCTAGAAATTATTTCATGGGTTCCATTAGAGACAATTTCTTGATGGGGAATGCAAGCATGTAGTGTTGAAGCTTCTAAGTGACCCAAACTAGGGTGACACACATTAGTTCGTACCATGCTAATTTTTAACTAGAGCAATTTACTTTGTACCCTGCTAGTTTTTTACTAGTGTAGTATATGGAACTTTCCTTCCATTTATCCTCAATGTACTAGGCTAACATAACCCCAGTTGTAGTGTCTGTGACAATTAGGGACAAAAGAAGGGGTATATCGGGTTGCCGTGACATGAGCACTAGAGGTCGGGTGAGGTATAATTTGATTTTTTCAAAGTCTTCATGACATGACTCATTCCATACTTTGGTTGAATTTTTTTAGGATCTTAAAGTTGGGTTGGAAGGTAGAAGTGAGTTAGTTGATGAACATTAGATAGAAGCAGGCGAATGGTCACGAACAAAATCCGTGACCATAACTGCGGGCTGCGGACTTGGGTCATGACCATTTTGTGCATGACCGATTTCGTGGGTCACAACCCAAGTTCGTGACCAATTAGGGGTCATGACCCGAGCGTCACGGAAGATGGTCGCAGACTTGGACCATGACCCACACTGTCATGGAAAAAAATAGTCGCGTCCAAAGTCTGTGACCTCCAACTGTGACAAAAAATGGTGGTGGCCAAAGTCCGTGAACCACACCACGACGAAAAAAAATGGACTCGCCAAAGTTTGTGGCTCCCAATCCTGAATAAAAATGGGTCGCGGACAAAGTTTGCGACCCATGCCGCGACCATTTTTATTATTTTTTTCATCGCGATGTGGGTCACAAACTTTGGGCCCGACCATTTTTTGTCATGGTTGGGGGTCATGGACTTTGGTCGCGACCATCTTTATGTGTGACGGAGAAAGTAAAAATGGTCATGGACAAAGTCCATGACCATATTTAACTATAATAAAAAAAATGTCCAATCATAAAATTGGGGTTCCCGTGAATGCGCAGCCGATTGTTACGTGTTACGTTGGACACACACGAGATATTACAACTATTTATTATTGGCAAAACAATTAAAAAAATCACAAATTGTGAATCGGGAACATTGTTAATAAACTAATGTACATAAAAACTACAAAATATTACAAATCTTAATAATTCACAAACTAAAAAAAATTGGACAGAGTCCTTTGTTTTCTGGACATTCTAAACCCTGTTAATATAAAACCTGCGTAATATAAAGCCCGCACAGTCCTAAAATTTAACATCAAATTATAAAAGGTCGCGAGGCCATAAATCTAAACAATAAAACTATAAAAGCCCATACAGCTGTAACACGTAAAAAACATAATGGTGAATGCCAACAACATTATGTAAACAATCTTCCTGTTCTAAACCATTGTCTTCTTAATGTGTTCCATGTGGATAAAAGCAAACAATACAATCTTATCCTGCAAAAAATAGGATACAAAAAAGAAATCATATCAATAATAAATTAGTTTTAAAATCAATCGTATTCAAGCAGACAAATTGCATATACGAGTAATAACAATCATCATATTAGTTCCTACGAGTTACATTGGTCCCGTGAGAGGTGTTGGTACCTCTCACGGGGATATTTCAAGATTTCCACCTCTAATGCCATGTTTTGAAACCTAAGTCAAGATATTTTCAAATTATCATCGTATTCTCAAACCGAGAGTACCCTGAACATGCGGTCAGTTCCTACGAGTTACATTAGTCCCGTGCAAGGTGTTGGTGCCTCTTATAGGGCCGTTTGGGGGCTATTTCAAGGTTTCCACCTCTAACGCCATGTTTTTAAACCTAACTCTAGATATTTTCAAATTATCATTATATTCACGAACTAGGAGTCCTATGACTATGCAGTCAGTTCCTATGACTTACATTGGTCCTGTGCAAGGTGTCGGTTCCTCTTACGGGGCAATTTGGGGGCTGTTTTGGAGTTTTCACCCCTAACGTCGTGTTCTAAAGCCTAAGTATATACATTCTCAAATTATCACTGTATTCTCCAATCTGGAGTCCCATGACCATGCGATCAGTTCCTATGAGTAACATTGGTCCCGTGCGAGGTGTTAGTGCCTCTCACAGGGCCGTTTGGGGGCTGTTTTGCTGTTTCTACCGCTAACGCCATATTTTTAAGCCTAAGTCTATATATTTTCAAATTATCATCATATTATAGAAGAGGGAAACCCGTGACCACATGGTCAGTTCCTAAGAGTTACATTAGTTCCGTACGAGGTGTCAATACCTCTCACATGGCCGTTTTGGGATTTCCACCACTAATGGCATATTTTTAAGACTAACTCTAAATATTTTAAAAATATCATTGAATTCTCAAACTGAGAGTCCTATGACCACGCAATCAGTTCCTACGAGTTATATTAGTCCCGTACGAGGTGTTAGTCCCTCTCATGGGGTTGTTTGGGGGCTGTTTCGGGGTTTCCACATCCAACGCCATGTTTCTAAGCCTAAGTCGACATATTTTAGAATTATCTTCATACTCTTGAATCGATAGACCCATGACCACGCGGTCAGTTCCTATGAGTTACATTACTCCCATATGTGCCTCTCACGAGGCTGTTTCGGGGTTCTACCTCTAACGTGAAGCCTAAGTATAGATATTTTCAAAATATTGTCGTATTATCAAACTATGATTCCCATGACCACACCATTAGATCCTATAACTTACATTGGGCCCGTACGAGGTGTCGGTGCCTCTAATGAGGCCGTTTGGAGGTTGTTTTGTGCTTTTCACCTCCAACGCAATGTTTTTAAGCCTAAGTCAAGATATTTTCAAATTATGATTATATTCTTCAATTGGGAGTCTCCTTACAACATGATTAGTTCCTACGACTTACATTGGTCCCGAACGAGGAGTTAGTTCCTCTCATGGGGCCGTTTGGTGACTGTTTTGGTGTTTCCACCTCTAACATCATGTTTTAGGCCTAATTCTAGATATTTTCAAATAATCATTGCATTCTCAAATTAATATTACCTTGACCATGCGATCAGTTCCTATGACTTACTCTGGTCCCATGCGAGTTGTCGGTGCCTCTCACGGGGCCGTTTAGCGGTTGTTTTGGTTTCCACCTCTAACATTATGTTTTTAAGCCTAAGTCTAGGTATTTTCAAATTATCATTGTATTCTCAAACCAAGAGCCATATGACCATGGAGTCAGTTCCTAAGAGTTACATTTGTCCCGTGCGAGGTGTCGGTGCCTATCACGAGGACGTTTGGGCGATATTTTGGGGTTTCCACGTCCAACGCAAAGTTTTTAAGCCTAAGTCTATATATTTTCAAATTATCATTATATTATCAAATAAGGAGTCCCGTGACCACGTGGTCAGTTCCTACGACTTACATTAGTCCCATGCGAGGTGTTAGTGCCTCTCAAGAGGCCGTTTGGGTGTTGTTTTATGGTTTCCACCTCTAACGTCATGTTTAAAGCCTAAGTGTAGATATTTTCAAATTATTATCGTATTTACGAATCAGGAGATACATAAACATGTGGTCAGTTCCTATGGGTTAGATTGGTCCCGTGCAAGGTGTTAGTGCCTCTAAAGGGGATGTTTGGGTTTTGGGGTACTTCAGAAATTTCCCCTTATAAAGTCGTGTTCTAAAAGATAAGTGTATATATTTTCAAATTATCATCTTATTCTAAAAATAGGAGTCCTGTGAAAACGAGATTAGTTCCTACGAGTTACATTGGTCCCGTGCAAAATGATGGTACCTCTCACATGGCCATTTTGGGGATGTTTATGGGTTTCCCCTTCTAATGCCATGTTTTTTAGCCTAAATCTTGATATTTTCAAATTATCATTGTATTCTCAAATCGGTATTCCCGTGACATTACGATTAGTTCCTGCGAGTTACATTGGACTCATGTGAGGTGTTGGTGCCTCTCACAGGGCCATTTTGGGGTTATTTCGGAGTTTTCACCTCTAACACCGTGTTTTTAAACCTAAGTCTAGATATTTTCAAATTATTATCATATTCTCAAACTGAGATACCTGTGACCATGCAGTCAGTTCGTACGAGTTACATTGTCCTATGCGAGGTGTCAGTGCCTTTTTATGGGGCCGTTTGGGGGTTGTTTCGAGGTTTACCCTTCCGATTACATGTTTTTAAGACTAAGTTTAGATATTTTCAAATTATCATCATATTCTTAAATCGATAGTCCTGTGACCACTCAATTAGTTCCTACGACTTACATTGGTTCCGTGCAAGGTGTTGGTGCCTCTAGCGAGGACGTTTGGAGGCTGTTTGGGGGTTTCCACCTCAAATGCCATGTTTTTAAGACTAATTCTAGATATTTTCACATTATCGTTGGATTATCAAACCAGTAGTGCCGTGACCACGCGATTAGTTCTTACAAGTTATATTGGTCTCGTGCAAGGTGTTGATGCATCTCATGGGGTCGTTTGGGGGTTGTTTTTGGGTTTCCACCTCTAACTCCATATTTTTAAACCTAACTATAGATATTTTCAAATTATCATCGTATTCTCAAATCGGGAGTTCTGTGATGATGCGGTCAGTTCGTACAACTTACATTGGTCCCGTGCGAGGTGTCGGTGCCTCTCACGGGGTTATTTCAGAGTTTTTACATCTAAGGACATGTTTTAAAGCATAAATCTAGTTATTTTTAAATTATCATCATATTCTCAAATCGGGAGTCACGTGATCACACGATCAATTCCTGCGAGTTACATTTATGTAAGAGGTGTTAGTGCCTCTAATGGGGTCATTTGGGGTCTATTTCGGGGTTTCCCCCTCTAACGCCACGGTATTAAGACTAAGTCTAGATATTTTAAAATTATCATCATATTCTCAAATTAGGAGTCACGTGACCATGCAATCAATTCCTATGAGTTACATTGGTCTCGTGCGAGGTGTTGATGCCTTCCACGGGGCCGTTTGGGGACTATTTCGAGGTTTTCCCTCTAACGCCATATTTTTAAGACTAAGTCTAAATATTTTCAAATTATCATCATATTCCTAAATCAGGCGACCCATTAACATGCGGTCAATTCCTACAAGTTACATTGGTTCCGTGCGAGGTGTTGGTGCCTCTCACGAGGCCTTGTGAGGGTTATTTCGAGGTTTCCACCTCTAACATCATGTTTTTAAGTTAAAGTCTGGATATTTTCAAAGTATTGTCGTATTATGAAATTCCTACAATTTACATTAGTCCCGTACAAGGTGTCAGTGCCTTTCACGGGGGGGGGGGGGGGGGGGGGGGATTTAAGGGTTATTTTGGGGTTTCTCCCTCTAATTCCATGTTTTAATCCTAAGTTTGGATATTTTCAAATTATTGTATTCTCAAGACGGGGGTCCCATTACCATGAAGTCAGTTTCTATGAGTTACATTGGTCCCGTGCAAGGTGTCGATGCCTCTCACATGACCGTTTTGTGGCTATTTCGGGGTTTACCCCTCTAACGCCATGTTTCTAAGCCTCAGCCTAGATATTTTGAAATTATTATCGTATTCTCAAACCAGGAGTCTCATGACCATGTAGTCAGTTCCTACGAATTACATTGGCCACGTGCGAGGTGTTGGTTCCTCTCACGTGACCATGGTAAGTATGTTTCATTTATTCAGTAGTAATATGTATAGTGATGATTTATACATAAATATTTTCATTTCGCATTATTAATTATTTAACAACCAAATTTTTAAAATTTATAGTATGTTTTATATATGTCTTATTTATATTCGATTTAATCATAACCCTAAATGTTAGAAATTCCTAGGGACAACTAACTTAATGCTTATCTAAATGTTCAAATCCACCAATCAACAAAAATTCAAATAACCATGCGATATATTAGAAATTCATATGGATAACTAACTCAATGGCTATCTAAACGTTCAAATCCACCAATTAACAAAAATTTAATAATCCCAAATAACAACTAAAATAAATTTTCATATAATATGTAATGTGGGTGAAAAGGTAAGAACTAATCGTATACATGTTGATTTAGTGTAAATTTACACTTGCCTAGATTATAGTAAGGAGAATCTTCTAAATCAAGTTCTATATGATAAATTATTAATTATTACCTTTTCACGCTCGTTAGTTGCTATATCTATATAATATAGGAGGATTTTTTTTTTCAAGCCTAACTCACGGTTGAGATTAAATCTAGTGAGTTTGGTCTTTATCAACTGAACGTTGAGATTAAATGAGAGGGCTTTCAATCCAATGACTTAACCTCAATCATAATAAAGGAGCATGGCTTTGATCCCTGAAATAAAAATCCACGGGTCAAGGTTACTGCCTGACATCCTAACCCACGCATGATCTTTCAAGCTCGAGCCTCTCAAGACATCTCATCTTTAACCAACCCATTTACGGCTTCTCTCACTATCTGTCATAACATCTTCTAATTCTCTTTCTTCGTCCGAACATATTGGACATCTCCATCAAACCTCATCTCTTTTATCTTAAACCTCACAGTTTCTCCATGCCCAGGTGTATGAGTTTTACAACTCTCATGGTCGAATGTTTTATACAAAGTTTTTGTACACTAGCTTTATAAAAAGGTTTGGGTACTTTAAGGGTTTTACTTGTAGACTTCAGTGAAGGATGTAATTATGTAGATCCTCATCACCCCATGGATTTAACTGTAAAATTGATTCAAATGTATTCTATCTCTCTCTTGCTCTCACCCCATGGACTGTCCTTATTTTAATCACTCCTGCCAAACATGTTTGACTTTAAATTCTATGGCTTAAAAATGAATATACACTTCTATAACCCAAGTTTGAGTTGTGCAAGGTTTAATAGTTATTAAAAAGGATGATAGTGTGAGGTTTGAATGGATATAAAATTTATAATACTTTTTTGCTGAATTAAATAGTTCTTTGTTTGGATTTTTTTTTTATTCAAAGTTAGAGTTTATGTTGAGATAAATAAGCTGAAAGTTATGTGTTTAGATCTATGTTTTCAGAATATGTACAAATGTATATGAGTTGGTGTATATGTTTTCAATCCTTGAATCTTTTTTTTTCTCGGTATATTTGTGGACCCATCCTCACCTTTTTCTGTTACTTAGGTCGTTTAATACAAGATTAAACTATTGAAGTAACTCCGAACTATTTTTTGAGAAAACTCTTTTCTTTAAATCAAATTAGTTTAATCATAAGATGTGTTTAATAAAATATGTACGAGATCGGTTCAAGATTTGTTAACAGGTTTGGCGAAATAGTTTAAAATAATTAAACTCAGCACAACCATAAGAATGAGATGAGGTGATGTAGAAAGATTAAGTATAAGAGATTTTTAACATGGTAAAACCTCACCCAACTGAGGAAACATCCACGGTGACTTCTAAGTCACAAACCAAAAATCCACTAAAACAAAATATTCAAGTTACAAACTATATAACACACATGCAGACAAATCAGTCCTATACAAGTTTAGAAATGTACCCACTGGTTTTACTTCTAACTTGTGTGTAGTTCTGATTTTTGATGTCGCTTTACCAGTTTGCTAACTTCCCCACTTTGTTCTAGTCTTTACGTCGAATCTTTTTTATTCAAGATCTTATAACCAACACTTATGTGTTGTAGTGTGTCAAGTGTTTGTGATGATGCTCTAAGACATGCATGCACACACAAGCTTATGTTATACAAACAGTCCTATTAAATTACAAATCAGATTTATATGATGTGATTTTCAGTTTCTCTCTTCTTAGGAAACAAAAGAACTTTGTTTGACATTTTAATCAATCCCGAAATCCAAGGTTACCTTGCTGGGAAGACGGTTCAAGGTCTTAATCAATTTTAGAGGGTTTTGAAAATAATTTATGAAATTGAAAACCACCGATTGTGATTCCAACTAGGTCAAAAGTCTTGTTTCAAATGAACTAGAAACATAAATCATTTGTTGATTCTAGAGTTGAAAAACATTTATAGAAAATAAATCAACAAACTGATTTTTCAAGATGAGAAACTAAATATGAAGATCTAAGTGTAATATAACATAAAATGACTAGATCTATGATTCCTATGAAACAGAAATACAGATCTAACCTAAATGTTTAAGTTGGAAATAAGATCTTAAACTCAAGAGGATAAAAATATATCAAAGGACTTCAAACCCTTACCAACAACACTCTCAATCACAAGGATGGTGTTTGGTATAAACTATTTTAGGATAAGGAAGATTAGGGTTTCAAAACGGATTAGGGTTTCTCTCTCTTTTTTTTCTCTCTCTATTCTATCTGGTTAGACGAAGTGGCAAAAGTTCTCAAATGCAAAGGCTAAGCCTCTTTTTATACTGAGGGGTGAAGATTCAAGAAGGCTGTTCAAAATCAACGGCTGAGATTTGGTCTTGCCAAATTGACTTTGATCCAACAGTGAAATAAAAGCGGTGAGTTAAAAGGATTGTGATTCGTTGAGAAGTGTTTCACATGGATTGACTTCAAACACATGCAGAGCATTGATAATAAATATCCAAGGGATGATAATGGACCACGGTTTTAAGTCTTTAAGAAACAGAAATCTAACCGGTATAAGGGCGATATGTGCAGGGCTGAGATCGACCTCCAGACGCGTGTTTTGAAAATAATTACACAAGTACCTTATAGTCTTTAGCGCTTTCGATTCCTACCCAAACCAAATTTCAAGTTTAAAACCATAAAATTAGAAAATACAGAATGACCTCAAAAGCTTTTTAATCCAAAATTTAATTTCCAAAAATTCATTTAAAAATTCCCAAAAATTATAAAAATCAAATTTAAATGGGATTAAACACACATAACTCTCACACAATAAATTTATGCAATATACATGGAATTAATGCAATCCCAATATGTGTGGATGATTGTGAATATAGTTTTAATCAATCAAACAAGAGAAATGAAGATGTGAGTAGTGTCTGAGGATTTTTGGTTTCTAGGGAATGGACTCAATTTTGTCACTATTTCCAAAATATATGAGCACTTATACAATGTAGACTCAAGTAAAGTCAAGGGTATAAGGTGCTTCATTACCTGCCAAATGTTGTGGCTCGAGAAAAGTGTTGACTTGCATCCAACTGATAATATGACAAAGGAGGTACACGAATAGTTCAAGTCTAGAGAAATGGTTACTAACTTCTTAATTATGGGGCCCAAAGACAGTTCTAGAGAGAGAGTCTCTTACGTACATATGTCAGACAGGTTATGTCAAGTCAAATAAACATATATGTGCTAAAACATATATGAAGATCTGTTTTTATTAATAATTATGTAATCTATACAGTGGTTGAAATAAATAAAGTTTTTCATCTTTATTTAGCTTCCCACCATGCATTGGGTAAGATCTTTTACCAAACACTGGAACTCACAAAAATCTCTTGCAACTAATAAATCACTGTATTCTGTAGTCTACAATGTTAACACACCGCCTATTCAAAATTTGAAAAAAAAATCCTTGGTCTTCATAACTTTTTATCCCTCTCTCATCATTTATTAGTTTCACAAAAATTTCTCGATCCCTACACCAAAATATGTACCTTTGCCTCTTTATGTGGAGCATTGTTAAATACGACGTGACGTGCGTGACCCGAAATATGTGATATGTGTGAATATTGCCTTTATGATTACTTTTTCCCCTCTTGGTTCAAGTGTTTGGCAGTAGGAAAAAAGTAAAAACAAACACACTAGGAATAAGGATATCATGTACTCTCAGCCCAAAGTTGAACAATGCATGTTCATGTATTTGGAAATTTAAAATGTCCATGTAGAAGTTAAAAAAATATTTTCCAATAGTATCTAATGATTGGTGAAAATTTGAGGAAGATAATGCACTCTTCAAAGTGTTTACTGCACCAAATAATGGATATTAAAATTGGCAATCAATTATATAATAAAGTTAACAGAATGGAAATTATTTTTTACTAATAAATTCAATTTTAAGATTTATTTCTTAGAGTAGAATAGTAATTTTGATAAGCGACTAAATTAGTAATTTTTAAATATATATAAGACCGATAGAGAAATAATTTGTGTAATAAGGTGTAATGGACTATGACTGGTCGTATGAGAATGTCTGCAGAACAAATAATAATGTCACAGACACATGTATGGGTGTTGTGTTCACGAATGTCATAGTAAAAATATAACACAATCACGAACACAAATTTACCTTAGCAAAATTACAGTTTAAACTTTAGGGTACGTTTGAAGATTTACGAGTCATGCCATTGGCACGCCATCTACCTCGGAATGGATTTGCACAAATGGGTTAGAAGTAAGTCAATAATTTGAAATTTTGTTTTTTGAGATATCTGAACCACATTCCTTTTCATTGTTGTTACTTTTGCATCTTATTAAGTACCTCTTTATGTACTTTTGCATTTTATTTTGAAAGTTCTTAATTTAGATTTCAAAATAATGTTGTGTCGTCCAATTTTTCCTTTGAAATAATGTATAAGAAAACGTAAGATGAAATACACATGCACCAAAATAAATCACATTTGCAGTTGTTTTGTTTTTAGGATTTTAAATTTTAATGATTTTATGCTTTTATTTTCACCCACAGTTTTATTTTTTACCATGCCATCAGCACGGACACACTTAATGTATCGTGTAGTGTCGTGTTCATCCGTTATTACGCATTAAGATAATGCATTATTTTGAATCGTATATAAGTCGACATATTAACTCATTTAAACTTCGTTTAGCTACAAAAACATTAGGATCTCTAATATTTTTTCTTATTTTACAAAAGATAATGGATCTTAATGAGTCAATGCAATCCTAACCCCTCAACTATTGTATTTTATCGGTTTGGTACTGATATAATTTGATATTATTAAGGGTCCACACATTAAGATATAACTTCGTGTTTGTTCATATCATGTTGTCGTGTCGATTTTTCTTTTAAATCTAATCACTCTTACGAAATATCCATAATGTTTTTCCAACTATGCTTTGATGTAATCACTACCCTAGTATGTATATATATATATATAGACACACACACACACACACACACATATATATATATACATATATATATATATATATATATATATATATATATATATATATAGAGAGAGAGAGAGAGAGAGAGAGAGATGTACTAGAATGTGTGTAGAGAGAGTGAGAGCGATGGTCTCCGGAATATGTGAAGAAGAGGAAAGGGGGTCGCCACTGCTGCAACTAAAAGAGAAATATTAAAAATGATATATCTGAACTCGTAATAGAAGCGAACGGAAAATTAACTTCACCATTAAACACATTCGCATACAAGATTTTATATATAAAACACTTTTGGATGAAGAAATATGCAAAACGTCACAAATAAAATGTTACTTGACCAACCGGATAATAAATCATAGAGGAAACACCACTTGCTGACACAATATCAGATTCGATATAGTATTTCCATGTCTGTCAGTCCTTTGGGAGTAGTGAAAACAACCATACAGAATATCTCGAACTACAAGATTAAAGAAAAATTCCTATAACTCCAACACATTCGACCACTCTCCTACAAAACCAAAAATAAAAAATTAGTAATTGAAAAGTTAACAGCATAAGTTTATATAATCATTTATATCTCCTGCATTTAAAAATTCTACCAATAGAAAAAAATGTATTTTTTTAATACAGATTGATGTGGCACTCTGCCACGTGATAAAAGAGGTCCACACCTTAAATAATATCTCTTTTACTTCCCTCTCTTATCTTTCATTCAATGTCATTTGTAAAATTAAAGATCTGAATTTCTTTTTCATTTTTATTTTGGTAAGTTTTACATAACTCTCTTTACCTTTGCTTCATAGGGAGTGAGAAGAGAGAGTGCTTTCTCAGTGTCTACTGATTGAGTTTCTATGGCAACAAATATTGCCACTACTACTGCAACCTCAGATGGCCTGAATTCCAAAAAATCAATCACTTCATAAAATTCAAACAAACTTAAATATTATTCCTTGTGTCAAATATGTTTCCTAATTCCTATGCATAATATACCCGGAAAAAAAAATGGGACCTTTAATCATGTCGTAAACCTCGGGCATCACTATCACAAACTGCATAATGGTGATGTCCTAGGTATCGATTATTGTGAGTACTAAAATAACATGAAAATCGATTAAAAATTGCAACAGAAGATGATATGAAATAGATAATGAATAGTATGAGTACTTTATTTAACTCTAAGAAATCTCCCAAAAAGCTTCTTGGTGTAGAGGTAATGGCAACATGGTCTCCATGAATTGTATCCCCTGTTAAGAAACAAATCCACTTTAGAGGTAATGGAAACATGGTAATATCAAACACATAAAGTACATTGATCAAACAAAACATACAAATTAGGTTATGACTTTCTTTCATTACACGTGTGAATGTCGATTCTTCCCCCTAAGGAATCCACGCATCCAATATATTCCCAAGGCCGTGACATAAATAAAATATCAAAATATACATTTTTAGATGAACATAACCATTAGAAGATGGTAGAAAACATTTATACTATTTAGTCCAATTTCATTTAAATAATAGTGGAATAGTCACAAAAAGAAATTCTCTAATATTAAAGTAAAGAAATAACCTAAATGACCAAAAAATGATCAAAACAATAAACTAAAAGAAAAATATCTTTGAAAACTAACGCAAAATACATTCCTGGATAAGAATTCATCTATGTTGTATTCTTGGACTATACCAATACCTTGCACATGACAAATAAAAGATTTACAACAGTCTCAAATAGGAACTCTGACTCTCAACTGTCTCCTGTTGTTCGAAAATGCCCACCTGCAAGGTCGTTGATTCCATGGTCCATACGACACTATCTAATCAATTATAATTAGACAAATAAAAGTTTGATGGTAACTAATTTGGCATAAAGAATAGTTTGCCTATAGGATATGTTAACATTCTTAATTGTGAACCAGGATTCGAATTCGAACATGTGGTTCATTACATCCTATAGGACCAAAGTTCTTTATTAATGATGAGTTAAATTGAGAGAAATGAACATATATGATTCTAACTTAGAAGAGAACTGAACATATCTGATTAAATTTTAACCAAACAACCTAATTAAATTTATATTTTTCATGGCCATGAACTTATCCCTCTCTATTAAAAAATATTATATTCTTTAAAAACTGTAACAATAAAAAAAATCAACTCCGTAGATCCATAATGTACCAGTAAAGTATGTTTCTTATGAAAAAAATATTTTGAAGCGGAACAAAACACCTCATAGGTCCATCAACCCCGAATAAAGAACTGTACGTGTGAGATTTTATGTCAGTGCCTCCTAAGGCATACCACAATCCATTGCCTATAAACCAATAAAAGATTAATGATCATCTGAGGGGCATACCATGTTTGTTGATAATATTAATGATCAACTATGCAAAAGATACTGAAGACACATAGACATGAATAAGTATGAAAGTAGAAACTTCAATTTTCTATCTCCATACTATACACTTCCAACATTAGATGAGTATTATAAAAAATATTCGGTCCAAATCATTCAATTCTTTGACTCCATAACCATGATTACTAACTTTAAAACTCCAAAAGAGGAAAACACTTATTTGTAAAATCTTTAACCATCCAGCATAACAAATCTCATACTATAAAATTCTAAATTAGAAACTTCCAAGGCTCAAAACATACCCAACTATCTAAACCATTGATTAGTAAGTTGAAACATCAAAAAGAAAGACTCGGTTATTGTATGATCTGCAAAACATTAGCAAAAAATTTTTATAGTTAGACACATTTGAGTGTGACACCCCGCCTAATTAAATACCGGGCGATCACTCCTTTATTAAATTAAATCAAGGTAAACAGTTGGTTCATTCTCAGCAACACTGTCGATAAAAATAAATTTTCCAATTAACACCCTAAATAATTAAGCTAAGTGTCAAAAACATTTTCATACAAACTTTCCAAATTTTAATTAAAGAAAAAGATTTATTTATTTAAAACAACATTCCTACAATTAAGAATCACATCACAGTAAACCAGATAATATAAAACATTCGTCAATCGAATGTCAACATATGAAAACTAAAAATCACAAATCCAAACTGAATGAATCCCATAGAACAATAATGGAAATAACTGAAATATAAATGTCCCAACAACAACTGAAATAATGAAAAGGGTGACACGTGCCCAATAAAAGAGAATGCTAGAATGGAGTCAATAAAGGAAGCCGTCTACGCAAATGACCTGCAACTCCCACCTAAGCTGCAGCACATTCCTTTCAAGAGATCCTAAGAAAGACGCCCTTGTGGCTAGGCACCTGAAATATATACATATATATACAAGAGAGATAGATTAAAAGAAACGGGTCAGAGCTCGAAAGTGTGTTTGATTTAAAAATACGTTTAGCAAGTATTTAAATTGATACAGGCCAATGCAACAGCATATTAGTGCGTCACTCTCTTGAGAAATACTCACCTCTCTTCTAATGTGCACATCTATCGCACTAACCTTCCCAACGATTTTGTTTTATCAATTAACGCACTAGTCTTTCTAAAAGATTTAAGTTATCTTAGATTACTCGTAAGATTTACAACTCAACGATTCCATAAAAAATGTTCCAAATGGTAACCAAGGTTCTCCATTTTAACTTTATAAAATCAATAAGTTTTCCAGTGACATATTATACTCTCTCAAAACAAGTATTTATAATTTAGTCCAGAATTATTCCTCACTTACTACGTTACAACAACAGTTTAATTCCCTCAATCCAGATATATAGATAAAGCACTCGTATAATATATATATATATATATATATATTTTAACAACACCAACATATAAACTATGGTGTAGGCATACTCTGCTTTCTCAAAA
This sequence comes from Sambucus nigra, assembly GCA_949130495.1. Lineage (NCBI taxonomy): Eukaryota > Viridiplantae > Streptophyta > Magnoliopsida > Dipsacales > Adoxaceae > Sambucus > Sambucus nigra. The sequence goes on along the minus strand of OX422209.1, from coordinate 275,061,561 downwards.
CAAGCATTTACAATTTTTAGTCATCAACCATGTCCTTCATATCAAATCACGGTAGGTAGTTCCAAATTTCATAATTTCATATATATATTAACTACTCGTATAATATATATTATAACAACACCCCCAACTAAATTATGGTGCGGGCATACTCTACTATCCAAAGCCCCATATCACTCTTATTAAGGAGAATACATTCGGAATCACTCTCGAAATGTATTAACAATACATACACAAACAATATTGAGTCGAAGAATAGATTCCAAGTCTCTACGAGGATGGCACATGCCTGCGTCTCTTAGGACCGTCTGAACTATCACGTCAATAGCCTGTACCAAGGACATCTATCTTATAGGGTACAAGTCAATATCCCTCATAAAGGTCCCATCGAGATAAGACTTGTCCCAGCGCGGTAACCTTAGGGATAACAAGTAGCGTGGGCATGATTTTTACACATAGATAGTATATGCATACAAAATCATATAACTATACTAACATTACCATATCAATATTAGGTAAATTCTCAATTCCCATAATTTTGACATTTCCATATTATCATATTATTAGTATCGCGTATAAGGGTTCGTCTATAACCTTAATTCGAAGTATTCTTCCACCTTATTACGTAACTCACACGGGCTCTCTCTTCCCAAGTATAAAATTCAGTAGGTGTCCTATTTACGTTCCAACGTAACCCTCTTATGTAACTTTCCCTTTAAAACGATAATTTATCCAACCTAAGGTAAATACCCCATAAATACCATCCTCGTCGAATATTAAAGATCCCAACATCTTTTCATATACCCTACTGGTCCTCAATGTCTCCCAAATTACTTTATTAAGAATGCCCAATAATTATTTCACGATTAAATTAATTTAGCTAATTAAACAAGGGAAATAGGAGTCTGCCAAGAGGGGTCGATCGATCGAAGCTTGGGTCTCGATTGATCGAACCTTCGATAGATCGAAGCTCTAGGCTCGATCGATCGATCAAGCAGGTCTGGGCAAAATTCTGCAGAATGCAGTTACGGGTTTCACTAAACTTCTTCATCCAAAACTATATTTTTCCATTCCAATCGTCCCAAAAATCCTACTATCATCATTATAACATTATACCAGATGTTTATAATGTAAATAATGTGTATAACTATCATTAAACATGGCTAATTAACTCAAAATCCCATCTAATCATCAAGAACCCTAGAGTTTTCCTTAATCAAGGTTCTAATTTGTTTTTACCAGAAATTCCTTCTAATATATCATTAAAATTTCGTGGGTTATATTCCTCTACATGGCAAGGGTTCCAGAGTTTCCATATAATCAAAACTACATGCATTATCCTAACACAAATTGAGTTCTCTTCCATAGTTTCCGTCTCTAAACAATCCTAGACTAATATGAAGATTGCATTAACGAAAATACGCAAGTCAAATACTTGCCTGGGACTTTTGGTATGCAGGTTCACGGCTGATTTTGGTATGGTTGCATTCCTTGTCTCACGATCTACGAGGGTGGTGGTGGTGGCGGTGCAATCCGGTGGCTTTTTGGCCTCGAATTGCCTTGGAGCTCTCTCCTCTCTTCTCCAATGGCCGTCACTTGATTTGTGGATATTCTAACCCTAAGAGGCTAACCTAATGGCTGATATAGGTTGCTGAAATTCGTGGGTTTAATTACCCAATTATGTAAAATGACCTCCCGGGGTACTAATTAGGCCTAAAAATGCCCCGAGACCCAAACTACACCCACGGGTACACTTTTCTGACTATCTCGACCTTACCGGACGCGTTGGCGCACTCAAAACGACCATACGGAAAACTTATAAAATATTCACTTTTTATTTAACCAATTTAGTCCCGACGTGACACGAGCACGTTCCGACTTAAATTTTCGAAATTGTCATTTAATTCACTCATGACATTCAATATAACCAATATAATATATTACTTTGCTCATTAGTAATATTCAACCAATTTCCCATAATTACTAACTCTCGTCACGTTAATAATTATAACATAATTAATTTCTGGATTTTTATTAAATAAATCATTCACATTAAATTTAATATATCCCCAAATTAATATAGCATAAAAATATGGGGTATTACATACTTCCCCCCTAATAACGGAATTTCGTCCCGAAATTCAGAAAATGAGGCATACCTGGTAAAAACAACTCTGGATATATCTCGCGCATATCTGCCTCACGCTCCCAAGTGGATTCCTCCACATTATGATGCTCCCACTGGACTCGCACAAGTGGAACTATTTTCGACCTCAATCTCCTCTCACTATAGTCTATAATAGCCATTGGTCTCTCCTCTTAAGAGCTATCAGACTGTAAGTCTATCTCATCTATCGCAATTTGAGTATAGGCCATATCATCCCGAAGATATCGTCTGAACGACAAGATGTGGAATACATCGTGGATGCGATGTAAATGTTATGGCAATCCCAACCTGTATGCAACCGGTCCAATCCTCTCGATGATGGTAAATGGTCCCACGTACCTTGGAGCCAACTTCCCCTTCATCCCGAATCTCATCACTCCCTTCATAGGAGATACACGCAATAACACTTGATCTCCCACATTAAACTCTCGGAAGAACCGTTTCGCATCGGCATAGCTCTTCTGCCTGTCCTGGGCTACCCGAATACGACTCCTGATTATCTCAATCCTCGCGGAGGTCTCCTGAATCACTTTTGGTCCTAGCAACTTGTTATTCCCCACCTCGAGCCAACAAGTTGGAGAACGACAAGGCCTTCCATACAAAGCCTCAAATGGAGCCATACCAATCGTAAACTGATACGAGTTATTATAAACAAACTCTACCAGTGGAAGATGTGGCTCCCATCCTCCTCCAAAATCGAGAACACATATGCGTAGCATATCCTCTAACATCTGATTAGTACGCTCTGTCTGGCTATCTGTCTGTGGGTGGTAAGCTGAACTCAAACCTCAACTCAGTACCCGTAACCTCCTGAAAGTTTTCCCAAAAACGTGACACAAAAATCTTGTCTCTTTCTGATACAATATTCAGGGGCACCCCATGTAATCTGACAATCTCAGTGATGAACAACTGAGCATACTGACCCGTGGTATAATCTGTCTTCACTGGCAGAAAATGAGCCACCTTGGTCAAACGGTCTACAATCACCCAGATAGAATCGTGGCCCCGCTGTGATGTAGGCAACCCCGTAATGAAATCCATGGAAATACTCTTCCACTTCCACGTGGGTACTTCTAATGGCTGAAGCAATCCTTACGGTCTTTGGTGGTCCACCTTTACCAGTTGGCAGGTAGAACACTTGGATACAAACTCAGCAATGTCCTTCTTCATCCCACTCCATCAGTAGTGTCGCCTCATGTCCTGGTACATCTTATCGCCTCCCGGATGTACTGCAAATCGGGACCCATGAGAATGAGTCATCTCTACATGACGTAATTCTGCTCCTTCTGGAACTACCAATCTCCCATTAAACCGTAAACCTCCATTAGAACTAACAGAATAGGACTCAGCACCCTCGGCTAGAAGTTGAACAATCTGGTCCAAGCAAAACGGGTCTGTGGTTTGTGCCTGTATCACCCTCGTAACAATCTCGGGTGTGACTGACATGACGGATATGAAAGAACGGGCTACTGCGTCCTGGTGACCCAACTCCTTCCATTTTGCTTTCCAGAGGTCCGCTACACCGTCGACCGGTCTACGGCTCAACGCATCAGCAACTACGTTGGCCTTCCCCGGATGATACTGTATATCGAACTGGTAGTCTTTAACAAACTCTAACCATCTGCGCTGACGCATATTATGCTCTCGCTGAGTGAACAGGTACTGCAATGACTTATGGTCTGTGAACAAACGGAATTTCTCCCCCAATAAATAGTGCCTCCATATCCTCAAAGCAAATACGACCGCTGCTAACTCTGGGTCATGGGTGGGGTAATTATTCTCATGCGGCTTAAGCTAGAAGGAAGCAAAAGCTATAGCCTTCTACTCCTGCTGAAGTACTCCCCCAAGTCCCCGTAAGGACGCATCGGTGTAAACCAGGTACTCTACACCCGGCTTCGGTAGCGCAAGGACTGGCACTGAAGTAAGCTTGTCTTTCAGCTTGTCGAAAGCCAACTGACAAGCGTCATCCCAAACGTATGGTACCCCTTTGCGAGTCAGGTTCGTCAATGGACCCGCTATTTTGGAGAATCCCCGAATGAATCTCCTGTAGTAACCGGCTAACCCCAAGAAACTATGCACTTCCGTCGGTGTCGTGGGTTGTCCCCACTCCCTCACCGCTGACACTTTTCTCGGGTCAACTGCAATCACCTGCTCAGAAATAACATGGCCCAAGAACTGTACCTCTCGCAACCAGAATCCACACTTCTCGTACTTAGCATACAACTGATGCTCTCGTAGAGTCTGAAGCACCTGCCTCAAGTGCTCGGCATGCTCCTCCTCGGAGTGTGAATATATCAAGATGTCATCTATGAAGACGATGACAAACTGATACAAGAACTCTCTGAATACTCGATTCATCAAGTCCATGAAGATGGCTAGGGCATTTGTGAGTCCGAACGACATCACCCTGAACTCATAGGACCCATATCTTGATAAGAAGGTAGTATTTGAAACATCATGCTCTCTAATACGTAACTGATGGTACCCCGACCTTAGATCTATCTTAGAAAAGAAAGTTGTGCCCCTCAGTTGGTCGAACAGATCATCGATTCGAGGTAACGAATATTTATTCCGTATCGTGACCTTGTTCAGCTCTCGGTAGTCCACACACAATTTCAGTGAACCATCTCTCTTCTTCACAAACAAGACTGGAGCGCCCCAAGGTGAGGTACTCCTACGAATGAAGCCCTGACCTAATAGCTGCTCTACCTGATCTCGTAGCTCCAGCATCTCTGTCGAAGCCATACGGTACAGTGCGCGTGCTATAGGTCTCGTATCTGGCAATAAATCTATAACAAAGTCTATCTCACGACTGGGCAGTAGGCCTGGTATCTCCTAAAACACATCGAAATACTCCCTGACAACAGGGATCGAATCTAAGGGAATTACAACCTCCTTAGAGGTATCCTCCTCTATGTAATACAAATTAACGGTCGAACCTCCCTCTGGGCGAGGCATCACCACTACAAACATCTCTTGCCCCAGAATGGCAAAAATAATGCTCCCACCGAAGCAATAAATCATGACTCTATAAGCTACCAATAATCACATCATGCTCGTGCATGTCTAAGACTAACATGTCTGCAGGTAAAACCAAGCTACCAATATCTACCCCTACTCCCCGGCATATAAATAAAAATAAGTGACCCACTCCCCAGTGGTGAGTCGACACACGCCACGGTGCTCTCTGTTGTGGCTAACAACCCTAAGGACTTCGTAAAATATGTAGCTATAAAACAATGCATTTTTCCCCAGTAACAAATAGACTTCGACCCAAAGTTCCCTGGATAGAAAACATACCCCAAATCGCGGGTGGTGCCTGTGGGGCTGCTGCCTGGTGGACATTAAAGATATGTCTGTACTGTAACTGCCCCTGTTGCACTGGTGCTACTGGAAAGGTTGGTAGGTCTGGTACCTGAGTTGGTGCTGGGAGAGCGATTGGAAAAAGTGGCCCCTGTGGCTTCTTACGGGCACATTGTGGATGTGAGGCCCTAACACCCTTTGGGAAATCTTGGCGTTTATGGCCATGCGTGCCACACACAAAACATTTGCCTCTGAAGTTACTCCCCCTCTGACCCTGCCGTTGTTGGTGTCGGCTTTGCTGACTTGGGGCTTTATTCCTTTTTTGAAACTGCTTCATTTTACCACGTTGTTGACTAGAATTTACCCGATCTTGGGTAGTTTGCTGTCGCAATTTTGGAGTCTTCGCACATTTGTTAGCTTTGTTCACATGCATTTGGCTAACCTCTCTAGGTATTTTTCCTTCTCTAAGTTGCATGTTGCGTTCTTGGTATTTTAAAACTACAGTGGTGACTGCTTGTGCTACGATGCCTGCTAACTCGGCGGTTGATATTGTTTCTGGAGACACTTGAGGTGCAAGTCAATTTTGCTCGTTGACTCCTTCAACCGTTTTAGCTAGTTCTTCTCGACGGTTCATCTGAAAATTTAAATGAATTTGGATGAGTTCATCATTCAAATAAACAAATCGCAGAAGCATGAATTCCCAATGCATAGAGATGAACACTACATTCCTAGTATTAGGGCTCTATATCAAAGAAAGCAGCGCTGAAAGCATAATAAGCCACACAGATCCTAAGGACACTAGAACCTGATGCTATGATACCACCTGTGACACCCCGCCTAATTAAATACCGGGCGATCACTCCTTTATTAAATTAAATCAAGGTAAACAGTCGGTTCATTCTCAGCATCACTGTCGATAAAAATAAATTTTCCAATTAACACCCTAAATAATTATGCTAAGTGTCAAAAACATTTTCTTACAAACTTTCCAAATTTTAATTAAAGAAAAAGATTTATTTATTTAAAACAACATTCCTACAATTAAGAATCACATCACAGTAAACCAGATAATATAAAACATTCGTCAATCGAATGTCAACATATGAAAACTAAAAATCACAAATCCAAACTGAATGAATCCCATAGAACAATAGTGGAAATAACTGAAATATAAATGTCCCAATAACAACTGAAATAATGAAAAGGACGACACGTGCCCAATTAATGAGAATGCTAGAATGGAGTCAATAAAGGAAGCCATCTACGCAAATGACCTGCAACACCCACCTAAGCTGCAGCACATTCCTTTCAAGAGATCCTAAGCAAGACGCCCTTGTGGCTGGGCACCTGAAATATATACATATTGATGCGGCGGAAAAAGTGTGCGCGTGTAAGTGCACAGTCGTCATGTGTTTCGCCGCCGCGATACAAAAGAAAACCTAAAATACTACTACACTTGACAAGCAAGCACAACGGTAAGTCGGGTATCGTAAATCCATAGGGAGTGATTGAATTTTAGATGTTAATTGTTTGATTACTTCAGGAATAAAAGTGGTGTAAAATAAATAAAAGAAAAGGTGAAAGGGTGGTTATCGTGAATAAAGAAAAGAATAAGTTAACGCTAAATAAAGTAAAGCGAGGATCGGCATCGCATTCTACCATTCACGGGCTAAACAACTACTAATTAGAATTACGGTTCGAAAACAATTAATCGAGCATTTACAATTAAGGATAAACATCACGCAAGAAGGAATTTAACCCAAAGTTGCGAGATAAAACATTTAACTGAAAAATGGTCACACGCGGATTAAATTCGGATAATCGCAATAAACACTAACGTTGCATGACAAAGAAAGTTAAACGCATAATAATCCGACTTTAATACACGCGGTTTCAATTAAATGCAATTTTACACGAAACCCTAAATTTTGAGGTCCGAACCCGAAAATGGCGGAAATGCAATCCCGAACCTATTTATCTACGGACTAAGCATGATTAAACTAAATTAAACTAATTAACTAAGAAAAGCAAGAAATAAATCTTGAAAACCTAATTAGAAAGCATGGAAATTATCTAGAAAGCAAGGAAAGAATGGAAAAAAAGCTATATTAAAGGAGAGGGAAGATGAATAGTCAATCTTACAACCAATTAGTGTGTCAATCCAAGAGAGGAAGAAGAAAAACCAAGCAAAACCCCTCCAACCCTAACTAAACTAAGCTAAAATCGTATAAGGGCTGGTCTCCTTATTACAAAACCAAAAATTAGCTTATATAGTAAGTTAGAATAAAAGAAAAGAAGAAAGAAAAGAAAAGAAAATATCTGCAGAAAAACAGGGGATCGATCGATCGACCCCTTTGGTCGATCGATCGATCAAGGGAAAATTTCGACAATCCTGAAAGGTCGATCGATCGACCAGAAACGTTGATCGATTGATCAAGCAGGGAAGAATGCAGCAGCAGCAGCAACAGCCCCTGCTTCTTCCCTTCTTCTTCTCTTCTCCTCTTTTGCTTTCTTGTATTTCCTCCGTAAGAAACGTCGTAACTTCTTCGTTATGTATCGGAATCGCGCACCGTTCACGGCCACACGAAGCTAGCGAGGAGGGCTATAACTTCCGTGAGATGTCGGGCCAGGTACCCAAGCTGTGAAAGGACTAAAATGCCCCCGAACGTGCGATAGTGTACGGAACTTCGCCGGAATGCATCCCAACTTCATACTAAGCATCCAAACACCTACAAAAGCTCAATTAACCCCTAAAAAACATGTTAACATAGAAATTAAAGGTTATCTGGTTAATGAGCATAAATATAGGGATTAAGATACCCGAGGGGGCTAATAACGCGTATGTTAATGGGTGAAAAAATGCAATATTTACGTCGCATCACACCCCCTAACTTACACATTGCTAGTCCCTAGCAATGAAATAGGAAACACCAAGAACTACAAGCAATCCAAAAGCAGGAGAAAGAACAAAAGTATGGTATAGAAGCATAAAAAGATAAGGCCACTTTCGCGGGCGAACGATTGCATTTAGCATATGCAATAAGCCGTTAAACCCCTAGGTTACCCTAGTGGACGAGTGTCGTCTCGTCAGGGTTTTAAGGGATGAAACCCACAAACATCATACAGTTTCCTCAAAATATGCCCAACAGAACATGAGACAAACTCAACAACAACGAAAAATATTTCAAACATGTTATTAGCATATTGAACGAATTCAAGCTAAAGTCCGTTGTTATTAACAAGTTGAATGCACCTCATAGAATTGAAACTTTAAAAGTGGGAGGGAGATGAGCACATGCAAAGTGTGATTTGGTAAAAAATTATATAAACCGAATAAACATAAAGGCAATCATATATTCAATCCTCACGGGCATTACGCTCAACAAATGAATTCACTATGAAAAGGGAGGTAATACACGGGACATGCGGGCATAAAGAGTAAATGTAAATGGAAACTAGGCCGCACACATGTCACAGAAGAAGAACGCTATATATAAAATGAAAAATTGTAATATCAATGAAAGGATACCGCACACTAAAAAAGGCGAAATGCATTTTCACAGATTATCACAACTATTATGACTTTTGAATTACATCAACCTAAGATCACATAGGACTTTAATAGGGTTATGATGTAGGTATGGCTAGGGTGCGAAATGAAGGAATGTATGTACGGGTTCAAAGTGTTCGGGATGAAAACTCGAGAGAATGGGAAGAATGCGTGCAATAACAAAATTGGAAAAAAAGGTTCCAAAACGGCATTAGATATATCATCGGGGAGAGTAATCAAAGCTTATTGAACACTACAAACAATATATACAACTTTCTCTTTCTTTTTCTTTTCTTCTTTTTCTCATTTTCTCTTTTGTTTTCTTTTTGCTTTTTTCTTTCTCTTTTTCTTCTTTTTGTCACTACACTTTTCTTTTCTTATCAAACTCTCATATGCCTAAATTGCAACCGACATCATAACAACAACATTCAATCGCAAGTAACATTCCAAAAAAAGGTATGGAAAGTGTATGTATGGCTTAAAACTCCAATTTAGAGTTGGTTATGGGAATTTGGGTAATGAAACGAAAGGCTAGTATTTAGGCTCAAGTGGGTTGACTAGGGAACATATAAAGGGTGAGGTCAAGGTTAATATGGGTGATATAACAAAGAGGTCCTATGATCATTTCCAAATGTTTACGCAATTCTCAAGTCAAAACAATATATGAAAATCATGATCAAGTAATACATTTCAAGTATGAACTCAATTAATGAACGGTCAAGTGAAAGAATAGTGAGTTTACCAATGAATTCAACGTTTTAAATGAGAAAAGAATAGTGTATAACACTCACAAACGGTGAAAGGTACAAATCTTACTCGGTGTAGGTATATACAATGCAACAAAATATTCCCGAGTTATAAAAATCTTAAACCAAATCAATAGAACAAGGAAAGTGCATATGCTCATGGGATAAAGTTTAATTCATGAAGTTATTCACAATATCAATGATTTAAGGACTAAAGTCTAATAACTTCTAAAATCTAGAACATGCATCATTGAGTTGTCTATTGGATCGGGAAATTATTGAAATTTATCACTGGAAACAAGGCAAAATGCCCAACAAAGGAGAAAAAAGAAAGAAAATATTTTTGAAAATTTTCAAATTTTTCACAAAAAGGCATACTTAGTAACTAAATGTGAGCAAATCCATGGACTACACATGAAATGGATAGAATACCCTACACCCCCTAACTTAAATGTTGCATTGTCCTCAATGCGCATTAAGAACACAACACAAAGAGAGGAAAAGAACGATATTACCCAAAATTGGAGCGATCTCCATAAGCGCGAGTCCAAAGGAATCTACAAAACAAGTTAGTACCGATCATAGCAAAATCAAATAACAAAAAGTTAACTAATTACACTAGACTAAATTAAAAGGAAAGAAAAATAGGAAAGAAAGAAAATTAAAAAGCTAACTATTTACAACCTACTATTTAGGCTTCACACTAACTATACACTAGAAGTCTAAATAGTTGAGGGTCCACCCAAAAAGGGATTTGACTTTGAAAGATCAACGGTGGACCCTCCAAAGTGAAAATGCCTCCCGAAAAATAATAATTCCGTTTGAAAAACGGAAGGCATGTGGGTGGTGAAAAAAATGAACCATCGCCAATTTGAAATTTTGGGCGGACGATGGGGGATTTGGATAATAAGGGGGAAAGGAACACTAGAGGTCCAAGAAAAATCAATTTATCTCCCAAAGGTTTTTCAAATGGAATGGGAGATGGTGCACGCAAGAGGATAACATCCATCGAAAACAAGTCCGGTAAAGAGTCCTCATCGGCAAAAAGTGTAGAAGTTTCAAAAGTTTCTACCGACTCATAGGAATCAACCGGTAATTCAAATGGTTCGATCACGGAAAACGAATATGGTGATGAAACAAATTCAATCTCAATCGACTCATCGTCGAAAGGAGATTGAATTTCGGGAGAGAAAGATGCACACTCGATGAGAAATTCTTTGAAAAATTGAGGTGAAACACAAGTTTCCACCTCCTCGTTGTTTTGTGCATAAGAATTCATCTCATCGCAAAGTGCACCAAGTCTCATTCCAGCATCATTTAGGCTTTCCAAACCTTGGGAGTAAAGAAGCAAAGTTTCTTCTAAAGTAGGCTTCCTCGGCTCAAGAGCCTCGGACTCCTCATTTGGTTGAAACTCGTCTTCGAAAGTAATGAAATGAAGATCGTCATTGTATTCGAATAATGAATCCAACTCAAGCTCCCAATAATGATTTTCATTGCGATAAATGTTTTCAAGTCTTTCATTTTCAAGAAAATCTTGAAAATGAAAAACTTGAAAACTATCCCCAAAGTATGAATCATTAGAATAACCGTAATAACTATAATAATAGGACATGATTACCTCTTTGTTTGTAGATGGAGAACCCGAACAAGAAAGTGAGCAACCGCGAATAAAAGTTTCTTGGTGCTCAAGTATGCTATCCTGCAAAAAAGGTTAAAACAAAGAATACAAATACAAAAGGAAAAATACTACGAAATAATAAAACAATTACTATCTAAAACACACTCCCCGGCAACGGCGCCATTTTGTGATGCGACGGAAAAAGTGTGCGCGTGTAAGTGCACAGTCGTCGTGTGTTTCACCGCCGCGATACAAAAGAAAACCTAATATACTACTACACTTGACAAGAAAGCACAGCGGTAAGTCGGGTATCATAAATCCACAGGGAGTGATTGAATTTTAGATGTTAATTTTTTTGATTACTTCAGGAATAAAAGTGGTGTAAAATAAATAAAAGAAAAGGTGAAAGGGTGGTTATCGTGAATAAAGAAAAGAATAAGTTAACGCTAAATAAAGTAAAGCGAGGATCGGGATCGCATTCTACCATTCACGGGCTAAATAACTAGTAATTAGAATTACGGTTCGAAAACAATTAATCGAGCATTTACAATTAAGCATAAACATCACGCAAGACGGAATTTAGCCCAAGGTTGCGAGATAAAACATTTAACTGAAAAATGGTCACACGCGGATTAAATTCGGATAATCGCAATAAACATTAACGTTGCATGACAAAGAAAGTTAAACGCATAATAATCCGACTTTAATATGCGCGGTTTCAATTAAATGCAATTTTACATGAAACCCTAAATTTCGAGGTCCGAACCCGAAAATGGCGGAAATGCAATCCCGAACCTATTTATCTATGGACTAAGCATGATTAAACTAAATTAAACTAATTGACTAAGAAAAGCAAGAAATAAAGATTGAAAACCTAATTAGAAAGCATGGAAATTATCGAGAAAGCAAGGAAAGAATGGAAAACAAGCTATATTAAAGGAGAGGGAAGATGAATAGTCAATCTTACAACCAATTAGTGTGTCAATCGAAGAGAGGAAGAAGAAAAACCAAGCAAAACCCCTCCAACCCTAACTAAACTAAGCTAAAATCGTATAAGGTCTGGTCTCCTTATTACAAAACCAAAAATTAGCTTATATAGTAAGTTAGAATAAAAGAAAAGAAGAAAGAAAAGAAAAGAAAATATATGCATAAAAATAGGGGATCGATCGATCGAACCCTTTGGTCGATCGATCGATCAAGGGAAAATTTTGACAGTCCTGAAAGGTCGATCGATCGACCAAAAACGTCGATCGATCGATCAAGCAGGGCAGAATGCAGCAGCAGCAGCCCCTGCTTCTTCTCTTCTCCTCTTTTGCTTTGTTGTATTTCCTCCGTAAGAAACGCCGTAACTTCTTCGTTATGTATCGGAATCGCGCACCGTTCACGGCCACGTGAAGCTAGCGAGGAGGGCTACAACTTTCGTGAGATGTCGGGCCAGGTACCCAAGCTGTGAAAAGACTAAAATGCCCCTGAACGTGCGATAGTGTACGGAACTTCGCCGGAATGAATCCGAACTTCATACTAAGCATCCAAACACCTACAAAAGCTCAATTAACCCCTGCATAACATGTTAACATAGAAATCCGAGGTTATCTGGTTAACGAGCATAAATATAGGGATTAAGATACCCGAGGGGGCTAATAACGCGTATGTTAACGGGTGAAAAAATGCAATATTTGCGTCGCATCACATATATATACAAGAGAGAGAGAGAAAAAGAAACGGGTCAGAGCCCGAAAGTGTGTTTGATTTAAAAATACATTTAGCAAGTATTTAAATTGATACAGGACAATGCAACAACATATTAGTGCGTCACTCTCTTGAGAAATACTCACCTCTCTTCTAATGTGCACATCTATCGCACTAACCTTCCCAACGGTTTTGTTTTATCAATTAACGCACTAGTCTTTCTAAAAGATTTAACTAGTCTTTGATTACTCGTAAGATTTACAACTCAACGATTCCATAAAAAATGTTCCAAATGGTAACCAAGGTTCTCCATTTTAACTTTATAAAATCAATAAGTTTTCCAGTGACATATTATACTCTCTCAAAACAAGTATTTATAATTTAGTCCAGAATTATTCCTCACTTACTACGTTACAACAACAGTTTAATTCCCTCAATCCAGATATATAGATAAAGCACTCGTATAATATATATATATATATATATTTTTTTTTTAACAGCACCAACATATAAACTATGGTGTAGACATACTCTGCTTTCTCAAAACAAGCATTTACAATTTTTAGTCATCAACCATGTCCTTCATATCAAATCACGGTAGGTAGTTCCAAATTTCAGAATTTCATATATATATTAACTACTTGTATAATATATATTATAACAACACCCCCAACTAAATTATGGTGCGGGCATACTCTACTATCCAAAGCCCCATATCACTCGTATTAAGGGGAATACATTCAGAATCACTCTCAAAATGTATTAACAATACATACACAAATAATATTGAGGCGAAGAATAGATTCCAAGTCTCTACGAGGATGGCACATGCCTGCATCTCTTAGGACCATCTGAACTATCACGTCGATAGCCTGTACGAAGGACATCTATCTTCTAGGGTACAAGTCAATATCCCGCATAAAGGTCCCATTGAGATAAGACTTGTCCCAGCACGGTAACCTTAGGGATAGCAAGTAGCGTGGGCATGATTTTCACACATAGATAGTATATGCATACACAATCATATAACTATACTAACATTACCATATCAATATTAGGTAAATTCTCAATTCCCATAATTTCAACATTTCCATATTATCATATTATTAGTATCGCGTATAAGGGTTCGTCTCTAACCTTAAGTCGAAGTATTCTTCCACCTTATTACGTAACTCACATGGGCTCTCTCTTCCCAAGTATAAAATTCAATAGGTGTCCTATTTACGTTCCAACGTAACCCTCTTATGTAACTTTCCCTTTAAAACGATAATTTATCCAACCTAAGGTAAATACCCCATAAATACCATCCTCGTCGAATATTAAAGATCCCAACATCTTTTCATATACCCTACTGGTCCTCAATGTCTCCCAAATTACTTTATTAAGAATGCCCAATAATTATTTCACGATAAACTTAATTTAGCTAATTAAACAAGGGAAATAGGAGTCTGCCAAGAGGGGTCGATCGATCGAAGCTCTAGGCTCGATCGATCGATCAAGCAGGTCTGGGCAAAATTCTGCAGAATGCAGTTACGGGTTTCACTAAACTTCTTCATCCAAAACTATGTTTTTCCATTCCAATCATCCCAAAAATCCTACTATCATCATTATAACATTATACCAGATGTTTATAATGTAAAGCATGTGTATAACTATCATTAAACATGGATAATTAACTCAAAATCCCACCTAATCATCAAGAACCCTAGAGTTTTCCTTAATCAAGGTTCTAATTTGTTTTTACCAGAAATTCCTTCTAATATATCATCAAAATTTCGTGGGTTATATTCCTCTACATGGCAAGGGTTCCAGAATTTCCATATAATCAAAACTACATGCATTATCCTAACACAAATTGAGTTCTCTTCCATAGTTTCCATCTCTAAACAATCCTAGACTAATATGAAGATTGCATTAACGAAAATACGCAAGTCAAATACTTGCCTGGGACTTTTGGTATGCAGGTTCACGACTGATTTTGGTATGGTTGCATTCCTTGTCTCGCGATCTACGCGGTGGTGGTGGTGGCGGTGCAATCCGGTGGCCTTTTGGCCTCGAATTGCCTTGGAGCTCTCTCCTCTCTTCTCCAATGGTCGTCACTTGATTTCTGGATATTCTAACCCTAAGAGGCTAACCTAATGGCTGATATAGGTTGCTAAAATTCGTGGGTTTAATTACCCAATTATGTAAAATGACTAAAATGCCCTCCGGGTGTACTAATTAGGCCTAAAAATGCCCCGAGACCCAAACTACACCCCCGGGTCCACTTTTCTGACTATCTCGACCCTACCGGATACGTTGGCGCACTCAAAATGACCATATGGACAACTTATTAAATATTCACTTTTTATTTAACCAAATTAGTCCCGACGTGACACGTGCACGTTCCGACTTAAATTTTCGAAATCGTCATTTAATTCACTCATGACATTCAATATAACCAATATAATATATTACTTTTCTCATTAGTAATATTCAACCAATTTCCCATAATTACTAACTCTCGTCACGTTAATAATTATAACATAATTAATTTCCGGATTTTTATTAAATAAATCATTCACATTAAATTTAATAAATCCCCAAATTAATATAGCATAAAAATACGGGGTATTACCTTGAGTAAATAACAATAATAAATGTATAAAACTAATAACAATTATAAAAAAATACCCTATCATTTGCTGAAATACCAATCAGAAATGAAGGAAAAAACAGGAATCATATATGAGAAATTTTATATGGATTACATCCAAATCCATTATTATATCAACATGTATCAATTGCAACAAAATCATATCAATATGTCTTCATTGATTAATAAAATAAAATAAGATATGGATCATACTTATGGAAATAATTTTACATATCGTTTAATTCAAATTAGGGCACAAAATCAACATGTAACAACTGACCCAAACTGTTCAAAATCATATTGTTAGATTTTTCTAAATCATTTTAAACACAACAATACCTAATACGATTTATGTTCTCAATACTTGACAATCATTTAGGACATAAATCATTTTTAACAATACCTAAATTGTTTTGAACATAAATCGTTTTGAATAGCCGAATCGTTTTGAACAGAGTTGAATAAAGATGAACATCCTAATCTCTTTGAACAATGCCTAATCATTTTGAATAATACCTTATCATGAAAAGAGTTGAATAGTCTAATCATTTTGAATAATACCTAATCACGAATAGAGATGGAGAAGAGAGATGAACAATAGCTAATCGTTTGGAAAATGGAGATAACTTGAATATGCTTCAATAGCCGACCATGGCCTTTGATAAGAGAGAAAAAAACCATTAACAAAGAGGGGAGGGGAAATGAAATATGAAAGGTGCCTCTTTTTTTAGGAATGACCTTGTCACGGCCTAGAGCCGTGACCCATCAACCGCGACCCATTAGTGAATCTAAGTTGCGTGGTCTACCACCTACTGGTCACGGTCACCAATCACGACCCCATATGTGTGTGTTTTGTTCTTTGTCATGCCTATGGTCACGATCAAAGTCCATCGCCCATCCGCGACCAATATTGGAGGTAATTTTGGCATGAATTTGGAACCAAGATGGTTATGACTTAGTCACGGCCCAAGTCCGTGACCCACGGTGGTAAAGGATTTGGGACGTGACCACTTTCAGTGTATCCATGACTCAGTGTGGTAATGAATATGGTCATGCCAAAAATTGAGATGGTCACATACTTGGGACCTGACCAGCTGGTTACTGACTTGGGTTATGACCAAGTGTGCATGACCATTCGCAGGATTTGGTGTAATAGAACCTGCAGATGCAATATAGAAAAAGGTACCCCACAGGGTGGTGAAAATAGTGTATTCTTGATGGTCGGAATGCATCTTGACTTGATTATACCTTGGGAAACCGTCGGCGAATGACTTGAGGGCATGATTGGCAGTGTTGTCGATGATTAGATAAATATTAGGCAAACGGTATGTATCCTATGTAAAATATTTGTTCTGATCTTGATAGTCGATGCACATGCAGAAATTTCCTCCTAATTTCGACACGATGTTGGATAGATAAGTTGGATATTCAACCACACGGATAAAACCTACATTAAACTACCAAAAGACTTCATATTTCACATTGAGAGACCATTGGGGTCGGATCTTTCTCAGTTTCTGGTTTACATTATTGCATTCTGGATAGTCAAAATCTCATGTTGCACGATCTTTGGGTAAATGCCAGACATTCCAATGTCACACCATGCAAAGATGTTCACGAGTTATTTCAGAAGTTTTTCAAAATCTGACCACTCATACTCATTGAGGGTGGACCCTATCCTAATCCTATGGGTATTTCTACTAAAACCAAGATTAATAAGAGTAGTCTGATCACCATTGGTATGAACAAGGTCATATTATTTGATTTTTTTTTTCATATTGAGATCAGTTAAGAATTATTCATTCACTTGATCATCTTTATCAATTGTTTGATTAGAATCAATAAAATTAATACAAGTCATGAGAAGGCACTCAAAACTTTCATATATTTCATTAGCAACATTTTTCGAAGATACAACATTGAGAACCTCATCGACGAAGGCCTTGCTCATACTTGTATCATTAACAGGATAAGAATAAATATATTCATGTTCATTCTCTATAAGGTAAACAATGAAGTTTTGGATAGGCAGAGTTGGGTGGAATTTAATGATTCTATAATTAAGAAGAGGATTATCTGTATAAGTGATCTTCAGAGATGGGTTAGACGATTTGGATTCAACACAAATCATACAGAGGTTCATTCCCAATGTGTGGAAGCTAAATGATTCATCTCTATTAGCACTTTTAGTATTGTTTGTGCTTTTTGTAATTTCAGTGCCTTCAGTGTGAGAGGATCTCAAGTTAGTATACTTGATGGTCAGGGTTTTACTTTATGGTTTGGGCCTTCGGGACAAGTGAATTTGTCTTTGAAGAAGATATCAAAACCCAATTTCATCTTCCTCTCATCAACATCGTACCATGGCATAAGTAAGACTTATAAAGGGAGGTATTCACCCTCCTTTATAAAATCTCATTTAGAGCATTTGCGGAGATGACTTCTTCCCTCTTTAATGATCCCTTTTGGTATGCCTGACGAAGATCCATGAGCTCATTTGAAGGTTGATATCCTAAACCATATAGAAATAAGGATTCTTTCAGAACTATCAGACCGAGGATCCCTTGTTGATAATGTACCAACACCATTATGGGCATAAAATGCATATTCTGGAAAATATAGATCAAATTGATGTTTCCATATTGGCTACTTTCTAGACAAATTCTATCTTGAAGTTATCCCCTACCGGGAGAGGAAATGGGTCAGTCTTGAAACTGAGAAAAATATATCATATATGTTGTGCTGGATCTCTAAGATCTCTAAAACTAGGTTGCCCGTGCCGATGCCATCGGAGTTATCATCATCTCTGATAATAGTGATGTTTTGATTATCCATGAATAATTTCAACGTTTGATGAAGGGAAGAGGCCAATCCCCTAATAGTTGGCCTATAAGTAAGTTGATGTAGAAGACTAGAAATTATGCATGAGGACATAT
This sequence comes from Sambucus nigra, assembly GCA_949130495.1. Taxonomy (NCBI): domain Eukaryota; kingdom Viridiplantae; phylum Streptophyta; class Magnoliopsida; order Dipsacales; family Adoxaceae; genus Sambucus; species Sambucus nigra. Next base: position 275,042,923 of record OX422209.1, on the reverse strand, counting down.
TGGACCATCCCCTTAGTGTGAGAGATATTGAACCCATTGCTTCTCATCGATTATTATAATAAGCACGTACAACTACGGATATAGGATTTGGGTTACTAACTTGTAAGCCCAAGAAGTTGAGGGTTCATAACGGACAACCATTCAAAACAGAATCGTTATTAACCAGTACTAAAAACTTATTTTCCCCATGACTTTTGCTGAGATGTTCAGGGTGTTATTGTGGTCTGGGATAATTTTTGGAATTTCCTCATTAATAAATGAGATGAGCCTTGTGGGAGTAAAATTTCCAACTATATGGATTTACACTTTAGGGGAGGTAAAGAACTAAATTGTAGGTCCAGTGAAAAGCCTGATTAAGGCATACCTGTGAAGTTGCAAAGGAATAAAGAGACCCATAGGGTAATGTTGGCTTGGGTGTCTTTTTGAGATTCTAGAGGACTTTTATTTCCTCAACTGATATTTTTGACATTGGTATTTCTTAATTAACCCCCTTTGATATGCCCAAGTGTCACCTCGGCTCAGAGACACCAACCTCGGCGAAGTACATGGCCAACATTGGAAATTCCTTGGATCTGTGACAACAGGCCTCGGCCATAACAAGGTCGGGCCTGGCCGACACTATCACCAACCTCATCAAAGGGACACTACATGTATCATAAGGGTCAGCAGCACTTAAGTACAGTTGGGAATGACAACCTCGGCCAGGGGTTGGCCGAGCTCACAAGAAGACACTTCTACCAAGGTCAACCTCATCAAGATATCAGTCGATACTCCAAGCACATGGAAGCTAAACCTCGGCCCAGGAAAAACCCTATCCATTGTCTCAGCTTAACTTAAGCCAAGATCTTCATGGTCCATCTCGGATCGAACGAGCAACTAGGCTTTATCAACCTCGGCTTCTCCCAGGTCGAGGTCATGACTAAGCACAATGGCCGAGCACCTATTGAAATGTGGATAAGGACACGTGGACACAAATCAGTTATAACAAATCATTCCCCACACATGGGGAGAATATTTCATCGTCATTCTCTACGTGTGACAATGACAGATGTCTTCATCATATTGGCTAGATCAACTCACACATGCTCATTACATACATAGGGGGTACATTACAGTCCCTAGGTACTATATATAGATGTCATCCTCTACCTTGCAAAAGATTCAAAATTGGCAACCCTAGCAAAAACTCTGTCCAAATACACACAGAGAGAGAAAGCTTGAGAGATTGTATCCATGGCCATCAATGCCTTATTTCAGTGAGATTATACACACACACACACACATAGTGGACGTAGGCCAATTTAGGCTGAACCACTTATATTCTGGTGTTCTCTCTCTTCTCCTTATCTCATTCTCTTACCTTTTATGTAACTGCGTTGCCATCGTTGTTCTTAGATTGATCTTGCAAACACCTTACCTGGTGGTAGTGATTCCAGCATCATCATTTTGGCGCCGTCTGTGGGAAGGAGAAGTTGTCTCTTCCTCTTCTTCAGCTTAACCTCACCGAAGATTCTACTGGTGAACCAGGAACCACCCCTTGCGTGGAGTTTTTTCACCGTTGAAAGAGGTCCTTTAAGGTATTAAGATCACCTGCTACTCAATCTCTTTATTATTAACACATGGCACCGGAATTACCACCGCCTCTTCCGCCGCCTGGTGGAGGAGGGCCTAGCTCCAGTGAAGCACTGCCCCACTTTAAAATGGTGAAGGTGGCTGCAACCTTTAAATCTTTGGCTGCAACGCCACAAGCAATGAAGGAGCAATTTGCACAGCTCAACCAAACTATGATGAGGCCACCTGGAGTCTCACTGGAGATGATCACTCCAGCGGAAGTCCAGCCTCATCCTGATGCCAGGGGACCACCCCATGCACCAATGTAGGACTAACCTGCACCCCAGTAGAGGAGGGGCATTACTGACCCTAGGCGCTTATGCCTGGGGAGGCAAGGAAAACCTTGCCCAGAGGATAGGTATGACGATCTGGAGGCAAAAGAGGTCCCGAAAGACTGTTGGGAGCCGTATGATGTGTTGAATAATACCGTACGACCTCCTCAGTAAAGCCGAGGTTGTGTCAGCCGAAGAGGTGAAGAGGCCCAACAAAGAGGGTCGGCTTTCGATCGATTGAGCAGAGGGTCAGCCTTTGAGAGGTTAGGCCCAGTGAATGACCTAAGACAGAGGTTATCAAGGTCAAGGAGCGCAGCAGGATCTCAGAGATAAAATAGAAAAGGTCATCCAGATCAAGGCCGACACTGTGAAAGAAGGGGTAGAGACCAGGAAGAGGTCAACAGCCGACGTTGTGCTGTGGTAGGGGAACCCTCAGTCCATCCCTTGGAGGTGGTTAGGGACAACCTTGGCCAGGTCAATGATAGGAGACCATGGAATGAATCCATCCAATGTCTTGAGGATAAAATAGGAGACCTCATCAAGAGCAAGAACCCATTACAAATGGGTTACTCAAAAGGATCTCCATTCATGGTGAAGATAGTGAGCTTCCCGACCCCTGCTAAGTTCAAACCACCGATGGTGTCTCCTAAGTATGAAAGTAGCACCAATCCCGTACATCACATAGAGATGTATCAGTCGGTAGTAGACATATACTCGATACCCGATGAGATGAAGTGCAGGGCCTTCTCCGGGACTTTAACAGCAGCAACACATAGCTGGTTTACTTCTTTTCCGAAAAACTTAATTAAGAACTTCAAGGGCTTGGCTGAATGATTCATTCACAACTTCTGCTTTGGGGTAAGACCTAAAAAGAAGACCACGCATCTACTATATGTCAATCAAGGCAAGGATAAGAGCCTAAGAGACTACATCGCCAGGTTCAACAAAAAAAAACTCGAGGTTGAAGACTACGAAGAGAATATAGCCACGACCGCCCTTATAGGGGGTCTTCAGAAAGGGAAGTTGTTGTGGAAACTCGTGGAAGACCCTCCCAGATCGATGGCAGAGCTACTAGAAACTGCGGTAAAAGTCATGAATGTCGAAGAGGCAATGGCCTCCAAGTATGAGGAGGAGAATCGTGATAGTAGCGGGAAGTCCCAAAGAAAGAAAGATGGAAAGAAGAGGTCGGCTGATGACAAGTTCGCTCACTATACTCCTCTAAATATGAGCTGTGAGCATATCCTCAACGAGATCAAGAATCACAGGACTCTAAGATGGCCAGAGAAACTGAAGGCCCCACCGCATAAGAGGAATAAAAACTTATGGTGTGAGTTCCACCAGGACCATGTCCACGTTATAGATAGATGCTTCGCCTTGAAGGATGATATCGAAAAGATGTTGAAGTATGGAAAGTTGAGGAAGTACGTGGATGGTAAGGCACCTAAATGGGGAAGAAATGACCCTAAGAAGAGGAGTATAGTGAGCGAACTTGTCAATGATGACCCAAAATATGCCGTGATAATGCCCCAGTTAGAAGAGACAATGATTCAGAAGGCAATGATGAAGACGATTTGGACCTTTCGCCAAAATATGACAACACTCCAGTGAAGAGTGTTGGCATGATCTCCTTTGGTGTTGACACCATATGTGGAGGAATCGCAGGAGGTGGCTCGAAAGTGATTGACAAGAAAGCTCACGTGGCAGAGGCCAAGTCAATAGCCAATCTTGAAGTCATAAATCTAACGTCTTCCGATACAACGCAGAAGAGAAAGAAGGTGGACATGGACGCCCTTATAGTTGGGTTCTCCAGACTCGAATTCAAAGGTATCCTAGCCCCCCATGATGTCCCTTTGGTAATAACAACAAGGGTGCATGGGTGCGAGGTCCAGAGGATCCTCGTAGACGGGGCGAGCTCAACAGACGTGATGTTTTGGCCTTGCTTCAAGAGCCTAGGTCTTAGCAGAGCAAGGATGCTACCCTATCATCACCCCTTGATGGGCTTCAGTGGAGAAAAGGTCCACCCATTGGGCATGTATGAGATGGACATACGGATGGGTGATGAGTGGCCTAAGAAGTTGACTAGGAAGATAAATTTTTTCGTGATGGACGAGAACGTCTTCTCGGCCTATAACCTCATCATAGGAAGAGTGGCCCTTAAGGTGTTCGAGGCTATACCGTCGATAGTCCACCAGATGCTCAAATTCCCGACCCCCTATGGGGTAAGGGAAGTGCAAGGTGACCAGACCATAGCACGATAATGTTACTTCAACTTGGCCGAAGAGAGTGAGGCCCATAAGAGAGCAACCACCACTTATAGCATCGATACACTTGACCTAAGAGATGAGATAAAGTTAAAGAAAGGAGAGGCCGTGGAAGAGGTAGAATCCAGAGTCCTCATTGAGGATGAGATGGAAAAAACCATCCAGGTCGGCAAAGCCCTAAAGATAGAAGTCAAGGAAGAGCTGATAAACTTCCTCAGGAGGAGGCAGATTGTCTTCGCTTGGAGTCACGCCGACATGCCCGGCATCAACCCTGAGGTTATGAGTCACAAGCTCAATGTGACCAAAGATGCCAGGCCTATCAAACAGAGACGAAGAGTCTACTCCAAGGAGAAGTACGATGTCATCCGGGAAGAGGTCAAAAAATTGGAAGAGGCTGAGTTTATAAGAGAAGTCATATATCTGGAGTGGTTATCGAATGTAATCATCATGCCCAAGGCCAATGGGAAGTGGAGAATGTGTGTTGATTTCACTGACCTGAATAGGGCTTATCCAAAAGACAAATATCCCTTACCTCGGATAGATCAGATGGTGGATTCTACTACAGGACATGAGCTCATGAGCTTCATGGATGCGTATTCAGGCTACAACCAGATCTTCATGGATGCAGAAGACTCAGAGAAGACAACCTTCATTACCGACAAAGGGACGTACTGCTAAAAAGTGATGCCCTTCGGTTTGAAAAATGCAGGGGCAACATACCATGATCTTGTGAATAAGATGTTCGAAGAGCAAATAGGTAAGACTATGGAGGTGTATGTAGACGATATGATAACGAAGACCTTAAAAGCTTGCACTCATGTGGCAGACCTCGAAAAGACCTTAGATGTTATGGACTCATACAGAATGAAACTCAACCCCGCGAAGTGTGTCTTCGGAGTAGGAGCTGGGAAGTTCTTGGGATTTATCATCAACCAGAGAGGGATCGAAGCAAATCCAGAGAAAATCAAGGCTTTGCTTGATATCAAGACACCAAAAAGTATGAAGGATGTTCAAAGGCTCACCAAAAGAGTGGCTGCACTCAACAGATTTGTCTCCAGGGCAACAAACTAGTGTCTTCCATTCTTTAAAGTACTTAGAAAGTCCTTCCAATGGGATGAAGAGTGCGAAAAATCTTTCAACCAGCTCAAGTCTTATTTGGGGTCTCCCTTATTTCTATCTCGACCTGTAGCAGGTGGGAAATTATATGTGTATCTGGCAGTCTCCGAATCATCCATCAGCACAACCATAATATAGGAAGACACTGGGATCCAAAGGCCTATGTATTTCAACTGTAAGGCCCTTCAAGGGTCTGAACAAAATTACCCTCGTATGGAAAAGTTAGCTTCCACCCTGATATATGCTTCAAGGAAGATGAAGCCTTACTTTCAAGCCCACTCCATGGTTTTCCTCGCCGGCTCCCCACTAGGACAGATCCTATATAAACCTGAGAAGTCCTGGAGATTATTGACCTGGGACATTGAGTTGGGGGAGTATGATCCTACCTACCAACCTAGGACAACCATCAAAGGGCAAGCCCTCACAGAATTTGTTGTTGAGTTCACATGGGAAGAGGCCGAGGCAGAGAATGACCTAGAGGGTATTGAAAAGGTCTTCTGAGATTAGGAAGAGATGAAACCAAACGTCTTTCGAGATCCAAAAAAGGTTGCATACAACAAGATTAAGAACATAGTAACGGAGAACAAGGAGGATCGATACCTCTTCAAATAAGGAATCATGTCAGAAGGGGTTTTCTCATCAGATACAGACATTTGGAGCCTCTTCATTGATGGTTCTTCCTGTGAAAGTGGAAGCGGTGCAGGGTTGATACTATCATCCCCAGATGGTTCTAACATCGAACACGCTTTGAGATTCAACTTAAGGCCTCTAACAACGAGTCGGACTATGAAACCGTGATAGCCGGCCTCTCATTGGCAAAGACTCTCGGTGTAAGGTGACTCCTACTCCACAGTGACTCAAGGTTAGTTGTCAATCAAGTATTGGGGGTCTATGAGGCTAAAGATGAAAGGATGGCCAAGTATCTGAAGAGGGTGAGAACCATGTTAGAATATTTTGAAGAGACAAAACTGAAGAGAGTACCTCGACAAAGTAACAGCCACGCAGACGCATTGGTAAGGTTAGCCTCGACGACGAAGACATACGTCAGAAGGATAGTTCCGGTCGAGGTATTAGGAAAAGAGACCATCGAGGAGGAAGATGTATGAAACCCTTGTCATAATTTGAACCTAGGAGACTCATGGATGGACCCCCTCATTCGATATATCAGAGAGGGAGAGCTACCTGAATCCAAGATAGAGATGAGGAAATTTAGATATAGGGCTGCCAAGTTCTCGATAGTGGGAGACGTCCTGTATAATAAGGGATTTATGTTGCCTCTCCTCAGATGTGTTCATCCCACAGAAGTTCCCCGGGTCTTACAGGAAGTTCATGAGGGTTCTTGCTCTTTCCACATAGGAGGAAGACCCTTGTCTAAGAGAATCATCACACAGGGATACTGGTGGCCAACCTTGTCCAAAGACGCTGCAGCCTACATGAAGAGGTGTGATAAATTTCAAAGATTTGCCACTATTCCTCATCAACCTATGATGTCAATCACCTCTACATGTCCCTTTGCGGTGTGGGGGATTGACTTAGTAGGACCTCTGTCGAGAGCTGCTAATAATTATCGTTTCCTGATAGTTGCCATTGACTACTTCTCACAATGGGTGGAGGCAGACCCGATGATAATGATCACAGAATAGAAGACCTTCCAATTTATTTAGAGGAACATCATATGCAGACACGACCTCCCAAACACTTTTATCTTAGACAATGAGACCCAGTTCAAGAACTCCTCTTTAGAATAGTATTGCATAAGAGTTGGGATAAAGCAGTTCTTCTCATCACCTGGCCGACCTCAGGCAAATGGTCAGACTGAGGTCACAAACAGAACAATCCTCAATGGAATCAAGAAGAGGTTAGAAGAACCGAAGGGAATATGGACTGAAGAGGTTTACGCTGTGCTATGGGCCTACAGAACCACGTCAAGGACACCAATATGAGAAACCCCGTTCATGCTTACATATGGCTCAGAGGCCGTCATATCGACAGAAGTGGAACTCCCAACTCATAGGGTTCAGACCTATAACCCTGATAAAAATGGGGAAGAGAGCACGCTAGACCTAGATGTGATTGAAGAAAGAAGAGAAGACGCATAGATCAGACAAGCAGCTTACCAGCAGAGAGCAGAAAAATTCTACAATCAGAGGGTAATGTCAAGACCCATCGCAGTGGGAGACCTAGTGCTGAAGAAGACCTTACAGAAAATAAACAAGCTCCACCCAAACTGGCATGGTCCATACAAAGTGACAGAAGAGGTTGTCCCTAGAACCTATAGGCTAGAAAACATAAAAGGGGAACCTTTCGCTAACCCATGGAATGCTGATAACCTAAAGAAGTATTACATATGATGTTGCAAAGAGTTTTATGTACATGTACCATCTTATTATGAAGAGGTTATTAATAAAATATCAGTTCCCATGACGATTCTTGCTTCATTGTGCACTTATGTCAAAAATTAATGGGGATAACATCTTAGGTGATGACCTCAGACCGTCATAACATCATTCAGTGGTGGAGAGGTCTGAGGTCAGACACCATAATGGGATGACCTCAAACCCTCAAAACATCAATCAGTGGTGACGAGGTCTGAGGTCAGACACCATAATGGGATGACCTCAGACCCTTAACATAATTAATTTGGTGAAATTAATTAATGAGGATAACATCTTAGGTGATGACCTCAGACCCTCATAACATCATTCAGTGGTGGAGAGGTCTGAGGTCAGACACCATAATGGGATGACCTCAGACCCTTAACATCATTAATTTGGTGAAATTAATTAATGACGATAACATCTTAGGTGAAGACCTCAGTCCCTCATAACATCATTTAGTGGTGACGAGGTCTGAGGTTAGACACCATAATGGGATGACCTCAGACCCTTAACATCATTATTTTGGTGACATTAATTAATGAGGATAACATCTTAGGTGATGACCTCAGACCCTCATAACATCATTCAGTGGTGGCGAGGTCTGAGGTCAGACACCATAATGGGATGACCTCAGACCCTTATAACATCATTATTTTGGTGAAATTAATTAATGAGGATAACATCTTAGGTGATGACCACAGACCCTCATAACATCATTCAGTGGTGACGAGGTTTGAGGTCAGACACCATACTGTGATGACCTCAGAACCTTAACATCATTAATTTGGTGAAATTAATTAATGAGTATAACATCTTAGGTGATGACCTCAGACCCTTATAACACCACTCAGTGGTGACGAGGTCTGAGGCTAGACACCATAATGGGATGAGCTCAGACCCTTAGCATCATTAATTTGGTGAAATTAATTAATGATGATAACATCTTAGGTGATGACCTCAGACCCGTATAACATCATTCAATGGTGATGAGGTCTGAGGTTAGACACCATAATGGTATGGCCTGAGACCCTTAACATCATTAATTAATGAGGATAACATCTTAGGTGATGACCTCAGACCCTCATAACATCATTCAGTGGTGGCGAGGTCTGAGGTCAGACACCATAATGGGATGACCTCAGACCCTTAACATCATTAATTTGGTGAAATTAATTAATGAGGATATCATCTTAGGTGATGACCTCACACCCTCATATCATCATTATGTTGTGACGAGGTCTGAGGTCATACACCATAATGGGATGACCTCAGACCCTTAACATCATTAATTTGGTGAAATTAATTAATGAGGATAACATCTTAGGTGATGACCTCAGACCCTCATAACGTCATTTAGTGGTGGTGAGGTCTAAGGTCAGACACCATAATGGGATGAGCTTAGACCCTTATAACATCATTAATTTGGTGAAATTAATTAATGAGGATCACATTTTAGGTGATGACCTCAGACCCTCATAACATCATTCGGTGGTGACGAGGTCTGAGGTCAGACACCATAATGTGATGACCTCAGACCCTTAACATTATTAATTTGGTGAAATTAATTAATGAGGATAACATCTTTGGTGATGACCTCAGACCCTTATAACATCACTCACTGGTGATGAGGTATGAGGTCAGACACCATAATGGGATGACCTTAGACCCTTAACATCATTAATTTAGTGAAATTAATTAATGAGGATAATATCTTAGGTGATGACCTCAGACCCTCATAACATCATTCAGTGGTGACGAGGTCTGAGGTCAGACACCATAATAGGATGACCTCAGACCCTTAACATCATTAATTTGGTGAAATTAATTAATGAGGATAACATCTTTGGTGATGACCTCAGACCCTCATAACATCATTCAGTGGTGACGAGGTCTGAGGTCAGACACCATAATGGGATGACCTCAGACCCTTAACATCATTAATTTTGTGAAATTAATTAATGAGGATAACATCTTAGGTGATGACCTCAGACCGTTATAACATCACTCAGTGGTGACGAGGTCTGAGGTCAAACACCATAATGGGATGACCTCAGACCCTTAACATCATTAATTTGGTGAAATTAATTAATGAGGATAACATCTTAGGTGATGACCTCAGACCCTTATAACATCACTCAGTGGTGACGAGGTCTGAGGTCAGACACCATAATGGGATGATCTCAGACCCTTAACATGATAAGGTAACCTCCTAGTTGATAACCTCAGACCTTATAACCACCACTGTGGTGATAAGGTTTGAGGTAAAACTAATAATTTAGTTCAAGAAGACACCATTACACAAGCTTCAGAGCTTAACCATCGCATGACAAGCATTCAACAAAAATGAAGGAAGTAAATGATCCTCCTTAGAGATCGCCATACAGTGAAGATTTAAAAAATTAGAGTCTACCATATTCATTCAAAGATTACAAATATTCATTAAGAGATTAAAAATATTCATTCAGAGGTTACAGAGTAAAGCTTCACAATTGAATCTAAGGGTTGGAGGGGAGAATGCTGGTGTCTTCTGCCTGATCCTGTTGGACGACCTGGGCCACCTCGGTAATGTCTTCCCTATGGTCAGCCCCTCCAACCTCTGCGTCGTCCAATGTTGTAATCTTTGCAGGCGCAACAACCTCCTCCTCAACCTCATGAAGGGCCTGGGCAAGCTGAGGGTTAGCAAAGCCGAGGCCTTCAAACTTCCAGCCTCCCTCTCTTTGACAACAGCCCACTTGATAGTGGCTTTGATACCGCTTTCAAGGTACTCAAATCCAAAGCTCATAAATTAATCAGAGGTTTTGTATTCAGCTATTATCCCCTCAGAGGCATCCTCGAGGGCTGCCTTCACAGCCAAGTTGACCTTCTGCTACATAACATCATCCTTGGCCTTCAGAGCCACAACATGGTCCTTCTTGAGCTGGGAGATCTCCTTCTCCAACCCCTTCACCTTCTTCTCAGACTCACCCAGCTCAGACTTCAAGCGGTTAATTTTTTCTTTCAGAGTGCTTTGCACCTTCTCGGCCTCTTGACCCTTCTGGATGAGGGGCAACTTCCTCAGAGTCCAGTTTGAGAGATGGTGCATAGCTGCCAAGCCCTGTAGATTATGTGATCATGTATAAGTTGGAGACCATATCAGACATTACACTTGGAAATTATAAAGAAATATGAGGTCATACCTGAATGGACCTGTGGATGCCGAACTCAACCAACAGGGGCATATCCAGTGACCGAAAGAAACGTTTATCAGCCTCGGTTATGGTAGAGCCGAAGTCATCTAGAGCCTGCAGACTTTGGCCCAAGATGTTGTCAGTGATCTTCAATTTCTCTAAACGAGCCGAAAACGCGTCTATAGAAGTGACGGGGATGGCATAATCAACACTCTTTTTCTTCTGCCTTTGATCCTCAGGGGCATGCTCGGTAGGAGCCCTCTTTTTTGTGGCTTGGGGCTTCGAGGCAGAGGGATCTGGAGGAGGATCATTAAGACCTTCCTTCTTTGCGAGCTTTGTCAAACTAGGCACAACCATTTCCCAAAGCTCGTCTGAGATATCCTTTGAACGCTCAGTAAAAATTAATAGATCTGAGTTAGAGGATCAGATATGAATAAACTCAGAGGTTCAACTTGGAATAAAAAATGATTACTAAGGTCGGCAAGAGGACTTCCACCTAGGATAGTCTCAGAGAGGTAGTGGAGGGTCATCAAGTGTTCGAATTTTACGAGTAGACCATGCATCCCATGATCTTGAAGGTCTTTCACCTTCTGAAGGTTCTGTAGGCTCAGACCAGGGTCGGCCTTCTCAGACATTGTGACCTTACCCCATCTTAGGGGCATCCTTGACTCTAGAAAGGACGAGGGAACAGATGGACCAAATTCCCATGGCCCTAAAGAGAAAAAGTATCAAGGCTTCCAGTTCTGGTTGGAAGTCTGAGTTATCTGAAGCATATTTTTCTCAGGCTTCCGAGCTATAAAATGATAGTAGCTCGGATGATTTTTGGCAGAGGAGGGTACATAGCAACTAACAAAGACCTGAACTGGAAGGTCTGAGTGGTGGACAACCCTCCACAAGACTATGGCCCCTATTATGACCCTCCAAGCATTAGGGGACAATTGTGAAGGGGCCAAATTAATGAAGGCAAGGATGAACCTAATAATGGGATGAATGGTCAAATGAAACCCTAACTTGAACAGCTGTTCGTACAAGCAGATCTCACCATCTCGGCCATGGTAAGCCCTCTCTTCCCTCAGAGGTATTTTAAGCTTTATGGAGGGGCTGATGGAGTACAGATATCTGAAGCAAAGAAGGTCTACCTCAGTAACGGTACTCTCAATCTCGACCACCTCAGAGACGTCGACATCACTTTCAACGTCATCATCATCGTCATCATCTAGCTCAATGTCGGACGGAGCAGACGCTGATGGATTACTTGGGAACCTCTGAGCGAACTCAGCCTCAGTAACGGCCGACGGGGGAATGGCGTCAAGAAAGAGTGGAATAGCCACACTCGGCTCAATAATCTTAACCTCGGAGGAAGTGGATGAGGTGCTTGAATTATTATGGGATGAGGCTCGGCTAGAGACCTCAGCTTGATCAGGGGCCTGATCTTGCTGAGTTGTGAAGTCCATAGCCATCTGGAAGGAATCCACAGACATAGGGTCTGAGGTGAAAGAATCAGACTCAGACATCGGTACTGGTTCGACAGGGACCTCTGCTTGGCTAAATGGTTCTAATGGATCAGGATATATCACCTTCAGGGGTGGTGGAAAGATGGGTCTAAGAGGGAATTCTTGTGACCTACGAGCCTCCTCCTGTGCTCTTTCTATTTGTCTAATTTTTTCTAAAGTCTTCTCTCTGAGAGAAGGGAACTCCTCAAGAAGCTGATAGAGGGGTCTGAGCATCAAAGGCATACACTACACTTATGGAGACCTAAACTACAAACAGGACTGGAAAAGGGAATAACATAATCTAAGGATCAAACTACCAAACATAGCAAGAACAGTTCACCTAAAAGTATGGAGGTCTCACCGGAAAACTCCAAAATTTGTCGAAAAACACAAAAGTAAGGGAAAAAGCATGGAAAATGAAGGAAAAGGAAGGGAAGAAGATACTTTAGGATGGAACGATAAGGAAAAGCGAAGAAAATGCGAGGAATCACCACCGAGGACTTCAAACCAGAGATTTCTAGAGAGAGAAATTATTGAAGAAAAATCATGCCAGGAAAGAGAATTGAGGAAGAAGGAAGGAAAAGTGGGGGTTTAAACCCTTAAATATGAAGGCACGTTTCCCAAGGCCCATCATTGCCTTGGGAGCTCCAAAGGGAGACTGACAACACATGCTTGCTAGGCAAGCCACACTTCAACAATGGACAAGTGTCAAACAAACATTGGCTCATAGGAGAAAGGCCTCGGAGGTGTAGAGATCCCACAGTCTCCTGCTCTCACATGTAACTAAGGGCTGGGGGGTGATTGATATGCCCTAAGTGTCACCTCGGCTCAGAGACACCAACCTTGGCCAAGCACATGGCTGACGTTGGAAATTCCTTGGATCTGTAACAACACGCCTCGATCATAACAAGGTCGGCCCTGGCCGACACTATCACCAACCTCATTAAGGGGACACTACATGTATCATAAGGGTCAGCAACACTTCATTAAACCTAGGAATGACAACCTCGGCCAGGGGTTGACTGAGCTCACAGGAAGAAACTTCTACCAAGGTCAACCTCATCAAGATATCAGTCGATACTCCAAGCACATGGAAGCTCAACCTCGGCCCAGGCCGACCCCTATCCATTGTCTCGGCTTAACTTAAGCCGAGATCTTTATGGTCCATCTCGGATCGAACGAGCAACTAGACTTTATCAACCTCGGCTTCTCCCAGGCCAAGTTCATGACTAAGACCTATTGACATATGGATAAGGACACGTGCACAAAAATCAGTTATAATAAATCATTCCCCACACGTGAGGAGAATATTTTATCATCATTCTCTACATGTGACAGTGACAGATGTCTTCATCATATTGGCTAGATCAACTCACACATGCTCATTACATGCATAGGGGGTACATTACACTCCCTAGGTACTATATATAGAGGTCATCCTCTACCTTGCAAAAGATCCAAAATTGGCAACCCTAGCAAAAAAAATATGTCCAAATACACGGAGAGAGAGAAAGCTTGAGAGATTGTATCTATGGCCATCAGTGCCTTATTTTAGTGAGATTATACACACACACACATAGTTGACATAGGCTAATTTAGGCTGAACCACTTATATTCTGGTGTTCTCTGTTTTCTCCTCATCTCATTCTCTTACCTTTTATGTAACTGCGTTGCCATAGTTGTTCTTAGATTGAGCTTGCAAACACCTTACTTGGTGGTGCTGATTCCAGCATCATCACCCTTTACTTATCCATAAGTGAACTTGCTCATGGGAGGACTGGACCTTTATAGTATTGGCTCGATTGGGTCATATGATTCATAGATGTTGAGAATAACATAAACTTAATGTCTTCATTTATTTCTAGTGCAATAGATAGATGATTAATAAGTGACAACTATTCTAAAGAAGTCATTCCATGAAAGGAATCATGCCAGTTTTATCATCATCGAATCAACCATCTGAGTTATCTGATGGATTAGAGTTAGCTCCCTATCCAGTAGCGACAATGTTGTCTTTTTAAGAAAAGTCAATGTGTCATACAACCTCAGCTGCCTCATCATATAAGTATTCCCACACCATAAAAAATGTGAGTAAAAAGGGAACATGTGTCCCTTGAGTTTTAGTATTATAGTAGCTCAGAGGCTTCACATATTTTCTTGTTCTTGACACATTCTTATAACAAAACTTGAACGATGCTATCCGAGATGATTCTTCTGAAGGCACCTATTTCTAGGCTTTGTGTAAATACCACTGATCTTCTCACAATTTACTTCTTCTTGGGTCATTTCAGATTGGAACTTCATCCCAAAACTTATAAGTTATTCCATGACAACTGACATCTCTATACTCCCTTTTTCTTGGTGGGTTATAATAATGAAGTTGGCTTTGTCATGAGATAAAGATCCTGATCGGTATTATTCTCAAGATGTAGGAGGAAGTAAGGGAAAAGTATGAGATTCACAAGTTATTTGGGTGAGTTTTTAAATGCATTAGGCTTAATGATGGGTCAGATTCTGGTAAGAGGGTTAAAATATAAGCCTTGATCTATGAGGATGGTGTTCATGATGGATTTATGCATAGGTAGATGATTTAAGTAGTGTTTGGATTATTATTTGTGGTAGGAGCAATGATGCCTTGGATAATATTTCTCAGGTGATAGCATTGGTCAGTGGTGTGCCCGACAATTTAGTGGAAGTGTCATCATGTCTAAATTTTTTGGAAAGAAGGTTAGGAAGTGTATGAGAATCCAAGGCTTTGAGGAGATTTTGGGTAAGAGATCTTAGTACACTTTGGATATAGAGTCATGTATATTTGTCTATTTATTTCTTGTTTTAATAAGGTTGGCTTATGGTTTCCGTTAGGTAGCAGACTAAGAGATGTTAATATCTAAAATGGAGACAATAGATGGCTTATCATACTTACGAGGGTAAACCAACTGATTGGCTTCTTTGATACAGAATAGTTCTTCTGTCTATTAGAACTTTATTCGAAACCAACTATGTACTCTTGAAAGTCTCTGATGTGGGGGTAATATTGAAAACCCATAGAAGTCTGAATCCGGGGTAGACAATTATTCTTCATAATACTGAAACATTTTTCGTTAGACAAACGATTATTCATACTGGTTGCCGCCTCTCCCCACTTATTGATGAACTACTATTGACAGATTCCCACGGGTTTTGTTT